>CM023538.1:63399646-65874221 GCA_013350335.1 Chimonanthus salicifolius | reverse complement strand
TTACTGTGATAAAAAAGATTGTAATTGAATTTTTTACAGAGGAATCTAACAATTGCTTCTGAAGTTGATTCCTCAAAATTTTGCTTCCAGATAAATTCTTTGTGAGGTCACTAATTCTGTATGGTATCAGCTTGTAGTTTTTGTCTATTTAATGGATATTTATTAGGGAATATCTCTACTTCTTCTTGCAGTAGGTTTCTATTTGGTGATCCTTAAAAAAAAGCGTTTATATACTCAAATATAGGTTTTTTATATTAAAATTACAACTCATTGGAGGTAATGTAATTGAAAAACTGATACGTGAGCCGAACTGTTTAGAAGGTTGGATTGCATAGGATCAACTGATGTTGGTCATAGTCAAACTTGTGATATGGCATGATGTCTTAAATGATTTCAATTGATTAATTAATACTAATAAAATGAAGTGTAAAAATGTTAGTAGCTGTGAAATGTACATGAATAATAAAATTTAATTAACTATAAAATGTCAAACTTAACCATGGGTAAACCACTTCAACCCCCTTTCAAACTGCAAGTTGTCACGGGTTTCAACGGTTCCAAACATGGAAAAAGTTTTTAAAGTAAGGACAAGGTTGAATCATGGTTGAATTGTAGAGTGGAGTGGGATTCTAAAACACTGATTGGAGGGTGGCAAATTTTAATGTACCCATCGAATATTATCATGTCCAACTATCATCTTTTATTTGGGCTTGAAACTTGCATCATGTTTAGAGGTCATATGCTGGAGTTTGAGGACAGCCTTTCACAGATCCGGACTATTCCATTTGAGTTTGAAGCCTGAATCTCTGCATCTTGATGATTGATTTTTTTTTTTTTTTTGAATTTACGTGTGGGAAAACGCAGGATATCAAGCGTAAAACCTCCACGGGTGAGCCCACTAGCCCTAGGGCACACCCTTGTCACAAATATCGACGGTATTTTTTTATTGGCAAAATACCAAGCGTTTTTATCGCCATGGCAATAAATTTCTGGTAAATTCTGGATAAAATCGCGTTAAAAACGTGATAAAGGATAATATCCCGGTAAATTGCTGGTAAATTCTCGATAAATTCTCGGTAAATTCCTTATTACCATTTTTATTTTATTAATGTTTTTATTTATTCTATTTTTATTATTTTTAAATATTATAATTTCCGCGAGATTTTCCCGGTAAAAATCCGAAAATTTAAAAATATCCCGATATTACGAATTGCCGTTAATATCCCGAGAACGGTATTTATCACAATGGGGCACACCAAGATTAAGTTATAGAGGTTCGAACCCGTAAGCTCTCGCATCTTCATGACTATAGATTTCTCTTATTTTGTGGAGATTGAAATTTCTGATCTTCAGATTTTTAAGATTGTGGAGAATGTTCCATTTTAAACTTGTATATGAAATTCCTGGGAACTAGAATCCAGCAGCAGAGAGTGAAATGCACTGGACACTGACAAAATCCATTGAGCACATCAATTGATTGAATACAGATTCAACATGAAGAAGGTACATCGATACTTTGTAGTGTATAGCATGGTCTAATCCCCCTTGGCTGCAACCATGTCAGCCGGAGCTCATTCTAAGTTCTTTATTCCATAAAGTTCAAAAAAAAAAATGATTCTTGGGCCAGAGCCTGCCTAGCTCAATCCATTTGAACAAGGATTGTCTGAAGCAGGGCAACTTGAAGATGCTACATCAACACTGGGAGTAGTGCTTTCATTGGTGACTTCTCAGCTCAGTTCATATATCAATTGACTTCACATTTTCCATATAATGGTATGGAAGTATATGCAATGTTATATTAGTGACTAGAATATGACTGCTAAGTGCATAAGTGACGAGAATGCCATTCTACTGGCATAGCTTCTTTTTTGTTTCGATGGAATTTTGGATAGCGAACGATTTCTATATTAGTTCTGAAGGGGAGATGTAGAGACTTTTATAAAACTTGGGTCATTCTACCTATTAAGTTAATCTTTTGACTGGATACTCAATTCTAGCAGGAAATGGCATTAGGAAACTATATGATCATAACGCTTTTTTTTTTAGATTTTTTAAATATATAACTCTATTGATCCAATCAAAGTGTTTTTTGAATGAGTCAAATACTCAAATAGATCTAATCAATAAACCCATCATCACTCCAATTAATGAGTCTCACGTCACATGATATCTTATTTTTCACTTTCATTGATGCTGTCCCATAGTGCAGTGATCATTAGATACAAGTGAAATTTTGACATTTAAATAAAATAAATGATTTAAAAAACAGTAAGTGTTTTTTTTTTTAAAATAACTCTTAATAGACTCTACATTTAAATATAAATTATTTTGATACATCCTTCTCCATAATAATCATATGGAAGCCCCCTCAAAATAAGAAAATTACATTGTAATTATCCCATACTCCAGTGTTTGGATGATTATATGTTATTGACATCCGACCAAAAAGTAATAATTCCTCTATTTTAATAATCAAGTGACTTGGGAGGAGGGTACAAGAGCCACCTACGCATGAAAATAGATGGGACCCACAATTCAAAAAACCGGATGGGCCCACAACACGTGTGATGGTAGTGGTGCTGTATAAGTCAAGAAATCCCCACATGTTCATGAATGTAGTCCATGTCCAATGCTTCCAATATCATTCCACCATATCTAAGACTGTGACACTTCACTTTAATTAATTTATTAAACATAATTATTCTCTTTCCTAACATGCCCTTTACCATCTCTTATGCTAATGGCCCTTCTCATTATCAATCACTTTTAAATTAATATTTGATAATAATGAACCCAACTTATAAATATATTGATAATTGGATGGTCATTCAGGCCCGCATGGGTCTTTCCATTTGAAAGCTTTATCTTTAAAATTATTTTTATTAAATTTAATTAAACTATATTTTTGAAACTTTAAAATCACAAAATTTAAAATTTAAAATATATGTCATTAAATTTTGCATACCTTAAAAATAATAATTTCGCTTTGAGATGAATTTGGTGGCCTCATAGTTTTAAAAAATAAAAATAAAAAGCTTTCTGCTAGTCTCATCTGATGGGACCCAAACGGGTCCCACACCTCTTTGTGCACACAGTAAGCATGGGGCACTAATGATCTTTTTCTGAAAACAAAAAAAAAAATTAATAGAAAAATACTCAAAAGTTATCCATTTAAATGATAATTAATGAATGATTTTAATTATTAAAGGGATTTGATCTATGATTGTGAAAAGATTAACATGTAATGCAAGTGCTGGAAAGTATGGCCCACTAGTCGGTGAAGATGATGGCTTGAATAATCTGGGCCACTTTTTGCATATGGGGAATAACAGGCCGCTGGTATCTCTCCTGAGCCCTGATGAAGTGGTTTGAGCCTTTGAGCTATCCAAACGGGTCAATTGGGCCCAGATTTGAACATTCTTAGGGTTAGAGACTAGCCTCAATTTCTGGTTGTTAATGGGCCATGGTAAGTGCCACACAGCTATGCACAGTCTAAATCAGACTGGGCCAGATTTTGAGTAGGCTTCACTTTTCTTTTTCTTTTTTGTTTTTGTTTATTTTTTTTGAAGACTGGAAACCCCTGATCCCATCTCAACTTAGCTATTCCAAAACCTCTCGAGAGGACGCCCCCAGTTAACATAATTCGAACTAGTGATCTCCCGTTTCTTGAGACGGGAAGTAACCAGTTGAACAATCTAACGTTAGGCTTGAAGAGAGCTGCATTTGTATATTATGCGTTATTATATTTTCAACTTTTTTAGACTTAACCTTAATAAATGAAAATAAGTGGACTTAAAAAGATTCAGAAATAGTTGGAAACAAACATGCTTACAATTGTAAGCTCTACACGGCAATGTCTATAACAACAATTCAACAAGCTACTTTTTTTTTTTTTGTTTTTTAAGGAAACTCTCTTCATGAGCGACATCCCATCAAACAATTTGCATGGTTGTAGACTATAGACTACACAAGTGGGCCACTTAGTGGATGGTGTGGAACCCATTTTGGGTAGAATTTGAGGTAGTCCTTTGGGTGGCCCACTAATTGCAAATTGATCCCTTTTTGTTTTCTATATTGGAATTTAGACCAGTGAATTGGCCTCTTCTTGATAAAAAGAGAGATATTTTTTACACATTTCACCTCATAAAAAGATGCCTTTTCTGATGGCAACCTAAAGACACATATTGATAGTGACTTTCCACAAACAAGTGTGGATGTTTGTTTTAGTGATTTTAACTGCTGTTTCAACTTTGCCTCTTTGGGTTTTTAGAAGAGTTTGTCACAAAATCGGCAAGGTGATCTACGTATCTAACTGGTCTTTAAATTAAGATCGGAATTCTTAAAACTTTTAAAAATTCATGATCAAAGATCAGGTCATTACGATCTGCTATTGATTTTTCACTTTCCATCTTAAAGTTATGATGATTGATGGAAGAGTTTTTCTTGACTTATATATATATAAAATTTTCTATTCTATTCCAACTAGTTATATAACGTCTAGCTCTATAATAAATGTACAATCTCTCTATTAAAATGAATAGTATACTATATCTAAAATTGTTTTTTTTTTTTATAGGTTAATGTCTATTGAAAGTTGAATTTTACATTTATTTTAAGGTTCATTTGTGGGTGTCAAAGATAGAGTAAATAGAATTTTAGAACATAGAGTATTATAAAGTTTTATAAATTGTTTGCATGATACAAGGAAACATAAATGTTTGCTAAACACAAAAATAAAGTTTAACCCATCTTGGAGTTAACTAAGTTTTTCTTAAAAAAATATTTTCTTTTTTATACAAATATTTTTAATTAAATTTTATCTATTTCTCAAAGTATTGAGAAATCTAACATCCCCATGTTTTTTAACTCAAATTACTTTGCCACTCTCCTTTATAGGATTGACAAGAACAATATCCAGTTCACGAGATTAACCAATTGTGTCCACATGGAATTTATTCTTCTTAAAAAGGCATTCGAAAAATACATTTCATTTACTGTCCACTTTATCCATAGATGGCAACTTGATAATTGGAAGGGCTTTAACAGTCAAAATCATGAATACAATCATTCTATTGATTGTTATAGCACTAATATTATTTGTTGAAAAAAGTGAATTCTATAAATACATGTTTATAAGTAGTATTAAATGCATTCACCAGGTAAGAAATAGGAGTTCATAATTCGATTTTTACTCTTCTCTAAAGGACAATTTCTCTTTAAGTTACCTGATTTGTGTAGATAAAGAAGTTTGTATATGCCTTAAGGATTAGTCAGGTGCTCTATGAGACCTGGATACTTTCGTCATAAAAAAAAATCAAATGAATACCATGAAGTCATCATCAGTATCTCATCTATTTAGAATTCTTCTTGAGTTGACTTTATTATAAATCATATCATTAATTATTCAATATATTATATTATTTTTTATTCATTCTCTCTATATTTTCAAAGCTTGCTTTCTCTTATCGACTTCAATATGTAGCATTTTCACTCTGTGTAGGGCTGCAACTCAGGTCGGGTTTTGGCCCGACCCAAGAAATCATGCGGGCGGGTCAAGAATTTTGGGTCAACAGGTTGGATCGGGTTGGAAAGATAAAAACCTGTATGAAATTCTGGTTGGGTCGGGTTGAGAAGCTAAAAACCCACATGAAATTTGGGTCAGGTCTGGTTGAGGAATTTATAAGTTAATCCGACCCGATCCAACTCAACTTGATCCAACTCGGCTAAAATTAGTCTAAAATGAGTTCAAAATGCAGATCGGATCAGAATTGGAGTTGGTTCAGGTTAGAATTCAGATCGAGTCGGGTTGTGAAATTCGGGTTGAGTCGAGTCGAGTCGAGTTCCATATATATATCAACTCAGGTTAGGTTGGGTTTTAAGGAATCCGACCCGCTTGATCCGAGTTGCAGCCCTAACTCTACTTATTGAGGCCGTGCTTGATGTAGATGAATATTTTGAAATATTTTATCTAATTTTTAAAGAGAAAAAACTTTAATGATCTTTAAAAAAATGAAGTGTGTCACATAAGCCCTAAACTTAATATGCTTAATTAAACTATATAAAAAGAGGTCTAAGTATCTGTTTATACTTGTATGAGGATTTATTAAAAAAAAAAAAAGATGATGCCAATGTTATGCATGGAATTGTGGGGAAAACATTTTGGACAATCCGACACACAAGATTAAACTTATTTTTAATTCTTAGGATCACCAAAGAAGGGAGCCCACATCTGCCACTAATGTAGCACTTTGATGTCGAATCCCATATTTGGGAATTGGGCTGCCAAACACTTCAGTTGGACTCTAGGATCAGGATACAACTGCGCCAGACCAAAAATATATATAAAATTAGGACCCTAAACGTGTTAAAATACAGTATTAGACACAAAACAATTCAGTTCCAAATATTATGATATTTCATTTATATTATTAATTTTAAAGTTATTTATCTTTCTTGTCTATAGCTAAATAGCTATAATTTATTTTAAAAAGCTTTCAAATCCTATTATAAATTAAGATTTAAATTTTGACCTCTATTTCAAATATCTCTCAATATTTCTCTGACATCAATCAGTCAAATATGAAATATATTATCTGATGTATTAGATATATCAAGAAATTTCAACTGATTTTTTTTTTCAATGATTGTGAGAGCCACTCTTGATTAAAAATACATTGATAATATGAACTTTTAACCACACACAGTGTAGTTTTACGGAGAAGGATCTTTTGCTGAAGAGTGAAAATCAAATTCAAGACTCTCAGAAACAAATTTTTGACCATCACTCCACGCGTTAAAATATAAATTTAACTTAAAACACAATAAAGTCAACCACTTTTTTTCCTAAAAACAGTATAAAATTTTCTAACTCATTCAATTTACGATTAGAAAGACCTAAATATACATTCCGAGTTTTTAGCATTCGAAAAGACAAATGGAATAAAAGTAATAATGAAATATGAAGTGGTTTGGTATTTTGTCCTTGTTTACTGAGTTACACTAACACTAGAAAAAATGCCATAAGTTTATAAAACAAATCGATTGTCAATAAAACAGATTATGAAATTTTCTTTATTTTATTCTAATGATTAATGATAGTAGACTTGTGATGGGAGAAGTGGAGTAAAATATAAATAAAAATAATAATAGAGATGAAAATGGTGATGTAAATTATTCTCAAGTGTCAAACATGTTTTAAAATGAGAAAGAAGTCAAGTCGGGTCTTATTTTTTAAGAAAATTCTTTAAAATGAAATTCAACATTAAGGAGCCAAAACAATTCAGAAAATAACAAGGGCAGAATGGACTTTATTGACTTAAGTAAAGACTCCACTCACTCTCACATTCAGTGGCTTTCAAAGTCCAAAAACATGGCCCAGATTCTCTAAATTAGTGAAAAAAAATAGGATTTTAATCAAATTGGGTAGACCCATTGAGTGCACATTGAGTTTTATTATTTCCTTCATTGCTTTATTAAATTCCTCTCTTATTATTATTTTATATAAGAACACATATCATATTATAAATATTATATATATTAAATTCCCACTCTCAGACACCTCCATTTCTTCTTCTTTCAGACAGGCTCTCTCTTTCTTTCTCCGTTGAAATCTCTTCTTCTTCTTCTCATCTTCCTCCTTCTGTCTTCTTTTTTCACTTGCTTCTTCTTCCAGAACTGCCCTGTCGGAATCTGCAATTTGCATCTCCAAAATCTCATTCTTTCTCTTTTTTCTCTTCCACTCTCTAGGGTTTCAAGGGTTTTGCCATTTCTCTGCTCCGAGTCCGGTTCTGTACGACTTGGAGACGACTATTTCTGGTGTTGAGCTGGGTTGGTCTGTGGAAGAGTTCGAAGATTCGCCGTTGCAGTATTGGAGCTTGAATTTGGGGGGAATTACAGTGTTGCCACTGGCAGATCTCCGCAGAGAGCTTAATCGACGCGGGGCTGCTGAGGTGAGTGGAATCCAAATTGGGTTCTTTTTCTTTGCTGGAATTTTTTGTGTTTGACTTTTTTTTTTTTTTTTGAATTTCTTGAATTTGTAGTGTTTTGGTGGATTTGTGGGATACTCAGATCTGGGTTGAAAGATGGTTTTCTGGGTCTTTCTTGTTTTGGAAGATTTTACTGGAATATAGGGTGAGATCTGACATGGGAGCTGTTTTGTTTTTTCTGATTGGTTTTAATTTAGTGGAAGAAGGACCAAATTGAGATCTCTTAGGCCTTAGAATAGTAAAATTCGTTGGAAAAGCATGGTATTGTTTTCATATTGGGTGACGGTTGGTAGTTATGATAATGAGAAATGGGCGTGGGGAGTGATTATGATGCTTATGTAGAAGCCTGAAATGAATTTCGGAAATGAGGAATGACCGAATGAGAAAGATGCGAAATTCAGTCTTAGTAACTATGGGTGAAATTTGATGTATGTACCCTGTTGACAATGAAGGATTTTGCACTGCCTATAAATTTGAGGAAACCGAGGCAGTGAGTGAGGATTAAATGTGTGAAATGCTTTATTATTATTATTATTACAAATTTTAGAATGGTGTTTATATAGAAGCATGAAATGAATTTGAGAAATGGGAATAGAAAACATACGCAATTCAAGCATGGGGCTGAGTTATAGACAATGGAGGATTCTGTACTACCTATAAAGTAGAGAGAGAGAGAGAGAGAGAGAGAGAGAGAGAGAGAGAGAGAGAGAGAGAGAGAGAGAGGACTTAAGTCTTTTTGCAAGGTCTTTTTCTCGTTACCTTTTTTAGTAAACTGATGAATGGTTACATTGAGTGTTCAGAGTTTGGAAGTGTTGTGTAATTAAAATTTGAGGATAGAATGTAGGGAGAGTGCAGCTCTTTAAGCATTTTGATAGATTTTATTTGTATGGGAATGAAAAAGGAAATGTATGAACGTGTGTGAGATGTGATTGGTTTTATCAAGGAATAACAATACATGAAGGTGGCTTCGGTTCTGTGCATTCTTTTCTATAGCTATGTGCATTTTGATCACTTCTTACATGTCTGTGTGATACAGGGTGAGTAACTTAGTGAGACTTCTTGGGGAGATTGCCCATCTAATGTGGATTGGGCCCATGTAGTTGGCTGGGATGTGTTGTGGATCACTTGGATAGGAGGTTGGCTTTCTCCTCTGTCCATCATCCCAGCCACGTGAGATGATCCATGGAAAATCAATAGTCTGTAGCAGTCAAATTTCATGGTCCAAGGAACATCGCTAGGATGATTAGATGGGGATAGAAATCCCCCTCTAATCCTTGTGGTCCCCAAAACATCAAACCCAACTATGTAAGGTCCTAGCCTAGGAATGATGGTCAATCTCCTTAATTAAGGAAACTGCCAATGCCCTTTGCATACCCCTTAATCTTATAGTGTAGAAAAATTGCCATCCATTTAAGTCCTCTCTCTATACTTTATACATGTATAATCAAAGCACCTTTGGAAAAGTACGTTAGTTCAACATTTTAAAAAAAATACATATGGTACGATAGTATAATATGAGTATTAAACATAGAATTGCTAACTATGATTCACCCTTGACCCCTTCATATTGCACCCCATTGAAGAGGAACTCATTTTCCTTTTCCACAAAAGATGTCAAATGTGCCTCAACTCATGCCATTTTAGCCTAGAATATATGATTGATGGTGATATTCTTGTTCAGGAAGAGTATAAGTGAGTGGTTTTTAGGATTAGGATTTCAGATGCTGTTGAGAAAAGTAAAAAATATACGGATGTAGATAATCACTAGAATTCAATTTTTAGGGTTTTCAAGGAAAAAAACTTCCAAAAATGTGTAAATACAGTTTGTAATTAGTTAATTTTGTATGGAAATACAAGGAAGATTATACAAAAAATGTTGAAATAGCAGGAGATGTAATGTACTGATGCATTTCTGATGGACGTGAAAATGAAGGGAAAATACTTAAGATGATCTGATTATGGATTTGGAGGGGTTTCAGTACAAGTAATATTTGTGATTTGCTGAGTTGAAATGATCAAATCTCTGAAAGAAAGTTAAAAATGGAATTTCAGTCTTTTGAGTGCCTGTTGTGACCTGTCCATGATATGTGAGTGGCTCAATAGATTAGGAAGATTTTAACAGGGGAATTATTTAATCTCACAATAAAAGGGAAAGGGAGATTGCTTAAAGAATCTGCTAAATCAGCAACATTGGTGGAGATAGGGGTCTCTATTTGTTCTATCAGGAGAGAGAGAGAGAGAGAGAGAGAGAGAGAGAGAGAGAGAGAGAGAGAGAGAGAGAGAGAGAGAGAGAGAGAGAGATGTGTCTTTGTGCTGAATGGATACTTATAGGGAAAGGAGAATCTTGTATTCCTGCTGATGGAACCATTGTTTTCTTTGTCACGAAACATTGCTTGAGCAAAAGTTATCAATATCATCATCACCATTATCAAGCCATTTATCTCATCCCTGTGTCTTTGTGCTGAATGGATACTTATAGGGAAAGGAGAATCTTGTATTACTGATGATGGAACCATTGTTTTCTTTGTCACGAAACATTGCTTGAGCAAAAGTTATCAATATCATCATCACCATTATCAAGCCATTTATCTCATCAATCTGAGGTTGGCATTTTATATTTTGATTTGGTAAATATCAACATGATTTTTTTATGTAAATAAAGCATGATTCAGGTTACAACATGTCAATAGCTTCAAAGTTTTTCTTCACTACTTTCAAAGGTTGCATGTCCCTTCAACATGTTGATGTGTATCCTTTTGGAAATTCAAATTACCAACCCTTACTATTGTATGATTTCCTCCTGTTCTTCCACATCTCACTCGTATTCTCCCTACCTCATTCTACTTGAAGAAGACAAAATTTGCATAAATTCCAAGCTGTGTTGTGACATTCTGCAGATTCTTCAAAATGAGCTAAATATCCCTTTTGAGCTCTCCTTGAAACATGTATTCCAAAATGACAGTCTTGTGTATATCCACAACATCCTGCACATATATTTATCTATTTTTAATCCAAATATCAGATTTCATTAGCTTAGATTTTTAGAAGCTGTGTCCACCTTTCTTATAGAAATGCTTTATGCAAAACATGTGGTGTTGCAGTCATATGGTCTGTCATAGCTCCCTTTGTGGAAGTGATTTAGTCCTAATATAAGAATGTAATTTTTTAAAACTGACTATATGGTGCGTCCTATGTTGTACAGATCTTACCATTCAAAAAAAAAAAAAATTGTTGTACAGATCTCTTGCTTGTTACATTGTTTTCTAAGATAAAATTATTATCAGACCTTTTCTTCTTTTTAAACCCAACTGATCATTGAAATGTTTGTTTCTTAATTGTTTATGTAAATTTTGTACTAGTTCTGAATGGTGGTTTGCTAAAGTTATTATGCATGCATTGTTTAGTGGTAAAGGTCATTCTTCATCTGATGGCATCTACTTTCTGGAATTATTTATGCCTGGCAATGTTATTTTCAGAGTGAGGCCTTATTATGGCAGCCATAGCTAATACTTCAGCACCCCCATGTAAGATTCTAATGTAGTTCATTTTGTACAGGTGATTGATACAAGTTTTATGTATTTCTTTGAACTTGTATGAATGCACGATGACACTCCATGTCATTACTTCAGATTTCAGAAAGTTGTGACTGGTGTGGTATTTCTGCTGTGAATGCATTGACATAGGTGGAATACCTCAGGCATACTTTTTAGTCTGTTATTGAGAAAATGCCTTCATGGTGGGGGAAATCTTCATCAAAAGAAGTTAAAAAGAAGACAAGCAAAGATAATATATTAGATACATTTCGTAAATTAAAGATACAATCTGAAGAGAAAGGAAATATTAAATCAGGAGGCTCTCGAAGGCGTACTAGGGATGCTGCTTCAGAAAAGGGGTTTCAATCACGAGCTGGGTCACGGTCACCTTCACCCTCTACGCAAGTGTCACGCTGTCAAAGTTTTGCCGAGAGGTCACATGCACAGCCACTTCCACTGCCTGGGGGTCACCCCTCATGTATAGGGCGCACAGCCTCGGGAATCAGTATATCAAGACCACCGTTGGAAAAATGTGGCAACTCATCAGTGATTTTGCCTGCCCCCAAACCAAACATCTTAAGCAGGCCGTATTCTGCAGATGTCGATGGAGATTTGGCCACAGCTTCTGTATCTAGCATTGGCTCCAGCGACAGTGATGATCCAATTGATTCTCGTCTTCTTAGTCCTCCAGGGAATGATTATGAGGAGGGAATCAGAAATGTTGCAAACAGCCCTATCAGGTAACTTAGTGATCACCTTACTAAGCACCATGGTGTTTGCATAGATGTGTGCCTGAAGGGCTTATGAGATTATGATTATTTATTACTGGCTTGTGATATTGGCTTACATTGTTATCGAATGCTATGCAGCAAGGACAGAAAACTCATATGGTTTTTCTTGTGTCAACATGTGTAGTCTCACGGACTTGTCTTATTCTGCAATCTAAGTTCTACTTGTCCAATAGAGTGTTTTTTCAGCACCCACTTTTATGTCCAAGTAACATATCTTCAGCTTGTTGATTCCATTTTTAACATCTTCTTCTTTTGTGCTTGATGAAGTGTAACGCCCAAGGATCACTCCCCAATCATAACCAGGAGGAATTCACGAGAAACACTGAAGGCAGCTAATCCTTTATTCAATAACCAGAGCCTCTCTTCTTCACCGAAAAGGGGATTGTTAAGTACATATTCATCCAATATACAAATTCCTCACCAAGGAATTTTTGGCATTGGAAGTGCTCCAGATAGTTCTATGTCAAGCCCTTCTAGAAGTCCTATGAGAGCAGTTTGCCCAGACCAAATAGCAGGCACTGCCTTTTGGGCGTCAAAGCCCTACCCAGATGTTGCCCTACTTGGATCTGGCCAATGCTCCAGTCCTGGTTCTGGGAATAATTCTGGGCATAACTCAATGGGAGGAGATATATCTGGACAAATATTTTGGCAGCATAGCAGGGGCAGCCCAGAGTGTTCTCCAATACCTAGCCCCAGAATGACAAGTCCTGGGCCAAGCTCTAGGATTCAAAGTGGTGCTGTCACTCCACTCCATCCACGTGCTGGTGGGATGGCCTCAGAATCACCAACAAGCTGGCCTGACGATGGAAAACAACAGAGCCACCGGTTGCCATTGCCACCTATAACGATTTGTAATTCTTCTCCTTTTTCATCAAATTCAGCAGCAGCTACCTCATCCCCAGTTCCAAGGAGCCCTGGAAGGGCAGAGAATCCCACAAGCCCTGGTTCACGCTGGAAGAAGGGAAAGTTACTTGGTAGAGGCACATTTGGAGATGTTTATGTAGTTTTTAACAGGTTTGCATCTCAACCTTTGAGTTAATTTGAGAAGTTTGACCCCTGTGAACATATTTTTTGGGTTCAAACTTTTATAAGTGTCCTTCTATGAGTCCATGTGGTTATCCATGCCTAGTATTTGCTTCTGCTACTATAGACTCTTTTCTTGTTCCTTTTGATAGCCATGAACTGAATAAGGGTTATGCTTAATGCACAATGAAGCCCAATATTTGGATGAAATGTCATGGGGCTGTGAATCGTGGAATCTGCCTAGCAATTTAAAGTTTATGCAACCGTTTTTAGGTTCTAAGATCTTTATAGGAGCCATCTCATGTCATTTTATAGTGTGTAAGGGGGTAGTGGATATTGGAAAAAATGTGGTCATGATCTTGCTGTCTTCTGTTCTTGTAAATTATGGATTTGTCATTGCTTAATTCCATGTGTTCTTTCTGTTCTTATTCTGCTGCTTTGATTCAGTGAAAGCGGTGAAATGTGTGCAATGAAGGAAGTGTCACTATTTTCTGATGATGCCAAGTCTAAAGAAAGTGCAAAGCAATTGATGCAAGTAAGTCCCTTCTAAATGGAAGCCAAAGGTGTTTGAATGCAGCATTTTTCTTTTGAAAGTTCATACTTCTTTTTTGGGAAATTCATTTGAGTGAGGCATAAAGTTGATATTTTGTGATATTGTCTTTGCAATTTTTTGGGTGTTGGTTTCTATTAGTTACAGTAGGAATTTCTTATTTCTTGTCTCATACAGGAAATAACTCTTTTGAGTCGCTTGCGCCATCCGAATATAGTACAGTATTATGGATCAGAAACGGTATGTTGTTGATCTCTACTAGTTGCCAAGGCTCTCTTTCTCTTTTTTACTGTTGCACTTTCCTGTAGAGTAGAGTTAAATGCACCATGTCATTTACTGGAGCCTTGATTTTATAGCACTCACCTGAGTTCATAGAATTGACAAATCCTATGATTTATTTGGAGGGGTTTTCTGAGGAGACAAAACAGAATGTTAAAAGCTAGCTAGCTTATTGTCATGTTAGATTAGCCCATCAGTGTGAGTTTTGGCCTGTGGTCCATCTATTATGGTATGTGTAGTGGGAAAGCATTGTCACTTGCCTTAAAACACTGTATATTTGCCATTTTTGTTACCTTAATTT
Organism: Chimonanthus salicifolius; assembly: GCA_013350335.1. NCBI lineage: Eukaryota > Viridiplantae > Streptophyta > Magnoliopsida > Laurales > Calycanthaceae > Chimonanthus > Chimonanthus salicifolius. The sequence goes on along the minus strand of CM023538.1, from coordinate 65,859,759 downwards.
GCTCTACGGTTCTTACCTTTCATAAAATCACTGTTCCAAAAAAAAAAAAGGGGTTCTTCTCGAGTTCTTATTGTTCTTTGAAAATTTTTGAACAAATATCAACATTCTATTCATGCCATTTGTTTATGGTTGGTATTTTAAAACATTCTAGGATATCATGTTGTTTCTAATCTTTGAGAATTTGGACACTTGAGGCATGAGGTAGACAAGAAATAGGGTGATCTGATGAAGTTCCATGGGAAGAAGGAGAGTGCACAGAACATGCGCTTCAAAGGTGTTTAGCATTCTATTAAAAAAAAAAACAGATGGCAGCAATGTGCTTTCACATGTAACCCCCTTTTCTGTCGCACCACATAAAGAATCTCCCTCTGTGTGCATGTGTGACACCTTATACCATCACACCACACATAGAATGTTCCTGTGTGTGAGTGGATGGGAGAGGGTGGTTTTGAATGGGTTTATAGGTTTGCTTCCTAGGTTCCACAAGGTGGTCCACATAGTCATGCTGTTATGAGGTTCCCAGTTGAACATGTGTATATATGAGATTGTTTATCGTTAAAGCTTTCCATTTAATGTGAGTTATATATGAGATTGTTTTATCATTAAAGTTTTCCATTTAATGTGAGTTAAGATGTTTACTCCAATAATGGTGATGATCATGATGGGGAAAATAAAGTACTTCTTGCTATTAGGAGGGCACTTTCTTGGTGGGTTAATGGGGGAACTGAAAGTGGGGAACCTCATTGTAGAGGGGGATTCTGCTAATGCCATTGCATGGGCATCTTGTAGGAGGAAAGCTCCTTGTAGGCTTCTTTTATTGCTAGAGATATATCCTTGCTTTGCCGAGGCAGAGACATCTCCGTCAGGCAAGTAAAGCAGTTTGCTGACGTGGTGGCAGATTTTTTGTCCAAAATAGGAGTGGATTCATGAGGGTCTTGTGAGTTATTTGTAATTATTGGGGGAGTGTATTCCTTTTTGGTTGACAATATGGTTTCTCTTTTCTTTCTCGTTTTTTTTTATGATCAAATATGTCTCCTATACTGTACTTTTTCCTTGGTTCCAAAGAATTTTTTTTGGTTACTTACTTCAAAAAAAAAGGAAAAAAGAAAAAAGAAAGAAAGAGAGGAAGTAGCTCATGATCATCATTTATCATCCTGTGACTTAATGTTAAATGTACTCTTCTTGAACAGATCGACGAGAAATTGCATATCTACCTGGAGTATGTTTCTGGTGGTTCCATCCATAAGCTTCTTCAGGAGTATGGGCAGTTTGGTGAACTAGCTATTCGTAGTTACACCCAGCAAATCCTTTCAGGACTTGCATACTTGCATACTAAAAATACCGTTCACAGGTGTGTTATACTTTTCCTAGTTTCTCACTTTGTAGTACTTGCACTGATTGGTTAATTGTTATAGGTGCAGAGTTTTTGTTAGATTATAATCACTTTTTTGACCTGTTTCCATGTGGCCATACATTCAAATGGTTTTATGTATGCCGTGCTCGGTTTCTGCCTTGTGAATCAACTCCCCATTATAACAGGCTGATCCAATCATTGCTCTAGTTCCACATGTAAAGGAATGGAGTGCGTTGTGAATTTTTGAATTTTAATTTATATTATTTGTTTTTGAGAAATTCTTTTTGTACACTGTGGCCCTATGGTCCACCTGATGAGTGGTTCAGCAATTTTTTTTTTTTGGCTCAAGCATCAACAATGGCCCATTTTGGATCATACAATCTCCTTTTTTAATTTTTTGAGAGGTAAACCATGGCCATATTGCCTCCTTGGCTTGAGCAATATCGTGGGAAGATAAGCAAATTAAACAATTGTTATATATAACAAATAAATTATATTTACTGTTTTCTATTTCTTTTGTAAGGTTCTTAGCTCTTGGCTCCATGCTTATGGCTAGTCTGCATTTCCTCCACAGGGACATCAAAGGTGCAAATATACTTGTAGATCCCAATGGACGTGTTAAGCTAGCCGATTTTGGGATGGCAAAGCATGTAAGTTATTCTGCTATATTCTAATCTCTTAGTTATTCTGCTGCTCCCACTGCTACTGTTGCTAGAAGCAAGGTTTAAAGAAAAGACTAAGTGCTCACCAACTTGGCTTCATCAAAAAAAATTTGACCACGGATGAGCCTTTTCATGTCCAGCTTCAAAAGAATGGCTACATCTTTGCAAGTACCATGAATATCCTCATTTTGGAGTCAAAACCATATTCAAGATCTGTTTCCCTTCAACAAATGCCCCCTGTGATTCCCTAATAATTTTCTCAGTGGCTTCCCTAAGTCTGCCCACCAGGACCTTAGCCAACAACTTATAGATACAACCTACCAAGCTAATTGCCTGAATGAGATGCTTCCGAGGTCCGTCTCTTTTGGGGATGAGCATAATAAATGAGTTTTTGAGCTCCTTGTTAACCATACCCTTAAAATTCTTTAAAGAACCTCACAAAATCATCTCTGATTATTTTCCGAAAATCCTTAACAAATCTTTGGTTAAAGCCATCTAGTCTTGAAGCCAAATCACCCTCCATTTTTCCCTTCCATACTATACAATGCTTTCAAGATTTCTTCTTGTACAATTTCCTTCTCCAACCAACGAGCCTTCTCCATGGAGAGAGACTTAAAGGTCACACCAATAAAGGTCTCCTATTTCTCCCAAAAACTAGAGACTTGTTTACGTGGGTATGAAGGGGGGATGAGGCATCTTAGAGGTGCTAGGGACTAGGATCTCCATTAGATTCATGTATAGGATTGAAAACCAGATTCTTGGACTACTTCAAACCAGTTTCGAACCTAGGTTCATTGGATAGACCCCTTGGTGGATTAATCAACATACTGAGTACTATAGGATGATGAAATAAAGGATAGGACTGCACTTGGGAAGATAAAACTATTGCTGCATTTGGAGTGAACAGTTGTTGACTTGGTGGACCTCTAGGGCTGCCCCAAGACATACGATATCAAGCACCCAAAGCATTCAGATGTCCCAACATTGACTGTCGCAGAAGCCAAAGGAACCTCTAGCCCTAGCTGAGACACCACAACAAGAACCCTTGAGCCCAGCCGAGACTTGTACTGAATAAAGATTGGAGAAACGAACTGTACTCATGGAACATAAGGAGGAACGACAATATGAGAAGGTAAAGCATGGAAGTGGACAAAGGTATCGAAGGGAATGCGTTCTGTCCTTAGGAATGACTTATGGAGTGTGAACATGGTATGGAGGTTTGGATCCGCGACTGACGGGGAAGGGGTGATGATCAATGAAGAAGTGTTCTAAGCCTGTTTGTGCTCCCAAAAACTATCATCCTGTTGGGAATAAAAATTCTCCATGAAATACCTCCCCTTGCTTCCATAATCTCACTCCTCCCTTCATCTGTTCACTACCAAGACCTTAGCAGTGATTGCCATTCTTTTTGTGATGCATCTCTATGAAATAATTTGGTGCTTTTTGCCCCTCTTTGTTGCTGGTGAACCTCAAGACCCCCACCTCTTCTCGGGTACGAGGGTGTTGGGTAAAATTCCAGATGCAGGCAGTCCCCCGTAAGCCATGGGCATCGAGTGACTATAGAACTTGAACCTAGGACCTCTGGTTCTTGAGCCAAAGTGCCTGCTCGTTGAGTTATTTTGTGTGAGGTTTTGTCCCCCTCTTTTTTTTTTTATGACCAAGGTATCCAGGGGTCTCACCTATATTGGGGACAAGGGACATTTTAACTCGACTAGTCCTTGAGGCATGTGCCTGCCTCCCAATCTGCCACACTGGGTAAACAACTACGGGGAGTGGCCCAGAGGGGTGTTGAGCGTGTTTTGTCCCCTTCTTTTAGCCAAGTTGCACGAGATTTCTGCCGCCATTCGACTTCCTCTTTCCTCATATGCCCTCATGTCTTGGCCCTGCACTCCCTTTTCTTCCTCAATTCTGCATCTGTAAGATCGATCTCTTTCTTCTTCAACCTCCTACACTTCAATCTCATTCAAAATCCATTCCTTGCTTTTGAGGCCCCGCCCTACATCCTAAATACTCTTTTATCTTCTGTTTCAAGAGTTCGCTTCTTAGAAGGACAAAGCCTTTGCCCCACCAGTCCTTCACTCCTATACCACTCTTTTCTCTTTTGTTTCAACAGTTTCAACTTCTTAGGAATGACGAAGCCAGCCCACCCCTCAACCTCAAAAACTGCCCCATCATTCCTTCACCTTATCTATGAAGACTTTGTTCTTCAATCATGCATTATTAAGGAAGGTTTTCTACACAATTTTAGGTAATATTAAGTGCTTTTGAGTTCCATAGTTTTGTAGATCCCTCAAACTTCTCTTTCTGATTTATTACTTTGTTGGCATTTACTGAAGGGAAGCATTCTCTCTTTATCTCTCTTAAAAATACATAAGACGTGCCTAAAGGAGAAATACAGAAAGTAGAGAAAGCACCAAGCCTCTAGACCAAAAAATAGCACGAAACACCAAACCAGGAATAAACAAAGAAAGAAAACAGGAACACCGACTGCTAGAGGGAAAAAAAAATTAATAAACAATGTGACAAAAAACTTAAACAATACACTCCTTCCAGATAAATTCTTCATAGCTTTTTCAAGATGTAATGTATTTCCAAGAAAAGATATTGCAATATGCTCATTTTTCCTGCTTGGATCTCTTCTTTCCTTTTAAGACACTGGGTTGGACTGAAAATCTAGAACCTCTTTTTATGTTTTGAAGCATTGTATCAGTCCGAACTATCTTTCTTCTTATGCAACATCTCCCGACAGCTTTCAACCTTGCACAACATGCCATCTGTTGGCTGATCCATGTTATTATTTCATGCTTCATTCTTACAACTATAGTCCTTTGGGAATAAGGTTACATTAATTCAGATTTAAAAAAATAATAAAAGATCCAAGTATATTGGGGGACATAATGTGCCAAAACATGTAACACCTGAACATTCTTGTGCAAGAACAGAATCTAAAGTGAAAATATCATGAATGACAACTACTTCGCCACTGTATTTCTATCCCATTGGTTAGCTATATCAAATATGCTTAAGGAGAACCAAGGAATTGAAGGGGAAAAGTGTGGCTACAACCTATCAAGATAAGAAAAATGAGAACCAGAGACCTTTTTCATCTAAGGATTAAAGATGAAAATCGAAGGGCTTCAGTGAAAGATAATGAATGTATCCATAGATGAGGTGAGATCTGTTACTGAAGAATTGGTTAATTAGAAAATATGTCAGAGAAGTAAATCATGATTCTTAAGCAAATGGAAGGATGATTATCAAAATATTCAAATAGAAGTAAGAACAGCCTCAGATAAGATGAAGACATATGAAGTGCTAAACCATTTGGGATAGGTCTTGATGAGTAAATTCAGGGTTGGTTGGTTGGGTAAAGTTTTTCGTATAAGAAGAATGCCTGGAAACATGAGGAAGGGTGCTGTCTGCCCTTTCCTAAGAATAAAGGATATATTCATAAATCAGAAATATGCAAACTAGTAAGCTATCAATCTCCTGAGTCATGTGTTTGAAGTTCAGAAAAGATTAATAGATCTACAGTTAAGAATTTAGTATTATGCTGGGCAGCTGGCATTGAACCCTTTTCCTCAAACCATGCTTCCATGAGTTCATTTAGGGTAGCATTCATTGGGTGTCAAGAGGCACCTGCTTGTTGCAATGCCACTCTGATTTTGTTTTCTATAAAACTTAGTTCTTTGTCTAGAGAATGAGTAAAACAATTTGTGGTCAATTCTGTATGATTAGCCTGTTAAAATATGCTATCCTTCCAGTTTAATTAAAGCTCAAAAATGTCTTCCTAGGAGAACCCCAGTTGCATGCTTTTAAATTTTGACTACCTGATATGATTTCTTCTATTTCGTAACATGTGTTATATTATTTCCCTCCCAGATCACTGGGCAGGCATGTCCTTTATCATTGAAAGGAACCCCCTACTGGATGGCACCTGAGGTTTGTGTACTTTCCAATTTGCAATTCCATCTTCCTGCTTCTCTTTACATGGTTTGTTCTCTGGTTAAATTTCTCACTCAACTCTCCCTTCAGGTTATAAAAAACTCGAATGGTTGCAATCTTGCTGTGGATATATGGAGCCTTGGATGCACTGTTTTGGAGATGGCTACCACTAAACCACCATGGAGCCAGTATGAAGGGGTCAGTTTTTGGATTTTCGGGCTGGTTATTTTAGTTTTTACAATTGGATCCTATCACAGATTGATGTAAGAGCCCGTCTAAGGATATCTGCCCAATGATGATAAACTCAGCATGCCCCTTGATATAAGAGTCTTTATAAGGATGTCATGATGAACTCAGAATGCATGCCTCTTTGTTGCATGCGTCAAAGAGCTAGCCCATTTTCAGGCAGACCACTAGATATTTCTGGCTTAAAAATGTTTCTCATCTACAAATCATATGAGCCATACATCTATGTCGGACAGCTTGTCCTTAAGTATCCTTTATCATAGAAGTGTTGTGTGTGTGATTCCTTGGGCCAGCTCATGTTACCATCACTACTACCAAACTGACAAATTTTCTGGACTGTGCATTGGTACCTCTTGGATGATTCCCTTCATACCTCTTCATTAGTTTTAGCATAGACATCTTTCCTCCTTGTCATCACCGTCATTACAATAGAAATTTTAGTGCTTCACCAGAAAGAGTGCGAAAGGCTCATATGACATCTCTCCTCTTTTATTGATAAATGAAATTTGTATGACTTATTCTTTGTTGCATTGATTTTTGTTATGTTTTTTATTCAAAGGTGGCTGCTATGTTTAAGATTGGGAATAGCAAGGAACTTCCAGCAATCCCTGATCATCTCTCAGATGAAGGGAAGGATTTTGTAAGGCAATGTTTGCAACGCAATCCAGCACTCCGTCCAACAGCTGCTCAACTCTTGGAGCACCCTTTTGTGAAAAATGTGGCACCTGTGGAAAAACCTATTCTTACCTCTGAGACAATGGAACAACCTTCTTCTGGGGTTGCTACTGGAGTGAGATCTATGGTATGAAAGTATTTTTCTCAGTGCTCATGTTATAATCTTAAGTTCTTTGCTGTCAATTTACTTCACACAAATTAGCATGTGCGATTCGTTTTTGCTATTTAGTTAGTGTTTAATTACCGAATGAAAGAGAGAAGAAAAAAGAGGTAAGAATATTTAAGGAGAAAGAGGAGAGAACTGAGTGAATGTGATGGTAGGCTAAGGTAGCTGACCATCCTTTTATGCCTCTCTTCCCTTAGTTGCATCGGATCAACCAATCATCTCTCAATTACAGCTACACCAAATCGTTAATTGCAGCCTCTAAGTTAGCACACTGAAAATGAAAAAACAATGTACTCCATATGGGAAAAAATGTGTTCCTTGTTCCTTTTTATCTCTAGGCTCATCCTCAAGTTGGGATGAAAGATGTCAATTGTGTGTAGCTGAATTCAATAGCAGTGGAGCAAGGTTTTGCAAGCTTTGCTAAATAGATCTGCAAGCTAATCACCATAACAACGTAGTGGAATAAGAACTAGATGAAGCATTTTCTGAAAGTGGCAACCCACTTCAATGTGCTTTATTTATTCATGAGAAACTAGATTAGCCACTACATCAATATCAACAACATAGAATACACCCAGTTGTGTGACATTGTGATATCAATTGGCCAGCAAGGTGTTGATATTTACTATGATCATCAAAAGGATGGCATCATCTAAACGAAGGTGATGGTGGTGGTGTTATGGAGTCTCAATTGGCTTAGGTCCAAGAGTTCTAATCTCTTTAAAAAGATCAAGAGTGTACTTCCACTCAGGAAGTTATTTATCCTGGGAAGATTGGGTACCTCAATTCCAAGAAAGTATTTCAACATGTCATAATCTTTGATCTGACACACCTGAAGAAAAGTTTTGATATTTAGAATCCCTTCCATGTTGCCCAAGAACAACAATATCAGTCGGAAAATAATAATTTCTCATTTGCCTCTCCCCGTCTCCTCTGCCACCGGCAAACTTTCATGCTGCGGTCATCAGCATTCCTTGGGAACCTACGAACATTCGGTCTTCGTGAGCTCCTCCACCATTGCTGTGTGCTGCGTGCTCCCTCCTACAGTCATCTATCTACATGGCGACTGGTGCTTCGTGTGGCTCCTCATTTTGCGCCGATCGTCCCTGCGGCTTCTCCATTTCCTGCTGCTCCCATCTATTCCTTCACCGACCAACTACTGGCTACTGCTTCCGACATTCCTGGGTGACCTGTACGCGCTTCGGTTTTCACCAACACTTGGATAACTGCACCGTCCTTCCTATCTCATTCCTCTCCCGCGCCCAACTCCCTCCTGCATGCCAGTTTTTTTTTTCCTCATCTCATGTATTCCAGGCTGTCCCTCTTCCTACCTTTGGATGGGCCCTGACCGTCTGCCTGGTCTCTTGCTAGTTGTTTTTTTTTTTCCTCTTTATTTCTCTGTTTTCCTATTTGTCATTTTTTTAAAAAAAATTTATGCATGGCAGTTTGTTTACTTTTTTCCTGCGAGCCAAGTGTTGGGCTTAGTTTCTTTTCCTGTTCCTCTATAATCGCACCGTTAGTGCTTTTTATCTATTATTATTAATAATAAAACTCATTTGTCATATATGTAAATGATGCTCAAGATTACGAAAAAGAAACTCGATGTATGTGGACTTCTACACTTCTTGGGGGAGAGTTTCCTGGGGAGAGGGCCAAGGAAGCCTAGTGTCCAAGCCACTTGGACTCCCCCGCAACCGGGGACACAAATTTAATGTTGACGGGGTAGCAAGGGGAAAACCGGGTCCGTCGCGTATAGGCGTAGTTCTCCGCAATTGCAATTGTAGAGCGTCCATAGTTTTGTTTGAGTCCATAGGTCGAAAGGATTCGAATGAGGTAGAACTTATTAGTATAAGGAAAGCCTTGTCCGTATGTCTTCTGGGGGGGTGGAACTAATCATCGAGGGGGATTCTACAAATGCGATTAAGTGGGCAAAGGGGCTAAATAGACCTCTCTGGAAGATGATCACACTAGTGAGGGAGATTAGGGCCCTCTGCGTAGATAGAGAGATATCTTTTTCACTGGTCCTCTTCATCTTGCTCCTTGTTGTCTCTGCAACTTGAAGCAACATTGAGTGGGAGAAAATCAATTAATCTCCCTGTCTCAAATGGGTTTCCACCGATGAAAAAGTGGGTTCCCTCCTCACCTCCTACAACTTCCTCTTTTGTAAACCCACCTCCTGGGTCGGTTATAACTGTCAGGAACCACCAAACACGATTTGAATTGAAGAAGACTGCTCTAAAAACTGCTGAAAACTGCTGTCTTGATGTACTAGTCGATGTACCAGTCGATGTACCAGTCGACTGGTACATCGACTAGTACCATCTGAGAGTTATCTGCCTTTACAGACAGGTAGTAGATGATGTACCAGTCGACTGATACTATTCACATGCTTATCTATAATGCAGAACAACTAATAGACGATCTGCCAGTCGACTCGTACGACGACTGACAGTGTAGATTTTGATTTTCTTCAGATTTTACACAGTCTATACTGTGTTTTCAGCTGAGAGATCCTCCTGGATCAATATCACCTCCCATTCTCGAAGGTCATTTACTAAGGCGAGCCTTACTGTCCATCAAAATGGGTACTGTCCATCAAAATGGGTAAAATACTAAGGCTCACATCCTTTAAAATCTTGCAGACTTGGGATCACTTGACTAGAGGGCATCCAATCTTTTGCTCATATTTTTTGGACATTTGGAAACGAAGAAGAAGTAAAGAGGAGACTGGAAAGAATAAATTATGGCAATGCAATCCTTCCACCTAGCATTAGATATTTGCCCTTACAAACCAATATGCTCTTCGTGAATCTTTCTATGATTGGATCCCATGACACTACCTTTGTTGAACCATACAGATATGCAAACTAACACAAAAAGAAGGGAAGGGAAAGGACAAATCTTAAATTGCATGTTCTGAGCCAAGTTTTCCAGGCTTTGGTTATCAACATGGATTCCAAAGATCTGACTCTTTGAAGTTGAGTTTCAGACAGAGTGTATATCAAATCATTAGAGCAGAATCTCCAGCACAAAAAATCATTTTGCATTTACGTACTGTCTATGAATGGTTTCAATATCTGAATTTGTGACCTTGAAGCCCTTTAGGTCTCTCGCTCAGTTGCACAATGCAGACGGTTGCTTAATGCCTCTGCCACCAGGATAAACAATAGGAAAAATGGTCTTGAAGAATACTTTTGGGAAATTATTCACCAAAATGGGCTGGTGAGCAGATGAGACACATTCTGGTATCTAATTTAACAATTTATGATCCACATGGAGTATGTAGTCCAAAAAAGACCAGTCCACCATGTTGTATTCTTCCTCAAAGTTGATTTTGCAAATGATGCCATGGATTTGAGCTTTGTGTCTCAAGTCCATCAGCTCATGAGCAATAATGACTGAACCTTCCATCTGTACGCCCCTTGATAGGAGGAAATCAATTCTATTTCTTTCATTCCATCTGCGAAGACCTTGACCAAGAGCTTTTAAACACTTCCGTATATGCTAATAGGACAGAAATCACCTAAAACAGTGGCGCTCTCCTTTTTTGGGATATGTGCAATGAATGAAGGTTCTAATTCTTTTGAAATTTTACCCCTAGCATGGAACTCATCAGAGAAGGCATTAATATTTTTGATAACTTTTCAAAATTCTTCACCATCAGCCTGAATAGCCCTCCCACTTCCAAGATCAACTACTATGCTTCAATTTCCTGTCTAGAAGAATCTCTCCAACGTTTCCTTAGATGATTGTTGAAGTCGGTTGAAACACAATTCATTTATCAGATGTCTATTTCTTTGATCAGAAGAATAAAGTTTTCTAGAAAAACTCACTATCTCATCAATGATTTTATTCTAATGTTTTATCCATAGGCCATACTTTTTAACCGGGAAATTATAGGAACACAACGTTTTTAATAACAAAGGACATTGGGCTTGTTGTTTTGTCCACTTTGTCTTCATTGAAGTGGTGAAAAGGTACAACATTGTCTCATTGTAAAAAATCGGATGTTCCCATCACTACCCTTTTCACCGCAAGATTGTGATTTTTCCTTTTGGTGCCATTGATTCTATGGAAGAACTTAGTGTTCTATCTCCATCTAAAAGCCACTGAATTTGAGATCACTCTTTCCTTATAATGTTCTATTGAATAATTCTAACAAGTTGCTGATCTTGAAGCTCAACCCTTGTCGATTCAGTTATTTTGTACCTTGATCTTATTAGACATTTATACGGTTGTTCTGTTTGGAAACTCAAAATTTACATGCACCTCATATGATTGAATTTTTGAATTTATAAATGTTGCTATTGGTCTTTCATTAGGTGACTGGGCTTCCAAGGAATCTCTTATCCTTGGACATGGAAGGGCTCACAGCCCATCAGCATAGAGTTGCAAAATCTTTTCAAGCATCCAGGTTGGTGTTGGCTAATAGAATTTATGTTGTGTAAAATTTATATGGATGTTTTTTCCTGTTTCAATGTATTTGTGAGATTATCAGCAGGTTGATATTTTTCGATTTTGGGAATAGTATAGGATCTGATGCATCAGCACAGCTGATTGGCATTCCAGAACCACTTTAGATGGGATGAACCAGAGTGCTGATAAATTTTGGTGTCTGTTGGGACTAAAAAGTATAATTTTATGGTTGGGAAGGCCTGGAAGTGGTCTGAGGTAGGCTCAAAATGTTGGGGTTGTCTCAATTCCCAAGATGCTTGATATCCACCTTTTATTGGGATGCCTATGATATCAATGGTGGATCATCAAAAGTGACTACAGCCTGTCAATCTTGGATGATTTGTTGGTTCCGTATTCATACGCATTATGTGCTAGTTCTGTTAATGTTTTTTTTCCCCCTTCATTTTCCTGCTTTTGTAGATAGGAACATGTGCAACATCCATCTTCTAAATGAATGTTTTTTTAATGTATTTTCCAGCGAAAATCACATGACGAGGAACATATCATGTCCAGTTTCTCCAATTGGAAGTCCTCTCCTACATGCAAGATCTCCACAGCACATAAATGGAAGGATGTCCCCTTCTCCTATATCCAGCCCCAGAACAACTTCTGGCTCGTCCACCCCTCTAACCGGCGGCAATGGGGCCATCCCATACCATCATATGAAGCAGTCAGCCTACCTACATGAAGGCTTTGGAAGTATGCCAAGGTCTCCAAACAATGTCTACATTAATGGCTCTACTTATCGTGACCCTAACCCTGACCTCTTCCAGGCAATACAGCCTGGAAACTCTCATGCATTCCGGGAACTAATATCGTCTGAAAATGATATTCTAGGAAAGTCATTCCGAAGGCCAGCCCACGGGGATCCCCGTGAACTGTACAATGGGCAACAGGTTTTGGCTGAACGTGTGTCTCAGCATCTCTTAAGGGATCATGTGAAGTCAAACCCACCGTTCGACCTTAGTCATGGCTCTCCAATGCCTGGCCACAGCAATGGCATCTGATGTGACATGGACAGGCATTCAGGCATATTGCGATTTTTGTTGATCTTGGCCTAGTTGATGTACTGTTAAATTAGCGCCAAGAAGAGCCATTTGTACAAATAAGGACCCAAAATGAAAGACTATCAAATAAGATTGGATCATTGGAAGCTGGAGTAACTAGACACACATGATTGCCATCTATGGTCAATGGACCACCCATTCATTTGCCTTCTCCTTACGGTAAGCACTTCTCCTTCAGTTTTCTGTACTAAATTTTCCTTCCCTTGTGTCACTGCTGGCTTAATTTCCTTACATATGAGCAAAGCAGCCTTTTAGTGTACATTCATAGTTGTGCTGCAGCATGGATGGATAATGTCTATGATATTACTCCTGCACACACACACACACACACACACACACACACACATATATCTGTACTAATTGGAATGCTGAAAATGGACAGTTGATTTCCTCATTCACTAATGAATCAATGATTCTAAGGCTAAGAATATCCCATGGTGGAGACTTTCAGGGCCTAATTCATTCATGCTTCATCCCACTGGATATGAACTGTCTGGACGACGCATAAACTAAAGGCAGGTTGACCCAGGCATTTTGGTCTAAACTAAAAAAATAAAAAATCTTGTCTAGGAGTTTTATCATCATTATAGAAGTCATTAGTTGAGACTAAAGACGCACAAGGTTCAAAAGGGTCCAAGGGTCTGAGGAGTTAGATATGTGCAAACCATATTTTGCTTGGCAGACGTAATTAGATATTTTAAAACATATTATAGCCATGATTAATTTCTTTATTTGGTGTCTTATGACACCCAGGTAAGGAAAATAGAAGTTTATAATCTGAAACAACAAAATATCCATACTTATTCATACAAGTGAAAACAAAATGAGATCTCATTCTAGGTCTGTGCCTTTGATTACTATGTTCATCATGATTGCATTATTCCATCTAATGTGGGGTGCGCATTGTTACAAACCTGTTTAAAGGCCAAGGGAGTTGTCTTTGTAACTACGTTTTGAACCAAGCCTGCCCCGTTCTCTCTCATCTCTCTCTCTCTCTCTCATATTTTATTCAATTCCTTCTCATGGAATATTCCTAATCTTTCATGACATGCGAAACCATCCCAAGTACTTTAGTTTTATATTCTTTATTTTAGAATCAATGATGAATATATTGACAATAAGGAATATGCAAGATGACGAAAGTCTTGAAACTATGATGTTCAACGAATGGGCGGACAGCCTTAACTCGTCCTACCAGTGATGGATTTCCTAAAAGCCACATCTCATCTCGGTCTTGGAACACTGATTGTGGTCAACACAGCAGCCTCTATATCTGCTAAAAGATGATCACCCTTTTTGTGGCCGTCACCTTAATTTCGTTAGCAACTTCATCACCGTCACCACCATTTATATAATCGATCTGGAGGCCCATTAGCAACTTAAGCCAACCTAAATGCTAGTCTTGATTCAATATTTACTGGAGGCACGTGTAGCTTTCCTCATGTAAATTCCATCTTTACTGTTGACATATCTGTTAAGATATCAACCCCAGCCATTTTTTGTTTTTAATCTAGCCATTGAAGTCTCTCATTTTCTTTCTTCAGCAGTTCTCCTATTTTCTTTATTACTCAAAATTGAACTTAATTCAACGCTGTAGGCTTAACTCTCATTTTGTAAACTTCCATTGCATCAAAGTGATATTGATAATTGGACAACACTAACTGTAGCTTATTTCTGTTTTGTTGATCTTTCACTGTTCTCCCTTTGTCCTCATTTTTGTTCTGTAGTTGTTGTGGGAATTGAAATCTTTCACTTCATCACTGAATGATTTCCAATTTTGATAACCCGTCCTCCTTGCTGTTAGATGCAGTTAATATGCACTCTATTTATTCTACGACGAACTTACCAATTTTCAAATTATTTGACTTCTCCCTCCAAGGTTTTGGATTATCATTTACTTGACTGATTAATTAGAACTGAATTGTTCTTAGGTTGTCCATAACTAACACAAAAAAAGGGCTCAAAGTGGACCATTGTTGTGATCTAATGAAGGTTAAGGTAGTGTACGAATCTTCCTTAGACTTTAATGAAATAAACGGACCAAGCAAACTTCCATTCGAAGTGGACTAGTTTTAAGAAAACTAGTTTTTGCTTAAGTGAATTAAATTGAATGAAAAATGCAATTCCAATTGAAATTCTTAAACTTAGACCAATTAAGGTGCTGAATTAAAATGGAAGAGCAATCCACAATTTAACTCGAATGAACAAGAAACTAAGAACTAATTGGAGGGCTTACTTGGGACTTAAAGGCTTCAAACACTTGGAATTTCAAATTACACTCTAGACTTCATGCTCCCAATGCCCATACACGGCCACTATTTATAATGCTAAGAGTGACACTAAATCAAAGGTAAACCTAGGGTCAACTATCCATGGTTGGCGTGATTTAGGGGGTTGGTTATGCAAGCTAAGGTTTGACTCAATCCATGCCACATCATCTAGACCTATGGAAAAAGAAAAAGAAATTAAAAGTACAACCAATGGGAAAATTCCACCTAAGCCCTAATGACTCATTCATGTTGGCGCCAAGGTGGTGTGCATTGAATTGGAAACACCAATCATGTTAGAGATGCTTGCATGATTTTCGTGTGCACAAAAGAGAGAGAGATGAAGCAACCAATGAAAGAATGCTATGTAGGATGGCGAGGTGTTCCAACTAATGAGAGGCTTCCATGTGTGTGTGGCTAGATGAGTGTCTTATGCATCTTGTGTGTCAAATTCCATGAAAGGTGCTGCCCAAAGGAGAGATCATTGACCTTCATTACGTGCATGCCCAATGTGGAGTGTCTTCTAGGAGATTCTATTGACCACCATTAAGATGGTCAAGAGGAATGCACACCACCCACTCCATGTAGCTTAGCTTTTGTTTCAAACTAGGTTTTGGATGCCTTGACTCCATGTGGTTTTTTTGCTAGACACTTCCAAGCTAGCTTTGGACGTTGTAGCTCATCTTGCACTCGAGTAGGCCCAAGACCATATGTGGGGTCCAAATGCAACAAAACCTACCAATTTGGAGCTCGGATTGGCTAGTTTAATCCTGTATTTTCCACGGTCGAAAATGAAGCCGTCTTCTTTTTCATTTTCTGGTGTGATATCCACATCATAATCTAACTCTCATTGGGAGCTTAGTCATTTATGTACAGTATCTACAAATTTTTATTTTTTGAATGGTACAGTTTCTTCAATTGTTGCCAGTCCGTTCTTTATACAATTTGTATAATCTTTACCACCTATTCATGCATCTGTTGTCTAATTTTAAAACTTTTACCTGAATTTTTGTGTTTAAGTTGTTCACAATTAACATGAATAAAGGCTTAAAGCATTCCCACTCCCCCAAAGGGCCACTTTCCATAATTTTACCCGGTGTGTGTGGATAGGGAGATTTGCACATGCCCTAAGGATTAGTTAGGTGCTCTATGAGGCTTGGACACCTTGGTCTTCAAAAAAAAAAAAAAAAGGCTTAAAGCAAACCCTAGTCAACTTTAATGAGAAACAAAAATAAAGCTGGGTATGGGGGTCTCATCAGGGATGAGGGTGGTTCCGGATTAGTGACA
Source organism: Chimonanthus salicifolius (assembly GCA_013350335.1). NCBI lineage: Eukaryota > Viridiplantae > Streptophyta > Magnoliopsida > Laurales > Calycanthaceae > Chimonanthus > Chimonanthus salicifolius. Next base: position 65,843,635 of record CM023538.1, on the reverse strand, counting down.
TTTGCTGGCTTCCTTTCCTTCTGTTATGCCAACCAGGAAGAACTCAAAGCTTTATGGGCGGGGATATAGAGCTCTATAGGATCGGGAGAGAGGAGGACCTCATTGAAGGGGATTCTTCAGCAGTGGTGAAGTGGGCTGCTGGTTGTAATATTGCTCTCAGAAAGTTCTCCATTCAGCATCTCTTTCAGGAGGTCAATTCTGAATCTGACACCTTTCGGCCAAAGAGGTTTGGTGGATCTAAATTCACCAAGGATGTCTATTTTGTGATCTGTTTGTCTGGTTCTGTTTCAGGGGTGGGCTTGCTGGTCACATTGTGTTTTTCTTAGCCCAGTTTTAGTGGGTTTGCTCTGTTTCTTTAGGTTTGTTGGTGGGCTTCCTCCGCCCTGCTGGGGTGGTTTTTCCATTGTGTTCCAGCCCAGTTTTTTTGTTACTGTTTTGTAAGTCTCAGTTAGGGGCTGTTCTGTGGGGTCCCTCCCTTTCTGGTGTATTTTGTTTTTCCTGCTCAATAAATTTTTGGGACGTTAAAAAAAACTGTAATGAGACTCTATCATCACCTTCTTTACACAGGTTTTACAATTACCACCAATTCATATATGTCTTATATCATCATCATCATCATCCAAGGCATTTACCCCCTGAATCTGGGTTGACTTTTATATTTGGATTTGGCAAATTAACAAACTCGTTTTATATAAGTTCAATATATCTATTATGCAATCTTTTTTCTTCTGTTTTTTTTTGGCGTGGCACTCATTATGGGTACCTTTCTCTTCACTGTATTTAAATTGACTTCTCTGCAATTTATAGAGTTATAAATGGGTTAGTTCAGATTAGGCCCACCTGGATCGAACCCATTTTCAAAAATAAAAAAACCTTGAACTATACTAATGTGATCAACAATATGTGAATTTCTCTTCATTGCTTGCACATTGTATATCTGCTCAATAATTCTGATTGATGATTAAAACAAGGTTTACTTCACTCAAATATCAAGGGTGGTGATTTAGGCACTCTTGTTTTGTTAAAAGTCAGGCACTCCCTGTGCTTCAATGTTCAATCTAAACTAGACTGATGCAAAAAGTACACAAAGCATCTGATTCCATCAAAAACAAAGATTGCGTAAACAATACCCAAGGCTATCTCTTGAAAACATAATGAGTTGATACAACCTCATTTACCAACATACTGATTCACCGATACATGATGTGTCTGCCCTGGAAGTGATGAAACTGAGAATGCAACACTGTTTGCTTTGGCTCTTGTTTGTGTTAAGGCAGTTCTGTTGATATATGAACTCTTGGCTGGTTCCCAACAATTGATTTTTCTGTTACTAGTTTGCTGTATTCTCTACCAGTTGGAAGTACCGAATCTTCTTTACAGTGAAATATTTAATAGTAATAATACTATTTTTTTTTTTTGCAGAGACAAGATATGCTTCCGATGATATTAAATTGACCAGTTCCTTGCAGCAAATTTCTCAGGGGTTCCTTGTAGTGGTAAAGAACTGTATATTATAGACAATCAGAGAGTAAAGAGAAAATGTTGGAAGAGGTATTAGGACTTGGGTTTTTTTTTTTTATCTTTTCTTTTTTATTTAACCTTAAAAAATGGAGGGGTTTAAGATCCACTGTACAGATGCTGGGGAACTGGGTAAGGGTCCAGATTTTGTGTTGCTTATGTAGGTCTTGGGGATTCACTGAGCCTGAACTGATCTGTTTATTTGTATCCCAATGTCAGCTCATGTTGTAGTCTGCTCTGCCTAAATTGTTGTTGTGTGTACATCATCAGATATTATGGAAGAAATTGAGAAAATCTAATTCAAATCTTTTCTTTTACTACAATTATTTGTGCATCATTTTAACAAATCTAGTTCTCTGTTGCAGTATATATATATATATATATAATGGGTAACTGGGTTTGTATTTACCTGCTTGGGTTATAATTGGGAAAAAAAATCATGGGAACAGGCGTGTCCCATGGTCTAAAACAATTTATTAAATTTGGGAGTAGCCAAGTTCCTTGATTTTTATTTTTGTGGATTCAAGTTACCATCTTCTGGCTCTTAAATTTACTTTAATGTGCTAATCTACATTGGCCAGTTACATATAGGGAGCAACCCAATGAGTGCTTCATGGTTGTACTCTGTTCAGATTTAGGGGGGCATTTGATTCAACAGGTTGGCTATCTAGAGCAACTTTAAGGAGGCTCGGATAATTACTTTCTATGTGAAGCCTAACATGAATTGGACTCTACATGGTTCCGTTAACAAAATAACGGAGATAGTAGTGAATCGAACTTTTAAAAAGATGAAGAAGAATAGAGCACTAGGATCCGATGATTTCCCAATCAAGGTTTGATCTATTTTAGGGGAAAGTGGAGTTTGTTGGTTGACACGATTATTCAATAAAATTTTAGCCTAAAAAAAAATGTCTACTGAGTAGTGTAAGAGTATAGTAGTCTATTTTTTATAAAAATAAAGGAGATGTTTAAAGTTGTGTCAATTATCAAACGATCAAATTCATGAGTCATGCAATGAAATTTTGATGGAGAATAATAGTCGCTTAAGACGAGTCAAATATATCAAAAGACTAATATGTGTGTATGCCAAGTAGGTCAACATTAAAAGTGATTTTTATCTTAAGACAAGTGATGTAGAAATTTAGAGAGAAGAGGAAGAATCTCTATATAACTTTTATTGACTTAGAAAAGGTCTACGATAGATTACCAAAGAAATTAATATGGAGAACAGTAAGAAATAAATACATTCTCAATAACTATGTTGTGATTATTTAACATATGTACGAGTCTGCAACCATTTACGTTATAACCACCTATGGTGAGATATGGAATTCTTAGTTGGCACAAGACTCCATTAAGGATCCGCTTTAAGTCTATACCTATTAGTGATGATCATGGACGATTTAATATCAGGGATCAAAGATAAAGTGTCATGTTTTTTTTTACAATAAAAAAGTCTAACAACGATTTTATAAAATAGTTATTTGACTTGTGATGTTTCATTGAGCAGAGTGTTGGGCAATAAAAAAAGACAAATAAACAAAGTTATGAAAGCAGTGATGTGTATGCTACATTGGATGAATGGTTTAACTCTAAACGATAGAGTTAGAAATGGACACATTAGGGATTGTCTAAACTCTAAAGATTGCTTCGATACAATTTGAGAGAAACACATTTGAGATGGGTTGGTCATGTTAGTAGAAGATTAGGTACAACCCTAGTATGTAGAGTGGAGAAGTTGCGGATTGAAGGCATTAAGAAGAGAGAGTAGCCTTCAAAAATATGGAGGAAAGGAAAAAAGAAGACATGTTAGACTGTTGAGTAATTGATTGTATAATTTATGATATGGTTATTTTGAAAAATAGAATTCAGAAGGCCAACTCTAGATAAATAAGATTACTAGTTGATGATGATGATGATGTTCATGGTTGGGTGAAACATGTAAAACGATATAGGATGCTAAGGAAACTCTACGATATATATATGATCATCCTTCAAGTATTTTGGTTATCAATAAAATGGTGTAGCAGATTTAAAATTTGGATGATTGTTGGACATTCATATTTGAAATTGGGAAATTGTTAGACATTGTTGTTGTATTTGGATTGCAAAATTTTTTTTGTTAGAAATTGCGAGGGAATTCACTTGATGGTTGATTTCTACTCATTGGCAGAACATTTTTTTATCAAAAGCTGTAATGGATCTTTTCCATTGGATTGTATTAGAAGCAATCTTTCTTCCAACTAGGAGAAGTGCTGGCATGCTATGTACAAAATTTCATATTCTGTAGAAAATTGAAAGAAGAAAGATTTTTTTTTTTTTTCCGATTTTCTTCCAATTGAAACCATGGATTTAAATGTTGTCTGTTATCAGGAAACGTTAGTCTTTAGTGGGTTTGGTAAAACAACTAGAATATAAACCTAAGGTCGACTAAAATGGGCAATTATTATACTATGTACTTACGTAGATTTGTTCTTTTTGTTTTGCTTCTAATTTGGTGAACCAAAAATGGCTTGGATGGTGCGGTAGCCAGTAGGCACTATAGCCTGGGATCAAAATATCGGCCGTCATTTAGATATTTAAATATAATTTTAACGTTACGAAATCAAGAATTTTAAAATATTTTGAAAAATATGGAAAAAATCTCAAAAATTTCAGAAACATAGAAAATAAAGTCTGCTAATTTTCTCCTAAAGACTGATTATTTTCAGTTTTTTATCATTTTTTTTTCAATTTTGACTCTTAAGTCATCTAAAATTCAATAATAAAGTGTGGAAATTTTTTCTGCTTCAATCCTTATTCATTGACGATTTGACTAAAATTTCCTGAAATTTTGGCCAAACTTTGACCTAATTTGGCCAATAAAGTTTTTCCAAAAAAGGGCCGGATATTGCTAATATTTGCATCCATCTCAGATTTCAATCAGACTTTGTAACTAAACAAAGAGGAGTAATCGATAAAATCATTCAGATATAAAACCAAAAATAGAAGTCCAATCTTACCAATATACATAAATCCATGAAATCATTCTTAATATTATGCTAGAAACAATATTTCTTTCTTTGATTTAGGTGGTCCATTTGTTTTTCTTTCTTCAGAAACTGATCAATTTTTTCAATCAACATTGTATAGAACATTCTGTCCTATATAGAACATACTTACCATGAAGAACATGCCTTAGTAAATCCTTCTTGAAATTCTGTCCCTTCACTAGTGAAAAAATAATGTCGGATAACTGAAATGTGTTGAACCTTTGGACAATCATCTTCTTGCAGCTTTCTTAAGAATTCCTTAAGACATGTCCCATTAATAGAGCCGTTGATGACTAGTTAGTAATGTAACACCCCATCCCGAAACGGGCGTGTTACTACCGATACTAAACTGAGATATCACACATTCCAAACTACCGACATATATTTTTTTTTTTGACTAAACATCAATAACCATAATAGAAAAGAGATGCCATAAGTTCAGTTAACACAACAGTGCAATAGGTGGCTAGTACAGTCATCCACAACGATAAACAATATCCAAAATAAACACAAGGTTCTTTCTAACTAATAAAAGGAAAGTAATTAAGCAATCCGAAAGCATCATCGCCTAAGCCTGGTCTTGGGACCCGCTGGATCCCGCATCCATCGAGCCACCTGAAAGGCAAGGGGGTGAGTACTTCATACTCAGCAAGGGAACACATGCATATAATCACACAACATATATCACACACTGCACATCTACCACTAAGGAATAACAAAGATCCACGTACATGGTCCCCACACAACACGCACTCGACCCACCGTACGGGCCATGCGGTAGGTACTCAATATGGCCCACGACCACCTTATCTAAACAACCTCAATCCCTTAACCAATGAGCAGGCGAGCACATCCTCAGCCTATTCGGTCATCTAGGGATCACAACTATACCAGCGGGAGCTGTCCCTCACCGCTCTGTCCCTCGACCTAGGCGAGCACCTCCTCAACCCACTCGGTCACACGAGGATCACAACCCATGCCAGCGGGAGCTGCCCCTCACCGCTTCGTCCCTCGACCTAGGCGAGCACCTCCTCAGCCTACTCGGTCGCACAGGGATCACAACTCATGCCAGCGGGAGCTGCCCCTCACCGCTTCATCCCTCGACCTAGGCGAGCACCTCCTCAGCCTACTCGGTCACACAGGGATCATCTCATTCATTCCACCTTTGGGTATCGGAACTACAAGAGGCTTCTAAGGTTACCTTGGGTGAACCAACCTTCAGCCTGATGACCTATCAGGGATTAACACGACTACTCCCCCAACGGATCCCTATTGGGGACTTCCAGGCACCTTGTCCCCCAAGTCAGGTTACACCTCCCTCAAAGGTGTGTTTGGTGACCACAAGACAGACCGACCATTTTATTCAAGCTAGGGGCACGACTACCCATATACAATCACAAGGCAATACACGTCCCACCACGCATCCGTCGCGTGGCCCCACATAACCCTAATGTTACTTAACGCCCAAGCCCCCCCGACATTCTACACATCCGACAAATGCATGTACGATTAATACTAGGTATGTGCAGGTACAAATAATAATAGACATGTTCTCAATGAAGCAACATCAAATCCTAGACAATCATGTATACCACAGTCTACCACATACTAGCATGTTGATATTTCATTATATTATCAATCAATCACATCCAAATTACTTAATCATGCACAACTGGTATAACATCAAGTCCATCTATCATCCTCACATCATTACCGGACACGGATACACAAAGTGGTCCCCTCACCGCATACTTATCTGAACGGTTCCCTTGCCGAGCGGTAGAACTAAATATAAGGGGTCCCATTCTGCGCATTCCGCATCCACATAATTCGAAGATAAATAAATGCAGAAATGTGTATGCTAAAAGTGTGTTAGTTCCCTCACCGGTGTGCGTTTGAAAATCAATCGTGAGAAGGCGGGTCCGTTGGTTTGAAGGGGGCTCGATCTGAAGAGACAAGAGCACATAATAAGTAAAGGAGATAAAACAGGCTAAACTAAGCTCGAACTGAAAATGGGCCCGAAATGGGCCGGGCCAGAAACTGGGCCGGGCCCAAAGCTGAAATTGGGCCGAGCCCAAAACTGGGCCGAGCTGGGCCGAGCTGGATCAGTGGCGAGCTAAGCCGGGCCAGGCCCAACAAGGCCCACACTCGGACTCAGCCGAATCAACTCGGCTGCCCAGCTGAGCCAACTCGGCTGCCCAGCTGAGTTGACTCGGCTGCTCAGCTGAGTTGACTCTGCTGCCCAGCCGAAGGGGGGGAGAAGAAAGAGGAAGAAAAAAAAAAACGCAGAAAGGAGAGGAAGAAGAAGAAAGAGGGAAAAACCGGAGGGGGGTTTGGGAAAATCCATCGGAAAACCGGGTAAAATCAAAGGGAAATCGGAGAAAAGGGAAGGGAAAAACAGGAAAATCGGTGAAAACCGAGGAAGGGGGAGGAACCGACGGAAAGGAAGAGGAAGGGAAGAAGATACCTTGTTCGGTCGGGAGGTGACGGCGGCTCCGAGACGCCGGTCGTCGGGGCGAAGGGGAAAGAGGGCCGGAGGACCAGAGGAGAAGAACCAGGGAGAGAGAGAAGACGGACGGCCGAGAGAGGGAAGGGGAAGGCTGCAGCAGGGCGCCGCGGCACTGTAGCTGCGTGCTACAATGCGCGGCGAAGAGGATGCTTATAAGGGGAGGGTTTAGGGTTTAGGGTTTCTCTCTCTTTTTTTTTTTTTTTTAAATCAGATTTCCCCTTATTATTATTATTATTTTTTTTTGCAAAAACAGTGTTTCAAAATCAGAAGAAAAATCGGATGTTAAACCTCAGGTGAGGAAAAGTGTGATTTTCAAATATATATTTTTTTTTTTTCATGACAAGATATTAAATAGTTTAAATTACTAAAATGCCCCTTCGAGCTTCTGAGTTTGGGGTCGGGCGAGACGAGGCCTATAACAGGATTCATCCCCTCCCCACTGCTACTGAGACCCTAAAATCCCGAAAAATCGGGTCGGGTCGCTACAAGTAAGGTATTCAATGCCCTCCGGCACCTTCTTCAACTATGGGCAGTTTGTCATATTTAGCTCTTGAATGCAAGGCATTGATCCCCTTTCAATCCTTACCAAATTCAGTAGCTCATAAAATTCCAATATCAGATTCAAGACCTTGAGTCTTAAGAAGTAACCTGTACGAAAGCACAATTGCTGCCCAACATACGCTTTAGCAAGCCTTAGATGAATTAGATTGGGTAAGACTTGGAGAGAAGAGAGTGGGTCTTCACTCAGTCGAGACGATTGTAAACACAACTCGGTGAGGTTTGCATGAGAACCAATCCATGGAGGCAGCTTCTCTAGGTGACCAGCTAATACCAGCTTGTGAAGTTCAGTTGGAGGAGAAGAAAGGGCTTCCAAATCAAGTGTTTCGTCCTCACTACTAGGCCTTACTGTCAGCTTGAGGAGAGATTTCATCCCCTGTAGCTCCATACTTCTGCTCCATCTTCTTTTTGCAGCTTTATAATCACCAACTTCTGCAGTTGAGTCAAGTTTCCGATCCGCCTAACTACAATCTTGTTTGCTTCAGCACATTGCAAATTCCGGTCGGAGCATGTGCGAAACTGAAGCAATCGAATATGTTGAGCGGACGAGTTCGACTGTACGTAAACAAGTGTCGAAGTTTCTTCAGCTTTTCTACTCCTTTGGGCAGTCGCTCTACATTAGAATTCCTTATATCCAGAGTGTGGAGATTTTGGAGCCTTCCTATATGATCCAGGAGGATCTCCCATTATGTATTTTCATGTATTTTCTTATTTTCTCTTGTTGTATTTTTGTTTAAAGACTTTAAAAATGAAAAAAATATGTCTTTAAGGGTACCAGTCGATGCACCAGTTGACTGATATATCGTCTAGTGTCTTTACTGTGTTACAGGTCACTCTCTAATGGTACCGGTCGATGCACCAGTCAATTAGTACATCATCTACCAAGGCTATGAATAGTAACAGCCGATGTACTAGTCGACTGGTATATCATCTATCACCTGTCTGTAAGAACAGACTGTTCTCTGATAGTACCAGTCGACTGGTAAATCATCTAGTACAGTCTGAAAATAGTACTAGATGATGTACCAGTCGACTGGCACATGAAAACTGCCGACGGTTAGAGCAGTTTTCGACGATTCTAAGCAGTTTCTTTCCACTTTTATTTCTTTTTCTCTTTTTTTTTAACAATCTCCAACATGTGGATGCATGCCAGAAAGATTGTATAATCGATATTTTGAGAAAATCAATCAAAAATACCAAAAAGAGGAAATTTCCACTTTCCAAAATCTTGTCTCTCTTTGATTCTCTTTTCATTCCGCTGTATTTCTATCCATTGTCACCAAAACGTCTAGATTATCGGATCACTATAGATTTTGGTAGGCGTTTAACATTTGTATGCCGCAAACTCAGTCCACCAATCCATTTGGTATACACTCAATGGAAGAAGATTGGAGATCTAAGACACCCAACAATTTGAAGCTTGAGCAGATTCCTCCCAAAGAAGATGAATTGATGGAATTTTGTCATTGACAAAAGCCATAAGAGTGCGAAGATGACTTGATTGAATGTTTTCTCCATTACTCTGTACTGACAAGCGACGGACCTTTTCATTCTCAGTTGTTTCTTTCCCATCACATACATTGCAGAAATTCTCTTCTTGGGCAATTGACAGAGCCAGATCTCACAAAACATCATGCAACCGATATTTTGTTCTCGCTACGTATGGGCTATCACCTGATTCTTGGAGCATGCTTCAGCATACAAGTTCTTGGATGCAAGTCTCTGCAACTTCCTCCATCGACATGCCTACCCTTTCTTCCACAAAGCCCTCTGCTACCCAAAGCCTAATTAGTTTGCTTCGCCCGATTGCATGATCTTCGGGGAAAAAAACCTAAAATATAAGACACAGTTTTTATGATTGGATGTCATATTGTTAAGGCTAAGCAGCAAGATTTGCTTCATTCTTTCGAGGATTGAATTGTTCCTTACCTCACAATAAATAACGTTTCTTACAAGTGAAGGGAACATCTACTAACTTTTTTTTCAGATACTGCATACACAGAGAGAGACATTGAGTTTACCTACTCCATCATTTGGTCAATTACATTAATAACATAGAAATAATTTTTAGTTTGAAATCTTCCCTCCAAAGAAAATTTAATAAGGAAATAAAATAATAAATTTAGATCATACTCATGCACGTATTCACGAGTCCCTTTCATATATTTATTCATTAATCTAAACCACTCAAGTAATGGATGGGCCTCAGGTTTGAGCCGACCACCTTGGAAACTTACTAATATGGTCAGGGAGGTGAGAGAGCTGGCCAGAGAGATGGGAGTATCTTTTGCTCAGGTTGGCCACTCAGCTGATGGAGTGGCAGATTATTTCACCAAACAGGGAGTTGACAGTCATTGGACAGACGTGTATTTTTTTTCTGTTATTTCCTTTTCCTTTTACCCCTTCTTTTCCATGGTCAATACAAACTATGGCTTTTTCTTAATGAATTTTCCTTTTGAATGCTGAAAAAAAAGGAATTAGACTCATTAGAAATACTAATTAGAAGAGTTTTGTTTCTACAATTTTTTCCGTTAAACTTCTTAGAAAGCAATTAGGCGGCTATTAGATTTTTGAATTTGAGGGATCATTGCAATTTAATTTTAAAAATATTTTTTTTTTATTTTTATATACTAACATTGATATGTCCCATAAATAGGGGAATCCTTGACTTAAATTCTCTATTGGTAATATTTTGAATATACAAATATGCAACACTCTAATCTTCCATTCATCAAGTCAATGTTATGTATAATATAAATACGTCATGAAAATGGGACTTTAGTACTTTTATAGTATATTATGGCATTTATTAATCTTTCCTTATAGATTGGAAGTTTATTACTTAAGGGTTTGATTTGGTCAAGTAGGTCCACAAATGGATTATTTTTATGGCTTCCTAACGTTTGTTGGTAACTTGGTATACTTTTCCACCCCAATTTGTGTGGGGCTCATCTTCCCCACAGTACGATTAGGCTTCTGGAAGATGTGTCATCCTCTCACGTGTCAAGCTTTCCACACGTGACAATGGCTTCTCAAAGGGGAAAACTCTTAAGAGAACTTCAAATAATTTCATACATTAATCTTTTTTTTTTTGAATTTATGTTTGAAAAACTCAACGTAAAACTTCTATGGATGATACTCATTATCTTTAGAGCACCTCTATAAAGTAATCTCAGTGTAAGAATTATTTCAAATAATGAGATCGAGATAAATGAGGTACGCTAACAAAATTCAAAGTGTTCATTTAATTTTAATTTTATATTATTTTTAATTTTTTTGTAAAACTATTGCATCACTCTGAGTGATTAAATAATTTTTAAAATTTATAACACTCTCATTTGATCTATCCATTAATAGAGTTAATATTTTCACAAAATTTAAAGGAGACAAAACTATTGAATGGTTTGTATTCACAGCAGATGAACCCCAGATGTCTCAAATGAGCCATTCGTTTGGAATTCATCTTCTTGAAATCAAAGTGACAAGGAAAGGGCCTGCTTCTGGAAGCTGTGGACTCAATACTCTCACATGCCGAGCAGTAGCACAACCACATATGGAAAATGCTTCTAGAAGATCAATTTTCCAATTTTAACTTTTGCTTGATAATATCACTTGAAATTAAAAAATATCAATAGATATGACTGGTCAGAAAATTTTCTACAATTGAAATTTCATTTTCGTTAATATTTTTTTAACTTGCTTTAGCCCATCACACGTACTATAAAAAATTAAATGAAACTAATAATTAAAGTAAATTCTTTATAATTATTTATTTCATTTCTTTAAGTATATATATATTTAAATTAAAGTTATCTTTGTGACTGATATATGTAAAATGATCTACCTTAACTTATTGATATAAATTGTGTAGCGATCCTCTCACGGACATTTTGTTTAATCCGACACAAGTTTTATTGTATTGCTTATTTTATCCTTCAAACCGACTCACCGAACCCTTCTGATCGGCTCGTCGGATCACTGACTATACCATTACGGTATAAACCAGTTCAGTAAAATTTATCTAAATAAGACGGTTTTTTATATAAAACAGCTGATCGGATTACTGACCGAATCACTGATTTTTTTAAAATATTTTTACATGACAGTGAAAAGATAAAATGAATAATATCTTAAATCATTTGTCTCGTTATACAAAATATTCATTATTGGACACCTTTAAATTTTGCAGGATATAGACCTAAATAAAGATTATCATCCTTTTACTTTTCAACTCCAACTTGTGTGGAGGAGATGATCTTTCACACAGTTTTAAATGAGAGAGAAAAGATAAGGATTTGCTTCTAGAATCTGTGGTCCTACTCTTCCTTCTTTTTGCCTTTTTCTTTTTCTATAACATGGTATCCGCACTCTTTAGTTTTTTAAGCGCCAAGCTTACTCCAACTCCAACCGCTTGGGGGAATGGCTTCTAGAAGACTCGGTTGCTGGCCCCACAACACTTACATTTTGAACTTTCACTACTTAATCCCGCCCCCTTGATAGTTAATACTTAATACCATACTTGAAAAGGCACATCATCTAGAACCCTTGGCACGTGTGAACTTTAACACGTGTTACTCGACCACTCCCATTCTCAAAGGCCATTCTATGAGATGAGATTTTCATCACCAAATTGGACTTCCATAATATTTATAAAATTTAATGACTCAAATACATAATATTTATTAATGAATTCAAACTCAATGAGTAGACTCTAACATAAAGTGAGCACTTAATTTTTAAACATTTTCATAAAATATAATTAGATAGTTGAAGATATATATAATTTTTTTTTTAGATTAACGTGTGAGAAATTAAGAGACAATTCTAAAAAAGAATAAATACAATAAAGAAAAAAATAAAGATACTAGAAGTTTAATTATTATTTTTTTAACAAAGATGATAAATAAATTTATTAAAGAAAAATAAGTAGCTCGTAGAAAATTATATTAACTATAAAATAAAACAAAAGCATAAAAAAGATCCTTGATCTCGGAACAAATATAAGTAGCCGTGGAATCCAATACCATCACTCTCCTAACAAAGTATCAAGTAAAACTTTCTACCATAGGTGGCATTATTTACTCTAATATTTGCCAAAAAGTCGATCACATGATTAGCGGATTTACTGAATGAGGAAAATACCCTCATTACTAGATGCTCAATTCAAGGGTTTAAATCACGGATCTCGATTGAGAAGTTTCTCTCTCTAATTTATTTTTTAAAAAACCACTTTTATCAAGCGATATCGATCGATATCTCAAATCACAGTCGATACATACCGTATCAGTCGAGATATAAGATTTTAAAAACTGAAATATCATATCAGCCGAAATTATTATTCTTAGTTCAATTACTAAATACTTGTGAGGAAAATGCTAAATCTATCAAGCATATCAACCATCTCACATTAAAAAATGAAGAGAAACAAATAAAGAATAGACAAGAAAATGTCAAATTTCATTTATCATAAATGGTTAAAAAAAAAAGTGTGCCAAGTTTAAAAAACCAAATGAATACAAGCCCCGAAAACTTTTTATAGCTCATAAAGCCATTCCAGATCCTATTTAACAAGAGCAACGTCATTACTACTTTTAGAAAATTTGTTGTCCATAAGCCGAGCCGAGCCGAACCGAGCCGAAACCTCCTTCTAGATGACCTTTTACTTGCCACATCATCACCACAAAACAGAAATGGGCCCTACCCACTCAGTTCCTGCTCTGTTCTGTCGATCTCTTCGCTTTCCCGACCGCGGTTTCAACTTACCAACGGGCCACTGACAGGCAGTCTCGCCCATTGCTTCTCCTCTTTCCAAAAATACCCCCACACAAAATTCCAAATCCCTTACATACTCTTTCCCCTATATAAAACCAAAATCCCTTCCCCACTTCTCCTTGTCTTCCGAAATCAACAAAACCAAAACGCAAATCAAGATAAACCCTTTCGCTCTTCTTTCGATTCAGATGTCTGGAACCCTCAATCTCACCTCCACCGTCAGATTCCCCGCATCCACCCGTCAGATGCGGTCCCACCCCAGATTCACGGTCCAAGCCGTCGCAGCAACCGTCGACGCCAGAAAGGCGACGAATCTCTACGAGATCCTTTGCATCAAACAAACCGCATCCCAGACCGAGATCAAGACCGCCTACCGGACCCTTGCGAAGCGCTTCCATCCTGACACCGGATCGGACGGTCGAGATTTCATGCAGATACACGAGGCCTATGCCACGCTCTCCGATCCCAGTGCTCGAGCTCTCTACGACCGGTCGGCCGGCGCCGGAAGAAGATACAGTTTCGCCAGAGAAACCGTCGTCAAGACGAGAAGGTGGGAAACAGATCAGTGCTGGTAGGAGGGTTTTTTTTGGCCTTCATCCCATTGAGACGTGTTATCATTCTACTGGATGATGCGTTGCCGGCTCTTACATCTCTTCGCGGACGTGGCGCCGATTCCTTGACTCGTGTGATGATTCTATTGGATGATGCCTCGCCATCTGTAATATTGTATGCCACATGGCTATGAATGGCATGCTGTGTAATATATTGGAATCCCAATGGAGTCAAATGTAATTTTACTGACAAAGCTGCCGGTGGCAGGAATGATTGAATATCTCCTTCTTCAGGAGTAATTAATTGAATATCGAAATTTTGGAGTTGGATCTTGAAATTGCTTCAATTTCTTTTATTTGATTTCACGATTTCAGTGTTTTTGCATTAATCTTTCTGAGAATGGCTAGAACTGCTCTAATTTTTATTTTTATTTTTTATTTTTTATAAATTATTCTACTAAATAGAGCTTAATTTTTAATTAAAAAAGATCACGTAAATGTGAGTTCTTTAAAAATATAATTACTCAATTAAGTAGAAGTCATCGAGAGAAGTCGAACCATTTACGTGTCAAACAATTGGAGATTGGTAAATTCAGAACAGAGGAGATGCCGACTGTTTTGCTCGCTCAATCTGACTTTCCGGCGGTGGGAAATCTGTTGTCGGGCCCATAAGTTGGACGGTTCAACTGCTGCTCATAAGGCGTGTGGAAAGGGCAAAGAGTACGGTACGGTACACCATAGGAACAGCATAATTATAGTACTCCTTCATGGGTTTCTTATTATTATGAATATATTGTGTATACATATACGAATTTTATCGTGATGTCCAGTTTGTCATTCACCTTTCATATTGAAAAAGTTTGAAAATGTCAGAAATCGACTCACTAATTAGATCTATTATTAATTTTTGGTGAGCCAATTTGTTATTCAAGGATCATTCGAAGAGATAATTTTACTATTCACAAGTGATTCGAAAAGTCGATTTTCCTATCATATGTGATTCAGAGATTCGATTTTACTGTTCTCGAGTGATCAGATGAGTTGATTTTACTCTTAGTGAAAAAATATTTTATTCACAAAGTACAAATCTGATAATCACTGAGTTTTGGAGATACATAAAAAATTGTTTTTTTATCTCTATTTTTTAATTATCAAACAAGAATTATAGTGAGTTATCGTTCATTATCCTTATCCAAACGCAGCCAAGAGACTCTTTCGTTATTTTTTAAAAATTTTTGATCATCAATTTTAGGAAAATTAATTTAAAATAAAATATCGATCAATTTATCGCGAGACATAGACTTTTCTTTTACATCACTTGAAAAGAAAGAGAGGAATGTAGATTTGCAAAAGTTGTACCTAAACGTCTCTTTTTGAGCAACGCGGCATGTGGGGGCGTTTATGTTTTCAAAAGGCGTGATGTCCAACTGGTTAAATGAAAACGCGTGGAACCTTCGTTGGTTTTCCAGCTTGTAAAAAATTTATTTGAATAATTAATTTAGACTTACTTAATTTTTTTTCAAATAATTAAACTATAGTTGTAAGATATTACTTCAGGCCAATGAGCTTGTAGTGCCCTTGTTTGTGAACAAATTACCCACGAATACTTAAAAGACTTTCAATTCAAACTTCAAAGAATTGAAAGTCGTACTTAGATTTGAAGAAAATTGATTGATACATATGAACCACAATCCTATCCTATAATTCTCATAATAGATCTCTTATATAAAATATTAAATTGATAGTAGCTAATATGGTAATGTTATAGGCCTCCTAAATACGTTAGGCCTAGATTTAAGAAAAGTCAAGGTAGGGTGACAACTTGTCTTGTTGTCAACTTGGGCACGTCGCTCCTAAAGTAGGGTCCATTTGATGATCCAAAATAGGATCCGAGCGAGGGAGTGAATGCGAGAAAGGAGAGAGAGATCGAGATTTTGAGGAGAAGAATCTTCCTCTTTTTTTATTTTTTTTCTTCTATTTCCAAAAACTTCGGTTGTATAAGACTCTCTGGCGTCTCCACCGATTGGGATTGCCAAATTCAATAAAAAAGAAAGAAATTCTCTGTGACTAATCCCCCCCTTTTTTCAGTTATTTAGGATAGGAAAGAAAGAGAAAGAATAAAAGTGGATTGAACCTCAGTGAAACTTGGGTTCAGGATAGAACTAATAGAGGAAGAACAGGAATAGAAATGTGGGTTGAGGGCAAGCTGTTCCAGATCATACAAGATAGTAAATGAAATACTGGGATTGGGAATAATTGATAAGTTAGAAATAGTTGTATTACTTATTATTTTATTTGGATTTTATTACTTTATTGATTGCAACGAAATCTTTCCAGGATAAAAACCCAAATGAACTGTCAGAAACCTCCATAACTGCTGGTAGTTTCATGTACTAGCTAACTGGTATGTCGTATGAACAATGCAACTGTTACGGTTGCCAATTCAATTGATCTGTCAGTCGACTGATATGTCATCTAGAAGAAACATCAGACAATGTGTCAGTTGACTGACAATATCAAAGACAGGATCCGAAATTCATATAGGCATCAGTCAACTGGTAGATCATCTCACTCGATCTATCAGTCGACTGATAGACCGACTGATTTTATCAGACCTGCATACAGACTTCAGATGATCTGTCAGTCGACTTATGTATCGATTGATAGTATCAGAGACTTATCTGCATCTGTAGACAGTCTTCAGTCGCCATGTCAGTCGACTGACATTTTCAAAGACTTATTTTCAAGTATTTTTACAACGAATTTAGCTGGAAGATCCTCCTGGATCATTTGATCATTATCAAAATAAGTAAAAATATTTTTTAGATTTAAATTTATTACAGATTGATGTTGAATAATGAAGTAACGACTACTTTATGTGTCGGTTGCAGATTATGAATATAATCGAATATCTATAATAAAAATAAAATTGTACAATAACTTTATTAGATAAATTTCACTTTAATTCAAATAAGTTCAACTCTTAATATCGCAATCTTCAATTTTCACGGAAGAGTTTTTAATTCAACGGTGGTGATTAACCATATGTTTTTGAAATTTACGACATTTAATAGCTTAATACAAAAATTGTGCAAAATTTAGATTAATTATGTGATCTCAATTCTCGATATGAAATAGAAAAGTGCAAAATGCTAATCTGACATAATTAAGTCATAAGGTCTTCCAATATTAATTCTAGTTATACATTAGTAAAAAATGTCAATATGTAAATACTTTCATCCATTTTATTTAAATAAATAAGTTTGTCAGTTGATAAAAAGCTTCACTTGAGGTCAAATGGTTATAAATATTTAATAAAATTAAACAATTTTAAATTTTTGTATCATAGATTATTTGTTTGGATTATTAAACCCTATCTAATTACTCAACATAATGTAATTCAATATGAATTTGGAGAACCTCCCTTAGATCTGATCAACTTAGTGAGACAATTATAAAAAAAATTCACTTTAAATTCTAGTTTCCTTACTTAGAATTAGGGCTGCAACTTAGTTCGGGCGGGTCGAGTTCCTTAAAATCTAACTCGACCTGAGTTAATATATCTGGAACTCGACCCGACCCGACCCGAATTCTCAACTCAAACTTCACAACTCGACCCAACTCGAATCAATCCGAATTTGGACCCGACCTGCATTTTGAACTCATTTTAGCCTAATTTTAGCATAGTCGAGTCGGGTCGAATTAACTTGTAAAATCCTCAACCCAATCCGACCCGAATTTCATGTGGTTTTTATCTCCTCAACCCGACCAGACCCGATGACCCAAAATTCTTGACCCGATCTGCATGCCGCATGATTTCTCGAATCGGGTCATGCGCGCCGGGTCAAAACCCGACCCGAGTTGCAGCCCAACTTAGAATTAGAAATAATTAAATATTTGAATTGAATACCTGCCATGCCATGCCATGATGGATAAAAAGTCATTTGGCTTCCACCAAATATTGCATTATTTTATATGATTAGTCCCACCAAAAATAAAGTTTAAACTTTTAAAATATGGGTTTCTTTCTAGAAGCAAGCTTAAATAATGCAATCAGAAAATATAAAATATTGAAAGTATCTTTTGATATTATACCCAACGCCAATTGGTCGTCCCCATTGCTGCCAAATTTTATAATTATATACAAGGTTCCAACATTTTAAAAATAATATTCAGGCATTTATTAATATATTTGGGAAGTCTTGCCTTGTTATATGATAATGACTCCTTTTATGATAAATTCTGTACATGAGGGAATCGGGACATGTGCAATGCCGACTACATTTAAAAGAAAATTCAATCGATCTGCGGATAAGTTTATTTCATTTAATGTTATATTGATTGATTGACTATAATAGATAAAAAAGTTACTTGTAATTTATTTTTTATTTATAAAATGAAAAGTTAAATTGATTACAATAAATTTTAATTAAGACAGTTTGGTAAAATTCTAATTTATTTTTTATCCGCTGTTTCACTTGATATAGATGCTTTTAAAGATAAAATTGTCAATAAAAAATTATTTACCATATTTTCGATTAGTTCAACTAATTAACCTCCTGCTCAAGATGTGCAGAGTTTAAACTTCCACACTCTAACTTAGTGTACACTAAATTCAATGAATATCCTGTAAAAATTGAAAAAAACAAAGTTAACTCATTTAATGGCAATAAAGGAGGTGACCGTGTATTGTGTGGACTGTGGAAGAGAAGAAACCAAGGGCCGTCCATTGTTTTGGTGGGCCCGCAAACCCAACTCCAAGGGCCGTCCGTTGTTTTGTTTGGGAATTTGGTGGGCGTTTGGGTAAAGAGTAAAGACACGAGAGTAAACAGTAAATTAGAAGTTAGAATGATGAATGATAGGATAGCTGATGCCTCTTATACACTACTTTCTTCAATTCAACCATTATTAATAATGGAACCCATTTTATATTTAACACAATTGGATCACATTTTATTACCATTATTAATAATTAGAAAATTTTGACTGATAATGATAATTTGATATTGAATACTTCTTAAATAATCAAATTGTCTTGAGAACTAAATCATCTTAGAGACTAATTAAATTTAAACAAGATCAAACTATACAACTTGATCACATTTTCAAAACATTACTTCAAAATATGAAATAGAATTAAATATGTATAAAGATAATAAAATTGTGTGATAACTTTCTTAGTTAAATTTATTCTAATTTGATTTTAATTCAACAGCTACTATTGATCAGATGATCTGAAAATCAAGTCATCATAACTCTTAACATAAAAATGATTTGGAAAAATTTAGGTGACTTGGATCATTGACAAAACCAACCATAATAGATAATAGTACCTTTTGTATAAATTTTAACCTTAAATATTGATGTCTCCTAATTTATTTAGAAATAATTAAATATTTGAGCTTACTATCTGTCAAAGTGGATAAAAGCCAGTTGCCCTCCACCGAATATCTAAAGAGTCCCACCAAAAATAATGTTTTAAAAATGAGTTTCTAGAAGGAAAATTAAACAAAGCAGTCAGAAAATATAAAATATTAAAAGTATCTTGTGATAATTTATACCCAACACCCCTTGGTTTTCTATTATAGTTAAAGTTTAATTTTGTATGTAAGGTTTCAACATTTTAAAAATAGTATTGAAGTATTTATTAATATATTTGGGAAGGTTGCCTTGTTGTACTACATTTCTTTTTATATTATATAAATTAAAAAAAAACTTAATCCACTTAGGGATAAGTGTAGCTAAATATATAAGTGTAGAATTTTGCAGGATTCCTTTTTATTATTGTTTTTAAGTGACCTGCCTTACTATGGTTTGAGGGCTTTCAGACAATCTATCTTACAAAATTATCACGTATGCGGTCGTAGCATGTTGTCAGGTTCTTGTTATTAATATTCACTATTAAATTAAAATTCATTTCAAAATATTTTTATATTAATTTTTAAATCAAAGCTATAAAAGGAATTATGCAAAAAGCCAACT
The DNA here is from genome assembly GCA_013350335.1 of Chimonanthus salicifolius. Lineage (NCBI taxonomy): Eukaryota > Viridiplantae > Streptophyta > Magnoliopsida > Laurales > Calycanthaceae > Chimonanthus > Chimonanthus salicifolius. The sequence continues at coordinate 65,823,713 of CM023538.1, read as the reverse complement.
CAAATAAATGATTCCAACTATAGTTTCTTTTAAAGTTATGTTTTGCGGATATCTAATAGGTTATTGTCTATAAAATAATTTTTAAATTTAAATTATAAAGATCAACTTTAAATTTATATAAGTGACTTGAATGACGATTTGAAGAAGAAATAAAATTAAAAGACTAAAATCAAGAACTAGTAAGTTCAATACGACTTTTGATCTATTTATCATCATTATCAGTGTCATCAATTACTTTTTCACTTTGTCAGGGGTGGGAACCACCATATGATTGAAACACTTTTAACGGTTGGATACTAAGGTTCAAATATCGGCCGATATATATCGTATCAGCCGATATATATCGATTTTTGTAAACCGAGTAATATCGGCCGTACATACCAAATATCGGCCGATATGGCCGATATTCGGTCCGAAATATCTGTCACAATATCGACCGATATTCATAAATATCAATATTTTTTTTTTTTTTTTTTTAAAACACCGATACGATTTTTCGCGGTTTTTACACGGTTTTTCGCGGTTCAGGGTTTACGGTTCTCAGGGGTGCTTACTGTTTTTTGCGATTTTTCACCGTTCGTCACGATTCGTCACAGTTTTTTGCGATTTTTTCACGGTTCCGATATCAGAGGAGAGTGAAAATGCCGACATCGATATGAGAGATAAAATTATCGGCCGATATATCATCCATATCGCATATCTGCCGATATTTACATATCAGCCGATATATCGGCCGACCCGATATTTGAACCCCTGGTTGGATAGATCATCGTAAGGACTATAAAATTGTCTAAAATTCATCTTATCAAATCATCCTAACTCTCGCTTTTTATTCTTACAAGCTTTTCAACACTTTGAGAGGAAGAGTGTTAGTTGATACATTTTGATCCAAAATATCACCTGAATTTAAAAAAAAAAAAATTATTAAGTGTTGGAGCCCACCAAAATATCAGTTGATATTTGGCCACATCGGTAAAATATCGTCCAACATTATGTATTTTTTCCAAAAAAAAAAATCTTTTTTTTTTTTTAGGGTTTAGGTCAATATTTTTCCACTTGACCCAGCCCTTATGTTTTCACTCGACACGGTGTCGATATGCCTAAATTTCCATCTAATGTCTTACACAGCCTAAAGCTGCTTCATTTTGTTCCTATAATACAATGCTTCTCATGCTTCCATTGCATCAGTTCAAAATATTCAATGTCACATCCTTTCAATTAATCATGTCAACATCTTAAATCCTTTTTATTTCCTCATTATGAGTTAATCATGTCATCTCTGACAGTAACACATTGGTGTGAACAAAGAATCCTTCAATCAAAACTGAATCGAACCACAGCAACACTGATGATAACCTCAATGACATCACTCACAAAAATAATAAACTCAAATGTAATGTAACAAATTTAACCTGCAATCTTCCACCACCCTCTCAAAAAAAAAATGCTCTTAGTTGCTGAATCCCTTTTTATATGATTCACTTTTTTCCCTTTTCTGAATGATGCTCAGTGGCTGAACTGCTGGCTTTGTGTATAAGAGTTGGTTTCTTGATTGATCCATTGGCACAAACAGCAATTTTTTTTTCATCAGAATGTACATATTATAGGTTACAATTGAGCGGATCACCAATGGCATTTTAGGAGTGGATTCAGGTGGACAGTGCAGAAATTTAGGTAAGCAACCCATTTGGTCTGTCCCGACTTTTTATGGATATCTTCTGCATCTCTGCATCATAGTGAGCAAATGCAGCATCCAGTGCCTGATCATAAACAGCAAAATGAGGTTCAAGCATATGAGTGTGTCACATTTCGGATTGTGTTTGTGGTTGGATAAATCTAACTATAAATTTTATTCACATCCAACCCAAACGATCACGACTCCCAAATTTCCCTTGTATAAGCTATAGCTGGCCAAGCTAAAACTTAACTAATATGCCATCTGCCACTCTCCAAAACAGAGTCAATAACCGGAGAAACTTCTCAAATCCAAGAATCAATTTTTTTTAATGAATGTACATATTTGTCAACGAGACTTGTGTACACTCTAACTTAGGTCAGGCAAAGCAACATAGGTGACCAAATCAACATCCCAACCCATTGCAAGCCCTAAAAGCTTATCACTGCTATTTGTTGTGAACACTCTAACTTAGGTCACTGCTATTTGTTGTGTACACTCTTAACTTAGGTCAGGCAAAGCAACATAGGTGGCCAAATCAACATCCCAACCCATTGCAAGCCCTAAAAGCTTATCACTGCTATTTGTTGTGAAGACGCTTAAGTGAGAAATATATAGCTATAGGCACAGGTGTGAATGGAGTACTAGCATACACGTACAGAAGTTAGCAAATGATGTTTTGATATTACAAAACTGATATAGTCATCAATTATCAAAGAAAGAAATGAAAGGTACCTGAAGCATGGGTTGAACAAGAATAGAGACCTGATGCCGAAAATCTGATTGCACAGACTCCTTTATCTCCTAGAAATTTACAGGTAAGAAAAATTAAGAAAAAATAGCTTAATGGCAAGCAAACATTATGGGCTGTGTCAGAAATAGCCATGATATTGAAAATCTTAATTATCTCCTTTTGTGGCTCGGTTTCTAAATTTGTGAATTTAAGAAAAGCCAAATCCATGTGAGATGGCTGTCTTTTAGAAATTCTATGAAAGAGACACCTCACATGGTTTCAGCTTTCCTAAATCCACAGAATTAGAGACCAAGCCACAAAGGAGAGAATTAAGATTTTGAATCTCTTGGCTATTTCCAACACTAAGGTGGCATCTAGACAGATACATGACTAAGAACCCTTTTGCAAAAATATTAAAGGCCAGGAGCGTATTAACAGGTGTCCTTTTAAATCTTGGACCAACATAAAGAGAAGATGTACATTTTTAGGGCATTTCAAGAAATGTGGGCTATGTTTCTGTAAAAAATTAAAATTTCTTTATTTTAATAATACAGCTCTCCTCTTTCCTGTGTTTCCTTTCTGGAAGTGGGGCACACCATGCATGCATTCCAAGCAAAAAAAATATTGCTTTTACACCAACAAATAAAGTTGAATCGTCGGGGTTGCATCTGTACAGAGTGAGGTTTGCATCTGTACAGAATACTATTGCATACCAGATAGCTATACAATAGTTTGTGAGATGATTATGAGAGAGAATGCCCAACTAAAAGAACCACCATATTAGCCACCAGCAGACATGGTGTATAGTTAGAAAGGAAGATGGCTCAGTTCTTAGAATCACCACCATACAATGATTATAACCATCCAATGAGTAAAGATTGACAGCTAGAATAATTTGGTAAATGTGTTTGTTTTACATCTTAATAGCTATAATCTAATCAAATTAAAAATTTACATATGCAATCAATCATGGATCTTCCCTATCCAACCATCCACTACAGCAAGCTAACTCTTATTTTTTCCATGTTCTTTTTTATTTTATTTTCCTTCTAATACCACTATGAAATGGCTTCAATAAGTGAAGGCAATTGTGCAGAAATGCTACTCTCTTATTGATGCTTACTGGATCTAGATTCAGGTCTTGATTCAAAGCTAAAATGGATTCACATGTGGATTGTGTATACAAAATCATTTTGGATCTGTATCTAGATCCAGGACTGCTTAATCTGACCCAATGAGAGCCCTACACTTATGTGGGATTGAAAAATGACACATCATCATCACCAACAACAAAAACATCAGGTCAGTTGAGACAAAGGAGCAAAGCTTAAGCTTTTGTTTTTGTTATTACTATAAAATCACCAAATTTATACATAACCTGTGGCACAGATTCTCTGAAATGAAGATGTGTTCATGTAGGATTGTTAGTAGAATATTCTACTACCACCTTAACATTGCAAATTACAATATTCACACCTTTCTTTTTTGAAATCTAAACCAAAAGAGTGAATCTTCTAGATGGAAAATAGCAATTTTTTTGGTAAGGAATAACGAAATGTTTATTACTTAATGGCTTAACTGGAATCTATAAATTATTTCTATTGAGAAGCGATTTTTATCCTAAGATAACTAATGGAGAAATTTAGGAAGCAGAGGAGATCTATATGACTTTTATTGGCCTAGAAAAAGGCCTATGATAGAGATCAATAGATAATCCAACTATACTGTGAAAAGACAATAATGAACTAAAAGGCCATAAAAAAATCGAGTGGTCTTAAATGACCATCAACTCAAGCCTTAAATACCGTTAAAACCAAATATTTCATGCTTTCACACTCCTAATAACCCCATAATTCTATTAATTATACGAATCGTAAGATTTGTTAATAGATATGAATTGTTCCTCTTATCATATCGTATGAATTGTAAGACACGAATTGTGTATCGTAAGACTTTAACAACAATGGTTTTGATAGATGACAAATTGAGAAAAACTCGTTTAAGATGATTTGGTCATGTCAGTAGAAGGCCAAGCATAGCCTCAATACATAGAGTGAAGAGGTTAGGAATTGAAGGCACTAGAAGGAGATACCAACCTTCGAAAAGTCGGAGGGAATGGATAAAAAAGACATGCTAAAATGTGAAGTGACTACTGGTAGGGTTTACGATAGGGCTAACTAGAGAAGAAAAACTCATAAAACCGACCCCAGATAGATGAGATAACTAGTTGATGATGATATCAGTGTTTTAGGTCGGGTGTACTTTTACTTACTTTTTTCATATGCACCATAGAGAGTGGGATGAGGGTGGGGTGGGGGAGAGAGAGAGAGTAGTGTTTTTCCTTTTCTGAAAAACAACTCAATTGAGTCATGGAACCCCATTGTAAAATCAACCATTTAACTCAAATTGTAAGTAGTAATACAAACTCATCCACCTTTCAAAAAAAAAATACAGACTCATCCAAGTGTAGACTGCGTGCAAACTAGTGTGAAATTTGGATTATGGGGTTCGTTGTGGATCAAATGGACCCCCTCTTCCATCACTCTCCCTCTTACACTAACCTACCCCCTATGAATTGCACCCGGTACCCAATTTGACTTCTAAAGCCCATTGATGTAACCAACGAAATTTCCACGTTTAGATAAATGTGAAATTTGAGTACCTTAAAAAAATGGTTTTTATATCCAATCAAGATGAAATTTTATAGGCACCATATACAGGGTAAGGCCTTCCAAACTGACTCATCCATGTAGGCTCAAGTGGGATTGTCAAGCCGTTTGCACCAAACTTTAGTGCAAACTATTTTGCAAGAGACCTATATATATATATATATATATATATAGTGGGACCATCGGGCTGTTTGCACCAAACTTTGGTGCAAAACTAGTTTGCAAGGGATATAGATAGAAAGATAGATAGATTCTTCAAGCATACCTGTAGTTTGGGATAGATCTGTGTCAATGCATCTTTCAATCTGCCAACCTGCAGTTAACATAAATCAGCTCATGTTCCGGTATATACCATTCAATTTAACAAAATCAACCATGGGAAAAATGCAATAAGATAAATAAATATAAAAATTTTGAACACGCAGCTGTTGGGCTGGGAAATATATTAATCAGTTCTTTTTTTTTATGACCGAAGGTGTCCAAGTGTCTTGTTTGACTAGTCCTTCGGGGCATGTGCACACCTCCCTACACACACATGCCGGCTTTAAGCAGTGGGACCATACTCTGTACATATATTGATCAGTTCTTTTGATAAATAATATATTAATGAATTCCACAATTTGGATCACTAAATGGGTAGGGGAGTTAAATTTCAAGAGGATGTATTGGTGGGTAAAAAATGCAAGTTCTGAATTTGTTTGGAGTGTCATCTCAGAAAAGCAATCATAGGTTATCTGTATTGATTTAGAAACAAGATGGTTGTGTAATATTCTACTTTGGAGGGCTTAAATGAGAAACAAATTAAGTCCATCAAGAGCAAGACCTTTTGTAGGCTATGAATGAATAGAGATGAGATTGACCACACAATAAGCTATGGTAACGGTGACCAGGGATTCACATTGGGAACAGATTCCATCATGGAAAATTGCATAGCCCTCGGATCTGAACATTTTTCATTAACAGGTGATAAGCCCCAACAAAACCTGCACATGAGGACTACTTATCATTCAACTGAGATAAGTAATAGGGATGGTAATCACCCATAAGGTTCATTTGGTGTCAAGAATATAAGGAATAAAGTGGAATAGAGTCGATGAACCTGGCTTGGGCCAAGCCCAAACTCATCCAGTCCTTTCCATTCTATTCCCCTTGTTCTTGAAATGAAACAGACCAATTGCGTATCTCATGCCAAAAGTAAATAGTCCTCATGCAGTGGTAAAGAGTATCAACTTCTTAATGTACAAACATGTCATATTTTCAAAAGCACATATATGATACAAGTTTCAATGCATTACCTTTACAGAAAGGTATGACGTTGTAATTGGATAAGATGACCAAAAATGCTGCAATAACTCTTGAATGGACGTCCAATGCTGGAAAAAAATTATTTCTTTCTCAAATAAATCTAACAAAGTCAGCTAAGAACAAGTAATTAGCTCATTAAGTTTTGCCAATTTCAAGCCTTTTTTTCTTTGTATTTTTATTTTGGAAATGGTAACTGAACTTTATCGAATGAAGCATGAGTGCAAGGAAAGAATGGATAAAAATAACAATCATTCACAAAAGTAGAACCATCATCATGAAAGCATTCAATGTGCTATGCAGATGTCATACTTTGCAACAATAAAGATGACTGATTACCGCTCAAAAGAAAAGAAGATGATGATTGACGTAAACATAATTGTCCAATTCTACCATTTGACTGTACATGTGAAGCTAAACCTTGTGATCAGAAACTCACATCATATCAGGAATAAGCCTCACACATGAGAGTTCAGATCTTCTATGGCACATGCTACACCGACTTTAGTTTAGCATGTGCTTGATGTCTTAAAAAAGACGTGTGGCATGACTGGAACCTACATAGCATACCAATTAGAAGAAAACCCTTTAATCTCTTTGAGTACCCAAAAAAGGACAAATTTTTAGTCATTTGTTATAAGAACCATAAAATGAATAGTTGATGATAAAATTCTTCTAAATGTAGAAATTTCATGGTTTTGACATTAACTATTCAGTTCTTTTACTCATATATATTAGATGCCTAATAATTTATGATGGAGCTGGGTTTTTGTATATGGATAGATCGAAAGGTTTTCGTCCATTTTGGTATGGTAGATAGGGCCCAATACCATTACACATTTTCTAAGCCATTTTGCACATGGTACATCAAAGCCAGTGTAGCATGTGTTGTAGAAGATCTTGTCTCATATGAAGAACTTGATTGGAGTTTTAGAGATGCTTTGATTGTCTCCTGACTCTCCTGTATCAGATAATCCTAGCCAATTCTCCTTTCAATCAATATGAATAACTGGTTGTAGTAGGCCTCAATTAAGGCCAATTGAATAAATGCTTGAACAAGTCTTGAAAAAAGAGCCTGAATATCTATTTGGAAGTACCAATGGAATGTAAGGATGTCAATGGATACCAGAAAGACCTGACCCAAAAAAAAGGATATTTAGTCTATGCAACGGCTGCATTTGCAAATAGGGCCTAGTTTGTGTTCAACATTTCCAAGCCTGAGACAAGAGCACACTATTCTGGACTCAAAATGCCGTATACGCTTACACAATATTATACAATATTTACATATAATAGTAAATACTGTAAATATAATATGAATAATATCGAGCTCAGGTTGATGACAATCCAACAAGCAGGACTATTTCTTGGCATGTCAACACTTCTCCCTCCCAAAGTGCTTTCATCCTTGGTAGGCAGATCCTCGACACTATTGTGGTCGCCCAACGAAAATGTGAAATGCATGATGAAAAGGTAAACTCACATGTAGAAGTTCCTCTTTGGTTCGGTTAGGTAACCTATCAAGAACACTCTCTTGAGAATTCTTTCCAAGTCGATTGTACGTACTTGAGAGATGTTGAGTCAACACATTTATAACCTAGCACAAAAGACTCAGGTCATTATGCTTTTTTACACCTCATCATAAATATAAAGTCAGCATTTAAACAAGCAATACACCATGTTCTGCAAAAGAAATAAATGATTTTTGGGGGGGGGATAACATAATATATACACAAAATCTAATAAGTCAGCATAACTGCAGTGGCTTGTGGGGGGTTGCGTGCATCCAGAGTTCACCCAACACCCTTGTATTCGGGGAGATGTGGGGGTCTTGGGGTTCTTTGTGATTAAAAAAATAGTAATAATTATTACATGTTCCAATATTTCAGTTATTCTAGAAGCACCAAAAATGACCATTTAGATAACTTTTTTTTTTTTTGAAAGAGAACCATTCAGATAACTTTTTTTTCTTGAATAAAATTATTAGAGTCAAGTCAACTCACAGACTTGAGCCAGTGTGACTAAGTCAACGTTTTACATATTATTCTGTATATGTTCTCATAAGATCTAGACAGATGTCATTGTCAAAGTATAAAAGATATAAAAAGGATAGCTATGTTACCAACTCCAGTTTCCTAAAGTTTCTTTTCTTTGGCCAAGTCTCCTTCCTCTTTTGCCCAGAGAACCAAAGCTCTCTTAGAGAGGAAGCAGGAATGCCGGATTGCCATTCAAGCCACAAAAGATACAAGAAAGAAGAACAAAGAGGCACAAGCAGTGAGAGAAAGAGGTAAACAATGGCAAGAATGAAAAGAATAAAGCTTTGTGTATTCTTTATTTATTTTTGAGATAAGGATGACGAAGAAGAAAATGCTTAAGAATTTTCTAAGGGGTGAAGATAGAAGCCAACTCTATACCAGGTGCATGAGAAACCCAATTTCTCATGACAAAAGTTGGCTAGAAACCTAATTTCTCTCAGCCCTTGCAAACTGATTGCGCGACATTTTTGTGTTCATCTAAAGACATCACATTAATGTCTATTTTAGCTGATTTCAAAAAGCTATACATGATCACATGTAAATACAAGTCCATACATGTGAGTTCCTTTCTATAATCTGAACATTAGTAATATGTATGAAAATCAACTTTTAAATTATAAGACTCTCTCATCATTCTATTTGTCATTAATACTGATGAATTGAATACAAAGTGCATGGATTGTGAAAAGTTTTTTTTTTTCATTTTTTAAGTTGTTTACATTTTTCTTTTTCTTTCTTTGAGAAATAGAAAAAAAAATCTTAAAATTCAATATAATTTTATTCTAAAATAATTTAGATCTTAGGGGGTCTTCTGATTTTGTTTCGAGTGCAATGTAGCCTCCTTTTCTGGGGTGGGGGGTGGGGTTGTGGAAGGCATGTCGGGCCCGGCTTTGTGGATTTTCTTTGTACATCTCTCTTTTTATGTGAATAATATAGTAACCTTTCGAAAAGACTTATGATATGATTTCAATTTTCCAAACATTGTTTGCAACATACAAGGCATACAGTCACACATATACAATACAATAAATGTTCAATGAGCTAGAACAATGAAATAATAAATTATAAAATCAACAAACCAGAGCCATTAATCATCATCAGAGGCAGTATCCCATCTAAACCAGAATCATTAATGTTTTTACCTTAACTGCTACATCATGTTTAATGACTGGATTGCTAAATCCTGCTGCTTTAACATCAGCAATCTGATCCCTCAAATGATTATAGGCTTCCTCTGTGCTCAGGCTGCAACTGATTGATCTTGCTCCAGCACCAGTGTCGCCAAGAGCTTTAAGGGCATTAGCTTGTTGAGAATCAAAGTACTCTCGTGGATCCTGATGCAAGAAACATGACTTAGATGCTTAAAAGTTGGAAATTCAAACACTCTCATGGGTCCTGATGTGAGAAACATGATTTAGATGCCTAAAAGTTGATAAAAGTTACAGGCAGGTGCTCATGAGTAAGTTACACCTTGATACAAAGAGGAGCAAAAGGAAGACTGCGAGGAGCCTGCAGGTCCTCAATTTCAGTCATTCTGGAAACTTTTTCTAATCTCTCCTGGTTTGTGTTCTCATCTGAAGTCTCCATGGCTAACTCTGCTGCAAGACATTAAGAAAATATGACTGCATCCAATTTTAAAGTGACAAAATATACATCAACTGAAACGGTGAAATATAAAGGCAATGTCTAACCCTGTTTGGACCTTGCAAGTGCTTCTGCTACAGTCCTTGTATCTCCCAACTCCACATCTACATTCAGATTCACAAACAAAATATTAGCAAAATGATTTTATTAAGACGTGAATTCCTTTATCCAATTAATTGACAAAGAAATTTAGCCTGTTGCAAGAGAAAAAGCTGGAGTCCAAAATAAAAACTATAAAAAGAAGAAGAAGAACTAGGCTCTTGATAGGATCCTGATGTGTCACAACATACAGGCATCCTGTTGCAACATTTCAGACAAGGCTAATGATCCAATGATAGAGATTGCTGGTCCCACTGTGAATGGAGGATTACATAGAAAATGTCCAGAGTGGGCTATACCAGATGTAATAAGATTTTCCAATCTGAAAATACTGGAAAATATGATGTTTAGAGAAACAAGAAAAAAGGTATCACTCAAGTTGAATGTTGAATAACAAGGAAATTATAGGAAAACAAAATAGCTGAGGCTGGGAATATAAATTAAGAAATTATAATGAATGCAAAAATCACAAGAATAATAACAAAGGATAGAATTAATAATTGAGTTTATAGTCTACAACTCCAACAAAAGAAAACATAGAATTTTACTTGAGATGGTATAAGGACATAAAAATAGGTCAAAACATCAGAAACAGTCCAAGCATGAATAAATGAATCAGTATTATTTCAATGAACCAAGGATGAAGGATAAGAATAAGACATCGCTTATCTGCAGGATATTCCAATGAAATGTACCATATTTTCTAAAAAATTAAAATAAGGGGGCTCGCCTATTTTCCCAACATATATATTTTCAGTTGGTTCCCTGCCAGCCCTTTTATTTGGGATGACTCGCTCTATTTCCATTGCGGGGTGTAAAACCAGGGAATTCCCTGTTTTTTGTACATGATCAAGCTCCAATGATTCAAAGAAATGGATCTCATGAATGAAGGAGATGCTTCTAAAAATGTTAAAAGCCAATTGCAGCCCCCTCATCTCTCAGCCATGAAGGTCATCAAGGGTCAGTTCCGAGGAATTTCAGTCAGTTGAGGAAGAAGGCTACGACACAAATGTCAAATAACTTCTTTGTGTAACTTTTTAGTAATAATGGACCAAATCTACCCCCTTAAAACTCAGCCCGATCCGAGTCAATATTTATAGAACCCGACCCGAGCTATTGACCCGAAATTCTCGACCCGACCCAATCCGAATTCTAACCCGACTCAACCTGAATTCTGACCCGACCTGCATTTTGAACCCATTTAGCCTAATTTTAGCCGGGTTGAGTCGGGTTAAATTGAAAATTCCTCAACCCGACCCAACCCGATTTCCGTGTGGGTTTTGTCTTCTCAACCCGACCTGACCCGCTGACCAGACTCGCATGACCCGACCCACGTGATTTCTCAGGTCGGGTCAATACCCGACCCAAGTTTCACCCCTAGTCACTATATACCCTAGTAATGAAAAGAAAGGGTCTCTCTTAAGTTAACTAAAATACAATGATGTCAGTAACTGAAATTTCTAACAATCAGATTAATAGTTATGACATAAGCAGAAATTATGAAGGAAAGGTTTCAATTTTGACCCTTCATTTTATAACATTGGATCAAAATGCTAGAAACTGTAGATGGCCTAATCTTGGGACTTTGGTATTTGGATCCTCCAAATTAATTTCTTTCCATTTGATATGTCGATTGTACCCAAAAACATGGTACATACCTTGTTTTAAAATTTATTTGGAAAAATCGTCACAATTACTCATCAAGAGACCGAAATGCTCATATAGCTTGGGCTCAAGGGATACTTTATATGGCAGACTCCATTTCAGATAGTAAATCAGATTAAGTGCATGTAACCTATGTGTATGGGGCTGCTCAAATCAGGCTAAATTAGATCATCTTTGTGTTTGATTTTAGAACTATTGATAAAAAAAATTATCCTTGATTCTTTAATTCAATAGCAAAGATCAATGGTGATTATTGGATGGATGTCCAGACATGCCATATTAGAAGTTACAGAGACAAAGTAGTAGAAAAAGGTTTCAATTGGTCTTTAAGTGGACATATTTTAGAAATAATAGAAATTTACTTTATATACGAATATACAACACATTATAGAAATTCAATGAGTAAATAAAATAGATAATTAAAATTATTTTATAAAGTATTAATTAGTATGTTAAACAAATATTTTTTTTAAAGATAACTTCATTAATGTTAGACAAATATTTTACTACTAAATGAAGGTTAAAATAGCTTAAGTGAAAAGCCTAACCAAAAATCATCTTTTGAAAGACTTAAAGAATGACTTCTGCTTAATTTTCACAACACAACAGCTGAATAGTTTTTCATTTTAAAAAAAATACTATTCATGCAGTCCAAACAGCTTTTAATATTTTTCAGAAAATAACTTCTTCAACAGGAATTCACCTTAATTATATTTTCTTGTGACACCAGGAAACAATTGTGCTACATTTCAACAAAATCACTCAAAAACCCCCAAGTCATGGTTTTAGTCATTCTACTATTTAATCAGTTTTAGGTAGTTTAAATCTAAACATGGGTCAAAGTTCTAACCTCAAAATTCTTTAGAAAGTCTTACTGGTCAATTCTCAAGAAATTGCATCCAAACAGTTTTTCAGCATTTCAAAAAAAAAACAAGACAGGCACCCAAAAAAAATTCAGCATTTTCTGGAAATAACTTTTGACAGGGAATTTGTTGTAAATTAATTCTATTTCCTGCAATAACAGGAAATACAAACACTTACATTTCAACCAAACTAGCTCGAGACAAATGAGCCCTAAGACTTAGAATGTGGTAGTAAGATAGTCGTAAATGACAAGCTAGATTCTAGAGTGGCAGAAAACATGGCGTTCAATAGGGTTGAATTGAGAAGTAAAACCCAACAAGGAACCTGATATAGATAGATAAAGGCTTGAAATGATGATGATGATGATTGCCAACGAACTTCCTATAAAATTCTAGTTTATGCAGAACTTTTTCCCAAATTTACAGAATATCTAGTAATAGCCTGCAAAACCTTTTTTCCAATCTGGATTTGATAATTACTCTAATATGATCATAGTGTATAAAGTGTTCACCGAGTTTAATCCGGTCACAAGAATGGAAATAAGAACTTAATACTGCTTTATCAAAAAATATTGCATTATCAATAGCCAAAAGTTGTGCTCACCTAAAGACCTCCCTTCAAGAACAACTGCAGCATGTCTATTGATGTCTTGTAAGAGGGTCCTCTTTGATAGCTCAGTCTCTGCATCAGTGCTCTCCTTGATCCCATCACGGAGTATTCCGTGATCCTACATCTCAGAAAGAGAAACATTTTCAGAAGGAACAGTCATTATAATTTGCAGTAACTTGACAAAAGCATCTAACACAGTTGGGACATGCTCACTGTTGCAACCTTTAAATTGTGGGCTGAGTCATGTTACCGTCACAAAAAATAAATAAAATACATGCAGTAACTTCTAAATTAAACCATAGACAAAGACCATTAGATTTTTCACACATCAAGACTATGGCCACATTTGGAGAGGTAAGGGAGGGAAAGGAGGGGTGTCCCCTCTTTTCCACTGTTTGGTATTTTCTTTATAGGGAAAAGTAAGGCCTCCTTTTCCCGTAATTGCCTCTCCTCACCATTTTAAAATCCCCTGGCTTAAGAAGGGAAACTCAGTTTCCCCCTTCCTCCGTTCCTTCTCTTTTCTCGATTGCAAGAGTAACGCCCCATCCCCTATCACAATATTGTCCGCTTTGGGCCCACCCGGGCCCGCATGGCTTTGCTTTGGCGAGTCAACCCGAAGATTGCTCCCAAAAGGCCTTGTGCTAGGAGGAGGGATTCCAACTTATATCCCATAACAACTCTCTCCTCACAAGCGATGTGGGACAAATAGCGCCCAACTTGGCTACTTTTGCTCTCCCATCAACGCATTACACAAACAAGGGGTATTACAGCAAGTGAATGTCTTTGTTGGACATAAGTCGATTAAGTATTTTAGAAGTTAGGGTTATGGCATTATGTATTACATGAGATGACATATTTCTTGTAGATCTATATAATTTTAAAAATTCAACTATATCCAAAATTTGTTACCATCTGATATGTAGCTATAAATTTAACAATTTTTTATTGAATATAAAATTATAGGTAAAAAATAATCTTAATTTTAACCATTTACCAAACAACATAATATCATATAACAAAGAATTCTGTTTTTTTTTTTAAATGGTAACTAAGGTGATAGTATTAAAATAAGGCACTAGAGGTGCAAAAGATAATGTACAATGCAAAGAATACTTTTAGTAAGAAAGTGTTATTCATTAGAAAATATAGTTTTCTTCATTTACTTAGTTTGGTTAATAAGTTTTAAAATATAGCATATTTTCTAAAATGACAAAAAAATGATTTTTATTGAACTAATATCAATAAAACCGGTGATGTTTTACAAACTAACCCATCTATCAAAATATTCTCAGAGAAAGTTTTAAATTATTTTTCATATCAATCAAAACATATAATTAATATCTTATTTAGTATAATATATCATGAGTTATCTAAAAAAAGGGTCAAAATCTTAGAAGGTTTTCTATCGAATTTTTAAAAAATGCTGAATTTTTAGGTGAATTTTCAAAATTTTCAGTTGAAAATTCAAAAAAAAAAAAAATCATGAACCGATTATATATTAAGTTCCTCATATTTACATTTACCAAACAAAAACAACATTTTTCTCACAGGGAACATTATTTCCTACCCACATCTTTTCTCCTAAAATTACCAAACAAGACTAGGAGAATCTCTCAACAGGGGAAACCCCTACATAGGAGAAACCCCTACAAAACTTTCTCATCATCTAAACACAGCCTATGTACCATAAACTTCCAAGTCAAAGAAGCAGAATATACAATTGCGATATGGGCACAATATGAAACAATAACCTCCTCTCAGGGAGAAAAATAATCATCTTGATTGAACAAAAATTGTATGGTAACAAAAGAGTTTTCCTTACTTTTAAGTAGGATCTAACAGAAAAGATACCACTGGTACTCGGGTTTTATTTATGGCTGCATGCATATAATTTACTCCATTTGTTTCATGCGACTTCAGTTTATGATAATTATTGGGTACTAAATGCAGCAAACAATAAAAAAAACTGTGCATACCTATTCTTTAAATTTAAAAGAAATTAGAGAATTTTTTTCTTTTTGGAACAAAAACACATTGGAAACAATTAAAATGAAGCCACTGACCTGTACTTTATGCTTTCTTACGACATAAATATACGAATAAAGCCTCTTAGAATGTCTCAAGTTGTACAACTATGAATTTCTTTATGATATTTGTTGGATACCATTCAATTGTGCACATCATCATCGGACTCTTCAAATGAGGCCATTCTTAGATTTAATGAGGATCAATATCATTGATATAGACTATAGAGTATAAAAGAACAATATTTTTTTTTTTTTGGAATATTCCAGAAACCAAATCACTATTACCAAACCTTAAAAGTGTAACATATGAGAGAACAATACGAAAGGCACAAGAACAAATTCATGGAAATATTTGGGGATCTCTTATGTACCGGAAGATGTAAGTAATCATCACCTAGATCAGCCTCCATATCTAAAGTTGGATCAACCCGTCTGATCTGCAATAATATACACAAACATGTCAAAATGACAATACTGCACTTGCTGGTATGATCATGGAATAATCAATAACAGAATAGAATGAATTTTTATTTTTTTATTCAATTTCAATTGCTGATATCCACATAGTTAACTTCCATTCTACAACAAAGCGCACCTTACGGCGTGCTTCACTGGCTAATAAATCATCATGTTTTAAGAACACAGCAAGCTCCTCATCTTCAGCTGCCTCTGCCGCAGCTGCCACAGAATTTTTAGTTCTATGAAGATACTCTGCTCTACAGTATTTTGTCCAGAAATCCTTTTCTGTCATCTGGTAGAAACCGAAATCATCATATTAACTTAGATATAATCACTCAAACAACAATGCACATAATATCCTTATTAAGCAAAACAATAACATATAAGTGCTCACACTAGTATATGGTGAATAAAGTTCGTGACACAATACGATTATAAAATGCATGGTGCTATCATTACCTTGCTTGGAACAAAATTCAAGAATGCTTGGTGAACAGCTGGTTTTTCGGCAAAAATCTGAAAGAAAATCCCACAATCACCAAACAGATATAGTAAAATTTAACTGTTACACCAACGACAAATAAACTTCATGTAAGATCTCTGAACTTTGTGAAATGATGCTAGTGATATAAAATATTAATAACAGGAAGTTGAGAACAATGAAGAGTAAAGTGCTAAGTGCATCATGCAAACATTGTAGAAGGCTATTCTACTAGTATAAACCAATATGTGAAATTGTGAATAATGTTTAATGGAAGAACCAACTATAACTCTCTGACCAAATCTAGGAACCATTTTTCATGTGGAGAATGTATGGGGTTTCCATTCTGTTTTAATATCTATCTATATCACATAACCTAGACCATAGTAATATACAGCAGGGCTTAAATCGGACAGGAGTACAGCTTACCCAGGCCCTATTTATGTATATAACATTACTCATAATTGGGTCCCAACAGCACAGACCCCAGACCTGGACCCAACTCAATTAGGAAAATGGGCCCAAGCCAAACCCAATCTATCCGACCTAAACTTGGAAATAGTATAGTATTTCTCAAGTTAACTCCAGTTAGATCTTGGATTTGACAGATGTTTGCAACCAAATAGTGGCCTTATTATATCTAAAGAGAATCGTCCATCTTAAATGTTGATTCCCACACCCATGAATGGTAAAACATTTTTAGATGTGGCAATATTTAATGGCATAGAAAAGATAAGTCCATAGAATAAACATCATCAGAACCAATTAACCAATCTATTTGGGTTTGCAATCATAATTGGATTTGGCAATTTTTTTTCTATTGCCAACTGCCTATCTAATATCCATACGAATCAAACCAGCAACCTAGTTGCAACAATAAGCACTTGCAACCATGCAGCAGGCTCTTAGCAATAGAAAAACAGAGAGAAAAAAGACTCGACCAATGCCTTCATCTTGGAATTTCAACATCACAAAACGCTTTAAAAAGCATAAAATATGAAGACAACCAAACATTAAAAGATACAAAACAAAAGAGGAATGCAAAGTTCACCACCTTTTCTCAAATGTAATATTTACATGTCACTTTTAAAGTAATCTCACATTTCTTAGTGGAGATTCTTTTTCAAATCCCAAAATCACCAAATCGACAACAAAATTCAAATTTCAATCCTTAAACTACCAAGTACTAGGGATGGAAAAGGGCTGGGCCAATGATGTCCCAAGCCCAAGACTGATTTAAAACATGGAAGCCCATGCCCTACACAGGCTAAATATATTAACCAAGCCCAAAGAGCCCGATGAAAGCCCCAAGCCCAAGGAAAAGTCCGAGTAAGATATTTAACCTGTTTAATATAAGGGATGTGTATATATCACAGTACATGGACTATTTTGCCTTTATTTTTTTTATTGAGTTCATTAAAAAATAAACCAAAGATATTGAAATTAAACTTAATGAGCTACAAGTAGACCAAATTTCAACCTAAAATTCAATTTGTAACCACTTAATTTCAATGGTCATAATCATCAGGTGTACATATTTTTTTAAGGATGCCTGTTGATTTCAACCACTAATCAAGTGGCTATAAATTGAATTTTGGACTAATACTTGGTCAACTTCTAGCTCATCAAGTATAATTTCAGTCTCTAAAGATTAATTTTCTATGTATTTAAAAAAAAAAAAATATACGCTGAGATATTTGGACCAGATGTCGGGCTTCAAGCCCGAGAATTGACAGTCCAAGACAGCACAATTTTTAAGTGGGCTTCTCTTTTAGGCCCAAGCCCAAGCCCGATTGACATTTAGGCTTTAAATTAATACTCATGCTTTATTTTTCTTAGGACGGACTTCTCAGGCTTTTGGGTTTTCAAGCCAAATTTTCATCCCTACCAACTACACATGCAATCCCCATCCCAATTGCAACTACAAACCTATATATGAAACATCATACCTGATGAATGATTTCTGGAGTCAAGTTGAATGTAACTTTATTTGTCTGTTTACACAAAATCAACAAAAGTTCTTAGAAAATCAAGAGAGTTTATAATGATGATGATGATGAAACAGTACTCATTCCGTAAATACTGCCATATATGACACACAATGCACACAAGCACCCCTTTCAAATGACAAGTTGGATGAACACATCACTTACCCGGCCATCAGTCAATGGTCTGACATCAGCAAGCATAGCACTTTTGAAGCCCACCCGCTGCTTCGATGTTTTGTGCACAGCAGCATCGTGTACACTCTGTAAACAAAAATAAATAAATAACACCAGTCATATAACATAAGTATTATACATAAGAATTAAATAAATAAATAAATAAAAGCATCATAACAATAAGATGTTCTGTGTTAATAAACTGAGCAAAAAACATTACCACCAAACACTACAATTAGAAATTTTTAATGCTAAAACAAGATATAAGCCATTGAGATAACTAACCTTCCTTGCGGCCCAAAACTCAGCTTCAGTCAGAACACCACTGATGACAAGTTCCTTGTGCAGCTTCTGCAATTCGCTGTGAAGGGCTCTTTTCAGTGCTTTTAACTAGAACAAGAAAGTTGTGTCCAAAAATATGATCTAAGTAAAGAGGCTCTATGAAGCCCAGGAATTATAATTCGTTGAGATATTTAGGCAAGAGAAATGTAAAGGACATATACAAGGTGAATCCCATGAACAAATAAACGTTACAAATGTGATGCAGAAAGATAACAGATTAGATCAAGAGAATACACCAAAAACACGTAAAGGGTGGAATTGATCTTTTTTTTCATTTTTTATTTATTTACTTATTGTCATAAACAATAAGCACAGCAGCACAACACAATTACCTATCTTCTCGTAGTAACTTCATTCTCCGCTCCATTTCTGCTGTACTTAGTTGTTCACCATGGGCTGGAACAACAGGTCTTTCAGGTCCCACTTGTGCATCATGTCTGAATGACTGTACAGCTTGCAACTTTCCAAGGACTTTAGCTGCTCAGGCAGCATGGGACACCAAGCGTCAGAAATATCCTCTTTTATCAGTAAAATGACTTGAACCCACAAAGAGAGAGAGAGAGAGAGAGAGAGAGAGAGAGAGAGAGAGCTGAATCCTGACCTAGTAAGATCACATCTTGTTTTGCATAGTAGTAAAATCTCAATTACAGAGCTCCAATAGCCCGAACGGCTGGCTCAATTGGCTTGAGGTTCTAGTAATAGACAAGAGGTCTCGGGTTCAACTCCTTAAGGAGTAACCCAATACACAAGGATTGCGGGCCAACCACATTGTTTAATAACTTCTTGAGAGAAGTATACTAATTATTATACACCAAATCAGCATAATCCAAATACATAATAGCATTAGCAAATAACCCAATCTTCGTGGACAGAACAACTAGATAAGGAGACTCTCTCTCACACTCACACACACAACCACACACACACACACAACCACATACTGAGGATATCCTGCTGTGGGTTCACTTGGATACCCAATGAATAATGAAGGTGGGCCTCTCTCGCTCTCTCACACACACACACAGGATATCCTGCTATCCACTTGGATACCCAATGAATAATGCAGGTGCGGGGGTGGAAGGTCTTCACAAGGATTAGAGTTTAAAAATGAGTCACATTGAACTAAGATAATGACAACCATCAAACTAAAGGTCACAGTTTAGTCGCTTTGAAAGTGCAAATCTTTCATGATTTAATCCAATGACAAATATCAACCCACTCAGAGTCCAATAGGAACATCTAGTAATTCACCCTGGGTAGGGGTGTATGAATTTTTAAGTGTTTGCACTGGTTGAGTGTTTTGACTAATAAGTAGACAAAATTAAGTAACATATCTTAACAAACATTTGTCAAACAACAATAAGGGACATGCTGTCCATGCCATAATAAAGACAAGTGCATGGCAAGTAATCAGTTTTGGTTTTCCACATATTCACTGAATCAGTGAGAAAGGTAAGAAAAGAAATGTTACAAATGGAACAGGAGTTCTCTTCCAATTTCTGAAATTCCTGTGAACTTCCAAAAGACACTTTTGTTGTATATGATGGAGTTAAGAAGCTTATGGTTAGTTTATCCCAGCAGATGAGGAGACAAGTTCAAAGAGGCTTTGCATTTGTTCACTTCAGTTTTGGCTCAGTGATTATGGCTGTTGGAGAGAATAATGTAAGTGGGTAAGAGAATAGAAGATAAAGGCGGAAGCCTCAAAATGGGTTTCTCAAAGCATGGGGAAAATGGCAAACAGCAAAAGCAAATAACTCTCAGCATCAAATCAGTGAGGCAAATTGTCAGAATCAATCCAAAAGATACTGAAATGGCTTAAATATTTTTTTTAAAAAAAAGTTATTTTTAAATGGTAACTTTATTAAAAGCAAAAGTAGGCATAAATCGTGCTGAGTAGTACAAAAAAACAGCATACGCCAAACACTGGCAAACCACAAACTATTAATAGGAAACAAAAGGAAAAAGCACGAACAAACAACACAGGCTACTTGAGACCAATACATTCTTTCCAAGCTCTAGAGATATCCGAGGTGGAGGTGGAGAATTAAAAATAAGTAAATAAAGATAATAAAATGGCTAAGTAACATACTACACCACCATAAAATTTTGAAATTAATAAACTAGTGAATTTCAAAGACAAAGCATCATGACCAAGTTAGAAACATACCCACAAAATCTCGGCAAATATCACGATCAGAAAACTTGTGGAATTCAAAAATGTATCCTCCATTCTGTAATGACAGAATCAAATCAGACATAAATCTTAGTGATAATAGTAAACCACATTGAGAGTAACGACTATAAACAATGGAAGTATAATATGATGCAAAATATTCACGCCATAATATGCTGAGGACTTTATATTGGACAATGGACCCAAATTGATGCACAAGCAACGTCGACACTTAATGGATGCACTAGGCTCTCCTCACTCAACTTATCCAAATGGACAGTTGAAACATCTATGTTGTGCATCCATGTTTAATCCTTATCCAATAGCTTACCCAATTCAAAGCTAGAATCCTGTGAGGGTTGGCATGACGGTTAAGAACCCCAACAAGTTGTGGGAGGTACTGGGTTCAAGTTTCACTCTCAACATATAAGGGTCATCCTCCTAGTTTTACCCTGTGTGTGTGGATAGGGAGGTTTGCACATGTCCCAAGGATTAGTCAGGTGTTCTAAGAGGCCTAGACACCTTGGACTTCAAAAAAAAGAAAGAGGTACAACATGAAGCCTTCTATATAAGATTAGCTTAAAAGAGGTACAACATGAAGCCTTCTAAAGGAGGTAACCAATCCTAGTACTACTTTGGCCCAAGCATGCTTAACTTCAAAGTTCTTATGGGAGCTGGTGAATTAGAGCTTAACTTCGGAGTTCAAATATCCAGGAAATGTTGTTTAATGTAAATGACTGGCAACATGGTATAGAGGTTTTATGTGAGGATAACGAATAGCAGATAAAAAACATTGTCTGCAGATAACTTTTTTAGCACTTTACTATCCACATCTAACACAATAGAGTCAATGCAATTTGTAAAATACAGCTATGCAGAACATTATGCATTTCTAGCAGCTCAATGAACTAAAAAATAGAACTTGGTTGAAGACGGACCTCTGACACAAGATTTAACAGAGCTTGTTTGGAGGAAGTCTCTTTGCTGAACTTGTGACCTGAAATTACATGACAGAATAGCAGGAAATTAGATATTGCACTAACAGAATTATTACTAGGGGGATCTATGCTAAGACCATTGCAAACAGGAGAACCAATTCTCCAATGTTTAAGTAATCCTACAGTTGACCTCCATCAATGCATTCAAAATTCAATCTTCTCTTTATTTTGTCATGTACTCCATCAGTGTGCCCCTTTATTGTTAGCAACTCAACCATGACATAAACAGTCTCCATGTATCCATGACACAGTATTAGGAAGTTATCCATAGTTTTCTCCAAACCAATAGGACGAAGGGATTCAAAAGAGCCATAACTTGTTAGTATTAGGAAAGCTTTGTCCATATGGTCTTCATCAAAGAGAGGGGAGGGGGGGGCACAATTGTAAGGGAGATTAGGGCGCTATGCTTTTGCTTTAGTCAAGAGATCAACAAACGGAGTAGCTGACTTCTTCACAAAGAACGAGGGTGGATTCCATGACTACAAGCATATTCTACCTCTGAGAGTTTCAGGCCGTGGAGAGAAATCCATGTCACATTAAATAGTACTCTTCATAGGTGTGTATAGATGTACTTTTCTTTTGCCAGCATTCTTTGGGTTTAAAACTTTTAGACTCGATGCTACTGTTTTATGTACCTATACGCTTTACAATAATATATATTTTATCTTCGTTACCGCTCAAAAAAAATCCATGACACAAATAGTATCCAAGCCATTCATGTAGCATGGCAGCCTAACCATTAAACCGGAGGCCTTTTATGGAATGAAAATAGAAGGTCCAAATAAGACTCACCAACATCCCATTTAACACCCATTGTTTTCTTCAAGCATCTTTCACTGTTGGGATTAAAAATGTCTGATCATATTGATTTTCAGCCTACAGCACACCATGGTACAGTGTAGCAGATTATAGCATGCATTTGGTCCTTGCACTGAATAGAGAATACCCTAGCAGCCCACCTGTCTAAGGGATATGTCAAAGCCTGCCATCTAGGCCCATTGACAGCACAAGGGCTGCATTTAGATGGGGGGTATGAGGGGGTAATGAAGGGAAACCCTTGCCCCTCTTTACCCCCCCTCTCTTTGCACCTATGGAGAAATAATATTTTAAAATATTTTTAATTGATGAATATTATTTAATAATTATATTTCATAAATTTTTATTTTTATTTTTATATTATATGAATTTAATAAAAATTATTAATTCTCATAAAATTGTTAATATGACAGGTTCCTCTGTTTACAGTTACCAAACAAGTTTTTTTTTCTCTAGGGTAAGTTTTAACTTTACCCCTATAATTACCAAACAAGATAAGGATAACACCTGCATAAGGGTAACCCCTGTTCAAGGGTAACCCCGGGTAACCCCTGTAAAATTTACCCCTCATCCAAACGCAGCCAAGATATCAATCAGAAGGGTGTCAAACTCATTCAAGAAGGCGATGGATTGGATTGGCCATAGCTGTCATGAACAATATTTGCACATGGATCATCAACAGGTAACAACCTCTCCTGAAAATTTTAAATGCATATAAAGAAACCACAATCTCAAATAAAGAACATTACCTGTAATGGCTTTAAAACCAACATCAAGTTTGGTTGATCCTCTAGGATCATTGGGAGTGAAAATAAATTTTTCTTCTGTCTGCATGCAAATGAGTAAAACAAATCATTTTCCATATTCAAAATTCCACAATAAATAACCAAGTTTCAAAAAACTGAAGAAAGAAACCACCAAGAACTTCCATCTCATATCATCTTTGGTTGTCAAATTCAACCATGTTCAACATCACATCTCCCACTAGGATGTTGAATTGCCTGCTAAGTGCTAATGATATGTAAACAAGTTAAAATAGGCAAGAAAGCAAATTGCGCCCTTGTCCAATAATTCGATATTGAGATTCAGATCTGACATTTCGATATTACATATGCAAGTCGCTGTTCAAAATGAATCTTTGTCAATCTGGATTTCAAGGATATTTGAACCTTTACTTTGTTAGGGGCTATCCACTTCTTCTTTCTTTCATTTTTTGAAACACTAAACAGCATTTATTTGGTTGGCAAGTCAGAACGAAACAAGTGTTCATAATATTGCTGAGATATTTTTCTGTAAATGGCAAGTGTGATTTTATTAACGAAAAAAATAGAAGATACATGAATGCACAATACAGGAGGCATACACTCATTACACAAATTTAACAAAAGCACAAGGGAAACAGAATGACATGACAAAGCTATAGACACTCTCTCCATCGTTATGCAATTTCAGTTTCAATATCCCCCAAAACTCCTTTTGTTTACCAGCCAAGAAATATATTTACATTTTATCTTTAAAAGTAAAGAGACATATTTACATTTTTCAGTCATGGCAACTATAGATACCACCTCTAATTTGTTGCAGAACAACCTGCTATTCCTCTCCCTCAAAATACACCATATAATAAACATGAGAGACAGTAGCCATAACAAGTAGAACTTGGAAGATCCATTGAAGAATGACAACGAATAGGATAACTGTGAAATCAAGCAAAGCATTCTTTTCCTTTTGAGAACAGCCAACCAGGAACAGAAACAAAAAGAACCACACCTCCATGCAGGACTGGAGTAGCAATTTAAGAGAAGCAATCATGCCTCCAGATTTTGAGACATAAAATGATTTTAGCTGACTACTAATTTGAATCATGATAATAACACAATATTTTTGACAAAATAGCTGGTGCTTGTATGATTTATTAATTTTTTCTTTAAAAGAAAATAACAAAATATGTAAGTTTTTTAAACATAATATGGAAGAAATCTAAACCATCAATATATGTTGAGTCATAATGCCATCAAGATTTACTAGATAGTTTCGGACTAATACCAGAATGTGATGATATAACAAAATACGAATATTTATTTAATATGGCAGTTACTTTGATACCAACATATTTATCATTAATCTCAAAGAAATTGCACAACATTATTTAGGTTGTGCTCTAGTCAAATGTCAAATATTTCAACTTGAAAGGTTCCAAATTGCTAAGATACATTACCAGAAGAGTCAAATATTTTTGAATTGCAACACAATACAATATTTGTTGCAGAAAAATATCCTCTCTGCAAACCAGCTTGTGAAGCATACCTGAGGCCACTGACAATCATCGGGAGAAGAGGCTGGGAAGGTGTACACATGAGGTATGGGTGCTCCAATCTCCTTTTTTTCACTATTGTGAGTGATTGTATTGATGCCGCAAACTAGCATTACCAGATGGATCAAAGCTATGAATTTTAAGAGCCCAATGATTATGGTGAAAAAACCTGAAAAGGATTGGATTTCAATCTATCATAGTTGTTTCGGTCTCACCAAAATGCTCCTTGTTGTGGCGCTTGGCTTTCTTCGCCATTGTGTGGAGCTTATGGTGGAAACGCAACAATAAATTTCTACCAAAGTCTTTGCCAAGCGTGCATCATGGGCCTCTCCTCTCGAGGTATTCAAGAACATCTCTATCAACGACATCTTGCATGCCTAGAACGAATGTGTTGGCCTAGCTTAGTCTCTTCTGTTAGCTTCGCTTAAATATTCCTGGTTGTATTGGGGTAGTGGGCTTTTGGTTTGTTTATTTTGGCTTTTTGTTCATGTAATTGCACCTCTAGTGCCCCCTTTTTTTCTATTAATATAGTAACCATTAAAAAAAAACTCCAATCAGGGTTATCGTTGCACAATACACAATTTGCATGGGATTTTTGACGCAAGACATAAGTGAAGTGTGCCCTGAGATGAGGTTAAGGCATTCAAAACCCTAGATCTAGGAATGTAATGAAAGAAGATAAGAAATCTGAGTGGTATCTATTGCTATATGCAATGAAAATGCTGATTTAAGAAGAAAACATTCCATATTCTATGATTAAAACAAGATCTACGCAAATAACATCACAAAAATCAAAAGATCTAAACAGATCCATAGCATGCAAGCATACTAAACCCTAGAAATAAACACAAGTCAAGATTAGGGCTTCCAAATACCCTAGCATATTCAAGATGCCTAGAATTCCACAAACAAGTGAAGAAGTGCAGATTCTTAATGAAGAATCAAGTAAATCCAAACCCAAAAACACTTAAAATAAGGCTGAGAAAGGGGCTGTTTGAGAATTTTTCTGCACGAAAAAGTGGGCTGCAAGGTAGGGAACCAAGCCAGGAAGCAAAACAATGGAAAAACAGGACCCAAAATAGATTGTCCATATGGCCGTCCGTACGGCGGAATGGGCTGATAGGGTTTGGGTCGTGGCGACCTGCAATGCTAAGATCTAGCCCTGGCTAGGTCAAATTTGGGTTCATTTGGGGAAACGTTGGAGAAGAAAGAAAAGGAGAAGAAGAAAAAGAAAAGATAATAAGAAGTAGAGAAAGGATATAAAGCACCTGATTCTTTGGAAATCATACCAAAGGAGGGATGGAGTCGCACCATTAGTATTCTCAAGAGAGCATGCAAAACTCTTCACTCGTATTTTATTCTCAAGAATGAATGTTTACAAGTAATTCTACGAAAAAAAACCTAAGAAATCCTATAAACTCAAGTTAGCAAATCGGCCAACGGAGTTGCAGACTTCTTTGCAAAACAGGGAGTAGATTCAACAATCCAGGGTGTCTACCATCTATGATTCACACGGACAGTATTTTTGGGATGGGATGTCTTCATCTCGTAATTATGGCTTTTGGTTTTCTTGATGTAAGTGATATTGTGGGGTGGGTGACTCTATAATTCTCGTCTTTCCTTTCCTTGGGTTCACACCTCCGGAACCCATATTTTTCTTTTTCCTTTATACTTCTATCTACCTTCAAGTTTATTTTAATGAAATTATTTTTGTTACTACTTAAAAAAAAAAAAAAACACACACACACACGTGTGTCACATGTGTGAACAATACAAACCCTTTAAATTAACAAATTACATTTCATAAAGTTGATACTCAAATAAAAATAAAATAAACAATAAAGTAAACTTCCTAAATCATCTATGACACAGATCTGGATCTATTTAATGGTCTAGATCAAGCCAATAACGATCAACGGTCAAAACAGCTCCCAAAACTCGATCTGATAAAATGAACGATCAAATCAGGCCTTTTAAGCAATCAGATCACAGATCTATGCACAAACATTAGATTTGTTGGTCATCTCCCAACCATATAGTCCTGATAGTTGTGTTAGGTCTAATAGACCCGGTAACCATCATGGACTGACGTCTTCGTTAATTTTGAGAGGAGGGGGGGTGGAAGTTGGGTTGAAAAGGAAGCCAAAAAGAGGTACATAAATGGCTTATTTGCACACAGACTGCACTCAAAATTGGCAGTCAATGCTGAATCATGGAATTTTTTCCTCTCTATCTGAATAGATGCTAATAAAACAATACAAAAATATAACAACATTGAAAGTTGCAACAACTTGTCCTTCTCCAAATTCACCTTGTACCAATATCCTATTAAACACATTACTTCCAAAGTCCTGATAATTCACATTCTATCCATATTCAAAACCCATACATGAAATAAAACTAACAAAAAATGTTGTAGTGCAATTATATCTCCACTTTTCAATTGCATCATAGTGGTCAAGGCGCAAGGCGACCTCAAGGCATCAAAGGGTCTTAGAGGCTATGGCTCAAGGCACACGGGTAAGTGCAAACCTAATGTTGTCGGGCACAATTATTAGATAGGGTAGAATACATGCATATTCATTAATTTGTTTTTTATTACATAAATATTATCAAAATGCAATTATATTCATCTAAAACAACAAAGTAGAGTGGCAATGGAGTTCCCAAAAATCATCATCATAAGCCAAAATTTAGTCTATTTGTGGTCGGCTTTACGAGTTCTTCTCCTCAATTTGATCCTGCCATAAACCATACCATTAGTCACTCCACGATCTAACATATCTTTCTTTATTCCTTCCCTCCACGTTTTCATTAGTCGGCCTCTCCTCTTGTGCCTACGATCTGTAGCCTCTCAACTTTGCACAACTGGGGTTGTCTCTAGTCTTCTACTAACATGACAAAATCACCACAAACGAGTTTCTTTCAATTTGTCATCTATCGAAGCTATTCAAAAACTATCCCTACTGTGTTCATTTCTAACTCTATCTTTCAGAGTTAATCCACTCCTCCAACCTAGCAAATTCATCTTGTAGTCTTAACTTTGTCTATTTGTCTTTTCCTCATTGCCCAACACTTTGCTATACAGAGCATTGTAGATTTGATAACTGTTTTATAAAATTATCCTTTTAGGCGAAGGGGGAAAGTTTGATCAGATAAAACCATACTAGTTTGCCTACATTTTGCTCAACCTACTCTCATCCTAATTATATCTAAGTCGAGACCTCCCTGAGATTCTACCATAGAAACCACCTATCTAAATTGATCACAATGCCCTACTAAGTCATTTCCAATTTGTATCTATACATCCTCACTATCGTCTAACCCACTAAAGTTAATACTCCATATATTATTTTATGATTCTACTAATATCCAAACCATTTAACTCCAAAATTCTCTTCCACGATTCTAATCTTGTATTGAGTTGTTGCTTTGTCTCACTAATTAATACTATATTATCAACAAAAAATATACACCATGGCAATTCATCTTTGATCCATGATATTAAGTTATCCATAATTAGAGTAAATAGGTGTGGGCTCAAAGTAGATCATTGGTGGAGTCCCACTCCAATGGAAAACTATGTCGTCTCTTCACAAACAGTTTTAACATTAGTGGTTGCATCGTCATACATGAATGGGTTCCCAAACAAATCAATCAAAATTTTACTAATATACAGACAAGTATATTATATAGTAATTAGAGTTTCTGATTGGGCATTGCTAGCTAAGAGTTCATATTAACTATGACATCTAATTATTATATTACAGAAAAACTAAAAGAATAGTATTATAAAAAATTGTGGAAGGAAACAGGCTTAATAAAGGTGAGCCTGCTTTGGAGCTATGCATGGCACAAAATGTGTCAGAAAAAAGACAGAGGGAGTGACTCTTTGTATCAAAATGATAGAAGTACCTAAATCACAACCCTTGTTTAGTTCCAAAATCCTAATGATTCACAATTTCACATTATATCCATATTCAAAACAAAAACTCAAAAAATATAAATAAATAAATAAGTGGCAATGCAGTTGTATCTCCAGTTTTCAACTGTAGATATCCATATCAGAGCAATTAGATAAACTTCAATTGGCTAACAACACACTGTATATGACCTTCTACTTTCCACAAGATAATCTTGGCAGGAAACTATTAATCTAACATATATCATTTTATTAAAGTTTATAAGTCAAAAAGATAGATATCATTCTATAAAGCTTACAAAAAAATTGTTTTTTTGACTGATGCGATGTACTAGGCCAGAGGAGGCAAGATAGTGGACTACCCAATCACAATATATCAATACCAAAAATCCCTTTTAGCTACAGGATCCAATACATTGAAACCGACAGCAACTGATTTTTTTGAAAGATCATATAAATCCAATTTACATCCATCAATCAATTCTGAATATGCTAATTATGGGGCAATCCAAACATACCCAAAAGCTCAAATTAAGAACGACAGTCCAACACATAACTTACTACAAAACAACTGCTGCTGCTGCAAATAATAAGAATGATAATAGCACTGAATTAATATTTTCAGTACTTTTATTAATTACTGAACAAAATGAGGAGAAGGGAATTACGAAAATACCATCTTCAGAAGTCCTAGAATGCCAGGGTCCTTGACGGAGGTCTTGTACTTGGCGCGCATGTTAACGACTGCCATTTCCGCTAAAAAAAAATCGGAATAAGCTAATGACGAGATTAGGATCTTATTAATGTCGTCGTAATCTGAGACTAAGAAATGAGATTTTTAGGGGGGAGGGGTGCTCGATCTAGGGCTTTGGATTGCAGGAGGAAAGGACGAGTGCTGGAAGGCAATGAGAGCAACGAATTGAAAAGCAGAGGAGAAAATAAGAAACCGAACGACTGACTACTGCTCTCTGACCCCTTTTTTTGAAGCTGCAAGTACCTTGATTGGGAAAGGATGAAATTATTAAAAAAAAAAAATTCTAATTAGATTAATTAAATATATTTAAATCTTTGAAATTTTATAATCTTTAAAATATCACTTAATTGATCTTGACAGTTGACACTACATTTAAGTATAATTGCTAATTTTGTTTTTAAAACTATTTCAATTTACTATTAGAATGGAACTTTTTGGTTTTTCAATTCTTTTACATTCTCTTATAAAAAATATTACGACAAAATTGAAAATTAAATTTTATATATGAATAATATATGGAGAATAAAATTAAAAATAGATTACTAATAATGAAAGAAGAAGAACAAGTGTTAAATTATATTTATTTATACAAAATGCATATTACTTTTTATACTGAAACTCCTGTGTGTTGTCCCTTTCAATTGAAATAAGTCAAAATGATTGAAATGACCTAAAACAAAATACTGAAAAATTCCAGACAGATATTTCGTTCAAAATCTATGACATGAGTCCCAGAATACAATATTTAGGCTTGTTTTGTCCAAAATAAAATGAAATTAATTATTGTAATTCAAATATAAGTGTCTTTCATTAAAATTATTTTCTGTGAACTCATATACATTTAATTGTTATAAAAGTATAGAAATCAAAATAATATGTGAAGGTATTAAAATTTTAAAAGCTTAAAAATATGACAGTATTTTTCTTTTCAAAGTGACTTTAAGTAAGACCTACATAAAAGCCACAGTATTTTATGAATCAAACAATAATTTTGAAGTAATTAAAATTTCAAAGCCTGGTGTAATATCCTGCCTCCAAAAGTCCCACATTACTAGTGGTATTGGAAATTATCTGGTATATAAATAGTAGCCTTCCTTCTTCTAGTAAAAAGCCTCCTGCGAACAACAGTGGGTTGGCTCATCAAAACAAAGTGGTGCGGGTCCGTGTGTAGACTCAAAGCGGACAATATTGTGCTAGTGAGATAGGTCGTTACACTTGAAATATCATATAAATGATTAAATCAATGTAATTTTATAGGTCTTATGTCCAAACATATACCTTCCCATTTAAAGTGGTTTTTTTTACCTTATATTCATTGATAGACCTTTATTTTTAAGAGAGTTTTTTATCCAAGGGGATTTAAAATAAAATAAAATTAGAATGATGAAATTTTGTTGTATAAGAATTGGTTTAATCGATCTATCAAGGTATTTTATGTGGCCCTATGTGCAAGTATTAACCTTTTTTATCAAAATGATTTTTGTGGGTCTTATCACCTTTTGAAAAAAAATAAATATGAAAAAAACTAAATTTTTATGAGATTCTCAAAAGCCAAAAACTGATCATCCTAAATCGATCATTAGCCCACCATGCAGTGCATTCAAAATAACAAAATTACTTTTTCTTAGAAAAATAAAAATGCTTAAATATTAAAAAAAAAACATTTTCCCGTTTTCTCTTACTCAAGCTCACTCTTTTATTTAGGTAATTTTAGTGGACTAAATATTCAAATAACAACCTGTTAAACAAACCATCATCATTTTTGAGTCTCACAATATGTGCAAACAATATTACCATATGCACTATGCTCAAATGAACATCACTTCTCAAAATGCTATCAAGTTCATAATATAAAAACCCTCCCAAATAAACGATCGAAAAATATAATATTTAAAAAATAATTAAATAAATATTTATAAAGAATTTCTCTATAATTTACTGGAAGTTTCTCAGAAGTTTATTAGGATATTATCAAGATATTACCATTTATCACAATTTTATTGAGAATTTATCGAGAATTTACTCCAATGCTAATAAATCTCAAAATATTAATAGTGATTGGTATTTTATCAATAAAAATATAGTAAATTTGAAAATATCACTGATATTTGTGACATTAATTTTACCAAAAAAAAAAATCATAGGCAAGTTCATCCATCTGAGTTTTCAAATTTTATAAAACTTTCTCCTGATCCAAATACAGCCCTAGATACATTTAATGTTTTCACCTCACCCAATCGTGGTGAGGTGAGATCTCTACAATCAATGCAATATCATTCTAATTTCTATCCCATTGTATGTATGGAATTTGCACAATTTAACCAATTGAATAGTTAAGAATACCATCAACTGGCAGTTAATAATTATGCACAAGTAACTTCCAAATGTGAAATTAGAGTCTGGACTCAATTCACACACGCATATGTGACTCTACAAACAAGCACCACCAGACGTGTTCAGACTTTTCATCTGTCCAAACAGGTGAAATTGAAATTTAGCCTCAACAAGCCAGATGGGCTGTAGGCAGTATGGACTTCGAGAATGGAAAAAGACAGGATTGCATATACGTAAGCTTGGCCTGAACCCAGCCCCGGAACAGCACGAAGTCTCCCTCTTCCAATTCACATTCACTGCTCGAAGTTAATCCGGATATCAGTTAAATCACTGGATGAAAACCCAATTCATTCTCCTGACTGCTTTCAACCATTCAACTTGGCGCATGATCATCAAATCACCGAGTTAGCATGGGCTGTGCTGGCCTAGATTTTTCTCAACCATCCATTCTAGGTAGAATGTGAGCCACCTAATACAGTAGGCTCAATCAAGAGCCTCCTTAAAGCTGTAAATGGTTGGATTGAAGCAAGATCCTTCAGGATTCAATCCAAGAAATACTAGATCAAATTATCAGTTGAGCCTAATGAGGTAATGTGTAGCGGGTAGGCCTGTACCAGTTGCATCAGTGTCATATTAAGGACAAGGGGTCATCAGAAGCAACATTTGGACAGTTGGACGCAACCTCAAATCAAATCGTTCAAACGCATAGAACTGAATAAAATAGAAATCATACTTACCCTCGGATGTACAAGCAATCATTACACTGTATTCTACAATATTTGCATATCCACAGTTTGATCAGATTCAAGTCCCCAAGCGTGAAACAAGTAACTAATGTGATTCACACAATCAACAAACGAAAAAATTTCAACAAATAGAAGAAAACACATATTTGAACCGAGTATGAAAAGGTTATTCAACTGCAACAGCCACCTGCTTGAGAGACAGAACCGTCTCTCCCACCCGATGGGCCTGGGATCCCTCCATACCCAACTTTGATTCCATATGACTGGAAAAGAAAACCATGGAATGAAATATCAGAAAGTGCATGCAAAATCTACAAGTGAAGATTTAATTATCCAGAAGAAAAGATAGATGAAGATCTAGAAAAACTAATCTGTCTTTAGATGCTGATCAAGTATAAAGAAAAACATCCCTCTATCCCTTTTGAGAGAGAGAGAGAGAGAGAGAGAGAGAACAATCCTCTGTTCTTAATGCCAGTAATAGCCTAGAGGAAGTTTGACTTCAAATACCAAGGAATTCTAGAATCAATGGGAAGTGAATAAAAAATGTCTCCACCCATGTAAGTCCGCATATGCCTTGACATTTGCTACCTTTTTTTAGCATCACAATGTCACATAAATACATGCATATATTGCCAATTTGAACCATATAGGGCACAATGGTGACAGCATAGCCAGAAGCTGACAATGTTGGCAATCATAGACTGCTGCCTCATTTTGGCTTTATATTGAAGATCAAGGAAGGACTAGTTTTAAACTAAATCATAAGACACGATTTTGACCATCTGAATGTGTACATACATGTTAAAGTAAGTGCCATATGAAGGATGGGAACATGTGCATTGTGACAAAAGCACATTGCAGTCTCGTTAAATGTCAACTTTCTAGAAATAGTAGGAGAGGGAGTCAAGGATAATGATATTTTTCTATGTAATTTATATCCAAAACTACTGATGTGAGAGGAAAAGGGGTAAACAGCAAAAAACTCAACCACAACCCACCCCATCAGACAAAAAAAAAAAGGGATAGCTTACCATACAGGAGCAGCATAATGAATGGCTAAAATATACAATCAACCAGCCTTCTGACACACCTCGCTACATACATCCCTATTTCCTTGTTATAGCCAAAAGGGAATTTACTAACACAGAAACAAAAGAAAAAATAGCCAAAAACTTCTTCCTGTCCAGTGTCAGGACTCTGGGTTTATTTCTCAGTTTTCTTGTACTATCTTTTTCTTAATAAAATACTTTGATCTCACTTAAAGCACAAAAATCAGCATAACCAAAATTTACTTCAATCTACATGTTCTTAAAATTATTTAACATGAATGCCCTTTTTACTTATTTTTTAAAAGGGTTTTACTTATCTCTTTTTCAAGTTATAGTAATTGTTTTGCCCAAGATACAGCACAGCCAGCCACTGGAGTGGGTTCAACCATCAGCCCAACTTTCATTATTATTATTAAAGCCATAATCCCATCTATCTAGGTCGGCTTACTAAGTTCAATTTTTCCCTCAACCCCATAAAAAGTAATGCTCTAGGTAAATGTAGGTCATTGAAAGCCCATGTTTGCACAAGGTAAAAGAAAATGAAATAGCCCATGAACAAGTAGAAAGAAGAAGAAGTATACCTCATTTGACACATCAAAGACACCATCCTGAATCTTTTTGTAGATTGTTGCTGCTGTGCTTATAAATGCCTGGAAAGATGGTTCATCAAAAGAGAACAAAACCAAGTTTCAATACGATTCAATGAAGAAAAGGATAAAGCAAGATCAACGTGGAGAAGTTCCTAGACATAGTTAAATGTACGGTGTTATCACCTCCTCTACATTCTGAGCAGTTTTTGCAGAAGCTTCCATGAATATCAATCCATGTTCCTTAGCAAATTGCTCACCCTCCTCAGTACTGACAGCCCTTCTGTGAGCAAGATCGCATTTGTTGCCAATCAGCATGATGGTCATGTTAGCATTTGCATGCTGCCTTGCATCTTCCAGCCAGCTTGCAAGGTGGTTGAAAGTTTCTCTCCTAAAATTAACAAAGTAACAATAATTTTTCATCAACAGTAATTATTAAGAAGCTCTAACAAAATAACAATAGCAACAACAAAAAGAAGAATAAAATGATGAAATACAAGTGTGTTCTACACAATCCAGGGTTGCTTTGTTGTTGAATGATTATCCCCCTCCTCAATAAATATATTATCATCATTCAAAGAAATATATATATATATATATATATATATATATATATATATATATATATATATATATATATATATATATATATATATATGCCAGCCCTATACGCTGTAGAAGAAGGATCCATCTTACAACGTCTAGAAGGACTTGTGCCATATACAATTCTTCAGATTTTGATATGCATTATAATTGAATCCCGACTTAGTCTGCTGTTATAATATGGGTAACATTTGTTGCTATTGTCCGCTTGGAATGACAGGCCTACATATGATGAGCTCACAAATGAGTGGACTGGGTAGCTAGAAAAACAGGCACACCTAATCATTACTAATCCAATTGGAAAATAATGAAAATGACATTTACTGGTGTGATCAAGCATCATGTATACAATGCCTCAATTAAATAATACCATGAGTGCATCTCTACTTGCTTGATACATCAGAATCACAAGATCATGATAACTTTCAACCATACCGTCTCAAATGAGGACAAGATGTTGGTTAACATGCCAACCCATTTTGAATAGGGACAGTACCTGGTAATGTCATAGACAAGCAGTGCACCAGCAGCCCCTCTGTAATAAGATCTTGTAATGGATCGGAATGACTCTTGACCAGCCTGCAATATGATGGAAACCCTTTACAACTTATGCATCTAATACTAATTTGAAATAATAATAGTTTTCAAATTTATCAGGACCCTCAAAAAATTCGTAATTTGATTTATCCCATATTGAGAGCAAGAAAACATCCTTCTGACTAACAGATATTGAACAGTAGCCAAAAAGGGCAAACAAAGAAAAGAATTCTGTGATTAAAATGCAAATGAGTCCAACATAGCCTAAATAAATGCATGGAATATCAGGACCTTGTCTATGTAAGATGGTCATCAACTTATAATACTAAAACCAAATGTAAACATTGAGCCCTTTTTTTCTTTTGAAATGGAAAATAGTGAGCATGTTAGCATGTGGACAGCAATTCTCAAGGTTACTTAAGCACTTTAATTTTGCAGGTTGGTTCTATGATCCAATCCATGAATTGAAAGCCTACAGGTGGCAGGGACTGGAAGGGGGAGACCTTAAAGGACTTGGACCAAGGGGGCTAAAGAAGGATGTGCTAGAATGTGGAGTAATGGAGAATGTGATCATTGATGGGGTGGAATCAAAATGTAGAACTCAAAAAGTTGACATAGATGAGAAAATAGCGGACGATGATGATAACGGCAATGATGAAGAAAAATGAGAATAATCTAGGCTCTATGACGAACGACAACACAAGAAAAGGGGTTAGAGCCAAGAAACCTGAAAAGAAGTGGATTGTCATTACAGTAAATTTTTGAAGTAATGAACCTTTTCTTTGGGAGAAAGGTCACCTTACTGATTAAAGAAAAGAATACATAAAGGCCACTATGGAATTCATGAAAAAAAAAAAAAAAGGAAAGAAAAAACATACACAAAAGCCAGTTGATGACATGACAGGCTACACCAAAACAAATATCAGAGGGAAAAAAAAAAACTCTTCCAGGTGATTAGCCATTTACCCCCTATTCAATGATGATGATTGTCTTTCCTCATTTCACTATGGCCAAAATTACAGCCTCCTCATTTATGAGCATAGTATATGAGGAGGGGATAAGCACTTGCTAAAATGATGTCTCAGATCTTAACCTTATCCAATGGGTAATAATAGAAATGCTTTGAAGGTGTATATATTTTACATAAATTAATGAATTCATTTGTCAATGTCTCAAAAAGAAAAGAGAAATGTTTTGAAGCATATGATCACTAAAAATAACACAATACTTTCAAGAGACACTGTAGCAACAATTAAGGTTAGAGGTAGGGGTGCAACATGAGTAGGGCTCAACCTGAACCAGGATGACCCAACATCATTTTGGGTTAGGTTGAGACAGTAATTTGTGTTAGGGTTGAATTTTTTGACCTCAATAGAAAATTAGGTTGGTTTAGGCCTGACGATATGGGATGAAGCAATTGAACCAACCCAACTTCCATATATTATGTGTATTATAATAAGTTATTTCACAAGATTATTCATTTTTTTAGATATAAAAGAGTTTCTTTCTAATTTATTAGCATATTCTCCCTTTCTTATGACAATGAGCAAAGCATTAAAATGATATCTAGAACAAAATACATGTATAATCTACAATCAGATTTTTTAGTGCATAGATTGCAAGAATGCATGGTATTCTTCAATCAGATTTTCTAGTGCATATAGATTGCCTTGAAGAATGCATACAGGGGTTGGATTGAGTTAGGTTAGAATTGTTGGTTGGTTTGATTGGATTGCAAATTGGATTCGGTTGAGTTAGGATTGAGAGAAATAGAGGCTGGGTTGAAGGTAATAGAGGTTGAAGTCAACCCAACCTGACCCAAGTTGCAACCCTAGCAAGTCACCATGTCATTTCAGAAAAGAATGATGATCACCCACACACATGGGGCAAAGTATAACACTGTGCTAACATAGTGTCCACTTTTGCCCATGATAATGGGCCTATATCTATGCTTGGATGTAAGACACCGAACATCAAAACTGGATCAATCATGCCATGTTTTTTTAGGCCAAAATTCCATGAAAAATTAGAGAGAATAATTTTAAATGGTCAAATTTTGAGGAGCTTAAAAAACATGGCTTCATTGACCCAATCAAGATGATTTTTAATAAGCCACATATTCAAACATAGACCTTTCTAATCGACCCATCACCGCCATTAGTAGGCCACACCACCAGGTGCGCACATAGTGCTCATCTTGGGGGAGTTTGCAGGTCAACATTTGTCTTAAAAAATTGGGTCTCTCATCCTAGGTCCAAGCGCTTATTGCTAAAATATTAGGTTAGGCCTGGGTGACATAGAACCACCAAGAGTATGTAATCGGAAAGCTATGGCTTGATAGATTGGAAAGAGGAATTAAGACTGAAGAACACAGGAGTTGTTGATATAGAAACCATTCTAAACAACATGGAGAATTGAATGACTTGTAATGAACTGCACATTAAAATTTAGGCTGCCAGGGTTGACGGATACATGGCTTGTTTCAAACATCCATTTAGCATGGTCCATTATTGTGCAAATTAGGGGTAGACCAAATTCCATCCTAAATCCCCAATCCTACCTCTTGATTTGAAGGATCAAAAAATTTAAAGCACTTCCGTAGGCCAAACTATTATGTGCCCCTTTTATCCCTTCCTATCAGATTTGTATTGCACTTGTTCTCCTCCTTGCATTTTTTACCTGTAACTCCTAAATTTTCCATACAAGAGTTGTTTCCTGTCTTCTATATATGTATATGCTCAAATCACCTTCAACAACTTCCCTCCAGTTTTCATCCATTAGGGCTACTTTTAAGGTTTTCCTAACATGGTTATTTCTAATTCTATCCTTCAATGCTACAATAAAACCCATCATACCATAAGCATCGTGCCATTGCCTTTTCTATTACCATTATCTATTCAACTTACAGCCCAAACTAAATATCAAGGGAAATGCAATAATGCTAGAGCATTGAAACGTAGGAAATTCGTATCCAATCTGCCATTTTTCCCAATTTTTACATTGATGCAAATCTTAGCAGAAAAAGGCAATTTGTTCTGACAAATTATCCATTGAGGTATGACAACAAACTCAAGGAGGATGGATTACTCATTCCTAACGCCAGCCACACCATACTGCTGTTGCTCTTAGATTTTAGAAGGTTCCTTCCAAGCCAAAAATTAAACTCAAATTCATGATTTTCTCACCATTCCAAAAGAAGTTCTATCAACTGTCTTTTTTTTCCCCTTAGTTTTGGTTACCACTTATGAAATTTGAAAGCTCATTGGTGAAAGATAACTTCGTGGGCAAATTTAGTTGACAAGCTATCCCATTAAGAGTAGTAGCT
The DNA here is from genome assembly GCA_013350335.1 of Chimonanthus salicifolius. Lineage (NCBI taxonomy): Eukaryota > Viridiplantae > Streptophyta > Magnoliopsida > Laurales > Calycanthaceae > Chimonanthus > Chimonanthus salicifolius. The sequence continues at coordinate 65,784,788 of CM023538.1, read as the reverse complement.
TTGTGAAGAAAAACTTTTCTCTCAACTAACAAAAACATTCAAAGTCATGAGCACGAAACTCATATGGCTCAAGCTAGGCCATCGTCATGGAACAAACTTCGACCAAGCCATATGAAAAAAAAAAGGATCAAATGATGCCCCACATGATACACATAAAACCAACTCACCAACAGCATATGCCCCAAAACCTACAACAACACGAAATCCAAGATCCTAACTATAGAGAAAAATGGCTCAACTAGACTGTAGAATCTATGCCATTACACCACACAAAATGATACTTGATTAATCACAAAATTCATCTCTAATGAAAAATATCCAACATGACCCTAAAGAAGGAAAAAGGATAGATCTACCAATTGTTCAGATTTCAGAGAAGCAGATAGTTTCATGTAGTAATCAGCTTCTAAACAATTATACAAACATACTCGTGTGCATGCATGGGGGGGTGGAGATAAAGAGAGACAAAATGAAATGCACATCCCGAAGGGCTTTTAGAATTTTATTTAAAAAAATAAAAACAGATGAGAAGACAAACTGTATCCCATATTTGCAGCTTAATAGGCTTGCTATCAATTGTTATCATTCGTGCTCCAAACTCCACTCCAATTGTCAAATCATGGACAGGTTGGAACCGCTTGTCAGTAAACTGTAGAAGTAGACATGATTTCCCAACTCCTGCAGGACAAATAAATGGTCAAAGTCATATCAAGACAAATCATGAATACCAAGACAGTGAACCAGGGCAACTAACTTCATAGAAACTAAAGGAGAAAAATGCAAGAAAAGCATTGACATTGGACATATTGCAAATATACAGGACATGTGACATGGTACTATAGGGTTGGATTGCTACAAGGGTTTGTGACAGGACAACTTGACAGCAAACACTTAATGAAATTTCTGGATGTACCTTGTTTCTAAGCGTGAATCAGTTAGTTGAGGAGGCAAGCATGAAGCAAGAAACCAAATGATGAACTAGAACGATGGATGAAGGCTTCTTGAGTCAAATACACCGGACATGGAATGCAAGTCAAGCCGTTCTAAGAGTACAAAGGAGGATCCAGCCAAAACTGAATAACACTTAGTGATTGGTAGCAAAATAGGCTACAATGTGTAGGAGCAACTCTAGACCATACTGAAGCTACCTGACAAGGATATTATGAACAGGATCGGTAGGGGGTGCACAGAGTTGAACAAGCCAGTGAGCTCCTATGTGATTGCCAAGGGCCACTTCAACTAAAGAACATAATTACAAGTTGAGAGTTCAATTAGTGTTGTACAAAACTGATTTTAGCAACAACAAACACACAAACCACATGCGACCAAGATGAGACAGATATAGATGTGTAGAGTAAACAAGGTTGGAATTAGGAAACAGTATGTTAATAGGTGCATGACTCGAGGAAAAAAAGGCGAAAATCAAGGGGTGTTGTCTGAGATGGCTTGGGCGTGTCCTTAGAGAACCAAAAACAACTCCACATGCGGAAATTCTCAAAAAGAATGAGTGAATGAATAAAGAATCTAGATCCACGTGCAGAAAATCTAAAAAAGGAAACGAAGAAAGGAAGAAAACCAGAGCAACACTGTTGAAGAAAAGGACCCCAGATTAGAAAATCACACTAATTAAGTCTAAACACAATTAACTCTGAAACACTACCAGAGTTCAAAACATAGGTTCCTAACAGACCATACATTTGAATAACTCAGATAGATGTTCTCCTAATATGAAGCCCCCAAAAACAAAAAAAAAAAGGGTTTCACATTGAGATAAGTATCTGAACCTGTCTTGTATTCCTAAACTACCACAAATTCGAATTATTATCTGTCTTGTTCCGAACAAGCCTTAGCACCTTCTTAGTGGGTCGGAATTCTTGAGTGGAATTGGAATGCTGTGGGATTCATGATTCCCACACAAGAATTCCGTATTTGGAGAAGCAGGAAGCCTAAGTTGGTAATAATGAAATCCCACAGAAAAAAACAAATTTGATGGGATCTATAAATTGAAGTGTTACTTAAAATTCCAATCTTTCTGTTCATGAATACGTGAATTCTGCTAAGTCTGAGAGTTAAGCATACCTGCAATAGCCTTTTTACAAGAACTATTATCTGGAATACAATAATTCTCTAATCAAATTAGCTCAAGCTTTTGGATTTCACTTATAAATCCCATGGAGGAAACATCCCAAAAATTGGCCCGGTCTGACCTGGACTGTTGATATCGATGCGATTGAATCTCAGTCGCGTCAGTTAAAATTCGGCATTTTTTATCGATTTCCTTGTGCAAAGGCCAATACAACTCGGGCTCAACTCAGACTCAACTCCTATCGAGTCAAAGACCGACTTCTATATATGAAACACTGCAGAGAAGGGGGATTTTTGTGGGATTTCATATTTCCGATTCTAGACTTTCCATTTCACCAGATGTGGAATCCTAGGTTGGAAATTATGTAACCCCACAAAATTTAAATTTCACCCAGGAATTCAAACCTACCAAACAACCAAGAATTCATAAATTTCTATCCAATTTAGACAAGCATTTAAATTTAAAAAGGGAGAGAGAGAAGTGAAAGATTCTAAAACATTCTCACCTGTGTCTCCAATGATTATGTACTTAAAAAGATAAGCGTACGACATCCTCGACCAGATCTAGGGTCCAATTCAGGGATTTTCAAGAATACAGAACAAAAAAAGATCCTTCGTTTGAGTTTTTGGGCGGATTGGAAATGAAGGAAAGTTTGGGAACAGACGCAACGAAGGATTCCTCTAGTTTTACAACGAATAAAAGAGAATAGAGGCGAACTCTAATATGAGATGACTGAGTCACAGAGTTTTTATAAACTCACTTTAATTTTAATAAAATATTAATTTATTGATATAGTAATCCGATAAAAATAAATTTTAAATTTTTACTATGTCAATCACAAAAAAAATCATTCTAAAATTTTAGTACATGATAAATAAAGTAATTATGATAAAAAAAAAACTTTATTTTAGCCATTATTTTGCTTGATTTAAATTGGATAGATATTGATAATTAATATATCAATTTTACTACTTTTTATATAAATATTCTTTTATTTTGTAAAGTTATTAATATTAATTATTGTTAACTATTTATATAATTTTCAACATACGTCTGAATAAAGGGAGACGAGATGGTGATTAAAGCGAAATCCAGAGAGGCATAGAGGTTTGATTGTAGTGCCACGGTCAAAAATCATCATTAAAAGCAGAGGATATTACCGTTATAATGTAATCGTAATATTTTATTTCAATAAAAATAAAATATTTAATTGTATTTATATTGATATGATTATTGAATCAGATTCACAGCATGATTATTGTGGTAAAGAAAAATTTATTTTAATTTTACTTGAACAAGTTAAAAATGGACAAAAGTTAGTGCTCTTATCTCAATTGTAAAATTATGAGTTTGAGTTAGCATTAAAAGAAAATATATTAAATTTCATTAAATGCACCTCTAAATTATGAAAAAAAGAACTTAAATGATAATTAAATGAGTGGGGTACTCTTAACTTTTTTCAATATTCAGAGATAGTTATCTCGAAAAGATAAAAGTGCAACTTACGAGCCAAACTTATCTATCTTCCCGTGCTCACGTCCTTCTCAATTTCTCACTTTCAATTTAGGAATTGTATGTTTATTATAAATTAATTCAGTAAAGTGGGGTCATCCTAAGATGGGAATATTATTTTAGGAGATAAAGAATTTTTGAATTTTTTACTTTGCTCTCATCCATTTTTATAGATTTTAGTGAACTTTCAGAAATATGTTCACTTTGATGCACCGACCGGATCACTTGAAAATAGAAATTTGAAGAGAGTAACCTAGTCGGTGCACCGATTTGGACTCTCAAAAAATCGATGTAGTGGCCGGATCACTCTCCTCAAATTTTTATTTCCAAGTGATTCGGTTGGTGCACCAATTTCTTCCTCGAGAGTTCAAATCGGTGCACTGACCGGATCACTTCACTCAAATTTCATTTCTAAGTGATCCGGTCGGTGTACATATCCAGTGCACCGATCTAGTGAACAGATTCACTGGAAAAGTGAACCGATTTTTTTAAGTCCACTAAAATATGTATGTACGGATAGGGACAAAGTGGGAAGCTCACTGAAACATGTGTCTCCTAAAATAATATGTCCGTGTTAACATGGGCACCCTTCTGTAAAATCTCTATAATGTAATATAGTTCAAATCATAGTACATGTATTACATTATAGAGGTTATTAAATTAAAAGGCCTAACAATATTCTTTTCTAAAATTATTATTAAAACTCTCACCTATTATTAAAATGTCCTTTCGACTTCTCTTTATAGAAACAAATCACTCCATTCATTTATATATAGTTCTTGTTTATTGAGAATAGAGTGTCTGCACAGTCTCAAATAATGAGAAAGCTTATCTAAAAGTCTATTTTAAATTAATTTTCTAGAGATTGGATGATGCAGTTTGTGAGGTCCTTAATCACTTTTATAGAAATTTTGTATCATTAATATATGGAATATTATTTTACAAAATAGTTTAGAGTAATACATTTTTTATACTGAATATATTGAGAACTTAGAGGAATTTATTACATTTTATATGGGTTTGAGGTTGGGACCAACTACATATATTGTTTTCGACATATTATAATTTTGTAGAGTACTATATTATACAGAATATACTATATTTGAATAAGATAAACATAATAATATTTCGTTGATAATATAGTACAAAAATAAAATTATCCTGATTATTAAACCTTTTTAAGATGATGACAAAAAAATCAATAGTTTTAGAAACAACGAGGCATCATATCAAATAGATTATGTTGCATATACATAGGGGGGATAATTTTTTATTCTCCACGTCCCTCCACACAACCAATTAAATAAGCTATCATTCTTGCGGAGTATTAAACTCCTGTGAGTCAAAATTCAATACAACTATAGTATCTCCTAAAACCTTAAAAAATATCATTTTTTTTTTAGAAAATATGAGACCAATACAAGGAAAGTAGGAAACACGTAATATGAAATTGATGATTTTAAATGTTCCTGTGACATGTATCTTATATTATAATTTATAATTTTTTTAAATATTTTAAATTTTATAACAATAATTATACAAACACTCTAAAAACTATATCAATTATAATAAGAACTATTTATTTATTTCTATAAACATCTATATATATCATTTCATTATTTTTTTCTAAAAAAATCTAAAATGAGAATTATCTTAGAAAACTCGATTTTCATTAATATTTTAACTTAAAAATCACACTATGTCAATCACATTAAAATATGTATAATGCTATATACACTAAATATTATTTCATTAAATTAATTTTAAAAATCACTAATTCGAGATTGTCTTACAGTTGAAATTAAAAAGAGTAAAATACTTGAAATTTCATTGCCTTTAGCTTTTCACACTTTTTTTTTTTTTGAGCGGTAGCTTTTCACACTTCTAATGTTCAAATTTTCATGTATGAAGTTTCATTGCCTTTAGCTTCTTGAGCCATATAATCTTAGCTCATGTGATTTGAAGAATATAAGTCTAAGACCCACATGCACGATGTTCTATTGGGTGAAAGCACCAGTAAAACTAAAATTTAGAATAAAATTATTTTTAACTATTAAGCTTAAATAATTCAAAAAGTTAACGGTAAGATGATGATTGATTTTAGTATATTTGGTTCAGATGATTAAAAGTTGTTTTTTCTTAATTTTCATGTTAATTGTTTTATAATTTTAAAATCAGTATAATACGATAGATCATTTATCTATATTGTCAAAATTATAAAAAATATTATGTGAAGTTGAGTAACTCAAGTGATATGATTATGTCACCGACTTGCCTTAGGAAACTCTTTAGTCTTGAGCACGGCAACCGATAAATCACAACATATAAATTCAGGAGAGGAAATCAAGGTCAAGAAGCGGAAAAAGCCGAGCAAAACCCTTCGATCTCTCTCTCTTTTTCTCTCCAAAGTCAAAGATCGAAGAAAGAAATCAGAAAGAGAGAGATAGAGATCTGAAAGTCGAATTGAAGAAGATGAAGATCACTGTAATGACCGCAGATGAACAATTCATCACCTTAGATGTTGATCCCAACGAATCCGTATGCTCAATTTCTTCCTTTTAAACCCTAATTTCAACAGTCCAGATCGCTTTTCACCCCCTCTCTCTCTCTCCCCCTTCCTTTTAAATCCTGTTTTAAATTTATTTTTTAGCCATTTTCTGCTAATCCATTGACGATTTGTGGCAGGTTGAGAATGTGAAAGCTCTTCTTGAAGTAGAGGTGACCCCTCTCTCTTTGAAAATTTTAATAAATTCTATTGAAGTTCGTCTTAAAATTTTAGAAAATTCTGTTTTTTTAGAGGTGATCTCTCTCCTCTCAAAAATTTTAGAAAGTTTTTTTTTTTTAAAATTTCTATTCAATTTAGTCTTTAAATTTTGAAGTTTTTCCATTTGGGTGAAAATTTTCGTTATGAAAGAATTTCGCTTCTGACATTGAATAATATGCTATGATATGCGGGCAGACACATGTAGCGCTTCAGCAGCAGCAGCTGCTTTTTAACGGGAAGGAGATGAGGAATGCTGAGCGGCTGAATTCAGTTGGAGTCGGAGAGGGAGATCTGGTGATGATGATGGCCTCCCAACCATCTTCTGGGTATGATGTTTACCCTTTTACTTCACTACTGTTAACTGAATCCAAGTAGTTATTCTCAAATTCTTTTTCAGCACACTATAATTTTATTGTGACATGGTGCCCCCTTTTTATGCCATTAACATCGTGTGAACATGTTTTTTTTTTTTTTGAAGTGTTGAGAGTAAATTGTTTGGCTCGTTTTGAATATCCTTTTGAATTGAATTCAAATGGTTAGTTAATGAAATGGTACTGCCTTTGTTGTAACTTTGTTCTTTGAGGATGGGTTTCAGATTGTATTTGTGGTGTTTTTGAGTGTTGACTGCGGATTTTGATATGATGGAATTGGCCCATGAAAATTTCCATAGAAGGCAAGCCTATAGTTAACAAAGCACGTGTTTGTTGATGATTCTCAGTTTGAGGAATATATTGGGGCAAATGATTGTTGATCTGATATATGGATCTGAAAATACAAATTAAAAAGGCCGGCTTTACATGTATCATTCAATGCAATTTGAGAACCTCTTTCCGCTATGTAATAGTTGCAACTTAAACTCATTTTTTGAAAATATTCAAATTGACTTTTCAGTGCAACAAATGGCCTCAAAATCTGATTTAGAATGGAGATGTGACCATAATAGTATGAACTGTCCAGATGCACATGCATTAACTTCATGATCATGTGGGACCCTACTTGTTGATCTTAAGGTACCCCTAATTAGAGAACAAGTGGCCTTAAAATCCAGATTGGAATCAAGGAGATATGACCGTAACACTATTGAATGTCCAGAAATTCATGTGTTAACTTGATAATCATTTGATGGCCTTTAAGTCGGCTTTCCAATGCAAAATATGGTCCATGATTAGAAGTTGAATAGAGAAATTATGGTGAAAAGAAGGGGTCCTGGGTCGGGTAGGGATTCGAGTTCGATCTAGTCCTGGCCCACCAAGCCCTGATCCATGCTCTGACTCAGCTTGCCACCAGATCCAAGGCTTACTTCCTGGCCAGCTTCCTCCCTCTGCTGGCCCTAGGACCTGGGTTCCATGACTGAAATAATTCCTTTTTTCTCCCTCCTATTTTCAAATTCAAATTTCCAATGTTTCTTTTGACATATTTTCCGTCAGACCTGCTGTTCCACCTTCCCTTTGTTTCCTCCATTGAAACTCTACCTTCCTTTATTGCCTCGGCATTCTTTTTGCCGGCCATTGATTCCTCGGAGTTTTCTGGTCTACACTATACTGTTCCTTGCTTCGACAGAATCTGATATCGCCTCTCCTCCGAATATCCTGGGTCCTCCTTTGTCCCTTCCTTGATTGCCACCTTAAAGGAATCTCTGTCCAATATTAGCGACACCTCTGATGGGATTGAGTCCAGGATGCCAACTTCCACAGAGTCTAAGCATTGAACAATCCTCCATTCTCAGGTTTCAATCTTCTACCTCCCCCAACCTCCCTACACTGTTTCCGAAGGCCTTAATCGTGTTCTCTGACCAGCCTTGAATTGGGTAGCCGTAACAGGGGAGCCAAGCCCTTCTTGTATGGACACATTTTCGACACCACCTGTCAGCCATTCTGAAATTGTGCGAACCGATGGGAGCCTTCTCGAACCTCTGTACCTCCTGTTCTTCCGCCAGAGTAATCACAAAACAATTTTCCCCAATCAGGGAGGGGTGTGCTTTGGGGAAGCCTTCCTTGGCCAGGTGTTGGGACAATTTATCCCTGGAGAGGCGACCGATTGGGCATACTACCACTGATCTGGTCAGCCAGTCTTTGATCCTCTTCTCATAAGTAGGCTCCATCGTCAGGGAGATTTCCATCTTCACTTCTCTTCCATTGTCCTGTTTTCCTGCTCTGGTTGATAGCTCCCTGATAACAGCAGCCCACCTCTTCCCTTCTTGCTGCCTTTCCTTCCCTTTCACCTCGGATTTGCTTGTCGGACGGTGATTCTGTGTTCTTCCAGTCAAGGAGGTTTTCTCCTTTCTACCGAACTTGGCTGGGTTGACCTTCAACCTCCTCCTCTCTACCGAACCCCCGTTAAGTCCCAGGATAGCTTTCTCTGCCTGCCTCCCACTCTCCATTCTGATGAAGCCAAAAACTCTTCTAGCCGAGTCCTTCTTCCTTGGGATGAAAACATCTTTAACCTGTCCCCACTACTCAAAAAGTGCCTGCAGTCAGCTCGTCGTGGTTGCCCGTGAAAATCGTCACTGAGTTGCTACCAGTTACTGAGGTTCTCTTACTGGTCACCTGTGGCCACCCGCCTCCCTCTTTTCTGCTTCCAGGTTCCCCGTTCCTCCATCCGTCACTGCCTTTGCCAGCGTCCCCTGTTTCCATTGGCTCCGTCTGTTCGCTGCCTCTCACTCCTCACCCATCGTTAAGTGATTAGATATAGCAAAGGATAATGAGATTTACTAGTTTTGGAGTAAACTCCTGGCCTCATGATTATTTATTAAAAAACGTGGGGAGCTTAATTAATATATTTTTATCATGTCATGTTTTTATATTATTGTTTTATTGGTATTACATAATCATCAATTTAATGCGGACTCTGGTCTATGCTTCTCTGATTCAGTTCTGGTGCCAGATGTTTTTAGTCCTTCTTTTTGGGTTATACATTCTGTTGGAATTGCATTTTCTCTGGCTTTCTCATTACAATTTGTGCCCGTGAGATGTTAATCCTTTAAATTCAATTATGACAGAACTTCTACCACTACCAGTGATCTGAATTTTAACCCAGATGGCTCTGCTGTGAACCCTGGTGCCTTCCAGCAACATATTCGACGCAATTCCGATATGATGGCACAACTTCTTCAGGTGGGTAGAGGCAGTTTTTTTCAATCAAATGTGACTTATTTATTCAACTGTGAAGAAACTATTTTTTTTAAGCTAAGGAACATTCACCTTTTTACCTTCTGAAATTGATACCCTTTTTTCCTCCAGTGTTTGTTCTTTTTCTTGTGAACCAACTTTGATCCTTGTGTTCCCCTTTTAATGGTGCCTGGGGCCAGATTCTTTGAAATGAGTGTTGTACTTATGTCAGGCATGTTTCCATGCCAATTTCTTCATGAATTCTTTCAATACTGTGTTAGTATTGTCTTCCAAGATGGCAAAGTCATTCTTGTATGTTCTCTTCTTTGAAATCTAACATATAATGGTGAATGTTTATTACTATCTTGATTTAAATTTATATACTATTTTTCTTATCAATGGTATTTTTACATGTTATGTCTATTCTGAAATAAAATCTAATTAAACTTATTCAAATATTATTTAAAATCCATGAATCCTATATTTGGAGTATGTTGATTTGGACACATCATGCTGTCGGACTTACACATGCCCCATTCATGCAACATATTGGATCTTTACATGAAAAGGCAATATAGTTACATATGAGGAATATGATCAAGTGCAATGTGTTTCAGTACAATATAATGCAATGGACTTTTGGGGCCCTACCAAGCTCTTCTTTGCTTGTGGGGGAACAGTCCGATAGATAGTTGCCTTTGGAATTGTGGGTTGCAAGTGGGCCAAATTGATTATCAAATCCAGCTAACGGGGGTCTATATTCTAGGAAACATTTTTTAACTATTTTGATCAACTTCCGTTTTTTCAAGCTCTTGATTTGATGCCTATGATCAGTTTACATTTGACCCATATACAAGGACCAGTAGCCCTTTCAGATTCTCAACTACCTACAAGACATGTTTGTTTTCATTTTAACTTTTCCACTTAAAACCCCTATCTGCCAGACATGAAAGTGAGTCCAGATGGCCTCATAATATGGTAACCGTTGTATTGTGAGGTTGTTTGGTCCGGCGTCTAGTATCACCATGACTGCGGTGAAATTTGGGTGCATGCTATGATACTCAGACACTTAAAAGCGGGCAAAGTTTCCATGTGTTTTGTGTTCAATGCTCATTTTAGTGTAAAATCTGTTTCCATGCCATAACCATGGTGTGCCTCTTGTGTGTATGGGCTGCAGCGAATGCTCATCAAATTACGGGTAGAGGTATTAGTGGGCTTGGTTTGCTCGAGGTGGGCCTAATCAAAATATTAGAATGTGATAAGTTGGGGCTTATCAAGTGATGGGGTTGCTTTTGATTGATATATTTGTATTGGTGACATGTGGGACAACCTTCAAATTGCTTGCACTTGTTCCTCATGTATTTGGATGCCCCCTAATTTCATCCTGTTCACTTCTTATTTTAGTTAGACCGAACGATTGTATATTTATTCTGTTAGATGTTTGTGTTCTTAATCTGATGGCTATGCTCATTTGATTACACTGCTTATTGTTCTATCTCCTGAATGTTATTTTGTGCCCATTTTTTTTAACAATTTATTTTGTGCTTGAATTTGGTCTTGATTTAAGTGATGTTTGCATTTGGATTGAGTGATTCAATTTTACCCCTTAGGTATTTTGCCCCCCTTAAATTGATGGCCAATCACCATTGGACTAGTTAGATTATCAGGCCACCCCTAACCCCCTGTTAAGGCATCCCCCCCGTTTGGTGATGGTTCCCAGGTGGTCTCCTAAGAACTATGATGCACAGAACTTTCTATGGAACAGTTTGGAAAAATTTGCAGCACCAATCTACTAATGGTTTCCCCGTAGTTTGTGAACCATCATGCAGGGCCCAGGTCTCTTTTTCATTCATATCTCCGCCACATTTATCATCCATCTGTTTATAATCCTGACTTTGACCCTGTTTGTAGTTACACCCACGTGGACTGAATCTCGTTCTCTCAAAACACACAATAGGTCAACCATTTTCAATTGTTAACCTTTTTGTCTGATATCCATAGCTATGATCATTGATTGGTAATAATGGTTGCAACCTAGATCTTCCCATCTTCTCCCCATAGTTATTCCAGTGATCACCTTTTAGGTAAGTAGCTGTGACCTCTACTTCAGTACTTTATATGCAGTAAATAGTATTTTTTCCTTATCTTTTGCTTACCTTAACTTTTGTGCATCTATTCAACTTTAGTCTCTTCATGGATTCATGGATTTCAATGTCTACCTTATTCTTCTCTAGGTCAATTAGAAAAACCCTTGCCTTGGCCTATTTGCGCTTTTTCAGCTGCTCTAAATATGTTTCAGCAGAAACTGGTTACATGATCCTCTAGTGTCTCCACTAGCTTGTCCTTGTCGCTTTCTGAATTGTCTCTGTTCTTATTATTTCATTGTAGTGTCTTCCTTTGAATTCCTTTGCTCAGTTTTTTTGTCCCATCCAATTTGCAGAATGATCCTCCATTAGCACAAGCTATTCTTGGAAATGATCTTGATAACCTGCAAAACCTCCTAAGAGAGCGTCATCGGCAAAAATTGGAGTTACGGCGTCGACAGGAGGAGGAACTTGTAAGTATTATGATGTTTGATGCAATGCTGGACTTGTTCTCGTTACCTATGTTTTTCAGAATTATTTAACCTTTCTATTGTTGCTGCCACATTATTCCATTCCATCACCATGTTGGATTTCTGGTCTTCATCATCAGTGATTGAGTGGAAGGTGTTTGCGAAGATGGTGTAGTATAAACTTTTATTTTCAGTAGAGAAGCATTGTAAAATTTGTGTTGATCTGATGCATTTTTTTTTTTTGAGCAGTAACAAAGATGAATTATATTAATAGAGAAATTACAAGTACAAATCCGTCAAGGGGAAAAGGGTCTAAAAGGGATAGACCTAGAAAAATACATATGAGAAAATACATCTGATACATTTCTTATATTGATTTTTTTGTGAATTATGCCAAGTGATCAGTTTGATTTAATGCTGTCCCAGGCACTCATGTATGCAGATCCATTTGATGTTGAAGCACAGAAAAAAATTGAAGCTTCTATTCGGCAGGTCTACACTTCTCCTTTGCTTCTTACTAAGATTGAACTAATAAGGATCATGCTTGTATATTGTGGTGCAAAGTACCTGCTTTGCTTTTTTATTAGCTCAGTTATGTTTTTTAGAGCAGGTTTTCAGTTGTTTCACTGTTTATACTACTGCATCTTTTTCCCTTCCTTCCAAAGGCCCATATTCTTCTTTGAAATGCTGGTGCTTGTCATAATCCTTATCGAACGGTCACAAAGAGTATTTAGTAATAAATTAATTTCTTTTGGTTATTAATTGGAAGTCTTCAGTTGATTGTATTTATGCATGATAATCCATTTCAAATGAGACAAACTTTTTCCACGGCATTCTTACATGAGAAAAATGTCATGATATAATTGGTCAGAAAAAAAATGTCGTACCAAATGCCAGGAACATAAACCTTTTCTGGTGAAATAGAAATTTGCAAGCATCAACTATACAGTATTATAGTCCTACTATATGGATCATAGCCTAGCAAAAATACACCTAAAAAGTATAGAATAAGCCACCATTCTAACATAGAATAACAAATAAACTACTATCCACGCCTTAAATGCCAAAGACATTTTAAGAAACGAGTCCTCCCTATCTGCATTGTTCTTTTGGCAAAACATCTAAATCTGCGGTCTTCAAAATTTTTCCCCCTAAATCTGATAAGGAATTAGAGCTTCTGCTAATATGAACCTAACATTGAAGACATGGACTTGGTCGAAGACCACACTAACTTTGAGGCAGATACCGATTCCTGATCTGTGATACCCCTGTATGTACTTGGGCGTTGATGGGGAGAGAGAAAATCGCCAGGGGCGAGATTCCTTGTTCCACATTGCTAGTTGCGTTGGAAATTCTCTGGTATATAAGTAGTAGCCTTTCACCTTTTAGCATGAGGCCTTTTGGGAGCAACTATGGTTGGCTCGCTAATTGAAAGCCGTGCTGGCCGTGTGACGCAGGACAGGACAAGACAAAAGGTGAGCCTAAATGCCTAAATGCGATTATACTGTAAAAAGAAACTAATATGAGGCTGAAATTAAAATTAAAATTAATAATAACAATTAGAATAATAAAATCTACCACAAATAATCAAGAAATCCAGAAAGAGTTTAATGTAAATAATTAAATCACAATCCAAATTAAGTTATAGCTCAAAATAGAAGGCCTTTCAGAATAAAGGGACTTATCAGATCTTACGCGCACTTAGAACCACATCAAATTAGGACTGAAATCGAGTTTAAATGGGTTTAAAGGGACTAATGGCAATTTGGTAATTAAAGAAGGTGGGATAAGTTAACATGAAAAGAGGCTGGAAGTTACGGAAGTCACAAGGGGGGAAGATATGGGTTGGGGCAAGACTGGTTGGGCTTGGGAAGGCTTATGGAAACAAGGAAGAGGTCTGGGAGTGGATGTCGATGGCTGGAAAGGAAGACAACAGGGTGGCAAAGGCTAAGAAAGGGGTTCAAAAGGTATGAGAATGGTCAGCAGGGGTTATGGTTGCTGTTTGGGACTGTCTAGGAACTGTAGCAGCAGTAGGAAAGGTTTCTGGAAAGGTACGGAAGCAGCATGAAGGTGTAAGGGCTGGATGAAAGTAAAAGAAAGGATTTGGGGCAGCGGCAAGGGGTGTGGGATTTGGGAATCACGGTAGGTAAGGTAAGAATAAAAGGAAAATAAAAGAGATGAGAGAAGAGAAGAGGAAGAAGGATTGAGTACCTGGAAGGGAGACAGCTTCACGCCAAACTCTCGGATTCGCACCAAGAAAACCACCGCAGAGGATTTGCAGAAATTATGAATCTTGTTTTTTATTTCATCGTATATCCTTGCCCAAAGGGCTACAAAGCCTTATATAAAGATATCTCTTACTTAAAATAAAATAAAGCAAAATTACAAGACTACCCTGCTTAAAATAAAACTAACTAAAACAAAAAATAGGAAGTAAAGAAAAAGCAGGGATGCACCACATCACCGTACATGAGGCCCAAAGCGGATAATATCATACTAGCGGGACGGGTCGTTACATGATCATTTTTAGAAGTCTCTATAGCATGTGTTTAGAATCCTTGTAAATGATAAGGCTACATGGAAAATGCTCATTAAAGATCTTCCATACCTCTTTACTCTCCAACTCACTAATAGGAATCCTTAATCCAAAAAAAGGGAAAAAGAATCCTTAATGCCTGTTGAGTTGGAGAAGATTGAAAAAAGGTCTCCCTCAGCTGGGTAGATTACTGTGTCACTGTTGTTGATGAATGAAAATTTTGGTCTCTTTCGGTTCCTTGCTCTCTCACACATCCTTTCTAGCTTGCCGAAGCAGTTTGTTCTTTTTCTTCTCTGGTTCTTGGAGTAGGCACATCTACTATTATGGCCTTGCCACTCTCAGAAGATAGTGGCCAGGGAACTCGTATTGGAAGTTGCTCTTGGGAAGCCGAGACTTCTTCCCTAGGCAAAGTAGGAGCATCAGCCATAAGTTGAACAGAATTCAGTCAGTCCTGATGATACACACATCACCGTCAGGTCGTTCGAGGGATGTATCTGGCAGGAGGGAATGTAATCAGGGGACCGAAAAGATATTCCGGACCATCTGAATCCTGAAATAGACGACCTCTAGAAATAATGGACCCAATAATCTGGAAGTCTCTAGATTATCTGCAGCACTGGGTGATCGTCTTCTGTGTAAATATTCCAAGTTAAACCATTAGAGAAGTAATATTTCCTTTTCTTCTCTTTTGACACTTTAGACAGTTTATCTGCTTTCTTGATTATATGTCAGGTGCCTTTTAATGTTGGAGTTACATTTTCACTGTTTCTGGTACTTACATTGACTATATGTGATGCAGAAAGGAATTGACGAGAACTGGGCTGCTGCACTAGAGTACAATCCTGAAGCTTTTGCACGAGTGGTATGGACAATGGTTTTGCTTCAGCATCATTACTTGGTTTTATATGTTCAATCTTGATCTTTTTCATCTTCAGGTTATGTTATATGTGGATATGGAGGTCAATGGTGTACCCTTGAAGGTCAGTATGCCAATTTAGTTCCTTTTCAGGCATGATTCATCTCATTACTCATTAGCAATAATCTTTTTCATATTCTTTATATGATTGTTAATAGTCATTGATTTCTGGCTCCTGCATTTTTTTTGCTATCACACTATATGAGAAATATCTTGATAGTTTGGCCGAACGCTTAGGAAGGACTTGCATGTGTTATAGCATGGAGATGTGGAAGTGGTATATCATGATTGAACCTACTCAGCAATTTCTTGAGTCGGGAGAGTTGAACCATGGCTTCATCACTCTTATCTGAAATGAATTATCATGGGTTTATTAAATACGTTCAAATGTCACTTAGCTCCTTTCTCCTTGAAGAATGTGAGCAAATGAGGTTGATGAGATTTCTAAACCCAATTCAATATGCAAGAGGTGACATTGATTTACACCGTGTCCATCCATAATTCATGGACCTCTTTTTTTGATAGATTTCTTAATGGTACACTGCGTTACAGTGTACTGGTATGAATGGATTACATTCATCTGTACATACATAGTTTGATGAGCAATTCCTGTTAAATGGATTTATCTTGTTTTTGATTATTTGATAACATGAATGTAAGTTACTTAAATGAGAAGAAATACATGTAAAATGAGAAGTTTCATCTTTCTCATAAATTGAGAGAATTTTCCGCATGTGGATTCATTCATGGAGTACAGAGGAAATCTGTGCTGTCATATATCAGGAACAAGAACTTTAACTTTGAAATGGTTAGTGTAACGACCAGTCCTGCTAGCATGATATTGTCTGCTCTGGGCCTCACACACAGCCCGCACTACTTTCAATTGGCGAGCCAACCCACTGTTGCTTCCAAAAGGCCTCATGCTAGAAGGAGAATGGCTGTCTCTTTTATATCAGGGAGTTTCCAACGCAACTGGCAATGTAGGACTTTGGCACGCTTCATGGGGTGGGGTATTACAATCTACCTCCCTTAAAGCCGGGACGGTTTTGCATACACAACAACCAAGCCTAAACCCTCAGACAGAGAGTTGAACCGTTCTCTGATACCATTTGTAACGACTCGTCCCGCTAGCATGATATTGTCCGCTCTGGGCCTTACACACGGCCTGCATGACTTTCAATTGGCGAGCCAACCTACTGTTGCTTCCAAAAAGCCCTCATGCTAGAAGGAGAAAGACTGCCACTTATATACAGAGAAGTTCCAATGCAACTGACAATGTGGGACTTTGGCACGCTCCATACTACAGACCTTCCCTCTGGGGCGGGGTCTTACAGTTAGGTTGTCTACTAAAAGTTTTAGGAATAAGAACTATGATTTTCAAACATTTAGGTTGTTGACTTTGTATGTATTAACAAGAACTTTAACTTTGAAATAGTTAGGTTGTCTACTAAAAATATTAGGAATAAGAACTATGATTTTCAAGCATTTAGGTTGTTGGCTTTGTATGTATTAACTGATCTCTCTCTCTCTCTCTCTCTCTCTCTCCCTCTCTCTCTCTCTCTCAAAACCTAAAGCTTAAAATAGAATATAAAGGAACTACCCAATATCAACTGCAAATGATTGCAAGCTATAAATTTTGCACATAGTTCAAATCTAGGTTTCTCTGCTGTCTTATGTATTTTTTTTGAGCAGTAACATAAATGATTCTATTAATAGAGAAAAAAGAGTACAACAAGAGAAATAGGGTCTACAAGAATTAGATCCGACCAAAACATAAAGAAAAAAACAACAAAAATACAACAAGAACAACAAAAACTAGATTGATAAATCCAAAGGAAAACAACAAGATCTATCATCCTTGGAGCTGAAAAATGCCTGTAACAGAGCCATCAACGCCATTTTAGCAAAATAATCTGCCACCCCAATCGTTGACCGACTGATTTTAGCAAAGGACACCTCAAGACCTGAGACTAGTGCCCTAATCTCCCTAACTATGGTAACTATCTTCCATCGGGGACGCTTCAAGCGTCTAGCCCATTTAATGGAATTTGCCGAATCTCCCTCAATAGCTAGTTTTCCACCCCCCCAAACATGCTCAGATACGCAATGCTCTCCTAATGCTAAGCAATTCAACCTCATTTGAATCCTTAATCCCTACCGATTCAGTAAAAACCAAAGTTGTATGACCTTGATGATCTCTTTGGAACCACCCCCCACCCCCCCCCTACCCCCCTCTCCCCTCCCTTCCCCTCTCCAATCCTTGCAGGCCCCGGTTTGCCCCTAGAGGCCCCATCTACTTTAAATTTCAGCTCTCTGCTCTGAGGAGGGGACCAATGAACCAATTTCTTTTGCCTCCGATGCATACCACTCACACAACCTTCCCACGAAACTAAGAGGTCTCGAGCTTTAAGGTCCTTAAACTCCTTGTTGGAGAGGTGCCAAGCGCACAATCTCCATTTCGCTTTTCGAAAGAACTCACTCATCTTTGTGGACTTTCCTTAAAAATTTCTAGAATTCCTTTCCTTCCAAATAGTCCATGAAACAACGACTGGAATCGTATTCCAAGCCAATCTCCTCTTAATGTTGAGATTAAAAAGGACAAGACTCCAACAGACCAACCCAAGCAGTGTCTGGAAGGACCCAAGAAACACCCATAAGACTGATGAACTTACCCCATAAGCACCAAGTGATGGGGCACATGACAAAGAGATGATCTATGGTTTCTTCTGCTAACCCACAGAGCGGGCAGTAAAGGCCCTTTTCTGACCTCAATAAACCTCTTCTCCTAAGGTCTATTCTAGTGAGTATTTTTCTTTTCACCCCACACAAGACAAAAGTCTGGACCCTTGAGGGAGCTAGGTTTTTCTACACCAAGCTCGAGTGAGACGATGTGCCAACTGAGTTCAATTGGACCAACTCAACCAACGACTTACCTGAAAAAGCCCTGAAAAATCGCCAATCCAAACCAACTCGTCCTCCTCCCCCAAATCTCTTGAAAGTCGCTTAACTGACCTTTCAACTCATTCAGGCTTTCAATCTCTAAGGTCCTAAACTCTCTCCTGAAGTCTATGTGCTAAGAAACAATATGACCCTTAGTTGAACAAATTCACTTTTATTCCTAGCTGCTCTACACAACCTTGGAAACCTATCTTTCAACGTGTTGTCCCCTAACCATAATTCCTTCAAAACTGTGTTCGATTGCCTCTACCCACTAAGATGCGAAGTCTTTCCTTAAACATAGCCCCAACCACCGTTCTACCCTGGCACACCCTCCACGAAGCTCTAAGTATCCTTGAACCTGAGTTTTCCGCCCCTTCGCCCAAACACCATCCATTGACATTTTCTGACCCATATTTAGCTTTCGGAACTATGACCCACAAAGCATCCTTCTCTCTATCGAACCTCCAAACCCATTTACAAAGTGATGCTTCATTTCTTACTTGTTAAGGGACGAGCCTTAGCCCCCCTTCCAATTGTGGTTTTGATGTAGGTTAGGTAGGATTAAGAATACCCATCCTTGGATTATAGCGGAAGCTTTAATAATAACTTGCATGACCCGAGCGCAATATAAAAATTATATGATTTCAATGGGACCAATAATACTGACCCAACAATACGACTGGTTGAATTGCAAGTTGAAAAGAAGACAACTGGATCTGGAAATAAATCTCAGAGGAATGCGTTGATTGGAACAACAAAAGATTCCCCTTTCACGGCTGTATGCACTGGAAGTCAGCAAGAAGAAAAAAGGGGCTGACGACGGCTCTGCACCGACGGTGGAACTGACTGCGAACACGTCGTGGAACAGGGTTATCTCTGGGCACTTCTGCCGCTGATCTGTACAGTCATAACTTGACTGTCTAAATCCTCAACCATTCCACGGTGGTGTCTGGCACGGGAATTGCAGGTGAGCGCCTACACTTGGCTGGATCAGCAATAATCGGCAACTGCTGTTGCGGTGCCCTTTGTCACAAACCTCCTGCAGACAGTCTATCAGACGGACACAAATTGGTCCTCTATAGTGGCTCCCCAATCACCAGGATTGTACCTGGTTTCTGCAATGTATTGCAGCTAAGAATCTCCACAAAACACCCTGTTTTCCTAGAAAGAAAACTCAATTTTTTATTCATCAAAATCTCCCACTAAAATCGTTGATTATATCTCCTTATATAGAGAAATCTGAAAGCCTCTATGTGGGAGCCGACCCTCTCCACATCTAAATAAGAAATTACCAACTTGGAAACAAAGCAACTACCAATCCTAGCATTACTCGACCAAGGCTAAATCCTAATCTAATATAGCCAGATTCTAAAACAAATAGGAAACTAACCAATTTTGAAATTCAAAAAAGACAAGAAAGATAACTATTCTAAAACAAATAGGATTCGGTGCTGCCCCTGAAGTGTCCAAGTGTGTGTAGTTTGTTGAACCATGAGCAGCTTGTTGGGTCTCAATTTGAGTCCACTTGTTCTTAGTTGGGCTTTGGCTTGATTAGGCCTGAAATTCCACTGGGATCAAAAATGAAATTTGCATCCTTCGACTCGGGGCCTGAACTTGCTAATTTGATAATACACCTGCTTGGGTCAAAATTAAAAGTTTGATCGTGTCCATGGATGCCCGCATCAGGTTTAGTTACCTCCGATCAAGCCACTTAATGAATCTGCTGTCTTCTGTATTTTCCAATATATATTGTTGCCCTCGAACTAATTTCATATCATAGAAACACTTTGATCTGTATTAGCTTATGAAGTTAGGCTCAATAGTTGCTTTATGTTGCATATAACCATCTTTCATCCAACCCTATATATACCTTTGATTTTTGCTAGGGCTTTAGAGCATTTTTTTAAACACTCATAGGTGGTGGCTCGCTATGAAGCACAACAATGCAACCAACCTCTTCTTGGTGGTGACTCATGGAAAGGGAACCAACTTTTTACTGGATTTTATGTGTAGTCTTGTTCTGTGGTCCTTCCCAACTATCTAATAATTTATTTTTAAGTCTTGATCCATGATGTGTCCTATCCATAGCCATAGATTTTTGTGTCATAGAATCCTTAGGAGAATCTATTCACATAGGATCACTGTCATCCTATTTAACTGAATGGTAATTACTGTAGAGAAGTGGATACCAGAAGTGAGGGGTGATTAGGGCCCTTCACTCAAGCCTAACAATCTATAGAGGAGACATCCAATCTTTTAAACTCATTTCAACAGAAGTACCCTAAAATTCCCAGAGGAAGATGCCCATCTTGCTGCATCATATTAAATTGATTTGATGAAGCAAAGCCAAATCTTAATTTATCGTTGTAAGCCCTCAAATTCTTCCTTCTAGATTCCCACATCGCAAAAGGAGACACCATAGGATTTTGCGTTGAAGGGGGAGACATGACTTTTTTGTTTTCCTTTAACAAAGCTTGGAGGAATCTGTGAGGAACCCTAGATAAATGAAACAAGCCTAGAAGGTTTTGCCACATTGCATTTATGGAATAGGTGGTCACCTGACAGATTGATTTATAATAGAAACCAACATTGCATTTTTAACTTTTTGCATTCTACTGAAGTGTTTATATTCAACTCCTTGTGTTGTGCATTATTCTGTTCGTTGCTTTGGTTCAATTCTAGTTTGAACAGAATATGCTGGCTATGTATTTGGTTGTGAACAATGAGTTTTCTATTTTGATATTTTAGTACGTGTCTTTGAAATTTGGTTCCTTACACACATAATCTCTCTTGATTTGTTTTAGGCATTTGTTGATAGTGGGGCGCAATCAACAATAATATCAAAAAGCTGTGCTGAGCGTTGTGGGTATGCCATCTTATGTTCCTAAGATGTTCTTTTACATTGTTATATGATGGGCAGGTCTACTAAATGCTTAGGCTTAGAAGTTGGGGTATTTGGTGAGGTTGTTCACAGGCTAAGTTTGGGCCAGGCTTTCCTATCCCAAGCCCAAGCCAACCTGGAGCCCAATGGACAGTTTATTTTATAGCCTGTGCCTGCCTGTGCACTATTTCCAGTGCTTGTCTATGCCTAATACTAATTTACATTGTCTTAATGTTTCCCAATGTGAGCCTTCTGTTACATTACTGAGTAACATTGCCTTGCTGTTTCTTGTCAAAATTCATCTTTGATCAATCTGTTACTTCTATTACTTTGAATTGTAATTCCAGGTTACTGAGACTCTTAGATCAACGATATAAGGGTATTGCTCATGGGGTGGGTCAATCGGAGATACTTGGACGAATTCATGTTGCATCAATTAAGGTAACTTGCTCAGCAGCTATTTACTCTGGATATCTTATATGAGTCTAATGGATATCCATGTTGTCTTCCTGTAATATTTGGTTGCTTCATGCAGATCTGAACTATTACCCAGTAGCAGAAGTTCCTTATCTCCGTTTCTTGTTTCATACAGATCTGAACTATTACCTTTAATCTGTAGCAGAAGTCTGTATCCCCCCTCTAACAGAAGATTCCCAGATCCATATCCCTTCCCTCCCGATGCCCCCCTCGAGAACTATAAAATGGAAAAAGAAAGATAAGAAAATCCCTTTGTTACCAAAGACAGTAATCAGAGTGACATGTTGTGAGTATGAAACATACTGAAACGTGTTGTAATTGAAAAATTACATTACAGTATAACTTTATAGAACCACTCATAACATATAAGAGTAAAAACCATTAAACAGTAAGAATCAATTTCCTTGTGAGCTTTGTGTGATCAGACTCTTGAGGCAGCAAATTCTTCCATGGAAAGGTCATGACTTTTCGTTTGCTATAAAGGATTTTAATGGTTTGTCTGCATAATGACAAGAATCATTGTTGTTAAAATCTTACAATAAGTGATTTGTATCTTAAGATTCATGCAACATGACAAGAAGAACAACTTGTAGCAGTTTAGAAATCTGATGATTCCTATGGATGATAAGTTATGGTGCTATTTAGAATTTGAAAGCATGGAACTTCTGATTTTGATGGTTTTTAAGGCTTGAATTATTGGGTCTCCTAGGACTTTTTGATTTTTGGAGGCTTTTTTAGTCTATTGTTTCTCTTTTTTTTTGGGTTGAATCAGATATATCTATTGTTTTACTTTGTTTTCTATTCTTTCAATATTCAATTAATGCTGAAAGAAAATTAAACAATTTCTCATATTGTTACTTTTTAGATATCTTTTATGTTTTTTTAAGCAGTAACAAGATATGATTTCATTAATAGGAAAATGAAGGTACAAGATCAAGAAAAAGCGTAAAAGGGTTTAAGAGATATAAACCCTCTGCACAAAGGAACAATATCATCGGTATCCGCAAAACATGATAGCATATGTCCCATAAGAATGCCCCCAAAAGTATAAAATCCAAAACAACCCAATCCCTGAATACAACATGGACTGAATCATAGGTAGAAGACGCTATCATGTGTTCTGTTGATATTGTGTTTCGCAAAAAAACTGCAACTCCGTTGGCTGATCTGCTAATCAGTGAGAAAGATACCTCTCAACCAATGATTAAAGCCTTTATCTCCCTAACGACTATTGCTAATCTCCAGGAGGGTCATTTTACTCCTGTTACCCATTTAACTGTATTTGTCGAGTCACTCTCAATGAACAGTTTTCCTCGCCCTATGGAAGTCCATATAGTCAACGCTCTCTTAATACTAAGAAGCTCTGCTTCATTTGATTCTTTCTGCCCGACCGGTTCAAAAAATACGATTGAAGAGTTTCCAGTGTGATCCTGCATGACTCCCCCTATTCCTGCCGGCCCCGATGTTCCACTAGCTGCTCTATCAACATTGAATTTAAAGTACCGAGCTGTGGGGGCAACCATGTGCTTACCTTTTTAGTCCTTCTAGGACCCCCTGATAAAGAACCTTCCCATGATTGATAAAAATCCGTAATTTTAGCCCTTTGAAATCCTTCCCAAAAAAGAGCCACTCCCAAACCCTCCAATTGCCTTTTTGGAAGATCTTTGCACATCTGATGCCTCTGTTTGGAATTCCTCTCTTTCTAAGTAGTCCAAAGGATAACCGCGGAAGTTGTGTTCCATGCTGCCTTGGACTTGGGATTAAGGTGCGGAATGGACCATGATCTCATCACTCCCTTGCACGTCTTATCTAAGACCCACAAAATTCCCATCATATTGACAAAAGTTGTCCATAATTGATCCGCGATGGGACAACGTAAGAAAAGTTGATCTGCATCTTCCTCCGCAAGGCCGCATAGGGGGCATTGTAGATCATCCTCCTAGTGAAGTAAGCCTTTCCTTCTCAAGGCTACTTTGGTGAGAGTTTTTCCTTTGAGGACTCTCCACATAAAGGCTTGTACTCTCGGGGGAGCTAGTCTCTTTCAGGCCAAACAGGGAACAAGAGTCTCAGTCTGGCTTTTTCCACAACCTGTTTTATCGAGAAAGCGCCAGAAGAGTCTTCTATCCAAATTAGTTCGTCTTCCTCCTCCCTGGAAAGTAGGTGACCTCTCAATAGGGATGAGAGCCCCTGTAAGCTCTCATGTTCAAAGCCCCTATTCTCCCTTCTAAAGT
Organism: Chimonanthus salicifolius; assembly: GCA_013350335.1. Taxonomy (NCBI): domain Eukaryota; kingdom Viridiplantae; phylum Streptophyta; class Magnoliopsida; order Laurales; family Calycanthaceae; genus Chimonanthus; species Chimonanthus salicifolius. Next base: position 65,760,784 of record CM023538.1, on the reverse strand, counting down.
CCAAGTGCCAAAGAACCTTGTTTTGCTCGATTATATCGTGATCCCTGACCAAAGCTTCCGTGTTGCTTGTTGCCCTATATAGTTTGGGAAAGATTTCTTTCTTTCAGGAACTTCTCTCTAAGCCACACATCTGTCCAAAAAAGAGTTCTATTACCATTCCCCACTAGCATTCTCAAATCTTCTTTGTATGTGTGGCCCACTGAGCCTGCACCCCTTCCTATCCTCCACCATGCTTTTACAAGTTGTGATCCTATCCTCTCAACATCTTTGCTCAGCGTCCAACCCCCTTTATCGCCTAGTCCTTATTGGCAGTCAAAATTTTGGCCCACAACGCTCCCCCTCCTTTCTCAAACCTCCAATTCCACTTGCAGAGAAGTGCTTGATTCTTGATTCGGAGGGGAACCTATTCCAAGGCCACTGGACGACTTGGGTTTAGTCACGTTAGGCCAAGATGCCAAATGAACCATCCTCTTGTCCTGTCTATCACCCCATAGGAACCTCCTAAAGCTTTGCTCCAGTTTCCTCGAGGTTCCTATTGGCATTTGAAAAATTGACATGTAGCAAATAGGAAGGTTCACCAGGACTGACTTGATGAGAGTAAGCCTCCCGCCTAAGGATAAATATTTCCCTCCCCAGCCTTCTTCTCCACCTTTTCCACAACTGACACAAAGTAATTTTGATCACGGGTTCCCACCCACTGGTAAGCCTAGGTATTTGAAGGGCAATGTTCCTATTGAGCACCCTACCATGTTCCGCTTCTTTTATGTTATTTGGGGAACATACTTGATGAATCTTATGATTCTACTATTTACGATTCAAGACACAATAATTTTGTGAAATGATTCAATTTTTACAACATTGGGGAGAATCATCATTTCAATGGTGTTAGGATTAGCTTGGGAAGAGGGATGTATGTGGCTTCTCCATGTTGGGCCTAATTGCATAATGAGAGGTCCTTTAATTTAGTAGTGTTTTATTTAATTTCAAATCCAAATTGCCTGTTTACTTTACTTAAAAAAAAAAGGGAAAAAAAAGAAAAAAGAAAAAAGAAAAATCAAACTGCCTGTTTACTTCTTGCTTTTAGAGGCTACTATATACTTAGACCTGCTTATGGTTTGACAGATTGGCAACATATTCTACCCTTGCTCCTTCATGGTGTTGGATTCTCCCAACATGGAGTTCCTTTTTGGGCTTGATATGCTCCGTAAACATCAGGTAAGATCCTAAAGGGCTTGGTTTCTGGTCTACAATTCCTAATATAAAGTGAAGTAACAATTCCTAATATAAATTTTGTGCAGTGTATAATAGATTTGAAGGAGAATGTTCTAAGAGTGGGTGGTGGAGAAGTTTCAGTACCATTTCTGCAAGGTTTATGGACTTTCTCTGCATTTCTTCTAATGGATTACTTATTGAGATCTTTTATTGCTTTTGCAACTTCTGGCTTTGCTCATATCTTTCTGACTGGATAGAGGACATTCATGCATGGTCTGACTTGATGGTATGATCCACAAGTAGAGATGAAATGGGCCACACTAAACCAGCCTGACTGCCTCAGCCGGTGTCAGGCTGTCCGTGGACGAAGCTCACCACCTAAAATAAGGCTTCTTTATCGAATGAGTGATGCAGCCTGGGGTTTTCAATAAACCTGGATTTGAGAATCAAACCACACAAATGCGAATGTCATAGCAGACAACTGAGTGCAAAACTGGGAATATGACCTAGGGATTCATTCCTCTGTATAGGAGAATAGCACCCCTTCCCCTCGTTCTTTTGTCAATATTTCTATATTTCAGCATAGAAACCATTATACTAGAGAGCTCAACCCATCATTACCCTGTTTTTACATGATTCTTTAGGGAAATGTCCCTAAATCAAATCTTGTCATTAGGGCTGAAATTCAGGTGGGCTGGGCCGGGTTTTAATAAGCCGAAGTCAACCCATATAAAAAATTATTGAGCCTGACCAGAATTGATGCCTGAATTGCTCAACCCGATCCGACCTGACTTGCCGGCTCGACCTAACCCGAATTGCTGGCCCGACAACCTGACAGCCCGATCTATTTTTAACCCAAATTTGGGTCAGGTCGGGTTGATTTTAAATTTATGAGCCCAACCTTATCCGAATTCCATGCGGGTTTTTTTTTTCCCAGCTTGACCTGACCTTAAATTTACAAATACATAACCCAGCCCATTGATTTCTCGGTTGGGTTAAAACCCAGCCCAAGTTTCACCCATACTTGTCATTTGAGTGACATAGAAGATGTTTCCATTCTAGCCAAGAATTGTAAATAAGGAGGGAAAATCTCTATGATACCCCCTCTTACTTGTGTTCTGAGTTCCAACTGATGAACGACCATTAAAAAGAAATAACTTGAAATAAGCGAGCCCATTTATAAAATTAATGGGCTGTTCCATGCAATAGTACTCGACACTTGGCTGTGGTGCCTCTTTATGTGTTACCATGGACTGTGACTATTTTATCGAGTGATCGAGTAGGACTGATTCTGATCATGCCCTGCTGGGTTATTTTTTTTTTTTGATGACTGGAAGGTGTCCAGGTGTCTCACTGACTTTACCCGACTAAATCCTTTGGGGCATGTGTACACCTCCCTACACACACATACCGGGTTCAAAAAATGAGGAGTAACCCCATGGGGAGTGGCCTAGAGGGATGCCCTGTTGGGTTATTAGGGCCTCAGCACAATCCATCTGGGCTGTGTGAGCTTCTCACAATGTCATCATCATCAATGGGTTGCCTATGCTTCTATTCCCAGGCAGGGATTGGCTTTGCTGCAATCTATTCTCATGCTTAATAGATATTATGTTAGTGTTAAGCTTTTCGTTTACTATCTCATACTCTTGACATGATTCAGCACTCAGAAAATGGGATGCAAGACATGTAACCCAAACATCTTTTGTAGACCATACATCTAAGTGTCGGTAATCGATGGGATGATTGACATAAATTGGTAAAATTGCTGGCATGTGCCTGGTTAGCACTGGGATGCGGGGTTAACATGGGTTTTATTTTTTGTCCCTAAAATAAATAAGGTAGAATTGCAATGGCTCTGCTCCATTGATGCCTGCACATGTTTTGAATCACCTGGCTTGTTACCTTACCCGGAAACAACTTCAATCTCAGTTGGGCTATGTAAAATAAAGGGGTAATTGGTAGTTGAATGCTAAAAATCCAAAGAATGTATTCAACATGAATGTGCATGCCAACTGATGAATGGTCTTGCCTGATCTTCAGACCAGGTCGTGTACAGAAAATGTGATCAGCATGTTGCTTCTTGGCTTTCATGTGATATGTGGTACACACACTATTTTGTGTGGAGCCATGGACGGGCTTTGGCAGACCTCCTGTTTCCCATATTGTCAAACCCAACAATCCTCATCATTGCACATTCCTGAGAGTTTCTGCCTTATATGTATCTGACTCTGCTCTTTTCTCCCTTTTGGACTGTCATCTTCGAAAGATTCCATCACTTATATAACATTCACCATCGGTAATATCTATTGTATTTTCAGAGAAGGATATCCCATCGCATTTTCTTGATGAAGAAAGACTGTTGAAGCAAGCTTCTCAAGGCCTAGGATCGGCAGCTGTAAGTAGACAAGAAGACCAACTTTTTAAAATTATTTATTAAGAATTGCAATGCTCTTCTGATCTTTCAAAAAAAAGAGAAAAAGAAGCAATGCTCTTCTGATTATTTTAATCACTCAAAGTTACTAGTTATTTTATATGTTACTGGGCAACAATGACATTTTCGTTGTTTGAAAAAAGAAGACGACTTTGTTCTAAAAAGTTGAATGGTTTGGGATACATAAAAAAACTGTTATTTTTTGTAAGGTTCCAACATTTTTATCCTGAGCTAAGTCTTGATATTTACTTGGATAAATCATCTTCTTGTTCGTCGCTAAAAAAACTGATTTAAACAGGTGAGGATTTTCCCCCCCTCTTTAAGTTGTAGAAGAGGATGAAGAACTTCTTCTTTCTGATTTGTCTTACAAAGATTTGATTGGTTTGATTTCACTTTTCTATATATTTTCTAGGAAAAGGGTATTGATTGCTTTGTGATTTTCTTTAAAATTTCCTTGGTGATCTTTCCTTTCCTGGTTCCACAAATTATCGATTTTCCTTAACGTTTTATTTCTGTTAATAACTGTCTTTCGGAACCCCATTTCAGTTTACAAAATTCAGTTAAATCCTTATCCAAATCATTGAGTTTACTGAATGAACCTTATAGTTAAGTTGGACTTTTCTAGTTTTTGAACAGTCATAACTGGTCCAATTAGTTTTTGCTGAAGTTCTTGATCTTATGAATTTTACCAAAAGCTTGATTTCTGATTTATGACATTGCCTAATTATGGTATGTGGCCTCATCTTTATCTTCTCTTTACATGCATTATTTATTAATTTTACATTTCACATTCAATGGTTTTAGAGAAAAGAAACACAATAGTATTTCATGTTTTTGACCATTTGTGTTAGTTGGAGATACAGAGGAGGAAGTGTTATCTTAAAAAGAAGATAGAAGAGGAAGTATGTGTAGCACACATTTCCTTTAATTTAAAAGTCTAAATTGTGACTCCATAATGGGAGTCATCCGACCATAAATGTTCTAATGGAGTTGAAAAAATAATTGCCAATGGTCCAAATATAGCAGCCAAACACATGTAACAAATCATGTATCCAATTTCATTTTGGAGCTAGGCACCATATGCAGTACGACACACACACACACACACACACACAAGAAGTGTTTTATCACCCTTGCTGAATTATTAATGATTCTATCAATTAGCAGTTATCCATGTGCTAGGCAAATATAGCAGCAAAGTGATACTTGCCTTGTATTTGTCAGAAAAAGAGAAGTCGTATTTAATGTTTGTTTGTCATTTTTTAAATTGTCAGGAATCGTCGGGAGCGAATGTGAAGAATGAAACTCTGCCTTCAGGAAATAACATTTCTGGTTAGCTTTTGCATTTGCTTCTCAGTTTTCATTCATTGTTGCATGGTTTTTCTTCTTATGCTGTCTTGTGTTATCCATAAAACCGACACTGGTAACCCAAATATCAAATTCTTGTAATTTAGCCTCCCTTTTGATAATTCAGCAGCAACTCTTCATGATGTTGAATCTGAGATTCACTGGGTGGCTAATGCAAACCCTTTGATGACGTACCAAATTCACTTTCAGAAAAGAAAAGAAAAGGAAAAACTGTTACTGAATTCATAAGAATTGATGCTATAAATTCCGTAATTGAAAATAGGCTTTCAGTATTATGAATGAAAATAAGTGACGTACCAGTGTTAAGCCTCGTAGAGAATGTGGCTTATTATGATACCCAGATGTTTTGAAGTAGGCAACACTTTTCAATCATGCGGGTCTGATTATTTATTTATTTGTTGTGTAAAATCCATGACCCTTTTCTCTTCATGTTATCTGTTCTTTGCCATACCCATGTCCAGTTCCTGTCTTAACCATTCTGTGTCTGGGCATCATATGGGTGCGCCAAAAGTTTCCTGCTTTTAAGTATCATGTACACGAGGACAGAGTTTCTTCTTTTCTTTTTCTTTTATTTATTTATTGGCATTTTATATTTTTATTTTTTAAAATCTGAATTCTTGACTATGATGCTATCTGCATGTTTTTTTCACAGGACCTACTACTCATAACAACCCCTCAGAGGTAAATAAATAAAATGCTTCAATTTCCCCTCATCATTTTATTTCCTCATGTAGCTCTTTTTTGGCTTTTATCATCATTGAATGTACAAAATGTATTGAACTCACAAGCTTGTCAACATATTCATGCTCACATTTGTATTCCTTATCCACGTGTTCTTCCATGAAGGAGGAAATCCTGCTTCTTTTCAAATTATGATCTTGTGTGGATGTGACACAAGTGAACTGCACTACTGGTGTACAATGAGGGTTACATGATTCATATTTCATAAATAGATGGAACGTCTACAGTAAACTCATGTGAGGCACATGCACATCTAGAATTAAAACCTCCCATTTGAGTTGGCATGAGAATACACTTGCATTCCTTTGCTGGGACTTTCTTAAATATTACTAGGGTTGTATTACAGTCACATGGTGTATTAGATGGGGTGGGGCTCACTCTTTTGGTTGATCCAAACTCGCCAAACATCCTGTCTTCTTCTAAATTGCTATGTATTCTGGGACTCCCATTTATGCAGTCATCACGTTGGATTTAAAATGTTCGTTATATGTCATTCAAACTTTAGGGCCCGAATATTACAGGTTGGGATGACCAGATGGACTCCAAAACTTGATGGGGGACCTCCACATTTCTTTACTCATCCAGCCCGTTGGTAATGTATAGAATAAGCCTCAATACTTGATGTGGGTTTTCTGGAATTGTGATGTAATACATCAATTACTGAAAGGCCCTTCTTTTGCTATAGATGTTTTTTTTTTTTTTATTTCACAATGAAGTATCATATTCATTTTCATTAAAGGAGGAAGAAAGTATCTTACTTGCCAACTTCTGCATACACTATTGGACTGCCTTTTTTAACTATAATGATATATAAACATAATATATGAACTAAATTTTCTAAGATTGAAATGACAATGTAGAATATTTTATTATTTCTGACGTGTTATCGATTTGAACCTACCTATATGACAATCTCAAAAAGATTTTACTCACAATAATACGCTATTTGATTTTGTTCAAACCCTACCCTAATTGTGCAAAGAGTCAGCCATAGGTTCATTTGCTGATTTCTTGACTGATGTTTATGCAGCTGCCGAATCTGGAATCCAAAATTGAAAAACTCGTTGAGCTCGGATTTAGTCGGGAAGCAGCTATACAAGCCCTTAATTTTTTCAACGGCAATGAAGAGCAGGCAGCTGGGTATTTATTTGGTGGTTAACAATCATGTCTCCATTATTTATCATGGGAATCAAGTTCTTTCCCATAATTTGTATTTACACATTCGATATTCTGTTCAGCCAAAAACATTACCAATTTTATTTTATTTTGTGGGTCAACTGTAGTCATCCACGAACGGATGCAGTAGATTAAAAAACGGTTTGCTTTGACCCAGAAAGAAAGGAACACATTGTTTGTATTTTGAATATTTATTTTTTGCTTCAATACAATTGTCTCTATTTCAAACTTAATGGAGAGAGTTTACAGTCAATGTGAAAGGGTCAAGCATAGAAGGCTTGGGTTGTTGAGTGAGTGTTTTCCTTTGATATATATCAGAGTTGTTTGAAGGGTTTATAATTATTGTTCGTCATCATCACCATTTTTATATCTGGTAGCTGTGGACATACCATGTTAAAGAGAGAGAGAGAGCATATTGGTCTTCCACACACATAATTATTGCCTAAACCACCCTTCTTAGGTGTCAAATTAACCTTAAACATCTTCTCCTCACCTTATCTTCTTGAAACTTGGGCTTTTCGGCTCAACTGAAATTTTAACACCTTTAACAGTTCGAGTTACTCACTTTGCATGGGAAAATGTATAGAGTAAGGTTCCATCGATTTATCTGGTGTGTGCGGATAGGGGGTTTTCACACCCTAGAGGACTAGTCGGGTGCGACGCGTAGACACCTTCAGACCTTAAAAAAACGTTCAAGTTACTGTCGTATGGCCAGTTAAATAAGGGACAGTGTAGGGGTAATTGAGTAATTCTTGTCATAAAATATTGACAATTGGGTTGCATTGTACAAAGGAAATTCAAGTAGTCTTCTGTGGTCAAGTCAAAGACAAGGCCGGGGCTGAAAAATATGATTCCTAATAGAATGGATTAATACAATATTATCGTATCTTTAATTGAACGTTACATATTTAAGTGTAATTTGATGATCAAGCATGTTTAGAAGTCTATGTGACATGTTTTAGAGAATTGATAGAACATTAGTATTTTTAATAACAAGAGATATCGGTGAACTTTTCCACTATTTCGATGACAAATTGATGAAAAAAATAAAACCACTGTTCTTTATCATAGAAACACCAGTTTCCCTGTGTTTTACTCCACAAAGTCAAAAACTATATTGCATACAGATTTTTGAGCTATACATGGCGCCTCTCTAAGAAAAGTTGTATGGGTTGGAATACAAATCGTGAGCAAGAAGTACCCATTCACTTGAATTATAGTCTTTGGCACCCATCAATCTTAAAATAAAACATCGTGTAAACTTTATGGATTGGAAATCTATATCATACTCGTTTTGTTTAAATTTAGTTGTTTCATATTGATTTTGGGATTGTCTCAAAATAGTTGTTCTATTTACATTAGAGTAATATAGAGTGTGTTGAAAATGGATAAGAATTACCTCTCTGTTTAGGTGGTTTAAAGTTAAATTCAAGTTCCTTAAAAAATACAAATGTTTATTTCAATTCGCCACCTCATCTAAGTTGTGACTTCTTGAATCCCTCTAAACCACTCTCCATAGAGTTGCTCTTCATCAATTTAATCAGTGTGTGAATTAAGAGTTTACGCTTTTAGGATTAGTCTCACCTCGAATATGAGATAAAGATAGCTATGTTTTAAAAATCAAAAGGACCATCGCGAGTTGTAGAACTAAATTGAAGTTTGTGCTTTTTCCTTTTGAAAAACTTAGTGTATAGTCCAGATTTTTACTAAACTAAACTTTAAATTATTATTTAAGGAAAATTCTGATCTTCTTATCTAGATCTCTCATACAAGACTGATTTGTTAAGATAAATTAAATATGACAACTTAGATTTTGATGTGAAATTATGAATATCTGATTGTTTTTGAGAGATTATATAATATCTCAATTAGAAAGGTTAAGATGATCTACTATCTTTTGAGATTATCTTTTATAATCGACATATTTGACTCTCTTTCGGTAAATAATAAATAATAAAAAATATTTATATTGAATTTATTGTCTATCTCTTAATTATATATATATATATATATATATATATATATATATATATATATATATATATATATATATATATATATATATATATATATATTTCTATGATTGATCTCTTAATTTGGAAGTTAAGATTATTTGTTATCTTTTTGAGATTATCTCTTAATTCTTTAGTGTTAGTGCAATAATCAGTTGCTCTAATTATTTTTACTTAAATAATACTTAAAGCTGATTTATCCAAAATGATGATCTAAATTTCAAATTTTCTTGGGCATCTTAGTTTTTGCTCTATTTTTGAAAAAAAAAACCTATGTGATAACTGATATTTCTCCCATTAAAATGCAATAAATATGAACTGCATTGAAATTTCAAATCATAGCCGATATTTAAATCTAAGACAAGAATAACAAAGAAGATTCAACATTTTAATAGTGCATAAGACAATCTCATTCCAGTAAATAGGAGGGTATGAATTGGATCAACAAAATAAAGAATAAGTTTTCTATTGCAAATGGATATTTATAATTCTTCGATTAATCAAAAAGGGCAGTGTACTTATAAAGAGAAAATATATCAGAAAAAGAAGAAGAAATAAATCAAATAATTAATTGAACACAAAAAAGTAAATAATCGCCTACTGCTAAATCACTAATAGATTCTTATTCCGATGTTAAACATGATCATGATCATGATCATAATCTATTCCCTTCCTGGAGCCATTCATTTGTAGACCAACGGGAATGTCGTCGTCGGAGATGAACTTCTTCCAGAACCAATGCCTCTTCCAAACAAGGACCATCTCATCGATCGGCACGTTCTTCGTCTCCGGCAAGAGGAAGAACATGAAAACAGTCATGATCACCACCCAACCGGCAAAGAAGTAGAAGAGACCAAACTTCATGTGGCAGAGCATGGAGAGGAAGAGTTGAGCTATGATGAAAGTGAAGAACATGTTGACTGAAACATTGATGCTTTGGCCTGCAGATCGTATCTCGAGTGGGAATATTTCACTTGGGACTAGCCAACCGAGAGGGCCCCACGACCATGCGAAGCCGGCCACGTAGATGCAGATGAAGATGACCACGATTGTAGCAAACGTCTTCGGCATCTCGGCAATCCCCGCCGTTCCAAACTTGTAGGCGATGATCGACCCAACTACAATCTGTAGAGGATAAGAAGAGGTAAGAGAATGCACTTGGGCCAAGTTATTTATTTTAATTTACAAAGAAGTATTGAGAATGTGTGTTTTTCTTATTTCTGCCGACTTAGATTTGGATTTCATAGTTTAATGGAAGAAATAGGGTTGCAACTTGGATTTGATTCAATTCGAATCTGAATGTGAATCTGAAGGCACCCAGTAACTGTTGTGCGAAAAACCCACACAGATTCAAGCACAAATCATACAAGCACATACAAGCAAAAAGAACGTGAATTTTATGTACTTCGGCAAGATTACCCACGTCCACGGAGCGTGATAAATCCATTATGAGAAATAATTATTCAGTTTGTAAGGATTATAATCTTACCGACTCTTCTCTCATAATCTCTCTTTCTCCTCTAGAAATTCTAGGATGAAAGAGAATAATATATATATATATATATATATATATATATATATATATATATATATATATATATACTTACACAAATAGGGCCCAGTGGGCCTAAGCCCAACAAACATCTTGGGCCCAAAATGGCTTTGAGCCACAAAATCCAACAGTAACAATTTTTTTAAAAAAAAAATTCAAATATTCAAATGTCATTGAGATGAGGTATATTTGGGTTTAAAAAAAAAGAAGAAATACCTGAGAAAGGAGCATTTGGATTCCACCCTCAATGAAAAGAAACCTTCTACCAAACTTATCGACAGAGAAGATGGAGACGAAGGTGGCAAGCACGTTGACGACGCCGGTGATGACCGCAGATGCCAACGATGCATTGTTACCGAATCCGATGGTCTTGAAAAGAACGGGAGCATAGAACATGATGACATTGATGCCTGTAACCTGTTGGAAGAATGGGATGAAGATGGCCATGACCAGCTGAGGCCTATATTTCTTCATCAATATATTCCGCCATGGATGTTCGATCTTTCTCGACGCAATGCTGGCGGTAACAAGGTCACGATACTCCTCTTCTACATCTTCACTTCCTCGGACTCTACGTAGCATCTTCTTTGCCTTTTCATCATTATGAGGTTCGCGTTCGATGATTGAGTTGGGTGTGTCGGGGAGGAGGAGGGCGCCGACGGTGATGATCGCTGCGGGGACGGCAGCTAATCCCAAGCTCACCCGCCAACCCCAGCCGCCGTCGATTTTGTCGGTGCCGTAATTGATGAGATTGGCAGCCAGGATTCCTATGGTGATCATCAGCTGAAAGAACATGTTGAGAAACCCTCGGTATTGTGCTGGTGCCATCTCTGATAGGTACACTGGTACTGACTGCAAAAGGTTTAGATAATCAGAATTCAATTTTACCACCTTTGCTCATATCATTTTCTGTATTTTTCTACTCAAAAAGCATATTTTGAAAATTAATAGACAAATTATCTTGTCAATGAATTTATTGTAAGAATTATATTTAAATACACCGACTAAATTCATATTATATCCATATGAAATTACCTGATTAGCAAATCCCACTCCTAAACCAAGCAAGATCCGGCCGATAATGAGCATGGCGACATTGACAGAAGCAGCATTGACGGCGGAACCGGCCAAAAAGATCAAACCACCCATGAACATTGAGAGCTTCCTCCCAAACTTTCTGGTAATCCAGGATGCAAAGAAGGAAGATACTAATGCTGCAAGGTACAGTGATGATGTGAACAACGTCAATAGCACACTGTCAAACTTGCAGTACAGATTTGTCTCTGTGTCTTCCTTCATCTTTTCATACACAGACGGGAAAAACTTGGACAGAAATGGTTCCATGGAAGTCACTCCACCTGTTCAAGATTCACAGATCAATTAACCTTAAATAATATCAATAAAATTATAATTATTTTCTACTGAATACTTATACAGGGGAAGGTCTTTTAAACCAACTTCTTATCATCTTCTAAAATTTTAAATTTTAAATAAAATTAGATCAGATTTGAAAATAGTCTAAAAAATAATTATTCTGATTTCGACAGCCTTAATACACAATCCACTAATGTATGAAAAAGAAGTGAAAAAGTTATTCTGATTTCGACAAGAGAGAGAGAGAGACTAAGTAACTATGACAGAAACATATGAGGGAAAGTAAAACTATAAGAATAATAAAAAACTGTTTACAACATCTTTACCAGAAATTCCAATGTCATAACCAAAGATTAAGCCGCCGGTAGCGGCCATAGCGCAAGTCAAAAAGACATATAACGTCATCTTCCCCGGATACCGCTTATCCGGACCGCCGGAGACTACATAACCGCCTGCCATTAAAGAAGAAAGGTAGACAGAGGAGGAGGAGAAAAGCAAAAGAGGATGAGAGAAGGAGAGCAAAGGAGAGAGACAAGTCAATGGATTCGAAGGTGGACGGATACTTATAGGGACAAGGGACGACCAGAGAATGGAAAGTTGCTTACTCGAGCAGAGGAAAACCTTCCATATTGCGACATTCTAATCTTAGCCTTCTGGATTACAGAAATTGAGCACCAGCCAGCAACGTTGTCCAACCCGACCCCGCCCGCGGTTCCGGTTCAACCGTAACCGACTAGTTCGGGTCTCTTAGAAACCCGTCTGGGTTAAAAACCTGTAAGAACCCGAAGCCACCCCGGTTGAACCACGGGTTATATTGTAAACCCATGACCCGTTGAAAGTAAAACCCGCATCTAAAAATATATAATAAGAAAATTTATATAGTTGGGAATGGGAAAAGAGAGATTTTAGATTTCTTGCTTTTTTCGTATCTTTAAGTCTCAACCTCAAAAACGTGGAGACACGTTTTAGGGTTTTGTGTGGAGACGTGACCACTCGACTCAAATCCTTTGAGATTTTGTTGTAAAAAATTTTGACCCGGCATTTAGAGACCTCCAAGATCTTTCAGCAGACATCGTATTTAATTTTTAAGTGGAAATTATATTTCTGCCATTTGGAATTGACCGATTGAATAGACAGTTCATTTTCACTTCGGTCGATCGATCCCTTCCGCGTAAAATCGTGCGATTGATTCAATGGGATCTTGCGATTGATCCCTCGAACACGAATAGAAGATACGGTAAACATGAATCAATCACATGATTCCATAAGCTAGCTGGAGAAATCAACCGATTGAAACACATACTTGCGATTGATTTATTTATGCTACAGTAGTGCATAAGAATAAAATTTCCTTTAAAACTTTAAAGTTAGTTTTTAAGTACTATGTATTTTCAAAATTTTTCAAATTGAATATCCGGACTAATTACAATAACCTGATAAAAATACTTTAACACGGTCTTTTGTCACTCCCAAGTGCTTAAAACAGAGTATTTTACAAATAAGGGTATCCCTCGACTGTGCCGAAAACACATTTGGGAGTGTCATTTACATCTAGACAAGAGCCGACTAAATGAGAGGGTGATAGATTTGTTGGAATTTTTTTTTTTTGTTTGAATATGAGGCTCTTACTAAAATTTACTTAAACTAAATGATTTTGAAGGCCACAAAAATTAAAAGTTAAAAATAATTTAAATTGAGTCTTGAAAAACATGAGTTCATCGTCTCAACTAATATAAATTTTTACATGTAATGTAACGTTTTTAAACAAAAACTTTTCGAATGAACCATCCCCTCCCATTGAGATTGACCAATGATTAATTTGCACCGTAAATTTAGTCATTGTTTTTAAAAACTCGTTAAAGATTGAATAATTAATTTGGCTTAAAATCATTAAATGAAAGTGATTTTTGATTTTGAGTCGGGCTAGAGAGACTTTTTAACCGATATTCACTAATAAGACTTTTTATAGAATGAACAACGAGCCTTACATAATTAGGTACTATCTTATAGATGAATTTATAGATATCTATGTAAAGTTTCACTATTAATTAATTATTCAAACTGGTATTTATTATAGATTTTTAAAAGTTTTAAATCAAGAGATAGACAGAATTAGGGCTGCAACTCGGGTCAGGTTTTTGCCCTACCCGAGAAATCATGTGGGTTGGGTCGAGAATTTTGGGTCAGCGGGTCGGGTCGGATTGATAAGATAAAAACAAGCATGAGATTCAGATCAGGTCGGGTTGAGGATTTTATAAGTTAATCCGACCCGACCCGACCCAGTTAAAATTAGTCTAAAATGGGTTCAAAATGAAGTTTGGGTCAAAATTCGGGTGGATTCGGATTAGAATTCGGGTCGGATCGGGTCGGGTTGGATTTTAAGGAACCCTGACCCGCCCGACTTGAATTGCAGGCCCAGACAGATTGGTGATGAAACTTCATAAATTTACTAAAGTCAGTCTCGACATCAAATCTCACTTTAAAAAAATTTTAAGTAAAATTCTTCATTTTCTTGACATAGATATTATTTATATGAATATCCTTCCAGAGAGAGAGAATTGTTTAACAAAACAAATTGACATGAATTGTTTAACACCACCAAAGAAAAAAAATCTGAATTGTAAAACATACAAGATCACAATAATAAAATAATAATGAAGTCATTTACAGAAAGAAAAAAAATGATGCATTGGTTAATCACAACGCAGTTGTCTGTTCCCTTCTAGTCTAGCTGCTTCATTCACCATGTCAGCAGCATCCTTGTGAACTGGTTCTTACCTTGTCGCGTTTTGGGATGGATACCCATTTCTTAACCAGTGGTATCAGAGATCTAATCTCAAAATTTAACTTTTATTCACTCAATCTTAATGGTCAAACAACAAGCATTGAATCTTTTCAAGGACGTCTGACAATTTGATAATTAAGATCAAATGGCTACAAATTAGTTTTGGACTCAAATTTCAAATGGTGGTAGATCTACAAGATTATATTTCAAGTTAAAAAAAATAAAAAAGTAAAAACAGTGCCAATGAGATTTGGATGAGTTCAGGATTTTTTAAGACAAAACCCGGTCCAAACTCAGCATGTGAACAGGTTCTACTTTAAACCGTTCATCATAAATTCGTAAGAGACTTTATGAAAATTGACATATATATATATATATATATATAGAGTTGTTTGAAGGTTTATAATTATTGTTCGCCATCATCACCATTTTATATCTTGTAGTTGTGGACATACCATGTTAAAGAGAGAGAGAGAGAGAGCATATTGGCCTTCCACACACATAATTATTGCCTAAACCATCCTTCTTAGGTGTCAAATTAACCTTAAACATCTTCCCCTCACCTTATCTTCTTGAAACTTAGGCTTTTCGGTTCAACTGAAATTTTAACACCGTTAACAGTTTGAGTTACCGTCGTATGGCCAGTTAAATAAGGGACAGTGTAGGGGTAATTGAGTAATTCTTGTCATAAAATATTGACAATTGGGTTGCATTGTACAAAGGAAATTCAAGTAGTCTTCTGTGGTCAAGTCAAAGACAAGGTCGGGGCTGAAAAATCTGATTCCTAATAGAATGGATTAATACAATATTATCGTATCTTTAATTGAACGTTACATATTTAAGTGTAATTTGATGATCAAGCATGTTTAGAAGTCTTGTGACATGTTTTAGAGAATTGATAAAACATTAGTATTTTTGATAACAAGAAAGATCGGTGAACTTTTCCACTATTTCTATGACAAATTGATGAAAAAAAAAACCACTGTTCCTTATTATAGATGTGACACTCCGAAAATTTTAATATTTATTAATTGGATTAAAAAGGATAATTAATGACTAATTGAGATTAAGGAGACTTAATTAAATAATTAAGATGAGATTAAATGAGATTTAATATAGAGATTAAAATATAATTTAATGTCAAGTGGAGTGATGAGAAATTAATTTTATGAAATTTAATGAAAATGAATTGATGATGTGGCATCACGCCATATGGGTGATGACATGGCACTCCACATGGCAAGGTATGACCCAACACCACCCTCCTGACTTAGGGCAACCACAAAAGGAAGGAAAAAAAAACCATTACTCCTTATCTTAATACCCTCACATGGCACTCTCCCTATCCCATTTTGTTTCACACGGCAAGGGGGTTCCATCTCCATCCTCACCATCGTATCCCCTTTCTTCCACCCTTTCACACGTTTTCTTCTCCTCCATTTGAGAAACTCAAGAAATGAAGAAAACAAGAGAAGAAGAGAAGAAAGGAAGAAGAAGGAAGGAAGAACGAACCGTGGAAAAGCTTTGTAAGAGGTTAATTTTTCTTCCTAGACTTGGTATTAAATCTTAATTTGAAGATTATGATAGTTTATGATCAACCCAAGACAAATTCTGGTTAAAAAATTGGAAATTGGAAAATTTGGGATATTTTGGTTTCCTCACTACTCATGGAATGTGATTTAAGATCCATTAATTTGTTAATCAAATCATGAGTATTAAGCCTCTAAAATGTGACCAATTATATGAGAAATCAATCTAACGGATTAGATGTAAGAAACAAAGCCAATGACCCACCCATATGTGATTTTCGAGTTCAAGAAACTCGGCCCGCATTGCAGTTTTCTGCAAGTGACTGTCTGAAGAAGATAGGCTTCGGAACAGTCCGAAAGAACAAGTGATGTCTTGAAAACCCTCGAAAGATAGGAAGTCTCAGAACTTGGCTCGGTTGTTCCGAGGCCAAGTTTTGAGGAGACTTATGAAATCAGAAAGAAAACACTTAAGAAATTTTGTTAAAGTCCAAAAGAGAACCCAAGTCTTGGAATCTGGCTCGGAAGTGCTGAAACCAAGTTCTGAACACTGTAATATAAATTGAAACGTGTAAGTTTCGGAAGTACCGAGAGAGGGCTTGAAGTTCTGAGTCTCGAAACTTAACTCGGAAGTGCCGAGGTCAAGTTCCGTGCATACAAATGAGACTATGTACTTTGGACGATCCAAAGGAGCCCCAGATGTTCCAAAGCTTCGGAAGTTCAGAAAAAGAGTGATCCAGGTTCCGAACTAGTAGTAACAAGACTATATGACCCTTAACTCCACACTCTTGAGTTAATCATAAATGTGGGATTAATGAGACACCATTAACCTTCTCCAAGCCTGACCTCGTAAATGGGAATTAGTAAAAGTGATAAGTATTAGATTTGGAAAGCGAAGACATAAACTAATGATGTGACTATTATGTCTTGATACATGGAAATAACTGAAAGACTTGAAGGTAACTTAGAGGTGTGCGAGCTGTATCGTGATTCGTTTTCCCCGATAACTTATCTCCAATAAGGTACGTTTTCCTACTTCCTTGAAGTACCAAGTGATTACTTAATGTATGTTTGAATTATAAGTTGATTTGAATGCATGGTTTGATGAGAATTTGGTAAAGTGTAGTTTTGAATACAATGTATGTTATAAATTGTCAAACGTATTTGATTTCTCATTGCATAAACATGAAACTCGTGCATTTGCATGGGATGGGGAAACATGAGACCGAGGTAAAGGGACGACGTACTTTACTCGGAAATATTTAGATATGTATGAGATAATTAACCATTGTATATGGCCGCGTCTATGGGTTATAAAGATATGGCATACTAATTGGGTAGAACGCTCGAAGGTCAAAAGAAATCCTAAAACTTGTGCAGGAGTATGGGTGTGTAGCACTCCCCCGGTAGTCCCGGTTAAATGCTAGTATTGGGTAGTACCTCCCAGCTGTGCCCCGGAAAAGCTACAGACATAAATGACCAATGTTTATAACCATTGAATGAGAAAGAAGTATTGACCAATGCATGGGGCATGAAATGGGCTTGCATAGATTCATGTCACCATGGCATAATACATCATATTGATTTTTAAGTACATTTGAAATGATTATGATTCTTATTTGTATGAAATGATTATGAAATGGATTTGAATGAGTTCTTAGTACTTATATGAAATAGATTTTGAAATACGGGATGTGGTATGATTTTCGAATGAGAAGTATATTATGTTTAATACATATGATTTATTTTTCCTATTTTTATTACTTCACATGTTGGTACCCACTTCGATGAAAATTCCTACTGGGCGCGTTGACTAAGCCCACAATTCTTTCCCTTTTTTAGAGTCTAATGCAGGAAACGAAAAAGGTGATGAAGTAGGTCCAAGAAATAGTCAAGCGTGAGTAGAAAGGAAGCAAAAAGGGAGAGCTAAGGATAATCACACTCTCTTTGGTATTTTTAAATTGAAGAGGACTTAATTTATTCGGTATTCAGTTTACATTTTTAGAGAATGTAATTTTATAGGAGTTGTGAGTATAGAAATATAATAACTTATGTTTAAACTCTTAGATGGTTGTGTTATACTCTTTATTTGACATTTAAAACTTATGTGGGATCCTTATACTTTGCTTTGGTATGTGAATGATCATTAATCCGATATTTCAAGTGTTTATGTATATGCTTAAGTAGGTTTATATAAGTGCGTTGCAAATGTTAAAATGGACTTTGTCCTTGAGCACACACTGGTCGGATTTTCGGACTTGGACTTGACTCGTGTCGTGATATTCGCCTCTCTCCCCACTCAAATATCCTTATCATATTACTCTGATCCTAGTGGGAGAGGGAGGGGCGTTATAATAGAAACACCACTTTCGCTATGTTTTACTCCAGAAAGTCAAAAACTATATTCCAATTTTCGAGCTCTACATGGAGCTTGCCTTAGAAAAGTTGAATAGATTGGAATGCAATCGCGAGCAAGAAGTACATAAGCAAAATCAGTGTACAATATAATATATTAATCAGTGTGTGAATTGAAAGGTTTACACATAATTATGAGATTTCTTACTTCAAATGTGAAATAGAGATACCTATATTTTAAAAAAGAAAGAAAGAAACTTCCAATCAAATGGACCATTGCCACTTGTAGAACTAAATGGAAGTTTGTGCTTTTTCCTTTTGAAAAGCTTAGTGTATATGGACCATATATATATATATATATATATATATATATATATATATTTTTGAATTTACATGTGGGAAACTACGGGATAGTCCAAATTTTTACTAAACTAAACTTTAAATTATTATTTAAGGAAAATTCTGAGCTTCTTGTCTAGATCTCTCATAAATCTCTCATAAGAGACTGATTTGTTAAGATAAATTAAATATGACAACTTAGATTTTGATGTGAAATTATGAATATCTGATTGATTATGAGAGATTATATAATATCTCAATTAGAAAGTTTAAGATCTATTATCTTTTGAGATTATCTTTTATAATCTACATATTTGACTCTCTTTCAGTATATAATAAAAAAATAAAAATATTTATATTGAATTTATTGTCTATCTCTCACCTATCTTCTCAATTTGCTCACTGAATCCAAATCCACTTATTATTAAATATAGTAATTTAGATTTGAAGTGAGATTGTACGTGTCTATGATTGATTACGAGAGATTGTGTAATCTCTTAATTTGGAAGTTAAGATTATTTGTTATCTTTTGAGATTATCTCTTGACTGCTATTTAGTGAAATTGAAAAAAGAATTTATATAAGAATATTGCATTGAATTTTATTCTCTTCCATTTTCTAACATGATTAAAGTGAAGTTCAATACATTTTAAGTTACCCTTTTACTATTGATCAACAAAGAATTTAATTCACACAAATAAATTCAACTAACTATTATCATCGTAATTATCATAATCATTTTTCCTTGATCATTATCGTACACAATCTCATTCCAGTAGACCAGTAAATAGGAGGGTATGAATTGGATCAACAAAATAAAGAATAAGTTTTCTATTGCAAATGGCTATTTATAATTCTTCGATTAATCAAAAAGGGCAGTGTACTTGTAAAGAGAATATCTCAGAAAAAGAAGAAGAAATAAATCAAATAATTAATTGAACACAAAAAAGTAAATAATCGCCTACTGCTAATTCACTAATAGATTCTTATTCCGATGTTAAACATGATCATGATCATGATCATAATCTATTCCCTTCCTGGAGCCATTCATTTGTAGACCAACGGGAATGTCGTCGTCGGAGATGAACTTCTTCCAGAACCAATGCCTCTTCCAAACAAGGACCATCTCATCGATCGGCACGTTCTTCGTCTCCGGCAAGAGGAAGAACATGAAAACAGTCATGATCACCACCCAACCGGCAAAGAAGTAGAAGAGACCAAACTTCATGTGGCAGAGCATGGAGAGGAAGAGTTGAGCTATGATGAAAGTGAAGAACATGTTGACTGAAACATTGATGCTTTGGCCTGCAGATCGAATCTCGAGTGGGAATATTTCACTTGGGACTAGCCAACCGAGAGGGCCCCACGACCATGCGAAGCCGGCCACGTAGATGCAGATGAAGATGACCACGATTGTAGCAAACGTCTTCGGCATCTCGGCAATCCCCGCCGTTCCAAACTTGTAGGCGATGATCGACCCAACTACAATCTGTAGAGGATAAGAAGAGGTAAGAGAATGCACTTAGGCCAATTTATTTATTTTAATTTACAAAGAAGTATTGAGAATGTGTGTTTTTCTTATTTCTGCCGAGTTAGATTTGGATTTCATAGTTTAATGGAAGAAATAGGGTTGCAACTTGGATTTGATTCAATTCGAATCTGAATCTGAATCTGAATCTGATCGGCACCCAGTAACTGTTGTGCAAAAAACCCACACACATTCGATCACAAATCATACAAGCATATACAAGCAAGAAGAACCTAGATTTTATGTAGTTCGACAAGATTACCTACGTCCACGGGACATACTAAATCCACTATGAGGAATAATTATTCAGTTTATAAGGATTACAATCTTACTCACTCTTCTCTCATAATCTATATATATATATATATATATATATATATATGGCCCAGTCGACGTATACCCCAACAAACAACATATATTCAAATGTCATTGAGATGAGGTATATTTGGGTTTAAAAAAAAGAGAAATACCTGAGAAAGGAGCATTTGGATTCCACCCTCAATGAAAAGAAACCTTCTACCAAACTTATCGACAGAGAAGATGGAGACGAAGGTGGCAAGCACGTTGACGACGCCGGTGATGACCGCAGATGCCAACGATGCATTGTTACCGAATCCGATGGTCTTGAAAAGAACGGGAGCATAGAACATGATGACATTGATGCCTGTAACCTGTTGGAAGAATGGGATGAAGATGGCCATGACCAGCTGAGGCCTATATTTCTTCATCAATATATTCCGCCATGGATGTTCGATCTTTCTCGACGCAATGCTGGCGGTGACAAGGTCACGATACTCCTCTTCTACATCTTCACTTCCTCGGACTCTACGTAGCATCTTCTTTGCCTTTTCATCATTATGAGGTTCGCGTTCGATGATTGAGTTGGGTGTGTCGGGGAGGAGGAGGGCGCCGACGGTGATGATCGCTGCGGGGACGGCAGCTAATCCCAAGCTCACCCGCCAACCCCAGCCGCCGTCGATTTTGTCGGTGCCGTAATTGATGAGATTGGCAGCCAGGATTCCTATGGTGATCATCAGCTGAAAGAACATGTTGAGAAACCCTCGGTATTGTGCTGGTGCCATCTCTGATAGGTACACTGGTACTGACTGCAAAAAGTTAAGATAATCAGAATTCAATTTTGCCACCTTTGCTCATATCATTTTCTGTATTTTTCTACTCAAAAAGCATATTTTGAAAATTAATAGACAAATTATCTTGTCAATGAATTTATTGTAAGAATTATATTTAAATACACCGACTAAATTCATATTATATCCATATAAAATTACCTGATTAGCGAATCCCACTCCTAGGCCAAGCAAGATCCGGCCGATAATGAGCATGGCGACATTGACAGAAGCAGCATTGACGGCGGAACCGGCCAAAAAGATCAAACCACCCATGAACATTGACAGCTTCCTCCCAAACTTTCTGGTAATCCACGATGCAAAGAAGGAAGATACTAATGCTGCAAGGTACAGTGATGATGTGAACAACGTCAATAGCACACTGTCAAACTTGCAGTACAGATTTGTCTGTGTGTCTTCCTTCATCTTTTCATACACAGACGGGAAAAACTTGGACAGAAATGGTTCCATGGAAGTCACTCCACCTGTTCAAGATTCACAGATCAATTAACCTTAAATAATATCAATAAAATTAAAATGAATTTCTACTGAATACTTATACAGGGGAAGGTCTTTTAAACCAACTTCTTATCATCTTCTAAAATTTTAAATTTTAAATAAAATTAGATCAGATTTGAAAATAGTCTAAAAAATAATTATTCTGATTTCGACAGCCTTAATACACAATCCACTAACGTATGAAAAAGAAGTGAACAAGTTATTATGATTTCGACAAGAGAGAGAGAAACTAAGTAACTATGACAGAAACATATAAGAGAAAGTAAAACTATAAGAATAATAAAAAACTGTTTACAACAACATCTTTACCAGAAATTCCAATGTCATAACCAAAGATTAAGCCGCCGGTAGCGGCCATAGCGCAAGTCAAAAAGACATATAACGTCATCTTCCCCGGATACTGCTTATCCGGACCGCCGGAGACTACATATCCGCCTGCCATTAAAGAAGAAAGGTAGACAGAGGAGGAGGAGAAAATCAAAAGAGGATGAGAGAAGGAGAGCAAAGGAGAGAGACTAGTGAATGGACTCGAAGGTGGATGGATACTTATAGGGATAAGGGCCGACCAGAGAATGGAAAGTTGCTTACTCGAGCAGAGGAAAATCTTCCATATTCCGACCTTCTAATCTTAGCGTTCTTATTATAATTGAGCACAGCAATTCTTATTTTACTTTAATATTAATCTTGCTAAATTAGGATATGAATTCTCATTCTCGTGATTAAAATTTTTTTTTTCTATTTAAAATTACTATTCATCAGATTTAAACAAATAAAATTGACAATTGATTAAAAAATCCAGTCGTGGGAGGCTAAGTGTGTTTAATAAGATCAAATTTTTATATTAATAATAGATTTTTGAATTTTGTAAAATCACTGGATTTTACATTATTGGATAGGTTTATTTAATTAATTCAACTGAGTCACAAAAATCTCATGAATCAGCTTAGCGAGCTCCTTCTTTTCACTGGAGCTGTACGGAGTTGAACTATTAGTAACAGGAAGGTCCAACTCTTTTACTGTCCATTGGACTCTAAAACAAGTGAGTCAATGCAGTTGACTCCCCTCGATAAGATTTTTTTTTGAATGAATTAATGCTTTCAATCAATGTTTTAAAATCCACCCGGTGAAGCGGCTCATCTTGGAAGAAGAGTGGATTAAATAAGGTTCAACCGGGTTGACTCATAGTCAAACCTGCTCAAACCGTGCTATTAATATAATATTATAAATAATATTAAATTATTAACTAAGGTTATATTTCATACAAATTTTTTTTTCTTCTCACGTACCCAATTGCAAATACTAAAAATTAATAATTCAAAAGTCATACTATCAAAATAACCAAAATCTTTATCTTTATTTTCTTCATTTAAAGAAACCAAGGTTTTTTAAGGGTCAAGGGTCAGGGTCACGAGTTTATTAGAAAAAGCGGGTTGACTTGCTGGTTGTATAGGGTTTTAATCCAGAAGGGTCTAAAAATGACTCGACCCGTGTTTTAGCCGGGTCACAGTTGACCCATGTGTCAACCCATGGGTCGGGTCAGGTTTGATAACATTGGTTTCAATTGATAATCATTTTAAGTTAATGGAACTTTGTGTCAAGTATGAGTTTTTATTTTTTATTTATAGACTATGTCATCCGGTGGTCATTGAAGAATTTATAATGAGAACTATGAAACTTATCAGGTTCCTTCATGGCAATGTTTGTGCCATCCCCCAAAAATAGCTCCTATTGGGGAAACTGATATTTCAGAGCTTGTTCACTGCACTGCCAATTCTGGGATCTTCTCTCAGGCCGGTTTCTAGTTTGCTTTGTGGGCATATTTTGAGATATTTGATTTGGCCTCTCGTGACCCTTTTTTCTTTGGTATCAGAGACTATGGTCCTTTATTCTTTTTGTCGCCATCGGTGGATGTTTTGGCCTTACTTGGGCTATGAGGTTTTTTTTTTAATTAGTCCTTTAGACTCTTCTTTTGAATGACATACTAACCCAACATTAAAAAAAAAACATATGAAACTCATCAAAATGAAGCTAAGGGATCATTCTAGTCCTTAGTTTTAATAATAAAGTAAAATGATTAGATTGTTTTTATAAAGGATGATTCATACACTGGTGTGCATCATAGGTATTAGTCCTTCAAGTAAAATGGAGATAAATCCATTGAAAAAAGTCTTTGATTGAGTATATCGTACTCTAAAGATCACTTTAATCAAATTAATTACGTAATATTTTTTAAGGCTACAAAATTTGAAGATTAGAAAATAATTTTAACTAATCAAATTTGAAGAGTTTAAAAAATGATTTAATTAATTCAACTAAGGAAACTTTTAGTAAATGCATATTGAATTAAAGACTTTTTCGATGAATTTATTACTATTCCATTTGATGGGCCTCATGTTTAGGTGTATAGAGGTAATATGACTTGCATTAGCCAGTAGGTGATTATTTCAGTAGGTGATTATTTTATAATATTTATACCTTTGATACTCAATCTAATGAAGATGATGCACCAGACCGGCACCAATTAAGATTATAAATTATTATCACCCCGACATCAACGTTAACAGCAGGAGTTCAAATCTCGGTATCAGCCGATATTCAGATATTTGTTGAAAAATTTATCTCATTTTTTTTTTTACATACAACCTGAGATATCGGCGAATATCGGCTTATATATATCGGATATCGGCCGATATATCAAGGTATTACGAGATTTTTTCTCCTGGTTAACGGTGTTACCCTACACATCTAGAAAAGAGCCGACTAAATAAAATGGTGATAGATTCATTGGAAAAAAGATTTTTGTTTGAATATGAGGCTCTTACTAAAATTTACTTGAACTAAATGATTTTGAAGGCCACAAAAATTAAAAGTTAAAAAATAATTTAAATTGAATCTTGACAAGCATGACTTCATCGTCTCAACTAATATAAATTTTTACATGTAACGTTTTTAAACATGAACTTTTCCAATGCACCATCCCCTCCATTGAGAGTTGACCAATGATTAATTTGCACCGTAAATTTAGACATTGTGTCGTTAAAGAATGAATACTTAATTTGGTTTAATATCATTAAATGAAAGTGATTTTTGATTTTGAGTCGGGCTAGAGAGACTTTCTAACCGAAATTCACTAATGAGAATTTTTATAGAATGAACAACGAGCATTACATAATTAGGTACATCTTATAGATGATCTTATAGATGATTTTATAGATATCTATGTAAAGTTTCACTATTAATTGATTATTCTATATATTATAGATTTTTAAAAGTTTGAAATCAAGAGATAGACAGAATTAGGGCTGCAACTCGGGTCGGGTTTTGGCCCGACCTGCATGACCCGACCTGAGAAATTATGCTGGTCGGGTCGAGAATTTTGGATCAATGGGTCTGGTCGGGTTGAGAAGATAAAAGCCAGCATGAAATTCAGGTCAGGTCGGATTGAGAATTTTATAAGTTAAACCGACTCGACCCGGCTAAAATTAATCTAAAATGGGTTCAAAATGCAGTTCGGGTCGGGTCGGGGTCTATATATATCAACTCTGGTCGAGTTAGATTTTAATGAATCTGACCCACCCAACCTGAGTTGCAGCCTTACACAGGATGGTGATGAAACTTCATAAATTTACTAAAGTCAGTCTCGACATCAAATCTCACTTTAAAAAAGTTTTAAGTAAAATTCTTCATTTTCTTGACATAGATAATATTTATATGAATATCCTTCCAGAGAGACAGAGAGAGAATGGTTTAACAAAACAAATTGACATGAATTGTTTAACACCACCAAAGAAAAAGAATCTGAATTGTAAACACATACAAGATCACAATAATAAAATAATAATGAAGTCATTTACAGAAAGATAGAAAAAAAATGATGCCTGGCTCATCACACCGCAGTTGTCTGTTCCCTTCTAGTCTAGCTGCTTCATTCATCCTGTCAGCAGCATCCTTGTGAACTCGTTCTTGTCGCCTTTTGGGATGGATACCCATTTCGTGGTATTAGAGATGTTATCTTAAATTTTTATTTTTAGTCACTCGATTTTAATGGTCAAATGACAACATTCAATCTTTTCAAGGACGTCTAACAATTTTGACTATTAAAATTAAGTGGTTAAAAAATGAGTTTTGGATTAAAATTTCAAATGGTGGTAGATTTATAATTTTACTTTCAATCTACACGATTATATTTCAATTTAAAAAATAAAAAAGTAAAAACAGTGCCAACGAGATTTGGATGAGTTCAGGATTTTTTAAGACAAAGCCCGGTCCAAAGTCGGCCTGTGAACATGTTCTACTGTAAATCACTCATCATAAATTTGTGAGAGTTTGTAACAATCAAAATTTTATAATCTAAAATTATAAGATCAACATAATTAGATGATAGTCAAATTTTATACTATAAATAATTTTGTCATTTTCTCACAAACTATCAAGAAATAAAAGATCCACTTTAATATCTAAAAGAGCAGACTTTGTATGAGGATGGATGGGAGAGTTGAAGAAACGTTGGAAAGGAAACGTTTGATACAATGTGCCTACAACCTTAATGTTTGGATACTTGTCCTTGTTAAGTTCAATTTCAATTGCCAGAACATGGACCCTGTAACTGACTCTGAGCTTCTTAAAATAATGATTCTAATTCGTGTGCTTAATGTCTAACTTTAAGAAATACGCACTCTGTTTTAATTTTGTTATCTGATATCTATTTTGAGATTTTCTCAAAATAGTTGTCTTATATATTATTTGATTCTCGTTCTATCTATCTACTCTTAGAGAGAAGTTCATAAACTTTTTGATAGTCTTTCCTTAAAAAATTCAAAAATTTAAAACTAAAATGAGACAAACGGATTATTTATAAAATTTCTTTTTAAGAAAGTCGAAATCAATCAAATGATTATCTTTTTTTCTTTAAAGATCATATATATATTTTTTTTCTTTTTAGCTTTTATTGCAAAATTTGTGTGATCTTAGGATCTCTACAAATGGGTGTTTGAAAGTAAGTTTCAGTGGCCAAGTCATGGAGGCCACCATGGCTCAATAGCGTCGTTTCCTTCTCGCAAGTATCTTTCTACAGTGACTTGGATTGAGTAGAGTCTATTGATCAAACGTTACCAATTTTCACTGTGGGATTAAATTAGATACGTTTAGTTGATTTAAGCAACTTATGGGATTCATTACGGGGTTCATAATTATCATTTGAATTTCCCAAGTCGAATTTGTCTAGAGTTATACAAGGATGTGACTTTCTGTTGGGGCAGCAAAAGAGTTCTACATTGGTTGTGAAAGGAAAATTTAGAGATTTATAAAGTACTTGAGTTACTCCATTTGTAGAACTAGCCTTTTGGGATGGATACATAGTCCTTAAAAATGATATCAGAACTATATCCTTAGACCAATGCATCTGGGCTCAGGGGATCCCTTTGCTGGACGGCATAACTGTTGGAGATTAGACCAAAACCACATTCACCATTAAAATCATAGATCAAATATACACACAAGCAAGAACACAAATAATACAAGATATACGTGGTTCGGCAATGTTGCCTACGTCTATGGAGGAGTGTAGATTTTATCCATAGATAAAGAATACAAGATACAAGATTTATGGTAATGCCACTCAGGAATCCCTGACCCAAATCTCTCAGTATCTTCCCTCGTCCCTCTCTCTATTTTCCTCACTACACTCTTACTCCTCACAGCTCTCCCTTAGAGCTGGGATGGTCTCTTAGGCTCCGTCCAAAGAAACCCTAAGACAAAGAGAACTTAAATAGTGTAGCTTACAACCGATTGGGCTCACTGGGCCTGGGCCCCATCAGACAACTCAGGCCCAATAAGGCTTTGAGCCATAAATCTAACAAATTCCACCTTAACGAAAAAGCCTGACACCATAAAGATGGTTGCCCTCAGATTATGAAATCTCCACCTGCCGTGTAGCATCTTCAGATCCTCATATTCTGTAAGACGTCCGTCCCATACCTTGGGATGCCCCTCCAGTCTTGAGTAAGTGAATAGCCCAACCGGGCTCTACCTCGAGCATTCTTGCCCGAGTCCCTGTGTTGCATCTGCAATTCCGCACCAAATGGGCTCCACCTCGAACTATAGCTATTGAGATCCCTGTTGTTTCTGCAACTCCGCACCAAATGGGCTCCATCTTGAGTATTACCGCCCGAGTCCTTTGTACCACCGTTGACAACTGCCGACTCTTCCAAATTTGTCCTCTCCTTTTCTAGATCCACACTGGTCACCACGTAGATCTCTTCACTACAGTCGTACAGACGATGACAGATCTCAATTCTGAGTCCCGATGACTCCAGGAACTTCAAATTAACCCTGACCGTTGATTTTTCCTGTTGAAGGAGTATCTGAATCCGTGGTCCTACGGGGTCATCTGAAATTGTAATCATGCGGGGTCACCCGAAACTGTAGTCTTACTGATCACCATGCAAGCAGTACTTTAGTCCTGTGGGACTATCCAATCTGTAGTCCCTCGTGTGATCACCCGAAAAGGTGGTCCCGCGAGTGGATTTTTTTTTTTTTTTTCATTTCCACTCGGTTTTTCCCCAACCGAGTGGACTCTGCCGTGTGTTCCTCCTTGGCTGCCGCACGCCTCAGCTCTCCAGAACCTCTCTCTTTCTTTTTCCGGCGCTGCTCAGATCTGTTTTGATCCGGCAATGCCTCAGCTTGGCCGCTGCACTCTGCACGCCTGCATTCTCCTTCTCTTTGCACAGATCTTTCCTGCTGCTAACAAACCCAGCCGAGATCTGTCGGCTGCGTCTGTGCAGCCCCAGCGGCCCTGTCGCACTCAAATCTGATTCAGATGTAATCGCGGCTGCCTCTGCCGCCGTTCGCTGATGCCGGCGCCTCAGATCTACGCCAGATCTGGCCGCCTCCGGCTTCTCTGTTTCCTGGTTGCTTCAGATCTGCAAACCCCAGATCTGGGTTCTTGCTTGTGGCTTCCGCCTCTTCCTAGGGAAACCCTCTCCTAACAGATCGGCATAATCGCGGCTGCCTCTGTTGTTCGCCGCACTCTCGTCGTGTGCTCCGACGACGATGGGGCTGCTTCTCTTACAGCCGCTTACGGCTGGCCGACGCTGCAGTGACCAGATCTGAGAAAAACCCCTTTTTCTCAGATCTGGCCACTGCTCGGCTTTCCTGCCTGCCGAGCTCCACCTGTTTTGGTGCTCCTCTGCTTGCACCTGCTCGGCCCTCCACTCGCAGTCACCCACTGCTGGCCGCCGCCGCAGCCATCATGCGCAACCTGCCTTTTGCTCGCTGCCGTCTTCTGACATCAAATCCAGCGGACCTGCACCCGTCTCCTCTTTCATTCTCACAACCCCGATCTGGTCCTCTACTTTTAGATCTGAACCCACGATCTCAGATCTGGCTGCTATCTGCCTCGGCCAACCTCACACTGCTCAGGCCGATCCCTGCTCGAGCCAGTTGTTCTCCTCTTTGGCTGCCTCCTGTTTGCTGCACGTCTGCAGCTACCGCGGCCACTCTGCTCAACTGGTGTGGCTCGCCTTAGCACCTATGTTTGTGCCTCTCCTCCCAAGCTCCACCTGCAACTCCGCCTCTTTTGCTGCGTCCGTCTGGTGGAGGTTGCAGATCTGCTGTGTCTTCCTCAAAAAACTGATCTGTGATTTTTCTGGCCTGAACCCAACCTTCAGCTCTTTCCAAATCCTGTTCCGACCTTCACTGTTTCAGATCTACACCTGTGCTTGGATTGAAGGGAACTCCTCCGATTTGTGAACCTTTCCCTCAGATTCAACCAACCTGGCTCTGATACGAATGATTGGAGATTAGACCCAACCCACATTCACCATTAAAATCACAGATCAAATACACATACAAGCAAGAAGACAAAGAACACATGATATACATGGTTCGGTAATATTGCTTACGTCTACAGGGGAGTGTAGATTTTATCGATAGAGAAAAAAATATAAGATACAAAATTTATGGAAATGCCACTCAGGTATATCTAACTCAAATATCTCAGTATCTTTTTTCGTCCCTCACTCTATTTTCCTCATTACACTCACTCCTCACAACTCTCCCGTAGATTTGGGATGGCCTCTCAGGCTCCGTCCAAAGAAACCCTAAGATAAAAGAACTTAAATAGTATAACTTACAATAGATTGGGTCCATTGAGCCTGGGTCCATCAGACAACTCAGGCTCAATAAGGCTTTGAGCCACAAATCCAACAATAACCAGCGATGTTATATCTGCCGAAGGGTCTCTTTCGAAGAGAGATTATTGGAATAGCGAACGATTTCCACATTGATTATAAAAGGAAAATAGACTTATAAAAAACATAATTCACTCGACCTATTCAACCAGTATTTTTGGCTGGATACCCATTCCTAAGACCCTTATCACCGACCAACATTTGACCATCTCTTACCAATCTCTATCTGCACATCACCATCAAACTGTGCACATATAATAGAGAGGCTTACATCAAGAATTGGAGTCATTCGAGGTTTCCAACATCATCTAGAAAATTATTGATTCAAAAGTCACGTCACCTTAAGCATTTTTTCTACGCCTCTCATTCAACCCTTATCTTATCTTAGGAACTTCAATTATTTAAGGGGGGAGCTATTCATTTGGACTTCATCATCCATTCACCAATACATCTCACTTCTCTAAGCCTCTTGAATTCTAAGCACAGAGCAATGCTTCTTTTCACTCTCCTTTCATCTCTTTCACTTCCTTCCATCTTATTTCTTCTTCTTATTCTTTTACTTAGCTTTGTGAAGATCTTTAAGAGATCAAGATCCTTAAATCTCCCTCCAGGTCCCCCATCTCTCCCAATCATCGGAAACTTACACCAAATTGGGTCACTCGATCACAAAATTTTATGGTCACTTTCCAAAAGATATGGACCTCTCATGCACCTTCAACTTGGCTCTGTTCCAACCCTAGTCGTTTCTTCAGCAAGACTAGCAAGAGAGGTGATGAAAACAAAAGATCTTGATTTCTGCAGTAGGCCTTCTTTCATTTCTCTTAAGAAGTTCTCTTACAATTTCTCAGACATTGCTTTTGCACCCTATGGTGAGTATTGGAGGGAGATGCGTAAGGTCTGCATCGTTGAACTCTTCAACATGAAGAGAATCAACTCGTTTGGATTCATTAGGGAGGAAGAAGTTGCCAACATGATTGCATCCATTTCTAAGTCTTGTTCATCTGAGAAACTGATCAATATAAGTGAGACCACTCCTACACTTACAAGCAACATAGTTTGTAGGGCTGCTTTAGGTAAGTGTTATATTGGAGGGAGGAATGACAAGAGCCATTTTGATGAGGTATCAGAGGAAACAGAGGCCTTGTTTGTAGCATTCTTCTTCGGCGACTTCATTCCGTGGCTTGGATGGATTGATAAGCTCAATGGCCAACATGCTCGGTTGGTGAAGAACTTCTTTGATTGGGATGATTTATATGAGCAGGTGATTGATGAGCACATGGACCCTGAAAGGCCACAACTGGAGCATGAAGATTTTGTGGATGTATTGCTTCAAGTTCAAAAGGATTTCAACCTTAGCAGAGATCACATCAAGGGAATTCTCATGGTCATTCTTTACCATCCTTTACTTTATCCTTCACTGGAGAAACTTTCACTACTCCATTCTTTCTATTTTTACACAAGCAATTTTTTTTTTTCTAAAAGAACATCAATTTTTTTTTTTTTTAATAATTCCATATAATTCTCATGGCCTCTATAAGAAGAATGCAAGTCGGGTGAAATAAAAAACAGACTCACCCAAGATAGACTTAAAAGTAATTAGGATCAAGTCAAAAATAACCAAATCTGGGGTCAGGCCGATTCCAAATATTGAAAACCCAAGATTGTCAGATCAAGTTAAGTTAGAAGTTTACTTCTCAATGAATAATTGTTTGAACCTTGAATTCCAGTGCAAAGATTATTTTATCTGGACATTTTTTCTTAACTGCTAACCCATTAACAATTTTGGGAACTCAATTCCAGTTGACCATCTACTTTTATCCATATATTTTGGTGCACGTCCAAATGTTACTCCAATTCAGAGTAGGGCCTTCCATTTAGTTGTAAACTATAAATCAAATTACTTGTTTAATTAGATTAGATCATGCGAAAGTTGACCACCCTTTTAAGGTTTAGTTCTTGGTAAAGCTTATTTTTTTATTTTTTTATTGTTCATTGCAGAATATATTGCTTGCAGGAACTGATACTAGTTCTGTAGCAATAACATGGGCAATGTCTGAGCTAATAAAAAACCCAAGAGTATTGAAGCAAGCACAAGACGAAATAAGAAGGGTCGTTGGAGAGAAAAACAGAGTAGAAGAAAGTGACATTCCACATCTCCAATACCTAAAGTTAGTGTTGAAGGAAACATTCAGATTGCATCCTCCGTCTCCTTTGCTTCTTCCTAGAGAAACTATTAATCACTGTAAGATTGATGGATATGATGTTCTCCCCAAAACTTTGGTCTATATCAATGTCACTGCAATTGCACATGATCCCGAATATTGGAAAAACCCTGATGAGTTTGTGCCAGAGAGATTCATAGAGAATGAAATCGATTACAAAGGGCAGCATTTTGAATTGATACCATTTGGCAGTGGAAGAAGGATTTGCCCAGGTATGGTATTTGGAACGACGACTGTGGAGCTTGCCTTGGCAAATCTTCTTTACCATTTTGATTGGGAATTGCCTTCTGGAGTGAGCAAGGAGAACATGGATATGACTGAAGCTCCAGGAATGACTGTGCATAAGAAATCTGATCTACTTCTCGTAGCCAAGAACTACAACAGTCCAAGTGGTGTGCTGACTAAAGATTAGAAACTAGCAAGATCCATCATTATCATGTATTGAATTTCCTGTTCATTATATGGTGCCTGTAAGATTAAATATTCAATTAGTGATTTTTGATGGGTTATATATTCTAAGAAAGACTTTTCTAACAAATCTACCCCAACTCCATTTAGTGGGTTTTATCCCTAGGTATGCAGGGTAATATCTCATCAATGTGTAGGGCAGGTAATCATTTCCACATTCAAAATTGAGTCTAATATTGTACAACCCTTAGCCAGTATTTGAAAATTTTGACTGATATTTCTAAATATCAGCTAATATTTCTACAAAAGGCATATAAAAGCTTGAAATCAAAGCGAAAGTTTTCTGCTAAAATATAAAAACCTGATTGTAGTCATTGTGAGATCCATGAGCTGATGAACTTCGGAGAGGTAAAAGATTCTCGATTTCTCAATAATAAGAATGAAAGTTAAAATAGCAATGGTTGTCTGAAAAAAGCTAGTTTAAATCAGACAGAAGAGAAGAACCTTACAACACAGTGGGGGTGCAGAATGGTGGAACCTTCTATGGATGAACTGGTGGTAAATTGAAATTTGAAAGTTTGCCATTCATCCATGAAGAGAAAGAACCGAACCACCTGAGCTTAAACCTTCTTAGGATTGTTTGCGATGCAATTTCAACACACTTGGAAAGACACTGGACCGACCTGTCAGTACATTAGAAAAGAATACACATTTCACTCATGATTTGTTAAGCATATTATACAAACCAGAGAATGTAACACTTATCACTCTAGTGAGTTTCGTTTAAAAAGAAAAATGAAAAACTTACTAGGTTAGTCTATTGGAGTTCTATCCAATTACAAATTTCAGGTCTTTAAAGTTTTTTAAACTTGGAATAAAGCAGAGTTACAGACACAGGTAAACCTGTTTGGCAATAAATAAACAGGAAATGATTTTCAAGAAAACTTGATGTAGGCAATGTGCTTAATCTTAGCCCAATCATTTCCTTCTATTTTTTATTTGAGCTCTTTTGGCATCTCTTCTAAGATGAACTCTGGAAAATTAGTGAGGTATTCAATGCCTCGAGGAACCGTTTTAAACTCCAAACAACAATACATTCATAGCACTCGTAGGCAGGGCAGAGCATCCTCTTCTATTTGTATCCATTCGAGAAATTCCAATCGAGTAAAATTCAGAATTTGGAGTCCCGAAAACTTCTGCCATTTTTAGTTTAGGCAGGGCAATTGCTGTTCAATTCAGTGGGTAAATGATCCCCCATGGACTGTTAAGGGACTGTGAATTAAAAGATTAATTCATTAAATGAAAATGGTGTCAAATGTAAGTTTATTTATTTATTTATTACTATTATTTAGAATGTCATTATGAATCTGGACTGTTAAGGGACAGATGGGTGTAGCGATTCTTTCTAACAAGACTCTATTGCCATACTGAAGCGAAGTTTGTGTGTTGTATGCATTAGGAACATGATCTTGGATAAAGATCTCATCTTATGTGCTCGTTGAACTATTAAAATCTTAATTAATTTGGGACTTGGGTTCTGCCTCCTACTGCTGAACTTCATGCTATACGGGATTTGGTCAGGAATATCAGTTTACCTTTGACTGCCGTTGGTGACCAAGTTACTTGGGTTGCTGATAGATCTGGTTCTTTCACGATCGCCTCTGCTATTGTTGTTCAATTCAGTGGGTAAATGATCCCCCATGGACAAATTCCACTTGGTTCGCTGGGTGCATTAATCGTCGCCTGGGAATTCTCTGTGATGAAAGAAATGCATCCTCTGCCAAACCTCATCCTCATCTGGCCCCCATTTTCTGGAATGCAGTTTCGTTACTCAAATTTGGAGGCGTATTATTGGAAAATTCAATTACAGCAATCACGCTTCCAGCATTCTTGACGACTCCATCGACCTTGTTCAATCGAAATTCTCTCGCTTGGAAAGGCTTGCTGCCAAAAATTGAGCTCGTCTCTTCTTCCTGCTGTCTAATCGGACGTTGCCAATGTGAATGGGATCTACCTCCTCCCTCTGTTGCACCTACTAGAGCCTCAGAAAATAGCAGTTGTAATGCAAATTTGTCGGCTCCTCTCCTGATTGACAGTCTCTCTGTTGCAAACAATTGGGTCATTGCTGCCTTCTACAACAACACTCTGACCAATCAATCAGAAGGTGTTCAAATTCGAGCGACTCCATTTTCACCTCCCTTTTCGCCATCCAGAAATGCCTGGGCTCCCTAATCAGTGGAAACCTCACTCTCGATGAGCTGCAACTGGGTACCTCTTGTACATGCCATTGCCTTACAATGTCTCAATCGATTCACATGAGTATATGTGATCAGAAGAAATCCAATCATTGATGTTCTTGGCTGCCCAACTCTGGAGAATGTTAAGACTGTTTAAAATGGTCTTAGACAAAACAAATGTGGCCTAATTAATCTACGGCCAATGTAGCTTGTGCCAGTTGACACATAATTGATTCTGTGTGTCTACGGAAGTCTTGAATCGAACCTCCAACTTCAAGTTTGTGACATGAAGTTCCTTCCATTGCAATGTAGATTCTAGTCCTTGCTACAATAATTTATGTTATCATTCATTGTCTTCTAACTTCAAACTCAGTTAGAAATGACAAACAAAGGTTAATAGGTTCTCAATTTGTTAGAATGAGAACAGACATGTAAATAATTCATCCCAGTATACTTGTTATGTGGCATAGTACAGACTAAAGGACAGCAATAAAATAATTATAATTAAACATAAGGCAGTGGATATCACTCGTAGAGGTTTTTCGTTAGGTTTCCTATGGTTTTCTACCCATAAATTAAAAAAAAAAATTAAGAATAAAATAATTGTCGATAGATGAAATATAAGTTAAAAAATAATTTTAAATTGATAAGATAATGACTTCGATGATGATGAGCATATGTAGAACATGTTTTTAATTGATTGAAACCTTCCATATTTGAAACTGCTGCGTTCCACTGTAAACCAACTTTTACTTAAATCAAATTTCGTTTGTGATTGAGGTGCTATAATACTTTTAGTTTTTAGTTTAAAAAGATGAACAGTGAAGCCTTGAGTTATGAACCCTTAGCTTGATTGTTTATTACAATAAAGCATTTAATTTATATTATTAATTAACATTAAGAAGTCAACTATGATTTCAAGAATATCTACATTCAATGTTAGTTGATATCAGTCATTGTCTAACTTTTTTTTGTTTTATGTTGAGATTTAGCTTTATTCTCGTTGAAATATATAATTTGTCATGACTTATTATATTATTATGACATTGTTTGTCTATTTTTTTTATCCAAATAATTTTAAAAAATTCTATTTAAATTCGATTCGTGTACATGTGTTTGATATTTCGCTCTGTGTTAGACATAGAAGTTTCATATTTTTTTTTATTTGCATCAAAATTTATATTTTCGTTAAAAATGATTAAACCAATATCTTAACAATCAAGAAAATCTCACTTTTTTTTCATTGAAATTTTTTATCCACCATTATGGAAATTGAATTCCTTAGAAGAAGAGGAAATGTCTCATTTTTATGTTATTGATAAATAACCTTTATTTATAGAAAAATAGAGAAATATTTCATTTTCTATACTTTTCACTTTTTATAGTTAGAAAATAACAAAAAGCCTCATGATGATTCTATTGAAAATTTACTTTATGCACTTCAATTTTTATTTAAATGGCATTTTTCTTTCTATTTTACTCTTTTACCTTTTTTTAGATTTAATTACCAAACCATCATCTAAAGGTGTAATGGGGAAAAAGAAAAGTAAATACTGTATTTAAGTAAAAAATGAATAACATAAAATAACAATATTTTATTATTCCATACTACTTCTAAAGGTGTAGCTTAACTAGTTGCCTGACACTGTTCATCAATTTAATCATACTCATATCTAGATTTCAGGTTTCCAGTATCAATTGGACACAAATATTTTAAAAATTGTTTGAATACGGTGGATTACATCCTAGTAAAATCAGGATGAGTGGCAGCTCTACTGAAAATTGGAGCCATCTATGTACTTACCGTTGGAGATAAAAGATCCAACCCACATACACCATTCACACAGATTCACAAGCACACACCAAATAAGAACACGAAGAACACAAGATATACGTGATTCGGCAACGTTGTCTACGTCCACAGATCATGCAAATATTCCACAAAGAGAAAGATTGCCTGTATTAACATATAGAGCCTGGGCCTGAGCCTGGGTCCATCAGATAAATCAGGCCCAAAAAACTTTGAGCCATAAATACAACACTTACTGGTTTATATCATATCTAGACAAACCTACTTCTAAGAACAAGCAGAATCATTGAAGAGTTTTGTCACCATGTCTTGGAGAGGGCATGTTTAGTCAATTTATGCAAGTTGTGTGACCCAAGTGAAGCTTCATGAGGTGGATTGGACCACTGTCACCTTCATTTTCATGACATCAGGTTGTTGGCTTGAACGATGGTCCCAATTTGTAGCACTAATATTCAGGTATTTAATATTATCTCATCCTGTTTCATGAGGTGGATTACACATACCTATTATTGAAAATATTGATGCAAGCATAAATACACACCTTATGACATTGGATTTGGTGCAGTCATCTATTCACCAATAAATCACAGTTCTCTAAGCCTCTTGAATTCTAAGTACAAAGAAATGCTTCTTTTCACTCTCCTTTCATCTCTTTCACTTCCTTCCATCTTATTTCTTCTTCTTATTCTCTTACTTAGCTTGGTGAAGATCTTTAAGAGATCAAGATCCTTAAATCTCCCTCCGGGTCCTCCATCTCTCCCGATCATCGGAAACTTACACCAAATTGGGTCACTCGATCACAACATTTTATGGTCACTTTCCAAAAGATATGGACCTCTCATGCACCTCCAACTTGGCTCTGTTCCAACCCTAATCGTTTCTTCTGCAAGACTGGCAAGAGAGGTGATGAAAACAAAAGATCTTGATTTCTGCAGTAGGCCTTCTTTCACTTCTTATAAGAAGTACTCTTACAATTTCTCAGACATTTCTTTTGCACCCTATGGTGAGTATTGGAGGGAGATGCGTAAGGTCTGCATCGTTGAACTCTTCAACATGAAGAGAATCAACTCGTTCGGATTCATTAGGGGGGAAGAAGTTTCCATCATGATCTCATCCATTTCTAAGTCTTGTTCATCTAAGAAACTGTTCAATATAAGTGAAGCCACTCTTACACTTACAAACAACATAGTTTGTAGGGCTGCTTTCGGTAAGTGTTATATTGGAGAGGAAGAAGAGAAGAGCCATTTTTATAAGGTATTGGAGGAGTCACAGGACTTGTTTGTAGCATTCTTCTTCGCCGACTTCATTCCATGGCTCGGATGGATTGATAAGCTCAATGGAAAACATGCTCGGTTGATGAAGAACTTCTTTGATTTGGATGTTTTGTATGAGCAGGTGATTGATGAGCACATGGACCCTAAAAGGCCACAACTGGAGCACCAAGATTTTGTGGATGTATTGCTTCAAGTTCAAAAGGATCTCAACTTTAGCAGAGATCACATCAAGGGGATTCTCATGGTCATTCCTTACCATCCTTTACTTTATCCTTCACTGGAGAAGCTTTCACTATTTCTATTTTTACACAAGCAACTTTTTTTCTAAAAGTAGTTCAATTTTTCTATGATTCTATATAATTCTCATGGCCTGTATTACAAGAGTGCAAGTCGGGTCGGAAAAAAAAAAACAGACTCACTTAGATTTAAACTGAAAAATAATTAAGATCAGGTCAAAGATAATATGCAAAATTTGGGAGGGTTACACATCGATTGAACAAGTGTATAGATTGAGAGGTTTAGATATGTTCGTAGGATTAGTCTTATCTCCAATAAAGAGCGAAGATATCCATATTAAAAAAAATTAACATCAGGTCAAACCAATTCCAAATATTGTAGTCCGGAAAATTTCTAACATGAATAATTGTGTGAGCCTTGAATTCCAATGCAAAGATTATTTTATCTGGACATTTCTTTTTTAATTGCAAACCCATTAACAATTTTGGAAATTCTATCTTTTTTTTTTTTTAATTTATATATGGAAAACCGTGAGAAACTCAATGTAAAACCTCCACGGGTGATATCTACTGTCCTTAGGGCACAAGGCTATGTGGGCTTGAACATGGCACCTCCCGCTTCCTAAGTCAAGAGATTACCGGTTGAACTACACGTGAAATCTTTATCTTTGGAGTGTCTGTATCTTTAAGTGGGTCCACATTCTTTAGTAGAAGTTTGTGAAGAAAATAACACTTGACGATCTACTTTTATCCCTATATTTTGGTGCACCTCAAAATTTTACTCCAATTCAGAGTAGGTCCTAACTATCAATCAAATTTCTTGTTTAATTATGTTATAGATCATGCAAAATTTGACCACCCTTTTGAGGTTTAGGTTTTTTGTAACACTTATTTCTTTTTATTTTTCCCATTGCAGGATATTCTGCTTGCAGGAACTGAGACTGGTTCTGCAACAATAACATGGGCAATGTCTGAACTTACAAAAAACCCAAGAGTATTGAAGCAAGCACAAGACGAAATAAGAAGGGTCGTTGGAGAGAAGAACAGAGTAGAAGAAAGTGACATTCCACATCTTCAATACCTAAGGCTAGTGTTGAAGGAAACGTTCCGATTGCATCCTGCGGTTCCTTTGCTTGTTCCAAGAGAAACCATTAATCATTGTAAGATTGATGGGTACGATGTTCTTCCCAAAACTTTGGTCTATATTAATGCCACTGCAATTGCACATGATCCCGAATGTTGGAAAAACCCTGATGAGTTTATCCCAGAGAGATTCATAGACAGTGAAATTGATTACAAAGGGCAGCATTTTGAATTGATACCATTTGGCAGTGGAAGAAGGATTTGCCCAGGTATGGTATTTGGAACGACGACTGTGGAGCTTGCCTTGGCAAATCTTCTTTACCATTTTGATTGGGAATTGCCTTCTGGAGTGAGCAAGGAGAACATGGATATGAGTGAAGCTCCAGGACTAACAGTGCATAAGAAATCTGATCTACTTCTTATAGCCAAGAAATACAATTGTCCAAAGGGTGCACTGTATAAGGAATAGAAATGAACTTCTTGTTCATTATCTGGTGCCTGTAAGCCTCAATATTTAGCATGTAATAATTGAGTTCATGCATAATGAGCATAAGAACTGATTGAATTTTCTTGTCTTCCTTTCAAGTTTTATATTTGTATGTTCTATGTCAGTCTGTCAATTCTCAAACGATTTTTTTTTTAACCAAACAACTTGTTCTGTGAAGAAGGAATATCCCAACTTGTTATTAGCTTGACCAAAGTAATATATATATATATATATATATATAAATTTTTTTTTTTTCATTCATTGATTGTGTATTGAATTCCACTCAATTTTTTATCTCTCCATCTCAATTTTTAAAAACCTTTTTAGAGGAAGAATTTTTATATTACTTGAGTAACTCCTGACCCTCCAAAATTTACCTCATATCCAAACACAGCTGACTTTGTAATAATTTAGTGGATGGGTTTGAACTTAGAATTAGCTTTGATCTCAATATATGATTCATCGCTCAACTACCTTTTAAGAATTTGTTTCTTTGATTCAAAATATTTCCAAATCAAAATAGAATATTTGAGAGAATCTAACCCTACGTGTCAATTCTTTTATGACAACCTATCAATAATTTGACGGGACATTGACAACTAAGTCTTGATTTTTAATCAATCATTCTCATCAATATTATTGAAAATATTATTTAACATAGGATGCATATTCTAACACACAAAATTTGTTAGCACACATGTGATAGGAGTAAAATTTCTATTTTACCTCTACCGGTCTACCGCTCATTAAGTACTGGTGTACTGCTCTTCAAATAACGGTGTACCGATATGCAGAACATATGCATGCAGAGCGACGTGTTATCGGTACAGCAGTACTTGATGAGCAGTACACTGATAGGGATAAAATGAGAATTTCACTATATCCCGTGTCTCGTAACAGATTTTGCCCGTGTTAAAATGATTGACCTTTAATATATATTTATTTTCAAGTTGGACAACATAGACTACGTTGAAAATTAGTATTTAATTGTCAAAATTAGTTTTTATAATTAGATTTACTATTTATTTGAATTTTAAAAAGCGATAATCTTTTATTTGAATTGTTAGAGTTATCCACTTAGGATAAGAGTCAATTATTATTGGTTGAGAAGTTCGCTCTTAGAAATGTATACATGTCCCCATTTCTTCATTTATCTTGTTAATGTTTTGAATAATTAGATTTGACAATATTTGATCCAAACTAAATCCGAACATTTTAAATGATAGTATAAATTTAAAGTTTTGTACTTCATCTAAACTGGGGGTAAAAAAATTGGGTGTACCGAGATATCGGCCAATCTCGGCTAATATCTCTTTCTCCTAATTTTTTTTTTTTTAAATCTCGGTGTGTATCGGGGGTTATCAGCGAGATCTCGATCATATCGACCGATGTTCGCTAGTTCAACCGATACAATGCGTATCGGCGGAGATTTATACCCCTAATCCAAACAAGTGTTTCAATTAGGTAATATTCAATGGGCCAGACTTAGTTTAAGCCCACCCACAGCTCATCGAACTTTTGAATGCTAAAGCTTGGGCGGCTTATTTGGCAAAGTATGAAGCCCAAGTCTGCAAGTTTAAGCCTATTAAAAATTGAACCATTTAGATTAAAAGCATTCTTGATAAGTTTTACCAAACCAAATTTTAATCTCAATTTGTAATCACTTGATTTCAATGTTCAAAATAATCATTGGCCTTTTAAAGGTTAAGCATGTTTGATGGTTTTGACCACCAAAATCAATTACTTAAAATTAAATGTTAGTTAAAATTTAGTTTACTGCTTTTTCATCAAGTTTAACTTCAATCTTAGTTTTTTAATAAATTTCACATTAACTTTAAAAAAATCAAAATATATGCACACACACTTATGGCTAAATGGGTTAAGAAAGCCCAATAGTTTATTTCTTATTTCAGCACGAATAAACCTTCTTCATTAAAACTATAAAGAAAACTCAGTAAAATTATCATTGGAAGAGATCATACAAATCATATTGTATCAGCCGATATTTGTTTTTGTGTTAAGGAGTACCTTGAAGTCAACTATCCTATTTCATTAAAGCAGAGCTCGCCCTAAAACTCTAGTTTGAGCCCACTCTCAAATAATAATAATAATAGAACTAATAACAATAAAATATATTATGAAAGCATGGTCATTTAGATAATATTATGTATAATTATAAGATATATATGGCATTTAATTTATATTTTATAAGATTTCATAAAATAATACTGTCTCATCTTTAGCCCAGGAAAAGATTGAACGCGGATAGGAGGACTAATAAAGCGGAGCCCACCCGTTACACCCAAATCTAAGTAGATCTAGGGTTGGGCAGAATCAAACACATGTGAGTCCTTTAATAACAAATCGGGCCCAGGCCTGAGAATGACAGAACCTGGCCCGCCCAGCTTAGTTGGTGCCAGCAACTTATTTTGGACTCGTGCTCTCAAAATTATTACATTATTCCAGCTATCACATCTTAAGATATAATTAAATACAAGAAAGCTGGATTATCAAGAAAGTAAGTGACATAACTATAATTACATATAAGGGCAGTGGGTTTTTCGCTGAGTTTCCTATGATTTTTCACCCATAAATTCAAAAAATAAAAAAATTGAGAATAAAACAATTGTCAATAGACCAAATATAATTTAAAAAATAATTTTAAATTGATAAGATAATGACTTTGATGATGATGATTTTTAATTGATTGAAACCTTCTATATTTGAAACTGATGAGTTCCACTGTAAACCAACTTTTACTTAAATCAAAATTCATTTGTGATTGAGGTGCTATAATACTTTTTGTTTTTAGTTTTAAAAGATGAACAGTGAAGCCTTGAGTTATGAACCATTAGCTTGATTTTTTATTACAATAAAGTATTTACATTAAGAAGTCAACTGTGATTTCAAGAATATCTACATTCAATGTTAGTTGATATCAGTCATTGTCTTTTTTTTTTTTTTTTTGTTTTATTTTGAAATTTAACTTCCTTCTTATCGAAATATATAATTTGTCATGACTTATTATATTATTATGACATTGTTTGTCTATTTTTTTTTATCAAAATAATTTAAAAAATTATATTTAAGTTCGATTCGTGTACATGAGTTTGATATTTCGCTCTGTGTCAGACATAGAAGTTTCACATTTTTGTTATTTGCATCAAAATTTATATTTTCATTAAAAATGACTAAACCAATATCTTAACAATCAAGAAAATCTCACTCTTTTTTCATTGAATTTTTTTATCCACCATTATGTAAATTGAATTCTTTAGAACAAGAAGAAATGTCTCATTTTTATGTTATTGATAAATTACCTTTATTTGATAGCAAAATAGAGAAATATTTCATTTCCTATACTTTTCACTTTTCATAGTTATAAAAAAACAAAAAGCCTCATGATGATTCTATTGAAAATTTACTTTATGCACTTCAATTTTTATTTAAATGGCATTTTTCTTTCTATTTTACTCTTTACTTTTTTTAGATTTAATTACCAAACCATCATCTTAGAGGTGAAATGGAGAAAAAGAAAAGTAAATACTCTATTTAAGTAAAAAATGAATAACATAAAATAACAATATTTTATTATTCTATACTACTTCTAAAGGTGTAGCTCAACTGGTTGCCTCCCGCCTCAGGAAGCGGAAGGTTGTGGATTCGAGTCTCCATGGTCTAACCTTGGTGTGTCTTATGAGTGGTAGGCTCACCCGTGGGGGTTTTACATTGGGTATCTCG
Source organism: Chimonanthus salicifolius (assembly GCA_013350335.1). Classification (NCBI taxonomy): domain Eukaryota; kingdom Viridiplantae; phylum Streptophyta; class Magnoliopsida; order Laurales; family Calycanthaceae; genus Chimonanthus; species Chimonanthus salicifolius. The sequence continues at coordinate 65,717,053 of CM023538.1, read as the reverse complement.
CGGTTTTCCTATATGTAAATTAAAAAAAAAATTAGATGGATAAATTTTAAAAGTTTGGAATTGCAATGACCCTTTCTCATCAGAGAGCTCCATTATTGCCAATCTCAATCTGCAAATCACCATCAAACCCTGCAAATATTCAACAAGTTAAGTCATGTCCATGTTAAAATCATGAATTGGAGTCGTTCGAGTTAAGTCAAATTAGCTTACTTAAGCATTTTTTCTACACATCTCATTCAACTCATATCTTTGATAGAGTTTTAAATTTTTAATAGTCATGTAATTCCTTTTATATAGCATTTCTCGCCGTATAACACAAAAAGAATTATGGGGAGGACATCTTTAGTTTATTTACGCAACTTGTGTATTATAAGAAAAATCCGATTTCAAATAAATTCAACGAGAGCAATCAAACCACGTAAATAATCCACAAAGATCAACACAATTTTAATGTAAGCCTACATTCATAGAAAATGATAGGAATGATTATGGGGAGGGCATCTTTAGTTAACTTAGGCAACTTGTGTATTATAAGAAAAATCCAATTTCAAACAAATTCAAGGAGAGAAATCAAACCACGTAAACAATCCACAAAAATCAACGCAATTTTAATGTAAGTCTACATTCTTAGAAAACGATAGGAAAGATTATGGGGAAGGCATCTTTAATTAATTTAGGCAACTTGTGTGTCATAGGAAAAATCCGATTTCAAACAAATTCAGCAGAGATAATGAAATCGCGTAAGCAATCTACAAAGATCAACACAATTTTAACATAGTTCATGATGCAGCGGGTAGGACCGGGTAATGTGACTAGGTGGATTAGATCGGGTGACTCAGACGGATTAAATAAATAATGAGAATAATGAGTGGTTGGGTGAAGGTTGGTGCTAACGAGTAAATGGCATTGAGGAAAGATAGAAGAACAATTGGGTGATGTGGTGGTGAAAGGCTAGTCAAGTAGGACCCACGATTGGAATTGATGGCTGGATTGGTGGGTATAGTTAAGGAAAGGAAAGGAATTAAGGTAAAGGGTAAGAACAAAGGGGGTTGAACTGAGAACAGATCTGGGCACGGAAGAATCTGGCGTTAGAATTTGGCGTTAGGCTGAGGCAACAAGGCGTGGGCATACGGAGATGGGCCGTGGCGATGGAGGATGGACGGGTGAGCAGGGGAAGGCCTTAAGGGGAAACGCCCCTGCTATCGGGCGGAATGGTGGCTGTTTGGTTAAAGTCCAAACGGACGACCAACTTGGAATCTGATTCAGGCGGTGATGCCAGCAGGGTGCGAGCAGCAAGGTGACACTGCAAGATACTCCGGGGAAAGCTTCGAACGTCGGCGACAGCAGGAACCTAAAGAGGAAGAGAAGAAGAATAGAAGGGCTGTCGGAATCCACCGTCGAGAGAGGAGAGGGACGGGCGCACCCGCAGAGGGGAAGGAGATAAAATCTCAAAGTAATTTCATTATCAATAATCTGTCTATTATAATGCTAGAGAGGGATTTTTATAAAAATCCAAAACTAAAAATAGCAATAAAAATAAAAAAATGAAAATAAAAGAAATAGTATCCTAAAAGGAATAGTATTCTAAAAGAAAATAGAAATAGTATACTAAAAGAAATAGAATTTTAAGCAAATCTAATCTTACAAATAAAGCAATGGAAATAAATAAAAATAGAAATTTTTCAGATTTCTATTATTCTTGGCCGGGTTTTCAATTTGGGCGAATTCTGATTTTCGAGTCGATACTCAGTTCAATCGAAGTCTACATCCACAGACAATGATAAAAGGGATTCACTAAATCAAATAGGAGATACAAATATAAATTTTCTCCAAATCTTTCTCCTCTCAAAACTCTCTTGCAAAATTACAAAATACAAATTTAGAGTTATCTCCTTCCTCATAAAGCGAGAGGTAGCCGATCCGAGTCCTAACAACATAAATGGGGGTGTCTTATACAAACGTGAGGCATTCTCCCTTGGGGCCTTGCCTCATTGTTTGCTTCATTTATAAAAAAAAAATACAAATTTCTAACTTTTCTCTCACCCAAAACCAAACTCTCGACGGTAAAGCTGAGAGGAGCCACACACTGCCAAGTCAAAACCCAGTAGAGTCCCTCTCAATTTCCTTACACAAAACAGTCCCGAGAAAGAAGATTTCTCATCTGTAGAAGAGAAAAATATAAATATAGAGTTCTAAACATGTTGGGCTGCTCAAATCGAGGCAACGCAATTTTTTCCCTGACAATTCATGAGGTGGATTGGACAAGTGTCAACTCCATCCTCATGACATCAGTAGCACTAATGTTCATGTATTAAATATTATCTTATCCTGTTTTTGGACCAATCACTTGGACAATGATTGAAAATAATGATGCATGCATGTCTACATTATTTAAGGGGGGAGGTACTCAGTTGGACTCAATCATCCATTCACTTCTCTAAGCCTCTTGAATTCTAAGTACAAAGAAATGCTTCTTTTCACTTTCCTTTCATCTCTTTCACTTCCTTCCATCTTATTTCTTCTTCTTATTCTCTTACTTAGCTTTGTGAAGATCTTTAAGAGATCAAGATCCTTAAATCTCCCTCCGGGTCCTCCATCTCTCCCGATCATCGGAAACTTACACCAAATTGGGTCACTCGATCACAACATTTTATGGTCACTTTCCAAAAGATATGGACCTCTCATGCACCTTCAACTTGGCTCTGTTCCAACCCTAATCGTTTCTTCTGCAAGACTGGCAAGAGAGGTGACGAAAACAAAAGATCTTGATTTCTGCAGTAGGCCTTCTTTCACTTCTTATAAGAAGTACTCTTACAATTTCTCAGACATTTCTTTTGTACCTTATGGTGAGTATTGGAGGGAGATGCGTAAGGTCTGCATCGTTGAACTCTTCAACATGAAGAGAATCAACTCGTTTGGATTCATTAAGGGGGAAGAAGTTTCCAACATGATCTCATCCATTTCTAAGTCTTCTTCATGTAAGAAAGTGTTCAATATAAGTGAAGCCACTCTTACGCTTACAAACAACATAGTTTGTAGGGCTGCTTTCGGTAAGTGTTATATTGGAGAGGAAGAAGGGAAGAGTCATTTTTATAAGGTATTGGAGGAGTCACAGGCCTTGTTTGTAGCATTCTTCTTCGCCGACTTCATTCCATGGCTCGGATGGATTGATAAGCTGAATGGAAAACATTCTCGGTTGATAAAGAACTTCTTTGATTTGGATGGTTTCTATGAGCAGGTGATTGATGAGCACATGGACCCTAAAAGGCCACAACTGGAGCACCAAGATTTTGTGGATGTATTGCTTCAAGTTCAAAAGGATCTCAACCTTAGCAGAGATCACATCAAGGGGATTCTCATGGTCATTCCTTACCATCCTTTACTTTATCCTTCACTGGAGAAACTTTCACTATTCCATTCTTTCTATTTTTACACAAGCAACTTTTTTTTCTAAAGTAGTTCAATTTTTTTATGATTCTATATAATTCTCCTGGCCTCTATTACAAGAGCGCAAGTCGGGTCGAATAAAAAACAGACTCACTTAGAATTAATCCAAAAATAATTAAGTTCAGGTCAGAGATAATCAAATCATGCAAAATTTGGGAGGTTTACACATCGACTAAACAAGTGTATAGATTTAGAGGTTTACACATGTTCGTACGATTAGTTTTACCTCCAATAAAGAGTGGAAATACCCATATTATAAAAAATTAACATCAAGTCAAGCCCATTCCAAATATTTTAGACCCATGAGTTTCTAACATGAATAATTGTTTTGAGCCTTGAATTCCAATGCAAAGATTATTTTATCTAGACATTTCTTTTGTTAATTGCAAACCCATCAACAATTTTGGAAATTCTATCTCTTTTTTTTTTTTTGAATTTACACGTGGGAACCACAAGAAATCCAACGTAAAACCCTCAGGGGTGATACCCACTGCCCTTAGAGCACAAGGCCATGGTGGCTCAAATCTGGCACCTCCCACTTCCTAAGTCAAGAGATTACCGGTTGAACTAAACCATGTGAAATCTTTATCTTTGGAGTGTTGTAACTTTAAGTGGATCCACATTCTTTAGTAGAAGTTTGTGAAGAAGATAACACTTGACCATCTACTTTTATCCATATATTTTGGTTCACCTCCAAATTTTACTCCAATTCAGAGTAGGGCCTAACTATCAATCAAATTTCTTGTTTAATTATGTTAGATCATGCAAAATTTGACCGCCCTTTTAAGGTTTAGGTTTTTTGTAATACTTACTTCTTTTTATTTTTCATTGCAGAATATTTTGGTTGCAGGAACTGATACTGGTTCTGCAACAATAACATGGGCAATGTCTGAACTTATAAAAAACCCAAGAGTATTGAAGCAAGCACAAGACGAAATAAGAAGGGTCGTTGGATTGAAGAACAGAGTAGAAGAAAGTGACATTCCACATCTCCAATACCTAAAGCTAGTGTTGAAGGAAACGTTCAGATTGCACCCTGCGGCTCCTTTGCTTCTTCCAAGAGAAACCATTAATCATTGTAAGATTGATAGGTACGATGTTCTTCCCAAAACTTTGGTCTATATTAATGCCACTGCAATTGCACATGATCCCGAATGCTGGAAAAACCCTGATGAGTTTGTGCCAGAGAGATTCATAGAGAGTGAAATTGATTACAAAGGGCAGCATTTTGAATTGATACCATTTGGCAGTGGAAGAAGGATTTGCCCAGGTATGGTATTTGGAACGACGACAGTGGAGCTTGCCTTGGCAAATCTTCTTTACCATTTTGATTGGGAATTGCCTTCTGGAGTGAGCAAGGAGAACATGGATATGAGTGAATCTCCAGGAATAACAGTGCATAAGAAATCTGATCTACTTCTTATAGCCAAGAACTACAATTGTGCAAAGGGTGCACTGTCTAAGGAATAGAAATAAACTTCTTGTTAATTATCTGGTGCCTGTAAGACTCAATATTTAGCATGTAACTTTTGAGTTTATGCATAATGAGGAGAGAATAAGAAATGATTGAACTCCAATATCTTTTTTTATTAACATAAGGAAAACTCAGAGGCAGTCCTAGTAAAACACTTATAGATAAGTCCACTATCTTTAAGGTACACCAAAATTAGGTGATGGGAGTTCAAACCCGTAACCTCCCACTTCCTAAAACGGGATGCAACGAGTTGTACTATTAAAATTATTCTCTTTTCTCTTCCTTTCAGGTTTTATTTGTATGTTATGTGCCAATCTGTCACTTCGAAAATGAAAAATGATTAACAAAACAACTTGTTCTATGATTAAGCCAGTGTCTACACTGTGTTGAACGCAAAAACATGACTATTTATGTGTTAAATTTTTTTATTTTATTTATAGAAAATGAATTATATAAAAAATTGGTTAGGATTTTATTTTCTAAATCTTTTATTTTACATCAATTAAAAATAATAAATGAATTCTTAATTTTTAAACTATTCAATCTAGAAAAATCAAATCCCTTCTCTTATTATTGTTATTTTTAAAATTTTTTATATTGGAGATCTGCATACCTCATACACAAGTCTATTTAGTTTATGACAAATGCATGATTCACTTACTTTTTTGAAACCGACACTACAGACAATATATGTTTTAGGAGAGCCTTTGTTAAATATCATTTTTTATTATATATTTCAATTTTTTCAAATTCGTGTTAAGAAAGTTAATTAGATGCCAATATTTCTAACGAACACATATTTTAGGTCAGTAATTTAAGTTAAGTTGGATCAAATTCAGCTATTTTTGACATAGGTTAAAATTTATTAAAACCGACTCAATTTGCCCAACGATCTTATAAGAATTTATATCGTATGATTTGAAATATTTCCAAACCAAATGGAATGTTTGAGAGAATCTAACGATACGCGTGAATTCTTTTATGACACCTATCAATAAAGTGGCAGGACATTGATGACTCAGTTGTTGCCAGTAATAAAGTAGTAAAAGTGATTATTCTTACCCACGTGGGTGTAGCTCAACTGGTCGCCTCCCGCCTCAGGAAGCGGGAGGTTGCAGGTTCGAGCCCCCCGTGGCCTAACCTTGGTGTGCCCTAGGGGTAGTGGGCTCACTCGTGGGGGTTTTACGCTGGGTATCCCGCGGTTTCCCACACGTAAATTCAAAAAAAAAAAGTGATTATTCTTGATTCTTGGTCACTTTTATTTACGATAGTAATTCTCTCATGCTTATTTTGTTTAATTCAATACGTGTTTTAGAATATTTCTAATTTTACTCTTTTTATGAACAGTAAAATAAGACTTTTAAAATCTTGGTGAGTTGATTTACTATCTATACGAATTTTGATGAACCGATTTTATTGTTCATATGAAGGGTAAAATTGACGAGCGGTAATGGTAAAATTTCAGCAAGTCAATTTTACTGTTCATATAAATGGTTGGTGAGCCAATTTTACTATTTATGCGAAGGGCAAAATTGACAATCCACTAAAATCCGTGTTTGGTTAAACAAACCTCCCGTAGAAGGATCACTACCCTTCTATTTAACATATATTTATTTTCAAGTTTGATAACTGCATTGAAAACTAGTACTCAATTGTCAAAATTACAGTTTTATAATTAGATTTACTATTTATTTGAATTTTAAAAAGTGATAATTGTATTTGAATTATTTAAGTAGTTAGCTTAGGATAAGAGTCAATAGTTAATTAGTTTATTTTCACAAATTTAGTGCGGAGCTCGACTAAGTCAACATTACGACTCTATAATTAGATTCCACAGAGTCTAACAAGATTCAATTGACCGAAATCATGTGAGTCCATGCTTAACCCAATTATATGTCTTTATTTAATCATCAACCCAACAATGATTAATTATATTAATGACCTTTGTAATCAGATAACTCCATAATTGTCAAGAGTTACACAAGGATGGAACCCTTATCTTCAACCAACATTTATCCATCTCTTACTCATGTCCATGAATTTTCGATGGGTAAATATCATAATACAGAGGTTTACATCATGAATTGGAATCATTCGAAGTTTTCAACATCATCTAGTAAGTTCTTAAGTCACAAGTCACATCAGCTTACTTAAGCATTCTTCTATGTATCTCATTCAACTCTTATCTTATCTTGGAACTTCAACTGTGCCTGACACCGTCCATCAATTTAATCAAACTCATATCTAGATTTCAAGTTTCCAGTATCAATTGGACACAAATATTTTAAAAATTGTTTGAATATGGTGGATTAGATCCTGGTAAAAATCAGGATGAGTGGCAGCTCTATTTTCCTGTGGGAGATAGATGATCCAACTCACATACACCATTCACACAGATTTACAAGCACACACCAAACAAGACAACGAAAAACACAAGATATACGTGTTTCGGTAACGTTGCCTACGTCTACAGGGCATGCAAAGATTCCACTAAGAGAAAGATTGCCTAATACAGGCTACAAGGATTACAACAGCCCTACCCACTCATTCTCTCAGTCACTCTCCTCTCTGTTTCTCTCCAAGAGAAACTCCACCAGTCAAATAAACTCTAATTTATATGTGATGGTCCCAATTTGTAGCACTAATATTCAGGTATTTAATATTATTTTATCCTGTTTTTGGACCAATCACTTGGAAATTCTAATTTATATGTGATGGATTACACATACCTATTATTGAAAATATTGATGCAAGCATATATACACACCTTATGACATTGGATTTGGTGCAGTCATCTATTCACCAATAAATCACAGTTCTCTAAGCCTCTTGAATTCTAGGTACAAAGAAATGCTTCTTTTCACTCTCCTTTCATCTCTTTCACTTCCTACCATCTTATTTCTTCTTCTTATTCTCTTACTTAGCTTTGTGAAGATCTTCAAGAGATCAAGATCCTTAAATCTCCCTCCGGGTCCTCCATCTCTCCCAATCATAGGAAACTTACACCAAATTGGGTCACTCGATCACAACATTTTATGGTCACTTTCCAAAAGATATGGACCTCTCATGCACCTTCAACTTGGCTCTGTTCCAACCCTAGTCGTTTCTTCAGCAAGACTAGCAAGAGAGGTGATGAAAACAAAAGATCTTGATTTCTGCAGTAGGCCTTCTTTCATTTCTCTTAAGAAGTTCTCTTACAATTTCTCAGACATTGGTTTTGCACCCTATGGTGAGTATTGGAGGGAGATGCGTAGGGTCTGCATCGTTGAACTCTTCAACATGAAGAGAATCAACTCGTTTGGATTCATTAGGGGGGAAGAAGTTTCCAACATGATCTCATCCATTTCTAAGTCTTGTTCATCTAAGAAACTATTCAATATAAGTGAAGCCACTCTTACACTTACAAACAACATAGTTTGTAGGGCTGCTTTCGGAAAGTGTTATATTGGAGAGGAAGAAGAGAGGAGTCATTTTTATAAGGTATTGGAGGAGTCACAGGCCTTGTTTGTAGCATTCTTCTTCGCCGACTTCATTCCATGGCTCGGATGGATTGATAAGCTCAATGGAAAACATGCTCGGTTGATGAAGAACTTCCTTGATTTGGATGATTTCTATGAGCAGGTGATTGATGAGCACATGGACCCTAAAAGGCCACAACTGGAGCACCAAGATTTTGTGGATGTATTGCTTCAAGTTCAAAAGGATCTCAACTTTAGCAGAGATCACATCAAGGGAATTCTCATGGTCATTCCTTACCATCCTTTACTTTATCCTTCACTGGAGAAACTTTCACTATTCCATTCTTTCTATTTTTACACAAGCAACTTTTTTTCTAAAAGTAGTTCAATTTTTTTTATGATTCTATATAATTCTCATGGCCTCTATTACAAGAGTGCAAGTCGGGTCGAAAAAAAAAGGACTCACTTAGACTTAAACTCAAAAATAATTAAGATCAGGTCAGAGATAATATGCAAAATTTGGGAGGTTTACAAATTGACTGAACGATTGTATAGATTGAGAGGTTTAGACAAGTTCGTAGGATTATACCCATATTATAAAAAATTAACATCAGGTCAAACCAATTCCAAATATTGTAGACCGAAGAATTTCTAACATGAATAATTGTTTGAGCCTTGAATTCCAATGCAAAGATTATTTTATCTGGACATTTTTTTTAATTGCAAACCCATTAACAATTTTGGAAATTCTATCTTTTTTTTTTTGAATTTACATGTGGGAAACCGTCGTAAACTCAATGTAAAACCCCCATGGGTGATATCCACTCTCCTTAGGGCACAAGGCCATCGGGACTCGAATCTGACACCTCCTGCTTCCTCAGTCAATAGATTACCAGTTGAACTACACTCATGTGAAATCTTTATCTTTGGAGTGTCGGTAACTTGAGGATCCACATTCTTTAGTAGAAGTTTGTGAAGAAAATAACAGTTGACGATCTACTTTTATCCATATATTTTGGTGCACCTCCAAATTTTGCTCCAATTCAGAGTAGGGCCTAACTATATTTCTAGTTTAATTATGTTATAGATCATGCAAAATTTGACCACCCTTTTAAGGTTTGGTTCTTGGTAAAGCTTATTTTTTTTTTATAATTCCACATAATTCTCATGGCCTCTATAAGAAGAATGCAAGTCGGGTGAAATTAAAACAGACTCACCCAAGATAGACTTAAAAGTAATTAGGATCAAGTCAAAGATAACCAAATCTGGGGTCAGGCTGATTCCAAATATTGAAAACCCAAGATTGTCAGATCAAGTTACGTTAGAAGTTTACTTCTCAATGAATGATTGTTTGAACCTTGAATTCCGGTGCAAAGATTATTTTATCTGGACATTTTTTCTTAACTGCTAACCCATTAACAATTTTGGGAACTCCATTCCAGTTGACCATCTACTTTTATCCATATATTTTGGTGCACCTCCAAATTTTACTCCAATTCAGAGTAGGGCCTTCCATTTAGTTGTAAACTATAGATAAATTACTTGTTTAATTAGATTATCATGCAAAATTTGACCACCCTTTTAAGGTTTAGTTCTTGGTAAAGCTTATTTCTTTTTATTTTTCCCATTGCAGAATATTTTGGTTGCAGGAACTGATACTGGTTCTGCAACAATAACATGGGCAATGTCTGAACTTGTAAAAAACCCAAGAGTATTGATGCAAGCACAAGACGAAATAAGAAGGGTCGTTGGAGAGAAGAACAGAGTAGAAGAAAGTGACATTCCACATCTCCAATACCTGAAGTTAGTGTTGAAGGAAACATTCAGATTGCATCCTCCATCTCCTTTGCTTCTTCCTAGAGAAACTATTAATCACTGTAAGATTGATGGATATGATGTTCTCCCCAAAACTTTGGTCTATATTAATGTCACTGCAATTGCACATGATCCCGAATGTTGGAAAAACCCTGATGAGTTTATGCCAGAGAGATTCATAGAGAGTGAAATCGATTACAAAGGGCAGCATTTTGAATTGATACCATTTGGCAGTGGAAGAAGGATTTGCCCAGGTATGGTATTTGGAACGACGACTGTGGAGCTTGCCTTGGCAAATCTTCTTTACCATTTTGATTGGGAATTGCCTTCTGGAGTGAGCAAGGAGAACATGGACATGAGTGAAGCTCCAGGAATAACAGTGCATAAGAAATCTGATCTAGTTCTTGTAGCCAAGAACTACAATGGTGCAAAGGGTGCACTGTCTAAGGAATAGAAATGAACTTCTTGTTCATTATATGGTGCCTGTAAGACTCAATATTTAGCATGTAATAATTGAGTTTATGCATAATAAGGATAAGAACTGATTGAATTTTCTTCTCTTCCTTTCAAGTTTTATATTTGTATGTTCTATGTCAGTCTGTCAATTCTCAAACGGTTTTTTTTTTTTTTTAACCAAACAACTTGTTCTGTGAAGAAGGAATATCCTAACTTGTTATTAAGTTGACCAAAGTAAGATATTTTTTTTTTTTCATTCATTAATTGTGTATTGAATTCCACTCCATTACCCCTGTTCCGTAACCAAGAGAGAGGGAAAAATCAATTTTTTCTCTCTCCACCTCAATTTTTAAAAACCTTTTTAAAGAGAGGAATTTTCATATTACTTGAGTAACTCCTGACCCTCCAAAATTTACCTCATCCAAACACAGCTGACTTTGTAAAAAATTAGTGGAAGGGTTTGAACTTAGAATTGGCTTTGATCTCAGTATATAATTCATCACTCAACTACCTTTTAAGAATTTGTTTCTTTTATTTAAAATATTTCCAAATCAAAATAGAATATTCGAGAGAATCTAACCATACGTGTCAATTCTTTTATTACAACCTATCGATAATTTGACAGGACATTGATAACTAAGTTGTGGCCAGCAAGGAGTGAAAGTGATAAGTCTTGATTTTTAATCACATCATTCTCATCTATATTATTGAAAAAATTATTTAATATAGGACGTATATTCTAACTTACGCAAAATTTGTTAGAAGTCATATGATGGAGTTAAATTTTCATTTTATCTCTACCAGTATACAGCTCATCAAGTACTGGTGTACCGCTCATCAACCACCGGTATACTGATATACGGAACATATACATGCAGAGCGGCGTTTTATCGGTACATCGATACTTAATGAGAGGTACACCAGTAGGGATAAAATGAAAATTTCACTATATCCCGTGTCTCCTAACAGATTTTGCCCGTGTTAGAATGACTGGTCTTTAATATATATTTGTTTTCAAGTTGGATAACATCAACTGCGTTGAAAACTAGTATTTAATTGTCAAAATTAGTTTTTATAATTAGATTTACTATTTATTTGAATTTAAAAAAGTGATAATCTTCTATTTGAATTATTAGAGTTATCAGCTTAGGATAAAAGTCAATTATTATTGGTTGAGAAGTTCGTTCTCAGAAATGTATACATGTCCCCATTTCTTCATTTATATTGTTAATGTTTTTAATAATTAGATTTGACAATATTTGATCCAAATTAAATCTGATAATTTGAAATGATAGTTCAAATTTAAAGTTTTGTATTTCATCCAAACCAGGGGTAAAAAAATCGAGTTTACTGAGATATCGGCCAATCTCGACCAATATCTCTCTCTCATATTTTTTTTTTTAAATCTCGGTGTGTATCGGCGGATATTAGTGAGATCTCGGCTATATCGACCGATATTTGCTAGTTTGGCAGATACAATGAACATCGGCCGAGATTTATACCCTTATGCAAACAAGTGTTTCAATTAGGTAATGTTCATGGGCCAGACTTAGTTTAAGCCCACCCACAGCGCATCGAACTTTTGAATTTTGAATGCTAAAGCTTCAGCTGGCTTATTTGGCAAAGTATGAAGCCCAAGTCTGCAAGTTTAAGCCTATTAAGAATTGAACCATTTAGATTAAAATCTTGATAAGTATTAGCAAACCAAATTTTAATCTCATAATCACTTGATTGCAATGGTCAAAATAATCATGGGCCTTTTAAAGGTTAAGCATGTTTGATTGTTTTGACCACCAAAATCAATTAGTTACAAATTAAATGTTAGTTAAAATTTGATTTACCCATTTTCATCAAGTTTAATTTCAATCTTAGTTTTTTAATAAATTTCACATTAACTTAAAAAAAAAAAAGCCGAATAGGCCTCACTGGTTTGTTCAATTAGCTTAGAAATGAGGTAAAAAAGTCCCCACTCTATCATTTATCATAATTTCATCTCACATTTGAGAATGAAGTGTAATTAGGCCCATCTGATAGTGTAGGTAAGAAGACTTGTTCATGTTCTAAGGATTAGTCGAGTTCTCTAATGGACCTGAACACCTTGATCATAAAAAAAAGCCCATGTAATGTTATTGGATAATTAATGTTTTAGCGGATAAGTCAATAAGTTTTGCTAATTGCATTTCGACCCATGTAAAATCATCAAAATATATAAGACATATAAAAGACAATGTAGATAGGTGATGGATATAGTTTTGCCTTTATTTTGCCACACTAAATTGTTAGATGGACTATAAATATTTACAGTTTAAAATACTTAAAATTCTTATAGACTAAAATCAAAATGGTGGTATGATTAAAAATAAAGATCAAACTAAAACTAATCATTATTTGTGTAGTTAGTCAGACATCCAATTTATTTCCATATATTAGCTTTACCAAAAATGAACGCTAAATTAGTCAATAGTTGTTTATTTAATGGGCTCTGACCATGATAAAGGGGTTCAACCTCAACCCGGCCCAATAACAACCCTTGTCATATATGCCCACATCTCTCTCTTTCCCCCACTCAATGTCTTTACAATAAGATAGGCCTCAGGATCTGTTTTGAATTTTCCTTTAAGGTTGTCCACCACGAGAAGAAAATGGTAGTGCAGAAATCGCTACTCTTTTACTGTTTTCATTTAATCTAATTGAATTCCGCGGATCGCGGAAGGAGTTCAGTTTTTATGTTGTGCATATACTAAAATTACGTGCGCACGTGACGTAAAACATGTCTTCGGACTTTTCAAGTAATAATTGTAAGTAATCATTGTTGTTTCGGAAAAAAATGTTTATAACCTTATAATCATTTGTTAAGATTTATCTCCAACTTGATCGAATAAACGAAAATAACTAGCTCAAAGAACCAACTAGATCAGTTGAATTTTATATAGATTAGAAAATAGATATTTTTCACAAATAAAAAAGTATTTTTATTTTAAAAAATCAATTTGTTTTAGAAAAGATTATTTAGAAAGTACAGGTATACATGTTTCTAATTAGTAGATTTAGTGTAGATATTATGGGGCTTAAATTAGTAATAGTAGTGAATGATGTGATAGAGTCAATGAACTGCTTCTGTATTTATATGAGATGAATGAATGAAGGCCTCATCACTGTATTCTAAACTTTTTTCTCATTCTCTCCCAATCTCTACCTCTCCATTCTAAACTTTTTCTCATTCTCTCCCAATCTCTTCCTCTCCATTCATAGATGAGTTTCATCCAACACCAACAGGTCCTGCTTTCTTTTATTCCCATCAAATCATACCTATGCTCTTCACTGCTTCTTTTCATCATTATTTGTTATTATTATTTGTTACATTTACATAAGTTTTTTTTTTTTTTTAATATGTAATTCATGTTTACATATTTTTTTTATCCATTTCCTCTACGGTTTTAATGATCTACATTTTTTTTTTTTAGTATTTAGAATTTTCAATATTTTAACTCTATTCTTCGTACTTATATGTCAAATAAGTTCCTTTCGATTTGTCGTCATTTTAATATATGAGAATGATACTCCAAATTATGAAAAATATATTTCTAGACAATGCCTCATTTGAGATAAATGTTTGTTAGAATATAAAATTAATATTTATCAACTAAATAATTATTTTATATGAGTTTAGGGTAACTTGATTAGAGTTCATTTAAAGGATTTAAAAAATTATCAATCTTAAAACTCCCTCAATAGTCGATGACAATCTTAAATTCTTGACCGTACATATGAGTTTTATAAGGTGATCAGATCTGTCCATTCACCTTTTACAGTTCTAAATAAGTACATGAGATGGTCTAACGAAAGATCCGACCAATCCAACAATGTTTGGTTGGACTTTTCTCCGATTCTTGTGGACCCATCAACCCTATTTCTTGTTTCATCTCCCATTTGTGGACAAAATATGAATGGTGGGATCACTTTTCAATGCCAGATCTACGGTATAGATTGTGCGGATCACTGATCCAAACAGTAGGGCGCTACCATACCGGATATTCTCCTAGACGCCGTTAGGAGAGCCGTCTGTTTTATTGAGTGGCGCCATCTAGAACCGGTCAAAAACCGTTAGCTCTGTCCAAAGTCAGTCACCATCTAATATTTCACCGGAAATTGTCTTATTGTTTAGCCCAAGCTATTACATTTAGACAAAATTGATGCTAATATAGTGAGTTGGGTATTTCTTTTATTGAATTTAGTTGTTTTAATCAATTTTTATTTGACTCACTTGAAGTTCAATTTTTTACCCTATGATTTGGATCTATAAAAATTCTTAATTAGGCATCTAGTTTTATATTAGATTTTTTGAGTGGGATGGCTCAGGCCAATTTAAAAAAAAACTTGACCTAACTCGACCTGATTCAAATGAAATATAGATTTTTTTTCTTCAACCCTACTTGACCCTAACTTTAAAAATGTAAAACACAGTCCACTGATTTCTCGAGTCATACGGGTCAAGTTAAAGCCCATCCCAAGTTTCACCCCTAGATTGGGTCAAAAGGTACAACTCACTGTATGACTAAAATAATTGGAAATTTAGATAGATCATCAATGGACTATCAAACGCTTCAAAAGCTCTTGTTTTTTGTGATCAGAATAAAATTATTAAAAAACATTTTTACCTACAATTTTAAATCCAATAGTGAAGAGACATAATTATTGTCAATTTTTTTTTTTTAGATTTGGATCCATTATTCATTGAATCTACATGGAATTTGTACAGCTAGATAGACAACCTGTCTGGATTTGCTGCTGTTTTGCTTGAGCCTAAACCAACTTGACTCAATCAGCTAGCCAATACAATCATGTTATATAGATCTCAATGCATAGAAGAAGTGTTCATCTTTTCAAAAATGAAGCCGGGCACTTTGTAGATGGAATGATATTTAATCATTCACATAAAAAATGTCTCCCCTTTTTCCGATGGGAGAAGAGTCCAAAGCTTATTTCCTGCAAAACCCAGGCTGCTTTGGCTCTACTCATGGAAGTGTAGTGCAAACAAAGTTCAGCTGCCGCCCATCTCTCAGACCTTTACATCTCCCATGCTCTGTACTTTCTCTCGTCTTGTCTTCTTCTCTTTCTCCCTTCCTTTCCCTTTAAATTCTCTTCTTTTGGGATTGAATGGATGGGAGTGATGCAAATGACAAAGAATCAGTGAGAGTGAGAGTGAGAGTGAGAGAAACCCGCACCAATCTCACATGGGTTGCTCTTAAAATCCTTCCAATTCCATTTGTTGTTGATCATTCATGGCTTTCCTTTCGTTCAAAATGCAGTAGGGCTGGCAATTTTCCAATTCTAGCGAAAAGAATAAGCTGTAAGTTTTGTACTGTTATTTATATTTCACCTTATGTTTCTCCTCTTCTTCTCTTTTCTAGCTTGTTTTGCTCATCTGGGTAATGATTATTCAGTTGAATTTTTTTATCCAATTCGTAATTTTTTGAATAGAATATGTTGATAAATTCTTTTTAGATAGATACGATACTGACTAATGATGATAATGACGACGTGTTGACGTTGAAGAGCCAGAATTACTAGGAAGAACAAGACAATTAATAATATAAAGATTCTCCAGTAATAATTTGATATGAGAATTTATAGATCTGTAATGAATTGAACTTTCATAATTTCAATCCCAGAATTCAAGATTTCCAATCTACATGAGAATTCCGTGTTGCCAAACAGACGTTTCGAATTTTTGCATTCTTGTATATTTCTTAACGTTTGTTAATCTTATTTTCAGATCTTCATTAGGTTTATTCTCTCAAGAATTTTAGAGTGAAGTGTGTACTAATTGTATTGCTACCATTAAGCTGGGCTACTTGTCTTTCGGGTTCTTGGGCCTTTCTATTACAATCTTAGGCTTGCTTAGTTTTGAATTTTGGACTGACATTTTGGGAACTTCCAGGGCCTGAAAATCGATATATCGGCATTTGAAGGAAAATATTGGCCGAAATTGAACAGATTTCAGCCCATTTAGGCTAAAATTTTGGAATTTCATCCAATTCTTAAAAAAAAAAAAAAAAAATGGGCCTAAAAATGGACCGAAATTTTTGAAATATCGGTTGAATTTTATTGGCCTGGCTCAGGTTTGCAATATCAGATTTTGTGAATTTTTTTAACTCTGGGCTATAGCTACATTGCGCCTAATTGCTTAGCAAATTAAAAAAAAAAAAAAAAGCACTTTTCAGTTCTGAAGAAGATTTCATCTTCACATTATCCCTTCCATTAATGTTAGGAATAATTTGTTTTCTCTCTCTACAGATTGTGATTATCGACGAACTCTACGATATCGAAGAACTTTGGATTCGACGATTTTCATCATAGTCCCGGAATTGATCTGCCTGGCTCCCTGAATGCCATCTGAGATGCTGATCAAAATGGTTGATATGCTTACTAGTTGGCATCTGGGGGGCCATGCAGGCCAAAGTGAAAGGGCTATTTTTTTCAGGTGATTTCTATCAAAACACTTCATTATTGTCATCATTGATTCATTTTACTTACACTAACTTTAGGTGGAGGTTTTCTATCTCTAAGATTGTGGTTAGGGCCCATTGCGAAGATTGGATGAAAAGTTGGGCCAGCTCCCTTTGCTACCCTATTGTGAAATTGGATCGGGCCTATTGAAATGTTATTAAAAAAGTTGTGACTCAGGGCTTCTTTCAATGGACTAATTTGAAACATGAGTCAGGGCGTATCAGTGTCAATGAGTACGAGATTTAGCTCAGGCCCACTTAAAACATTGATTAACAGGTTGGGCTTAAGGCACATATAAATGGGTCAATATGAAATGGAGTCAGAGCCCATTCTCAGCACCGGAGATGATGAGGCTGGAGCTCGGCAGAACGACGGAAGACATTGGGATCCTTCACCGTCACCGGCAGACTCTGGGTGTAGGGATCAGACCAGAGTAGCCGGCGGTTTTCTCTCTCTTGGGGTGATATCCACTCATGGCAAGTGGAACCCAACCTGTCTACACAAGTCTGTATTTGTTTTTCGGGCGGACTAGACCACAATCTCAGGGACCGTTTGTTTTTAATTATTGCGACTCAATTTATTGTTTCAGTTGACCGAGTCAAGAGCCTCAACTCAAACTTGTAATTACTAAGTCACAACTCATTGTATATTTGGGAGCATGTAGAAGCACGGTAATTCTATGAAAACAAAAGAGAGATTTAATTTTGGGTAATAATTGAGTGATTAAACTCATCAATCATGACAGCACTTACACCTCTTTTTTTTATTAGGTTTATATTGACTCACAGAATCTATTAATAGGCTTTTGACGCACTTCGCGCTAAAATGATCCTTAAGAAATAAAAAATTCTGAAATAAGACAAGTATTTTGGGACAGAAGGAGTATAATACTAGAACAACATAAGCTATCTTTATACTAAGACAACTTATGGAGAAATTTAGGTTAACAACGAAAGATATATTTATATTAATACAATTTATGGAGAAATTAATTTATGTATGACTTTTATTGACTTAAATAAATCCATATCTAGGAAACTTTTATTGACTTAGAAAATGCCTATGATGTGATACTTAAAAAAAATACATCTCCGACAATCATATTGAGATTATTTAAGATATAAATGATACTGCAACTACTAATCTTAGAATTGTGTGTAGAGACCAGAGAGTTCTCCATTGGAGTGAGTCTACATAAAGAATTTGCTCTAAGTCTGTACCTATTTGTACTAATCATTGATGACTTAATATCGTGAATTCAAGAATGATGTATCATGGTGATGTTTTTGCAAATGATATAATCTTAATTAATCAGACAAAACAACTTGTCAATGCAAGATTGGAATTATGGAGTAGACTGTTGGAGTCAAATGACTTAAAAATCAGTAGAACTAGTAACATAATATATGGAATGGAACTTTAGTGGGTTGGACGATAGTGAGAGCAGTAGAACCAGTAACATAACATATGAAATGTAACTTTAGTGGGTTGAACCATAGTGAGAGCAATACGGTACAAATTGGAAATGGCTTAGTTGCATATTACAATAAATTTATATATACTTGGGCTATATTGTAACATTTCATAGAAGTTTTGATTTGTATATAACGAATATGATATAAGAAGAGTAAACAAAATAAAAACAAACTAGTGGAGTTCTGTGCAATAAAAGATTTTTTCTTCACTAAATAGGATGAGTGAATAAAATATAAAAAAACCAGTGGAGATTTGTGTGAGAAAAGAGTTTTCCTTCACTAAAAAGGATGACTTTATAAAAACAATAATTAGATTTCTTAAACTCTATGGAGCAGAGTCTTGAGCTATGAAAAAAAGACAAATAAATAAATTAAGGCTTAGAGATGCGAATGCTACATCGGATAAGCAGATTGGCCTTAAAAGATAGAGTTTGAAATGAACGCATTTGGAAAATTACATGTTGAAGGCACTAAAAGGAGAGAGGCCAACCATTGAAAACTTAAAAGAATGGATAAAAAATAACATGTTAGATTGTAGAGTGTTTGTTAATATAGTTTACGATAAGATCAATTGAGAATGAGAAACTTGTAAAAGTAACATCAAATAGATGAAATGCAGAGATATGAATTTTAGGTATATCTACAGTTATAAAATCAAAAATTTGAAAGCTCCAAAGGGTCCAAGAAAAAAAAAGCAGTAACATGATTTGGAAATTGTCTTGAATCTGCTGTGACCAATTGCAGTTCCTCATTTCATTAATGACAGATATTTTGACTACATCTGAACTGGGGCAGTTTGAAATTTGCTTTGTCAAAGTCATGGATGAATTATAGTATAGCAGAAGAACAACTAGGTTGGGTCATTTGCCCATTTTAGACCTAATTTTGGAGGATGATTGGTCAAATAATACAGCAAGTAGTAATAAACAAAGCCCATTAAAACTGGTATTCTTCCCACTTAACTTAGTTTCTAGATGGAATTGGGGAAAGTGGCGAGAAAGTAGTCTTACTTTCTAATTTTCTGTAATGTCAATTGCTTGCTAATTTCGAACCATTCAACGCTGTCTCACATAATGGGTTGGATTGGAGACTTTGAGTTAGATTATTCGTAAATAATTTAATTTCACCTGATCTGAACTTTTATAAAAAATTGGCATAATACAAAAATAAGAATAAAAAATATTTTTAATAAAAATATAAGTTAATAGGACTTTCTTTTTGATGTCCAAGAAATCAAGTATAAGAGTGTTGGGTAAAACTCTTGATGCATCTACAAACACCGGTGAAAACAAAATAACTTTCTTCTTATTATTTTTTTGAAATGGTTCATTTATTAATATAAAGGGGACACCTTAGTTGCAACTGCTGAAAATAGAAGAAACAAAAAGCTACAGGTTGAAGGGAAGACAACTAAGAACTCAAGCAAAATCAACACATTATTTCCAAGCACGCAGGATATTTGACATGGAGATATTCCAGAATTCCTAGAGAGACAGCTAAGACGCACACTTGGTGAGATTACGTCTTATAATCGACACACTGGACTCAACTATACTTTTGAAAATCCGGTTATTACGTTCACAAAATAGGCTCCTGATAGTTGCCAAAAGCGATAGCTACCATAATGATGAGCATTTAGGAGAGACAGATGTAATGTCCCATGCAAACGACAATTCAACCGCCGACAAAGGCATAACCCAAGCCATTCCAAACTGCTATAAGACAGAGTTCCATACCATGGTAGAAAAGAAGCAGTGAATAAGCAAATGATTCGACTCTTCTTATGCTTGTAGACAAAATGGACATGCACTAACCATTGTTCTTCCTCTTTTTTCGCAGGTTATTTTGAGTCATGATTTTTCTCAATCCACCAGTCGAAACAAAACTAATTGCTCTTGGAGGAACTTTGGAAGTCCAATTTTTTGGGTTGACAATCAGAGTGCGAACAGTTGCCAACCTCCAAAAAAGGAAGAACTTTCTTATGACGTGGGACTATTTGGCTAAGTAAACAATAAACTAATTTTTTTAGGATAGCCATTTAGACATTTGACTTTTCTTTTAAAAGACACCCCATTTCAAAATTTTATGTAAAATAATCATTTTGTCCCTCAGTTTTGTGTAGAAAAATTGTCTTTTCCAAAAAACTAAGGGGTAAAATGGTAATCTTCATACAAAATTTTGAAATAAAGTGCCTCTTAAAAAAAAAGTAGGGTGTCTAAATGACCACTTTTTTTTTTAATATAAATAGAGTATATGAGCTAAAAATAAATTATTCGTTTAAATATTATTTACTTATTTGATTTAAATTTATTTTGAATCGTGTTAGAACCATCCTTTTGTCTCTTGCATGTGTTTATCACTTACTGGTAAAAAAAATGAAAAGAAACTTTTATCACTTTTTTCTAGAAAGTTCTCCAGCAGTGTTTGTGTCACACAGATTTTGATTTTTAGCTGTATAGCAGTAATGAAAGCCCATAAGAGGAGAGGGACGTCATTATCTTTTTAATAAATTAAGCAAAGCATCACATGTTGATTCTTCTTTAAATCTTTGTGGGCAGGTGAATTCCAAAACATCTTCTATGGTTGAAGTATTCTGTTGTTTTGTTTGGGAATAAAAATAAAATTTGATGGTGAAATATATCAGTAGAATTCACCTTTAAAATTCTGATTTTAAAGAGAGAGTGCCTATTTATTTATAAATTTCATAATTTAAAGGTTTATTAGGTAATGTGGGACTATGTTAAGCGCTAACACTCCTCCTAAAATAAAGGTTAGAGACACTTGGCTCTCTCCTCTATGTAAGGCTCGAGACAAACTCGATCTGTCCTGTGATACTCTTGCTCCGATACCGTAATCAAATACATGAGTAAAACTCACCCTTAAAAATCAACTCTTAAAGAAAGGGTATCCATGCATTTATAAACTTCATAACCCAAAGGTTCACCAGCGATGTGGGACTATTCTAACATAGTTAACATAGGAGTTGTGATGTATTTTCATTCTTTTTTATAACGTTTGTTGATGTTTTAAAAAGATAAATATAATTTTTTTTCAATAGATAATTATGAATTAATCAACCCAAAGGCATTGGTGTGATGGCGAGGAATCTGTCTCAGGAAGCGGAAATTCTGAGTTCGAATCTTATCCCATTTGAAAGAGCGATTCACTGTATTTTTACTCTTGCACATGCCTGAAAACTAATCGAATGCTCTGAGAGGTTCTGAGCATGAGAATTCTATCTCTTCTTATATGAAAGAGAATTAAATTTTTATTTTAGAATTACATATTATTGAAAATGATAAGTTATTTAATCCTCTTGTTGTCAGTAAACAATTTTTTTCCTAAAAACAAATTAAGCAAAAGGAAAAGAGGAGAGAGAATGTATATCCACAACTTATTTAAGTATCGAATATTTGATCCATAGCATCACTGTGAAAATGAAATAAATACAACTTTCACTTCTATGGCATTAGATCTTGTTGCTATAAATGACCAATTGCCTTTATTTTATTGTATTGGCAAGCTAAATTCTGTGTGTCACATAAGTCTCATTGTTTAGCCAATATACTGTCATTGTCTCAATTTAGTTATCTTATATAGATTTTGAAATTGTCCCAAATAGTTGTCTCATTTATATTGGAATAGCATAAAGTGGATTGAAAATAGATGAGATCACATGGAATGCTAGCTTTATACAGAGAGTTCTTTAAAAAATATAAATATTTCAAATGAGACAACTAAAATGGGACAGAAGGAGTACTATTTATCACTTGGAAGAAAATTCATCACTTTTATTATTAGTTACTATGGTGTAAAGTATCTATATTGAAGGAGGTGTAAAAGATATTTTTAATTTTTATATATTGAATAATGAAGTTGACCATTTATATTTTCCTTATATCCCTCCTTTAGTATTAATAGGAAAAGAGCACCATAAATGCAAGTATAGAAAATGAAGTCAAACAACAATAAGCGAACCACTAACAAAAGGTCAACAACAAGCGGGAACTAAAACTAAACCAAAAAAGATCAAGTGAGTTCCGTGCATTCTTTTCATGGACGCAAAATGTCTGACATAGAGATGTTACTGAATTCTTTGAAGGTGACAGCCCACGATGCACAATTGGTGAAGCTACGTCTCCCTCCTTTAGTATTAAGGATGATCACTTGCAGATTGATTCACATGGTATGACAGATTTGTTAGAAAGATATTTATTTGAGTATGGGTCTATAACAAATTACTATCACTATGTTCAGATTAATCAAATTGTGTTTTAAAAAACTTAAAAATTTAAAAGTTAATAAATAGTTTAATCTAATCAAATTTAAACCTGCATCAAATCAAGCTGCAAGCATTCATGCTGTGGTAAATTTTTTTTTTTTTTGAAATATATTAAAGTTCAATGCTGCTAATGATCCGTTGGATTTCCACCACCAAACATGCACTGAATTTCACGGCTCATGGAGTAAAAAAAAAAAAAAAAAAACCGAAAGGAAAGAAACTCAAAACACAAATTTGGTCTCAGTTCGAGAAAGAAAAAGGCAAAAATAAAAAGCTTTTAGTTAGAAAAAATTGTTAGGAATAATAAGCGGAAATAAAATTAAGGGAACAATTAATCACAACAACTTAGATAAAATCAAGCATCACAAAATCGAGCGTCCAAAAATTTACTTTTCTTTTCTTTTCTCTCGCATAGAGCCTGTTCTATTAATACATTGATTACCATTAAAAGGAATCATGCACCACAAATGGATTCGATACCAAAATTTACGTGGTTCAACAAAACCCTGTCTGTATCTACGGAGATAATATCATAAGTTGCATTGAGAAAATACATGTTCACCTCCTTCAAAAGAGTTGTTGAACCCTACTCCATTTCATTGTAGAACTGGCATTCCAAACAAGTGCATTCTCCAAACCGTAGTTGAGAGGGTGGAAATCCAAGTCCTGGGTTATTCAAAGTTGATGAAGAATCCTCTTGCAAATTGAAAATACCCTCCTCCCACAATGCGTGGGAGCTGAATTTTCCATACATTGCAGAGGAAGCTTGTAATTTCATAAATATACTCATAGTGAGTGAGGAATCGATGCCCGTCGACTGATTATTTGAAGATACCTGTGGAGACATTAGATTAGAATCTGGCCTGTTCCAAACCGTGTTTGGATGAGAACTCACTGATTGAAACACTTTTATTGGGTTTGCGTTGGATTCAGATGCCACAGTCGAATGCTCCTTAGTTACTTCTACAGCATTTTTCACATTCATGCGCTTCTGCAAATGAGTATGCCAGAAATTTTTTACTTCATTGTCTGTTCTACCTGGTAATCTTGCTGCGATAACTGACCAACTGAAAACACCATATACAAATAAATAGTAAACAAAAAGAGAACTCACTATTTCCATTTAATTATACATTACTGCTTCCCTACTTCCTTGAGAGAGAGAGAGAGGAGATTTTTTTTTTTAAAAAAAGGGTGAAGTATCATTCAAAGGGTGGGAAAAAACATTCCCAAAACAGTACAAAGGTGCCCAACAAAGAAGGCGGCAAAGAATCATAGAATAAACAGCCCGGTCCAGGCAAAAACAAAACATGGCAGACAACCCAAAAAGCAAAGATATAAATTTATAGATTTTTATTAAACACTTCAGTACAATAAAAGTAGACAAAATGGGAGTGATGAGAGTATTCGCCCAAGAAAGCAGTCTTTGGCAAGATTGATCAGTGTTCCTAGTCAAATTCAGATGCTTGACATGAAGACGCTTAGACAGAAGGTGGATTACCTGAACATGAATCTTTTTAACGCGAGTTACAGGAGATAGAATTCGTGGAAGCACGTAAGGACTCATGATCTGGCAGAAGGATTCTGCCAATGGACAGGTTAAGGCGGAGGCAACAGATCAGCACCAACGGGATGGAGATCAGATTAGAAATGGAACAAGTCAGAGATGAGGAGGGGAAGATGCACATGCCCATAATCTGAGAGACCTTATCACAAAGAAGAGCACCCAAGTGAGGACGCTCCTAAACCACAAGGAGAGAAAAAGTTAGTGAAATAGGACAAACAGTAGGGCAACGATACCTCTCAGGGAGCATAGGAGTGATGGGGTCAGGAGGTGGGAGGTCCAAAAGAGCGACAAAAGAGCTGTCCAACTTTGAGATGTCACAGTTGCAAAGAAGGAAGATAATTCTGTAACGGATATCCGATGAAATTTGAAAGAAAAGCTTTCTAGGATTGCTGTAAGAGTTCCTGAAGATACAAAAATTTCTTTCATGCCAACAGTGCTAGATTGTGGCCGGAAGAAGGAGACATGCTGCTAGCATCTGAATGGCGTTTGAACTTGCATAAATGGGCTGGGTAGTTGGAGCAACAAGAGAGGGAGATTTCTTTATTGTTTAAGATTGGATTTGTTGGATTTTGTCAAGCTTGATCACCAGCCATGTACTGACAGGTCAGTCACGGGTAATTTTGTAATCACATGGCATCTTATATAAACCTTAATTAGGGTAGTATATATTGTCATTTTGAGAGAGAGAGAGAGAGAGTAGAACATCTAGAACGAGAGATGCCTCTTCTTTGTTTTTTGCCTTTAAGCAGAGTGGATCGGTTTGAATCTTATGGACTTACCAAAAGTGAACCTCCTAAAATTTTTGTATTGTGGTGTTGATTTTTTTCTTTGCTCGATATTACTGTTTTTGTGAGGTAGGGAAGATGCTTCCAAGAGGATTAATAAGGTATATGATACAATCAGTAAGATCCTAAAAAAAGGTTTAACCTCCCATTTTCTTCCAAATGGAATGATCTTCCACTCTCCTGCCCTTGTATGATCAGAAACCTGATAGAGAGTTTCATACTCACGAAATAAGAATGACAGTTCTTATTTCCTCCTTTTGTTTGAGAGACAGTTCTAAGAATTGGGCATCATTCTCACCTATTTCCTAGCAGCTGATGCATTTTGATGATAGTTTCTTCCTCTTCTTTGCTGTAGTTCCCTCGTTTGATGTCGGGTCGCAAATAATTCATCCATCGGAATCTGCAACTCTTCCCACACCTCAACAGCCCTGAAAGAGAAAACACTAGAAAATTGATATTAAATTATGGGCTATGCTTGCCCAACACATTTGTTTCAGAATAAAGTGGATTTCATGTTGGGATTTTTCCTCGATTAACAGCGAAAGCAATCAAACACAACCAATAAATCAAATCTACAACAGAGAAAGAGTTAACATCGTTATCAGAAGAATTTCACTAATAACAAAGGAGTTTGCAGAATACAAATTTTAACCTAATTCCCCACAAATTCTCTCTCGCTCTCCTCTCTAACCCAAAACTCAGACTCTCAAAAGCCATACCACACTCTCAGTGGTGCTAGAGAGGGGGCCACAGCCTGCCAAGCCCACTCACGCGAGTCTCGTTGTATAAACAGTAATTAGAGAGTCCTAATACAACATTTAAATTCCAACATTTCATTTCAGATATGAGCTACCCTATTACTCTTGAATTTTTCTTTTAAAAAAGTTGAAATAATGAATTTACCAGCACGTTTTGGAAGAGTGTGCCAGTTCCCATGCCCACGGCTTAGAAGAATATAGTTGAGTAGCTTCTTATCTTCTTCTCTACTCCATCTACCCTTCGTCAGTCCCTTCTTTTCACAGCACCCTTTTCCCATCACTCTCTCTCTCTCTCTCTCTTCAAACTCTGTTTGAACTTTTGAAGCTCTAGCTTACGAACTCCTCCTCAGCTATTTTTGCTTAGAAATAAGAATCCATGCTGGTATATGGGAAGAAATAATCTTCTCATGTTCCTAGAATTTCAATGGGGCTTTCCCAGAAGAAATTTCTAATAACTTTCTGACCATAGTCCTGATAAAATTCCCTGGACACTACTTGTTTTCCCATTAAATTCTACATGGGGTCGAGCAGGTTCATCCTCCAAGTGGGTCTATTTCTTGGAGAAGGGATAAGCTTAATAAAAAAATATGTTGTTTGATCCTTTATTTCTTCTCAGGAGGACTTTGTGTTTCTTCACGTGCTCTTTGTGTTTATCAAATTTTAAAGTCAAATTAGAAAACTCGGTCAAATTACATGATATGAAAGGATTCAGATTTCAGAGTTAAGTCTGATTTTAGGGTTTCTGAATGCAATGGGTTATGTGGTTGGTTGGGAAGAGGTGCAATATTTGTCTCATTTTTCTTTGCTACGTTAATCTAACTTTGAAACAAAAACTAAAGTTTGGGTTAAATAATTCAATTTTTTATAAATAGTATTACATAATTTAAATCTATTTAAATATTCAGGCTCGTTCAATAAATAAACTAAATTCTACTAAAAAGATTTACAGAAGCGAATGATCTAATTCAAAATCTCAACCAACCCACTACCACTTCTATTTGTATATGAGGAAGGCATTGCAAATGTTCTGCCTGTATTTAAGTCACAGGAACATTAGATAAGTAATCAACTTATGAAAATAATTTATCAATTTTAAATATTAAGACCAACTCTAAATTGATAAGAAAAATATCATAAATGTTGAAAGGGCAAAACTTTCAGACCTTTATTCCATTAAACCATAAAAAAAACACTTTCAAACTTTTATCCCATTAAACTATAAAAAATAAAGTATCTTTACGTGAAAAAGAATTGCATAAGAAAGATTATTTATTTATTTTGAAACAAAAAGAAGAAAATCTAAGTACGTAAGAGAGAGTCAAAATGGACTCCAAAAAGTGTGTAAGAAGATGTCTCTTTTTAAGAATATTTAAAAAAAAAAAAAATTGGTGTGAACTTTCAATCAAATCTTTTAAATAAATAAATAATAGTTAAATTTTAAATTTTTAATTTTAATCTTTAATTTAATGTAAAAATCATGATTAAATGTTCATACCAATTCACAATTCTTAGAGCAAATCAGCAAAATTTGTAATACCCTGCTCCAGATTAGGCGTGTTTTAACTCGTTAAGATTGTTTAACCGATTGATCTCGAGGTTTTTGGTCAAGGCTTTAAGGAAAGCCCAAGTTTTACCCGATCTGAGCTCATGAGCTCAGAGATCCAGCCCGTCGAGCTGGAGGGGTATTTTGGTAATTTGCCGCTTGTTGTGTATATTTTATAAATTGTGTGATTTTTGTGTATATTATTGGTGAACAATGTTCTCCTTAATGAAGGATTTACATTTCTGATTTTTAAAATAAAATCATTTTCAGAAAATGATATTTAAATATCGCCCGTCTAAACCCCGAAAGGGAGTTTTAATCATTTTAAATTATTTCAAAAAGGAGATAAATTTTGAAAATAGTATTTGAAGATAGATCATTTTAGGATTGATCTAGGTATTTCATTTCACTTCAAAATGAGGTTTTTAAATTATTTATTTTAACAATTCTTTATTTAAGTAAATATTGAGAAATTATGATTTTTATTTAAATAAATGATTTTTATTATGATTTAAATTCTGAAATTATTATGGTGACCTAGGTTTTCAAAATCCAACCCATCTGTAAGGTTGGATCAAGTTTTTGAGTTCTTAAATTAGTGCTTTTAGTTTTAAAAATCGATTTTTATTAAACGAGGACTTATCTGCAAATTTGAAAATGGTTGAGGGCTGATCTGCAAAAGCAGAGAAACCTGCATACGCCATGCAGGCGTGCACTGGCCGCTCGGCCCTTTATCCGGCGGTGATGATTTCCTTCCACCGTCCCGTCCCATCGTCCCTGCCGATTTTCCGGCCAAGAAGCCTATAAATTCAGGCCCCTTCGTTGGTTTGAATTCTCGGCAATTTCTCTTGCTTTCCCTCTCTGTAAAACCCAGCCGACGGACCCTCAGCCTCTCTCTTTCCTTCTCTGTTTTCAGTAACAGTAAGCTTAAGTGGAAGATTTTTCAAAAACCCGAATTTCAACCCAGGAATCGAAACCAAGGTATCCATTGCATTCCTCTTTCAATTCTAACCGGTTTTGAATCAAAAAAATCAAAATTTGGCCCCTTTTTTATGGAGAAAAACCATTTTTAAAAGCTAAGGAGACCATGGGTTTCATGTACCCACGAGGATTTAACCTTAAAATCGGATGACCTATTGAGTTTCTGAGCTCCAAACCAATCCCTTTGGAAAGAGGACTCCCTGAGGAGTCCATCAGACCAGACGGATATGAAAATCGAATCCGGGAAGCCCTCCCTTTCTGGAATCTCATTTCACTGTTCTTTTGTCGTCACTGTCTGCTGCTGCAGACAGTGGAGAAGACGACTCTCGGAAGGTCCGAGAGCCGTTCTTCGGACGTTCCGAACATTCGGACGTTCCGAGAGCCGTGACCCTCAGACGTTCCGAGCTTCACACGAAGCCCAGAACGCCCGAGGCGAGCCTGACCCTTCGGACGCACCGAGTCGAGCTCGGAAGGACCGAACCCTCGGACGTTCCGAGCTTCACCCGAAGCCCAGAACGCCCTAGGCTAGCCAAACCTCTTTCGGACAGACCGAGCCAAGCTCGGAAGGACCGACGCTCTTGGACGTTCCGAACCCAGTCTTCGGACGTTCCGAGCTTGTAGACCCACCGAGCCTTAGTGTTTTCGGATTTTTCTGTTTCGGATGGACTTCGGAAGATTCGAGACCCAGTCTTCGGACGATCCGAAGTCAGGCCCCAAGTTCCGAAGCCAATGACTCAATTTAGAGTGGTTCGGATGGTCCGAAGCCACTGTACCCTGTTTCGAGGTGATGTTCAGAGGAACACAGTTTTTAAGTGATAAAATATTGTTTGATTAGTGATTTTGTCTAATCTTGACTATCAGTTAATGTGTGATGATTTGTACCCCCTTGTTAATTAAAAATGTACTAACCCTGTTTCTCTTATTATTTATAGTGTAAATATTATTGTATACGCTTCCAGGTCGACCCTATTGGTCGGGAACTAAGTGATTTATTTTCGGGCCGACACTATAGTCGGGCACTGAGTGACCTCGAGGCCTAATCAAAATGTCAGCTCTGGTCCTATCCAGAAGACAACCGAGAAGTGACCCAAGGATCTACACCTAACTCAATAAGTCAATCTGGTCAATGCCCAAAAGACAATACGAGTTTTGGACTGAGCACCTTATTATTATATTATTATCTTGTGGATGATTTTAAAAGGACTAGAAACCAAGTAGGAGATTCATTTCCATTAACCTGGGATATTTTGTGGGAAAATGTGTGATTTCCAAAATACTACGTATGTATATGTATTTGTTATGTATATTAATTGAGCACTTGTATGTTGTTTGAACAGAGACCGCGTAAACCACACAAAACGGTGAGGGAACTTAACTCTGCAGATTTTGTAAACAGGTGTTATGATAAGATGAGTATTGAGCAATGAGTGGTTTCAGTTTTGATGAACCCACTCATGTGCCTATACACTATGCACTACGGTAAAAGTGCTGCGATGATTATGATATTACGATTTTGATCGTATGTATGTAAGACTGTTTCCACGTACCTGGGCTATTGAACCAATATCGGCCATATGAGAGATGATTTATGTCTACTGGACCATGGACGGACCATGCTGTCGTCAGTTGCTGACTTGAGAGTGTTAGTATCGGCTAAGTCAGGGCCGGAGATGTACTTGCAAGGATTTATTTTTACTGTGTCGGAACTTAATACTGGTCTTAGTGTAGTCGGCAGGCGTTACGGTGGATAATGGCAGTGGTTTAATGATGTTGTCATATTATTTGAGATTATGCTTATTGTTATCAAGCATGTGCTATTGAACTGTTGCTAACCTGTTTTATATTACTTAATGTGCATTGTTAATTATCCTTCACTGGGCTAGTTAACTCACACCACTCACCTTTCATGCAATGAACTCGAGGAGGAGGACCCTCTTTATCAGGCTTAGGTTGGATAAGCTGAAGCGGTACTTTGGGATTCCCCCGGAGGGGAATGCCCTGATCTTTTCCTGTTGGTTCTTGGAACCGTTGTCTTTTATTAAGTACCGGATGTGGTACTTAATTTATGTTTATTTGATGTACTAGGCTATGTTGCCTTTGTAATGGTTGAGACAATGTTTTGGTTTATATGAATCAATGATTGATTTTGATTATAATATATGTTGATGTTGTTATTTATAGGGTAGACATATGGTATATGTTTGAGTCCACATGATGGGATCATGTGTGACCTCTGGGCCTAACTATTGATCTGGCCCAATTAGATTGCGTATGCTCGTGGTTTAACTTACCTTTAAAAAAAAAAAAAAAAATTAATCGCGTTCCGGGCCTACCTGTCAGGTCGGGGCGTGACAAAATTTCTTTACAGCAAATGATTAAATCTCTGATAGAACAATTTTGCCTGATTTGCTCCATCACAAATCAGGAACAGAATTTCTATTTTAAATTAGGAAGAGAAGGACCTTCTCAGATGTTGAAAGGGTCTTTGATTTAAAATATTTTTTTTTTCAAATTGTACCATGGGCGGCGGATTAAAATTCTCTCTCGTATTTTTTTTTTAATTTTTTTATTTTAATAAAAACCACTGATATCGTTATCGATATCGATATGATGCGATTTTAATGTCTGCCGATATGATAATCGGAATAAAATAAATCGTGTCTCTCGGGTTCATCAGAAAAGAGAGGTTCCATGAGGCCAAAAGACTGGTCGCCGGAGAATCCTCCAATTAGAGTGTACGGAAGTTTCATGTTCTAGTACGACTAGAGAGCCACTCCACACGCTAAGTTAGTCAATACAAAGTAACTTTATAGGGAGTGGTTATCTTGACTATCAAACCAACTCTGGTCAAAAGAAAAGTTTGGCAACACAAAAGATTAGCTCCACTGTATACTCTATTTAAATTAAATTCTTATTTATTTTTAATATATTTTGAGTTTATCTCACTATTGGATTATATATTTTTATAAAACTAGTCTTACTGTTATTATTGACTTTTTAATCTTTAAAAATTATAATTTTTTAATTTGATCTTGAAATTTTAGTTTTTATAAAAAATCATCTTAAAAATAACTTTAAAAATAATGTATTAACGAATATCTATATATATGTAGGCCTAGAGAGAGATGCCAGTGGACAACATCGACAAGGTGAAACAAGTTCCTAATAGATTTATCTCTCTAAGTCTCTGCCTTTGTCATGTCTCTTTATATATGTCAAAATTTATTAATAACTCGATAATCATAGTGTAGTAAAATATTTCTCTTTTCCGATACACAAGATATGTTCATTCATCTCATTACGTGTGAACAGTATCGGTATCACGTTCTGGTCTTCATGACCTAACCTTTTTGTGCCATATGGGTAGTGGGCTCACCAGTGGGAGTTTTACGCTGAGTATCCTGCGGTTTCTCACACATAAATTAAAAAAAAAAAAAAACTTTAAAGTATAAACATATTATTATCATTATTAGTTCCTTACATGGGTCTATTGTCTAATTTGCAAACATATCTTCAATGCTGAATGACTAACGTACCGTTTCTGAAAAACAACCTAATGAGGTCCATTACATCAAGACAAGGTTCTTTAAAGAAACTAATAAAATTATCTCAGATTAAATATTACTGGGTTACTTAAAAAATGAAATGTATGTCAATTATGCTTTAAAATTTTCAAAGTATAAAATAAAATAAAGAAAACTGGCAGGTAAGTCAATCTAAATCAATTAGACTCGATTCAAGAGGAGTTTAAGTCAAATAAGTCGACGTGTTTTTTCTTTTTTAAGAAAATGTTCCTTTATTACGGTACTCCTAGGAGCATATCCAGTGGAGACGGGGTGTGGCCTGTACCTAAGAGGATTAGAGCACGTGGCTACGAACTATGGTATTGAGGGTCAAAATTCCTCCTCACCCACCACCGGCTTAAAAAGGAAGGACCTTTCCTTTATCTCTGGAGGTGGGAAAATCATGATCGGAATAACAGACACAAAGCTATGGAATTTGGGTGTGGGTATTTTGTGGAAATAGCCTTTAAAGTTTTTTCAGTTTTTCAAGTGAGTTCTTGACCTCAATTAGATTTCAAATTGAGTGTAAGTTTTGAATTTTCAAACGTTGAACTTACCTATCTATTTTAATATAAAATGTTAGACCTAATTTTTTTTTTTTTAAATTTTGGTGATAGATTTTTCATTCATAAAAGTGATGTCACATTTGTTAGCCGCCCAAACGGCAGGTTGTATTAACTATTAAGAAAGAATTTTGCTCAATACTTCGAAGTCAAGATAACTTCGAAGTCAAGATAAGCAGCGCAAGATCTGCTTTGTCATTTCTTCACCACGTTTCTCTCTTTGTCGAAACAAATGTATTAAAAGGTTTAAAAAAAAGAGACTCAAGAGATTCAAAGTGAAAAATAAAATATCATTACAAAATTAGATGGGGGACAAAATTAGAAATTTTGCAATATCGTCATATATTTAGATACAAAATATTATATTATATTAAAATGGTTAGGGTCGAGTTTTGAGCCTTGAATTTTTCCTACTTAATATTATCTAGTCAAAGAAATTTCCAAATTTTCAAAACTTTGAAACTGATTCTGACTATAAATCCAATAATATTTGACTAAACAATAACAATTTTCAAATCAAATTCACATGAGTTTGATTTTTATCCAACCAACTTGTATCTTTGGATAATCTAAAAGATAATCTAAACGAGTTAGAGTGATGGTCAGGAACTCGCCTCTTGAAGTCGGAGTTCCGAGTTCGATTCCTACTACACTCGAAAAAGCTACACCCCATAAAATTAACCTGTGTGTGGATAAAGTATTAGACCAGGGGTGAAAAATTCGTTTGGGTCGAGATATCAGATTTCTCTCTCCTCTTTTGTGTTTTTTTTTTTTTAAATATCAGTATTTTTTATTATTTTATTTTTTTGAATTAAAAAATAAATAAAAAACCCAAAAAAAAGCTGATTTAAAAAAAAAAATTGAAAACGATAATATCGGCCGATATATCAACTCGGACCCACCACCGTTTTGATTTTTTTTTTTTTAAAAAAAGGCCTATAATATGAATATCGGCCTATATCGGATCGATATATTTCTCCGATATATCGGCTGAGAACTATTGCGTATGACCGATATAATACGTATCGGCCGATATCTTCACACCGAATGAGACATTCTAAAAGGCCTAGCCACCTTATTCATAAAATACCTTGTATATTTGGATTTTAGTTGTAATGAAAGCTGAGGAGATGAGATGGAAGCCATCATCTTCTGCAATAAAGCAGTCAGCAAGTGCCAACTTGCATCATCAAAAAAGGAAAAAAAATTGAATCAACTAGCATCCATTTTAATTTAAGCTATGTTTTGCCACAATATCTTGTGGCTGCGATTTGTTTTTGATAATGACAGTCATTTTTAAACAATGGGACCCATTTAAATTTAAATGATGAATAGTGGAGAAGAAAGTGTTGTCTTGTGGAGAAAATTTGAATTCAAGGATCTAATGAAATATTACCTTCATTGAATGCAATGGCCATTTGAAAAGGAATAATGGTGGGATCTGCTCAGTCGCAGTGGGTCCACATACAAAAGTAAAAAAGGAAAAGAGACATCTGATTTTCGAGATACTCGATTTCAAAATTTTATTTGAAAATTATCATTTTCTCCCCTCAGTTTTTTTAAAAAAATAATTTCTCCTAGGGCTGCAACTAGGGTCGGGCGGGTCGGGTTTTAATAAATCCAACCCTAACCTATGTCACAACATATTGAACCCGATCCGATCCGACCCGACCCGATCCGAATTAAAAACCCGATTTAATCAACCCGACCAGACCCGAGTTTGTAATACCCTCGACCCGACCAGACCCGACCCGGCAGTTTTCATTTTGGAAAAAAACAAACAAAGATGAGTGGAGATATACCCACAATACTTGATCCTCTTGAGCCGATCGTCATTGTATTGGATCTTTTCTTTTCTCCCTTGGATAGAGAATCGAAATCTCTGGTTACAGAAAGGGAGAAAAACAGGAAAAAAAAATACAAGGAAGAAGAAGAGGTATAGGAGCTATCAAACTATCGTCTACGGAAGTAGGTCTAGATGTCCACTGTACTAAGGGTGAGATGTGAACAGACAACCAGATGTCCAAAATCTGAAATCTGGCTTTCCGATTTGATTTGGATTTGCTTTTTCAGATGCCGCCC
Organism: Chimonanthus salicifolius; assembly: GCA_013350335.1. Lineage (NCBI taxonomy): Eukaryota > Viridiplantae > Streptophyta > Magnoliopsida > Laurales > Calycanthaceae > Chimonanthus > Chimonanthus salicifolius. The sequence goes on along the minus strand of CM023538.1, from coordinate 65,682,294 downwards.
CCAACCCTTAATAACGGCGAAGAGGGAAAGGAGAAAATGAGAGAGAAAGGTTAAGGAAAATCACCTGGATATTTTCCTTTGAATTTCATTTGCACTTTCATTGAGGGAAGGTTTTCCATTCTCTACGAGACTCAAGACATACTACCCAGTACCCACTCTCTTCTTGCTGCCTTTGCCTTTGTATACACAGAAAGAAAGAGAATGAGAGAGATAGAGAGATTAGGGTTTTATATTAAGTTAATAAATTCAGGTCGGGTCGGGTCGGATTGAAATTTAAAGACCTCAACTCAATCCAACCAGAATTTCGTTTGGGTTTTTTTTCTTCTCAACCCGACCCGACCCTATGGCCCGACCCTATGGCCCGACCCTTGTAACCCGACCCGCATGATTTCTCGTGGTGGAGTCATGCTGGTCAGGTTTTGACCCGACCCGAGTTGCAACCCTAATTCCTCCACACAAAACTGAGAGGCAAAATTGTAATTTTGCATAAAATTTTGAAATTGGGTGTCTCTTATAAGAAAAGTAGGGTGTCTAAATGACTACTCGATGTGAGCCTTTAAATGTAATATAAATTGAAGCCATTGATAACAAAAGAGAGTTGAACTTCGACTATTTATATGGTTTTAAATTAAATGAAGCTATTTTCATTTCAAATGAGTTTTAATGAACCAATTTTGTTGCAATTTGCTTAATGGGTTCTTTAGATATCGTCTTTGGACGCAATATTGTCATGTAATTGGTAGTCGATCGCGATTTCTCAATTTTTGAACGAAAATCGCCGTCCTGGTAAGATGGGGATAAGAAGGTTGCATCTTTGTTTTGTTATGATTGGTGTTTCTCATGAAGAAATTACGCCATTCAAAAAAAAAATCTCGTTTTTTGAAGGTAAATCTCCATCTTGGTGTGACGGGGATAAGAAAGATTGCATTTTTTTGTTGTTTTAATTGGTGTTTGGTGGAGAAAGTTGCGCATTGAAAAGCTCCTGTCTGGGTCAATTACGATTTTGCAGTTGGGGGAGTGATAAGGTGAGATGGGAATGAAAAATATTGTATCTGTATGTTGTAAATTGTTTTGGTAATTTCCTTTCTTGGTCTCTTTAGGATTTTGTAGGAGGAGTGTTCTGGTCAGTGGAAACTAAGAAATATTGCATTTTTATTTTGTTATGGTTTGCTTTAGTGGTGGAAATGAAAGTTTTTGAGAATTTCCTTTCTGGTTCCTCTAGATTTTTTTCCCTTAGGATTTTGTAGGAGAGAGTATTTTGTTTCGAGTTTACCAGAGAATGTCGCTCTTGGGTAGGTTGATTTTCCCCTGTGGTAAAGTGCGGTCTCAATCATATGGATCAGACCATCAAGGGTTGGCTTTTGTTGATAAAAGAATTGGTACCAATGTGTTCTCTTTTTAAGTATCTATCTCATAATGTTTGGCCAGGTCCTTAGGAACTTCTTTCCCACTTTTAGATTTAAATGAACAAATTAACATGGACATTTGGGTTATTCATATGTATATGTTTCTTCTTATATTTGCTTTATGTTGGGTTAAAATTCTCAAATTGAAGTCGAAAGGTAATGGACTTTGTCATAGTTTTTTGTGATGTAGAAGCTTCAAATGATACTTTCAAGGTATTCTTTGTAACTTGTCCTTCTTGCGGTTTGGAATTTTTGACGTTAGGTTTCTCTGGTCTGATTAGCTTTTTGGAGGGAGTGATTTATGTGAATTTTATTTTCTCCTTGTATGGGGGTTACGAGATGTTCAAACTCTGAAAACAATGAGATATGCTAAAGCATGAAGAAAATATAACATCAGTGTTATGCCTTTGCTATGATGGCTTGTTTTGTAATTTCAGTTTGAGACTATTGTTGAAAAGGCATGGTTTAGTTTAGTCCTTGCACTTTTTAGGCTTGTTTTGTGAATTTGGATTCATGTGGTTGTCCAAAGAACATGATCATTCTCTGTTGTCGGTGGCACTCATTTCCCCTCATTTTTAGCCCTTTTTGTTGTTTTTAGTTGTGCTATTCTGAAGAGGGAAGGATGACTGTTCTTTCTTTTAACTTTGGGGCTTTTTTATTTTTTATGTTTTTCAGTGCTGCTTGTTGCCTAAATCGAATTCTATGTACTTGATAAATTCTCCTTTGTTAAAGTGGTGAAAGATTCCGTTCCACTCAGAGTTCCCTACATCATTCTAGTTGTAGTTTGTAAGTATATCCCAATGTTTTAGTTTCTCATTGTGGTGAAGTTCATGCCAATGTCTTGGCTTTTGCTTTGCAAGTGGATTAAAAGGAAGTGAAGAAGGAAACTATAATGACTCTGGTTAGGAGCCAACTTTCTTATTCAACGTTCAATGAAACTAAATGTCTTTACTTTGTTTAGGATGGCTATTTTTTCTTATTCTTATATTACAACAGGTTAAAGTATTGAGGCATCTATCATTAATTTTTGAACTTTGATCTTTTGAAGTAAGCTTGCTGTGTTTGAGAGAGAGAGAAGTGCATGAAAAGCATAGAAAAGCACAAGATAGATGGTGGAATTCTGAATTATTCCTATTACATGTATATTTTTTTGTTGCTTTGGTAGTTGAAAAAAGGAGAGAGGAAGAAGAAATCGTTAAAATCTTCCAAGAAGAGTAGTAGCTTGTTAAGTCGATGTTTTGTTGATTCTTTTGTTTTCATTTTTTGTTTTTTGTTAATGCTGTTTTCTTTTTATTACTTCAAGGATATATCAATTTCCTGGTTTCTCTGTAGGATTTCCAAGGGTTTCTCATTTTCTTGGTGGGTTTTGAATTTCTTCTCGTCTCCTTGTGGAATCACCAATTTCTATGTCTGAAACTCTAATTTAGGTTTGGAATAAGGAAATAACAATTCTATGGGCCGCCATGAGTTTTTAAGAGTTGATTAGATGTTTCTTAATTGTTTCTAAGTATTTTTTTTTTTATTTTTTTTGCTCATGTTTAATTGTTCCATTGGTGGAGAACAATTAGGAATGACTCGGCAACATCTAATTTGATGAATAAGGGTGTATATAAATAAATGATGATGTTGAAAGATGCCAACCATAGAAGATTTGTAGGACTTGGCTGCCATGGCTTTAGGTTTTGGCTTGTAAGGGTTGTGGGACACCCATAGAATTCCAAGTTTAATGACTTGTTGTATATCTTCATTAATTTTAAATGAAATTTGAATTTCAAATTTCCAAACTCCAATTAGACTTAGAATAAAATCTGATTTATCGGACTCAATGGCCTAAAATTAAGGTTAAAAAGTTTTAATTTTGGCTTTGGTAGAAGTCAAGTAACATTAGGGCCATATGATAGGCCACCCATAGAATTTCAAATTTAATGGCTTGTTGTATATCTTCATTAATTTTAAATGAAATTTGAATTTCAAAATTTCAAACTCTAATTAGACTTAGAATAAAATCTGATTTATCGGGCTCAGTGGCCTAAAATTAAGGTTAAAAAGTTTTAATTTTGGCTTTGGAAGCACTCAAGTAGCAGGATAGGCCAAACAGACAAATGGGCTCTTTTCGAGCCGCGGACTGTCCGATAGCCTGATCGGACTGGACCGGGCTCAAGTCTATTCGGACCCTGTATCTTCGGGCCGGGCCGCAGACAGTCCGATTGTCCTTCCGGGCCGGGCCGGATCCTGTCGGGCGGGCCGGATCAGGGTCCAATTACAGGCCTGGTTGCAAATAAATAGTCTACAAAAACCTCCATTTTTCCATAATTTTCATAGCTAGTTACGTGAGAGAGAGATGTTGGTAGATAATATCACAATATCAGCTAAAATTTTATTGACATATATTAGTTCATATCATATTATTTTATTGATACATAAATTGATAAATTAATTTTAAATCGGTATGCAAAACTGAACGAATTTAGGCCAATACAAACTAATGTCCCGTAAGAATTGAGATCAAGCTTTGTGCCACATGTGAAAATTTGACTCAGGAGCAAAATTATGTCCAAAAGTATATCTGTTTCTAAGTGAAAATACAGTTTTTTTTTTTTTTTAATTTATGTGTGGGAAATCGCAGAAAACCCAGCGTAAAATTCCAATGGGTGATACCCATTGCTCTAAGGGCATAGCAGTTGAACTACATCCATATAGACTTCTTCTTAAAATAATTTAAGAGAAAATATTTTCATTTTTTGTCACTTAGAGAGCCACCTGTAACTATCTGTAAAAACTGTAGTCGATACATTGCGTATCTACTTCAACATAGCGGAAAAATCCTGGCTGAAACCTTGGTCCGAACGGGTGAAGGACGTGGACCAGTGACGGATGGTTAGTGAACTGGTGTGGACTTTTGCGTATCGACTTGTTGCAGTTGTACCTATTCACTAATACAGATGTAACGGGGTGGCCCATATCGGCAAACCAACTTTTTACCTCAGTTTTGCAGCCTAATTTAAGAAGATAGTTGACATGTTGGTGAAATTTCCTTACACTTGGGAATTTTTATTTTTTACAAATAAAAACTAAAGTTATAGAACAGGTCAAATTTGGCCTCTGAAAGGAGTACCAGAAAAAAAAAAAAGGGTCTGAACCCCAGTATCCAGAGTCCTACAAGCACAACACACTTAAAGCTATCAAAACTTGCCCTCCTAAAATATGTCAAAGCAAAGCATCACATGTTGATTCTTCTTTAAATATTTGTGGGCAGGTGAATTCCAAAACATCTTCTATGGTTGAAGTATTCTGTTGTTTTGTTCGGAAATAAACATAAAATTTGATGGATGAAATATATCAGTAGAATTCACCTTTAAAATTCTGATTTTAAGGAGGGAGTGCCTATTTATTTATAAATTTCATAATTTAAAGGTTCATTAGGTAATGTGGGACTATGTTAAGCGCTAACACTCCTCCTTAGTGCCAGGGTTAGAGACATTTGACTCTCTCTTCTATGCAAGGCTCGAGACAAACTCGATCTGTCTTATGGTACTCTTGCTCCGATACCATAATGAAACACATGAGTAAAACTCACCCTTAAAAATCAGCTCTTAAGGAAAGGATATCAATGCATTTATAAACTTCATAATCCAAAGGTCCACCAGCGACGTGGGACTATTCTAACATGGTTAACATAGGAGTTGTGATGTATTTTCATTCTTTTTTATAACGTCTATTGATGTTTTTATAACATATATATAATTTTTTTTTCAATAGATAATTATGAATTAATCAACCCAAACGCATTGGTGTGATGGCGAAAAACCTGTTTCAGGAAGTGGAAATTCTGAGTTCGAATCTTATCCCATTTCAAATAGCGATTCACTATACTTTTACTCTTGGACATGCATGAAAACTAATTGAATGCTCTAAGAGGTTCTGAGCATGAGAATTCTAACTCTTCTTATATGAAAGAGAATTAAATTTTTATTTTAGAAATACGTATTATTGAAAATGATAAGCTGTTTAATCCTCTTGTTGTCAGTAAACAATTTTTTTCCTAAAAACAAATTAAGGAAAAGGAAAAGGAAAAGAGGAGAGAGAATGTATATCCACAACTTATTAAGTATCGAATATTTGATCCATAGCATCACTGTGAAAATGAAATAAATACAACTTTCATTTATATGGCATTAGATCTTGTTGCTATGACCAATTGCCTTTATTTTATTGTATTGGCAAGCTAAATTCTGTGTGTCACGTAAGTCTCATTGTTTAGCAAATATACTTTTTCTGTCTCAATTTAGTTATCTTATATGGATTTTGAAATTGGCCTAAATAGTTGTCTCATTTATATTGGAGTAGCATAAAGTGGATTGAAAATAGATAAAATCACATTGAATGCTACCCTTATATAGAGAGTTCCTTAAAAATACAAATATTTCAAAGGAGATAACTAAAATGAGACGGAAGGAATACTATTTGTCACTTGGAAGAAAATTCATCACTTTTATTGTTAGTTACTATGGTGTAAAGTATCTATATTGAAGGAGGCATAAAAGATATTTTTAATTTTTATATATTGAATAATGAAGTTGACCATTTATATTTCCCTTATATCCCTCCTTTAGTATTTTTTTTTTCAAATGTTTCATATATTAATAGGAAAAGAGCACCACAAATGCAAGTATAGAAAACGAAGTCAAACAACAATAAGCGAACCACTAGCAAAAGGTCAACAACAGGTGGGAACTAAAACTAAACAAAAAAAGATCTAGTGAGTTCCGTGCATTCTTTTCGTTTATGTAAAATGTCTGATATAGAGATGTTACTGAATTCTTTGAAGGAGACAGCCCACCATGCACAATTCGTGAAGCTACGTCTCCCTCCTTTAGTATTAAGGATGATTACTTGCAGATTGATTCACATGGTATGACAGATTTGTTAGAAAGATATTTATTTGAGTATGGGTCTATAACAAATTACTATCACTATGTTCAGATTAATCAAATTGTGTTTTAAAAAACTTAAAAAGTTAAAAGTTAATAAGTAGTTTAATCTAATCAAATTTAAACCTGGATCAAATCAAGCTGCAAGCATTCATGCTGTGGTAATTTTTATTTTTTTTTGAAATATATTAAAGTTCAATGCTGCTAATGATCCGTTGGATTTCCACCACCAAACATGCACTGAATTTCACGGCTCATGGAGTAAAAAAAAGAAAAGGAAAGAAACTCAAAACACAAATTTGGTCTCAGTTCGAGAAAGAAAAAGGCAAAAATAAAAAGCTTTTAGCTAGAAAAAATTGTTAGGAATAATAAGCGGAAATAAAATTAAGGGAACAATTAATCACAACACCTTAGACAAAATCAAGCATCACAAAATCGAGCGTCCGAAAATTTCGTTTCTTTTCTTTTCTCTTGCATAGAGCCTGTTCTATTAATATATTGATTAACATTAAAAAAAAATAAGCACCACAAATAGATCAGATATCAAAATTTACGTAGTTCAACAAAATCCTATCTGTATCTACAGAGCATAAGTTGCATTGAGAAAATACATGTTCACCTCCTTCAAAAGAGTTGTTGAACCTTACTCCATTTCATTGTAGAACTGGCATTCCAAACAAGTGCATTCTCCAAACCGAAGTTGAGAGGGTGGAAATCCAAGTCCTGGGTTATTCAAAGTTGATGAAGAATCCTCTTGCAAATTGAAAATACCCTCCTCCCACAATGCGTGGGAGCTGAATTTTCCATACATTGCAGAGGAAGCTTGTAATTTCATAAATATACTCATAGTGAGTGAGGAATCGATGCCCGTCGACTGATTATTTGAAGATAGCTGTGGAGACATTAGAGTAGAATCTGGCCTGTTCCAAATCGTGTTTGGATGAGAACTCATTGATTGAAACACTTTTATTGGGTTTGCGTTGGATTCAGATGCCACAGTCCAATGCTCCTTAGTTACTTCTATAGCATTTTTTACATTCCTGCGCTTCTGCAAATGAGTATGCCAGAAATTTTTTACTTCGTTGTCTGTTCTGCCTGGTAATCTTGCTGCGATAACTGACCATCTGAAAACACCATATACAAATAAATAGTAAACAAAAAGAGAACTCACTATTCCCATTTAATCATACATTACTGCTTCCCTACTTCCTTGAGAGAGAGAGGAGATTTTTATTTTTAAAAAAAAGGGAGAAGTATCATTCAAAGGGTGGGAAAAACATTCCCAAAACAGTACAAAGGTGCCCAACAAAGAAGGCACAAAGAATCATAGAATCAACAGCCCGGGCCAGGCAACAACAAAACATGGGCAGACAACCCAAAAAAACAAAGACATAAATCTATAGATTTGTACTAAACACTCCAGTACAAAAAAGTAGACAAAATGGGAGTGATGAGAGTATTTGCCCAAGAAAGCAGTCTTTGGTAAGATTGATCAGTGTTCCTAGTCGAATTCAGATGCTTGATATGAAGACGCTCAGACAGAAGATGGATTGCTTGAGCATGAATCTTTTTAACGCCAGTTACAGGAGATAGGATTCGAGGAAGAACGTAAGGATTCATGATCAAGCAAAAGGATTCTACCAATGGACAGGTTAAGGCGGAGGCAACAGATCAACACCAACTGGATGGAGATCAGATTAAAAATGGAACAAGTCAGAGATGAGGAGGGGAAGATGCACATGCCCATAAACTAAGAGGCCTTATCACAAAGAAAAGCACCCAAGTGAGGACGCTCCTAAACCACAAGGAGAGAAAAAGTTAGTGAAATAGGACAAACAGTAGGGCAACGATACCTCTCAGAGGGCATAGGAGTGATGGGGTCAGGAGGTGGGAGGTCCAAAAGAGCGACAAAAGAGCTGTCCAACTTTGAGATGTCACAGTTGCAAAGAAGGAAGATAATTCTGTAACGGACATCCGATGAAATTTGAAAGAAAAGCTTTCTAGGATTGCTATAAGAGTTCCTGAAGATACAAAAATTTCTTTCACGCCAACAGTGCTAGATTGTGGCTGGAAGAAGGAGACATGCTGCCAGCTTCTGAATGGCGTTTGATCTTGCAGAAATGATCTGGGTAGTTGGAGCAACAAGAGAGGGAGATTTTTTATTGTCTAAGATTGGATTTGTTGGATTTTGTCAAGCTTGATCATCAGCGATGTACCGACAGATCAGTCACGGGTAATTTTGTAATCACATGGCGTCTTATATAAACCTTAATTAGAGTAGTATATATTGTCATTTTGAGAGAGAGAGAGAGAGAGAGTAGAACATCTGGAACGAGAGCTGCCTCTTCTTTTTGCCTTTGAGCAAAGTGGATCGGTTTGAATCCCGTGGACTTACCAAAAGTGAACCTCCTAAAATCTTTGTATTGTGGTGTTAATTTTTTTCTTTGCTCGATATTAGTGTTTTCGTGAGGTAGGAAAGAAATTTTGCTCCCAAGAGGATTAATAAGGAATATGATACAATCAGTAAGATCCTAAAAAAAGGTTTAACCTCCCATTTTCTTCCAAATGGAATGATCTTCCATTCTCCTGCCCTTGTATGATCAGAAACCTGATAGAGAGTTTCATACTCACGAAATAAGAATGACAGTTCTTATTTCCTCCTTTTGTTTGAGAGACAGTTCTAAGAATTGGGCATCATTCGTACCTATTTCCTAGCAGCTGATGCATTTTGATGATAGTTTCTTCCTCTTCTTTGCTGTAGTTCCCTCGTTTGATGTCGGGTCGCAAATAATTCATCCATCGGAATCTGCAACTCTTCCCACACCTCAACAGCCCTGAAGGAGAAAACACTAGAAAATTGATATTAAATTATGGGCTATGCTTGCCCAACACATTTGTTTCAGAATAAAGTGGATTTCACGTTGGGATTTTTCCTCGATTAATAGCGAAAGCAATCAAACACAAACAATCAATCAAATCTACAAGAGAGAAAGAATTAACATCGTTTGGCCGAAACCTACATCCACAAACAATGATCAGAAGAATTTCGCTAATAACAAAGGAGATTGCATAATACAAATTTTGACCTAATTCCTCACAAATTCTCTCTCTCTCCTCTCTAACCCAAAACTCAGACTCTCAAAAGCCATACCACACTCTCAGTGGTGCTAGAGAGGGGGCCACAGCCTGCCAAGCCCACTCACGAGAGTCTCGTTTTATAAACAGTAATTAGAGAGTCCTAATACAACATTTAAATTCCAACATTTCATTTCAGATATGAGCTACCCTATTACTCTTGAAATTAAAAAAAAAAAAATAGTTGAAATATTGAATTTACCAGCACGTTTTGGAAGAGTGTGCCAGCTCCCATGCCCACGGCTTAGAAGAATATAGGAGAGTAGCTTCTTATCTTCTTCTCTACTCCATCTACCCTTCCTCAGTCCCTTCTTTTCACAGCACCCTTTCCCCATCACGCTCTCTATTCAAACTCAGTTTGAACTTTGAAGCTCTAGCTTACAAACTCCTTCTCAGCTATTGATGCTAAGAAATAAGAATCCATGCTGGTATATGGGAAGAAATAATCTTCTCATGTTCCTAGAATTTCAATGGGGCTTTCCCAGAAGAAACTTTTAATAATTTTCTGACCACAGTACTGATAAAATTCCTTGGACACTACTTGTTTTCCCATTAAATTCTACATGGGATCGAGCAGGATCATCCTCCAAGTGGGTCTATTTCTTGGAAAAAAGATAACCTTAATAAATAAATAAAAAATAGGTTGTTTGATTCTTTATTTCCTCTCAGGAGGACTTTGTGATTCTTCACGTGCTCTTCGTGTTTAAAGTCAAATTAGAAAACTCGGTCAAATAACATGATATAAAAGGATTCAGATTTCAGAGTTAAGTCTGATTTTAGGGTTTCTGAATGCAATGGGTTATGTGTTTGGTTGGGAAGAGGAGCAATATTTGTCTCATTTTTCTTTGCTACGTTAATCTGACTTAGAAACAAAAACTAAAGTTTGGGTTAAATAATTCACAGAAATAATGTTTCAGTACAATATCTTAACTTATTTAACTAAATTCCTTTTATGAAGAGCAAGCAGTCACCCTAAGGGCAATTAATAAATCAACTTAGGAACTTGATTAAAGAAATTAAATTAAATATTTAGGCTCGTTCAATAAATAAATTAAATTCTACTAAAAAGATTTACAGAAGCGAATGATCTAATTCAAAATATTTGTATATGATGAAGGCATTTCAAATGTTCTGCCATTTGGCATTGTTTTTCAAAGGATGATTATTAATGGTCTATTGTTTCACTATTGTAGTCAAGAGATTGTAGATTTAAGTCACAATAACATTAGATAAGTAATCAACTTATAAAAATAATTTATCAATTTTAAATATAAAGACCAACTCTAAATTGATAAAAAGAACAAATAAAGTATCTTTAGGTGAAAAAGAATTGTAAAACAAAGATTTTTTTTTCTGAAAACAAAAATAAGAAAAAGAAACGTATGGAAGAGAAAGTCCATATGTACTCCAAAAAGTGCGTAAAAGTTGCTCTTTTTTTGGAGTGTTTAAAAAATGAATTAATGTGAACTTTCAATCACATCTTTTAAATGAATAAACAATTGTTGGATTTTAACTTTTTAATTTTAATCATTTAATTTAATTTAAAAATTATGATTAAAAATTCATACCAATTGCTCTACAACAAACCATTAAATCTCCAATAGAACAATTTTGCCTGATTTGCTCCATCACAAATTAGTAATAGAATTTCTGTTTTGGACAACGAGGGTACTTCTGAGGTATTGATTCAATAAAACTAATCCATCGGAGCCCACACCTCCATTGTCCATACAACCGATCAGGATAAGTAAGGTGATAGCACCAAAATTTGATTTCAGGAGAATTTATATTTTTAATTTGGAAGAGAAGGATCTTCTCAGTTGTTGAAAAAGTCTTTGATTTAAAATAAAGTTTTTTTTTTCAAATTGTACCACCTGACTTTAGAAGTTCTTATGACCCGAAAAAAGTAAACCGTGTATCTCGGGTTCATCAAAGAAGAGAGGTTCCGTGAGGGCAAAAGACTTGTCGCCGGAGAATCCCTTCCAAGTTCCAACTTCGACTGTAGAGAGTGTACGGAGGTTCCTTGACATTCAAGTTCCAAGTACGACGGTAGAGAGTGTACTTACGGCCTTAATTAAAGGTCGATTTTTTTTTATTTTTAACACGGGTATTCTTACTTTTATTGGAGGTGATATTAAACCCACACTAAGGCTCCGTTTGGATGAATAACTCTTATTTAGAAAGAATTTTCAAAATTGAAAGGGAAAAGATAAAAAATTGATTTTCTATTTTACTCCTTAATTATTAAATAAGAGTACCGTCAATCCAAATACAATCTAGATTAGTCGATAGATAGTAACCCTATAGGGAGTAGTAAGGAGGAATTAAGCATAAATCGAATTCAAGACCTTGTCTCATGAGGGGAAAGGCAGAAGCTTAGACAACACACACAAAAAAAAATGACTTCACTGTGTACTCCATTTAAATTAAATGCTTATTTATTTTCAATATATTCTGAGTTTATTTCACTATTAGATTAGATAGAGATGCCAGTTATGGACAACATCGGCAAGGTGAAACAGGTTCTTAATAGATTTCTCTCTTTGAGTCTCTGCCACCGTTTCTGAAAAACAACTTAACGAGTAGAGGTTTAAAATTACATATCGGCTGATATTTTTCTTTCCTCTTTTTTTTTTACAGAAACAATTGATATTATAATATCGACAGATATACTATGGCCGTGATGTAGGCATATCGGTCAATACGAAATGTATCAGCTGATATTCAAATCCCTGCTAACGAGAATCATCAAGACAAGGTTTTATAAAGAAACTAATAAAATTATCTCGATTAAATATTAAAAAATGATGTGTATGTCAATTATGTTTTAAAAATTTCAAAATATAAAATAAAATAAAGAAAAACACAAGTAAGTCAATCTAGATCAATTAGACTCGATTCAAGAGGAGTTTAAGTCAAATGAGTTGACGTGTTTTTTCTTTTTTAAGGAAAAAATCCATTTTGAGGGTACTCCTAGGAATAGATCCATTGGAGACGGAGTGGAGCCTGTAGTTAAGAGACTAGAGCTGGCTATGAACCACAGTGTTGGGGGTTTAAATCCCTCCTCGCCCACAACCAGCCCAAAAAGGAAGGACCTTTCCTTTATATCTGGGGGTAGGAAAATCATGATTGGAATAACGGACCCAAAGCCATGGAATTTGGGTGTGGGTCTTTTGTCAAAATAGCCTTTTAACGTTTTTTCAATGTTTTTTGCCTGATTTGCTCCATCACAAATCAGGAACAGAATTTCTATTTTAAATTAGGAAGAGAAGGACCTTCTCAGTTGTTGAAAGGGTGTTTGATTTAATTTTTTTTTTTTTTTTTCAAATTGTAACATGGGGTCGAAATAACGGTATCAACCGAGATATCAAAATTTTCTCTCCTATTTTTTTTTTTTTTAACAAAAACCACCGATATCGATATGATATGGTTTTAATATCGGCCGATATAATAAGATTTTAAAACCATATCATATCGGCTGATAATCAGACCTCTTACCACCTTACTTTAGAATTTCTGATAACCCGAATAAAATAAACCGCGCCTCTCGGGTTCATCAGAAAAGAGAGGTTCCAAGAGGACAGAAGACTTGTCGCTGGAGAATCCCTTCCAATTTCCAATTAGAGTGTACGCAAGTTTCATGTTCAAGTACGACTAAAGAGTGTTCGGCCTCATTCCAATGTAAAAGGTTTTTTTCTTTTAAATGCGGATATCTCTCTTTTACATTATATGTAAGACTAATCTGACAAATATATATAAATCTCTCTCAGTACACACGCTAAGTCAGTCAATACAAAGTAATTTTAAAGGGAGTGGTTTAGAGAGATTCATTATGAATCGAATTCAAGACTTTATTTTGGCAACACAAAAGATTAGCTCCACTGTCTACTCTATTTAAATTAAATTCTTATTTATTTTCAATATATTCTAAGTTTATCTCACTATTGGATTATTTAGTTATATAAAACTAGTCTTACTTTTATTATTGATTTTTTAATCTTTAAAAAATTATAATTTTTTAATTTAATCTTCAAATTTTAATTTTTATAAAAAACCATCTTAAAAATAACTTTAAAAAATAATGTATGAACGAATATCTATATCTATGTAGGTCTAGAGAGAGAGATGCCAGTGGACAGCATCGACAAAGTGAAACAAGTTCCTAATAGATTTATCTCTCTAAGTCTCTGCCTTTGTCATGTCTATTTATATATGTCAAAATTTATTAATAACTCGATAATCATAGTTTAGTGAAATATTTCTCTTTTCCGATACATAAGATATGTTCATCTGGACCCAATGGCAACGATACATGAAATTTAAAATTAAACTAACCGTTTCTATGTCATATGTTGGAAAAAAAAACACATAAGCATAATTTAATCATTCAGATCTCCAACGGATAATCAGTTAGCTTTTAGGAATAAGTGGTTTCTGTTTTCCATTTCAGAATGGCTAGACCTCGACATCCTGAACAATCTATTGTTCATGTTTCATATGTAGAAACAATCATTCATTCCATTACGTGTGAACAGTGTCGGTATCGGCGTTCTGGTCTCCATGACCTAACCTTGGTGTGCCCTAGGGGTAGTGGGCTCACCCGTGGGAGTTTTATGCTGAACATCCGGCGGTTTCCCACACTTAAATTAAAAAAAAGAACTTTAAAGTTTAAACATATTATTATCATTATTAGTTCCTTAAATGGGTCTATTGTCTAATTTGCAATCATATCTTCAATGCTGAATGACTAGCCTAGCGTTCTGAAAAACAACCTAATGAGGTCCATTACATCAATACAAGGTTCTTTAAAGAAACTAATATAATTATCTCAGATTAAATATTACTGGGTTACTTAAAAAATGATATGTATGTCAATTATATTTGAAAATTTTCAAAAAAATAAAATAAAATAAAGAAAATCCATAGGTAAGTCAATCTAAATCAATTAGATTAGATTCAATAGGAGTTCAAGTCAAATGAGTCGACGTGTCTTTTCTTTTTTAATGAAAGGTTCCTTTTTTACGGTACTCCTAGGAACAGATCCAGTGGAGACGGGTTGGGGCTTGTAGCTAAGAGGATTAGAGCTGGCTAGAACCACAGTGTTGGGGGTTTGAATCCCTCCTCGCCCACTACCAGCCCATAAAGGAAAGACCTTTCCTTTATCTCTGGAGGTAGGAAAATCATGATTGGAATAATGGACCCAAAGCTATGGAATTTGGGTGTGGGTCTTCTGTCGAAATATCCTTTAAAGTTTTTTCAATTTTTTTTTCTAAATATTCAACTGAGTTTTTTTTTTTTTAATTTATGTGTGGGAAACCACAAGATACCCAGTATAAAACTCCCACGGGTGAGCCCACTATCCCTAGGGCACACTGAGATAAGGCCATTGAGTTCTTCACCTCAATTAGATTTCAAATTGAGTGTAAGCTTTGAATTTTCAAACATTGAACTCAACTATCTATTTTAATATAAAATGTGAGACCTAAATTTTTTTTTTTATATATTTTGGTGATAGATTTTCATTCATAAAAGTGATGTCACATTTGTTAGCCGCCCATACGTCAGATTGTATTAAGAAAGAAATTTGCTCAATACTTCAAAAGTCAAGACAAGCAGCGCAAGATCTGCTTTGTAATTTCTTCGCCACGTTTTTCTCTTTGTCAAAACAAATGTATTAAAAGGTTTAAAAAGAAAAAGAGACTCAAGAGATTCAAAGTGAAAAATAAAATATCATTACAAAATTAGATGGGGGACAAAATTAGAAATTTTGCAATATCTTCATATATTTAGATACAAAATATTATATTATATTAAAATGGTTTGGGTCGAGTTTTGAGCCTTGAATTTTTCCTACTTAATATTATATAATCAAAGAAATTTCCAAAATTTCAAAACTTTGAAACTGATTCTGATTATAATTCCAATAATATTTGACTAAACAATAACAAATTTCAAATAAAATTCACATGAGTTTGATTTTTATCCAACCAACTTGTATCTTTGGATAATCTAAAAGATAATTTAAAAGAGTTAGAGTGATGGTCAAGAACTCGTCTCTTGAAATCGGAGTTCCGAGTTCAATTCCTACTACACTCGAAAAAGCCACTCTCCATAAAATTATCCTATGTGTGGATAAAGAATCAGACCTGGGGTGAAAAATTCGCCTGGGCCGAGATATCGGATTTCTCTCTCCTCTTGTGTTTTTTTTTTTTTAAAATATTAGTATTTTTTATTATGTTATTTTTTCTGAATTAAAAAATAAATAAAAGCCCAAAACAAAGCTGATTTTTTTTTAAAAAAAAATTGAAAATGATAATATCGGCCAATATATCAACTCGGGCCCACCGCCGTTTTTTATTTTTATTTTTTTAAAAGGCTTATATTATGAATATCAACCGATATCGAACTGATATATCTCACTGATATATTAGCCGAGAACTATTGCGTACAGCCGATACAATACGTATCGGCCAATATCTTGACTCCCAATCGGACATTCTAAAAGGCCTAGACACCTTATTCAGAAAATGCTTTGTATATTTGGATTTTAGTTGTAATGAAAGCTGAGGTGATGAGATGGAAGCCATCATCTTCTGCAATAAAGCAGTCAGCAAGTACCAACTTGCATCTTAAAAAAAAAGAAAAAAAATTGAATCCACTTGCATTCATTTTAATTTAAGTTTTGCCACAATATCTTGTGGCTGCGATTTGTTTTGGATAATGACAGTCATTTTTAAACAATGGGACCCATTTAAATGTAAACGATGAATAGTGGAGAAGAAAGTGATGTCTTGTAGAGAAAATTTGAATTCAAGGATCTAATGAAATATTACCTTCATTGAATGCAATGGCCATTTGAAAAGGAATAATGGTGGGATCTGCTCACTTGCAGTGGGTTCACATACAAAGTAAAAAAGGAAAAGAGATTTCTGGCTTCTCTTTTAAGAGATACTTGATTTCAAAATTTTGTGTGAAAATTATCATTTTCTCCCCTCAGTTTTTTAAAAAAGGCGATTCCTCTACACAAAACTGAAGGACAAAATGGTAATTTTGGATAAAATTTTGAAATTAGATGTCTCTTACAAAAAAAAGTAGGGTGTCTAAATGACTACTCAATGCGAGGCTTTAAATTTAATATAAATTGAAGCCATTGATAACAAAAGAGCGTTGAACTTCGACTACTTATATGGTTTTAAATTAAATGAAGCTATTTTCGTTGAATTAAAAATTAGTTAAATGAAATTTCTTTTTTCTTTTAAAGATGTGCATATGCTTCGAATGAGCTTTAATGGAACCAATTTTGTTGCAAATAAATAGTCTACAAAAACCTCCATTTTGCCATAATTTTCATAGCTAGTTACGTGAGAGATAAATCTTGGTATCACAATATCATCTAAAATTTTATTGACATATATTAGTTCATATCATATTATCTTATTTATACATAAATTGATAAATTAATTTTAAATCGGTATGCAAAACTGAACGAATTTAGGCCAATACAAACTAATGTCCCGTGAGAATTGAGATCAAGCTTTGGGCCACATATGAAAATTTGATTGGTCAGGAGCAAAATTAGGTCCAAAAGTATATCTGTTTCTAAGTGAAAATACAGTTTTTTTTTGAGAGTTCATGTGTGAGAAACAATAGAAAATTCAGCGTAAAATTCCCACGGATAATACCCACTGCTCTTAGGGCACACCAATTGAGCTACAACCACGTAGGCTTCTTTTTAAAATAATTTAAGAGAAAATATTTTCATTTTTTGTCAGTTAGAGAGCAACATGTAACGACGTGTAAAAAATGCAGTCGATCCATTGCGTATCAACTGCAATGTAGTGGAAAAATCCTGGCCGAAACCTTGGTCCCAACGGGTGAAGGATGTGGACTGGTGACGGATGGTTAGTGAACCGGTGTGGACTTTGTGCATCGACATGTTGCAGCTAATATGTATCGATTCACTAGTACAGATGTAACGGTGGCCCATATACCTCAGTTTGCAGCCTAATTTAAGAAGATAGTTGACATGTTGGTGAAATTTCATTACACTTGGAATTTTTATTTTTTACAAATAAAAACTAACGTTATAGAACAGGTCAAACTTGGCCTCTGAAAGGAGTACAAGAAAAAAAAAAGGGTCTGAACCCCAGTATCCAGAGTCCTACAAGCACAACACTAAAAGCTAGCAAAACTTGCCCACCGAAAATATATCAAGCCCACCACCTTCATTGTTGTAGGCGAACCGAGAATCCATTTCATTGTAGCACTGACCATCCAAACAATTAAATCTTCCATCGAATTCTCCAAATGAAAGTGGTGAGGGTGGGAATTCAAATCCTGGGTCACTCAAATCAGATGTAGAATCCTCTGGCCCATTGAGAATATTCTTCCAACTTGCTTTGGAGCTGAAATTTTCACAAAATTCAGATGAAGCTTCTGATTTCTTGAATTGATCCACAACCAACTCATTACAGCCAGTGCTCATGTAGACCGACGAATCAATGCCGATGCCCGTCGACAGATTGTTTGAGGATAATTGTGGAGATAAAACAGCAGAATCTGGATTCTCCCAAATCTTGCTGAGAGGATTGTTTTGATCAAAGGTAGACAATTGAAACTCATTCATTTGGTTTGCAGTGGATTCAGATGACTTGGTTAAAAGAAGCTCAGTTTCTTCCATGGCCTTATTTGCTTCCTTCTGCTTCAGTAGAGTATGCCAGAAATTTTTTACGTCATTATCTGTTCTACCCGGTAATCTTGCTGCGATAGCTGCCCATCTGCAAGTACCATTTCCAAATAAATTAATTCATACTTTACACCCACCCTCACATGCAATTACGTTCTGCGACTGCAAATAAAAACTTATCCTTATGGTGTTATGGAAAAGATTTTAATTATGGAATCAAACTACAAGAAAATGTTAATCTGTTTCTTTTTCTTTTGTTGTTAAATAGTTTTAACAATTGGGTCGTATAATTCATACCTATTCCCAAGCATCTCATGTAATTGGATGATAGTTCTTTCCTCTTCTTCACTGTAATCTCCACGTTTAACACCGGGTCGCATGTAATTCATCCACCGAAATCTGCAACTCTTACCACACCTCAATAGTCCTAAAGGAGAAAGCTAAAGTAAATACAATTTAACTTTAATGAATCCAACAACATATGGTCTAGTGATATTAACATTTTATTGTTTCTTAAAGATTATATTTTTATATAATATATTATATTATTTTTTTATCTTAAAATTGTGATTAAAAGTTATATCAATTTTTTTCAACACACATAAATTTTCATTGTATGTTAAAGTCAGGAGGATTTGGAGTCTGTACATTCTTTTTTTTTTTATAGATTAAAAGAAGTGTCTATCAAAGGACTGTAACTTGAAAATGCCAAAACATTTCTATAACCACTAAATTCCGGAATATTTATAATTAAGATAAACTATTTTAAGTTGTGATGTAAACGTCTTGGAAGAACTCGGTGTTCTACCCGTCATCATACTTATTGTCAATTATCCTGCATATGTAATGCATGATTTCATATACACTCCAAATAAAATGAGAAAAGTTAAATTATTTTATTATATAAAAATAAATTTAAATTTAAATTTTTATTCTAAATATGGGATGATCTAACCTTCTAATTAGAGAGTGCCTCTACTATTTCCAATAGTAGGTACTTGACTCATGGTTTTTTTTAACAAAATATAGAGATGCTGAAAACACTAACGAAGTGACTTTCTGTAAGTAGATATTCATTGACCTCATTGTTCACTTTCAAAAATGAATTAACTCTGAGGGATTGGCGGAATCTTGAATTTAATTCACATTCAATTCCAATGGACCACTTCTTACAGATTTCACTAGTGTGTACTGTTCAAAAAAGAAAAAAAAGAAACTAGTATGTGTGGATTGGGATGTTTACATATGCCTGTGGAATTAGTCCCACCTCAGTGAGTTGGCGATACCCATGTTATAAAAAAAAATCATACGATTGGAAGAATTCTTAAAAGAAAAGAAAATTGAAAAGTAGAAAAATAATTGCAATTACCAGCAAGTTTAGGGAGTGCGTGCCAGTTTCCATGGCCATGGCTTTGAATATAAGCCCACAGCTTCTCATCTTCTTCTCTACTCCATCTCCCCTTCTTCAGTCCGTTCTTCTCACAGCATCCTTTCCCCATCTCTCTCTCTCTCTTCTCTCTCTACACTTGTCAATTTGAAGTTTGAAGTAGAGTCATTTATAGTAGGGAACAAAAATTGAAGATGATAGATGGGAAGAAAGAATGAACCTTCACATGTCCCTACAATTTCAAAAGGGACTTCTTCCAGGAACTACTGATACTCGAAGACCTTCAACACTACATATTTAAGCGTTGCATTTTTTTTCCATCTACTTGTAGTATCATTTGACTGTTTGACCAGATTCTACTTAGTCTTTCTCCCATTCAGAGAACATGACCGTATTAATAATTCTAGAAAAGGGTTGTTTAGTTCTTTACTTCTCTTTCTCGAAGTGACGTAGAATGTAGCTAGAAATATCATGGATGCTATCTTGGAAGAACTAGTTTGGACTTTGGACTCATTTTGTTTATCAACTCAGTGAGGATTAACTGTTTTATTGACGTCTTTTTCACAACGTATTATGCATTTCTTTATTCTTTTCTCGCCATGTTTTCGATTGTCCATCTATCTTCTATTTACATGATCAAACTACTTTATACAAGTTTATCTCATTTTTTTATTAATTAAAATTATATTTGATGTGCCCAGTAAATAATCATTTCTAATTCTACCCAACAGCTATGCTACACCTTAAGATAACCAATATCTTTTTTTTAACACACTAGAATAATTTAAAAAATTAAATAATAAAGTTTCTGAATCAATATGGGATAGTGGATCAAGACACACTTCTAGTCCTTACTTCTTCTGCTTGGCTTCAAAATTCAAATACTTACGAGTTGGATTTAATAGCCTTGACTCACATCTGGACCTTTTTTTTTTTTTAATTTACGTGTGAGAAATTCAAACACAATCCTAGTAAAATCCTCACGAGTGAGCCCACTACTTCTAGGACATACCAAAGTTAAGTCATAAGGGCTTGAACCCGCAACCTCCTACTTTTTAAAGTGGGAGACAACCAGTTAAACTATACCCATATAGGTAGATCTGAGCTTTTTTGTCAATGACTTGATGATTTGATAATTTAAAATTAACAATCTAACTTAATTTACATAATAAATAAATTAAAGTATAATTAAATAAAAAATGGGTTCGTTGCTACTTCTATTTGACACGTGACAAAAGCCATGATAATTTCCTACCATGTAGTGGCCCTTGTCGTGGACGAAAAGAGTCTGGTCAAACCCATTGGCCTATCATTATTGACTGAAATGTTCTCATTTTGGCATATTCTTATTGGAACTTTTCTGATGAAAGCCTATGAGGAGAGATGGTATTCGTCACCTAGTAGAGAGGCAAGTTGACTGAATATAAATTTATAAATTCAAATTTTAAAATTAAAAAAAGTTTAATATTTTAATCCAGTAACAAGAATGCATGGAATCCTCATCCCACTCTAAAGTATTCAATACTACTAAAACATACATATTATATATGAATACCATGGTTGCCTGCATACTATAGCACCCGCTCACACATGACGTTCATCACCATCCTTCGATTTAGAAATTTGACCCGTCATCTGATAACAATTGTAGCGATCTGACCCTTACTTGTGTGGATATTGTCCGCTTTTTCAATCTATACTAACGCATGGTTTATGATTTTCGCAAGTTTTCCTTGGGAAAAAGCTTCCATACCATGTAGTGTAAGTATTCTACTTATGAATATGGGACTAATGATCACATCCGGCCAAATCTCATGTGGTTGCATAGTAAATATTGGAAATTTTAAGCGGTAAAGGTTTACTGATTCAGTTAGCTTCATGATTATGGTGTTTGAAAATTAATTATTATAACTTTATTCACTGATTATGATAATTAAAACAAATTAAAATAATTACTTAAGGTGGAATTTCAAGAAAAAACATACTGCCCATTTGTGTTTTTCTTTTCTCTAAATTTCATCAATTTATGTGAAGCCAATTTATATTTAAGCGACCCCCTTCAATAAACTTTCAGATTAAAAGATATTTTTAAATATTTTCACAAAAACATGATAATTAATATGAACATGTACTAATGAATCCAAACTAGGATCATAATAAGGAGTTGTCATTTTATTGCATCACGAAGGAAATCCAGTCATGGACTGTTGGCAGCCACAGGACATTCTTATTCATTCCCTTAAATTATTTAGATGCATTGCACATGTGCATCTAAGACCCGTTTTTATATAGAGAAAGAAATATGGTGGGGATTCTTTGCTTAAAATAAACTCTAAAGAATATGAATTATGAGAAGAGCAGATGTAGTGACAAGAGCAGGGGTTACAATATCGGCCTATACGAAATGTATCGGCGGATATGATATGGATTTTCAGTGCCTTGTCATATAGGCGATATATATCGGCCCGATAATCATAATATCGGTCTTTTTTAATTAAAAAAAAAAAAAGCTTCCTGTTGGATTATTTATTTATTTTTTAATTCAGGAAAAAAATAATAAAAAAAAACACAAAAGAGGAGAGAGAAATTTATCGGTTGATATTTGCATATCGGCCGATGTCTCGGTCTAGGCGAATTTTTTACCCCTGGGCAAGAGAGTCCAAGGCTGTGTAACCATCATCATTGATCTCTTTAACATTCCTTATTTTGTTAGGACTTGGACTTCCAGCTTAAAAGACTAGTCGGTTAGATGGAGTGACATAAGTTTTATATAAACCCCTAGATCTCCCTTTACGCTTTCAATGTGGGACTCGTTCGCAGCAGCTCCAACAATCCTCCCTCGAACGAGGCCTTTTGGTGCAGAGTGCCACACCGGCCATCCCTTTTGCATAGGGGATCTCTTGAGCCCACTTGAAGTAGCCTCATACCTAGCTCTGATACAACTTGTTAGGACCTAGCTCTAGATCTCTCTCTACACTTTCAATATAGAACTCGTTCCCAACAGTTCCAACATACTTTTAATAACAACATTTATGACATGCAACATCAAATTTGTGTTCAGATTTTGATATTTCTTTTAGGGGTTCATAGAGACTAGACAATCCACAAGTTGTACGAGGTGTTATATCGAATTAAATTGCATTTTACCTGTGGTCATAATCAATCTGCATCCAACATCGATGGGCTGACCTAAGCTCGTCAAAATAAGTGGTGGATTTAAGGGCTTCGGTTTTATCTATGGTGATTATAAAATTCTATCTTAGTAGAATCAGTGAATTATGTTTTTTAAATCTGTTAAAATTTTAACTCTATGACAATTGGATTTTTTTTAAACTGAATCTATAGACTTTAGAAATCAGATTAATATCAAATTAGGTACTGTAATAGCCCGGATTTTTAAATCAATACATATGTTGGCTATTATTTATTTTAATGGTTGAAATTAAGAATTTTGATGGAATGGATGTTAAATTGATCAAAATTGGGGCGATGGCCCAAGTAGGGTCCAATGGACCAACGATTGGATTAATTTCATTTAAATGGGTCAAGATGGTTTGAACATTAGGGTAAATGGGTAGGAGATGAATTTAATTGGGCCATGGGCCCAATAGTGATCCAAGTAGATGGAATGGATTGAAGTAATTAAAATCACCTAAGTTAAATTGGAATTATCCAAGTGTTATGGTCTAGTGGGCCCCAACTCCACCTCATCAAGTGAGGTGGCATGTGGACCAAGACATAGGTGGGGCCGACCACCATGGTTGACTTGGTCAACCATGGGTTTTCAAAGGCGAATTAAGGGGGATCAAAGTAAGTTGAGTTGAATTAATTAATTTAAATCACCTAAGTTAATCTTGAATAAACCAAGGTGGCATGATCAAGTGGGACCCACCTCCACCTCATCAAGTGAGGTGGCGGGTGGGCTAAGACATTAGTGGGGCCGGCCACCATGGTTGACTTGGGCAACCATGGGTGGATTCACGGAGAAATTAAAGAGAAATAAATGGAATTAAATTATGTAATTAAATGACCTAAGTTAAAAATCAAATTAATTAAATAAATGGTGTGAGTTCAATGGGGGTGAGTCACCTAGGAAATGGGTGAGTCAAATGGGTGGTTTCATCTCATAAACACCACCCAAACCACCAAGCTAAGACCCACCAAAATCGTTGGCTGATTTGGAGTGCCATGTGGAGGGCATGCTTCCCCCTTGGCTAGACCAAAAGCCTAGGTGGAGAGCATGCCTTGGCCAAAAAAGAGGTGGGGCTGCCACCTCATCTAAACCATGCAAAACCGTTGGCCATGGAGGGGTTTGGAGTGCCATGTGGAGGGCATGCACCCTCCATGGCTAGACAAAGATCCCTAAAATGGGGGCATGCTAGGGCATGCATTGGCCCATTGTGAGGTGGTGGTTCCACCTCACCCAAACCACCAAACCACCAAGCCCAAAACCGTGTACAAGAGTGGTATGCTAGACAAGAGGCCTAAGATTAAGGGCATGCATGGACCATGATTGGGCAAAAGGGGAGGTGGAGGAGTCTAACCCAAACAAACCAAAATGAGATGGGAAAACTAGGGTTTCTCCATCTCATTCCCATCTCACTCTCTCCCGCCGCCCCCCCCACCCCTCTCTCTCTCTTCCAAGACCAAGAAGAAGAAAAGACTTAGAAGAAAAACAAGAAGTTCCAAGCTTGGCCGACCACACTCTCAAGACCAAAGACTTAGGGTATATTTCCATTCTCTCCTCCTTTCCCTCTCTCAAACCTATCTCCATCTTGGCCGAACCAGTCCTTGGAGATTTCATTGGATCAAGCTCACCCATTGGCCGAACATCAAGGAGAAGAGGAAGAAGGAAGGCTAAGGATCCAAGAGGAGTAAAAGGAAACAGGAAGAGCCGCGGGATTGGTAAGTGTCCTCAAACAAGATTTTAATTTTAAGGGTTAAAAGGAGACCATGGAAAGTCCATCTTTCTTGGATTAAATGGAGGCCAAAATATCATGGGCCATGGATCTAAAATCCATCCAAGGAAGGGGATGGGAAATGGACAAACCCTAATGGGAGAGATAGGTTAAGAAAAATAAAGGAATATTAAGAACATTATGTATATAAGGTTTATGTATGCATGCATGGTTCTATATTTAAGGATCATGCCATGGCCGAACCCTAAATGTTATGGGTACATGGAGAGGACCCCATGCATGGCAAAAATGTAGTGAATATCAAGATGTATGGGTTGGCCCTTGCATGCCCAAACCCTAGGTTTCTATGTATGTGGATCATAAGAACAAAAATGGATTGGATGAGGTTCGGCCATGGTATATGGCCGAACCCCATCAAGTGAATCTAACCATTGGATGTGGATTTTTAGAGGAAGATGATGAACCATAGGGTTCGGCCATGGTGTATGGCCGAACTCCATGGAGATGTATTAGTGATTTTTAAAGGATGAAAACCATGGGATGTTGGTTAATGATTTTAAGGTCTTGAATGGTTAAAAGTTAACAAATTTTTTTAGGGGTTAAATGAGGGAAACCGTGGAGAAATATTGATGGTTTTTATGGTCCCAAAGGTTGTAAATAATGATAAACTATGGAGAAGTTTTGGTGGATTTAAATATTTTTGGAACTATGAAGATGATGGAGAGAATTGGTAAGTTTAAAAAGGTTTAAATATAGTTAATGTTGATCAAAAGTGATGATCTAAATGTATGATTGAAAATCCCCTCATGGATGGACTTTGTTGTGGATCTAAATGTTGTGAAAGATCCAAGAAAAAACGAGGAAAGACATCATGGGTTCGGCCATGGTGTATGGCCAAACCCCATGACCCATTTTAGGAGTCATTTATGGGCTAAGTTAGTGTCTATGCATGTGTTTAAATGAATAGGATTTAGGTTGAGAAAATGTATGATGTATATAATTTTTGTATCATGATTAATGAGGCATTGATGGATCCATGTTTATGGATCAGTTAGAGGTATGGACATGCACAAATGAAAGGTGATTAATCATGGGTAGAAGGAGTGGCAAAAATGTAATTATGGCAAAAAATGAAGAACCATGGGTTCGGCCATGGTGTATAGCCAAACCCCATGGAGGATGGTTATGGACTTAGGGACTTTTATGATGACCTTATGTGTTGGTTAATGAAGCAAAGGGTGGCTGGTTTAGACTCATATGACTAAAATAATCTAAGGATTAAAATGGGACCCGAAATTAAGTGGGTGAGGTTCGGCCATGGTGTATGGCCGAACCCCACTAAGGTATGAGTAATGGACTTAGGCATGGTTAAAATGTGGGTTTAATTTGTTGAGATGTAATAAGGTAACGGGACCTCGCAAGCGGTGCACGATTGGTGACCGAATTCTTGGACGGAAAGGCAAAAGAACACTAGTTGGTATTTGGTAGGATTCCTGTCTCATTGTAAACCATGGATTATGTGTATATGAATGTTTTACTTAATTTATTTTGGTAACCAAATGACATGTTTTAAGATGAGTTTTAATGCCATGATTTGTATTATTATATGGCATATTGCACTTACATCTCATGCATGGCATGGGAGGGATGAAATGAAACCGGAGTCCATGCTCCGTCGGGGCGACCGATAAACACACATGGGGATACTTTGATGTGCTTCATCCATCAAGAGGGGTACTATGAGATTGTAATACCTTGATGAGGGTTTTCCATCATGGGGGACATTATGTATGATGGAAGAGGGACATTGTATAATGATGATATGGATGATGGGTGGGACTCATGACATATGACACCCATGGCATGGCATTTACTTGCATGATTTTAATATACTTATATCTATGTGTTTTGCTATCACTAATCCATGTGTTGACCCTACTCGGAGTACCTACTGGGCGCGTTATCTAACGCCCTACTTCCACCTTAGATGATGACGCAGGAAATGGAGGAAATGAAGGACGCAACTGGAGCCAAGTATAGGAGCTTGGTGGAGTGATCTAGTTTATTTTGGGAATGTAATTTGAGTAACTTAACTCGTTGGACAGTAATAATTTAGATTACTTGCTATGGTTTGGACTTTATTTTGGACATTCTAATTTTGAGGTATTTTAGTAGTTTAAGTGATGTAATTCCTTGCTATCTAAAAATTGGTAGGATAGACTCTATTATAATTCCGCATTAAGTTTATATTCCGCAAGCTTACTTTCTACGTATGAACCATTCTCATGGACTTAGTTCCACGCACACGTAGGGTTGGCCAGTTAAGGGCCGGACTTTGGAAGCTTGGACTTAACTCGTGTCGTGACGTCCCGCGCCCTTTGTCACTCTTTATTTCAAAAAAAAAAAAAAATAGACTCTGATTTTCGGCTAAGCATAGTGAGAAGGGGCGGGGCGTTACAGGTACATGGACAGACGAGTGTAAGAGAGCTTAGTTTCTATTATATTTAAATATTTAAATAATTATTATTGTATTTTGTTGACATTAATGTAATATAGGCATACATCTATGAAGTACATATATTTTGAATGATCTAAATAAATACACCTTGGCATAATCAAGCTCATATTTAAACTCTAGTTTTGCGCTCTAAGCTTCTTGATCCCTTGGTATTTTGAGAGATTGCACACTCATAATAGCAACAAATAACACAACAGGTGTATCGGGTTATGGTGTGGGTTGTACTCTCTCTGTTCCCTCCTCTCTCTTTGATTATCTTTGGGTTTTAGTCTCTCACATCCACCGATGCCTTCATATATCCTTTTTCTTGTTCTTTTATAAATCTATATTTGTTACCGTTAAAAAAGAAATGACTTTGTCATAGCCTACTTATTTTATGAATTGAAAATGACTTTGTCATGGCTACTTATACCTTCGAGGCTTCTATTTTGTCCTTTTTTTTTTTTCCAATATGTTCAAGAGACAATTTGCAGCACACACATTTCCCTTTCCCTAATGAAAGAAGTCTCTGTTTTTCATTTGTCATTTTCAATACAGATACCATCGAAAATAAAAGACAAAATTAAGAATACTTGGATCTCTAACTTCTCTACAAATTCCATTTTTCTAAGAGAGTTTTGATTGAGGAAAGAATGTCTCTTTTATATTTGAACTCCTTTCATATTTGAGACTCTTTAATAATAAAATCTCTTTTTTTCTGGTGATTTTTTTTTGCTAAAGGATTTTTCACGTAAATCTTTGTCACCTATTGTCATTGTTTTTGGGTTTATCATTCTCTGAGAGATACAGAGATGGACGGGAGGCTGTATGAAGCAGCATTAAGAGGGGATGTGAAGATGTTGAATGAAGTGCTCAAGGAAGATGCATCCATTGTTAACCAGGTCATAGTTGATGGAGTTGCAAAGGAGACTCCTCTGCATGTAGCAGCTCACTGCGGACATGTCGATTTCGTAAGAGAGATCTCCATTAAAAAACCAGAGTTGGCCCGGATATTAAACTCGCAGGAAGTGTGTCCCCTTCATCTGGCCTCAGAGAAAGGCCATTTACAAGTAGTGAAAGAGCTGTTACATGTAGACTCCAACGTCTGTTTCATTCGTGATCGAGATGGAATGACTCCTCTCCAAATTGCAGCCATGAAAGGAAGAATCAAAATCATGGAGGAATTGATTCATGCCAAGCCCATTGCTGCTTGGGTTTTGACCCATCAGAGAGACCCAATTTTGCACGTCTGCGCAAAGCATGGGAGGTATAAGATCCTCGAGAAGTTGATAGATTTGGTGACAGAGGAAGAGTCGGTAAGAGTTGATGAGTTTGTGAATTTGAAAGACAGAGATGACAATACCATTCTCCATCTCCTTGCAGCCAAGGGGCCTTCAAAGGTATAGAGTATTCGATCGATCATAATCTTCTTCAACCTCTGGATGGTATTTTATTATTGTTTTGATATAGATTTTTCCAACCCAAATCTTCTTCAAAATCTAAAGGGGGCTTGAAAAATGTTATATAATTCACAGTGAGTCAAATTTCAATATCTTATTTCTCAGATGTGTTAAGCTATTTTTTAATTTTTGAGTCAATTTCAGCCCTAATTGATCTCTGTTACTTTTTCAATATTAGATTGTTGTTAATTATGTAGAAAATTTTATAATTCCCACCTATGGGATGATGCATCACATGTAGGGATGCATCACATGTACGGGTGAAACTTGGGTCGGTTTAACCTAACCCGCATGAGCCGATATGAGAAATCAATTGGATTGGGTTTTATATTTTTTAAGATTAGGGCCGAGTTGCATTGAAGGGAAAAAAAAAAATCTGGATTTAAATTTGGGTCATGTTGGGTCGGATCAAGTCTTTTTCAAATGACCTAATCCAATCTGAACCTGGATTGAGAGGTAGGAAGAAACTTGCTTGGAACTTGATTCCCTCAGTGGTAGTATGGTCAATTTGGAAGGAAAGGAATTTAAGGGTCTTCGAAGGGTTAAATGCGGATTTTAATGGTATCTCTCATAAGGCGAAGTGGAGATTATGTGGTTGGCTCTGTGCTAATAAGGAATTCAAGGACATTAAAACCAATGATTTGTTCCAAGGTTGGGAGGGTTGCTTAAAGAATAGACCGAGGAAAGTAAGGACGAAGGTTGAGTGGTCTCCTCCGGCTTGTGGTGTTTTTAAGTTTAATGTTGATGGGACCTCGAAAGGTAAACCGGGTCCGGCTGGGATTAGGGGCGTTCTTCGAGACCATTTGGGTTCCATTATTGTTGTTTTTTCGGAATCTGTTGGGTCTAAAGAATCTAATGAGGCAGAACTTCTTGGTATACGTAGAGCCTTATCCTTAGGGTCTGTTTTAGGGGGGGTGAAATTAGTAGTTGAGAGCGATTCCACCAATGTCATTAAATGGGTTAAAGGAGAGCAGCGTCCTCCGTGGAAGCTTGCTACTTTGATACGGGAGATAAAGGGGTTGGTGGCGTCAATGGAGGTTTCGTTCTCGCTCGTTAGCCGCTCAGATAATGGGGTGGCAGACTTCTTTGAGAAGAATGGTGTAGATGGAACTATAAGGGGAACTTTTCACATATCGGGTGGATAGTCTTTTTGCTTTTATTTTGCTTTGGTTTCTTTGGGTGTTTGTAATTTGGTAGTTTTTATTGGTCTATACCTCTTAGGCCCTCTTTGTACTCCTTTCTTGTTATCTTTTGTATTCTTGTTCTTTGAATGAAATTTTAACCTTTAAAAAAAAAAAAGTTCAGTTCAACACACGAGTTGAGTTGGGTCAGCAATTTGGGTCTCATTGAGTTGAGCAATTTGTGTCAACAATTCGGGTCAGGTCAGGTTGGGTTCAATAAATTTTTTTATGAATTAGATTGAGATTATTAAAACTGAACCTTACCCCATCCAAGTTTCAGCTCTATTCAAATGATATTTGGCGTAGCATGTGAGTGTGTGTATATATATTAACATTTCTCTAAAAGCAGGTCTAATGGATCCATTCTCCTCTCACACCTATCTACCTTTGACTCACTTATATCCATCCATCCATGTAGGCCCCAGCCCAGAGGCATAGAAGGCCGAGCCCAAAAGGGCCAGAAAACATAGATAATGAGCCAGTGTCTGTTCAATCGACAGGTCCAGTTGATCCGACCGACAAGCCATGACTGAGCATGTGGATGTGGAAAAAAAGTCCCACATCGACCGGGAGCAGTTTCTGAAAGGGGTATATAAAGAGGGAGCTCACTCCTAATCTAGCACAATGTGTTTTGGGCCTGTGGGTGAGGCCGGGCCTAAAGTAAAGTTGTGTGGGTCTGGTGGGCCCATAGTGGATAATATGGTAAGATTTAGATAAGAGTCGTTACAATCCGGGTGCACCCAAGTGTAAACTGTTAAGATTTAAATATATAAAAGTTCAAAGAATTTAAAAAAAAATAATGATTTTTTATGGGTGTTAACCTTGTATATTAATTTTTTAACAATGTCAATGTACAATCATAATGGTGAGTGTGCAGGTCATAAAATCTTGTATTATGGCCGGAGTGGACACAAATGCCATGAACGTCGACGGCTGTACAGCCTTAGATATCTCCCTGAAGAATCGTCGTGGAAGAGCTTCGAGGGTTCTCATGGAAGCAGGGGCTACAACAGAGGAGCAGATGACAAATTGCAGTCAACAACAAAAGTTTCGATTGAAGATGCTGAACAGGAACTGGTCGGAGATAGCCAAAAAGATGGAGACTGGACTGTTGTTGATGGCCTCTTTGATTGCCACTGTTACATTTCAAGCTATGGTGAATCCTCCCGGCGGCGTTTGGCCGGAAAATGGATTCCATAACAGAACAATCATTGGCTTCAAAACCCACTCTGAACCAAAAATCTCCCCAACACCAACTCTCCACATTGCAGGCCAGGCAATCATGGCTTACGTAGCTCCAGGGCCTTACATGTTCTTCCAGATTTTTAACACTCTGGGCTTCACTGCATCTGTCTACTTAATGGTGGTCATAATGATCCAAGTGAAAAGGCCTGATTCTTTTCATTGGGCTCTCTTCATTGGGTCTGGGATGTTTCTCACAATCATAGCATTCGTCACAGCGTACTGTTCTGCTTTCCAACTTCTGCATCCAAAGGCAGTTTTCAGAAATGGATTTCGAACTCATTGGCTTCCCCTGACGATCGCGTCGACGATGATAGGTTTGTCGATGTTTCTACCCTTCGGTGTCATTCTAGGAAGAAGTACTCGTTTCCATCGATTGATGAACTGGTTTGGGAAGAAATCAAGGTCCTACAAAATCGATAGGACTATCAATTCAACACATTACAGAGATGGAGTTGCAATTTCAGTAGAGCCAAGTCCTTGAATTTCATATCTTTTCTTTCATTCTTTGTTATGGTGTGTGAAAGATGTTTCTAAAGTTGTCATCTCTACAATGTTAGAAGTTATCATCTCAATTTTATTTTCAGGTTTCTTACGATTCAAATTGAAGTTAGACGTTTCTAAAATTGATATATTATAGAATTTATATTTTAATAGAATAATATAAAAAGAAATCATTTTAGGCCCAAATAACCCGAGCTAGAGCAAGCCTCCTCTAAGTCCTACAAATACAATTTGAACCGCACACAGATTTGACTAGTTTGGGGTAAATCGGAGTTCAGCCCTGTTCGGGCCCTTTAACTGAAATTTGAGGTTGAAGTTAGGCAAACTCGAAACTTATCCCAATTTGCATGAGTTGTAGCTAGGGATGGCAATGAAAGCCCAAAAGTCTAAAAGCCCAACTTGTCTAACTCATTATAATTAGGGCTTGAGCATTCATTTTCTGTTTGTCTACAACTGGGCTTGGGCTTGGCACTAAACAAAAGCCCTATGAAAATTGGGCCGCACATGTGTTTAGTATGCTCAAGCCCGAAAATCTGAAGCCCAGCCCGAATTTTAAACCCATTAATCACCCCTTCATGCGCATTTAGTCCCACTTCCATTCCGTGAGCAAC
The DNA here is from genome assembly GCA_013350335.1 of Chimonanthus salicifolius. NCBI lineage: Eukaryota > Viridiplantae > Streptophyta > Magnoliopsida > Laurales > Calycanthaceae > Chimonanthus > Chimonanthus salicifolius. The sequence goes on along the minus strand of CM023538.1, from coordinate 65,650,335 downwards.
ACCACTTCATTTTCTGGTTTTTATCTTCTCCTTTCCCTATTGTTCCCTTGCAACCACCCAACTCCTCCCTCGTGCAGTAATTTCATCAATCAAAGGTATTGGTGAAAATCCTGTGAAAATGAGATAAAAATGTGGTATTTGAGTATATTATCATTATTATTATTAGATTCTTTTTTCTGAATTTAAGTGTGGAAAACCACGAGATATCCAGTGTAAAACCTCCACGGGTGGATCCCTACTTCTAAGACAGATTAAGGTTAGACCATGGAGGCTCGAACTCGTGACCTCTTGCTTCCTGAGGTGGGAAGTAACCAGCTAAGCTACACCCATGTGGGTAATGTCAGATTTTTTAATTTTAATAAAAATGCTACTCTTATTATACAGGGCTTAAGACTAAACTTGCAAGTTTAAATATCTAACTTTATTCTCCTACTTTCTTCTTAATTTGACTCTTCCCTTATTTTGATATTTAATGACTTTAATAATGGCGTTTAACAATGAACTTAGGTGAAATTAGATGACATTCTATGGTGGAAGAAATATTAGATGATAAGCTATATTTTGTTTTTTAAATTATTATTAAAGTAAATTATTTTCAAGTATATTTGCACTTTAATCAAAATTTATTAATGGTTATATCAAGTTTATATGTCACTTTTATTTATATATTTATTTATTATATATTTTCTTACTATGTAAATATTTATGTTTTTGTGAGATTTTTTTTTAATAATTTCCCTGTAAAAATCTAGAAAGTTAAAATTATTAAGATATTTACAATAAGTATTATTATCCGGAGAATAATATTTATAACATTGCTCTAAGTAAGCTACTGAAGAATCTTGACTTGTATTCTATGATTACTAGAATTCTAGAAAGTGACTTCAGCAAGCAAACTACTATATTAAAACTCAGTCCGTTTAGCATTATCCCAACTCAGTCCTCTGAAAGCTCCATTTTTGGACCAAATCAGGATCGGACTGAGTGATATCAAAGTCGTGTTTCACGAACACGGTGTTCGTGTAATTAGCATCGGTCAACTCAGTCCGTTGTTGCCTCTGCCACTGAAAACTCAGTTTTGGAACCAAATCATTATCGGACTAAGTGATATCAAAGTCGTGTTTCACGAAGACCCGTTTAGCATCGTCCTAACTCAGTCTGCCATTTCCTCTGCGGCTGAAAACTCAGTTTCGGAAATATTTCTAGTTTTACTGCTGGAAACTCAGATAAGTTTCTAGTTTTGGGCTGAATTTTTTAAAACTTACCAATCAAATTACTAAGTCGGTAAACTCAAAGAGATTAGTTTGATGGCCAATTTTCACTTTTGTTTGTAGGAGGTTTTCGGATCAAAACCCTCTCAACACAAAAGAGTTACTTCTCTTAGTTCTGTACCCGGCGTGTGTGGATTCAAATTTGATGCTTTGATATCTTGATTTTGAAAAAAAGGTCAGCAATTCTCCCATATGAGTTTTGTGTAAGCAGGCACGGGTTTTAATGTATTATCAATTTTTCCTTCATCCTTACCGTACCGAAAACTAAAAAAAGAAATTAACAGCAAATCGGTTCACTTATTAGCCACTTAGCAAGTCGATTTACTCTGTTTTGCAGTGCTGGTAAATGAACTAGTAAGAATAAAGTTAAGTGAGTCGGTAAAAGTAAAATTGATAATATACTAAAATTCGTATCTGACAAAAAAAATTACGGTTCACTTATTAGCCACTTAGCAAGTCGATTTACTCTGTTTTGCAGTGCTGGTAAATGAACTAGTAAGAATAAAGTTAAGTGAGTCGGTAAAAGTAAAATTGATAATATACTAAAATTCGTATCTGACAAAAAAAATTACAGTTCACTTATTAGCCACTTAGCAAGTCGATTTACTCTGTTTTGCAGTGCTGGTAAATGAACTAGTAAGAATAAAGTTAAGTGAGTCGATAAAAGTAAAATTGATAATATACTAAAATTCGTATCTGACAAAAAAAAATTAGTAGGTCCATTTGAAGAAGTAAAATGAATGTGTATTTGATCATTTCGATCCTTGGTGTAAATTTAACCTTTTCTGGTAAGTTCACAATAAAAGCTACACTGCAGTAATTTTAGCGATGCCCAAGAAATGTAAGTGTCATATCAAAAGTGAGTTCAAAGTGACAATTATATATTCTGGGCTCCACATTTTGTGCTCCTTATTCTTATAAGAATACATAGTTAAACCGTTGACAGGAATAGGAATTTTTTTTTTACTTTTACCTGTTGAATTTATGACTTCCATATCACATTGACTAACCTTTTTAACCATGTACTTTAGACAGAATAGACCTGTATCACTGAACTGCTAGTTACCGTTGTACTAGATTTTCAAAATAACAATTTTTTCTAGTAAACAAAGGGAAAACTTTTTTCTTTCTTTCATTAAATCCCATTTCAATAGAGTTTCAAATTCTAATTAAATGTGATTTATTAATTGAAGAGAGAGAGACAACTCTCCAAGTTGATTTTTAGAATAATTTCTATGCAAATTACATCTTTCAAAGTAGCTCCTTCTCATCATTCAAATTAAACCCAGGTATTTTTTTTTTAATTTTTAATTTTTATATTAGCAAATACTTTTCAATTTAATGGAATCATTAAACACCGCCCTTCTACCACATGTAATATAATTTAAAATTAAATTTAAAAAACTCCTAACTTAATAACTACACGTCGACTAGTCTAAGTTGGAATGGTAGACCATCTCTTACTAGACAGGCCTAAGACTAAAGACTTTCCACGAAAAGTGACAACACGTGGAAACTATCGTTGAACATTACATTTTCCTTGAAAGTGGATCTTTCGCTGTCCCAAGTCTTCTTGACTACGTCGTCTAGAACAAGTTGGGTGGAATCTTCCCTTTCTCTCTATATTAAGAAGCCTTTTTCTCTCTCCTTTTCTGCACAGACATTTGCATGCAAAAAGCTTTATTTTGCTTGTATCTCTACGTCTGTTTCTTCACCAACAACCAGATTGTCGAAAACATGAAGGTATGCACTTCATTAACCCTTTGAAACAGTAAACAAATTCTTCTACTTGGATTCCTTATTCATTCCATTTGAATGATGATCTGTAATATACTTCTTTTTTTTATACAGCAAAAGATAGTGATGAGGGTGCACATGCCTTGTGACAAATGCCGGAAGAAAGCTTTGGAGATCTCTGCAACTAGAAGTGGTAATTAATACTTAATCATCACTAAGCTCTCATTATGTTGTTCTTTTTGCATAACTTGGGTATCTCCATCTCACATTGAAGATGAGACTAGTTCCACATACGAACCTCGTGTATCTAGTGTAATTCTAAAAACTTAAATCAATAAAGTTAATCGTACAGATTAATATAGTAGAACTTTTATTGATAAGACTTCATTCTTTTTTGCTGTGTGTCTATCACTAGCACTATTATACAAATTATATTTTGGATGATTGCCTACTTGATATTCAAAACTATCTACTGAATCTAAATTTCACCTGTGAAAACGATATATTATAATGAGTAAATAGTTTTGATCATAGTGATGATAAAATTGATGAAATAAAATGATCTATCATCGAATATCAATAAGGATAAAATATATTACCCATGATTCTTGTTATGATTATGCTTATATTTATATAAAGATGGGGTGTTTTAATTGCTTCTTATCATAATCATTGTCATTATTAAAAGTTCATCAATATGAAGTCGACTTTTTTAGTTTTATATATATTAATCATTTTACTATCATTATTTTGTATTTCCTTAAAAAATTCATTAAATGGTTTAGAAGTTGGTCCCATCTGGTTCAAATTGACTTATTATCCTTATTTTTTATTTTTGAGCATTAAAATAAACAAGTAGATATTTATACTTGTAGTGGATTGAGTTAAATTATATTTGTTTAAAAATACTAAAATAATATAATGAGTAGTTTAAATTAATCATTGAATAAATTCCACTTTGAAATTGTTTGCAAGATCTCTACCAGGTGCTTTTAGAATCTTCCACCAATCATCTTTCGGATTCACTTTCAATAATATAATTTAGTAATTTTTATTAGAATGATATTATCAATATTATTATTATTATAGTAGATAGGTCTATATTGAAAAATATAGAACGAAAAGAATTCTTCATCGACTCTCACCAAGAACAATAGAGGATGAAAATCCATAATATTATTATTCAATTTGTGTGGATAGAGAGATTTACACATGCATAAAATTTAATTAAGTCTTCTAAGCGATTTTAATACTTTAATTTTTTTTTAAAATAGAAAAATAATAATAAAAAAACAAAATAGATAGACTTGAACTTCGTGTTGACCCTCAAGTCTGGCCCGATTAGTACGTGGTTAGTATTAGTCTATATTTGCCTCAACTGCCCATTCCTGTTCACACGGAAAGTATGGATGTAATTAGGTCCCTCTCTTGAAAGTGATTTTAATGATATATTTTAAATATTCAATAAATTTTCATTTTATTGTTTAATTTTTAAACTTATCCAAAAAGCAAAGATTAAAATAATTTTTAATCTTAAAATATGATATTAGAGTATCTAAAATTAAACATTCTATATAATAAGATTTATTAACTCCATATAATATAACATATATAAAAAATATTTTCTGTTACAATGATAACGTAAAAGGTCCCTTTTACTCTAGTATTATTCTATATTAGTTTTGTTGAAAACCTTTATTTTTAAGTTTTAAATTCATGAAAAATCATCTTAACTAAATTATTAAATTATATTTTTATATTATTCAAATTTTAATAATTAAAAAGGATGACTTTAATTTAAAGTGAAGTGAGATTCCCCACCTCAGTTATTCCCATCTAATCAAGGTACAAATATCAACGGGTCAATAATTTTCTCTCTCGTCTCTATTTTTATTTTTTTCAATATGGTCGATGTCTCAGTCAAGATATTGACAGTATACAGTGGACCCATCAAAACTTGATATACATCGACTGATGCGATATTTTCACCTATGTGTGTAACACATCCTTAGTATCACTCATATTCATAAATGCATTGCTTTAGTGTAAAAGTGTTTGAAATGAGTTTGATGTAAATTTTGTGTTGCAAAGCAGGCGTTAGTTCAGTATCACTGGATGGGGATGATAAAGAGAAGGTAATAGTGACTGGAGATGAAGTGGATACCATTAAATTGGCAGAACTCTTGAGGAAGAAGGTGGGCCACACAGATATACTTATTGTGGAGGAAGTGAAAGCAAAAGATGAGAAGAAGAAAGAGGAGAAGAAAGTAGAAGAATTTCAATGGATGAAATACCAATACCAATATCAGTATCCACAGATGATGACTTATCAAACGTATGACCCCCCTAACCCAAGTTGTACTATCATGTGACGATATGACTGCATTTCATAGTCTTTGTCTCAGTTATGTGTGTTTTTCTTAAGATCATATTATCAGACGTCTCACTTGATTAATTCATGAGACATATATTATAATAAGTGATGTTGGGTCTACAAATGTGTTTATCTGATGAGCTTATTGTAAAGCTCTTTCTTTGAATACAAGAAATCATATTATTTAATTTTTTTTTCTCATAAATCATAAATTTAGATACTTGGGGACTTGATTGTAAATACCCTTTCTTTAGAGTCACTGCAGTGATGGATTATATTCATTCCTGTTTGTTCAAACTTCACATCAAGCAAAGTAATGAAAGGGAAACTTTAAGCTAAGTTGCTTTCATCACTTCTCTCCCTTCTTCTCCTTTCTACTCCCTTCTTCTCTTCCCTTTTTTCCACCTTTTCATGCACCCAATAAAATGATAAAGACTCTCATGTTTACTGAAAGTTGGTACAGAGAACGAGTAACAAAATCCGTAAGGATTAGTTTGATAGTTAAGACATTCGTCTCATGAAGGAAGATCTTGAGTTTAATTTATCTTCAATCCTTCCAGACTACTTCTATGGAATTGTTCTCTATAGACTAAATCAGTGGATGTGACTTGTGAGGTTTACATATACTCGTGAGATTAGTCTCTATCTCTACTGTGGAGTGGAAATATCCATATTAAAAAAAAAAAAAAACTTAAATCTGTGTGGCCCACCTTTTTCTTATAAGAGGCTGATCATTCAAATGAAATCAACCCCATCTCCAACCACAGAAACTCGATCTTGCTCTTCCCATTTAGGGCCACTGAATCCACACCTGCATTGCATTGGATAATTTACAAAGATTTCAAACTATATTGTAATAATCAATTGTCTTGTTTTTTAAAGGCAAGTAACTTCATTTTGTATAAAATATGTTATGTAATCTTTTAAAAAGACTTTCCACCGTGAGAAAGAAAGGACTTACCAACACTCTTGATTTCTTTTATATCATATTACGACATAAATGAGCAAACTTTATGGGAGATTGGGGATTCAAGCTCCAATGGCCTAATCTTGGTGTGCCTTAGGGGTAGTAGGCTCATCTATGGGGGTTTTAGTAGGATTTTGCCTTATTTCCCACACTTTAATCACAAAAAAAAAAAAATATTTACATTCCTAGGAGATCAAAGGCTCATGATTTGAAAATAATTGGTGTGTTGTCTCCCTTGTAAATTAAGGAGAGATCATGATCTTATTTATAGAAAAAGATAATTACAATAATAGAAATGGAATCAATAAAAGAGGAAAGACTTAAAATAGAAAATACATCTTTAGAAAATATTGACTAAGAAAATAATCTAATTAAAATAACTAAATAACAAATTATATCTTTATAGATTCTAACACAGGATCAGCAAAGTTTCTTTTCACATGGGCCCAACCTAAACGGAAAACAAAAAGCCCAGCCCTAGTTCCTTTTCGTATGGGCCCAAACCTAAACCGTAAAACAACAAGCCCATTGGTCTGTTGGTCAAGGTCACCCACGTGAAAAATATCCTTGTTGACTTGAATCAAGACCCAAGTCAAGTCAAGTCAACCAACCATAGATTTAAATGTTTCCTTTATTTCTCTATGGGTCTACTTTTCCACCTTATAAAGTCACATTTTCAAACTAATAAATCCACCTTGTAAAGCCTATTTTTCTTTGATATAAATGGAAATTGAGTAATTTATAATCTAAAATAAGCTTAGCAAAGAAGGCGACCTAAGTCAAGTCAATCAAGCATAGATTTAAATATTTCCCTTATTTCTCTATGGTTCCATTTTTAATTTTTAATCTAAAATAAGCTCAGCTTTCCATCGTTTATTCAATTTGATACAAAGTGACCTAAATTTCTTTAAAAAATTAAAAAATGAGATGAAAAATAATTTTAATAGAAAAATAAAAATAAAATGACTTTCTTTAATGTGGGACCATGGGGCTATGAAAAATAGATGTAATAGGCTAAGTTTTTTTTTTTTTGAATTTGGAGTGTGGTATATTGGTCAAAACCCATGGATTAAAAAATTAGAGTTCTCAAATAGGGTTTCTTTATTCAGGGTTGGGTGGTGTGGACTCCTTTGCCCAACTTGATCCAAATTTATTTTGGTGTGAATATTCATCCCATTTAAATTTGATGTAATCATGAAGTTCTCATTACTCAATTTGATTTTTAACAATATATATTAATTTTTTAGCGAAATTATACTTATAAATCTAGTGACTGCATATATTTTATAATACTAATCTATTTTAAATTCTAAAATCAACAACCACCATTTGTTAGATTTCATAGTGTCACTGATCCTCATCTGAGTAGGGAAATCCATTATTATGCAATATTTACCAGGATGACTCGCAAAAAGATTACACAAATAAAAGTAGGGTGGCCATTCAGACACCCGACTTTACGAAATTTAAGTTGAAATTACCATTTTGCCCTTCTGATTTTGAAAAATCTTTCATCGTCCAACTGCACATCAGAAGGGTAAAATGGTAATTTCACCCTAAATTTCGAAAAAAGGATGTCTCCCAGTAGAAAAGTCCGGTGTCTAAATGGTTACCCTAAAAGTAAATCCCATTTAACTATAAAAACAAGTACAAAAGCAAAACTTTCTCTCTGGTACAATCACGCAAGTAATGGACATTGCTGGAAATCCAAACTCTTTTAGTCCAAACAAATGGACATCTTATTATGTCAGTCAATCAATTTGTATGACTGAGAAGGGGGAAAAAAAAATCAATATTGGCAACACTAACAATCCTCACATGATAGAGCAATTTGGAGAATTGGGCTCATATACTTGCTCATAAGTTATAATTTGTGGGTGGTGAAAGGAACTCTGTATCCACAGAGATGGGTTAATAGCTTCAATCTTTTCATCTTTCTTTTCATTTTTCTTTTCCTCTTTCTTCTCTTCTTTGGGCTTCACTTCTTCCATTGTTACAACCTCTGTGTGGCCCACCTTTTTTCTTAAGAGGCTGATCATGGATATGAAATCAACCCCATCTCCTATCACCACCACTTGATCTTGCTCGTTTCCTTCTATGGCCACTGAATCTACACCTGCATCTCATTGGGAAATTTGAATAAATAACAGTGAAAATTTTTAGGTGATTCAACAAATCAAGAAAAATAGACCAAATTCATCATATACGCAATATCAGTCTATTAACACGTATGCTGTTCAAGGGGCAGGTTTAGACCAGGCTTTCCTAAGGCCCAGTTTGTTTGTATTTACAAAGTCCGAGTCCATTGAATTGCAAAACTGTAATAAAAAAGAAAGCCCAGCACCAGTTCCTATTCAGATGGGCCTAAACTAGACCATTGATTGACAACAACCAACTCTGGGTCCAATGTTCCAGCCCACCATAGTGGAAATTTCTTGTTGAATTGTCTCAAGACCCAACCCAAGTCAACCCAACATAAATTTAAATTTCTCCATGGGCTAATTTTTCACCTTATTGTATTTTCCACATTTCCCAAATTTCCACCTTACAAAGTCAACTATTCATTCGTTATTCCGACTTTTGTTTTCATACTGCTCTAATTTCCAATGGGCCCAATTTTCTACCATAAAAGTAATTTCTGTAATTTCTCAGTGGGTTCAATTTTCCATTGTAGAAAGTCACTTAACTCACTTTTGGTTTCTCTCTCAGCAAGTAAGCATGAAACGAATTCAACTTTAATTTTTCATCAAATATGGAAGCGGGAAGAGAGCTCCTTGATGGATCATTGAAGGGAAGAGAGCTCCATGACGGATCGAAAAATTGGAAAATATTAATAACTTAAACATATAAAAATTGAAAAAAATATATTTACTATTATAACATTATAATAGAAAACAATGAAAGATTACACTTAAAAGCAAAAGAGAAGAAAAGAAAGATGAAAATAAATAAATACTGTATAGAATTTAAAAAATTAAACTATTCTATATATCAGTTCAAATTCAAGTAAATCAAATCATATAATTTTGATTTGATTTTGGATGCCCCCTAACACAGGCATTATCTTTTAGGAGGCAAGGATTTTTCGAATTTTCCATTTTGCCTCTAAAGAAATTGGTTTACTTTCCAGTGAATCGGTTCACCTGTTTGGTACACCAATGAGTGAATCAATTCACTCGGAAATGAAAAGAGTCCAATTCGATACACCGATAAGTGAATCAATTCATTCGAAAGTGAACCGATTTCTGAGGTTGGATGAGGGGCAAAATGGAAGTTCATTAAAACCCGTGACTCTTAAAAGATAATGTCCGTATTAAGAAGAGCACCTTTGAATTTTTATAACAATCACATCAAGAAGGTAAAACAAATTGATTTGTAATTACCAATGGTAGATGTAACAATCTGCAAGGCCTTGGACCTGCATTTCTGGCAATTCATCTGCACCTTCATCACTATCTTTTGCTGCATATAAAACAAAAAGAAAAGAAAAACTAAAATCAGTATCAGAAACATGTAAGTATTATCGTGGAATGATGAAAATGGCTGTGTTTTAATGAAAGATAAAACTACACACCTTCATATTCTCTAGTTGAAGAATCCACCAAGTTTACACCTGGGCACAACGGGATTTTCAAGGAAATCTCCCTGCAGAAAATCTAATCCAAACAATAATGATTTTCTATGAATGGAGAGAGAGTGCTCTTTATACAGGAGATGAAAGGCGAAGAGAAGATTCCTCCCAATTTCCTCCAAGGAAAAAGCATATATTTATGAAGAAATTCATGTATGAAAACTCATCACGGGAGAATTTTCTACTTGTCAATCGACAACACGGGAGAATTTGAAATCTGCAACAGCTGAATGCAGTTTGTAAACCCAATGGATTACCGTAGAAATGTGGTTAAGATCAATGTAACAAATATCTCTGATATTTTATTTTTATCACAAAAATATCGACAAAATAACTTTTCCCGTTAAAAACCCTAGTTTATCTCGTCTGCCATTTTTAATTGTAAATTCCCATTAAAAACATATTTTTATCGCGAGAAACGGTAAATTTCCGTTAAAATTGTGAGATTTTGCTGTTAAATTCCCTCTAAAAACGCTTGGGCCAAATATACATTTTTTATTTTTGAAATATCATCTATTTTTTCAAATTTCGGCCACATTATTTATTTTTATTATTTTTTAAATAATATATTTTTCACGAGATTTTTCCGTTAAATTTCCGATAAAAATCTGAGAATTTGAAAATATCCCGCTATTAACAATTGCCGTTAACATCCCGACAACGAGATTTGTGACAATAGTTAAGATGAGAATTCTATTTGTGTGGTAACAACAAAAGGACGACCTTGGGTCAACGTTGATTATAAAAGGAGACCAACCTAACTAAGGTGATGGACCATACCGTGTATGAATCATGTGCAGGAAAGTCTATCTCTTCCTCTTCAAGTCATCTCTTTCCGAATCAATCACGTGTAGGAAAGTCTTATCTCTTCCTCTTCGAGTCATCTCCTTCCCTCTCTTGTTTCTTCATTTGTGGAATCCCTAATGAGGTAATGTTGTACTGACGTTTCTAGAAAACACTGGAGGGTACCACGGCACTATGATTTGGGATCAACTGTTCTGTTTCACTTCTGAAAGTAGGAGGTTACAGATTCGGGCTCCCACAGGGCCGTCTAGACAGAAGTTGAGGCCTAAGGCAAAAAATCTAAATAAGGCATTCTTAGTATTTAACATATTATTATAAGTAATATTTAATTAAAATTTTAATTATATATAATAAAATAAATTATTCTAGATAATAATTTTTTTAACTTAAAAAGATCAAGAGGCCAACAATACAGAGCATTGAAAATTTTTCCCATCCGATTAGCATATTCATCTCAGTGAAATTAGCATATTCAGCAATTAAAACAGAATAAGAACACTTTAAAATATCAGTATACTAAGTGGTGTGAAATGCAAACAGAGATTAAGAGATGAGTTCTCTCTACTGCTCTTATCTTCTTCTTCTTTTTATATATATAATTTGAATAATTTACAATCAATTAGCTGAATAATGGAAGTGAGAAAAAAACCCAAATCATTTCCTTTTTTTTTTTTTTTCAATCCCATTTACAATATCAAATTTAACAACATTTAAGGAAAACCTATCTAAGAAGCGAAATGGGGATGGAGGAACAACAGAGAGAGGGGTTTTCTGGACTTACTTTCATGGTTTTAAACGTCTTTTGAAAATAATCTTAACAAGTTTTGAGATTAAAACTGGTTCTAATTAAAACTGAGATTAGCATTAAATCAAGAAGTAAAATAAATAAAAGGATTAATATGAGAATAATTTACAAAAAAATTGAAAGAGGAAGAAGAGAGATTTCGACCGATTTGGGTTTCAGAACGAATTTTCATTTCGATTTTAATAGGATTTTTCCAAAACTACCTTATCTCATAAATTTATCAATCCAAACTGTTTATCAATTAAAACTGAAATTTTTAACTAAGAAATAATAAAGAAATGAAATGCGAAAGACCTGTAGAAGTCACAGAAAGAGAGTGAAGATGTGATTGTTGGGCTCCAATAATCAGCAAAGAGAGGGGTTGAAGAAAGATTAAGAGTCTGAAAGAGAAAAAGAGGAGCCCCTTTTTACAGCTGCATCGAGTTCAGCCCCCATGGCGAGAGAGACTTGGATGGGAGCCCAGTGAGAGGAGCCTTCTTCCTCTTGGGGCCTAAGGCGATTGCTTTTCTGGCCAAAGGATCAAGACGGTTTTGAGCCCCCATGACCTAACCTTGATGTGCCTTAGGGGTAGTGGGCTCATCCGTGTGAGTTTACGCTTGATATCAACAGTTTCCCACAGTAAACTGCAAAAAAAAAAAAGTATGATCTAGGTTCTAGATCCACCTCTGAGCGGTGCATCATCTGATGACTCATCACCATGTGGACCTCACCTCCACAACGGTTGTGAACTCATCCATGTGTGGGTCCCATCCGATTACAGATGTTGCTGAGTTTGAAAATCATAATTGAAACAGGAAGAAAATCGAATAAGGTGCTATCCACGGCCAGAAGGTAAGGAATTGGATCAGAAGAGAAAATCAAGCAAAAAGATTAGGTGTTGGGTGGATTTAGGGATAAATAAGATTTCAAGCTTCTCTTTATTTTATTCTTTTAGAAAATAAGGCATATAAATTAATCATTTGGCCTAAGTTGTGGAAAGATTTTTGATTAGTTGAAGTTAAAAGTAGCTTGAAGTTTTTTTTTAATATATATTTTCAGAACGGTGAGTTGATGACTTTCGGTTTTAATTTGTTCTTAGTGTTGAATTTCATTTCATTTAATATTAATTAATTGTACGGTGAAATTCTCATTGTTATGTCTTACATTGATTAATGTTCAATTAATTTGAATTTCACAATCAAAGCACTTACACACACCCTGAAAATCTGCCTCTACACACCCGAATTCGGATTTTCGGGTGAAATTACCATTCTGCCCCCGCGTTTCCATTCATTCGAATGAATGCCCAGTTCATTTTGGCATTCATTCGAATGAATGGATTCATTCGAATGAATCCCCAGTTCATTTTCGATTCATTCGAATGAATAACCAGTTCATTTTCGATTCATTCGAATGAATGGGCTGAACAGTAACACGGGTACTGTTCAGCCCGATCATTCGAATGCCCAGCCATTCGAATCCGCTGAATGGATTCATTCGAATGAATGGCCAGTTCATCTTGGCATTCATTCGAATGAATACATTCATTCGAATGACTGTATATTCATTCGAATGATCGGGCTGAACAGTATCCCGTGTTACTGTTCAGCCCGATCATTCGAATCATTCGCACACGATTCCGCTGAATACATTCATTCGAATGAATTCCCAGTCATTCGAATGAATGGGCTGAACAGTAACACTGGATACTGTTCAGCCAGATCATTCGATTCATTCGCATACACATATAATTCATTCGAATGAATCAGTTGATTCATTCGAATGAATACCTTCAAACATGCATTCATTCGAATGAATTATCTGATTCATTCGAATGAATGTATCAGAGGCTGCCTCAGAATGACAGTCCCTCTCGTTGGGCTGATTCATTCGAGTGAATCAGCCCATTCATTCGAATGAATCATCTATTTGAAGGCATTCATTCGAATGAATGGGATGATTCATTCGAATGAATGCCTGGGAGACTGCCTGAGAATGACAGTCCAGGCATTCATTCGAATGAATCAGACCATTCATTCGAATGAATGCCTTCAAACAGATGATTCATTCGAATGAATGTGCTGATTCATTCGAATGAATACCTGGATTGTCATTCTCAGGCAGTCTCCCAGGCATTCATTCGAATGAATCATCCCACTCATTCGAATGAATGCCTTCAAACAGCTGATTCATTCGAATGAATGGGCTGATTCATTCGAATGAATGGCCTGGACTGCCATTCTCAGGCAGTCTCTGATGCATTCATTCAAATGAATCAGACCATTCGTTCGAATGAATGCTTGAAAATGTGCATTCATTCGAATGAATGGCCTGATTCATTCGAATGAATGTCCTGGACTGCACATTCTCAAGCATTCATTCGAATGAATGGGATGATTCATTCGAATGAATTCGTGGACTGCCATTATCAGGCAGTCTCTGATGCATTCATTCGAATGAATCAGGCCATTCATTCGAATGAATGGCACATTTTCAAGGCATTCATTTGAATGAATGGGATGATTCATTCGAATGAATGGAACTTATATATAAATCGATCCACGAAATTCCACACGTCTCATTCCATTCAAAACCCTAAACCCTCGTTTCCCTCTCCCTCTCCCTTCTCCCTTGAACCCCTTTCTCAATCCCTTCTCCCTTAAAACTTAAACCCCATTTTCAACACCCACTTTTCACCCTTAAATCCCTTTTGCAAACATGTCTCCCTACAACCTCATTTTCAACCCCCTTTTCAACTCTCTTTTCAATCCCAAACCCTTGAACCCCATTTCAAGCCCAAACCCTTATATTCCATTTTGAACCACCTTTTTCAAAGACTTAACCCTAAAACCCCATTTTCAACCCCCTTTTTTAATCCCAAAACAATGAACCCCTTTTAAATCCCAAACCCTTAAAAGAAATCATTCCCATTTTCAACACACTCACTCTCTCAATCTGTTACCTCGGGTCGAAGTTACCTCTCTCAAGCTAATATCTGGATCTCGTATCTCGAATCGAAGATAAGTCGTATCTCAATTTTTTTCTAGAAATCATTATTATTAGTGTTTTAGAGGTAGGTTTAAATCCTCAAGTTGCATGGAATTTGTTGAGGGATGTTTTGAAAGTCGTGAAGACCTTATAAATTATGTTAAGAATATAACTCTTAAACAAGGATTTGTATGTATGATAAAGAGGTCATGTAAAAAGGAAAATAAATTAGTCCTTGGCTGCGATAGAGGAGGTAAATACCGCAGCAAGGTTAGCTTGGATGACGATGACAGAAAGAGGAAAGCATACTCTCCCCAATGTAATTGTCTTTTTGAAGTTAAAGGAAAACAGATTGTTGATGGGTCATGAAAGTTGACCATAAAGAGTTTGGAGCACAATCATGATATATCGGATGTATTATTAGGTCATCCAAGTACAAGATGTTTTTCAGATTCTGAGAAAAGAATGATCATTGAAATGAGGAGTAGCAATATACCACCACGGCAAATTTTGACGACCCTTAGAAATCAAAATCCAGATATTGGAATATCAACGGCTGATTTGTACAACTTTTGTTCTGCACTTGGGAAAGAGCAACTAATGGGTCGAACTACAATTGAAGCTTTGATAGAAGATCTTCAACAAGGTGGTTATCAATACTTTCTTGACTATGACAGTGATGGTCATCTATCTCATCTCTTTTTCGCACATCCGAAGTCAATTTTTCTTACCGACAGATATCATAATGTGTTTCTGATGGATTGCACGTACAAAACCAACAGATATCATATGCCATTGCTTCATGTCGTTGGTGTGACAAGTTTCAATAAGAATTTCTGCTCATGCTTTGCATTTCTAAGAAATGAGAAATTTGAAGATTATGTATGGGCATTACAGATGTTTAAAAAGGTCTTCGGAGTGCAGCATAATCGACAAGTTCTTTTGACTGATAGGGAATTGGCGTTAAAGAATGCCATTGATTTGGAGTTCCCTAATGCTGTACATATTTTGTGTTCCTGGCATATCAACAAGAATATTGTCGCTCGTTATAAACCTTTGCTTAAGAAAATGGAAGACTGGAATGCATTTTTTACCGAATGGAATAGCCTGATTGAGTCCCCAACCGAAGAAGCATTCAATACAGCATTTGAGGCATTCAAACAAAATTTTAGAGATGATTCGCAGGCAGTGAACTACTTAACAAGGACATGGATCCCACATAGAAAACAATTCGTCAAGGCATGGATCGGATGGAGTTTACATTTTAAGAATCGAGCTACTTCAAGAGTTGAGGGTGCACATGCTATTCTGAAAAGTTATATATCTACATCTACAGGTGATCTAGATGTTGTCAGAAGAAAGATAGCCCATGTCATTCAAAATCAATTTGAAGAGTTCAAGATTCAACTTGAGGATGAGAAGATTCGGTTTGCATGAGATGTGTCTATTCCTTTCTTTGATGAATTGAAGGGCAATGTTTCTCATTTCGCAATGAATGAGGTTTACAACCAATATGATATACTTATGAACCGATCATTTCCACCCATTTGTACGGAAGAGTTTACAGTTTCAATGGGCCTACCGTGTGCGCACAAAATGCAATGGATGGACAAATTACATTTGGATGACATACACCCACAATGGAGAATAGACTTAATCTCATTGGCTGACTTGAGGATTGAAAGGAGAAGACCTGGGGATGTATTAGATGTACACTTTGAAGGTATTAAGAACAAATATGGACATTTGTCTTCGTATGATCAAGAGATGCTCCTAAATCATCTTCAAAATCTTGCCATCCATGATAAGCCAGTCAGTCACCCTATTATGCAATATTCTAGATGACGTCATCCAGGTTCAAGGAATTCATAACAAGGCCAAACATCTACACGTCGAGATCCTTCTGCATTTGAGATTGTAGAGAATCAACTAAATGGAAGGAGATGTGGGTTATAAAAAAATATTGGTCATACGAGGAGAACTTGTTCGAATAGGCCACCTTCTTCACGAGCATCTACGAGTGTAGATTTAAATGCTGATTATACTGTAGGTGATTTCATTGAATCACAAACAATGAGTTTTCCACAGGATAGTGGATCTTACAACTTTGGTGACGATTCAACATATAACTCTACATAAATGACCGAAGTAAGTTCATTCCTTAAAGAGCTTATATGTATTTACCAATCGACATATAACTTTTCCATATGTTCTAATGTGATTTTTTTAAATGTTATGCAGTGGTCTGGTAATCTTAGAGATAATGACGATTTCTTGCAATGGTGGAATCAATGAAGTGAAGATAGGAGTGTCAATATCTTAATTCAAGTTTCTGCATATCTTTGTACCTAGGATTGATCTCTTTAAAATTCAAGTTTCTGTTTTTCTCTGCTATTGTTTTAAAGATGCAGCAACTCTCTTTTCCTTTTGTGCTAGGGTTTGTCTTGGATGCCATGAGACAACTTGATGGAATCATTTTAAATGATTAGTGGCTTTCATATTTCAACCATGGACCTTTCTAACAGACCATCATCATATGCCAAAATGGGCCCAAATGGGGATGATCACTGTAAGGAGGTATGTGGGCGATCATTTTACAGGATCATAAAACATTTAAAGAGAATTTTAATTTATGCAGAATACAGTTTCTATCAATCCACTTCTACAATGGTTGCTTAAAAAAACCCCTTCAAAAGTACAAATCATCATCCTCTTCAAGTTTCTTTTTGAAAGATAACTGTAATTTGTTGTTGTAAAGGGAAACTTATGTTTGTAAGAAAGAAAATCACCACCTTTCCATACAGTGGTACTGATACATCCATCCCTTGCAATAGTTAAAATGGTGCCCCTGAATATTATGAATCTCTTGTTGGATGTCGTGAAAATCCACCCAACATTTGGCTAGGAAACTGTAGCACTGTTGGCTGGAGAACCAACATGTCAAAATGTGGTATCCATCATACATTTTAAAGCTTCGATTACCCATGATAGTGTTGTAACCCTCCATGGTGCCTTTTTCTCCATGCAACCCACTTAAGTGCAATTGTTGAATCTTCTATAATAATGAGCTTTTTCAGAAAAAAATCCATAGGTATCTTAAGTGCTTCCTTTGTTGCTTATGGCTCCACCTAGTTTGATTCCTTTGTCCCTGCCAGTAGATTGCAACTTGGGATGGTTAGGTTGAGCCTTCAATCAGTTCAAGATAGGGCCTCTGTTGCAATTACGGGGACTGAACCCACATCAGGCCCGGATAGGCCTTAACAATTTGAAATTGAGTTCATATCTTCAAAAAAGGGGCCCAAATAGGTCTTCTTATCTTGGCCCTTTCCACTACCATCTCTGTATTACTACTGGCCATTTTTAAATACAAAAGAAAAAACTTGCTAGCATATGATCAAATGTGTACTTTCAATTTTTTTTTTTTAAATTGATTGGAATGTTTCATAATTTTATTGTCAAGAAAAAGAATACAACCTGAGTAAGGAAGCTCCCTAAATGCACTCTCCTGAAGAATCAATTAACTACTTGACTCCAAGCCACTCTTTCAAGCTTTGTTTGAAGATGTGGGTGTGAGAGTAGTGGGCTTGAGAGAATTTATTTTAGGGTTATAGTTGAGTTCAAGGCTAGATGGTTAGGATTTTAAATGATTTAATTAAAGGTTGAGATTTATTTTAGGGGTTATAGTTGAGTTTTATTATATTGTAGTTTTTAATATGATTTGTGGTATAAAACATATACATTGGATAAGGAAGGGCCCTTGGGCCAAGTCTATACTTGTGTTTTGGTTGGGTCACTCTTAAAATGCAAGACCTGCGAGTGGTCTAGTTTCAACCTAGAGCCCCCTTTTTTTCCTTTTTACCCCGAAATTGATCTTAGGCCTTGGCATAAGATGACTTAATCTCGGTTAATTATTTAATCTAATAAAATATGATAATATGTCTAATGCAAGGACATCTGATCTTACAACTGGTAAACAAAATCGAATGCTGATCAACAACTACATTGGCCGCTAAGCTAGTTACAACAGCCTCTTCAAAAGGAAAGAAAATCAGACATTATAGAGTAAAACACATGACTGTATAATCATTCAAAATAACATGTTCATTCAAAATATGAAATTTATATCTGTTTTACATGTCAATAATAGAAAAAAAAAAAGTACATCAAAGACAAATAATATCCGGATCAGAGGTAGAAGGTGAGGCAGGTGAAGCAGCAGGAGGTGCATCAGGAGGTGCAACAGGAGGTGTAGTAGGAAGTGTAGCAGGAGGTGCAGCAGGTGGTGCAGCAGGAGGTGCAGCAGGTGGTGCAGCAGCAGGTGCATCAAGAGGTGCAACAGGTGGTGCAGCAGGAGGTGCAGCAGCAGGTGGTGCAGCAGGAGGTGCAGCAGGAGGTGGTGCAGCAGGTGGTGTAGCAGGAGGTGCAGTAGGTGGTGCAGCATGAGGTGCAACAGGAGGTGGATGAACTGGAGGTACATATGGAATAACTGCAGTCTGACGAGGACGGGGGCGAGAAACTGCTGGTGCTCGACTCAGAACAGAACGGGAGCCAGTAGCAGCTGCAATTCCAGTCGGACCAATACGGGGTCCAGAAGCTGCTGCTAATCCAGTCTGACGAGCAGAGTGGCCAAAAGCTACTAATGCACTCGGCCGGACCGGGGGGCCTGAAACTGCTCCAAATGGACGACCAGGGGTGCTAGATCCTGCTCCTGAAGCTGAAGCACCTGCTCCAGATGTAGGAGCATGGGTGCCAGATCCTGCTCTTGCAGTTGGAGCAGCTGATCGAGATGGACGAGAAGGAGTGTCAGATGCTGCTGCTGAAAATGAAGCTGCTGATCGAGATGGTCGACTAGGGCTGCTAGATGTTGCCCCTAAAACTGAAGCTGTTGTTCCAAATGGACGAATAGGAACAAAAGTGGCTCATGCATATTCTTTAGATACCCTTGCTCGTAAACTCCCATCTGCTTCTGCTGATAATGCTGCTGTTATCCGCCTTTCTTGTGCTATAAGCACTGCCAGCCTCAAAGTATCTATAATCTGATTCTGCATCGCATCCAACCTTGCAGAAACCTGATCATATCTCTGATTCATCTTCTCCTCCAAAGAAGAAATGCTATCAAGGATCTGTTGCGTGTTGATTCCAGTTGATCCTTCTTGAGGAGGAGTCCCTGCCTCGCGTGGCTCGCGTGCTTCAGATGCCTCAGATGGCTCAGGTGGTAGTGGTGCCTGAAGTTGAAGTGCCTCGACAACTTTGGGTACCCATTTCTTACTCACTGTGTCGAGTTGGAATCCCATCTTCTTCAAAGTTGAATCATTGAAATAATCAAATCGGTCTAAAGAAACTTTATCATCGGGGAGAAGAGGGATTCCGCGTTCTTCAAAAAATGAACATAGAAATAGACCGTACGGAAGACTGCATCTTCTCGTCTTCCGGCAGGCGCGCATGTGACTAATGATGATATGGGAGATGGAGATTTTTTTCCCATTCATGATGCACCAAATCAAGAAGACATCGAACCATGTCACAGTAGTATGCCCTTTTCTAGGGCAAACACAGTTGACAACTATGTGGTGGATGATTCATGCCTCTAATGTCAAATTCGTCAGAGGGGGGTCTTCTTCTCAGTAATATCTGTCCTCCCACAGATTTCGTTAAGGGCTACCAAAACATCAAAGCCCTCAACATCAGTGGGCCATGTACGATTGTCGTACATTCTAATCGCATCTTTGGGCAAATTATATAGGACGTCTAACCTATCCCGTGTAATGACAATTTCTTGCCCTCGGACAGATGTTTTAACAGTCTCATCGTCAAATCTTTCCACATTGGCATAAAATTCTTTAACGACCGTAGGATACATATCACTTTTTAATGCCAAAAATGACCCCCAACCTATTTTTTCAAATAAAGATTCAACTTTAAAACCAAATTGAGTGAAATATGAGAGGTCTACGATTTTACCAAATATGAATGACCGTGTCGAGAAATCCTCTCTGTACATGGTCGCCGCTTCCGAAGATACGAAATAGGTGGGGTCGAATGCGGTATCCTTCTTTTGTTTTTTCCCTCCCCTTGTTGAGGTTGCTTTCCTCTTCGACGACAATGCCATGGGTTAAAGGGTGAGTTTTTCAAAATAAAAGAAGAAATAGGGAGAATGGGGTGGGGTTTGGGATTGGAATGGGGTGATTCGAATGAAAGGGGTGTGTGATTCGAATGAATGGGGTGTGATTCGAATGAATGGGGGTGTGATTCGAATGAATGGGGTGTGATTCGAATGAATGGGGGAAGGGCTCCGGAAAGGGACTTCGGAATGAGGGAAGGCCAAGCTTAGATTGAGGAAAGGGAGAGCTAGAGACACGGCCGGAGTTGGTGCCAGAGTAGGAGAGTGAAAAGGGGAGGGAGAGTTTCGATCTAGGGTTTCGAAATGGTCTGATGGCGAACGAGGGAAGGGGTTAGGGTTCGGTGTCGATAGAATGAATCGACGGTTCTTATATATTAAGTTCGCATTCATTCGAATGAATCAGGCCATTCATTCGAATGAATGCACATTTTCAAGCATTCATTCGAATGAATGGTCTGATTCATTCGAATGAATGCATCAGAGACTGCCTGAGAATGGCAGTCCAGGCCATTCATTCGAATGAATCAGCTGTTTGAAGGCATTCATTCGAATGAGTGGGATGATTCATTCGAATGAATGCCTGGGAGACTGCCTGAGAATGACAGTCCAGGTATTCATTCGAATGAATCAGCCCATTCATTCGAATGAATCATCTATTTGAAGGCATTCATTCGAATGAATGGTCTGATTCATTCGAATGAATGCCTGGACTGTCATTCTCAGGCAGTCTCCAGGCATTCATTCGAATGAATCATCCCATTCATTCGAATGAATGCCTTCAAATAGATGACTCATTCGAATGAATGGGCTGATTCATTCGAATGAATCAACCCAACGAGAGGGACTGTCATTCTGAGGCAGCCTCTGATACATTCATTCGAATGAATCAGATAATTCATTTGAATGAATGCACGTTGGAAGGTATTCATTCGAATGAATCAACTGATTCATTCGAATGAATTATATGTGTATGCGAATGAATCGAATGATCGGGCTGAACAGTATCCTGTGTTACTGTTCAGCCCATTCATTCGAATGACTGGGAATTCATTCGAATGAATGTATTCAGCGGAATCGTGTGCGAATGATTCGAATGATCGGGCTGAACAGTAACACGGGATACTGTTCAGCCCGATCATTCGAATGAATGTACAGTCATTCGAATGAATGTATTCATTCGAATGAATGCCAAGATGAACTGGCCATTCATTCGAATGAATCCATTCAGCGGATTCAAATGGCTGGGCATTCGAATGATCGGGCTGAACAGTACCCGTGTTACTGTTCAGCCCATTCATTCGAATGAATCGAAAATGAACTGGTTATTCATTCGAGTGAATGAATTCATTCGAATGAATCGAAAATGAACTGGGGATTCATTCGAATGAATGAATTCATTCGAATGAATGCCAAAATGAACTGGGCATTCATTCGAATGAATGGAAACGCGGGGACAGAATGGTAATTTCACCCGAAAATCCGAATTCGGGTGTGTAGAGGCAGATTTTCCGGGTGTGTGTAAGTGCTCCCGGTTTTCCGTGTTAAGATCGTACTTGAACTCAAAAACACTAGATTTCTTGACCGAATTCAGTTATTTACTCTAAAACCTCAAATCTAAAATATCAAATACAGCTTGCCCGCACAAAAAACTCACGTGCAATATGGCCAATTTTATCCGATAATTGGAATATGATCAATGTTACCGCATCTTCAGTCGGGATTTTCTCTATCTACCTTACACGGCAGTAGAGAGTGGAAAGAGGAAATTGCCTGTTTGAACCGACTGTATAGGGATGTCTCGGCAATTGCTATATGCAACTTGGGTAAGTTGCTAAATTCAATAAGGGGCAATCTCCATACATACAGGCAGCGTGAAAGGGGCACCTTCTTTTCTTGTTGGGTTAATTTCTGACAATAGAAACTGCTGATAAAAGAGGAAGGGTCCTCCAACGAGAGTCTATTTATTGTTGGTTGGTTGATGCTTAAGAGAAGTGGGGCTGCTTTACATACAGCATATCATAGAGAAAATCAGCCAGAGGAAAACTCTCTGTATACAGCATACATCGAGGAGTCTTGCTGAGAGATTTCACAGGTGAACAAGGGGCTGTCCTCCATTCAGACGGCAGCTAGACCTGTGAGACAGAGAGGCTGATCTCAGGAAAGAGATTCATACAGCAGCAACCTATTGTGTGCAGCCTTGGGTGCGTTGGAGACTCCGACAGGTCGTCGGGTGGTTTGTTCTTCAACAACGGCGGCAATGGACAAGGGACAATAACTTGGGTTCTTTGTCCCGGATTGGTTTGCTCAATCAAAAAATAATTTTTATATTTGTATCTCTTTTATTTTCTCTCTTAATAAAGGGATTTACACGCTCCGTGGATGTAGGCCAAGGGTGGGCCGAACCACGTAAATATTGTGTTGTGCTTGTGTGACTTTATTCCGATATTTTGGTGTGTTTATTATTTCCGCTAATAAACGCTAACATAGAATTCATATGGGTGGTATCTGTTTTCAAGATTCTAAACTTTATTTTATGATTGTATTTAAAGGAAATTATTGTTGGAGAACAAACCACATACAAATCAAAGATCAATTACACACAAGAAGTAAGAACATAGAAATTTACGTGGTTCGACAAAACCGTCTATATTCGCAGAACGTGCATCACGATTCCACTATCAAAGGAATACCGAACATGTTACAAGGATTACCCAATGCTTCTCCTACCCTCTTCACTGTTTTCTTTTCTTCTCTCACCCAAGAGAAATCTACAACTGCTAAAGTAAACTCTAAAAGAGAAAGAGCCCCTATATACTTGGGCTTTTACAAGTTACACAGACTGGGCCAGGCCCTTAAGCACAGCTTGGCCCAATAAAAGCCCTTGAGCCAAAACTCAACAATTATGTGACTATCACTTTTAGGGATTGTAAATCTTACTTTTAGGTTGTGGTGAGAAAATAAACATTTTCCATACATGTGAGAAGGTTTGAGTGAAAAGTTTGGTGGCTAAAAAGGGGTCCATACATAACATTGGCGGTGCTTCATAGTCTCTAATAGACCATCTATTCTATGTTACACTCAACAAGTCATGCACAAATTAAGTTCACCTAATAAGAATTTTATTCCATAACTAAAGGAAAAACAAGACGAATTTAAGAAGATAAAAAGAAAAAAGAGCACCATGAGAATTTATATTAATACAGGAGAAGATCACATGATAGGACAATTACGTTGTCTTGGCTCCTCATATATGAACTCTGGATGTTAATGGAAGGGCTGTCTAAATGAGAATGGGTGTGGGCCTCTTATCTCATGTCCAATATAATGGGGTATTGGATAGTAATTCACTGGTTTCGGCTCTTCTTTTTTGGGCTCTTCTTTTTTGGGCTCTTCAGGAGGTTTGGGCTTCACCTCTTCAATGGAGATTATGTTTGCACAGCCTACCTTCTTTCTCATACGCTTTACTAAGGAAGCAGTATCAACATCATTGCCAATCACAACCACCTGATCTTGTTTTGCCCCTTCTAATGCCACCGAAATAACACCTGCATTTTAGGAAATTCCAAGCAAGAATGAGAAACATTTGGAAATGCATTATTCAAGGATTAATGCTTTGTTTTTTTAACATTCAATTGCAATTGCGAGTGAGAGAACGGATCTCAAGTTTTTCGGATACCAATCTGTGAGAGTTGGTTTGACAGTCAAGAACCCATATGAGATGTGGAAGATCTAGAGTTCAAGTGACTCTCTACACAAAAGAATTAATGCTTTATTTTTTATAACATTCAATTGCTCCAACGAAATTGAAATTTCTACATTGAAAATTGAAATTACAATTGTGGGTGAGAGAAGGGATCTCAAAATTTTCAGGTCCCCTCTTCGATATGTAACAGCAGGAAGGAACCCTAAGTGTTGTACACTTTGAAGATTAGAATAGTGAGGTAACTCTACAAGGAGTGGCTCTTTGGAGTGGAATGAGAATTGAACTAGGGACTCCCACTTCTTAAGGCGGAACAGGTTCCTGACCATCACTCCAAGCTATTTAAATTATTAACAAATTTGATATCAATAGTAAGTTTAAGGTTATAAGGAATAGCACTTACTAGATTCTTTTACATATTCATGCAAGCTAGTATAATTAGTATTAAAAGGTTTTGGATTCAAAGTTGATTGTGACTAGATCCAAGCTCACATCCCTTATGTAACATGAGGAATTTTATTTTCCTGCCATGCCTCATAAGTCAAATGTGGTCCCGAATTTTGATCTTATAATTCATTATATATTTTTTATATTAATAAGACTAGCAGAAGGCACATGCTTCACGCGAGTGAATTTAGTCAGAAATTTATAGCAAATAATTTTTTTTAATTTTACGATACTAAGATAGAAGAATTTTGATCATATCCTTCAAAATCACTAAATTTTATTACTAATCTATTTTCATCATATAAGCATTGGATAAGAAGTTGACTCTTACTATATGATTTATTAAATTCAATTATGAGTATGAACTATAGATAGATGAAATATAAATTCAGTAATGGTCACACTAATGATTATTGAACATAAATTAGAGAGGAAATGACACTTTCACTGTAATTTAAGAAGAGATTAATGAGATAATCACCATCAGCAGCAGCAACAATCTCTAAGGCCTTTGTTCGGCTCCTTGGGCAATGCATGTCCACATTAATCACTATTTTTTGCTGTAGACAAAAGAGCAGTAAAATATGCATTCCACAAAATTTGTATATGGGCAAGATCAAGATTCCAAAAAACAAGTTTATTTATTTAATTTTTTTATAACATGGGTATTCTCACCCCACATTTGAAGTGAGACTAATACTACGACCATGTGTAAACCTCTAAATCCACACACACTAATTTCATTCATAGAAAGTAGTATGAAAGGGTTGATCGTGAATTAAACTCAAGACATCACTTCCTGAGACAAACATCTTGACCTTTCAAGCCAAACCCATTCCAGAAAAAATCAACTTAATTTCTTACAGCTTGAGTAATTTTTTTTTTTGAAATGAAAAAGCTAAAAACTTGTGTTTGCATGAACCTAAACATTACATGACAATAGAAAAATAGGTACCTTCATCTTCTCTTCCCTTTGTCTTCTTCACTTCTCTGCATAAGTAGAGATTTCTGAAGATTTCTTTACTGTAAAAGAAGAAGAGTCTCTTCCCCTTTATAAAGGATGAGAAGAAGGTTCGTGTTTGCTTCTTCTGTGGATGAATCCTAATCAACCCAAGCACATGATATGCTTAAGTTGCATTTAAGTCTTTACTCGCTTGTAATCGTCAGTCCTACTTACTGCACATGATCTGTTTACATATTATAATTTAGATTAGTAGGAAGTCTCTAAGTTTTGACTTTCAAAATCACATGAGCCCTTTGTTCTAATCTCTTTACATTGCACTTAGATAATAATTATGGAAGTGACTCAGTATAATTTGATAAGATCAAATAGAAAAATGAACTCAAAAATAGAGTTAGGTTTTGACTTTTGAACTCAACACACCTAATTGCACCCTGAGTTCATCCTAATCAGCTGATTTTGATGTTTGTGCGTCACCACATGACTCACCAGATGATTTGTCTTACTTGCATGTGATAATAAGTTTGGTGGGTTGGGAATATAAAATTTGGATTATTAAATGGCAGTATGTTTGGTGGTGCAGGCATGAGAATTGAGATGGCAAAGTTCTCTTATAACTATTAGTTTTATTTTTTAAAATTAAATGAATAAAATGTTAGAATAAAAAATTACAATGAATATGTTCATAATTTATGCTTTAATTTAAAAAAATTAATTATATGATTGAGTTATGTTAGATTAATGTTTTTTTTTTCCTTCATTTTCATGTGTGGCACACTTGAGAAATGAGCTGGCAGCTCTTGGATCTAGAGCCCATTTAAAATGTTTCACATGCAAACCTAGTTTAAAAAATCATTTTGACTTCACCTCCTAGAGTGAATCGATTTAACTCAGTGGATCATCTAGTCGAGTGAGTAGAACTCGTTTGGGAGTTCTGATCTGAGTTCTAAATTTCAGCTACAATTTTTGCATTTATCTGACTTGTTTTATGTTAGATTTTTTAAAAAAGTTAAAAAATGAGTGAAATTTAGGTCCACTTTTCTCTTAAATTTTAGCTCCACCAAAGATTTTCAAAATTTCAATAAAATCTGATATTTCACAAAATTATATATTGACTCCTCAGAGTTCATAATGGCATGAAAAAAATTCTCAAATTACTTTGGAACTCTCCCATTCGAATGAAGCTGCTATTATTTGTGATTACTAAAGTAAAATTTAATAAGAGGAGAAGCCCTTTCTCATTTACTGTAAAGATGCAACTTCTGAAATCTCTAAACATTTTCCTGAGAACAATCACACACACAAGAAGCAAGAACACAAAAAATTTACGTGGTTCAGCAAAACCGTCTAAATCTATAGAGGGTCCATCACGATTCCACTATGAAGAGAATACCGGACAGATTACAACGATTACCCAACCCTTCTCCTCTCCTCTTCACCGTCTATCCTTCCTCTCTGTTTTCTTTACTTCTCTCTCGCTTTTACAAGTTACACAATAATGTCTGGGCCTTACATAAGCATAGCTTGGCCCCAATAAAAAGGTCTTTTGAGCCAAACCCCAACAATTACGTGACTATCACTTTTAGGAATTGTGAATCTTATTTTTAGGTTGTGGTGAGGAAAGAAACATTTTCCATATATGTGGAGAGAAACATGAGTGAAGGTAGAGTGAGAAGTTTGGTGGCTAAAGGGGTCAGTGAACCTTCCTCTGGGCTTTCACTTGAGAGAGAACGTTGTCAAAATCTCATACTTGTATTGTAGGCATACATTGAGGATCGATTTTATATGTTCTTGTTCCTTATAAAAGAGAATTGTGCTTCATAGTCTCCAATAGATATGTTACACTTAACAAGTCAAGCACAATTAAGTTCACCTGATATAGATTTTATTTCATGACTAAAGAAAAGACAAGATGAATTTAAGAAGAAAAAAAGAAAAAAGAGCACCATGAGAATTTATACAAATATAAGAGAAGATCACATGATGGGACAACTACGTTGTCTTGGCTCCTCATATATGAACTCTGGATGTTGATGGATGGGTTGTCTAAATGAGAATGGGTCTGCGCCTGTCATCTCATGTCCAATATAATGGGGTATTGGATAGTAATTCACTGGTTTCGACTGTTCCTTTTTGGGCTCTTCTTTCTTGGGTTCTTCTTTTTTGGGCTCTCCAGGAGGTTTGGGCTTCACCTCTTCAATGGAGATTATGTTTGCAAAGCCTACCTTCTTTCTTATACGCTTTACTAAGGAAGCAGCATCAACATCATTGGCAATCACAACCACTTGATCTTGTTCTTCCCCTTCTAATGCCACAGAATTAACACCTGCATTGTAGGAAATTCCAAGCAAGCATGAGAAACATTTGAAAATGCATTATTCAAGTAGTCAGGTGAGATACCTGGACACCTTCAATCATAAGAAGAAAATGTATTATTGAAGGATTAATGCTTTATTTTTTGAACATTCAATTGCTCCTTGACCAAACTGAAATTTCAACATTGAAAATTGAAATTGCAATTGTGAGTGACAGAAGGGATCTCAAGTTTTTCGGGTCCCCCCTTCAATATGTAAGTGAAGGAAGGAACCCTACGTGTTGTACACTTTGAAGAGATTAGGATAGTGAAGGAAAGACTATTAAAGACATTGATTGATATTGAAAGTAAATACCCATATCAAATTACAGTGATATAAACTATAATTTATATTTTTATGGAGGGGTGAGTAGGTTTACATTTAGATTTTGAAGTTGAAGTTGATGTTCCTGAGTTTGCATACGTTCCGATGACTAGTTGAGTGTTTTATACCTCACTCATAAAAAAGTTTGACATTGATAGTAAGTTTAGAGCTAAAAAGGATGTCTTATAGCACTTAATTTGGAATTGTCTTAAAATAGTTGTCTCATTTGTATTTGAATAAGATAAAGTGTGTTGAAAAATACAAATATTTCAAATGAAACAACTAAAATGAGACGGACGGAGTAATATATATATACATACAAGCTACTACAATTAGTATTAAAAGAATTTGGATTCTAAGTTGATTGTAAGTTTGTAACCTGATACAAGCTCACATTCCTTATGTAATATGAGGAATTTTATTAACCAGCCATGCCTCATAAGTCAAATGTGGTCCCGAATCTTGATTTGAAGATCGTGAGGGAAAGTTGGAAAGAAAGGCTTAAAAAAAAAATTAATTTCATCAATGCTCCAACCACAGAAGTCGTATTCTCCACATTCCATGATGAAGCAACTACGATGTAGCATGTATAAAATTATTTTAAAATCTACATCTAATGAAAAAAAAATAGTTATTTATTTATTTCTAAAAATTTAGCAAATCTTTAAAATTTAACTAATCTAATCTAAAGAATGAAAATGAATAACATCAAATATCAATTGAGAAATTCATAATTAAACATCAAATATTCATTATCTTACTTTTATATTAATAAGACTAGTAGAAGGCACGTCACTATAGCTTAAGAAGAGATTAATGATGATTATTGAACATTGATTGAGAGGAAACAGCACTGTCACTATAACTTAAGAAGAGATTAATGAGATAATCACCATCAGCAACAGCAGCAATCTCTAAGGCCTTTGTGCGGCACCTTGAGCAATGCATGTCCACCTTAATTACTATTTTTTGCTGTAGACAAAATAGCAGTAAAAAATGCATTCAACAAAATTTGTAAATGGGCAACATTACATGACAATAGAAAAATAGGTACCTTCATCTTCTCTTCCCTTTTATCTTCTTCACTTCTCTGCAAAAGTAGAGATTTCTGAAGATGTCTTTACTGTAAAAGAAGAAGAGTCTCTTCCCCTTTATAAAGGATGAGAAGAAGGTTCAGGTTTCCTTCTTCTATGGATGAATCCTAATCAACCCAAGCACATGATATGCTTAAGTTGCATTTAAGTCTTTACTCGCTTGTAATCGTCAATCCTACTTACTGCACATGATCTGTTTACATATTATAATTTAGATTAGTAGGAAGTCTCTAAGTCAAGTAGATTTGCATTTATTTAAAAAATAATCTCTTAGTATTGACTTTCAAAATCACACGAGCCCTTCGTTCTAATCTCTTTACATTGCACTTAGATAATAATTATGGAAGTGTAGAAAGTCAATCCTAGGTTTTGATTTAACTAAGAAGTTCCTCATTTGACTTTCAAGATCACATGAGTCCTTTCTTGTGATTGGACGAATGAGAAGTCAACTTTTCTTTTTTTAAGCCCTTTTTGGAATATGGGGTATGAGGTTGAAATTTTGGCAAACACTACAATTTTATGTCTATATGAGACGAAATTTCAGTTATATTAGTCTATTTTAAACTTTCAAGATTTTAAATTTTAATCAAAATTCTAAGAAAAGCTTGTTTTAAATCGTTTTTTTACTATATAAGACCCGTCAATAAGACAAAACTCCAATGTCTAGAATTGAGATGCCACGGACACAAGGAAGAGTAGTCGATTATTATAAATGTGAAGGTAAGAAAATAAAGACATGTTAGATAGTAAAGTGACTCACTATACCTGAATAGGTGTAGATCAACTGGTTGCCTCCCACTTCAAAAAGTGAGAGTTTGCATGTTTGAACCCTTATGACCTAACGTTGGTGTGTCTTATGAGGAGTAGCCTCACCAGTAGAAACTTTACGCTGGGTATCCTAAGATTTAATACACATAAATTAAAAAAGAAAAAAAAAGTGACTCAATATAATTTGTGATAAGATTAAATAGAAAAAAAAACTCAAAAATAGAGTTAGGTTTTGACTT
Source organism: Chimonanthus salicifolius (assembly GCA_013350335.1). Taxonomy (NCBI): domain Eukaryota; kingdom Viridiplantae; phylum Streptophyta; class Magnoliopsida; order Laurales; family Calycanthaceae; genus Chimonanthus; species Chimonanthus salicifolius. The sequence continues at coordinate 65,619,771 of CM023538.1, read as the reverse complement.
TTGAACTGAGCACACCTACTTACTTTTGACTTTTGGCTAAGTTGGTGGCGTCGACTCCATCTCCACCACAACCAGCTCATCTTGGTCCTTGCCTTGTACACCTACTGAGTTCACGCCTGCACCAATGTCCATAAGACCAACTCATTAATCATGATTATCTGTAATTTTTCCATGGCCCATGGTGTAACTAATGTTTTCCACTATCATGTTGGTCATTTTCGTCATTCTATTCTTTCATCTTTTTTCCATTAAGGTGTCTTCTCAGGATATGTACAGCCCTTTTTATCCACACACACTTAATAATTTTACGGGAAGTGACATTATTACTGCATGAAATTTAGAATATTTCTTTCACTATTTTTCTGTTCGATCTAATGCAATGAACCAATGATAATCAAACACTTATTAATTATTCCATCTTAATGATAGAGCGTAATTAGTTGTTATTTACTCACTACAGTCGAATGATATGAGATCTATTTCCACGTGGGAGGAAGCTTGTAAACTTGGTATAACAATATTACAACTTCTTCCCCATATGAAATTTAGAAAGCTCCTTTTATTATTCCTTTGTAGATCTAGTGTCAATGCGCACATAATAATAGTAGGATTAGGAATTACAATCAAATCCAATCTGATTGCTTTCCTAATTAAATTATAATCCACTGCATAATCATTCCAAACTAGTAAAATAAATAGCTAAATTACTAAAGTCAAATGGCAGAAGAACAATCTCCACATGAAAGGAAACGTAGCATGCATGTACACCATGTGCTAGAGTTGGAAACACGTCTAAATTGTCAATACCCGTTCTCATATGGTTTATGGACTTTATAGGATATGATATGGTTTGTGTAGGGCTTTACTTTTATAAAAATAGTTTTTTTTTTTTTAATTGTTTTGGACCCCAAAATAGTCAAGAAAACAAAGAAATGCAAATCTTGACACCCTCTCTAAGGTATTAATTCAACAAGAATAATTCCCTTAAGTCCATACGGCCATTGTCCTCACAATCGACCGAAATAAGTCAAGAAGTAACACCAAGAAAAACCCAATTTTAGTGATAATATAAAATGACATTAGCGATAATTACCATCGACAGCTGCAGTAATTTCCATGGCTTTCGACCGGCATTTCTGGCAATGTATGGATACCTTCATCACAATCTTTTGCTGCACAAAGAAAGAACAAAAGAAGAGAAAACTAAATTCTCACATAACCCAAATCCAATCCGCCAAATAAAACCACTTTTTAAATTTTAATTTCCATTAGAAATCTAAATTGCGATGCAATGATGCTTAGTTTTGACAAAACTACGTACCTTCATCTTCTTCTCTTGAAATCAAACAAATGCTACCATAACCAGTTCCAGTGACATTTAGACCCGAAGTGTTTCTTTAGAGAGACTCTGTGAAATGGAATTGAGATGGGTCTCTCCTTTTATGGTGGATCAAATGGACTAGAAGATTATTGCGAAACAAAGTTTTATTAAATTAAGTATGGAAACCCACTAACCCTTTGAAAAGTCAAATCCAAAGGACTTGGTTTTAAACAACTCCATGATTCCTAGTTGGAGATCACATGATTAGAGCTGAATCGTTTGCTTTAAATTTACAAAAAGTGTTATCAATGGGAGAATGGTACTCACGCTTTTTTAACATAATGGTTTTAATGCTAAATGTTACAAGGGCAATTTTTCCCCTAAAATGACTTAGTCATTTGAGAGGTGCCCACGCCATTATGTGTAATTAAAGATCAAATACACAAAGAAGTAAGAACATAGAGTTTTATGTGGTTTGACAAAACTGCCTACATTTACAGAACGTGCATCACGATTCCACTATGAAACGAATACCGAACAGGTTACAAGGTGATAAATGCCAAAAAATGCATTTATATTTTAATATTATTGGACATTCTCACATTTCTTTTATATTTAATATATGCATTTACACGTGAATTTGTAAGTTTTATTTAATACAATTTATTACTTGTATTTTCTTTATTTTAGGAAATTAACCTAGCCAATTTAATAAAGTTAGTCCCGAGTCAAAGCCCGAGTTAAATATCGAGTTCAAAGCTGAGTTGAGTGGATGCCGGGTCAAAATTGAGTTACGATCAAAACTGACTATGTCTTTGGTCTGGGCGGATAGCTAGCAGCAGAAGACCGTTGGAGCATGGAGGAAAGCACTGAATGAAATCAGGAGAGAATCAAATTACCTTAGGAAGAAAGCAGGGATTTAGGAAGAGCTGGCAATCCCATGGAAGGAAAGTTGCCATTGGGTTGCTACAGAAGCAAAGAAAATATGGAAAGGGCCGAAACCCATTGATGCAGGAAAGAGCCGTTGGAGCAGATTTCTTCTCTTACAAAAGGGAATCTGGAAGTGAAGAAGGGGGGCTCGCGGGGGTTTAAGAAGGAAAGGAGCAGAAAAATCCATCGCGCCTTGGAAGAGAGCATCCACGGCAGCAACCATTTCTTCTCCTTTCTTGTTCCATTGTCTTCTCTCTTTCTTCTGGCAGATCTTGGACTGTTAGAGAGAACGGGCGAGTGACACGCCTGGGCAAATCTGAGGATTGGAGTGTCGACGGCGGTGTCAGCGGCAGTAACAGATTCTAGCAACAGAGGTTGGGCTGTCAACAGGTGGCCAGCGAAGCAGCGCCGGGACTGAAGCAGAGAGGCAAGTGACATGCCAAACGGCCAGAGGCAGCAGCAGATTTGTGGGCTTCTAGTAGCAGCCCAGCGTTTTCAGACATTTTCGAACCAGAACAGAGGGTCGGGAGGAAGAAGCGTTAACAGTAACCCAACATTTCAGTCTTGAAACTTCTCTCTTCCTTTCGTTTCACAGGGAGGTTTAGTTTTATTTTTCTTATCAGAATTTGGTTCAAACACTTTTTATTTTGAAATTTAATTCAGTAAATTGTTGGTATGTTAATCCTTTTTATCATTTAGTTTTTAGTTTGTTGAAACATTTTTTTATTTACATTTGAAAGTTTAATTAACTTAATGGTATTTTTTATCATTATGTCCAGCTAAATTCCCAGCTAAGGTTAGGGGTGAAGTTTAATTATTTATTGGGTATTTTATTTCAACAATTATGATATTAATGTGAGTTTTGATTAATTGAATGGTTTAATCTAATCTTAAATAATTATTATAAATCTAAATATTTTCCTTGATTTATTGTAGTTTCCGAATACAATAAATACTTGGTAAATGTATGAGATTTGTGATAAACTATCAAGGACCTATCCATGTCTATATATTTTTCTTGATTTATTATTATTTCTGAATACAATAAATGCTTGTCGAATCCCTGTGAGATGTGATATTTTATTACTTAACCTTCAATGATTCGAACAAATTATATGCAAATTATTATTGAGATAACTGTCCAATCTTCTAGTTCAATAGAATCGTCATTCGAATTGAATTGAGACAAGTTGATGAAAATGCCCTATGGATTATTAAATGGATCCCTGAACCTTAGTGATTTCTTTTTATTGATTTAAATTTATCACCATCTTTGCTCCATACTTTGTGTGGAAATAATCAAAATCTAATTTTCATTCTTTTAATTTTAAATAGTGTTCTTAATACCTTCAGTCCTTGTGGATTCGACCTCGGACTCACCGAGTAATTATTACTTCGCTACCTGCGCTTGGATTTACACTTTTTAAGTGGTAGCACAAGGATTATCCAATCCTTCTCCTCCCCTCTTCACTGTTTTATTTTCTTCTCTTTCACCCAAGAAAAATCTACAACTGCTAAAGTAAACTCTAAAAGAGAAAGAGCCCTTGTATACTTAAGCTTTTACAAGTTACACAATTGGATCTCGGCCTTACATAAGCACAGCTTGGCCCCAATAAAAAAAGTCTTTTGAGCAAAAACCCAACAATTACGTGACTATCACTTTTAGGAATTGTGAATCTTATTTTTAGGTTGTGGTGAGAAAAGAAACGTTTCCACATATGTGGATAGAAACACATGTGTGAAGGTTGAGTGAGAAGTTTGGTGGCTAAAAAGGGGTAAGTGAACCTTTCTTTGGGCTTTCACTTGAGAGAGAGGGTTGTCAAAATCTCATACTAGTATTGTAGGCATACATTAAGGATCGATTTTATATTTTCTTTTTCCTTATAAAAGAGAATTGAGCTTCTCCACAGCTTAAGCAATTGCAACAATAAAGCATGGATACATCATTACATAACATTCGCAATGCTTCATAGTCTCTAATAGACCATCCATTCTATGTTACACTTAACAAGTCAAGCACATTTAAGTTCACCTAATATGAATTTTATTTCAAAACGAGAGAAAAGACAAGATGAATTTAAGAAGAAAAAAAGAAAAAAGAGCACCATGAGAATTTATATTAATATAAGTGAACATCACATGACAGGACATTTACGTTGTCTTGGCTCCTCATATGTGAACTCTGGATATTAATGGAAGGGCTGTCTAAATGAGAATGGGTGTGCGCCTGTTATCTCATGTCCAATATAATGGGGTATTGGATAGTAATTCACTGCTTTTTCTCTACCTTTTTGGGCTCTTCTTTTTTGGGTTCTTCTTTTTTGGGCATTTCTTTTTTGGGTTCATCCTTTTTGGGCTCTTCTTTTTTGGGTTCTTCTTTTTTGGGCATTTCTTTTTTGGGTTCTTCCTTTTTGGGTTCTTCAGGAGGTTTGGGCTTCACCTCTTCAATGGAGATTATGATTGCATAGCCTACCTTCTTTCTCATAAGCATTACTAAGGAAGCAGTATCAACATCATTGCCAATCACAACCACTTGATCTTGTTCTGCCCCATCTATTGCCACCGAAATAACACCTGCATTGTAAGAAATTCCAAGCAAGCATGAGAAACATTTGGAAATGCATTATACAAGGATTAATGCTTTGGTTTTTTAACTTCAATTGATCCTTGACCAAACTGAAATTTCAACATTGAAAATTGGAATTACAATTGTGAGTGAGAGAAGGAATCTCAAATTTTCGGGTCCCCCTTCGATATGTTACTGAAGGAAGGAATTCTAAGTGTTGTACACTTTGAAGATTAGAATAGTGAGGTAACTCTAATAGGAGTGACTCTTTAGAGTAGAATGAGAATTGAACTAGAAACTCCCACTTCCTACTGCGGAATGAGTTCCTGACCATCATTCCAATCTATTTAAATTATTAACAAATTTGATATCAATAGTAAGTTTAAGGTTATAAGGGATTGCACTTACTAAATTCTTTTACATATATACATGCAAGCTAGTATAATTACTATTAAAAGGATTTGGATTCAAAGTTGATTGTGACTAGATCCAAGCTCACATTCCTTATGTAACATGAGGAATTTTATTTTCCTGCCATGCCTCATGAGTCAAATGTGGTCCCGAATTTTGATCTCATAATTCATTTTCTTTTTTTATATTAATAAGATTAGTAGAAGGCAGGTGCTTCACGCGAGTGAATTTAGTCAGAAATTTATAGCAAATAATTTTTCTTTAATTCAATTTTTTTTTATTCTATGATACTAATATGAAAGAATTTTGATCATATCCTTCAAAATCACTAAATTTAATTACTAATCTATTTTCATCATATAAGCATTGGATAAGAAGTTGACTCTTACTATATGATTTATTAAATTCAATTATGAGTATGAACAATAGATAGATGAAATATAAATTCAGTGATGGTCACACTAATGACTATTGAATATAAATTAGAGAGGAAATGGCACTTTCACTGTAATTTAAGAAGAGATTAATGAGACAATCACCATCAGCAGCAGCAGCAATCTCTAAGGCCTTTGTTCGGCTCCTTGAGCAACGGATGTCCACCTTAATTTACTATTTTTTGCTGTAGACAAAAGAGCAGTAAAAAATGCATTCCACAAAATTTGTATATGGGCAAGATCAAAATTCCAAAAAACAAGTTTATTTATTTAATTTTTTTTTAACATGGGTATTCTCACCCCACATTTGAAGTAAGACTAATACTACGAGCATATATAAACCTCCAAATCCACACACAGTAATTTCGTTCATAGAAAGTAGCTTGAAAGGGTTGATCGTGAATCAAATTCAAGACCTCGCTTCCTGAGACGAATGTTTTGACCTTTCAAGCCAAACCCATTCCAGAAAAAATCAACTTTATTTCTTACAGCTTAAGTAATTATTTTTTTTTTGAAATGAAAAAGCTAAACTTGTGTTTGCATGAACCTAAACATTACATGACAATAGAAAAATAGGTACCTTCATCTTCTCTTCCCCTTGTCTTCTTCACTTCTCTGCATAAGTAGAGATTTCTGAAGATGTCTTTACAGTAAATGAAGAAGTGTCTCTTCCCCTTTATAAAGGAGGAGAAGAAGGTTCTTGTTGCTTCTTCTGTGGATGAATCCTAATCAACCCAAGCATATTATATGTTTAAGTTGCATTTAAGTCTTTACTTACTGCACATGATCTGTTTACATTTAATAATTTAGATTAGTAGGAAGTCTCTAAGTCAAGTAGATTTGCATTTATTTAAAAAATAATCTCTTAGTTTTGACTTTCAAAATCACATGAGCCCTTTGTTCTAATCTCTTTACATTGCACTTAGATAATAATTATGGAAGTGACTAGGAGTGAAACTTGGGTATGGAAGTGACTAGGAGTGAAACTTGGGTCGGGTTTTGGCCCGACCCGAAAATAGTGTGGGCTGGGTTATAGAAATTTGGGTCTTGGATCAGGCAGAAAAAGAAAAACCCGGCTGAAATTCTGGTCAGGTTGAGCTGAGGATTTTTCAGCCCGACCCGAATTCTTTTAAATATAAAATGTCACTCTTTTAACTCTCTAACCCTAATTCTCTTATTCTCTCACACGGCAGTCGTTGTCTCTCTTCACCCTACCTTTTCCATTCGCTTGCCCTTTCTTATTCCTAATCGCACCAGTCGTTTTCTCTGAGTTCTCATTCTTCCTCTTCTTTCTCCGGTGCATAGCCTTTCGCCCCTAATCGCAGCTGTAGCAGGATCTCCGATTTCTTGCCGCTATCACTAAGCGACCACAGTTTGGTTTCCCCGCTGTAATTGATAGGGGTTCAAATTTTCAATTTTGATTCCTTTTTTGTAAACTGCAATCTTTTTTTTTTTTTAATGGAAGACTTCCTTTTGATTCCCCTTTTCCCTTTTGCTGTGAAACCTATCTACCTTCACTAAGTGCCGCCGTTGCTACTGTTTTCCCTGTCCTAGACCATCGCCACCATCTCCTTCTTGTTCAGATCTGATTTCAGCCCCCACCCCATCTGTGAATCTGCTGCTGCAGATCCCTTTCACCATCCATCAAGTTTCTGTTAGGCTTCATTACAAATGGGGAGAGTCACTTTGAACTCACAAATTGACACTAGAGGTCATGACTACAATAATCTAAAACAAGATGGTATCTGCTGCTCCTGCTTCTTAATATGGTAACATGACATAAAAAGTGAGTTCCATCAAAGTAATACCATGCACTACATCACAAAATTTACAGGTTAAGGAATGACCGTGATTGACAGGGATTCTTGGGCTTTTGGTCGGCTCGAGTTGATTCTCGGGCTTTTGGTCGGGTCGGGTTAGGTTCTGTACTTCGGGTTGGAAATTCAGGTCGGGTCGGGTTGGGTTCAGACATTGTTGACATGGGTTAGGGTTGGGTTCATCAAAACCTGACCCGCCTGACCCAATTTTCAGCCCTAGAAGTGACTCAGTATAATTTGATAAGATCAAATAGAAAAATGAACTTCAAAAATAGAATTAGGTTTTGACTTTTGAACTCAACACACCTAATTGCACACTGAGTTCATCCTAATCAGCTGATTTTGACGTTTGTGCGTCACCACATGACTCACCAAATGATTTGTTATACTTGAATGTGATAATAAGCTTGGTGGGTTGGGAATGTAAAATTTGGATTATTAAATGGCAGTATGTTTGGTGGTGCAGGCATGAGAATTGAGATGGCAAAGTTCTCTTATAACTATTAGTTTTATTTTTTAAAATTAAATGAATAATGTTAGAATAAAAAATTACAATGAATATGTTCGTAATTTATGCTTTAATTTAAAGAAATAATAATTATATGATTGAGTTATGTTAGATTAATGTTTTTTTTTCTCTTCATTTTCATGTGTGGCACACTTGAGAAATGAACTGGCAGCTCTTGGATCTAGAGCCCATTTAAAATGTTTCACATGCAAACCTAGTTTAAAAAATCTTTTTGACTTCACCTCCTAGAGTGAATCGGTTTAACTCAGTGGGTCATCTAGTCGAGTGAGTAGAACTCGTTTGGAAGTTCTGATCTGCGTTCTAAATTTCAGCTACAATTTTTGCTTTTATCTAAGTTAAAAAATGAGAGAAATTTAGGTCCACTTTTCTCTTAAAATTTAGCTCCACCAAAGATTTTCAAAATTTCAATAAAATCTGATATTTTACAAAATTATATATTGACTCGTCAGAGTTCATAATGGCAAGAAAAAATTCTCAAAATTACTTTGGAACTCTCCCATTCGAATGAAGCTGCTATTATTTGAGATTACTAAAGTAAAATTTAATAAGAGGAGAAGCCCTTTCTCATTTACTGTAAAGATACAACTTCTGAAATCTCTAAACATTTTGCTGAGAAGAGGGCAAGAGACGATGAAGGTACCTAATTTCATATAAGTATAATTATAGTTATATATTTTTTAAATATAATTAAGGTATGATAAACAGATCTTAAGGTTTGACTTTGATACCACTTGTTAGGACTAAGTATCCATTCCAGGTTGAGTGACCCAAGTCATTTATAAATCTCTAGATTTCTCTCTACACTTCTAATAAGGAACTCGTTCGTAGCTCCAACATTTTCGTCTTAACTTCAAAATTATCAATCACTTCCTCCACACCCTCACCATAATTCCATTCTAATCTTTACAGTTGAATTTGAAAAATAAATGGAGGTCCTCAATAAGATTGAGATCCCTTGTCACCCTCAGATATGCATCTCTAATATTTGCTTCCAAACGAGTAACTTAATGTGCTTTGTCTTGTCTTTAAAAATCATAATCTGTGATATATGATTAGCACTTCTTTTATTATAGTATAGAGGGGAGGGTTCTCTACAGAAGGAACACATATCCTGTAATAGACATCGAATTAAATGATTTCGGATGATTCTCATGTTTCACTAAGAATTTCCAAATGATGGAGGTGTGAGTTCTGTGGCATTAGAAGGGGATCAACGAGATAAACTTCTTGTAATTGGCGATGATGTCGATTCAACTTGGTTAACTCAGAGCTTGAGAAAGAAGGTGGGTTATGCAGATATAATCATTGTTGAAGAGGTGAAGCCCAATCCTTCTCCCAATCCACCTGATGACTCCAAAGAATATGACCCCAAAAAGGAAGAATATAAGTCATTATTTTTTAGATAATTTATGTGTACGTCCCTTTTCAAAAAGTAGAATTCATATGGGTGGTATCTGTTTTCAAGATTCGAAACTTTATTTTATGATTGTATTTAAAGGAAATTATTGTTGTAGGACAATCACACACACAAGAAGCAAGAACACAAAAAATTTACGTGGTTCGGCAAAACCGCCTAAATCTATAGAGGGTGCATCACGATTCCACTATGAAGAGAATGCTGGATAGATTACAATGATTACCCAACCCTTCTCCTCTCCTTTTCACCGTCTATCCTTCCTCTCTGTTTTCTTTACTTCTCTCTCACCCGAGAGAAATCTACAACTGCTAAAGTAAACTCTAAAAGAGAAAGAGCCCTTATATACATAAGCTTTTACAAGTTACACAATTATGTCCGGGCCTTACATAAGCACAGCTTGACCCCAATAAAAAGGTCTTTTGAGCCAAACCCCAACAATTACGTGACTATCACTTTTAGGAATTGTGAATCTTATTTTTAGGTTGTGGAGAGGAAAGAAACATTTTCCATATATGAGGAGAGAAACATGTGTGAAGGTAGAGTGAGAAGTTTGGTGGCTAAAAAGGGGTCAGTGAACCTTCCTCTGGGCTTTCACTTGAGAGAAAGAGCGTTGTCAAAATCTCATACTTGTATTGTAGGCATACATTGAGGATCGATTTTATATGTTCTTGTTCCTTATAAAAGAGAATTGTGCTTCATAGTATCCAATAGATATGTTACACTTAACAAGTCAAGCACAATTAAGTTCACCTGATATAGATTTTATTTCATAACTAAAGAAAAGACAAGATGAAGTTCAGAAGAAAAAAGAATAAAGAGCACCATGGAATTTATATTAATATAAGAGAAGATCACATGATAGGACGATTACGTTGTCTTGGCTCCTCATATATGAACTCTGGCTGTTGATGGAAGGGCTGTCTAAATGAGAATGGGTCTGCGCCTGTCACCTCATGTCCAATATAATGGGGTATTGGATAGTAGTTCACTGGTTTCGGCTCTTCCTTTTTGGGCTCTTCTTTTTTGGGTTCTTCTTTTTTGGGTTCCTCACGAGGTTTGGGCTTCACCTCTTCAATGGAGATTATGTTTGCAAAGCCTACCTTCTTTCTTATATGCTTTACTAAGGAAGCAGTATCAACATCATTGCCAATCACAACCACTTGATCTTGTTCTTCTTCTTCTAATGCCACCGAATTAACACCTGCATTGTAGGAAATTCCAAGCAAGCATGAGAAACATTTGAAAATGCATTATTCAACTAGTCAGGTAAGATACTTGGACACCTTCGGTTATAAAAAGAAAATGTATTATTGAAGGATTAATGCTTTATTTTTTTAACATTCAATTGCTCCTTGACCAAACTGAAATTTCAACATTGAAAATTGAAATTGCAATTGTGAGTGACAGAAGGGATCTCAAGTTTTTCGGGTCCCCCCTTCAATATGTAACTGAAGGAAGGAAACCTAAGTGTTGTACACTTTGAAGAGATTAGGATAGTGAGGGAAAGACTATTAAAGACATTGATCGATATTGAAAGTAAATACACATATCAAATTACAGTGATATAAAATATAATTTATATTTTTATGGAGGAGTGAGTGGGTTTACATTTAGATTTTAAAGTTGGAGTTAATGTTCCTGAGTTTGCATACATTCCGAAAATTAGTTGAGTATTTTATGCCTCGGTCATTAAAAAAAATAATGTTTGATATTGATAATAAATTTAGGGTTAAAAGGGACCGTCAAACCAACCCACTCTAGAAATAAGTATTTAAAAAAAATATATATATGAAAAGGCTAAACTTCTGTTTGCATGAACCTAACAGTACATGACAATAGAAAAATAGGTACCTTCATCTTCTCTTCCCTTTTATCTTCTTCACTTCTCTGCAAAACTATAGATTTCTGAAGATGTCTTTACTGTAAAAGAAGAAGAGTCTCTTCCCCTTTATAAAGGATGAGAAGAAGGTTCAGGTTTCCTTCTTCTATGGATGAATCCTAATCAACCCAAGCACATGATATGCTTAAGTTGTATTTAAGTCTTTACTCGCTTGTAATCGTCAATCCTACTTACTGCACATGATCTGTTTACATTTAATAATTTAGATTAGTAGGAAGTCTCTAAGTCAAGTAGATTTGCATTTATTTAAAAAATAATCTCTTAGTTTTGACTTTCAAAATCACATGAGCCCTTTGTTCTAATCTCTTTACATTGCACTTAGATAATAATTATGGAAGTGTAGAAAGTCAATCCTAGGTTTTGATTTAACTAAGAAGTTCCTCATTTTACTTTCATGATCACAGGAGTCCTTTCTTGTGATTGGGCGAATGGGAAGTCAACTTTTCTTTTTTTAAGCCCTTTTTGGAATATGAGGTATGAGGTTGAAATTTTGGCAAACACTAAAATTCTATCTCCATATGGGACGAAATTTCAGTTATACTCCCTCCGTCTCATTTTAGTTGTCTTATTTGAAATATTTGTATTTTTTAAGCAACTCTCTATATAAGGCTATTACTCATGTGATCTCATCCATTTTAAACACATTTTATAGTATTCAAATACAAATGAGACAACTATTTTGAAATCTATATAGGACAACTAATTTGGGACAAAAGGAGTATTAGTCTATTTTAAACTTTCAATATTTTAAAGGTTAATCAAAATTCTAAGAAAAGATGATTTAAAATAGTTTTTTTACTATATACGACCCGTCAATAAGACAAAACTCCAATGTCTAGAATTGAGATGCCACCGACACAAAGAAGAGTAGTCGATTATTATAAATGTGAAAGTAAGAAAATAAAGACATGTTAGATAGTAAAGTGACTTACTATACCTAAATAGGTGTAGATCAACTGGTTGCCTCCCACTTTAAGAAGTGAGAATTTGCATGTTTGAACCCTCATGACCTAACGTTGGTATGCCTTAAGAATAGTGGGCTCACTAGTGGAGATTTTATGCTGGATATTCTACGATTTAATACACATAAATTAAAAAAAAAAAAAGGTGACTCAGTATAATTTGTGATAAGATTAAATAGAAAAATAAACTCAAAAATAGAGTTAGGTTTTGACTTTTGAACTGAGCACACGTAATTGCACCCTGAGTTCATTCTCTTGTGACATGTAATCAGCTGTTTTGGATGTTTGTGCGTCAGCGTCACCACATGACTCAGTGAGTCAGACTCACCATATGATTTCCCATACATGCATGTGATACTAAGTTTGGTGGGTTGGGAATATAATATTTGGATTATTAAATGGCAGTACGTTTGGTGGGTTGGGGATATAATATTTGGATTATTAAAGGCAGTACGTTTGGTGGTGGAGTGAATTGAGATGGCAAAGTTCTCTAATAACTATTAGTTTTATTTTTTTAAATTAAATGAACAAAATATTAGGATAAAAAATTAAAATGAATATGTTCATAATTTATACTTTAATTTAAAAATATATTTTTTTTTCTTCATTTTCGTATGTGACACACTTGAGAAATGAGCTGGCAGCTCTTGGATCTAGAGCCCATTTAAAATGTTTCACATGCAAACCTAGTTTAAAAAATCCTTTTGATTTGACCTGCTATAGCAAATCGCTTTAACTCAGTGAGAGAGAATATGTGCCAAAATTGTAACAGTCACAATCGTCTCATCTTTGATTTTTTACTTTTGAAAATATTGGATCTGATTTGAAGCCGTTTACGTATTGAAAAATTACAACGTTTGATTATCTGTTATTGATTTTCTCTTTTCTATTTTTTTTCCGATGTTAGTTGTTTCTATTTGAAGTGAAAAAAATTACATCTCAACAACTCCTAAATTCACGTCGAAGTTGAAGTAAGATTTTAAAGTACAAGAGCATCAAAATACAAGAGCTTAGGCAAGCATATTTCACATGATGGCACAATTACATGGACTTGGTTCATCAATAATTTCATAACCCACAAACTGTGGGCATGGGTGGCATCGTTGGTCAAGTTGTGGTTTTTCTTTCTCTGCCTTCTTTTTTTTCGGTACTTCCTTCTTTTCTGTCTTCACTTCTTCCACACTGACAAGGTCTGTATGGCCCACCTTCTTCCTCAAACATTTGGCTAAGTTGGTGGCATCGACTCCATCTCCAACCACAACCACCTCATCTTGGTCCTTGCCTTGTACAGCTACTGAGTTCACGCCTGCACCAATGTCCATAAGACCAACTCATTAATCATGATTTTCTGTAATTTTTCCATGGCCCATGGTGTAACTAATGTTTTCCACTATCATGTTGGTCATTTTCGTCATTTTCTTGTTTCATCTTTTTTCCATTAAGGTGTCTTAGCCTTTAAGAAACACCCGTCTAATTCTCAGGATATGTACAAGCCTCTTTATCCACACACACCTGATAATTTTACGGGAAGTGACACTATTACTGCATGAAATTTAGAATATTTCTTTCACTATTTTTCTGTTCGATCTAATGCAATGAACCAATGATAATCAAATACTTATTAATTATTCCATCTTAATGATAGAGCGTAATAGTTGTTATTTACTCACTAAAGTCAATGTTATGAGATCTATTTCCACGTGCGAGGAAGCGTGTAAACTTGGTATAACAATATTACAACTTCTTCCCCGTATGAAATTTAGAAAGCTCCTTTTATTATTCCTTTGTAGATCTAGTGTCAATGTGCACATAATAATAGTAGGATTAGGAATTACAATCAAATCCAATCTGATTGCTTTCCTAATTAAATTATAATCCACTGCATAATCATTCCAAACTAGTAAAATAAATAGCTAAATTACTAAAGTCAAATGGCAGAAGAACAATCTCCACATGAAAGGAAACGTAGCATGCATGTACACCATGTGCTAGAGTTGGAAACACGTCTAAATTGTCAATACCCGTTCTCATATGGCTTATGAACTTTATAGGATATGATATGGTTTGTGTAGAGCTTTACTTGTATAAAAATAAGTCTTTTTTTACTGTTTTGGACTCCAAAATAGTCAAGGAAAAAAAAAATGCAATTGGGTTGGTCATGTGCACGAAGCGGAACTCACACTCGAGCGCAAGGTGGTGGCCCCATTACAAACCAATATATCGCCCCGACATATCGATTCTCAAAAAACTGCTACATAACGGCCCATCTGCACCATATCAACTTTTTCTTTTTCCTAAAGTTTAACTCATGTTAGTCAATTTGTGTAAGGTCATATTGGTCATGAAGTGACCCATGTAATATATTGGACAATTGAATTTAGTGCAGTTTAATTATCCATTTTAAAGAAATGGAAACATTTTTGAAGTTAGACCTATTTTTCTCCAATTATCTTGGTTCCAGAGCTTGTAAAAACAACTTGAACATAGTCTATTAATTTAAATAAATAAGGTTCTTTTTTTCTACAGACCTTAATTTGTCTAGGGTAGCTAAGTTACTCAATGGTCAAGTTTAACCTAGCTCAAATTAAATATAGGTCAATTTTTTTATTCTATCCTACAACTATATTTCAAATGATCTGAGCTCACTGACTCATATCTTAAGTTGGATTAGTTAGAGTCATATCATACTTATCAAATTACTACTGAAAATGCAAATCTTGACACCGTTTCTGAAGGTATTAATTCAACAAAAATAATTCCCTTAAGTCCACAAGGACATTGTCGTCACAGTCGACCGAAATAAGTCAAGAAGTAACACCAAGGAAAACCCAATTTTAGTGATAATATAAAATGACATTAGCGTTAATTACCATCGGCAGCTGCAGCAATTTTCATGGCTTTCGACCGGCATTTCTGGCAATGCATTGATACCTTCATCACAATCTTTTGCTGCACAAAGAAAGAACAAAAGAAGAGAAAACTAAATTCTCACATAACCCAAGTCCAATTCGCCAAATAAAACCACTTTTTAAATTTTAATTTCCATTAGAAATCTTAGTTTTGACAAAACTACGTACCTTCATCTTCTTCTCTTGAAATCAAACAAATGCTACCATAACCAGTTCCACTGACATTTAGATTCAAAGTGTTTCTTTAGAGAGAGTCTGTGAAATGGAATTGAGATGGGTCTCTCCTTTTATAGTGGATCAAATGGAATAGAAGATTATTGCCAAACAAAGTTTTATTAAATTAAGTATGGAAACCCACTAACCCTTTCCTCCAAAGGACTTGGTTTTAAACAACTCCATGATTCCTAGTTGGAGACCACATGATTAGAGTTGAATCATTTGCTTTGAATTTACAAAAAGTGTTATCAATGGGAGAATGGTATTCACAATTTTTTAACATAAAAAAATGGTTTTAAAGCTAAACGTCAGTGGGTCAATAATTTTTCTCCTCAAATGACTAGTCATTTGAGAGGTGCCCACCCTCCATTTTTAAAGCCCAATAAATTCCAAGGGACTTGCAATGTGTGACTTTTGTTCTGAGACATAAAGCACGAGTAATCCCTATTTGTACTCTTTTCTAGAGTACTTTTTAAATTTTAAAAATTTACTAAAATAAATTATGAAATGCTCTTTTTTACTTTTTATTTTAGTAAAAGCACTTAGATATGTATGCGTTATTAAGTATTAGTATAATACAAGTATATTTATGTTATTTATAAATAAATAAAAAATATACACAAGCAGAAGATAAGTTTTAAAGACTAATTTTATGAGCTGAGCCTACTTATTTAACTAAACTAGCTAAAAATCAATCCAAAGCTAAACCACAACGCTATTTTATATATTCAAACTTATTTGTTTATCAATAGTTTAGATTAATTTTGTGCTAGATGTCGGTGATGAGGATGACCGAGCGAAGGACCCTCATAATTTATGTCCACATGATGTATTAATAGAATCTTAAAGCAGAGGACAAGAATTGAGCCGATAGATATCAGCCAAAACGTGTCTATCTTCCGTAAAATAATATTCGACTGATAAGGGTCATTAAATATTTAAAAAAAAAAGGTGAAATTACTCTTTTGCCCTTACGTTTCTTTAGGAAAAAAATGAATTTTTGGTTCGAACGAACCTTACTAATCCATAAGAAATAAAAGAATTAATCACCTTGCTCACTTAGTAGTATTGAGCAATGAGTAATTCGTCGAACATGCATTTAAAAGATTCTCAAAGAAAAAATCAATTTGTCATTAATGAACTAAGTGAAAGGGCCTTTTTTTAAATGTTTATCAAAAGTTGGGGCTTTTTACAATTATGTAAAAGTTAGGGGCTTTTTTACAAATAAACACAAAAAATAGGTATGTGGGCTAGGGAGTGGAATTTTCAAACGAGTTCATTTCTGAACCAATTTCTACAACCAAGCTATTAAAATTCATCTACTCTAAATTTTATGGACTTCGGGACGATTTTAAGTGAAAAGAGTACAGTTTTGGACTTCAAAAATTCTATCCAAAAAATTAAGAAAAAATGGTCTTCTTACTTAATTCTTTGGATACGATTTTTGAAGCTCAAAACTATACCTTTTTCACTTAAAATCAGTCCCGGAGTTCATAAAATTCAGAATAGATGAATTTTGATACCTTATTTGTAGAAATAGGTCGAGAAACCGCCTCTCAACTATAATTTTTGCACGTTTGGCTTGGATTTTCAAAAGAGGTATAGATTGATTGACCCTCGATACATGGTGTATAGAGTGATTGAACCTCGACATATCGATAGTGTCAATGTGTCGACTGTAACTATAATGGAAGAATTTGAGACTAGTGGGCTACTAGTCGACATATCACCTTTGTCGATAGGTTTATTGGAAGATAGGTCGAGCTGGTCGATGTGTCAACCAGAACAGGAATGGTTCGGGTAATTGTATCATTTGGATGACGCATCAACTCCATCGATGTGTCCGTCAGATGACACGTCGGTTTGACTGATGCGTCAGTAAGAGTGAGAATTGTCCGAGTAGATTTGAAGGTTGTGTTTGAAAGTATCCAACACATGTATGTTTCACATAGGTATTTGACTCATAAGAGAAATGTATTTATAGTATTAAGAGAATCATTAGATGATTGTTTTTATAAAAAATAAAAAATCAGTCTCATCTCGAGCCCACATACGGGTTCGGGGTGTGACACAAACATATTTAAGAAATTCTTTAAAACGAATAGTCTAAAGATTCCAACCATTTATTTTGTGTTAGGTCGGTGGAAAGATAGTATTTTATACCTTCAACCCTTAACTATGCGTCATTGTTACTGTACATGATTTAAGATGAAAGCTTTCCTTGTCCTTGCACTGAATTTTTTTTTCTTCTGCTGGTTAAACTATGGCTTCAAATTTTGGATAGACAAAAAATGTTTAAAAAGTCTATAAAATAGGAAAAAGGTAATATAAATGTCAAAAAACACGTATCCATCAACTATTTAAATGCCATAGAGAACAAAAATGAAAATAAACTTCTATTGGAAGTCGGTCAAGATGAGGAAATGAAAATAGAAATGGGTTCATTAAGTAGCATTATTAAAAGCCCCATGATTACTTCCATTAGTTTGGATTGGGATGATTGTATGCTAGTTGTTATGAATATAGATCTCGAATGATGAAGTTTCTTACTTAAATATCAAATGACAGAAAAATTATACATTTAACAATTGCTATGAATTTATAATTGGGTTTGGCTCAAAAAGCCAATATTAAGTTGGGTCCATTAGGCCTAAGTTTTCTTATAAACCCATATTATATAAGGGTGAGTTTTACTTTTTAGGGTTAAGCAGATATTAGATTTCTCTCTGTAAGATCAGAGTAGAGACTGTGGAGAGATTCATTGTAGCACCCTGTAATTCATCTTCTTCATAGTGAAGTGAGCAATCGCTCAGTGGACGTAGCCTTTAGGTGAACCACGTAAAAACCTTGTGTCATATGTGTTTGATTATTGTGTGAATTACATTTATTTTTATAAGATTTATTTCATATTAAATGCTAGCATTTAATAAAATGCTCAGTGGAATTGATGTAAATCAACATTCAGCCAAGACAAGTCAAAAAGAGCAAGTTATGACAATCTTAATTTAAAGATCTATGTTTTAAGTCTCCACCCTTTCTTAATAGTTTAAAAATTACCATTCTGCCCTTCCGTGCGGAATTGATAGGAAGAAATTGATCGATCGAAGCACGAGCTGAAGAAATCAAGATTGAAAAATCGATCGATTGATCTTGAGAACGAGCGAAAGTAAAATCACCGTAACAAATCGATCGCACCATCGTGTAATCGATTCTGTTAATAATGTATCCTACAGTTAATATATTATTTAAATAATAAAATTTCTTTTAAAACTTTAAAATTATTTTTTAAGCACTGTGTATTTTCAAAATTTCTCAAATTTAATATCCAGACTAATTATGATAACCTGATAAAAATACTTTAAGACTTCGAGGTCTTTTGACAGTCCCAAATGCTTAAAACAGAGTGTTTTATAAATAAGGGTATCTCTAGGGTGTGCCGAAAACACACTTAGGAGTGTCAAAAGACCTTGAAATTTTAAAGTATTTTTATCAGGTTATCGTAATTAGTCCGGATATTCAATTTGAGAAATTTTGAAAATACACAGTGCTTAAAAAATAATGTTAAAGTTTTATCTTTCCTTTAAAACTTTAACATTATTTTTTAAGCACTGTGTATTTTCAAAATTTCTCAAATTGAATATCCAGGCTAATTAAAATAACCTGATAAAAATACTTTAAGACTTCAAGGTCTTTTGATATTCCCAAATGCTTAAAACAGAGTGATTTATAAATAAAGATATCTATAGGGTGTGACGAAAAGGACTCATCAAAATTTAATATATATCGACTGATGCGATATTTTCACCTATGCGTGTAACACATCCATAGTATCACTCATATTCATAAATGCATTGCTTTAGTGTAAAAGTGTTTGAAATGAGTTTGATGTAAATTTTGTGGTGCAAAGCAGGCGTTAGTTCAGTATCACTGGATGGGGATGATAAAGAGAAGGTGATAGTGACTGGAGTTGAAGTGGATACCATTAAATTGGCAGAACTCTTGAGGAAGAAGGTGGGCCACACAGATATACTTATTGTGGAGGAAGTGAAAGCAAAAGATGAGAAGAAGAAAGAGGAGAAGAAAGAAGAAGAATTTCAATGGATGAAATACCAATGTCAATATCAGTATCCACAGATGATGACATGTCAAACATATGACCCTAACCCAAGTTGTACTGTCATGTGAGGATATGAATGCATTTCATAGTCTTTGTCTCAGTCATGTGTGTTTTTCTTAAGATCATATTATCAGACGTCTCACTTGATTAATTCATGGGACATATATTATAATAAGTGGTGTTGGGTCTACAAATGTGTTTATCTGATGAGCTTGTTGTAAAGCTCTTTATTTGAATACAATAAATCATATTATTTAAATTTATTTCTTTTCTCATAAATCATAAATTTAGATACTTGGGGACTTGATTGTAAATACCCTTTCTTTAGAGTCACTGCAGTGATGGATTATATTCATTCCTGTTTGTTCAAACGTCACATCAAGCAAAGTAATGAAAGGGAAACTTTAAGCTAAGTTGCTTTCATCACTTCTCTCCCTTCTTCTCCTTTCTACTCCCTTCTTCTCTGCCCTTTTTTCCACCTTTTCATGCACCCAATAAAATGATAAAGACTCTCATGTTTACTGAAAGTTGGTACAGAGAACGAGTAACAAAATCCGTCAGGATTAGTTTGATAGTTAAGATGTTCGTCTCATGAAGGGAGATCTTGAGTTTAATTTATCTTCAATCCTTCCAGACTACTTCTATGGAATTGTTCTCTATAGACTAAATCAGTGGATGTGACTTGTGAAGTTTACATATGCTCGTGAGATTAGTCTTATCTTTATTGTGGAGTGGAAATATCCTTATTAAAAAAAAAAAACTTAAATCTGTGTGGCCCACCTTTTTCTTTTTAAGAGGCGTATCATTCAAATGAGATCAACCCCATCTCTAACCCCAGAAACTCGATCTTGCTCTTCCCTTCTAGGGCCACTGAATCCACACCTGCATTTCATTGGATAATCTTCACCAATGTCAGTGAAATTTTTTTAAGTGATTCAACAGATCAAGAAAAATGGGTCACTAGTAACATGTATTCTTTGTTAGATTTAGGTTAGGCAGTGACAATTTGAAACATGATTTTATCTTCATTCATGCATTAATAGATAATTACAAAGATTTCAAACTATATTCTAATAATCAATTGTCTTTTTTTTTTTTTTTATTCTAGCTTAGATTCTTTTTTTAAAAGGCAAGTAACTTCATTATGTATACAATATTTTATGTAATTTTTTAAAAGGACTTTCCACCATGAGAAAGAAAGGACTTGCCAACACTCTTGATTTCTTTTATCTCATATTACGACATAAATGAGCAGACTTTATTGGAGGTTGCGGGTTCAAGCCCCCATGGCCTAATCTTGGTGTGCCTTAGGGGTAGTAAGCTCATCTGTGGGGGTTTTGGTAAGATTGTGTCTGAATTTTCCACACGTTAATTACAAAAAAAAAATATTTATATTCCTAGAAGATCAAAGGCTCAGGATTTGAAAATAATTGGTATGTTGTCTCCCTTGTAAATTAAGTAGAGACCATGATCTTATTTATAGAAAAAGATAATTACAATAATAGAAATGGAATCAATAAAAGAGGAAAGACTTAAAATAGAAAATACTCTTTAGAAAATACTGACTAAGCAAATAATCTAATTAAAGTAACTAAATAACAAACTATATCTTCATAGATTCTAACACAGGATCAGTAAAGTTTCTTTTCACATGGGCCCAACCTAAACGGAAAATAAAAAGCCCAGCCCTAGGTCCTTTTCGTATGGGCCCAAACCTAAACCGTAAAACAACAAGCCCATTTGTCTGTTGGTCAAGGTCACCCACGTGAAAAATATCCTTGTTGACTTGTATCAAGGCCCAAGTCAAGTCAGCCAACCATAGATTTAAATGTTTCCTTTATTTCTCTATGGGTCTACTTTTCCACCTTATAAAGTCACATTTTCAAACTAATAAATCCACCTTGTAAAGCCTATTTTTCTTTGATATAAATGGAAATTGAGTAATTTATAATCTAAAATAAGCTTAGCAAAGAAGGAGACCCAAGTCAAGTCAACCAAGCGTAGATTTAAATATTTCCCTTATTTCTCTATGGTTCCATTTTTAATTTTTAATCTAAAATAAGCGCAGCTTTCCATCTTTTATTCAATTTGATACAAAGTGACCTAAATTTCTTTAAAAAATTAAAAATGAGATGAAAAATATTTTTAATAGAAAAATAAAAATAAAATGACTTTCTTTAATGTGGGACCATGGGGCTATGAAAAATAGATGTAATAGGCTAAGTCTTTTTATTTTTTTTTTTGAATTTGGAGTGTAGTATATTGGTTAAAACCCATGGATTAAAAAATTATAGTTCTCAAATAGGGTTTCTTTATTCAGGGTTGGGTGGTGTGGACTCCTTTGCCCAACTTGATCCAAATTTATTTTGGTGTGAATATTCATCCCATTTAAATTTGATGTAATCGTGAAGTTCTCATTACTCAATTTGATTTTTAACAATATATATTAATTTTTTAGCGAAATTATTCTTATAAAGTAAATTAGAGATGGTCAATTTAGAGTATAAAAAATAAATTTCATTAAAAAATTCTTTTCCGTTAGTTGATACAAATCTAGTGACTGCATATATTTTATAATACTAATCTATTTTAAATTCTAAAATCAACAACCACCATTTGTTAGATTTCATAGTGTCACTGATCCTCATCCGAGTAGGGAAATCCATTATTATGTAATATTTAGCTGGATGACTCGTAAAAAGATTAAACAAATAAAAGTAGGTTGGCCATTTAAACACCCGACTTTAAGAAATTTAAGTTGAAATTACCGTTATGCCCTTTTAAGTTTAAAAAATCTTTCATTGTCCAACTGCACATCGGAAGGGTAAAATGGTAATTTCATCCTAAATTTCGAAAAAAGGATGTCTCCCGGTAGAAAAGTCCGGTGTTTAAATGGTTACCCTAAAAGTAAATGCCATTTAACTATAAAAACAAGTACAAAACCAAAACTTTCTCACTGATACAATCACACAAGTAATAGACATTTCTGGAAATCCAAACTCTTTTAGTCCAAACAAATCAATATTGGCAACACTAACAATCCTCACATGATAGAGCAATTTGGAGAATTGGGCTCATATACTTGCTCATAAGTTATAAGTTGTGGGTGGTGAAAGGAACTCTGTATCCATCTCCTATCACCACCACTTGATCTTGCTCATTTCCTTCTATGGCCACTGAATCTACACCTGCATCTCATTTGGAAATTTGAATCAATAACAGTGAAAATTTTTAGGTGATTCAACAAATCAAGAAAAATAGACCATATTCATCATATACCCAATATCAGTCTACTAACATGTATGTTGTTTAAGGGTCAGGTTTAGACCAGGGTTTCCTAAGGCCCAGTTTGTTTGTATTCTCAAAGTCCGAGTCCGTTTAATTGCAAAACTGTAATAAAAAAGAAAGCCCAGCACCAGTTCCTATTCAGATGGGCCTAAACTAGCCCATTGATCTGACAACAACCAACTATGGGCCCAATGTTCCAGCCCACCATAGTGGAAATTTCTTGTTGAACTGTCTCAAGACCCAACTCAAGTCAACCCAACATAAATTTAAATATCTCCATGGGCTAATTTTTCACCTTATTGTATTTTCCACATTTCCCAAATTTCCACCTTACAAAGTCAACTATTCATTCGTTATTCCGACTTTTGTTTTCATACTTCTCTAATTTCCAATGGGCCCAATTTTCTACCATAAAAGTAATTTCTGTAATTTCTCAGTGGGTTCAATTTTCCATTGTAGAAAGTCACTTAACTCATTTTGGTTTCTCTCTCAGCAAGTAAGCATGAAACGAATTCAACCCTAATTTTTCATCAAATATGGAAGCGGGAAGAGAGCTCCATGATGGATCATTGAAGGGAAGATAGCTCCATGATGGATCGAAAAATTGAAAAACTAAAATCAGTATCAGAAACATCTGCACCTTCATGGCTGTGTTTTCATGAAAGATAAAACTACACACCTTCATATTCTCTAGTTGAAGAATCCACCAAGTTTACACCTGGGCACAACGGAATTTTCAAGGAAATCTCCCTGCAGAAAATCTAATCCAAACAATAATGATTTTCTATGGAATGGGGAGAGAGTGCTCTTTATACAGGAGATGAAAGGCGAAGAGAAGATTCCTCCCAATTTCCTCCAAGGAAAAAGCATATATTTATGAAGAAATTCATGTATGAAAAGTCCGGGATTTTAATAAGGTTGTTGGGATGGGTTCTGTAGACTTGATTTACTAATTTCATATTGAAGTAGGGATTAAAAGCTTCTATTAATATTAAATAGCTAAAAATCACTTTTTATTTCACTTTTTTTCTAATATAAATCACAATATGAGATAATGGGCCCTATATATGCCATGCGTTTAATTAATATGACTTCATTAGTACAATAAAGAATGATATTTGATGACACCCTACATAACAAAATACATTAAATCTTTTAGAAAAATCACTTTACTTTAATCATACGTTCATATAGATTCTGTTCCCACAGGGATAATTCATATTTTCAAAGGGCAAAAAATTTAGAACTTAAAAAAAATTTAAAAAGAGAAAAAGTTTTGAATAGGTAATGAATTATAATTTCATTCACTAGATATAAGAAAAAATTGAAGAATGCAAAAGATTTTCCTACTCTTATATTTATTAAATTACTTCACTTTTCTTTTCATTTTTTTAATTTACGTATGGAAAACCGTGGGATACCAAGCGTAAAATTTCTACGGATGAATTCACTACCCCTAGGGCACACCAAAGTTAGGCCATTGGCACTTGAACCAGAACTTCCCATTTCTTGAGACGTAGGCAAGCAATTGAACTACACCGGTGAATTCTTTTCTTTTGTATGTCAGGTAAAATTTCTTTCTCTCTGGAAGAAACCATAATTTTTTATACAACAAAAGGACGACTTTGGGTCAACGTTGATTATAAAAGGAGACCAACCTATCTAAGGTGATGGACCATACCGTGTATGAATCATGTGTAGGAAAGTCTCTGTCTTCCTCTTCAAGTCATCTCTTTCCCTCTCTTGTTTCTTCATTTGTGGAAGCCCTAATGAAGTAATGCTGTACTGATGTTTCTAGAAAACATTGGAGGGTTCCTCGACACTATGATCTGGGATCAACTGGTTGAGTTTCGCTTCCGGAGGTAGGAGGTTGTGGGTTCGAGCTCCCACATGACCATCTAGACAGAAGTTGAGGCGTAAGGCAAAAAATCTAAATGAGGCCTTCTTAGTATTTAACATATTATTATGATTAATATTTATTAAAATTTTAATTACATATAATAAAATAAATTATTCTAGATAATATTTTTTTTTAACTTAAAAAGATCAAGAGGCCAACAAGACAGAGCATTGAAATTTTTTTCCATCCGATTAGCATATTCATCCTAGTGAAATTAGCATATTCAACAATTAAAGCAGAATAAGAACACTTTAACAGATCAGTATACTAAGTGGAGTGAAGTGCAAACAGAGATTGAGAGATGAGTTCTCTCTACTGCGCTTATCTGAATAATTTACAATCAATTAACTGAATAATGGCAGTGAAAAAAAAAACAAATCATTTCCCTTTTTTTTTTTTCAATCCCATTTACAATATCAAATTTAACAAAACATTTATGGAAAACCTATCTAAGAAGCGAATTGGGGATGGAGGAATATCAGAGAGAAGGGTTTTCTGGACTTACTTTCATGGTTTTAAACGTCTTTTGAAAATAATCTTAACAAGTTTTGAGATTAAAAATGGAACTAATTAAAATTGAGATTAACATTAAATCAAGAAGTAAAATAGATAAAAGGATTAATATGAGAATAATTTACAAAAATCTAAAAGAGGAAGAAGAGGGATTTCGATCGATCTGGGTTTCAGAACGAATTTTCATTTCGATTTTTACAGGAATTTTCCAAAACTACCTTATGTCATAAATTTATTAATCCAAACTGTTTATCAAATAAAACTAAAATTTTAAACTAAGAAATAATAAAGAAATGAAATGGGAAAGACATGTAGGTCACAGAAAGAGAGTGAAGATGTGATTGTTGGGTTCCAATAATCAGCAAAGAGAGAGGGGTTGAAGAGAGATTGAGAGTCTGAAAGAGAAAGACAAGAACCCCTTTTATAGCTGCATCGAGCTTCAGCCCCCATGGCGAGAGAGACTTGGATGGGAGTCCGGCGAGAGAGACTTGGATGGGAGTCCAGCGAGAGGGGCCTTCTTCCTTTAAGGGCCTAAGGCGATTGCCTTTCTAGCCAAAAGGTCAAGACGGCCCTGAGCCCCCATGACCTAACCTTGATGTGCAGTGGGCTCAGCCGTGGGAATTTTACGCTTGATATCAACAGTTTCCCACAGTAAACTAAAAAAGAAAAGAAAAGTATGATCTAGGTTCAAGATCCACCTCTTAGCGGTGCATCATCTGATGACTCATCACCATGTGGGCCCCACCTCCACAACGGTTGTGAACTCATCCATGTGTGGATCCCATCCGATTACAGATGTTGCTGAGTTGGAAAATCATAATTGAAACAGGAAGAAAATCGAATAAGGTGCTGTCCACGGCCAGAAGGTAAGGAATTGGATCAGAAGAGAAAATCAAGCAAAAAGATTAGGTGTTGGGTGGATTTAGGGATAAATAAGATTTCAAGCTTCTCTTTATTTTATTCTTTTAGAAAATAAGGCATATAAATTAATCATTTGGCCTAAGTTGTAGAAAGATTTTTGATTAGTTGAAGTTAAAAGAAGCTTGAAGTTTTTTTTTTTTTATATAATATATATATTTTCAGAACGGTGAGGTTGATGACTTTTGGTTTTAATTTGTTCTTAGTGTTGAATTTCATTTAATTTAATATTAATTAATTGTATGGTGAAATTCTCATTGTTATGTCTTACATTGATTAATGTTCAATTAATTTGAATTTCACAATCAAAGTAATTTATTAGAAGGTTTTTCGTATTCAGGTCATACTTGAACTCAAGAACACCAGATTTCTTGACCGAATTCCATTATTTAGTCTAGAACCCAAATCTAAAATATCAAATACAGTTTGCCCGCACAAAAAACTCACGTGTCATTTGATAATATATATCACAAATATTGCAATATGGCCATTTTATCTATGACCAATGTTTTCTGATGTATACACTATGAAAAGAATACCGAACAGGTTAAAAGGATTACCCAATCCTTCTCCTCGCCTCTTCACTGTTTTCTTTTCTTCTCTCTCACCCAAGAAACAACTGCTAAAGTAAACTCTAAAAGAGAAAGACCCCTATATACTTGGGCTTTTACAAGTTACACAGACTGGGCCAGGCCCTTAAGACAGCTTGGCCCAATAAAGGCCCTTGAGCCAAAACTCAACAATTATGTGACTATCACTTTTAGGGATTGTAAATCTTATTTTTAGGTTGTGGTGAGAAAATAAACATTTTCCATACATGTGAGAAGGTTTGAGTGAAAAGTTTGGCGGCTAAAAAGGGGTCCATACATTGATGATCGATTTTATATTTTCTTGTTCCTTATAGAAGAGAATTGTGCTTTCTCCACAGCATTACATAACATTGGCAGTGCTTCAGAGTCTCTAATAGACCATCCATTCTATGTTACACTTAACAAGTCAAGCACAAATTAAGTTCACCCAATATGAATTTTATTTCATAACTAAAGAAAAGACAAGAGAAAGGGAGAAGATCACATGATAGGACAATTACGTTGTCTTGGCTCCTCATATATGAACTCTAGATGTTAATGGAAGGGCTGTCTAAATGAGAATGGGTGTGCACCTCTTATCTCATGTCCAATATAATGGGGTATTGGATAGTAATTCACTGGTTTCGGCTCTTCCTTTTTGGGCTCTTCTTTTTTGGGTTCTTCTTTTTTGGGCTCTTCTTTTTTGGGTTCTTCCTTTTTGGGCTCTTCAGGAGGTTTGGGCTTCACCTCTTCAATGGAGATTATGTTTGCACAGCCTACCTTCTTTCTCATACGCTTTACTAAGGAAGCAGTATCAACATCATTGCCAATCACAACCACCTGATCTTGTTTTGCCGCATCTAATGCCACCGAAATAACACCTACATTGTAGGAAATTCCAAGCAAGCATGAGAAACCTTTGGAAATGCATTATTCAAGGATTAATGCTTTGTTTTTTTAACATTCAATTGCAATTGTGAGTGAGAGAAGGGATCTCAAGTTTTTCGGATACCAATCTGTGAGAATTGGTTTGACAGTCAAGAACTCATATGAGATGTGGAAGATCTTGAGTTCAAGTGACTCTCTACAAAAAAGGATTAATTGTAACAGCCCGGCCCATAAAAAAAGGGCTTGGGGCTCGGCCCATCAAAATACTGTCCACTTTGGGCCCACACACGCACACACGTGCACACATGCGAGCCCGCACAGTTTTTGGATCGGACCCAGCCCAAGTCCGGGTCCAAAATGCTTCTTGTTGGTTTAAGGGAGTAAGGCTACTTATAAACCCCTCTCAAACTCCTCAACTTCCGATGTGGGACTTTCCACAACTCCCACCCACTGCTGGGCTGTCGGATCCGACCGGCCTACTCCGCTGGCCCGTCCGACAGGGCCTAGTTTCAATTGGATCAGCCTATCTAGGGCCTGGCCTCTAGCTCATGGGTCAGGATATCACAATCCACCCCCCTAAAGCCCAGAGCCGCCCTCGGCTCGACCCAATGAACCCAATGGAAGGCAGTAAGCCCACACAGTCCGAGTGTAGAACCCGGAGCTCTGATACCATTTGTAACAGCTCAGCCCATAAAAAAGGGCTTGGGGCTCGGCCCATCAAGATACTGTCCGCTTTTGGTCCACACACGCACACACATGCACACACGCGAGCCCGCACGGTTTTTGGATCGGACCCAGCCCATGTCCGGGTCCAAAACGCGTCTTGTTGGTTTAAGGGAGTAAGACTACTTATAAACCCCCTCTCAAACTCCTCAACTTCCGATGTGGGACTTTCCACAACTCCCACCCGCTGTTGGGCTGTCGGATCCGACCGGTCCACTCCGCTGGCTCGTTCGACAGGGCCCAATTTCACTTGGATCAGCCTATCTAGGGCCTGTCCTCTGGCTCATGGGTCAGGATATCACATTAATGCTTTATTTTTTTAACATTCAATTGCTACGACCAAATTGAAATTTCAACATTGAAAATTGGAATTACAATTGTGAGTGAGCAAAGGGATCTCAAATTTTTCGGGTCCCCTCTTCGATATGTAACAAAAGGTAGGAACCCTAAGTGTTGTACACTTTGAAGATTAGGATAGTGAGGTAACTCGAAAAGGAGTGGCTCTTTGGAGTGAAATGGGAATTGAACTAAGGACTCCAACTTCCTAAGGTGGAACGGTTTCCTGACCATCACTCCAATCTATGTAAATTATTAACAAATTTGATATCAATAGTAAATTTAAGGTTATAAGGGATAGCACTTAACTAGATTCTTTTACATATACATGAAAGCTAGTATAATTACTATTAAAAGGTTTTGAATTCAAAGTTGATTGTGACTAGATCCAAGCTCACATTCCTTATGTAACATGAGGAATTTTATTTTCCTGCCATGCCTCATAAGTCAAATGTGGTCCCGAATTTTGATCTCATAATTCATTATCTTTTATATATATATATATATATATATATATTAATAAGACTAGTAGAAGGCACGTGCTTCATGCGAGTGAATTTAGTCAGAAATTTATAGCAAATAATTTTTTTTTAATTCAATTTTATTTTACGATACTAAGATAAAAGAATTTTGAACATATCCTTCAAAATCACTAAATTTAATTACTAATCTATTTTCATCATATAAGCATTGGATAAGAAGTTGACTCTTGCTATATGATTTATTAAATTCAATTATGAGTATGAACAATAGATAGATGAAATATAAATTCAGTGATGGTCACACTAATGATTATTGAACATAAATTAGAGAGGAAAAGGCACTTTCACTGTAATTTAAGAAGAGATTAATGAGATAATCACCATCAGCAGCAGCAGCAATCTCTAAGGCCTTTGTTCGGCTCCTTGGGCAATGCATGTCCACATTAATCACTATTTTTTGCTGTAGACAAAAGAGCAGTAAAATATGCATTCCACAAAATTTGTATATGGGCAAGATCAAGATTCCAAAAAATGAAGTTTATTTTATTTTATTTTTTTAATACGGATATTCTCACCCCACATTTGAAGTGAGACTAATACTACCAGCATAGCATATGTAAACCTCCAAATCCACACACAGTAATTTCGTTCATAGAGAGTAGTTTGAAAGGGTTGATCGTAAATCAAACTCAAGACGTCGCTTCCTCAGACGAACGTCTTGACCTTTCAAGCCAAACCCATTTCAGAAAAAATCAACTTAATTTCTTACAGCTTAAGTATTTTTTTTTTAAAATGAAAAAGCTAAACTTGTGTTTGCATGAACCTAAACATTACATGACAATAGAAAAATAGGTACCTTCATCTTCTCTTCCCCTTGTCTTCTTCACTTCTCTGCAAAAGTAGAGATTTCTGAAGATGTCTTTACTGTAAAAGAAGAAGACTCTCTTCCGATTTATAAAGGATGAGAAGAAGGTTCGTGTTTCCTTCTTCTATGGATGAATCCTAATCAACCCAAGCACATGATATGCTTAAGTTGCATTTAAGTCATTCAGTCCTACTTACTGCACATGATCTGTTTACATTTAATAATTTAGATTAGTAGGAAGTCTCTAAGTCAAGTAGATTTGCATTTATTTAAAAAATAATCTCTTAGTTTTGACTTTCAAAATCACATGAGCCCTTTGTTCTAATCTCTTTACATTGCACTTAGATAATAATTATGGAAGTGACTCAGTATAATTTGATAAGATCAAATAGAAAAATGAACTCAAAAATAGAGTAGGGTTTTGACTTTTGAACTCAACACACCTAATTGCACCCTGAGTTCATCCTAATCAGCTGATTTTGATGTTTGTGCGTCACCACATGACTCACCAGATGATTTGTCATACTTGCATGTGATAACAAGTTTGGTGGGTTGGGAATATAGAATTTGGATTATTAAATGGCAGTATGTTTGGTGGTGCAGGCATGAGAATTGAGATGGCAAAGTTCTCGTATAACTATTAGTTTTATTTTTTAAAATTAAATGAATAAAATGTTAGAATAAAAAATTATAATGAATATGTTCATAATTTATGCTTTAATTTAAAAATATTAATTATATGATTGAATTATGTTAGATTAATGTTTTTTTTTTCTTCATTTTCATGTATGGCACACTTGAGAAATGAGCTAGCAGCTCTTGGATCTAGAGCCCATTTAAAATGTTTCACATGCAAACCTAGTTTAAAAAATCCTTTTGACTTCACCTCCTAGAGTGAATCGATTTAACTCAGTGGGTCATCTAGTCGAGTGAGTAGAACTCGTTTGGTAGTTCTGATCTGAGTTCTAAATTTCAGCTACAATTTTTGTGTTTATCTGACTTGTTTTATGTTAGATTTTTTTGTTAAAATTAAAAAAAAAAAATCAGTTTAAGTTAAAAAATGAGAGAAATTTAGTCCACTTTTCTCTTAAATTTTAGCTCCACCAAAGATTTCAAAATTTCAATAAAATCTGATATTTCACAAAATTATATATTGACTCCTCAGAGTTCATAATGGCAAGAAAAAATTCTCAAATTACTTTGGAACTCTCCCATTCGAATGAAGCTGCTATTATTTGAGATTTCTAAAGTAAAATTTAATAAGAGGAGAAGCCCTTTCTCATTTACTGTAATGATACAACTTCTGAAATCTCTAACATTTTGCTGAGAATAGGGCAAGAGAAGATGAAGGTACCTGATTTCATATAAGTATAATTATAGTTATATATTTTTAAAATATAATTAAGGTATGATAAACAAATCTTAAGGTTTGACTTTGATACCACTTATTAAGACTAGGTATCCACTCCAAAAGAGTAGCCTATTAGGTGAAGTGATCCAAATCTTTTATAAATTCCTAGATTTGTCTCTACACTTCTAATAAGGAACTCGTTTGTAGCTCCAACATTTTAGTCTTAACTTCAAGATTATCAGTCACTTCTTCCATACCCTCACCATAATTCCATTCTAATCTTTAGAGTTGATTTTGAAAAATAATTGGAGGTCCACAATAAGATTAAGATCCCTTGTCACCCTCAGATATGCATCTCTATTGTTTGCTTCCAAACGAGTAACTTGATTCTTGGAAGAGATGGATTTCAATAGGATAAATGCCACATTGAAAATGAAAATGCACAAAATGGCAATTAGTTTTAATGTGCTTTGTCTTGTCTTTAAAAATCATAATCGACAGAAGGAACACATATCCTGTAATAGAGATCGAATTAAATTATTTCGGATGATTCTCATGTTTCACT
This sequence comes from Chimonanthus salicifolius, assembly GCA_013350335.1. Lineage (NCBI taxonomy): Eukaryota > Viridiplantae > Streptophyta > Magnoliopsida > Laurales > Calycanthaceae > Chimonanthus > Chimonanthus salicifolius. Next base: position 65,587,844 of record CM023538.1, on the reverse strand, counting down.
AAGAATTTCCAAATGATGGAGGTGTGAGATAAACTTGTTGTAATTGGTGATGATGTCGATTCAACTCGGTTAACTCAGCGTTGAGAAAGAAGGTGGGTTATGCAAATATAATCATTGTTGAAGAGGTGAAGCCCAATCCACCTCCCAATCCACCTGACGAATCCAAAGAATATGAGCCCAAAAAATATGACCCAAAAGGGAAGAACCGCAATCATCAAGTTGTGAAATAAACGGTATCCAATACCACATTACATTGGAATTGATATCACAGATTCACTACTTAATCCGTTCTTAAGTAGACCAACCTTCCATCAACACCCACATTACATATATAGAAAAATATAGGAACCAAGCTCGACAGTATTGTTGCTATCATATGAGTGGAGCTTTTCGTCGTAGGTCTCATGTGTTCTAGTCAAGATATAAAATTCATGTTTGGTAATTTGATTGTGTTTTGACTTCAGAAGTACAATATAGAATACAGTGCTGTCATCTTCCAAGAATATATATATATATATATATATATATATATATATATATATATGTTAGTCTAAAAGTTAAATCTGCCTCTTATAAGTCAGACTTAGTTGTCAATTCCGTGATTGTGTCTGACTGAGTCATGAGTTGTCAATTTGTATGACTTGTTGTGACCTTGTTCGCGTGTCAAGAATGCGCTTTTGGAAGATCTGCATAGTCATATCAAGTTTGAAGCTCCAGAAGACGCGTCGATTGGAAGGCATCTCACCAAAACAGGAAGAACCTCATGCATGCCAACCAATACAGGTATTTGAACTTAGGACTGACTTAGAACACCTAAACTTACCATTGAGACAAACCTTAGAATCCATAACTTAGAATTTAGTAGAACTAAATTAGATTTCTTAGGTTAGTTATGTTTTGCCCTGTTTTGGAGAAGTTTTTTCTCATATCAAATGTACTCAAGTATTAGTAAAATATTTATCATGTGATTAGAGCACTCAAATATCTTTCTAAAAAGTCCAAGAACACCCAATTTGGAAATGTATAACTCAAGTTATGAGCATTTCAATGAAAGGGTGCAAAATAGATCAAAACAGTTCTGTCATATACCCTCCATTTGAGAGATTATTTGAGGTATAAAATGGACTTCAAATTGGACCAAATTTTGTAAGTAGATAGATCTCTCAGTGAGATTTCCAACAAGCCCAAGAACTCCCAAAATTGAGTTCGGGAACACAAGTTATGGTCGTTTTAGTGGAGGTATACAAAACTGCCGCTATTCAGTTAGCTGAACTTTATGTTTTAGTAGACTAAAAGTTCTGCAGGTTGGTCTTTTCAGCCTCAGATGATATTCAGTCGACTGAAACCTTGATGTCAGTAGATTGAATTGTGCCCAAATATTTCAACGGTCATTTCTTGACATTTTAGTTGACTGAATCTTCAAGTTCATTCGACTGAAATCGCAACTGTAAGTTTTTAACAACTCTATTCTTGTGATTTTGACTTCCAACGGCCATATCTTCAAGAGAGCTTTAAATGTATGACCTTAAGGCATCCCAAAAGTTGATATTTGATGAGCCAAACACTCTCTAACATACTCCACGACTCTCGATCATTCTTAGAGCATAAAAACTCTATAGTTATACCCTCATTGCTGTAAAACTATTCTCAAACACATTCAAAGCACTCATAGGCAAATCCTTGAGCATCTTAGGTTCAATCTTGAATGTGTCATTGAGAAACACCTTAGGGAAATATGTTGGAATATATTTAGATTATCCTAATTATAATGTAATTAGGATTCTAGTTTAGGGTTTATCTCTATTAAGAGATCTATTTAGATTAGAAGTGTAATAGCCCTAGGGTCGGCTAAGGCTATATATAGTTGTGTAATACTCTTTAATGAATACAATTTTCTCTTTTCTAACAAAATATTGATCTATAGGAAAACCAAATATCTTCCCTAATCCTTTTGTTCCAAAGCTTACAAACTCCATAGTTAAAATACTCTAAGCTTTGAATCTTAATTACAAGTACATTCAAAGCTCTCATAAGCATATCTTGAGCATCTTATGCTCTAAGTTGAATGTGTTAAGTGGAGATTGATAAGCACAGAAAAATTAAAATTTTACCTCTAAATATTGGATTAGTTAGCTCTTGAAATCTGGTTATTTTATATTATTATTGTAATATATTTTATATTTAAAATTATTAATGTTAGTATCACAATTTTATTTAATTTGGTTTAATTAGTGCATTTTTGTGTGTATATAGATTGGTGCATTAAAGATTCGAACCTTGGATCCGATTCTAACTCAAAAAATGAAGTTTACACCAACCCAGAAAAATCAAAGAATAGTATGGACGCGAATTCAAGCCAGCGCTGCTCTGTAACAAGACCGTGTCAAGAGAAGGAAACCCGACTGATTCAAAAGAGAGATAAATGGGTCTGCTGTATGGATGATGCCTCGAGTAAAAGAAAAGCAGAAAATAGAAATAAAAAAAATATGTTGCTGGTAAGATTCCAGCCCATGCACGTTGGTGTATAAGAATGAAAAGAGAGAAGGAAATAAAATTAGAAAGTGAAAGAAGCCAGGCCATGTGCAGCAGAATTGGTGCAATTCTCCAACGAATGAAGACAAGGAAAAATAGAAAATAGAAGAAGATTAAGAGAAGGAGGTGCTGGCCGAATCACTATCTGTTGTTTAAACAGAGAGAAAGTAGGGATATGCTTCTGAAAAGAGAAGTACCATGTAATGAAAATAGAAAACGCAAAAGAGAGAAATCCCTCCATTCTTGTAGAAAAGAAAATAGAAGTTTACACCTTTATAAATTGAGAGACCCTCTTCCACGAAGAACTGGAACCGGACAGTGGAGAAGGAACGGCTGGAATAGAGAGGGATTACGGCCAAGGCTTGGGAACTCCGACGATGGCCGGGTTATATTTTTTCATGTCTTTTTATTTTAATTCTTTTATAATGTTCGGCTAAATTTCTTGTACTGAGGTTGAGGATGAAACCTCATTAATGAAATAATTGTTCTTTTATTTATTTACTTGATTCCAATTATGTATGTTTGATTATTTATGATTTTGACTTCATCAAATTAATAGATGTTAATTCTTTTTACCATCAATGCCATGTATTTTTTGTTATCAATATTAATATCTAATTAATTAATTCTTGGTTTTTAATTGATAAAAGTAAACCCTTTGATTCATTGTTTTCTTTTATTTTAATTTAAATACATTGGATGCTTAGATTAGTATTTTGATCCATTGTCTTTTAAATTAAAATAGGATACATTGAATGCTTAAAAATTACATCTTTAAAAGTGAAGGAAAGTCTAAATTTTGAACACCATATTAATAAACTTAAATGTTTAAATCTCTTAAAATTGGGAATTAATAAATAAATAATTTGAAGATTATAGATTTAATGATGGTGGAATCCGATGCCTTAGTAATTTCTCTCATTTTATTCAATCTCTATTTTAGTTGTTTTATTTTAATTTTGCGTGTTTAATTCAATCATTCTCCTGAAAAATTGTTAACTAGGTTAAGGTTAAAATATTAGGCTTTTTAATTTGTTTTCCCATTCATTCTAAATCAAGTCCATGTGGGTTCGACCTCGCACTTGCATATCTCTATACTTCAATTCGATTCGTGCGCTTGCGAGTAATTATAAATTTAAAATTTGCACAACAAGTTTTTGGCACCGTTGCCGGGGACTTGAGATTGAAACGGAAAAATAAAATTAAAAATTCTATTAATTTAATCTTTCCACTAATTGTAGATTTAGGAAGTTTGCATCTAGATCTAGGTTCATGCATATTTTTATGTGATTTGGTGTCTTCACCTAGGTTTTGTTTGTTGATTTTTTACAGGATTTTGAATTACATGCTTAAAAAAAAAAATTGCAAAAGCGACTACAGGCCAAGGTAAGTGCCTAAACCACTTTCTTTATATTTTCAAATTTTCATGCATTCATATAGATTTTCTTAGGTTGACTTGCATTTATTTTGCATAAAAAATAAAAATAAAAAATTTGCATATTTTCTTTCCTCATGCATTTAGGGTGTTAGTTCATGCATTAGATTAAAATTGTTTGATTATTGTCTTCATATTTGCTTCAATTTTGCATTGGTAATTTAGGCTTTCATTCACAAAAAAAAAACCAAAAAAGATTATAAAAATTGGTGGGTGGGGAATATAATATTTGGATTATTAAATGGCGGTACGTTTGGTGGGTTGGGAATATAATATTTGGATTATTAAATGGCAGTACGTTTGGTGGTGGAGTGAATTGAGATGGCAAGGTTCTCTAATAACTATTAGTTTTATTTTTTAAAATTAAATGAACAAATTGTTAGGATAAAAAATTAAAATGAATATGTTCATAATTTATACTTTAATTTTTAAAAAAATTGTTTTTTTCTTCATTTTCATATGTGACACACTTGAGAAATGAGTTGACAGCTCTTGGATCCAGAGCCCATTTAAAATGTTTCACATGCAAACCTAGTTTAAAAAATCCTCTTGACTTGACCTGCTATAGTTAATCTCTTTAACTCAGTGAGAGAGAACATGTGCCAAAATTGTAACCAGAGTCACAATCCTGTCTTCTTTGATTTCTTACTTTGAAAATAGTAGATCTGATTTAAACCCGTTTACGTACTGAAAGAGAACAACGTTTGATTATATGCTATTGATTTTCTCTTTTCTATTTTTTTTTCTGATGTTAGTTGTTTCTATTTGAAGTGAAAAAAATTACTATCTCAACAAATCCTAAATTCACGTTGAAGTTGAAGTGGGATTTTAAAATACAAGAGCATCAAAATACAAGAGCTTAGGCAGGCATATTTCACATGATGGCACAATTACATGGACTTGGTTCATGAATAATTTCATAACCCACAAACTGTGGGAATGGGTGGCATCGTATTCTCTAGTTGAAGAATCCACCAAGTTTACACCTGGGCACAACGGGATTTTCAAGGAAATCTCCCTGCAGAAAATCTAATCCAAACAATAATGACTTTCTATGGAATGGGGAGAGAGTGCTCTTTATACAGGAGAAGAAAGGCGAAGAGAAGATTCCTCCCAATTTCCTCCAAGGAAAAAACATATATTTACGAAGAAATTCATGTATGAAAACTCATTACGGTTGGGATTTTAATAAGGTTGTTGGGATGGGTTCTGTAGACTTGATTTACTAATTTCATATTGAAGTAGGGATTAAAAGCTTCTATTAATATTAAATAGCTAAAAATCACTTTTTATTTCATTTTTTTTCTAATATAAATCACAATATGAGATAATGGGCCCTATATATGCCATGCGTTTAATTAATATGACTTCATTAGTGCAATAAAGATGATATTTGATGACACCCTACATAACAAAATACATTAAATCTTTTAGAAAAATCACTTTGCTTTAATCACACGTTCATATAGATTCTGTTCTCACAGGGATAATTCATATTTTGAAAGGGCAAAAAATTTAGAACTAAAAAAAAAAATTTAAGAAGCGAAAAAGTTTTGAATAGGTAATGAATTATAATTTCATTCACTAGATATAAGAAAAAATAGAAGAATGCAAAAGATTCTCCTACTCTTATATTTACTAAATTACTTCACTTTTCTTTTCATTTTTTTAATTTACGTGTGGAAAATCGTGGGATACTAAGCGTAAAATCTCTACGGATGAACTCACTACCCCTAGAGCACACCAAGGTTAGGCCATGGGCGCTCGAACCACAACTTCTCGTTTCTTGAGACGGAGGCAACCAATTGAACTACAGTCATATGGATTCTTTTCATTTGTAAGTGAGGTAAAATTGCTTTCTTTCTAGAAGAAACCATAGTTTTTTCTACAACAAAAGGACGACCTTGGGTCAACGTTGATTATAAAAGGAGACCAACCTATCTAAGGTGATGGACCTTACCATGTATGAATCATGTGTAGGAAAGACTATCTCTTCCTCTTCAAGTCATCTCTTTCCGAATCAATCATGTGTAGGAAAGTCTGTTTCTAGAAAACAATGGAGGGTTCCTCGGCACTATGATATGGGATCAACTAGTTCCTTTCCACTTCTAGAAGTGGGAGGTTGCGGGTTCGAGCCCTCACAAGGCCGTCTAGACACAAGTTGAGGCCTAAGGCAAAAAATCTAAATGAGACCTTAGTATTTAACATATTATTATAAGTAATATTTAATTAAAATTTTAATTATATATAATAAAATAAATTATTCTAGATAATAATTTTTTTTAACTTAAAAAGATCAAGAGGCCAACAATACAGAGCATTGAAAATTTTTCCCATCCGATTAGCATATTCATCCCAGTGAAATTAGCATATTCAGCAATTAAAATAGAATAAGAACACTTTAAAAGATCAGTATACTAAAGGGTGAAGTGCAAACAGAGATTGAGAGATGAGTTCTCTCTACTGCTCTTATCTTTTTTTTTATATATATATATAACCTAAATAATTTACAATCAATTAGCTGAATAATGGCAGTGAAAAAAAAAAACCCAAATCATTTCCTTCTTTGTTTTTCAATCCCATTTACAATATCAAATTTAACAAAACATTTAAAGAAAACCTACCTAAGAAGTGAAATGGGGATGGAGGAATAACAGAGAGAAGGGTTTTTTGGACTTACTTTCATGGTTTTAAACGTCTTTTGAAAATAATCTTAACAAGTTTTGAGATTAAAACTAGTTCTAATTAAAACTGAGATTAGCATTAAATCAAGAAGTAAAATAGATAAAAAGATTAATATGAGAATAATTTACAAAAATCTGAAAGAGGAAGAAGAGGGATTTCGACCGATCTGGGTTTCAGAACGAATTTTCATTTCGATTTTAACAAGAATTTTCAAAAACTACCTTATGTCATAAATTTATTAATCCAAACTGTTTATCAATTAAAATTGAAATTTTAAACTAAGAAATGAAATGGAAAAGACTTGTAGAAGTCACAGAAAGAGAGTGAAGATGTGATTGTTGGGCTCCAATAATCAGCAAAGAGAGGGGTTGAAGAGAGATTGAGAGAAAAACAAGAACCCTTTTTACAGCTGCATCGAACTTCAGCCCCCATGGCGAGAGAGACTTGGATGGGAGCCCAGCAAGAGGGGCCTTCTTCCTCTGGGGACCTAAGGTGATTGCCTTTCTGGCCAAAGGGTCAAGACGGCCCTGAGCCCCATGACCTAATCTTGATGTGCCTTAGGGGTAGTGAGCTCATCTTTGAAAGTTTTACGCTTGATATCAACAGTTTCCCACAGTAAACTCAAAAAAAAAAAAAAAAAGTATGATCTAGATGACTCATCACCATGTGGACCCCACCTCCACAACGGTTGTGAACTCATCCATGTGTGGGTCCCATCCGATTACAGATGTTGCTGAGTTTGAAAATCATAATTGAAACAGGAACAAAATCGAATAAGGTGCTGTCCACGGCCAGAAGGTAAGGAATTGGATCAGAAGAGAAAATCAAGCAAAAAGATTAGGTGTTGGGTGGATTTAGGGATAAATAAGATTTCAAGCTTCTCTTTTTTTTATTCTTTTAGAAAATAAGGAATATAAATTAATCATTTGGCCTAAGTTGTAGAAAGATTTTTGATTAGTTGAAGTTAAAAGAAGCTTGAAGTTTTATATATATATATATATATATTTTCAGAACGGTGAGTTGATGACTTTTGGTTTTAATTTGTTCTTAGTGTTGAATTTCATTTAATTTAATATTAATTAATTGTATGGTGAAATTCTCATTGTTATGTCTTACATTGATTAATGTTCAATTAATTTGAATTTCACAATCAAAGTAGTTTATTAGAAGGTTTTCCGTGTTTAGGTCGTACTTGATACCAGATTTCTTGACCGAATTCCGTTATTTAGTCTAGAACCCCAAATCTAAAATATCAAATACAGCTTGCCCGCACAAAAAACTCACGAGTCATATGATAATATATATCACAAATATTGCAATATGGCCAATTGTATCCGGTAATTGGAATACGACCAATGTTATCTGATGTATCATATATGAAATGAAAATTTTCAGCTTTAAGAATTGACACTTTTTATTGGACTGAAATTTAAATCTTAACATCTATTCGATGGATGGATGAATTTGCAGGTTCGATGGATGGATGGATTTTCAGTAAAACTGTATATTAATATACTTGGAAAAATAGTTTTTTCTTACGTAAAGAGTCATTTAAAAAAAAAAATCATTTTCTTATAAGAAAGTTGTAGAATAGATGGGATGTTACTGCAGAGATTTTAGTGATGAAATCGAAATTGAGTGAAAAAACAAGAATGAAACTGTCATCACTTGAGCCATTATTTTTAAGATAATTTATGTGTACCTTTTCAAAAAGTACAATTCATATGAGTGGTATCTGTTTTCAAGATTCTAAACTTTATTTTATGATTGTATTTAAAGGAAATTATTGTTCCAGAATAAACCACACAGAAATCAAAGATCAATTAAACACAAGAAGTAAGAACATAGAGATTTACGCGGTTCGGCAAAACCGTCTACATTCACAAAACGTGCATCACAATTCCACTATGAAAAGAATACCGAACAGGTTATAAGGATTACCCAATCCTTCTCCTCCCCTCTTCACTGTTTTCTTTTCTTCTCTCTCACCCAAGAAAAATCTACAACCGCTAAAGAAAACTCTAAAAGAGAAAGAGCCCCTATATACTTGGACTTTTACAAGTTAAACAGACTGGGCCAGGCCCTTAAGCACAGCTTGGCCCAATAAAGGCCCTTGAGCCAAAACTCAACAATTATGTGACTATCACTTTTAGGGATTGTAAATCTTATTTTTAGGATGTGGTGAGAAAATAAACATTTTCCATACATGTGAGAAGGTTTGAGTGAAAAGCTTGGTAGCTAAAAAGGGGTCCATACATTGATGATCGATTTTATATTTTCTTGTTCCTTATAGAAGAGAATTGTGCTTTCTCCACAGCATTACATAACATTGGCAGTGCTTCATAGTCTCTAATAGACCATCCATTCTATGTTATACTTAACAAGTCAAGCACAAATTAAGTTCACCTAATATGAATTTTATTTCATAACTATAGAAAAGACAAGATGAATTTAAGAAGAAAAAAGAAACAAGAGCACCATAAGAATTTATATTAATATAGGAGAAGATCACATGATAGGACAATTACGTTGTCTTGGCTCCTCATATATGAACTCTGGATGTTAATGGAAGGGCTGTCTAAATGAGAATGGATGTGCCCCTCTTATCTCATGTCCTATATCATGGGGTATTGGATGGTAATGCACTGGTTTCGGCTCTTCCTTTTTGGGCTCTTCTTTCTTGGGTTCTTCCTTCTTAGGTTCTTCTTTTTTGGGTTCTTCCTTTTTGGGCTCTTCAGGAGGTTTGGGCTTCAACTCTTCAATGGAGATTATGTTTGCACAGCCTACCTTCTTTCTCATACGCTTTACTAAGGAAGCATTATCAACATCATTGTCAATCACAACCACTTGATCTTGTTCTGCCCCATCTAATGCCACCAAAATAACACCTGCATTGTAGGAAATTCCTAGCAAGCATGAGAAACATTTGGAAATGCATTATTCAAGGATTAATGCTTTGTTTTTTTAACATTCAATTGCAATTGTGAGTGCGAGAAGGGATCTCAAGTTTTTCGGATACCAATCTGTGAGAGTTGGTTGGACAGTCAAGAACCCATATGAGATGTGGAAGATCTTGAGTTTAAGTGACTCTCTACACAAAAGGATTAATGCTTTAGTTTTTTAACATTCGATTGCTACGACCAAATTGAAATTTCTAGCATTGAAAATTGGAATTGCAATTGTGAGTGACCGAAGGGGTCTCAAATTTTTTGGGTCCCCTCTTCGATATGTTACTGAAGGAAGGAACCCTAAGTGTTGTACACTTTGAAGATTAGAATAGTGAGGTAACTCTACAAAGAGTGGATCTTTGGAGTGGAATGAAAATTAAACTAGGGACTCCCACTTCCTAAGGCGGAACGGGTTCCTGATCATCACTCCAATCTATTTAATTTATTAACAAATTTGATAGCACTCACTAGATTCTTTTACATATACATGCAAGCTAGTATAATTACTATTAAATGGTTTTGGATTCAAAGTTGATTGTGACTAGAGACTCCCACTTCCTAAGGCGGAACGGGTTCCTGGCCATCACTCCAATCTATTTAATTTATTAACAAATTTGATAGCACTCACTAGATTCTTTTACATATACATGCAAGCTAGTATAATTACTATTAAATGGTTTGTTGTTGTTGTGGCTTGATTCAACAATGTACCACCGAGATTTTCTCTCAGAAAATCAAGGTGGTGATGGCGTGAGGATTCTTGCCTTGCAAATTTGGGACGTGAGTTTGTGGAGACTCCTAATGCTATTAGGCAATTGCTTAATCCAAGTCTTGGGTAGGTGCTGTAAACACGGCACATGAGAATAGCAATTGCTTTGTTTAAGGCTTATTCCCTCTATATATATCAAGGAATATAGGGGTGATGAAAAGGAGGCTCATGGTCGTTGGAGATGGCCCCTTGGCCATATGCGGTGTGTGAGGGGGATCACACCATCAACGGCAGATCTGATACTGTCTAGAGGACAGCTCGACGGATGAAAGGGGCATAAGCAACAGTGCAATACCGCTGCAGATCTGGGTTGTCAGATTTGTGAGTGGCAGCCAGCAGGAGTGCGGCTGGAGAGACGAAGCCCCTTCGCCAGAGCAGAGGTGGAGATCTGTGTGTGTGTGGGACACACCATCATCGGAGACGCTCGCGTTTGAGAAGCATATCGGGATTGCTCGTAGGACGCAGGAAGCGTAGAGGGAGGAACACAGAAGTTGGGTTCACTATTCTGGGTATGAGAAAGATTCACATCAACTGAGAGGTGATGTCGATGTGTTATATACAAGGGGTGTACAAAGGGGCTCGGGACTTCGAGTTTGGGCTCCTGACTCAAGGGAGTCATATTATTGTACATGTATTTCTTTTTCATTTATAGTGAATATTCTGTCGCTCCGTGGACGTAGGCTAGGTGGGCCGAACCACGTTAAAATATTGTGTTGTGCTGTGTTTTTTATTTCCGTTCGATTTTCTTGTTTCCGCGCGTAACGCTAACAAGTGGTATCAGGAGCTTTGGTTGGAGACCAGGGACTCGTGGGTGAACAGAATACAACACCAAAGATTGCAGATCGGTGTTCTGCAGATTCTATCGGCATAGGTGGAGGCATCAGCGTAGGCGCAAAGAAGCCAAGCAGCAAGGGTGTAATTGAAATACATGCAATAGAGAGGGCTCAAAGAGGGGTCTGGCGAATCCATAATTGCTAGAGAGAAGCCAGCTTATTGTTGTATTTCATTGAGGGATACAATACCAACGATGTCTTGTGTGGAGACTTGTTGTTGCCAACAACTAGAAAGGGGGTCTTTACTGACAGTAAAGCCCACGTGCATAGCAGAGGATCGCTATTAGCAGGTTGAGACTGCTAGCGTTGGACATTTGCTGCACATAGAAGAACATGGCAGAGACAACAGCAACAGATCAGCCAGAGGGGCTGAAAAACATAGAGCTGTATACAAGAGGCACTGCTGTATGGAAGGTCAGCGTGTAAGGAGGAGTTCTCGGCCATGTGCTGTTTTCTGTCAGTGGGCTGATTGGTTCAGTCTATGCAGGAGATAGAGGCAGCCTTATAAAAGGATGATCTGGAAGGGTTTTTCACTTACAGTCCAGAGAGTTGAGTGAAACAGATTTGTCTTTGATCTATTCCAAGAAGCAGAGACGTCGGAGGTATCGGCTCTGCAGATGGTGGGCAGTCCAAATACTACAGTGCAAATCTCGCTGTAGTTTGCATGTAGGAGATTGCAAACGTGATACAGCAATGTGGAGGAGGAGCTAAACAAAGAAATCGTGCATGCCAGCAGCGAGCAGCAGGAAGACGTTGTTGGGTTTTTTCAGTTGGGAAAAATCAGCAAGAGGGCCGGCTGATACTGAGAAGTCTGAGAGCCGGGAATTGTCTCTTACAGTGGGTTGATCGGTCTGCTGCACAATGCATTCACCAAGGGATGTGCTGCTAGAAGGTTCGCAGCGTGAGCAGTGCTCAGGCAGAAAAGCACAACACCAACGTTGGTTGCTTGGGAAGACTTTGCTGACAGTTGAAGGCAAAGGGGTTGCCAGCGAAAGTGAGTGCATGTGAGAAGACTCTTTGGGAAGCACGGTAAAACTCACAGACAAGATGGATTGCAAGTGGAGCTAAGCTGTGAACGGTCAATGTGCAATGGAGGTCAATTGTCATTGGTCGTCTCCGAGGATTGGTGAATTCTCGCCAAGGTGGAGATTGTTGTTGTTGTGGCTTGATTCAACAATGTACCACCGAGATTTTCTCTCAGAAAATCAAGGTGGTGATGGCGTGAGGATTCTTGCCTTGCAAATTTGGGACGTGAGTTTGTGGAGACTCCTAATGCTATTAGGCAATTGCTTAATCCAAGTCTTGGGTAGGTGCTGTAAACACGGCACATGAGAATAGCAATTGCTTTGTTTAAGGCTTATTCCCTCTATATATATCAAGGAATATAGGGGTGATGAAAAGGAGGCTCATGGTCGTTGGAGATGGCCCCTTGGCCATATGCGGTGTGTGAGGGGGATCACACCATCAACGGCAGATCTGATACTGTCTAGAGGACAGCTCGACGGATGAAAGGGGCATAAGCAACAGTGCAATACCGCTGCAGATCTGGGTTGTCAGATTTGTGAGTGGCAGCCAGCAGGAGTGCGGCTGGAGAGACGAAGCCCCTTCGCCAGAGCAGAGGTGGAGATCTGTGTGTGTGTGGGACACACCATCATCGGAGACGCTCGCGTTTGAGAAGCATATCGGGATTGCTCGTAGGACGCAGGAAGCGTAGAGGGAGGAACACAGAAGTTGGGTTCACTATTCTGGGTATGAGAAAGATTCACATCAACTGAGAGGTGATGTCGATGTGTTATATACAAGGGGTGTACAAAGGGGCTCGGGACTTCGAGTTTGGGCTCCTGACTCAAGGGAGTCATATTATTGTACATGTATTTCTTTTTCATTTATAGTGAATATTCTGTCGCTCCGTGGACGTAGGCTAGGTGGGCCGAACCACGTTAAAATATTGTGTTGTGCTGTGTTTTTTATTTCCGTTCGATTTTCTTGTTTCCGCGCGTAACGCTAACATGGTTTTGGATTCAAAGTTGATTGTGACTAGATCCAAGCTCACATCCCTTATGTAGGTTTTGGATTCAAAGTTGATTGTGACTAGATCCAAGCTCACATCCCTTATGTAACATGAGGAATTTTATTCCTGCCATGCCTCATAAATCAAATGTGGTCCCGAATTTTGATCTCATAATTCATTATCTTTTTTATATTAGTAAGACTAGTAGAAGGCACGTGCTTCATGCGAGTGAATTTAGTCAGAAATTTATAGCAAATAATTTTTTTTTAATTCAATCTTTTTTTATTTTACGATACTAAGATAAAAGAATTTTGATCATATCCTTCAAAATCACTAAATTTATTACTAATCTATTTTCATCATATAAGCATTGGATAAGAAGTTGACTCTTACTATATGATTTATTAAATTCAATTATGAGTATGAACAATAGATAGATGAAATATAAATTCAGTGATGGTCACACTAATGATTATTGAACATAAATAAGAGAGGAAATGGCACTTTCACTGTAATTTAAAATTTAAGAAGAGATTAATGAGATAATCACCTTCAGCAGCAGCAGCAATCTCTGAGGCCTTTGTTCGGCTCCTTGGGCAATGCATGTCCACATTAATTACTATTTTTTGCTGTAGACAAAAGAGCAGTAAAAAATGCATTCCACAAAATTTGTATATGGGCAAGATCAAAATTCCAAAAAACAAGTTTATTTATTTAATTTTTTTTAACATGGGTATTCTTACCCCACATTTGAAGTGAGACTAATATTACGAACAGGTGTAAACCTCCAAATCCACACACACTAATTTCATTCATAGAAAATATTCTGAAAGGGTTGATCGTGAATCAAACTCAAGACATCGCTTTTTGAGACGCAAGTCTTGACCTTTCAAGCCAAACCCATTCCAGAAAAAATCAACTTAATTTCTTACAGCTCAAGTAATTTTTTTTTTTAAATGAAAAAGCTAAAGTTGTGTTTGCATGAACCTAAACATTACATGACAATAGAAAAATAGGTACCTTCATCTTCTCTTCCCTTTGTCTTCTTCACTTCTCTGCAAAAGTAGAGATTTCTGAAGATGTCTTTACTGTAAAAGAAGAAGAGTCTCTTCAGGATGAGAAGAAGGTTCGTGTTTGCTTCTTCTGTGGATGAATCCTAATCAACCCAAGCACATGATATGTTTAAGTTGCATTTAAGTCTTTACTTACCGCACATGATCTGTTTACATTTAATAATGTAGATTTGCATTTATTTAAAAAAATAATCTCTTAGTTTTGACTTTCAAAATCACATGAGCCCTTTGTTCTAATCTCTTTACATTGCACTTAGATAATAATTATGGAAGTGACTCAGTATAATTTGATAAGATCAAATAGAAAAATGAACTCAAAAATAGAGTTAGGTTTTGACTTTTGAACTCAACACACCTAATTGCACCCTGAGTTCATCCTAACCAGCTGATTTTGATGTTTGTGCGTCACCACATGACTCACCAGATGATTTGTCATACTTGCATGTGATAATAAGTTTGGTGGGTTGGGAATATAAAATTTGGATTATTATGCAGGCATGAGAATTGGGATGGCAAAGTCCTCTTATAACTATTTGTTTTATTTTTTTAAATTAAATGAATAAAATGTTAGAATAAAAAATTATAATGAATATGTTCATAATTTATGCTTTAATTTAAAAATATTAATTATATGATTGAGTTATGTTAGATTAATGTTTTTTTTTTTCTTCATTTTCATGTGTGGCACACTTGAGAAATGAACTGGCAGCTCTTGGATCTAGAGCCCATTTAAAATGTTTCACATGCAAACCTAGTTTAAAAAATCCTTTTGACTTCACCTCCTAGAGTGAATCGATTTAACTCAGTGGGTCATCTAGTCGAGTGAGTAGAACTCGTTTGGGAGTTCTGATCTGGGTTCTAAATTTCAGCTACAATTTTTGTGTTTATCGGACTTGTTTTATGTTAGAATTTTTAAAAGAAAATTAAAAAAAAATCAGTTTAAGTTAAAAAATGAGAGAAATTTAGGTCCACTTTTCTCTTAAATTTTAGCTCCACCAAAGATTTTCAAAATTTCAATAAAATCTGATATTTAACAAAATTATATATTGACTCCTCAGAGTTCATAATGGCAAGAAAAAATTCTCAAATTACTTTGGAACTCTCCCATTCGATTGAAGCTGCTATTATTTGAGATTACTAAAGTAAAATTTAATAAGAGGAGAAGCCCTTTCTCATTTACTGTAAGGATTTCATATAAGTATAATTATAGTTATATATTTTTAAAATATAATTAAGGTATGATAAACAGATCTTAAGGCTTGACTTTGATACCACTTATTAAGACTAGGTATCCACTCCAAAAGAGTAGCCTATTAGGTGGAGTGATCCAAATCTTTTATAAATCCCTAGATTTCTCTCGACACTTCTAATAAGGAACTCGTTTGTAGCTCCAACATTTTAGTCTTAACTTCAAGATTATCAGTCACTTCTTCCATACCCTCAACATAATTCCATTCTAATCTTTAGAGTTGATTTTGAAAAATAAATGGAGGTCCACAATAAGATTGAGATCCCTTGTCACCCTCAGATATGCATCTCTATTGTTTGCTTCCAAATGAGTAACTTGATTCTTGGAAGAGATGGATTTCAATAGGATAAATGCCACATTGAAAATGAAAATGCACAAAATGGCAATTAGTTTTAATGTGCTTTGTCTTGTCTTTAAAAATCATAATCTGTGATATATAAGTAGCACTTCTGTTATCAAGTATAGAGGGGAGGGTTCTCTACAGAAGGAACACATATCCTGTAATAGACATCATGATTTCGGATTATTCTTATGTTTCACTAAGAATTTCCAAATGATGCAGGTGTAAGTTCTGTGGCATTAGAAGGGGATCAACGAGATAAACTTGTTGTAATTGGCGGTGATGTCGATTCAACTCGGTTAACTCAGCGCTTGAGCAAGAAGGTGGGTTATGCAGATATAATAATTGTTGAAGAGGTGAAGCCCAATCCTCCTCCCAATCCACCTGATGACTCCAAAGAATATGAGCCCAAAAAATATGAACCCAAAAAGGAAGAATTTAAGTCATTATTTTTTAGATAATTTATGTGTACGTCCCTTTTCAAAAATTAGAATTCATATGGGTGGTATCTGTTTTCAAGATTCTAAACTTTATTTTATGATTGTATTTAAAGGAAATTATTGTTGTAGAACAATCACACACACAAGAAGCAAGAACACAAAAAATTTATGTGGTTCGGCAAAACTGTCTAAATCTACAGAGGGTACATCACGATTCCACTATGAAGAGAATACCCGACAGATTACAACGATTATCCAACCCTTCTCTCCTCTTCACCGTCTATCCTTCCTCTCTGTTTTCTTTACTTCTCTCTCACCAGAGAGAAATCTACAACTGCTAAAGTAAACTCTAAAAGAGAAAGAGCCCTTATATACATAAGCTTTTACAAGTTACACAATTGTGTCCGGACCTTACATAAGCACAGCTTGGCCCCAACAAAAAGGCCTTTTGAGCCAAACCCCAACAATTACGTACTATCACTTTTAGGAATTGTGAATCTTATTTTTAGGTTGTGGTGAGGAAAGAAACATTTTCCATATATGTGGAGAGAAACATGTGTGAAGGTAGAGTGAGAAGTTTGGTGGCTAAAAAGGGGTCAGTGAACCTTCTTTTGCGCTTTCACTTGAGAGAGAGCGTTGTCAAAATCTCATACTTGTATTGTAAGCATACATTGAGGATTGATTTTATATGTTCTTGTTCCTTATAAAAGAGAATTGTGCTTCATAGTCTCCAATAGATATGTTACACTTAACAAGTCCAGCACAATTAAGTTCACCTGATATAGATTTTATTTCATAACTAAAGAAAAGACAAGATGAATTTAAGAAG
Source organism: Chimonanthus salicifolius (assembly GCA_013350335.1). Lineage (NCBI taxonomy): Eukaryota > Viridiplantae > Streptophyta > Magnoliopsida > Laurales > Calycanthaceae > Chimonanthus > Chimonanthus salicifolius. The sequence goes on along the minus strand of CM023538.1, from coordinate 65,570,700 downwards.
AAAAAAGAGCACCATGAGAATTTATATTAATATAAGAGAAGATCACATGATAGGACAATTACGTTGTCTTGGCTCCTCATATATGAACTCTGGATGTTGATGGAAGGGCTGTCTAAATGAGAATGGGTCAGCGCCTGTCATCTCATGTCCAATATAATGGGGTATTGGATAGTAATTTACTGGTTGCGGCTGTTCCTTTTTAGGCTCTTCTTTCTTGGGTTCTTCTTTTTTGGGCTCTTCAGGAGGTTTGGGCTTCACCTCTTCAATGGAGACTATATTTGCAAAGCCTACCTTCTTTCTTATACGCTTTACTAAGGAAGCAGTATCAACATCATTGCCAATCACAACCACTTGATCTTGTTCTTCCCCTTCTAATGCCACAGAATTAACACCTGGATTGTAGGAAATTCCAAGCAAGCGTGAGAAACATTTGAAAATGCATTATTCAACTAGTCAGGTGAAACACCTGGACACCTTCGGTTATAAGAAAAAAAATGTATTATTGAAGGATTAATGCTTTGTTTTTTTAACATTCAATTGCTCCTTGACCAAACTGAAATTTCAACATTGAAAATTGAAATTGCAATTGTGAGTGAGAGAAGGGATCTCAAGTTTTTCGGGTCCCCCCTTCAATATGTAAGTGAAGGAAGGAACCCTAAGTGTTGTACACTTCAAAGAGATTAGGATAGTGAGGGAAAGACTATTAAATACATTGATTGATATTGAAAGTAAATACACATATCAAATTACAGTGATATAAAATATAATTTATATTTTTATGGAGGGGTGAGTGGGTTTACATTTAGATTTTGAAGTTGAAGTTGATGTTCCTGAGTTTGCATACGTTCCGAGGACTAGTTGAGTGTTTTATGCCTCACTCATAAAAAAGTTTGACATTGATAGTAAGTTTAGAGTTAAAAAGGATGTTGTATAGCACTTAATAAAGTCTTTTTACATACTCCCTCTGCTCCAAATTAGTTGTCGTATATGGATTTTGAAATTATCTTAAAATAGTTGTCTCATTTGTATTGGAATAAGATAAAGTGTGTTGAAAATGGATGAGATCACATGGAATGTAGTCTTATATAGAGAGTTTCTTAAAAAATACAAATATTTCAAATGAAACAATTAAAATGAGACGGAGGGAGTAATATATATACATACAAGCTACTACAATTAGTATTAAAAGAATTTGGATTCTAAGTTGATTGTAAGTTTGTAACCTGATACAAGCTCACATTCCTTATGTAATACGAGGAATTTTATTAACCAGCCATGTCTGATAAGTCAAATGTGGTCCCGAATCTTGATTTGAAGATCATGAGGGAAAGTTGGAAAGAAGTCGTATTCTCCACATTCCATGATGAAGCAACTACGATGTAGCATGTATAAAATTATTTTAAAATCTACACCTAATGAAAAAAAAAAAGTTATTTATTTATTTCTAAAGATTTAGCTAATCTTTAAAATTTAACTAATCTAATCTAAACAATGAAAATGAATAACATCAAATATCAATTGAGAAATTCTTTATCTTACTTTTATATTAATAAGACTAGTAGAAGGCACGTCACTATAACTTAAGAAGAGATTAATGATGATTATTGAACATAGATTGAGAGGAAACAGCACTGTCACTATAATTTAAGAAGAGATTAATGAGATAATCACCATCAGCAACAGCAGCAATCTCTAAGGCCTTTGTGCGGCACCTTGAGCAATGCATGTCCACCTTAATTACTACTTTTTGCTGTAGACAAAATAGCAGTAAAAAATGCATTCAACAAAATTTGTAAATGGGCAACATCAAAATTCCAAAAAGTTTATTTTTTTTAACTCAAGACCTCGCTTCCAAAGACGAACATCTTGACCGTCAAACCAACCCACTCTAGAAATAAGTATTTTTTTAAAAAAATAAAAATGAAAAGGCTAAACTTCTGTTTGCATGAACCTAACATTCCATGACAATAGAAAAATAGGTACCTTCATCTTCTCTTCCCTTTTATCTTCTTCACTTCTCTGCAAAAGTAGAGATTTCTGAAGATGTCTTTACTGTAAAAGAAGAAGAGTCTCTTCCCCTTTATAAAGGATGAGAAGAAGGTTCAGGTTTCCTTCTTCTATGGATCAATCCTAATCAACCCAAGCACATGATATGCTTAAGTTGCATTTAAGTCTTTACTCGCTTGTAATCGTCAATCCTACTTACTGCACATGATCTGTTTACGTTTAATAATTTAGACTAGTAGGAAGTCTCCAAGTCAAGTAGATTTGCATTTATTTAAAAAATAATCTCTTAGTTTTGACTTTCAAAATCACATGAGTCCTTTGTTCTGATCTCTTTACATTGCACTTGGATAATAATTATGGAAGTGTAGAAAGTCAATCCTAGGTTTTTATTTAACTAAGAAGTTCCTCATTTCAGTTTCAAGATCACATGAGTCCTTTCTTGTGATTGGGCGAATGAGAAGTCAACTTTTCTTTTTTTAAGCCCTTTTTTGGAATATGAGGTATGAGGTTGAAATTTTGGCAAACACTAAAATTCTATCTCTATATGAGACGAAATTTCAGTTATATTAGTCTATTTTAAACTTTCAATATTTTAAATTTTAATCAAAATTCTAAGAAAAGCTTGTTTAAAATAGTTTTTTTACTATATACGACCCATCGATAACACAAAACTCCAATGTCTAGAATTGAGATGCCACGGACACAAAGAAGAGTAGTCGATTATTATAAAAGTGAAGGTAAGAAAATAAATACATATTAGATAGTAAAGTGACCCATTATACCTAAATAGGTGTAGATCAACTGGTTGCCTCCCACTTTAGAAAGTGGGAGTTTGCATGTTTGAACCCTCATTACCTAACGTTGGTGTGCCTTACGAGTAGTGGGCTCACCAGTAGAGACTTTACGCTGGGTATCCTATGATTTAATATGCATAAATTAAAAAAAAAAAAAAAAAGTGACTCAGTATAATTTGTGATAAGATTAAATAGAAAAATAAACTCAACAATAGAGTTAGGTTTTGACTTTTTAACTGAGCACACCTAATTGCACCCTGAGTTCATTCTCTTGTGACATGCAATCAGCTGTTTTGGATGTTTGTGCGTCTGCGTCACCACATGACTCACCAGATGATTTCCCATACATGCATGTGATACTAAGTTTGGTGGGCTGGGAATACAATGTTTGGATTATTAAATGGCAGTACGTTTGGTGGGTTGGGAATTTAATATTTGGATTTTTAAATGGCAGTTCGTTTGGTGGTGGAGTGAATTGAGATGGCAAAGTTCTCTAATGACTATTAGTTTTATTTTTTAAAATTAAATGAACAAAATGTTCGGATAAAAAATTAAAATGAATATGTTCATAATTTATACTTTAATTTAAAAATATTAATAGGTAAAAATATTAATTATATGATTGAGTTATTTAGATTAATGTTTTGTTTTTTTCTTCATTTTCACATGTGGCACACTTGAGAAATGAGCTGGCAGCTCTTGGATCCAGAGCCCATTTAAAAAGTTTCACATGCAAACCTAGTTTAAAAAATTCTTTTGACTTGACCTGCTATAGTTAATCGCTGTAAAAGAGAATATGTGCCAAAATTGTAATTAGAGTCACAATCGTCTCTTCTTTGATTTTTTACCTTTGAAAATAATAGATCTATTTTGAACACATTTACGTACTGAAAGAGAACTACGTTTGATTATTTGTTATTGATTTTCTCTTTTCTGTTTTTTTCCCGTTGTTAATTGTTTCTATTTGAAGTGAAAAAAATTGCATCTCAACAAATCCTAAATTCAGGTCGAAGTTGAAGTGGGATTTTAAAATACAAGAGCTTAGGCAAGCATATTTCACATGATGGCACAATTACATGGACTTGGTTCATCAATAATTTCATAACCCACAAACTGTGGGCATGGGTGGCATCGTTGGTCAAGTTGTGGCCTTTCTGTCTCTTCCTTTTTTGTCTTCACTTCTTCCACACTGACAATGTCTGTATGGCCCACCTTCTTCCTCAAACGTTTGGCTAAGTTGGTGGCATCGACCCCATCTCCAACCACAACAACCTCATCTTGGTCCTTGCCTTGTATAGCTACTGAGTTCACGCCTGCACCAAATGTCCATAAGACCAACTCATTAATCATGATTATCTGTAATTTTTCCATGGCCCATGGTGTAACTAATGTTTTCCACTATCATGTTGGTCATTTTGGTCATTTTATTCTTTCATCTTTTTTTGATTAAGGTGTCTTCTTAGGATATATACAAGTCTTTTTATCCACACACTTAATAATTTTATGGGAAGTGACATTATTACTGCATGAAATTTAGAATATTTCTTATACTATTTTTCTGTTCAATCTAATGCAATGAGCCAATGATAATCAAACACTTATTAATTATTCCATCTTAATGATAGAGCGTAATTAGTTGTTATTTACTCACTAAAGTCAAATGATATGAGATCTATTTCCACAGTGCGAGGAAGCGTGTAAACTTGGTATAACAATATTACAACTTCTTCCCCATATGAAATTTAGAAAGCTCCTTTTATTATTCCTTTGTAGATCTAGTGTCAATGTGCACATAATAATAGTAGGATTAGGAATTACAATCAAATCCAATCTGATTGCTTTCCTAATTAAATTATAATCCACTGCATAATCATTCCAAACTAGTAAAATAAATAGCTAAATTACTAAAGTCAAATGGCAGAAGAACAATCTCCACATGAAAGGAAACGTAGCATGCATGTACACCATGTGCTAGAGTTGGAAACACGTCTAAATTGTCAATACCCGTTCCAGTATGGTTTATGGACTTCATAGGATATATATGGTTTGTGTATAGCTTTACTTATATAAAAATCTTGACGCCCTCTCTAAGGTATTAATTCAACAAGAATAATTCCCTTGAGTCCACACGGCCATTGTCTTCACAGTCGACCGAAATAAGTCAAGAAGTAACACCAAGAAAAACCCAATTTTAGTGATAACATAAAATGACATTAGCGATAATTACCATCGGCAGCTGCAGCAATTTTCATGGCTTTCGACTGGCATTTTTGGCAATGCATCGATACCTTCATCACAATCTTTTGCTGCACAAAGGAAGAAAAAAGAAGAGTAAACTAAATTCTCACATAACCCAAGTCCAATTCGCCAATAAAACCACTTTTTAAATTTTAATTTCCATTAGAAATCTAAATTGTGATGCAATGATACTTAGTTTTGACAAAACTACGTACCTTCATCTTCTTCTCTTGAAATCAAACAATTGCTACCATTACCAGTTCCAGTGACATTTAGACCCGAAGTGTTTCTTTAGAGAGAGTCTGTGAAATGAATTGAGATGGGTCTCTCCTTTTATAGTGGATCAAATGGAATAGAAGATTATTGTGAAATAAAGTTTTATTAAATTAAGTATGGAAGCCCACTAACCCTTTCAAAAGTCAAATCCAAAGGACTTGGTTTTAAACAATTCCATGATTCCTAGTTGGAGGTCACATGATTAGAGCTGAATCGTTTGCTTTGAATTTACAAAAAAGTGTTATCAATGGGAGAATGGTATTCACAATTTTTTAACATAAAAAAATGGTTTTAAAGCTAAACGTCAGTGGGTCAATAATTTTTCTCCTCAAATGACTAGTCATTTGAGAGGTGCCCACCCTCCATTTTTAAAGCCCAATAAATTCCAAGGGACTTGCAATGTGTGACTTTTGTTCTGAGACATAAAGCACGAGTAATCCCTATTTGAACTCTTTTCTAGAGTACTTTTTAAATTTTAAAAATTTACTAAAATAAATTATGAAATGCTCTTTTTTACTTTTTATTTTAGTAAAAGCACTTAGATATGTATGCGTTATTAAGTATTAGTATAATACAAGTATATTTATGTTATTTATAAATAAATAAAAAATATACACAAGCAGAAGATAAGTTTTAAAGACTAATTTTATGAGCTGAGCCTACTTATTTAACTAAACTAGCTAAAAATCAATCCAAAGCTAAACCACAACGCTATTTTATATATTCAAACTTATTTGTTTATCAAGAGTTTAGTTTAATTTTGGGTGGTTCTATTATGATCTCTTTTGTTTGCTCTCTTTTTCGTGTTTTGTGATTTGAGTATATTTCTCTTATACTTGAATCCTCTTGTAATTTTTTCTTAATGAGAATTCACCGTTAATGTTTCAAAAAAAGAGTTTAGTTTAATTTTGTGCTGAATGTGGGCAGGTGGTATCGGCTGTCAGGATGACCGAGCGAAGGACCCTAATAATTTTTGTCCACGTGATGTATTAATAGAATCTTAAAGCAGAGGACAAGAATTGAGCCGATAAATATCAGCCAAAACGTGTCTATCTTCCATAAAATAATATTCGACTCATAAGGGTCATTTAATTTAATGGTTTTTTTTAAAAAAAAAAGTAAAATTACTCTTTTGCCCTTTTGTTTCTTTAGGAAAAAAAAGAATTTTTGGTTCGAACGAACCTTACTAATCCATAAGAAATAAAAAAATTAATCACCTTGCTCACTTAGTAGTATTGAACAGTGAGTAATTCGTCCGAACATGCATGTAAAAGATTCTCAAAGAAAAAATCAATTTGTCATTAATGAACTAAGTGAAAGGGCCTTTTTAAAATGTTTATCAAAAGTTGGGGCTTTTTACAATCATGTAAAAGTTAGGGGCTTTTTTCAAATAAACACAAAAAATAGGTACGTGGGATAGAGAGTGGAATTTTCAAACGAGGTCATTTCTCAACCGATTTCTACAAACAAGCTATCAAAATTCATCTGCTCTAAATTTTATGAACTCTAGGACTGATTTTAAGTTAAAAGAGTACAGTTTTGGGCTTCAAAAATTATATCCAAAGAATTAAAAAAAAAAATGGTCTTCCCACTTAATTCTTTGGATACGATTTTTGAAACCCAAAACTATACTTTTTCAATTAAAATTATTCCCGGAGTTCATAAAATTCAGAATATGAATTTTGATACCTTGTTTGTAGAAATAGGTTGAGAAACTACTTCTCTGCCAATTGTAACCTTTGTGTGTTTGGCTCGGGTTTTCAAAAGAGGTATAGAGTGATTGACCCTCGATACATGGAGTATAGAGTGATTGAACCTCGACATATCGATAGTGTCGATGTGTCGTATTTGAGGGAGACTAGTGGGCTACTAGTCGACAAATCACCTTTGTCGATAGGTTTATTGGAAGATAGGTCGAGCTGGTCGATGTGTCGACTAGAACAGGAATGGTTCGGGTAATTGTATCATCTCGACGACGCATCAACTCTGTCAATGTGTCTGTCAAACGACACGACGGTTTGACCGATGTGCCAGTAAGAGTGAGAATTGTTAGGGTAGATTTGAGGGTTGTGTTTGAAAGTATCCAACACACGTGTATCTTACATAGGTGTTTGACTCATAAGAGAAATGTATTTATGGTATTAAGAGAATCATTAAATGATTGTTTTTAAAAAAAAAATCAGTCACGTCCTTAGCCAACATAAATCGGGGGCATGATACAAACATATTTAAGAAATTCTTTAAAACGAATAGTCTAAAGATTCCAACAATTTATTTTGTGTTAGGTCTGTGGAAAGATAATATTTTATACCTTCAGCCCTTAACTATGCGTCGTGTTACTGTACATGATTTAAGATGAAAAGCTTTCCTTGTCCTTGTACTGTTTTTTTTTTTTTTTTCTTCTGCTGGTTAAAATATGGCTTCAAATTTCAAAGTGGATAGACAAAAAATGTTTAAAAAGTATATAAAATAGCAAACAGGTAACATAAATGTCAAAAAACACGTATCCATCAACTATTTAAATGTCATAAGAGATTAAAAATGAAAATAAACTTCTATTGGAAGTCGGTCAAGATAAGGAAATGAAAATAGAAATGGGTTCGGTAAGTAGCATTATTAAAAGCCCCATGATTACTTCCATTAGTTTGGATTGGGATGACTGTATGCTAGTTGTTATGAATATAGATCTCGAATGATGAAGTTTCTTACTTAAATATCAAATGACAGAAAAATTATAGATTTAACAATTGCTATGAATTTATAGTTGGGTTTGGCTCAAAAAGCCAATATTAAGTTGGGCCCATTAGGCCTAAGTTTTCTTATAAACCCATATTATATAAGGGTGAGTTTTACTCTTTAGGGTTAAGCAGATGTAAGATTTCTCTCTGTCAGATCAGAGCAGAGACTGTGGAGAGATTCATTATAGCACCCTGTAATTCATCTTCTTCATAGTGAAGTGAGCAATCGCTCCGTCGACGTAGCCTTTAGGTGAACCACGTAAAAACCTTGTGTCATGTGTGTTTGATTATTGTGTGATTTACATTTATTTTTATAACATTTATTTCATATTAAATGCTAGCATTTAATAAAATGTTCAGTGGAATTGATGTAAATCAACATTCAGCCAAGACAAGTCAAAAGAGCGAGATATGACAATCTTAATTTAAGATCTATGTTTTAAGTCTCCACCCTTTCTTAAATAGTTTGGATATTAGCTTGTTTTGGTAGTAAATTGCAATTTTTCTCTTTAAAATCCAACATTTGCAAGAATGGTAGACAACCCTCTTCTCTGAAAATTTGACAAGCAGTCAGGCCCATCAAAACCCTGTTTCATGGGCCAATAATCCAAACACTAAATGCTGTTGGATTTATTTTTAAGTTCCTAATTTCCCTTTTCCTTTTAAAAAATTTAAAACTCTTTGTAAAGATCAACTAGTGGGATTCAAAATATGCTGAATTAACTAAAAGTGAAAACAATTTCAACTTAAAATAATAATATAATTTAAGGCAACGTGAGATTCCCCACCTCAATTATTCCCATCTAATCAAGGGTACAAATATCGGATCAATAATTTTCTCTCTCGTCTCTATTTTTATTTTTTTCAATATGTTCGATGTCTCACTCAAGATATTGACAGTATATAGTGGACCTATCAAAACTTGATATACATCGACTGATGCGATATTTTCATCTATGCGTGTAACACAGCCTTAGTATCACTCATATTCATAAATGCATTGCTTTAGTGTAAAAGTGTTTGAAATGAGTTTGATTTGTGGTGCAAAGCAGGCGTTAGTTCAGTATCACTGGATGGGGATGATAAAGAGAAGGTAATAGTGACTGGAGATGAAGTGGATACCATTAAATTGGCAGAACTCTTGAGGAAGAAGGTGGGCCACACAGATATACTTATTGTGGAGGAAGTGTAAGCAAAAGATGAGATGAAGAAAGAGGAGAAGAAAGAAGAAGAATTTCAATGGATGAAATACCAATACCAATATCAGTATCCACAGATGCTGACTTATCAAACATATGACCCCCCTAACCCAAGTTGTACTATCATGTGACGATATGACTGCATTTCGTAGTCTTTGTCTCAGTTATGTGTGTTTTTCTTAAGATCAGACTTCTCACTTGATTAATTCATGAGACATGAGACATATATTATAATAAGTGGTGTTGGGTCTACAAATGTGTTTATCTGATGAGCTTATTGTAAAGCTCTTTATTTGAATACAAGAAATCATATTATTTAATTTTTTTTTTTCTCATAAATCATAAATTTAGATACTTGGGGACTTGATTGTAAATACCCTTTCTTTAGAGTCACCGCAGTGATGGATTATATTTGGATTATATTCATTCCTGTTTGTTCAAACTTCACATCAAGCAAAGTAATGAAAGGGAAATTTTAAGCTAAGTTGCTTTCATGACTTCTCTCCCTTCTTCTCCTTTCTACTCCCTTCTTCTCTTCCCTTTTTTCCACCTTTTCATGCACCCAATAAAATGATAAAGACTCTCACAAAATCCGTAAGGATTAGTTTGATAGTTAACAAGTTCGTCTCATGAAGGGAGACTTGAGTTTAATTTATCTTCAATATTGTATAAGAAAGACGATCAGATCTGGAAATGCACACGAACCATACGGGAGCCGACAAAACAAAGGCCAGATCTGACGAATCTGGGGTAGAACTCTCTTAGATCGGTGGCTGAAATGCACAAACTGAGAGATGGGAGAGGCAGTAACAGGAACGTCAGGAACAGATCTGAAAACGAATGTTGAATGCAAGCAGAGGCAAAGAAGGGCAGCCAGGCAGGTAGCAGCGAGTAGGCGCCAGAGCGAGCGTCGGCTGAAGGTGGAACGAGCGGCTGCACAGACACAGCCGGCGGAACAGCAGTCGGATATAGGCTGGGTTTCGAGTGAGCACAGAATAATAACCCAGAAATATGAGAGATCTGGGTAGAGGAGCAGATGGCGCGGCGGCAGCAGGCAGATCTGATGGGCAGAAGGCATCGAAATTGCAGGACAACTCTTGGATCTGAAGATGGTGAGCCGACGACAAAAGAAGGGCGGAAGTATTAACAGAGCTGAGGGATCCCGTCCCGATCTCGCAAACAGATTTGGGCAGAAACTCGAATAGATGCAGCAGAAGTGGTAGGTTGATTACGAACACAGACTGAGATCTGCTAGATGGGATCTGTTGGAAGAGAAGCAGTGGAAGAGGGACTGGGACCCTGTCCCAAATCCCTTCAGATCTGAGGAACAGAAGGACGAACGGTAAGACCAACGAGCGATGGTGATCACTTAGCAGTCCAAGACTCAATCAATCGAGATCTCGAAGATTCAAACTTATCTCCGAAATAAGCAAAACAGAACAGTGATTAACCAACAGATCTAGGTTTGCTCTTCGTGCTTAAAGTCAAATTAGAAAACTCGGTCAAATAACATGATATAAAAGCATTAAGCATTCAGATTTCAGAGTTAAGTCTGATTTTAGGGTTTCTGAATGCAATGGGTTATGTGTTTGGTTGGGAAGAGGGGCAATATTTGTCTCATTTTTCTTTGCTACGTTAATCTAACTTAGAAACAAAAACTAAAGTTTGGGTTAAATAATTCACAGAAATAATGTTTCAGTACAATATCTTAACTTATTTAACTAAATTCTTTTTATGAAGAGCAAGCAGTCACCCTAAGGGCAATTAATAAATCAACTTAGGAACTTGATTAAAGAAATTAAATTAAATATTAGGCTCGTTCAATAAATAAATTAAATTCTACTAAAAAGATTTACAGAAGCGAATGATCTAATTCAAAATATTTGTATATGATGAAGGCATTTCAAATGTTCTGCCATTTGGCATTGTTTTTCAAAGGATGATTATTAATGGTCTATTGTTTCACTATTGTAGGCAAGAGATTGTAGATTTAAGTCACAAGAACATTAGATAAGTAATCAACTTATAAAAATAATTTATCAATTTTAAATATAAAGACCAACTCTAAATTGATAAAAAGAACAAATAAAGTATCTTTAGGTGAAAAAGAATTGTAAAACAAAGATTTTTTTTTTTCTGAAAACAAAAATAAGAAAAAGAAACGTATGGAAGAGAAAGTCCAAATGTACTTCAAAAAAGTGTGTAAAAGTTGCTCTTTTTTTGGAGTACTTAAAAAATGAATTAATGTGAACTTTCAATCACATCTTTTAAATGAATAAACAATTGTTGGATTTTAACTTTTTAATTTTAATCATTTAATTTAATTTAAAAATTATGATTAAAAATTCATACCAATTGCTCTACAACAAATCATTAAATCTCCAATAGAACAATTTTGCCTGATTTGCTCCATCACAAATTAGTAATAGAATTTCTATTTTGTTTTAGATAAAGAGGGTACTTCTGAGGTATTGATTCAATAAAACTAATCTATCAGAGTCCACACGTCCATTGTCCATACAACCGACCTGAATAAGTAAGGTGATAGAACCAAAATTTGATCTCAGGAGAATTAACATTTTTAATTTGAAAGAGAAGGACCTTTTTCAGTTGTTGAAAAGGTCTTTGATTTAAAATAAAGTTTTTCTTTTCAAATTGTACCACCTGACTTTAGAAGTTCTTATGACCCGAAAAAAATATACCGTGTATCTCGGGTTCATCAAAGAAGAGAGGTTCCATGAGGACAAAAGACTTGTCGCCGGAGAATCCCTTCCAAGTTCCAACTTCGACCGTAGAGAGTGTACGGAGGCTCCTTGACATTCAAATTCCAAGTACGACGGCGGAGAGTGTACTTACGGCCTTAATTAAAGGTAGATTTTTTTTTTTTTTTAAACACGGGTATTCTTACTTTTATGAGGCTGCGTTTGGATGAATATCTCTTGGAAAGAATTTCCAAGAGTGAAACGGAAAAGATAAAAAATTAATTTTTTATCTTACGCCTTAATTATTAAATAAGAATACCCTCAATCCAAATACAACCTAGATTAGTAGATAGATAGTAATTCGATAGGAAGTAACAAGGAGGAATTAAACATAAATCGAACTTAAGACCTAAGCAAAAGGGAGAAGCTTAGACAACACAAAAAAAAATAACTTCACTGTATACTCTATTTAAATTAAATTCTTATTTATTTTCAATATATTCTGAGTTTATTTCACTATTAGATTAGACACTTATATAAAACTAGTCTTATTTTGATTATTGACTTTTGGATCTTTAATAATTATAAATTATTTAATCTATTTTTTATAAAAAATCATCTAAAAAATGCCTTTGAGAAATAATGTATTAACGCATATCTATGCAGGCCTAGAGAGAGATGCCAGTTATGGACAACATCGACAAGGTGAAACGGGTTCTTAATAGATTTCTCTCTCTGAGTCTCTGCCACCGTTTATGAAAAACGACTTAACGAGTAGAGTTTTAAAATTCGGTATCAACTGATATTTTTTTCTTCTCTTTTTTTTTTTTTATAAAAACGATCGATATTATAATATCGGCAGATATAGTATGGCCGTGATGTAGGCATACTGGCCGATACGAAATGTATCAGTCGATATTCAGACCCTGCTAACGAGAATCATCAAGACAAGGTTCTTTAAAGAAACTGATAAAATTATCTCGATTAAATATTAAAAAATGATATGTATCTCAATTATATTTTAAAATTTTCAAAATATAAAATAAAATAAAGAAAAACACAAGTAAGTCAATCTAGATCAATTAGACTCGATTCAAGAGGAGTTTAAGTCAAATGAGTCGATTTGTGTTTTTCTTTTTTAAGGAAAAGTTCCTTTTTGAGGATACTCCTAGGAACAGATCCCATGGAGAAGGAGTGGAGCATGTAGTTAAGAGGATTAGAGCTGGCTACGAGCCACGGTGCTGGGGTTTTAAATCCCTCCTCGCCCACGACCAACCTAAAAAGGAAGGACCTTTCCTTTATCTCTCAGGGTAGGAAAATCATGATTGGAATAACGGACCCAAAGCTATGGAATTTGGGTGTGGGTCTTTTGTCAAAATAGTCTTTAAAGTTTTTTCAATTATTTTTTCTAAATATTTAACTGAGTTTTTTTTTTTTAATTTATATGTAGGAAACCACAGGATACCGAGCATAAAACTTCCACAAATGAGCTCACTACTCCTAAGGCACACTGAGATAAAGGCCATTGAGTTCTTCACCTCAATTAGATTTCAAATTGAGTGTAAGCTTTGAATTTTCAAACATTGAACTCAACTATCTATTTCAATATAAAATGTGAGACCTAAATTTGTTTTTATTTTTATTTTTATTTTGGTGATAGATTTTCATTCATAAAAGTGATGTCACATTTGTTAGCCGCCCATACGTCAGGTTGTATTAAGAAAGAATTTTGCTCAATACTTCAAAGTCAAGACAAGCAGCGCAAGATCTGCTTTGTAATTTCTTCGCCACGTTTTTCTCTTTGTCAAAACAAATGTATTAAAAGGTTTAAAAAAAAGAGACTCAAGAGATTCAAAGTGAAAAATAAAATATCATTACAAAATTAGATGGGGGACAAAATTAGAAATTTTGCAATATCTTCATATATTTAGATACAAGATATTATATTATATTAAAATGGTCTGGGTCGAGTTTTGAGCCTTCAATGTTTCCTACTTAATTTTATCTAGTCAAAGAAATTTCCAAATTTTCAAAACTTTGAAACTGATTCTGACTATAAATCCAATAATATTTGACTAAACAATAACAATTTTCAAATAAAATTCACATGAGTTTGATTTTTATCCAACCAACTTGTATCTTTGGATAATCTAAAAGATAATTTAAAAGAGTTAGAGTGATGGTCAAGAACTCGCCTCTTGAAGTCGGAGTTTCGAGTTCAATTCCTACTACACTCGAAAAAGCCACTCTCTATAAAATTATCCTGTGTGTGGATAAAGAATCAGACCAGGGGTGAAAAATTCGCCTGGGCCGAGATATTGGATTTCTCTCTCCTCTTTTGTGTTTTTTATAAAATATCAGTAATTTTTTTACATTATTTTTTCTGAATTAAAAAATAAATAAAAAACCTAAAAGAAAGCTGATTTTTTTTTAAAAAAAAGATTTGAAAACGATAATATCGGCCGATATATCAACTTGGGCCCACCACCATTTTGATTTTTCTTTTCTTTTTTAAAAAGGCCTATATTATGAATATCGGTCAATATCGGACTGATATATCAGTCGAGAACTGTTGCGTACAGCCAATACAATACGTATCAGCCGATATCTTCACCCCGAATCAGACAATCTAAAAGGCCTAGACGCCTTATTCATAAAATACCTTGTATATTTGGATTTTAGTTGTAATGAAAGCTGAGGAGATGAGATGGAAGCCATCATCTTCTGCAATAAAGCAGTCAGCAAGTGCCAACTTGCATCATAAAAAAAGAAAAAAATTTGAATCAACTTGCATCCATTTTAATTTAAGCTATGTTTGGCCACAGTATCTTGTGGCTGCGATTTGTTTTTGATAATGACAGTCATTTTTAAACAATGGGACCCATTTAAATGTAAACGATGAATAGTGGAGAAGAAAGTGATGTCTTGTAGAGAAAATTTGAATTCAAGGATCTAATGAAATATTACCTTCATTGAATGCAATGGCCATTTGAAAAGGAATAATGGTGGGATCTGCTCAGTTGCAGTGGGTTCACAGTAAAAAAGGAAAAGAGACATCCGACTTTTCTTGTAAGAGATACTTGATTTCAAACTTTTGTGTGAAAATTATTATTTTCTCCCCTCAATTTTTTAAAAAAGATGATTCTTCACACACAATTCAGGAGTAAAATGGTAATTTTGGATAAAATTTTGAAATTAGATATCTCTTAAAAGAAAAATATTATGTCTAAATGACTACTGGATGTGAGGCTTTAAATGTAATATAAATTGAAGCCATTGATAACAAAAGAGAGTTGAACTTCGACTATTTATATGGTTTTAAATTAAATGAAGCTATTTTCATTGAATTAAAAATTAGTTAAATGAAATTTCTTTTTTCTTTTAAAGATGTGCATATGCTTGGAATGAGCTTTAATGGAACCAATTTTGTTGCAAATAAATAGTCTACAAAAACCTCCATTTTTTCATAATTTTCATAGCTAGTTACGTGAGAGATAAATATAGGTAGATAATTGTAGAAATATAAATCACATACCACAAAGCATCATAATACCGGATCTACGTGGAAAACCCATCAGGGAAAAAACCACGAGAGAAAGATAGTATATTATTTCACTGTGTTTTTTCTATATACATCGGAGATATATTTATAAGAGAAAATACAAGAATGGGTTCTATTTAGAACTCTGAGACCCGATTGAGTTAGGACTCTGAGACCTAATGGAGTTAGGACTCAGAGTCCTACCCATCCTCTCTTTTCCATTTCAACACTCCCCCTCAAGTAGGTGCGAAAATGTCGATTGAGCCCAACTTGGACAAAATATCTTGGAATTTAACAGCGGGGAAACTTTTTGTGAAGATATCTGCTAATTGTTGATCACTGCGGACAAACGGAGTAGAAATAACATTAGCTTGCAAATTTTCCCAAACAAAATGACAATCCACCTCAATGTGTTTGGTTCTCTCGTGAAACACCGGATTTGAAGCAATGTGAATAGCAGCTTGATTATCACAAAACATTTGCGTTGGCTAATTAGAACTAAAACCCAAATCTTGCAATAAGGACCGAAGCCAAATAACTTCACTGGTGGTTAAGGCCATTGCACGATATTCTGCTTCTGCACTTGATCTTACAACAACACTCTGCTTTTTACTTTTCCAAGTTACCAGATTTCCTCCCACAAATGTACAATATCCTGTTGTAGATCATCGATCAACTGGACAACCTGCCCAATCAGCATCAGTGTAAGCAGTAATGGAACTATTTCCATTCTTTCGCATCCATATTCCCTTTCCTGGAGAGCCCTTCAAATATTGTAAAATTCGATTAACAGCATTTATGTGAGTAACTGTAGGTGCATGCATAAATCTGCTGACTAGACTGACTGCATAGGAAATATCTGGCCTAGTGATAGTAAGATAAATCAATCGACCAACCAACCTTTGAAACTGACCAATATCAGATAACAATTCTCCATCATTATCAAGCTTACCTCCACTGTCAATTGGAGTATCTGATGGTTTAACTCCCATCTTTCCAATATCCTGCAACAGGTCCAGCACATATTTTCTTTGATTAAGAAATATGCCCTTCTTTGAGTAGGCAACTTCTAATCCAAGAAAATATTTTAACACTCCCAGATCTTTAATGGCAAATCTCTTTTGCAATAGAGTCTTAAGTGTTGTAATTTCATTTTTGTTATCACCTGTGATCACTATATCATCAACATATACTAAAACAATAGTTGTACCACACATACCTTTTTTTACAAACAATGAGGAATCAGCCGCACTCCTTTTAAGTCAATTACTCATGAGAACAAAAATATCACAATATCAGCTAAAAAAATATTGACATATATTAGTTCATATCATATTATCTTATTGATAAATAAATTGATAAATTTAATTCTAAATCGGTATGCAAAACTGAACGAATTTAGGCCAATACAAACTAATGTCCCGTGAGAATTGAGATGAAGCTTTGGGCCACATATGAAAATTTGATTGGTCAGCAGCAAAATCATGTCCAAAAGTATATCTGTTTCTAAGTGAGAATACAATTTTTTCTTTTTTGAATTTATATGTGAGAAACCATAGAAAATTCAACGTAAAATCCTCACGGGTAATACCGACTGCTCTTAGGGCACACCAATTGAGCTACACCCACGTAGGCTTCCTTTTAAAATAATTTAAGAGAAAATATTTTCATTTTTTGTCAGTTAGAGAGCCACCAGTAACCACATATAAAAAATGTAGTCGATCCATTGCGTATCAACTGCAATGTAGCGGAAAAATCATGGCCGAAACCTTGGTCCCAACTGGTGAAGGACGTGGACTGGTGACGGCTGGTTAGTGAACCGGTGTGGACTTTTGTGTATCGACCGTTGCAGCTAATATGTATCGATTCACTAGTACAGATGTAACGGTGGCCCATATACCTCAGTTTGCAGCCTAATTTAAACATGTTAGTGAAATTTCATTACACTTGGAATTTTTATTTTTTACAATAAAAACTAACGTTATAGAACAGGTCAAACTTGGCCTCTGAAAGGAGTACAAGAAAAAAAAAGGGGTCTGAACCCCAGTATCCAGAGTCCTACGGGCACAACACTAAAAGCTAGCAAAGCTCGCCCTCCGAAAATATATCAAGCCCACCACCTTCATTGTTGTAGGCGAACCAAGAATCCATTTCATTGTAGTACTGACCACCCAAACAATTAAATCTTCCATCGAATTCTCCAAATGAAAGTGGAGAGGGTGGGAATTCAAATCCTGGGTCACTCAAAACAGATGTAGATTCCTCTGCCCCATTGAGAATATTCTTCCAACTTGCTTTGGAGCTGAAATTTCCACAAAATTCAGATGAATCTTCTGAATTCCTTAATTGATCCACAACCAACTCATTACAGCCAGTGCTCATGTAGACCGACGAATCGATGCCGATGCCGGTTGACAGATTGTTTAAGGATAATTGTGGAGAAAAAACAGTCTTGTTGAGAGGATTGTTTTGATCAAAGGTAGACAATTGAAACTCATTCATTTGGTTTGCATTGGATTCAGATGACTTGGTTAAAAGAAGCTCAGTTTCTTCCATGGCCTTATTTGCTTCCTTGTGCTTCAGTAAATGAGTATGCCAGAAATTTT
The DNA here is from genome assembly GCA_013350335.1 of Chimonanthus salicifolius. NCBI lineage: Eukaryota > Viridiplantae > Streptophyta > Magnoliopsida > Laurales > Calycanthaceae > Chimonanthus > Chimonanthus salicifolius. Next base: position 65,552,599 of record CM023538.1, on the reverse strand, counting down.
TTACGTCATTATCTGTTCTACCCGGTAATCTTGCTGCGATAGCTGCCCATCTGCAAGCACCATTTCCAAATAAATTAATTCATACTTTACACCTACCCTCACATGCAGTTACGTTCTGCGACTGCAAATAAAAACTTATCCTTAAAGTGTCATGGAAAAGATTTTAATTATGGAATCAAACTACAAGAAAATGTTAATCTGTTTCTTTTTCTTTTGTTGTTAAATAGTTTTAAGAATTGGGTCTTATAATTCATACCTATTCCCAAGCATCTCATGTAATTTGATGATAGTTCTTTCCTCTTCTTCACTGTAATCTCCACGTTTAACACCGGGTCGCATGTAATTCATCCACCGAAATCTGCAACTCTTACCACACCTCAATAGTCCTAAAGGAGAAAGCTAAAGTAAATACAATTTAACTTTAATGAATCCAACAACATATGGTCTAGTGATATTAATATTTTATTGTTTCTTAAAGATTATATTTTTATATAATATATTATATTATATTTTTATCTTAAAGATTGTGATTAAAAGTTTATATCAATTTTTTTCAACACAAATAAATTTTCATTGCATGTTAAAGTCAGGAGGATTTGGACTCTGCACATTCTTTTTTTTTTTTTATAGATTAAAAGAAGTGTCTATCAAAGGACTGTAACTTGAAAATGCCGAAACATTTCTATAACCACTAAATTCCAGAACATTTATAATTAAGATAAACTATTTTAAGTTGTGATGTAAACTTCTTGGAAGAACTTGGTGTTCTACCCGTCATCATACTTATTGTCAATTATCCTGCATATGTAATGCATGATTTCATATACACTCCAAATAAAATGAGAAAAGTTAAATTATTTTATTATATAAAAATAAATTTAAATTTAAATTTTTATTCTAAATATGGGATGATCTAACCTTCTAATTAGAGAGTGCCTCTAATATTTCCAATATTAGGTACTTAACTCATGGGTTTTTTAACAAAATATAGAGATGCTGAAAACACTAACGAAGTGACTTTCTGTAAGTAGATATTCATTGACCTCATTGTTCACTTTCAAAAATGAATTAACTCTAAGGGATTGGCGGAATCTTGAGTTTGATTCACGTTCAACTCCATTGGACCACTTCTTATAGATTTAACTAGTGTGTACTGTTCAAAAAAAAAAAAAGAAACTAGTGTGTGTGGATTGGGACGTTTACACATGCCCGTGGAATTAGTCCCACCTCCATGAGGTGGCGATACCCATGTTATAACAAAAAATCATACCATTGGAAGAATTCTTAAAAGAAAAGAAAATTGAAAAGTAGAAAAATAATTGCAATTACCAGCAAGTTTAGGGAGTGCATGCCAGTTTCCATGGCCATGGCTTTGAATATAAGCCCACAGCTTCTCATCTTCTTCTCTACTCCATCTCCCCTTCTTCAGTCCCTTCTTCTCACAGCATCCTTTCCCCATATCTCTCTCTCTCTCTACACTTGTCAGTTTGAAGTTTGAAGTAGAGTCATTTATAGTAGGGAACAAAAATTGAAGATGATAGATGGGAAGAAAGAATGAACCTTCACATGTCCCTACAATTTCAAAAGGGAATCTCTTCCAGGAACTACTGATACTCGAAGACCTTCAACACTACATATTTAAGCGTTGCATTTTTTTCCATTTGCTTTTAGTATCATTTGACTGTTTGACCAGATTCTACTTAGGCTTTCTTCCATTCAGGGAACATGACCTTAATAATAATTCTAGAAAAGGGTTGTTTAGTTCTTTACTTCTCTTTCTCGAAGTGACGTAGAATGAAGCTAGAAATATCATGGATGCTAGCTTGGAAGAACCAGTTTGGACTTTGGACTCATTTTGTTTATCAACTCAGTGAGTTGCTTGAACAACCTACCAGAGGATTTCGTTGGGTCTTTCCACTAATCACCTTAATTTAAATTAAGGATCAAACTCTCATGAGGATTGACTGTTTTATTGACGTCTTTTTCACAACGTGTTATGCATTTCTTTATTCTTTCATCGCCATGTTTTCGATGTCTATCTATCTTCTATAAATTAGGATTATCTCTAATTTTCTATTTACATGATCAAACTACTTTATACAAGTTTATCTCATTTTTTTATTAATTAAAATTATATTTGATGTGCCCAGTAAATAATCATTTCTAATTCTACCCAACATCTATGCTACACCTTAAGATAACCAATATCTTTTTTCTAAAGTCAAATGGCAGAAGAACAATCTCCACATGAAAGGAAACGTAGCATGCATGTACACCATGTGCTAGAGTTGGAAACACGTCTAAATTGTCAATACCCGTTCTAATATGGTTTATGGACTTTATAGGATATGATATGGTTTGTGTAGAGCTTTACTTATATAACAATAGTTTTTTTTTTTTACTGTTTTGGACCCCAAAATAGTCAAGAAAAAAAAATGCAATTGGATTGGCCATGTACACAAAGTGGAACTCACGCGCGAACGCGAGGCGGTGGCCCCATTACAAACCAATATGTCGTGGGCACGACATATCGGATCATAACGGCCAATATGCACCATATCAGCCTCTTTTTTCCTAAGGTTTAACTCATGTTAGTCACTTAGTGTAAGGTCAAATTGGTAATGAAGTAACCCATGTAATACAATGGACAATTGAATTTAGTGCACTTTAATTATTAATTCAACAAGAATAATTCCCTTAAGTCTACACCGCCATTGTCTATACAGTCGACCGAAATAAGTCAAGAAGTAGCACCAAGAATAACCCAATTTTAGCGATAATATAAAATGACATTAGTTATAATTACCATCAGCAGCTGTAGCAATTTTCATGGCTTTCGACCGGCATTTCTGGCAATGCATCGATACCTTCATCACAATCTTTTGCTGCACAAAGAAAGAATTGCTGCACAAAGAAAGAAAAAAGAAGAGAAAACTAAATTCTCACATAACCAAGTCCAATTTGCAAAATAAAACCACTTTTTAAATTTTAATTTCTACTAGAAATCTAAATTGCGAAGCAATGATGCTTAATTTTGACGAAACTACGTACCTTCATCTTGTTCTCTTGAAATCAAACAAATGCTACCATAACCAGTTCCAGTGACATTTAGACCCGAAGTGTTTCTTTAGAGAGAGTCTGTGAAATGGAATTGAGATGGGTCTCTCCTTTTATAGTGGATCAAATGGAATAGAAGATTATTGCGAAATAAAGTTTTATTAAATTAAGTATGGAAACCCACTAACCCTTTGAAAAGTCAAATCCAAAGGACTTGGTTTTAAACAACTCCATGATTAGAGCTGAATTGTGTGCTTTGAATTTATAAAAAGTGTAATCAATGGGACTCACGATTTTTTTGTTAGAAACTGAGAAACTGTATTCAATAAAGAGTATTACACAACTATATATAGCCTCTAGCCGACCCTAGGGCTATTACACTTTTAATCTAATCTTAACTCATATACATCTCTTAATAGAGATTAACCCAAACTAGAATCCTAATTCTAATATATTCAACATTTTTAACATAAAAGAATGGTTTTAAAGCTAAATGTCACTGATGCCATAATTTTTCTCCTAAATGACTAGTCATTTAAGAGGTGCCCACCCTCTATTTTTAAAGCCCAGAAAATTCCAAGGGACTTGCGATGTGTGACTTTTGTTCTGGGACATAAAGCACAAGTAATTCCAATTTGAACTCTTTTCTAGAGTACTTTTTAAATTTTAAACATTTACTAAAATAAGTTATGAAATGCTCTTTTTTACTTTTTATTTTAGTAAAAGCACGTAAAGATGTATACGTTATTAAGTATTAGTATAATACGAGTATATTTATGTTATTTATAATAAAAAAAAATTATACACAAGCAGAAGATAAGTTTTAAAGACTAATTTTATGAGCTGAGCCTACTTATTTAACTAAACTAGCTAAAAATCAATCCAAAGCTAAACCACAACGCTATTTTATATATTAAAACTTATTTGTTTATCAATAGTTTAGATTAATTTTGTGCCTTCAATTCCTTTGTTAACAAATTTGTCTTTTGTGGGACTCTTCACCTCCATACCTATATTATATTAAATTTGATATATTAAAATTATTTTGTTCTTTTCGAAATTTAGATTTAATCTTTTATAATTTTCATTTGATGGGTCTTGATTGTTGGATTAATTATGATAGACTAATGGTTCATTTCTAATTTTAAAAAATCAATAGTTAACGTCATCTAATAAATTTATTTTTTACAATATGATAGCTCTTATAATAATCTATTCATCTATATAATTTTTAAAATCATTAAAGAAAATTTCAATTTCTAATTATCAATCAAAATACACAATTCTTTTATCTGAATTTCACCATTTTTTTTTATTTTAATCAAAATGTCTAGGTCGGAAAGACTAACCTTTAAAATATATGTAAACCACTGAAATCTGAATGACCCAACTTCTTAAAGTTTAGAGTTTGGTGAAGTGTTATTTCTTTTTATAGTAACTTACAATTGGCCAGTAAGAATAGAGTCCAGCTGCTTATGAACTATTATTATCAAGAGCAATCAAGGCTAGCCCAACAGCTACTTCAAGCCAACCACTACCATTTACTAAGTGACACAGAAGTGGAATGTTATGAGCTCTAGATTTTCTTATTGGTACATGTAACGCCTAATTTTAGTATTTGTATTGAAAAAAATAACTTGGACCTCACATGGTCTCAAAGTACATCAAAAAGGACAAAAACTTCTTTTTTATCTCTGTAGATTGGTCTGACCTCTAAAAAAATCTTAATGATGTTAGTGGAGAAAACATCAACCAATTCAAAGTTTGAAATGACTAGTCGAATAGTTAGATGTCTGTATCGGCTGTGAGGATGACCGAGCGAAGGACCCTAATAATTTATGTCCACATGATGTATTAATAGAATCTTAAAGCAGAGGACAAGAATTGAGCCGATAAATATCAGCCAAAACGTGTCTATCTTCCATAAACTAATATTCGACTGATAAGGGTCATTTAATTTAATGATTTTTTAAAAAAAAAGGTGAAATTACTGGAAAAAAATGAATTTTTGGTTCGAACGACCTTACTAATCCATAAGAAATAAAAAAATTAATCACCTTGCTCACTTAGTAGTATTGAACACTGAGTAATTCGTCGAACATTGCATAAAAAAGATTCTCAAAGAAAAAATCAATTTGTCATTAATGAACTAAGTGAAAGGGCCTTTTTTAAAATGTTTATCAAAAGTTGGGGCTTTTTACAATCATGTAAAAGTTAGGGGCTTTTTTCAAATAAACACAAAAAATAGGGACGTGGGATAGGGAGTGGAATTTTCAAACGACGTCATTTCTCAATCGATTTCTACAAATAAGCTATCAAAATTCATCTACTCTAAATTTTATAAACTCCGGGATTGATTTTAAGTGAAAAGAGTACAATTTTGGACTTCAAAAATGGTACCCAAAGAATTAAGAAGGAATGTCATTTTTCCTTTATTCTTTGAGTACGATTTTGAAATCAAAATCTATACTCTTTTCACTTAAAATCAGTCCCGGAGTTTATAAAATTCAGAGTAGATGAATTTTTATACCTTGTTTGTAATAATCGGTTGAAAAACGATTTCTTTTGAAAATCCCTCTACACAACATTCATTCGAACGATTCCAAGAATAGTCAGATCGAACATTCTCTTCACAGACTTCTATCAAACGATTCTATTTTACATGGAATCGTTCGATCGGACGATAATTAACGGGAGTTTCATTCAGACTATCAAAATACGGAAGGGCAAATTGATAATTTTATACTTAAAAACGAAAAGAGGTGTCTCCTGCTAGAAAAATGTGGTGTCTATATGGCTAGACAAAAAAAATTGTTTACGAATTTATGTTAGATAATTAGAAAATATAAATGACACTATGTTTTAGTACAACCAATGGGCTTCAAAATCACAGAAGAATCTTAAAAATTCCAACTTTAATTTGAAGTTTGAAAGCCTCGTAATCTAGTCAATTTGATTCTAATCCTTAGAAAAGGGTAAATATATCAGCTGGCCGATATATCGACCGATATTTTCCTCTCTTCTTCCGATTTTTTATTTTTCTTTTTCTTTTAAAAGGAAATCAGAAAAATTACAAAAAATGAAGAGAAAATTCTGGGTTTTATTGATATGTAATATTATCATTAAATATCGATCATTTACATATTTAAAATTTCTTTTTAATTTACGAAATTGAGAATTTCAAATTTTATTAATAAAATAATGAAAAATACAAAAAAATAATTTAAGTGGTCGTTAAATGAATCTTGATTATTTGTTTATTAATTGTTTATGATTTGTTTTCATGTTAGTAAATCAATTGTTTATGATTTGTTTTCCTGTTAGTAAAGAAGAAATAAAAATTATAAGAAATAACGAAAAATAGAGAAAGAATTTTACAGTTTGATTTAGTTAATTTGAAAGATTTTTTGTACCCTTATTATATTTGTATTTAAAATAGAGAAATTTGTGAGAAAAGTACACTAAAAATAGGGAAAGATACTTACTATTGGTTTTGGTGAGAATTTGACCACCCTCATTCTTGTTATAAATATAAAAAAAATGATAGAAATTCATGTAAAAACTATTAAAATAGAAAAAGATTTTAATAATTAGATTTGATAAATTTGAAGAATTTCATTAGCCTTAACATGGAAGTAAAAACGTTTTGTATAGAAACGGCAAGAATAGAAAAATAAGGATTTTAGAAATGAATATGTTGGACTAAAAAAAGGAATAACTTTTATATCTACTTTAGAGAAAAATCCATTAAATAAAAAACCTTCTAAAAAAATTTAACAGTCATCTAAATGTCAACTAGCATCCTTTCTTTGCCAGCACTACAAACGTCGCGTTAAAAATTCACTCAGTGATGAATGGGGCCCGTTTTCGCAGTTACGTCACAACGGTGCATAGCGGCTACATTTTCTCTCTTTTAACTTTTTTTTTTTTAAAAAAAGTCTGCAAATTTTATAGAAAATCTAGGACATTCTAAGATTCAAGAATATGTAATTTTATTGTTAGGACACGATCATTTAGATATTAAAATACTTTTTTGAATCTTTCAAAATCGATAATTTCAAATAATTGTAAAAAATAATGAAAATTAATAATTTTTTTTTAATTAACATGTGGGAAACCGTGGGATACGTAGCGTAAAACTCCCACGGGTGAGCTCACTAATCCTAGGGCAACAAGATTAGGCCATAAGGGCTCGAACCCGCAACCTCCCGCTTCCTGAGGCGAGAGGCAACTATTTAAGCTACACCCATGTGGATATGAAAATCAAATTTTATCACCACATTAAATAAACATTAAGCAAAAAATACACTATTTCTATAAACATAAATATATATGTCATAATAATGAGATTTTGTTTAAAAAAAATGATCATATTCACGGAAAAAATTGAATAAGAATGTGAGAAGAAGAGAATGAGGGAGGGTTTGAAAATTTTCAAAGAACAAAAAAAAATGTTGGAAAACGGCCTTGAGTTTAAGGCAAAAGAAATGTCAGGTGAAATTATCATTTTGCCCTTCCTTCTTTCTTGTCCGAGCGAACAGATTGCATTCGTCCGAACTAATGAGCTTGTGGAGAAGAATTTTCAAAAGAGGTCGTTTCTCAATCGATTTTTATAAACAAGTTATCAAAATTTATCTATTCTGAATTTTATGAAATCCGAGACTGATTTTAAGTGAAAAGGGTATAGTTTTGAACTTCAAAAATTGTACCTAAAGAATTAAGGAAAAATGTTCATCGTTCTTAATTCTTTGGGTACGATTTTTTAAGCCCAAAACTATACCATTCTCAGTGTAAAACTTCCACGGGTGGATCCCTACCTCTAAGGTACACTAAGGTTAGACGATGAGAGCTCAAACTCGTGACCTCCCACTTCTTGAGATAAGAGATAACCAGCTGAGCTACACCCATGTGGGTAATGTCAAATTTTTTAATTTTAATAAAAATGCTACTCTTATTATACAGGGCTTAAGACTAAATCTGTAAGTTTAAATATCTAATTTTATTCTTCTACTTTCTTCTTAATTTGACTCTTCCCTTATTTTGATATTTAATGACTTTAATAATGGCGTTTAACAATGAACTTGGGTGAAATTAGATGACATTCTATGGTGGAAGAAATATTAGATGTCAAGCTATATTTTGTTTTTTAAATTATTATTAAATTAAATTATTTTCATTGGTATATTTGCACTTTAATCAAAATTTATTAATGGTTATTTCAAGTTCAAATGTCACTTTTATTTATATTTTTTTATTATATATTTTCTTACTATGTAAATATTTATGTTTTTGTGAGATTCTTTTAATAATTTCCCTGTAAAAATCTAAAAAGTTAAAATTATTAAGATATTTACAATAAGTATTATTATCCGGAGAATAATATTTATAACATTGCTCTAAGTAAGCTACTGAAGAATCTTGACTTGCATTCTATGATTACTAGAATTCTAGAAAGTGACTTCAGCAAGCAAACTACTACATTAAAACTCAGTCCGTTTAGCATTATCCCAACTCAGTCCTCTGAAAGCTCCATTTTTGAACCAAATCAGGATCGGACTGAGTGATATCAAAGTCGTGTTTCACGAATTCGTGTAATTAGCATCGGTCAACTCAGTCCGTTGTTGCCTCTGCCACTGAAAACTCAGTTTTGGAACCAAATCATTATCGGATTGAGTGATATCAGAGTCGTATTTCAAAAAGACCCGTTTGGCATCGTCCTAACTGAGTCTACCATTGCCTATGCGGCTGAAAACTCAATTTTGGAAATATTTCTAGTTTTACTGCTGAAAACTCGGATATATTTCTAGTTTTAGGCTGAATTTTTTAAAACTTACCAATCAAATTAAACCCAGGTTTTTTTTTTTTAATTTTTAATTTTTATATTAGCAAATACTTTTCAATTTAATGGAGTCATTAAACACCGCCCTTCTACCACATGTAATATAATTTAAAATTAAATTTAAAAAACTCCTAACTTAATAACTACACGTCGACTGGTCTAAGTTGGAATGGTAGACCATCTCTTACTTGACAGGCCAAACTGCCTAAGACTAAAGACTTTCCACGAAAAGTGACAAAACGTCTTTAGCATTCCATTTTCCTTGAAAGTGGTTCTTTCGCTGTCCCAAGTCTTCTTGACTACGTCGTCTAGAACAAGTTGGGTGGAATCGGCCTTTTCTCTCTATATTAATAAGCCTTTTTATCTCTCCTTTTCTGCACAGACATTTACATGCAAAAAGCTTTATTTTGCTTGTATCTCTACGTCTGTTTCTTCACCAACAATCAGATTGTCGAAACATGAAGGTATGCACTTCATTAACCCTTTTCTTTGAAACAGTAAACAAATTCTTCTACTTGGATTCCTTATTCATTCCATTTGAATGATGATCTGCAATTCACGAGTTTTTTTTTTTACAGCAAAAGATAGTGATGAGGGTGCACATGCCTTGTGACAAATGCCGGATGAAAGCTTTGGAGATCTCTGCAACTAGAAGTGGTAATTAGTACTTAATTATCACCAAGCTCTCATTATGTTGTTCTGTATGGTATTAACTATTATACTTTTTGGATAACATGGGTATCTCCATCTCACATTGAAGATGAGACTAGTTTCATAGATATACGAACCTTGTGTATGTAGTTTAATCCTAAAAACTTAGATCAATGAAGTTAATCGTAGATTAATATAGTAGAACTTTTATTGATAAGACTTCATTCTTTTTTGCTGTGTGTCTATCACTAGCACTGTTATACAAATTATATTTTGGATGATTGCCTATTTGATATTCAAAACTATCTACTGAATCTAAATTTCACCTGTGAAAACGATATATTATAATGAGTAAATAGTTTTGATCATAGTGATGATAAAATTCATGAAATAAAATGATCTATCATCGAATACCAATAAGGATGGAATCATGCTAAATTACCCATGATTGTTGTTATGATTATGCTTATATTTATATAAAGATGGGGTGTTTTAATTACTTCTTATCATAATCATTGTCATTATTAAAAGCTCATCAACAAGAGGTCGACTTTTTTAGTTTTATATATATTAATCATTTTACTATCATTATTTTGTATTTCCTTAAAAAATTCATTAAATGGTTTAGAAGTTGGTTCCATCTGGTTCAAATTGACTTATTATCCTTATTTTTTATTTTTGAGCATTAAAATAAACAAGTAAATATTTATACTAGTAGTGGATTGAGTTAAATTATATTTGTTTAAAATACTAAAATAATATAATGAGTAGTTTAAATTAATCATTGAATAAATTCCACTTTGAAATTGTTTGCAATATCTCTACCAGGTGCTTTTAGAATCTTCCACCAATCATCTTTCAGATTCACTTTCAATAATATAATTTAGTAATTTTTATTAGAATGATATTATCAATATTATTATTATTATAGTAGATAGGTCTATATTGAAAAATATAGAACGAAAAGAATTCTTGATCGACTCTCACCAAGAACAATAGAGGATGAAAATCCATAATATTATTATTCGATTTGCGTGGATAGAGAGATTTACATATGCATAAAAATTTAATTAAGTCTTCTAAGCGACTTTAATACTTTATTTTTTTTAAATAGAAAAAATTATAAAAAACAAAACAAAAATAGATAGACTTGAGCTTCGTGTTGACCCTCGAGTCTGGCCCGATTAGTACGTTGTTAGTATTAGTCTACATTTGCCTCAACTGCCCATTCCTGTTCACACGGAAAGTATGGATGTAATTAGGTCTCTCTCTTGAAAGTGATTTTAATGATATATTTTAAATATTCAATAAATTTTCATTTTATTGTTTAATTTTTAAACTTATCAAAACACAAAGATTAAAATAATTTTTAATCTTAAAATATGACTTTAGAGTATCTAAAATTAAACATTCCATATAATAAGATTTATTAACTCCATATAATATAACATATAAAAAAAATATTTTCTGTTACAATGATAAAGTAAAAGGTCCCTTTTACTCTAGTATTATTCTATATTAGCTTTGTTGAAAACCTTTATTGTTAAGTTTTAAATTCATAAAAAATCATCTTAACTAAATTATTAAATTATATTTTTATATTATTCAAATTTTAATAATTAAAAAGGATGACTTTAATTTAAAGTGAGGTGAGATTCCCCACCTCAGTTATTCCCATCTAATCAAGGTACAAATATCGACGGGTCAATAATTTTGTCTCTCATTTCTATTTTTATTTTTTTCAATATGGTCGATATCTCAGTCAAGATATTGACAGTACATAGTGGACCTATCAAAACTTGATATACGTCGACTGATGCGATTTTTTCATCTATGCGTGTAACACAGCCTTAGTATCACTCATATTCATAAATGCATTGCTTTAGTGTAAAAGTGTTTGAAATGAGTTTGATGTAAATTTTGTGGTGCAAAGCAGGCGTTAGTTCAGTATCACTGGATGGGGATGATAAAGAGAAGGTAATAGTGACTGGAGATGAAGTGGATACCATTAAATTGGCAGAACTCTTGAGGAAGAAGGTGGGCCACACAGATATACTTATTGTGGAGGAAGTGAAAGCAAAAGATGAGAAGAAGAAAGAGGAGAAGACAGAAGAAGAATTTCAATGGATGAAATACCAATACCAATATCAGTATCCACAGATGATGACTTATCAAACATATGACCCCCCTAACCCAAGTTGTACTATCATGTGAGGATATGACTACATTTCGTAGTCTCTCTCTCTCAGTTATGTGTGTTTTTCTTAAGATCATATTATCAGACGTCTCACTTGATTCATTCATGAGACATATATTATAATAAGTGGTGTTGGGTCTACAAATGTGTTTATCTGATGAGCTTATTGTAAAGCTCTTTCTTTGAATACAAGAAATCATATTATTTAAATTTTTTTTTCTCATAAATCATAAATTTAGATACTTGGGGACTTGATTGTAAATACCCTTTCTTTAGAGTCATTGCAGTGATGGATTATATTCATTCCTGTTTGTTCAAACTTCACATCAAGCAAAGTAATGAAGGGGAAACCTTAAGCTAAGTTGCTTTCATGACTTCTCTCCATTCTTCTCCTTTCTACTCCCTTCTTCTCTTCCCTTTTTTCCACCTTTTCATGCACCCAATAAAATGATAAAGACTCTCATGTTTACTGAAACTTGGTACAGAGAACGAGTAACAAAATCCGTAAGGATTAGTTTGATAGTTAAGACGTTCGTCTCATGAAGGGAGATCTTGAGTTTAATTTATCTTCAATCCTTCCGGACTACTTCTATGGAATTGTTCTCTATAGACTAAATCAGTGGATGTGACTTGTGAGGTTTACACATGCTCGTGAGATTAGTCTCTATCTCTACTGTGGAGTGGAAATATCCATATTAAAAAAAAAAAAAAAACTTCAATCTGTGTGGCCCACCTTTTACTTATAAGAGGCTGATCATTCAAATGAAATCAACCCCATCTCCAACCACAGAAACTCGATCTTGCTCTTCCCATTTAGGGCCGCTGAATCCACACCTGCATTTCAAACTATATTGTAATAATCAATTGTCTTGTTTTTTAAAGGCAAGTAACTTCATTTTGTATAAAATATGTTATGTAATCTTTTAAAAAGACTTTCCTCCGTGAGAAAGAAAGGACTTGCCAACACTTTTGATTTCTTTTATCTCATATTATGATATAAGTAAACAGACTTTATGGGAGGTTACAGGTTCAAGCTTCCATATCCTAACCTTGGTGTGTCTTAGGGGTAGTAGGATCATCCATGGGGATTTTAGCAGGACTGTATCTGAATTTCCCACACGTTAATCCTAAAAAAAAGATATTTACATTCCTAGGAGATCAAAGGCTCAGGATTTGAAAATAATTGGTGTGTTGTATCTCTTGTAAATTAAGGAGAGACCATGATCTTATTTATAGAAAAAGATAATTACAATAATAGAAATGGAATCAATAAAAGAGGAAAGACTTAAAATAGAAAATACTCTTTAGAAAATACTGAGTAAGCAAATAACCTAATTAAAGTAACTAATTAACAAACTATATCTTCATATATTCTAACACAGGATCAGTCAAGTTTCTTTTCAGATAGGCCCAACCTAAACGGAAAACAAAAAGCCCAGCCCTAGTTCCTTTTCGTATGGGCCCAAACCTAAACCGTAAAACAACAAGCCCATTTGTCTGTTGGTCAAGGTCACCCACGTGACAAATATCCTTGTTGACTTGTATCAAGACACAAGTCAAGTCAGCCAACTATAGATTTAAATGTTTCCTTTATTTCTCTATGGGTCTACTTTTCCACCTTACAAAGTCACATATTCAAACTAATAAATCCACCTTGTAAAGCCTATTTTTCTTTGATATAAATGGAAATTGAGTAATTTATAATCTAAAATAAGCTTAGCAAAGAAGGAGGCCTAAGTCAAGTCAACCAAGCATAGATTTAAATATTTCCCTTATTTCTCTATGGTTCCATTTTTAATTTTTAATCTAAAATAAGCTCAGCTTTCCATCTTTTATTCAATTTGATACAAAGTGACCTAAATTTCTTTAAAAAATTAAAAATGAGATGAAAAATAATTTTAATAGAAAAATAAAAATAAAATGACTTTAATGTAGGACCATGGGGCTATGAAAAATAGATGCAATAGGCTAAGTTTCCTTTTTTTTTTTGAATTTGGAGGGTAGTATATTGGTTAAAACCCATGGATTAAAAAATTAGAGTTCTCAAATAGGGTTTCTTTATTCAGGGTTGGGTGGTGTGGACTCCTTTGCCCAACTTGATCCAATTTTATTTTGGTGTGAATATTCATCCCATTTAATTTTGATGTAATCGTGAAGTTCTCATTACTCAATTTGATTTTTAACAATATATATTAATTTTTTAGCGAAATTATTCTTACTAAAGTAAATTAGAGATGGTCAATTTAGAGTATAAAAAATAAATTTCATTAAAACATTTCTTTTCCGTTAGTTGATACAAATCTAGTGACTGCATATATTTTATAATACTAATCTATTTTAAATTCTAAAATCAACAACTACCATTTGTTAGATTTCATAGTGTCACTGATCCTCATCTGAGTAGAGAAATCCATTATTATGCAATATGTATTAGAATGACACGCAAAAAGATTAAACAAATAAAAGAAGGGTAGTCATTTAGACACCCCACTTTTCTGCTAAGAGACATCTTTTTTCGAAATTTAGGTTGAAATTACCTGTTTTCCCTTCCGGTTTTGAAAAATCTTTCATCGTCTGAAAGCATATTGAAAGGGCAAAATGGTAATTTCATCTTAAATTTCGAATTGGTTGTCTAAATGGTTACCCTAAAAGTAAATCCCATTTAACTATAAAAACAAGTACAAAACCAAAACTTTCTCTCTGATACAACCACACAAGTAATAGACATTTCTGGAAATCCAAACTCTTTTAGTCCAAACAAATGGACATCTTATTATGTCAGTCAATCAATTTGTATGACTGAGAAGGGGAAAAAAAAAAAATCAATATTGGCAACACTAACAATCCTCACATGATAGAGCAATTTGGAGAATCAGGCTCGTATACTTGCTCATAAGTTATAATTTGTGGGTAGTGAAAGGAACTCTGTATCCACAGAGATGGGTTAATAGCTTCAATCTTTTCATCTTTCTTTTCATCTTTCTTTTCCTCTTTCTTCTCTTCTTTGGGCTTCACTTCTTCCATTGTTACAACCTCTGTGTGGCCCACCTTTTTTCTTAAGAGGCTGATCATGGATATGAAATCAACCCCATCTCCTATCACCACCATTTGATCTTGCTCATTTCCTTCTATGGCCACTGAATCTACACCTGCATCTCATTGGGAAATTTGAATCAATGACAGTGAAAATTTTTAGGTGATTCAACAAATCAAGAAAAATAGACCAAATTCATCATATACCCAATATCAGTCTAGTAACATGTATGCTGTTTAAGGGTCAGGTTTAGACCAGGCTTTCCTAAGGCCCAGTTTGTTTGTATTTTCAAAGTCCGAGTCCATTGAATTGCAAAACTGTAATAAAAAAGAAAGCCCAGCACCAGTTCCTATTCAGCTGGGCCAAAACTAGCCCATTGATCTGACAACAACCAACATGGGCCCAATGCTCTAGCCCACCATAGTGGAAATTTCTTGTTGAATTGTCTCAAGACCCAACTCAAGTCAACCCAACATAAATTTAAATTTCTCCATGGGCTAATTTTTCACCTTATTGTATTTTCCATATTTCACAAATTTCCACCTTACAAAGTCAACTATTCATTCGTTATTCCTACTTTTGTTTTCATACTTCACTAATTTCTCAATGGGCCCAATTTTCTAACATAGAAAGTAATTTCTGTAATTTCTCAGTGGGTTCAATTTTCCATTATTGAAAGTCACTTACTCATTTTGGTTTCTCTCTCAGCAAGTAAGCATGAAACGAATTCAACCCTAATTTTTCATCAAATATGGATGAAAATAAATGATGTAATGTGAATACAAATAAGGGAAAAATTACAAAATGTTGAGACACTTTTTTTGACGGGTACATGAATCCTATATGAGATCCACTTTATGTTAAATTCAATCCGTCAAAATTATTTTTTATTTTTAGAATTTATATCAAACTTTTTTAAAAAAGATCATTTGATCCATTCTTGCCATTAGATTAATTATGATATATCTAAATATTTATCCAATGATTTATTATTATGCATAAAAAATTAAATAGCTCAAGTGGTTGCCTCTCACCTCAAGAAGCGGGAAGAGAGCTCCATGATGGATCATTGAAGGGAAGAAAGCTCCATGACGGATCGAAAAATTGAAAAATATTAATAACTTAAACATATAAAAATTGAAAAAATATATTTACTAATGAAAGATTACACTTAAAAGCAAAAGTGAAGAATAGAAAGATGAAAATAAATAAATACTGTATAGAATTTAAAAAATTAAACTATTCTATAGATCAGTTCAAATTCAAGTAAATCAAATCATATAATTTTGATTTGATTTTGGATGCCCTCCTAACACGGGCATTATCTTTTAGGAGGCACAGATTTTTCAAAATTTCTATTTTGCCCCTACAGCAATCTGTTTATTTTCCAGTGAATCGGTTCATCTGTTTGGTACACTAACGAGTGAATCAATTCACTCGAAAATGGAAAGAGTCAAGTTCGGTGCACCGATTAGTGAACCAATTTACTGGAAAGTGAATCGATTTTTTAGGTTGGATGGGGGGCAAAATAGAAAGTTCAGTAAAACCCATGTCTCTTAAAAAATAATGCACGTATTAGTGTGAGCACCCTTGGATTTTTATAACAATCACATCAAGAAGGTAAAACAAATTGATTTGTAATTACCAATGGTAGATGTAACAATCTGCAAGGCCTTGGACCTGCATTTCTGACAATTCATCTGCACCTTCATCACTATCTTTTGCTGCATATAAAATAAAAAGAAAAGAAAAACTAAAATCAGTAACAGAAACATGTAAGTATTATCGTGGAATGATGGAAATGGCTGTGTTTTCATGAAAGATAAAACTACACACCTTCATATTCTCTAGTTGAAGAATCCACCAAGTTTACACCTGGGCACAACGGGATTTTCAAGGAAATCTCCCTGCAGAAAATCTAATCCAAACAATAATGATTTTCTATGGAATGGGGAGAGAGTGCTCTTTATACAGGGGATGAAAGGCGAAGAGAAGATTCCTCCCAATTTCCTCCAAGGAAAAAGCATATATTTATGAAGAAATTCATGTATGAAAACTCAACACGGGAGAATTTTCTCCTTGTCAATCGACAACACGGGAGAATTTGAAATCTGCAACAGCTGAATGCAGTTTGTAAACCCAAAGGATTACCTTAGAAATGTGGTTAAGATCAATGTAACAAATATCTCTGATATTTTATTTTTATCACGAAAATATCGACAAAATAACTTTTCCCGTTAAAAACCTTAGTTTATCTCGTCTGCCATTTTTAATGGTAAATTCCCATTAAAAACATATTTTTATCATGAGAAACGGTAAATTTCCGTTAAAATTGCGAGATTTTGCCGTTAAATTCCCTCTAAAAAGGCTTGGGCCAAATATACATTTTTTATTTTTGAAATATCATCTATTTTTTCAAATTTCGGCCACATTATTTATTTTTATTATTTTTTAAATAATATATTTTCTACGAGATTTTTCCGTTAAATTCTCGATAAAAATCTGAGAATTTGAAAATATCCCGCTATTAACAATTGCCGTTAACATCCCGACAACGAGATTTGTGACAATGGTTAAGATGAGAATTCTATTTGTGTGGGAACAACAAAAGGACGACCTTGGGTCAACGTTGATTATAAAAGGAGACCAACCTAACTAAGGTGATGGACCATACCGTGTATGAATCATGTGCAGGAAAGTCTATCTCTTCCTCTTCAAGTCATCTCTTTCCGAATCAATCACGTGTAGGAAAGTCTTATCTCTTCCTCTTCGAGTCATCTCCTTCCCTCTCTTGTTTCTTCATTTGTGGAATCCCTAATGAAGTGATGTTGTACTGATGTTTCTAGAAAACACTGGAGGGTACCCCGGCACTATGATTTGGGATCAACTGGTTCTGTTTCGCTTCTGAAAGTAGGAAGTTGCAGATTCGAGCTCCCACAGGGCCGTCTAGACAGAAGTTGAGGCCTAAGGCAAAAAATCTAAATAAGACATTCTTAGTATTTAACATATTATTATAAGTAATATTTAATTAAAATTTTAATTATATATAATAAAATAAATTATTCTAGATAATAATTTTTTTTAACTTAAAAAGATCAAGAGGCCAACAATACAGAGCATTGAAAATTTTTCCCATCCGATTAGCATATTCATCCCAGTGAAATTAGCATATTCAGCAATTAAAACAGAATAAGAACACTTTAAAATATCAGTATACTAAGTGGTGTGAAGTGCAAACGGAGATTAAGAGATGAGTTCTCTCTACTGCTCTTATCTTCTTCTTTTATATATATATATATATATATAATCTGAATAATTTACAATCAATTAGCTGAATAATGGAAGTGAGAAAAAAACCCAAATCATTTCCTTCTTTTTTTTTTTCAATCCCATTTACAATATCAAATTTAACAAAACATTTAAGGAAAACCTATCTAAGAAGCGAAATGGGGATGGAGGAACAACAGAGAGAGGGGTTTTCTGGACTTACTTTCATGGTTTTAAACGTCTTTTAAAAATAATCTTAACAAGTTTTGAGATTAAAACTGGTTCTAATTAAAACTGAGATTAGCATTAAATCAAGAAGTAAAATAAATAAAAGGATTAATATGAGAATAATTTACACAAAAATTGAAAGAGGAAGAAGAGAGATTTCGACCGATCTGGGTTTCAGAATGAAATTTCATTTCGATTTTAATAGGAATTTTCCAAAACTACCTTATCTCATAAATTTATCAATCCAAACTATTTATCAATTAAAACTGAAATTTTTAACTAAGAAATAATAAAGAAATGAAATGCGAAAGACCTGTAGAAATCACAGAAAGAGAGTGAAGATGTGATTGTTGGGCTCCAATAATCAGCAAAGAGAGGGGTTGAAGAGAGATTAAGAGTCTGAAAGAGAAAAACAAGAGCCCCTTTTTACAGCTGCATCAAGTTCAGCCCCCATGGCGAGAGAGACTTGGATGAGAGCCCAGTGAGAGGGGCCTTCTTCCTCTTGGGCCCTAAGGCGATTGCTTTTCTGGCCAAAGGATCAAGACGGCTCTGAGCCCCCATGACCTAACTTTGATGTGCCTTAGGGGTAGTGGGCTCATCCGTGTGAGTTTACGCTTGATATCAACAGTTTCCCACAGTAAACTAAAAAAAAAAAGTATGATCTCTGAGCGGTGCATCATCTGATGACTCATCACCATGTGGACCTCACCTCCACAACGGTTGTGAACTCATCCATGTGTGGGTCCCATCCGATTACAGATGTTGCTGAGTTTGAAAATCATAATTGAAACAGGAAGAAAATCAAGCAAAAAGATTAGGTGTTGGGTGGGTTTAGGGATAAATAAGATTTCAAGCTTCTCTTTATTTTATTCTTTTAGAAAATAAGGCATATAAATTAATCATTTGGCCTAAGTTGTGGAAAGATTTTTGATTAGTTGAAGTTAAAAGTAGCTTGAAGTTTTTTTTTAATATATATTTTCAGAACGGTGAGTTGATGACTTTTGGTTTTAACTTGTTCTTAGTGTTGAATTTCATTTCATTTAATATTAATTAATTGTATGGTGAAATTCGCATTGTTATGTCTTACATTGATTAATGTTCAATTAATTTGAATTTCACAATCAAAGTAATTTATTAGAAGGTTTTCCGTGTTCAGGTTGTACTTGAACTCAAGAGCATCAGATTTCTTGACCGAATTTCGTTATTTGGTCTAAAACCCCAAATCTAAAATATCAAATACAGTTTGCCAGCACAAAAAACTCACGTGTCATTTGATAATATATATCACAAATATCGCAATATGGCCAATTTTATCCGATAATTGGAATATGACCAATGTTACTGCAGAGATTTTAGTGATGAAATCGAAATTGAGTGAAAAAACAAGAATCAAACTGTCATCAAAAGTTATTATTTTTTAGAAAATTTATGTGTACGTCCCTTTCCAAAAACTAGAATTCATATCGGTGGTATCTGTTTTCAAGATTCTAAACTTTATTTTATGATTGTATTTAAAGGAAATTATTGTTGGAGAACAAATCGCACACAAATCAAAGATCAATTACACACAAGAAGTAAGAACATAGAGATTTACGTGGTTCGACAAAACCGTCTATATTCACAGAACGTGCATCACGATTCCACTATGAAAAGAATACTGAAAAGGTTATAACGATTACCCAATCCTTCTCCTCCCCTCTTCAATGTTTTCTTTTCTTCTCTCTCACCCAAGAAAAATCTACAACTGCTAAAGTAAACTCTAAAAGAGAAAGAGCCCCTATATACTTGGGCTTTTACAAGTAACACAGACTGGGCCAGGCCCTTAAGACAGCTTGGCCCAATAAAGGCCCTTGAGCCAAAACTCAACAATTATGTGACTATCACTTTTAGGGATTGTAAATCTTATTTTTAGGTTGTGGTGAGAAAATAAACATTTTCTATACATGTGAGAAGGTTTGAGTGAAAAGTTTGGTGGCTAAAAAGCGGTCCATACATAACATTGGCAATGCTTCATAGTCTCTAATAGACCATCCATTCTATGTTACACTTAACAAGTCGAGCACAAATTAAGTTCACCTAATATGAATTTTATTTCATAACTAAAGAAAAGACAAGATGAATTTAAGAAGAAAAAAGAAAAAAGAGCATCATGAGAATTTATATTAATACAGGAGAAGATCACATGATAGGACAATTACTTTGTCTTGGCTCCTCATATATGAACTCTGGATGTTAATGGAAGGGCTGTCTAAATGAGAATGGGTGTGGGCCTCTTATCTCATGTCCAATATAATGGGGTATTGGATAGTAATTCACTGGTTTCTGCTCTTCTTTTTTGGGTTCTTCTTTTTTGGGCTCTTCTTTTTTGGGCTCTTCAGGAGGTTTGGGCTTCACCTCTTCAATGGAGATTATGTTTGCACAGCCTACCTTCTTTCTCATACGCTTTACTAAGGAAGCAGTATCAACATCATTGCCAATCACAACCACCTGATCTTGTTTTGCCCCTTCTAATGCCACCGAAATAACACCTGCATTTTAGGAAATTCCAAGCAAGAATGAGAAACATTTGGAAATGCATTATTCTAAGGATTAATGCTTTGTTTTTTTAACATTCAATTGCAATTGTGAGTGAGAGAAGGGATCTCAAGTTTTTCAGATACCAATCTCTGAGAGTTAGTTTGACAGTCAATAACCCATATGAGATGTGGAAGATTTTGAGTTCAAGTGACTCTCTATCCAAAAGGATAAATGCTTTATTTTTTTAACATTCAATTGTTCCAACGAAATTGAAATTTCCACATTGAAAATTGAAATTACAATTGTGAGTGAGAGAAGGGATCACAAATTTTTCGGGTCCCCTCTTTGATATGTAACTGAAGGAAGGAACCCAAAGTGTTGTACACTTTGAAGATTAGAATAGTGAGGCAACTCTACAAGGAGTGGCTCTTTGAAATGGAATAAGAATTAAACTAGGTACTCTCACTTCCTAAGGCGGAACGGATTCCTGACCATCACTCCAATCTATTTAAATTATTAACAAATTTGATATCAATAGTAAGTTTAAGGTTATAAGGGATAGCACTTACTAGATTCTTTTACATATACATGCACGCTAGCATAATTACTATTAAAAGGTTTTGGATTCAAAGTTGATTGTGACTAGATCCAAGCTCACATCCCTTATGTAACATGAGGAATTTTATTTTCCTGCCATGCCTCATAAGTCAAATGTGGTCCCGAATTTTGATCTCATAATTCATTACCTTTTTTTTATATATATATTAATAAGACTAGTAGAAGGCACGTGCTTCATGCGAGTGAATTTAGTCAGAAATTTATAGCAAATATTTTTTTTTTAATTCAATTTTTTTTTTACGAAACTAAGATAAAAGAATTTTGATCATATCCTTCAAAATCACTAAATTTAATTACTAATCTATTTTCATCATATAAGCATTGGATAAGAAGTTGACTCTTACTATATGATTTATTAAATTCAATTATGAGTATGAACAATAGATAGATGAAATATAAATTCAGTGATGATCACACTAATGATTATTGAACATAAATTAGAGAGGAAATGGCACTTTCACTGTAATTTAAGAAGAGATTAATGAGATAATCACCATCAGCAGCAGCAGCAATCTCTAAGGCGTTTGTTCGGCTCCTTGGGCAATGGATGTCCACATTAATTACTATTTTTTGCTGTAGACAAAAGAGCAGTAAAATATGCATTCCTTCCAAAAAAAACAAGTTTATTTATTTAATTTTTTTTTAACATGGGTATTCTCACCTCACATTTGAAGTGAGACTAATACTACGAGCAGGTCTAAACCTCCAAATTCACACACACTAATTTCATTCACAGAAAGTAGTCTGAAAGGGTTGATCATGAATCAAGCTCAAGACATCGCTTCCTGAACAAATGTCTTGACTTTTCAAACCAAACCCATTCCAGAAAAAATCAACTTAATTTCTTACAGTTTAAGTAATTTTTTTTTTTTTTTGAAATAAAAAAGCTATAAACTTGTGTTTGCATGAACCTAAACATTACATGACAATAGAAAAATAGTTACCTTCATCTTCTCTTCCCCTTGTCTTCTTCACTTCTCTGCTAAAGTAGAGATTTCTGAAGATGTCTTTACAGTAAATGAAGAAGTGTCTCTTCCCCTTTATAAAGGATGAGAAGAAGGTTCGTGTTTGCTTCTTCTGTGGATGAATCCTAATCAACCCAAGCACATGATATGTTTAAGTTGCATTTAAGTCTTTACTTACCGCACATGATCTGTTTACATATTATAATTTAGATTAGTAGGAAGTCTCTAAGTCAAGTAGATTTGCATTTATTTAAAAAATAATCTCTTAGTTTTGACTTTCAAAATCACATGAGCCCTTTGTTCTAATCTCTTTACATTGCACTTAGATAATAATTATGGAAGTGACTCAGTATAATTTGATAAGATCAAATAGAAAAATGAACTCAAAAATAGAGTAGGGTTATGACTTTTGAACTCAACACACCTAATTGCACCCTGAGTTCATCCTAATCTGCTGATTTTGACGTTTGTACGTCACCACATGACTCACCAGATGATTTGTCTTACTTGCATGTGATAATAAGTTTGGTGGGTTGGGAATATAAAATTTGGATTATTAAATGGCAGTATGTTTGGTGGTGCAGGCATGAGAATTGAGATGGCAAAGTTCTCCTATAACTATAAGTTTTATTTTTTAAAATTAAATGAATAAAATGTTAGAATAAAAAATTATAATGAATATGTTCATAATTTATGCTTTAATTTAAAAATATTAATTATATGATTGAGTTATGTTAGATTAATGTTTTTTTTTTTCTTCATTTTCATGTGTGGCACACTTAAGAAATGAGCTGGCAGCTCTTGGATCTAGAGCCCATTTAAAATGTTTCACATGCAAACCTAGTTTAAAAAATCATTTTGACTTCACCTCCTAGAGTGAATCGATTTAACTCAGTGGATCATCTAGTCGAGTGAGTAGAACTCGTTTGGGAGTTCTGATCTGAGTTCTAAATTTCAGCTACAATTTTTGCGTTTATCTGACTTGTTTTATGTTAGATTTTTTTTTAAAAGTTAAAAAATGAGTGAAATTTAGGTCCACTTTTCTCTTAAATTTTAGCTCCACCAAAGATTTTCAAAATTTCAATAAAATCTGATATTTCACAAAATTATATATTGACTCCTCAGAGTTCATAATGGCATGAAAAAAATTCTCAAATTACTTTGGAACTCTCCCATTCGAATGAAGCTGCTATTATTTGAGATTACTAAAGTAAAATTTAATAAGAGGAGAAGCCCTTTCTCATTTACTGTAAAGATGCAACTTCTGAAATCTCTAAACATTTTCCTGAGAACAATCACACACACAAGAAGCAAGAACACAAAAAATTTACGTGGTTCAGCAAAACCGTCTAAATCTATAGAGGGTCCATCACGATTCCACTATGAAGAGAATACCGGACAGATTACAACGATTACCCAACCCTTCTCCTCTCCTCTTCACCGTCTATCCTTCCTCTCTGTTTTCTTTACTTCTCTCTCGCTTTTACAAGTTACACAATTATGTCTGGGCCTTACATAAGCATAGCTTGGCCCCAATAAAAAGGTCTTTTGAGCCAAACCCCAACAATTACGTGACTATCACTTTTAGGAATTGTGAATCTTATTTTTAGGTTGTGGTGAGGAAAGAAACATTTTCCATATATGTGGAGAGAAACATGAGTGAAGGTAGAGTGAGAAGTTTGGTGGCTAAAGGGGTCAGTGAACCTTCCTCTGGGCTTTCACTTGAGAGAGAACGTTGTCAAAATCTCATACTTGTATTGTAGGCATACATTGAGGATCGATTTTATATGTTCTTGTTCCTTATAAAAGAGAATTGTGCTTCATAGTCTCCAATAGATATGTTACACTTAACAAGTCAAGCACAATTAAGTTCACCTGATATAGATTTTATTTCATAACTAAAGAAAAGACAAGATGAATTTAAGAAGAAAAAAAGAAAAAAGAGCACCATGAGAATTTATACTAATATAAGAGAAGATCACATGATAGGACAACTACGTTGTCTTGGCTCCTCATATATGAACTCTGGATGTTGATGGATGGGTTGTCTAAATGAGAATGGGTCTGCACCTGTCATCTCATGTCCAATATAATGGGGTATTGGATAGTAATTCACTGGTTTCGGCTGTTCCTTTTTGGGCTCTTCTTTCTTGGGTTCTTCTTTTTTGGGCTCTCCAGGAGGTTTGGGCTTCACCTCTTCAATGGAGATTATGTTTGCAAAGCCTACCTTCTTTCTTATACGCTTTACTAAGGAAGCAGCATCAACATCATTGGCAATCACAACCACTTGATCTTGTTCTTCCCCTTCTAATGCCACAGAATTAACACCTGCATTGTAGGAAATTCCAAGCAAGCATGAGAAACATTTGAAAATGCATTATTCAAGTAGTCAGGTGAGATACCTGGACACCTTCAGTCATAAGAAGAAAATGTATTATTGAAGGATTAATGCTTTATTTTTTGAACATTCAATTGCTCCTTGACCAAACTGAAATTTCAACATTGAAAATTGAAATTGCAATTGTGAGTGACAGAAGGGATCTCAAGTTTTTCGGGTCCCCCCTTCAATATGTAAGTGAAGGAAGGAACCCTACGTGTTGTACACTTTGAAGAGATTAGGATAGTGAAGGAAAGACTATTAAAGACATTGATTGATATTGAAAGTAAATACCCATATCAAATTACAGTGATATAAACTATAATTTATATTTTTATGGAGGGGTGAGTAGGTTTACATTTAGATTTTGAAGTTGAAGTTGATGTTCCTGAGTTTGCATACGTTCCGATGACTAGTTGAGTGTTTTATACCTCACTCATAAAAAAGTTTGACATTGATAGTAAGTTTAGAGTTAAAAAGGATGTCTTATAGCACTTAATTTGGAATTGTCTTAAAATAGTTGTCTCATTTGTATTTGAATAAGATAAAGTGTGTTGAAAATGGATGAGATCGTATGGAGTGTTAGTCTTATATAGAGAGTTTCTTAAAAAATACAAATATTTCAAATGAAACAACTAAAATGAGACGGAAGGAGTAATATATATATACATACAAGCTACTACAATTAGTATTAAAAGAATTTGGATTCTAAGTTGATTGTAAGTTTGTAACCTGATACAAGCTCACATTCCTTATGTAATATGAGGAATTTTATTAACCAGCCATGCCTCATAAGTCAAATGTGGTCCCGAATCTTGATTTGAAGATCGTGAGGGAAAGTTGGAAAGAAAGGCTTAAAAAAAATAATAATTTCATCAATGCTCCAACCACAGAAGTCGTATTCTCCACATTCCATGATGAAGCAACTACGATGTAGCATGTATAAAATTATTTTAAAATCTACATCTAATGAAATAAAAAATAGTTATTTATTTATTTCTAAAAATTTAGCTAATCTTTAAAATTTAACTATCTAATCTAAAGAATGAAAATGAATAACATCATATCAATTGAGAAATTCATAGTTAAACATCAAATATTCATTATCTTACTTTTATATTAATATGACTAGTGGAAGGCACGTCACTATAACTTAAGAAGAGATTAATGATGATTATTGAACATAGATTGAGAGGAAACAGCACTGTCACTATAACTTAAGAAGAGATTAATGAGATAATCACCATCAGCAACAGCAGCAATCTCTAAGGCCTTTGTGCGGCACCTTGAGCAATGCATGTCCACCTTAATTACTACTTTTTGCTGTAGACAAAATGGCAGTAAAAAATGTATTCAACAAAATTTGTAAATGGGCAACATCAAAATTCCAACAAGTTTATGTTTTTTTTTTTAACTCAAGACCTTGCTTCCAAAGACGAATATCTTGACCGTCAAACCAACCCACTCTAAAAATAAGTATTTTTAAAAATAAAATAAAAATGAAAATGCTAAATCTGTGTTTGCATGAACCTAACATTACATGACAATAGAAAAATAGGTACCTTCATCTTCTCTTCCCTTTTATCTTCTTCACTTCTCTGCAAAAGTAGAGATTTCTGAAGATGTCTTTACTGTAAAAGAAGAAGAGTCTCTTCCCCTTTATAAAGGATGAGAAGAAGGTTCAGGTTTCCTTCTTCTATGGATCAATCCTAATCAACACAAGCACATGATATGCTTAAGTTGCATTTAAGTCTTTACTCGCTTGTAATCGTCAATCCTACTTACTGCACATGATCTGTTTACATATTATAATTTAGATTAGTAGGAAGTCTCTAAGTCAAGTAGATTTGCATTTATTTAAAAAATAATCTCTTAGTTTTGACTTTCAAAATCACACGAGCCCTTCGTTCTAATCTCTTTACATTGCACTTAGATAATAATTATGGAAGTGTAGAAAGTCAATCCTAGGTTTTGATTTAACTAAGAAGTTCCTCATTTGACTTTCAAGATCACATGAGTCCTTTCTTGTGATTGGACGAATGAGAAGTCAACTTTTCTTTTTTTAAGCCCTTTTTGGAATATGGGGTATGAGGTTGAAATTTTGGCAAACACTACAATTTTATGTCTATATGAGACGAAATTTCAGTTATATTAGTCTATTTTAAACTTTCAAGATTTTAAATTTTAATCAAAATTCTAAGAAAAGCTTGTTTTAAATGGTTTTTTTACTATATAAGACCGTCAATAAGACAAAACTCCAATGTCTAGAATTGAGATGCCACGGACACAAGGAAGAGTAGTCGATTATTATAAATGTGAAGGTAAGAAAATAAAGACATGTTAGATAGTAAAGTGACTCACTGTACCTAAATAGGTGTAGATCAACTGGTTGCCTCCCACTTCAAAAAGTGAGAGTTTGCATGTTTGAACCCTTATGACCTAACATTGGTGTGTCTTACGAGTAGTAGCCTCACCAGTAGAGACTTTACGCTGGGTATCCTAAGATTTAATACACATAAATTAAAAAAAAAAAAAAAGTGACTCAGTATAATTTGTGATAAGATTAAATAGAAAAATAAACTCAAAAATAGAGTTAGGTTTTGACTTTTGAACTGAGCACACCTACTTACTTTTGACTTTTGGCTAAGTTGGTGGCGTCGACTCCATCTCCACCACAACCAGCTCATCTTGGTCCTTGCCTTGTACACCTACTGAGTTCACGCCTGCACCAATGTCCATAAGACCAACTCATTAATCATGATTATCTGTAATTTTTCCATGGCCCATGGTGTAACTAATGTTTTCCACTATCATGTTGGTCATTTTCGTCATTCTATTCTTTCATCCTTTTTCCATTAAGGTGTCTTCTCAGGATATGTACAGCCCTTTTTATCCACACACACTTAATAATTTTACGGGAAGTGACATTATTACTGCATGAAATTTAGAATATTTCTTTCACTATTTTTCTGTTCGATCTAATGCAATGAACCAATGATAATCAAACACTTATTAATTATTCCATCTTAATGATAGAGCGTAATTAGTTGTTATTTACTCACTAAAGTCAAATGATATGAGATCTATTTCCACGTGGGAGGAAGCTTGTAAACTTGGTATAACAATATTACAACTTCTTCCCCATATGAAATTTAGAAAGCTCTTTTATTATTCCTTTGTAGATCTAGTGTCAATGTGCACATAATAATAGTAGGATTAGGAATTACAATCAAATCCAATCTGATTGCTTTCCTAATTAAATTATAATCCACTGCATAATCATTCCAAACTAGTAAAATAAATAGCTAAATTACTAAAGTCAAATGGCAGAAGAACAATCTCCACATGAAAGGAAAAGTAGCATGCATGTACACCATGTGCTAGAGTTGGAAACACGTCTAAATTGTCAATACCCGTTCTGATATGGTTTATGGACTTTATAGGATATGATATGGTTTGTGTAGGGCTTTACTTTTATAAAAATAGTTTTTTTTTTTTAATTGTTTTGGACCCCAAAATAGTCAAGAAAACAAAGAAATGCAAATCTTGACACCCTCTCTAAGGTATTAATTCAACAAGAATAATTCCCTTAAGTCCATACGGCCATTGTCCTCACAATCGACCGAAATAAGTCAAGAAGTAACACCAAGAAAAACCCAATTTTAGTGATAATATAAAATGACATTAGCGATAATTACCATCGACAGCTGCAGTAATTTCCATGGCTTTCGACCGGCATTTCTGGCAATGCATGGATACCTTCATCACAATCTTTTGCTGCACAAAGAAAGAAAAAAAGAAGAGAAAACTAAATTCTCACATAACCCAAATCCAATCCGCCAAATAAAACCACTTTTTAAATTTTAATTTCCATTAGAAATCTAAATTGCGATGCAATGATGCTTAGTTTTGACAAAACTACATACCTTCATCTTCTTCTCTTGAAATCAAACAAATGCTACCATAACCAGTTCCAGTGACATTTAGACCCGAAGTGTTTCTTTAGAGAGACTCTGTAAAATGGAATTGAGATGGGTCTCTCCTTTTATAGTGGATCAAATGGACTAGAAGATTATTGCGAAACAAAGTTTTATTAAATTAAGTATGGAAACCCACTAACCCTTTGAAAAGTCAAATCCAAAGGACTTGGTTTTAAACAACTCCATGATTCCTAGTTGGAGATCACATGATTAGAGCTGAATCGTTTGCTTTAAATTTACAAAAAGTGTTATCAATGGGAGAATGGTACTCACGCTTTTTTAACATAATGGTTTTAATGCTAAATGTTACAAGGGCAATTTTTCCCCTAAAATGACTAATCATTTGAGAGGTGCCCACGCTATTATGTGTAATTAAAGATCAAATACACAAAGAAGTAAGAACATAGAGTTTTATGTGGTTTGACAAAACCGCCTACATTTACAGAACGTGCATCACGATTCCACTATGAAACGAATACCGAACAGGTTACAAGGTGATAAATGCCAAAAAATGCATTTATATTTTAATATTGTTGGGCATTCTCACAATTCTTTTATATTTAATATATGCATTTACACGTGAATTTGTAAGTTTTATTTAATACAACTTATTACTTGTATTTTCTTTATTTCAGGAAATTAACCTAGTCAATTTAATAAAGTTAGTCCCGAGTCAAAGCCTGAGTTAAATATCGAGTTCAAAGCTGAGTTGAGTGGATGCCGGGTCAAAATTGAGTTACGATCAAAACTGACTATGTCTTTGGTCTGGGCGGATAGCTAGCAGCAGAAGACCGTTGGAGCATGAACAGGAAAGCACTGAATGAAATCAGCAGAGAATCAAATTACCTTAGGAAGAAAGCATGGATTTAGGAAGAGCTGGCAATCCCATGGAAGGAAAGTTGCCGTTGGGTTGCTACAGAAGCAAAGAAAATATGGAAAGGGCCGAAACCCATTGATGCAGGAAAGAGCCGTTGGAGCAGATTTCTTCTCTTACAAAAAGGGAATCTGGAAGTGAAGAAGGGGGGCTCGCTGGGGTTTAAGAAGGAAAGGAGCAGAAAAATCCATCGCGCCTTGGAAGAGAGCATCCACGGCAGCAACCATTTCTTCTCCTTTTCTTGTTCCATTGTCTTCTCTCTTTCTTCTGGCAGATCTTGGACTGTTAGAGAGAACGGGCGAGTGACACGCCTGGGCAAATCTGAGGATTGGAGTGTCGACGGCGGTGTCAGCGGCAGTAACAGATTCTAGCAACAGAGGTTGGGCTGTCAACAGGTGGCCAGCGAAGCAGCGCCTGGCCGGAAGCAGAGAGGCAAGTGACATGCCAAACGGCCAGAGGCAGCAGCAGATTTGTGGGCTTCTAGTAGCAGCCCAGCGTTTTCAGACATTTTCGAACCAGAATAGAGGGTCGGGAGGAAGAGGCGTTAACAGTAACCCAACATTTCAGTCTTGAAACTTCTCACTTCCTTTCGTTTCACAGGGAGGTTTTGTTTGAAATAGTGGGCTCACCGGTAAAGACTTTATGCTGGGTATCTTATGATTTAATACACATAAATTAAAAAAAAAAAAAACTCAGTACAATTTGTGATAAGATTAAATAGAAAAATAAACTCAAAAATAGAGTTAGGTTTTGACTTTTGAACTGAGCACACGTAATTGCACCCTGAGTTCATTCTCTTGTGACATGTAATCAGCTGTTTTGGATGTTTGTGCGTCACCACATGACTCATACATGCATGTGATACTAAGTTTGGTGGGTTGGGAATATAATATTTGGATTATTAAATGGCAGTACGTTTGGTAGGTTGGGAATACAATATTTGGATTATTGGATGGCAGTACGTTTGGTGGTGGAGTGAATTGAGATGGCAAAGATCTCTAATAACTATTAGTTTTATTTTTTAAAATTAAATGAACAAAATGTTAGGATAAAAAATTAAAATGAATATGTTAATAATTTATACTTTAATTTAAAAAAAAAAATTGTTTTCTTCTTCATTTTCATATGTGACACACTTGAGAAATGAGCTGGCAGCTCTTAGATCTAGAGCCCATTTAAAATGTTTCACATGCAAACCTAGTTTAAAAATCCTTTTGACTTGACGTGATATAGTTAATGGCTTTAACTCAGTGAGAGAGAATATGTGCCAAAATTGTAATTAGAGTCACAATCGTCTCAACTTTGATTTTTTACCTTTGAAAATAGTGAATTTGATTTGAATTCGTTTACATACTGAAAGAGAACAACGTTTGATTATCTGTTATTGATTTTCTCTTTTCTATTTTTTTTCTTGAGGTTAGTTGTTTCTATTTGAAGTGAAAAAAATTACATCTCAACAAATCCTAAATTCACGTCGAAGTTGAAGTGGGATTTTAAAATACAAGAGCATCAAAATACAAGAGCTTAGGCAGGCATATTTCACATGATGGCACAATTACATGGACTTGGTTCATGAATAATTTCATAACCCACAAACTGTGGGCATGGGTGGCATCGTTGGTCAAGTTGTGGTTTTTCTTTCTCTTTCGTCTTTTCCTTCTCCTTTTCTGGCTTCACTTCTTCCACACTGACAAGGTCTGTGTGGCCCACCTTCTTCCTCAAACGTCTGGCTAAGTTGGTGGCATCGACGCCATCTCCAACCACAACCACCTCATCTTGGTCCTTGCCTTGTACAGCTACTGAGTTCACGCCTGCACCAATGTCCATAAGACCAACTCATTCATCATGATTATCTGTGATTTTTCCATGGGCTATCATGTTGGTCATTTTCGTCATTTTCTTCTTCTTTCATCTTTTTTCAATTAAGGTGTCTTAACCTTTAAGAAATACCTGACTAATTCTCAGAATATGTGCAAGCCTCTTTGTCTACACACAACAGATAATTTTATAGAAAGTGGCATTATGACTACATGAAATTTAGAATATTTCTTTTGCTATTTTTTGTTCGATCTAATGCAATGAACGAATAATAATAAAAAACTTATTAATTATTCCATCTTAATGATAGAGCGTAATTAGTTGTTATTTACTCACTAAAGTCAAATGATATGAGATCTATTTCCACGTGCGAGGAGGCATCTAAACTTGGTATAACAATATTACAACTTCTTCCCCATATGAAATTTAGAAAGCTCCTTTTATTATTCCTTTGTAGATCTAGTGTTAATGTGCACATAATAATAGTAAGATTAGGAATTACAATCAAATCCAATCTGATTGCTTTCCTAATTAAATTATAATCCACTGCATAATCATTCCAAACTAGTAAAATAAATAGCTAAATTACTAAAGCCAAATGGCAGAAGAACAATCTCCACATGAAAGGAAACGTAGCATGCATGTACACCATGTGCTAGAGTTGGAAACACGTCTAAATTGTCAATACCCGTTCTAATATGGTTTATGGACTTCATAGGATATGATATGATTTGTATAGATCTTTACTTAAATAAAAATAGTTTTTTTTTTTTTTTACTGTTTTTGTGATACCCAGTCCCACATCGGTTAACTAAGAAAGAGGAGTGGGCTATATAAGAGGCCAGCCCACCTTAAAACAGTGTGACGAGTTTTGGGCTGGGCCATGTGGGCCCGGACTCAAGAGGAAAAACCGTGCGGGCTCGCTTGTGTACGAGGCCCAAAGCGGACAATTTCACACTGAATTTAGACCCTAAGTTCTTTGGTAGGGTCGGATCGTTACAGTTTTGGACTCCAAAATAGTCAAATGTACACAAAGTGGAACTCACGCGCAAACGCGAGGCGATGGCCCCATTACAAACCAATATGTTGTGGGCACGACATGTCGGTTCATAACAGCCGATATGCACCATATCAGCCTCCTTTTTCCTAAGGTTTAACTCATGTTAGTCAATTAGTGTAAGGTCAAATTGGTAATGAAGTAACCCATGTAATACAATGGACAATTGAATTCAGTGCACTTTAATTATTAATTCAACAAGAATAATTCCCTTGAGTCCACACGGCCATTGTCTTCACAGTCGACAGAAATAAGTCAAGAAGTAACACCAAGAAAAACCCAATTTTAGTGATAATATAAAATGACATTAGCGATAATTACCATCGGCAGCTGCAGCAATTTTCATGGCTTTCGACCGGCATTTCTGGCAATGCATCGATACCTTCATCACAATCTTTTGCTGCACAAAGAAAGAAAAAAGAAGAGAAAACTAAATTCTCACATAACCCAAGTCCAATTCGCCAAATAAAACCAGTTTTTAAATTTTAATTTTCATTAGAAATCTAAATTGCGATGCAATGATGCTTAATTTTGACAAAACTACGTACCTTCATCTTCTTCTCTTGAAATCAAACAAATGCTGCCATAACCAGTTCCAGTGACATTTAGATCCGAAGTGTTTCTTTAGAGAGAGTCTGTGAAATGGAATTGAATGGGTCTCTCCTTTTATAGTGGATCAAATGGAATAGAAGATTATTGCGAAATAAAGTTTTATTAAATTAAGTATGGAAACCCACTAACCCTTTCAAAAGTCAAATCTAAAGGACTTGGTTTTAAACAATTCCATGATTCCTAGTTGGAGATCACATGATTAGAGCTGAATCGTTTGCTTTGAATTTACAAAAAGTGTTATCAATGGGAGAATATTACTCACGATTTGTTAACATAAAAAAATGATTTTAAAGCTAAATGTCGCTGGGGCAATAATTTTTCTCCTAAAATGACTAGTCATTTGAGAGGCGCCCACCCGCTATTTTTAAAGCCCAGAAAATTCCAAGGGACTTGCGATGTGTGACTTTTGTTTCGTGACATAAAGCATGAGTAATCCCTATTTGAACTCTTTTCTAGAGTACTTTTTAAATTTTAAACATTTACTAAATTAAATTATGAAATGCTCTTTTTTACTTTTTATTTTAGTAAAAGCACTTAGATATGTATACGTTATTAAGTATTAGTATAATACAAGTATATTTATGTTATTTATAAATAAATAAAAAATATACACAAGCAGAAGATAACTTTCAAAGACTAATTTTATGAGCTGAGCCTACTTATTTAACTAAACTAGCTAAAAATCAATCCAAAGCTAAACCACAACGCTATTTTATATATTCAAACTTATTTGTTTATCAAGAGTTTAGTTTAATTTTGTGCTGGATGTGTGCCTTAAAAAAGTAGGATGACCGAGCGAAGGACCCTAAAATAATATTCGACTGATAAGGGTCATTTAATTTAATGGTTTTTTTTTTTAAAAAAAAGGTAAAATTACTCTTTTGCCCTTTCGTTTCTTTAGAAAAAAAAAAATGAATTTTTGGTTCGAACGAACCTTACTAATCCATAAGAAATAAAAAAATCAATCACCTTGCTCACTTAGTAGTATTGAACAGTGAGTAATTCGTCCGAACATGCATGTAAAAGATTCTCAAATAAAAAATCAATTTGTCATTAATGAACTAAGTGAAAGGGCCTTTTTTAAAATGTTTATCAAAAGTTGGGGCTTTTTACAATCATGTAAAAGTTAGGGGCTTTTTTCAAATAAACACAAAAACTAGGTATGTGGGATAGGGAGTGAGATTTCAAACGAGGTTGTTTCTCAACCGATTTCTACAAACAAGGTATCAAAATTCATCTACTCTGAATTTTATAAACTCCGGGACTAATTTTAAGTAAAAAGGGTATAGTTTTGGGCTTAAAAAATTGTACCCAAAGAATTAAGAAAAAATGGTCTTCCCTCTTAATTATTTGGATACGATTTTTGAAGCCCCAAAACTATACCCTTTTCACTTAAAATCAGCTCCAGAGTTCATAAAATTCAGAATAGATGAATTTTGATACCTTGTTTGTAGAAATAGGTCGAGAAATCGCATCTCTGCCAATTGTAACTTTTGCGCGTTTGGCTCGGGTTTTCAAAATAGGTATAGAGTGATTGAACCTCGACATATCGATAGTGTCAATGTGTCGTATTTGAGGGAGACTAGTGGGTTACTAGTCGACAAATCACCTTTGTCAATAGGTTTATTGGAAGATAGGTCGAGCTGGTCGATGTGTCGACTAGAACAGGAATGGTTCGGGTAATTGTATCATCTGGACGATGCATCAACTCTGTCGATGCGGTTTGACCGATGTGTCTGTCAAACGGTTTGACCGATGTGTCAGTAAGAGTGAGAATTGTTCGGGTAGATTTGATGGTTGTGTTTGAAAGTATCCAACACACGTGTATCTTACATAGGTGTTTGACTCATAAGAGAAATGTATTTATGATATTAAGAGAATCATTAAATGATTGTTTTTTTAAAAAAAATCAGTCACGTCCCTAGCCAACATAATCGGGGGCATGACACAAACATATTTAAGAAATTCTTTAAAACGAATAGTCTAAAGATTCCAACAATTTATTTTGTGTTAGGTCTGTGGAAAGATAATATTTTATACCTTCAGCCCTTAAGTATGCGTCATGTTACTGTACATGATTTAAGATGAAAAGCTTTCCTTGTCCTTGTACTGTTTTTTTTTTCTTCTGCTGGTTAAAATATGGCTTCAAATTTCAAAGTGGGTAGACAAAAAATGTTTAAAAAGTATATAAAATAGCAAACAGGTAATATAAATGTCAAAAAACACGTATCCATCAACTATTTAAATGTCATAAGAGATTAAAAATGAAAATAAACTTCTATTGGAAGTCGGTCAAGGTAAGGAAATGAAATTAGAAATGGGTTCGGTAAGTAGCTAGTTGTTATGAATATAGATCTCGAATGATGAAGTTTCTTACTTAAATATCAAATGACAGAAAAATTATAGATTTAACAATTGCTATGAATTTATAGTTGGGTTTGGCTCAAAAAGCCAATATTAAGTTGGGCCCATTAGGCCTAAGTTTTCTTATAAACCCATATTATATAAGGGTGAGTTTTACTCTTTAGGGTTAAGCAGATGTAAGATTGCCCTCTGTTAGATCAGAGCAGAGACTGTGGAGAGATTCATTGTAGCACCCTATAATTCATCTTTTTCATAGTGAAGTGAGCAATCGCTCTGTGTGGACGTAGCCTTTGGGTGAACCACGTAAAAACCTTGTGTCATGTGTGTTTGATTATTGTGTGATTTACATTTATTTTTATAACATTTATTTCATATTAAATGCTAGCATTTAATAAAATGCTCAGTGGAATTGATGTAAATCAACATTCTGCTAAGACAAGTCAAATAGAGCAAGTTATGACAATCTTAATTTAAAGATCTATGTTTTAAGTCTCCACCCTTTCTTAAATAGTTTGGATATTAGCGTGTTTTGACTCTGTAAACAAAAGGATTTATAGGTAGTAAATTGCAATTTTTCCCTTTAAAATTCAATATTTGGAAGAATGGTTGACAACCCACTTCTCTGAAAATTTGACAAGCAGTCAGGCCCATGAAAATCCTGTTTCATGGGCCAATAATCCAAATACTTGACTAGAGAAGAACCATAATAATAAGATTCTACACTTGCCACATATAAGATCAGACAGAAAATGCTGTTGGATTTATTTTTAACTTCCTAATTTCTCTTTTCCTTTTAAAAAATTTAAAACTCTTTGTAAAGATCAACTAGTGGGATTCAAAATATACTGAATTAACTAAAAGTGAAAACAATTTCAACTCACTTTGATCTCAATAGTCTAAACTCTAAATCATTAAGGGTTGAATGTTTCATGATTTTGAGCATTAACATAAAGTGGCTACGATTAGGGTTTTAGTTGGAATTTGGTACACTCGTAAATATTGAGGACCAATACCAGATGTGATCCAACTAAAGGAATGGCCCTGTGAAATCAACGGCCATGCGTGGTGGTAGTGGTTGTAACTGAGCTTTCGAAGTAAACCTATCATTGCTTGACCAAAATATTTACAAAGAAGAATACTACAATGAAGATAAAATTGAAGATGACATAAACAAACCATTGATCACCAAAACATTATCTAAAATTGAATTTCATATCGACTACTGAAACTATTTCATATGATCCGACAGTTTAAGTGGACCAGATTATATTTTACATGATTCCATCAAAATTGGAATGGGATTAGATTTTACTTGTTATGGTTCCATTCATCTTCAATTGTCACATTTAATGGAACTGCCATATAGTATGTTTGTAAGTAGACATTTCTACCTCTTAGAGTTGAGAGATTACAAGTTGCATGTATAAAGAAGAGAAAATTATTGATTGACTATATTGTTCGTGATATGATCAAATACAAAATTATAACTCAAAAAATTTGCAATACTATTCACAGAGCAAACTATAGGTGTGGAGGTGATTCCTCCTACTTACTTAGCCTCCTAATGCCCCTCACACTGTTCATCAGTTTCACCTCCTCCTACTTACTTAGCCTCCTAATGCCCCTCACACTGTTCATCAGTTTTCATCTAAAATATTTATTTATTATATCCCTGATCTCCTGCACAAAGAAAAAAAAAAAGGAGAAAATTAAATTCTAACATAACTCGAGTCCAATTCTTCAAATAAAGTCAATTTTCAAATCTTAATTGCCACTAGAAATCTAAACTGCAATGCGATGCGATGGTGCTTGGTTTTGACAAAGTTATGTGAATTGGAATTGAGATGGGTCTCTCCGAGTGGATTCTTTACGACTTAATTGACATGAAACCAACTTTTATTTAAATATGGTAACCCAATAACCCTTTCAAAAGTCAAATCTAAAGGATTTGATTTTAAAGAAGTCCATGATTCCTAGTTTGAGATCACATGATTAGAGCTGAATCTTTTTCTATCTAGATAGATAGATAGTTTATTGATTGATATGTAGATAGAAATAGAGAGAAAGAGAGAGAGAGAGAGAGAGATCTTACCTTATACCTGTCCGTTGGAGCTCGCCGTTGAAAGTAAGGTGATGGACAACAGAACCTCCTAATCTGCAGCTCTAATTCTGTAGAAGAAAGTACAAAATGAGAAAGAGAGAGAAACACAGTCCCCCATATGCTTTGCAAGCAAAATTATAAGAAATTTAGAGACTCCATTCTTAGACTTATCATGGTATGATCAATGCAAATTCCTGACATATATCCCTTGTGATTTGTTATACATATAAAATTAATATTCTTTCCCTTGCAGACTACTTGATTGTTAATGATGAACTACAATGAATAGTTATTTACCTAGCCAAGCCTAGTCCTGTTGTCAAGCAAATTATACAGTTCCACATTTTTGGTAATTACTTTTCAAAATATTAACTACACAACAAAATATATGTTTAATTTTGGAGTTTAGAGAATGCATACACGAACCTCTTTTTTCTTAATAGGTCATGGAATTACCTGCTAGAATATAAGTATTACAAGCTAAGTACACAATTGGTAGAATGAAATCTTAAATATAATTATCAACTTTCCCAGCTAAATCCCACATTAGTTGAAACCAAATTCTAGAATAAGAATTCTGAAATTGCATAGATTTAAAAGTAACCCTTTCATACAGGTATTAATGCCTCTAACAGGACTGGAATTCTCAGGCATTTCTGAGTTTCAGTTCTAGAATTCAAATCTCACATACATTCAGAATTCCATGAAATTATATTCCACTTTATCAACCAAAGAGACCAATCCCAAGAAATTTTATTTAAAAGAAAAAAGAAAAGAAAAACACAAGAAACTACCCAAAAAGATAGGTCATTCTCACCTACTATCTCTTGTATGAAATGCGATGGAACCTGATGTACGAGCACGGTTGGTTTCCTTGTAAGGGAATGAATATTCAGTGATCTCAATGCCATACAACGGATCAGTGATTCAGTGACAGCTGTTGGATGCAAGGCATTGCCCCTTTCTCCATCTTGAGGCAATTTAGTTGTTCTAAACGACCTCAAGTCAGTATTTTGAGCTTATTGAAGCAACCAGCTTGAAAGCAAAGCCTTTGGCCTTCATATGCATTTAGGAATTCAAGGAATACCAAGCTAGGCAAGTGTTGAAGAGGGGTGAGTGGATTTTCTTCTTCTGTGAATTTGGACCATCGCAACCACAGATGGGTTAGACTTTGAAGAGAGCTAAACAATTGTGGCAACTTCATTAGGGGACCCCCCAAATGAATCTGTTGAAGATGGGGAGGCGGATCAGATAATGCCTCCAATTCAAGTGGCACATCTTCATGTATTGCCCATATGCTCAGGTGAATAAGGTTCCTCATTTTCTGAATGGACCTGCACAAATCATTTCCATGGCCTGTTTTGACCTTGGAAATTTCAAACCTTCTCAGTTGAGTTAAGCATCCAATTTGTTTAACAATCTCGTCATTTGCTTGTATGTCCACGAGACACTGCAGATTGCTGAAAGAATGTATTTCCTCGACTACGCCGCTAGAGAAATGGTCAAAGAAATGGTAGACACGTGCATATGCATTATACATAAATAAATGTTGCAGTTTTTGTAGCTCTAGTGCTGATTTGGGTAACTTCCTCACCTCAGTGTGCCTGACATCCAATGTCTGCAAGTTTTGAAGCCTCCCAATGGAGTCAGGGAGATCCTGAAGGGAGGTATGTCTCAAGTTCAAGTATCGTACAAGGTACAGATCACACAATGAATCTGGTAGACTTGTAATGTTTAGCCCTTCCAGATCCAATACTTTTAGGAACTTAAAAATTGGTGATAATGTGCGTAGAATAGACAAGGATGACATGTCATGATCAAACACAATTAAGGAGTGTATTTTAGTCATACCTTTGATCGATTGGATATATTCACCACACTTATGAATTGCTAAATGTCTAGCATTGCAATGAAGCGATGCTTCTTCTTTATCATATACCTTGCAAAAGTTCAGCTCTTCGGATATAGATAGAGCTAACTCTCTCATCATATCATGAATTCGACATGTTCTGACCCTTCTAAGATCATTCGTCTCAACAGCTTGAAGCATGCTCCTCTGGATCAGTTCCTTAAGGTATTCATCTGCAACCTCCTCTTTTGCATGTTGGGCCTTTCTTTTATGAAGTCATTTGCCACCCACAGCCTAATCAGTCTCTTTCGTTTCATCAAGTGATCCTCTGGAAAAATACCGCAGTACAAGAAGCATGGTTTAAGGTGGCACGGTAAGTCGTCATAGCTCAGTGACAGAACTCTTTTAAGAATTAGAAGCTGTTCACTGTTGCTCAACTCCCATGTGAGGGAATTGTAAACATTCTCCCATTCCAATAAGGTCCTACCCTTGGATGACAAGAGACCTGCCAATGCAACAATTGCAAGTGGTATGCCACCACAATTCTTCACAATTTTTTGAGCCAAAGACTGTAAAGCTTGGGGACAGGGCTCCTTCCCAAATGCCTTCTTAACAAAGAGATTCCATGCCTCTTCCTGGTTTAAAGGCGAAAGTGAGTAGACACGTCCTTCGTTTCCAAACCCATTTGCAACTCTTTCATCCCGAGTTGTAATGAGTATCCTACTTGCATTGCTGATATTTGGAAGTGCGACCCTTAAATCATTCCATAAATTTAAATCCCATACATCATCAAGGATTACGAGGTACCTTACGGATTCAAGTAGTTGTTGATCGCCTTCACTAGTTGGACTGCTTTCATATCTTCTACTGAATGACCTGTATCCTCGACTGCTTTCTTTTTTGCTTCCGGCAACTGGCGTATAATGTCCCGTAGTATCTCTTCTAATTTGAAAGATTGTGATACAGTAACGCAAACAATGTGTTTAAAGTGCTGTTTCACCTCAGGAGTCTTGCAGGCTTTAGCGGCGAGAGTGGTCTTGCCCAGGCCACCCATTCCCACCACTGAAATCACCATGCGTCGAGGGTCATCATCAATCAGCTCCGGGACAAGTTTCTTTAATCTTTCATCCACTCCCACTAATCTGTCGTCCTCGATCATATCAGCTACTTCTACTCGACGTGACAGACTCTGTCCAGCATCATACGAACTATTTTCCTCTCTGAGAAGTTCATATCGGCGTCTTCTTTCTGAGATGTTATGAACCCTGCTTTTGAGCAGTTGGGTCGCAAGTTTGTTCTTGTCCCAAATCTTATTCCTTTGCCTTTTCCTTCTAACTGATACATGTATTCATCCAAAAAATCCTCAATGTCATTTGCAACCTCTCTCACTTGCATCATCCATGTTCCAATTCCGGTTCCCTCATCGGTGGTTGTCTTTCTATCTGCATCCCTTAAAAATGCTCGAATGCTTTGTAGCTCGTCCTTTATTTCGCGGACTTCATCATGGAGCCCTCCCAACAAAGTTGCCTTCTTTTCTATGTAGCTACTCAGTTTCTCCAACAACAGATTTACAACAATCTCAGCCATGTTCACTCTTCTTCCAAAATGAATCTCTTGAGATAAAAAGAAAAAAACACTTCACTTTATCTTCAGTAGCCAAGGAGTGGCAAGATGAGTTGGAACAGCCCAAAAGGTCTTGATTGTGACTACTGGAACGGTCGAGGAAGGAACCCTGAAGGATGGAGTCTCCTGCCCAGCTCCCAACCACCTTTGAAAACTTGAGAGAGAGTCTATAAATTTTAAACTAAATACCATAAATAAAAATCTTTGATCAATTTGATTTAATTAAAATATAAATTTATAATTATTTGATAGACAATCTTTAATTTCTTTAATAGCCTATCAAATCATTCAATTTTTTTTATTTTTAAATAGTTCAACTCTAAGCATGTTGATAGACAAATACAAAGATTTAACTCTTAACATGTTTATACTTATGCTCACAGGTCCTATATGAATTAAGTAAAAAGTGCCAAGCAAATATATATAAAAAATAAGGAAATAAAAAAATATTATTTATTCGTAAGGCCATTACAACAGCTTCAGAAAAACTTATGTACTTATTTTAAATACGTAGACTATACATTTATTATGAGATTAACCTCATATGAATAGATGGAATGCACATTATAATTTAAAGAAAATTTTCAATCTAATCATCATAATTTTGTGAAATATTCTACAAAAAATCAATAATT
The DNA here is from genome assembly GCA_013350335.1 of Chimonanthus salicifolius. Taxonomy (NCBI): domain Eukaryota; kingdom Viridiplantae; phylum Streptophyta; class Magnoliopsida; order Laurales; family Calycanthaceae; genus Chimonanthus; species Chimonanthus salicifolius. The sequence goes on along the minus strand of CM023538.1, from coordinate 65,510,936 downwards.
TTATAACAGGCAAACTTTCAAAATTTATAATCACAAATCTATTATAATCGGATGGAGCTCAAATTTTAAACCATCAGAGGAACTTGAGAAATCTCTCAGTCGTTTTGACCACTTATCATTTTTCTAAAAAAGATAAACCTAACAGTATATTTGATTATTTGTCTTTTGAATTAATTAATTTGACTTCTGAAAAAGAAAATCTCATCAGTAGTGAATGTTCTGATTGGATAATTACCCAAGGAGTATCAATTAAACAAGAATAATATGATTACTTAAGTTCAGTTCTATTTTATCTAATTAATTTGAAGTTTTAAAATTATATAAAGAAATAGATGGAGATTGGGAATTCACCTCCCTTTTATACATATCTTTAAACGACAAAAATGTTTAAGAAATTCTTTAAACGATTAGTCTAAAGAATCCAACAATTTAATTTGTGTTAGGTATGTGGAAAGATAATATTTTATATCTTCAATCCTTAACAATGAGTCATGTTACTGTATATGATTTAAGATGAAAAGCTTTCCTTGTCTTGCACTGAATCTTTTTTTACCCTTATGCTTGTTAAAATATGGCTTCAAATTTCAAAGTGATTAGACAAGAATGTTTAAAAAGTCTATAAACTAGCAAACAGGTAATAATGTAATATAAATCTAAAAAAAATCAACTTCTATGGAAAGTCAGTCAAGATAAGGAAATGAAAATCAAAATGGGTCCAGTAAATAGCATTATTAAAATGATCCATGACTCACTTCCATTAGTTTGTAATTTTGGATTGGGATGATTGTTTGCTAGTGCAAATTTAAGATTAAAGATCTCGAATGATAGAAGTTTGTTATTTAATATCGAATGACAGGAAAAATTATAGGGTTAATTTTGAGTTAATTTTTATCACTTTTTTTGAATATTTATCTAAGATAATCTTAATTTAGGGAGTTTTCTATGAAAATAATTTAATAAAATAATATTTATTGCATATATAATTGAATGGAGTTGACTGTAACCTTTGCGCGTTTTGCTCGGGTTTTCAAAAGAGACGGTTTCTGAACCTATTTTTACAAACAATGTATCAAAATTCATCTACTCTGAATTCTATGAACTCCGGGATTAATTTTAAGTGAAAGGGGTATAGTTTTGGACTTAAAAAATCGTACTCAAATAATTAAGAAGGAATGCTATTTTTCCTTAAGTCTTTGGATACGATTTTACAGTCCAAAACTATACTCTTTTCACTTAAAATCAGTTCCGGAGTTCATAAAATTCAGAATGGATGAATTTTTATGCCTTTTTTATAAAAATCGGTCTGGAAATTATTACTTTTGAAAATCCCTCTCCATAACATTCGTTCAAACGATTCCATTTTACATGGAATCGTTCGATCGAATGATAATTAACGGGAGTTTCAATCGGACTATCAAAACACGGAAGTGCAAATTGGTAATTTTATACCTAAAAAAGAAAAGAGGTGTCTCCTGGCATAAAAATGTGGTGTCTATATGGCTAGCTAAAAAAAATTGTTTAAGAACTTATGTTAGATAATTAGAAAATATAAATGACACTATGTTTTAGTACCACCAATGGGCTTAAAAATCAATAAAGAATCTTAAAAATTCCAACTTTAATTTGAAGTTTGAAAGCCTCGCAATCTAGTCAATTTGATTCTAATCCTTAGAAAAGGGTAAATATATCAGCTGGCCTGTATATCGACCAATATTTTCCTCTCTCCTTCCGATTTTTTATTTTTATTTTTCTTTTAAAAGGAAATCAAAAAAATTACAAAAAATGAAGAAAATTATGGGTTTTGTTGATATGTAACATTATCATTAAATATCGGTCATATACATATTTAAAATTTCTTTTTAATTTACGAAATTGAGAATTTCAAAATTTATTAATAAAATAACGAAAAAATACAAAAAAATAATTTAAGTGGTCATTAAATGAATCTTGATTATTTATTTATTAATTGTTTATGATTTGTTTTCATGTTAGTAAATTAATTGTTTATGATTTGCTTTCATGTTAGTAAAGAAGAAATAAAAAATATTAGAAATAAGTAAAAATAGAAAAAGAATTTTACATTTTGATTTAGTTAATTTGAAAGATTTTTTGCACCCTTATTATATTTGTATTTAAAATAGAGAAATTTGTGAGAAAAATACACTAAAAATAAGGAAATATACTTACTATTGGTTTTGGTGAGGTGTAAGAATTTGACCACCCTCATTCTTGTTATAATTATAAAAAAAAAATGATAGAAATTCATGTAAAAACTATTAAAATAGAAAAAGATTTTAATAATTAGATTTGATAAATTTGAAGAATTTCATTAGCCTTGACATGGAAGTAAAAACGTTTGGTTTAGAAACGGCTAGAATAGAAAAAAACGTTTGGTATAGAAATGAATATGTTGGATTAAAAAAAGGAATAACTTTTATATCTACTTTATAGAAAAATCCATTAAATCAAAAACCTTCTAAAAAAAATTTAACAGTCATCTAAACGTCAACTAGCATCCTTTCTTTGCTAGCACTACAAACGTCGCGTTAAAAATTACTCAGTGATGAATATGTAATTTTATCATTACGAAACGATCATTTAGATATTAAAATAATTTTTTGAATCTTTCAAAATCGATAATTTCAAATAATTGTAAAAAATAATGAAAATCAATTTTCTTTTTTTTTGAATTTATGTGTGGGAAACCGTGGGATACCAAGCGTAAAACTCCCACGGGTGAACTCACTAATCCTAGGGCACCAAGATTAGGCCATGAGGGCTCGACCCCGCAACCTCCCGCTTCCTGAGGTGGGAGGCAACTATTTAAACTACACCCATGTGGATATGAAAATCAAATTTTATCACTACATTAAATAAACATTAAGCAAGAAATACACTACTTCTATAAACATAAATATATATTTCATAATAATGAGATTTTGTTTAGAAAAAACGAACATGTTCAAGGAAAAATTTGAATGAGAATGTGAGAAGAAGAGAATGAGAGAGGGTTTGAAAATTTTCAAAGGACAGAAAAAATGTTGGAAACCGGCCTTGAGTTCAAGGCAAAAGAAAGGTCAACCATATAGACATCCGACCTTTTTTTTCTCTATACACTTGATTTAAAAAAAAATCAGGTGAAATTATCATTTTGTTGTTCCGTCTTTTTTGTCCGAACGAACAGATAGTCCCTTTTGCATTCGTCCGAACGAATGAGCTTGTGGAGAAGAATTTTCAAAAGAAGTCGTTTCTCGATCGATTTTTATAAGCAAGTTATCAAAATTCATCTACTCTGAATTTTATGAAATCCAGGACTAATTTTAAGTGAAAAGGGTATAGTTTTGGGCTTCAAAAATCGTACCTAAAGAATTAATGAAAAATGGTCATCGCTCTTAATTCTTTAGGTACGATTTTTTAAGCCCAAAACTATACCATTTTCACTTAAAATTAGTCCCGGAGTTCATAAAATTCAAAGTAGATGAATTTTGATATAATGTTTGTAGAAATAGGTTGAGAAACTGACTCGTTTGAAAATCCGAGCCAAACGCCCAAAGGTTACAGTTGGCATGGAGGCCATTTCTAGATCGATTTTTATAAAGAAAGTATCAAAATTCATCTACTCTGAATTTTATAAACTCCGAGACTAATTTTAAGTGAAAAGGGTATAGTTTTGGGCTTAAAAATCGTATGCAAAGAATTTAAGAAAACTGGTCTTCTTTCTTAATTCTTTGGGTACGATTTTTTAAGTCCAAAATTATACCATTTTCACTTAAAATTAATCCCGAAGTTCATATAATTCAGAGTAGATGAATTTTGATACCTTGTTTGTAAAAATCAGTCGAGAAATGAGATCTTTTGAAAATCCCTCTCCACAGCCCATTCGTTCGGACGATTCCATTTGACATGGATTCGTTCGTTCTGGCATTCACAACTTCAGAACGAATGCATAATGGACTATCGGACGAAACAGACGAAAGGGTAAAATGATAATCTGCCACCTGAAAATGAAAATAATGTGTGTAGAGAAAGAAAAATCAGATGTCTATATGGCCGGCCCAAAAGAAATTGTCTGTTTTTTATCCCTTTTTGCCATTAAAAGACAACAACCGAATTTATAGCCGTATCATCCAATTTTAAGTCGATATGTATTGGCCGAATTTAATGCCTATCATCTGAATTTATGTAAGGCCATATTTATAAGGTTCGTCGCAGTTGATACATAGTGGATTCCTAAAATCTGTGGTGATTCCACAGATACACATCGTATCGACTGAATTCATTACCTAAAGTAGGCAAACATTACTTTCAATTCCTGTGATTTACCGGTTGGGTTCTCCTTATCATTATTCATATGCCAATCTAGATCCCATCTAAATGTCAATTAGAACATGAGAAATCAAAGTATAATCCCATCTAATGTCATTCTACATTTGAAAACTTGCTCAAATTTTAACGATTATCTCAAAGGATTGGTGGTCTTGGAATAGACCTTGGGCTCCACAATAATAGACTAATAAATTTCTAAGCCGGCCTTGGAGACTTGGACCTCTTCGTTAGTACATAAAAATGGTTAAAAAGTCTAAAAAATAGCAAACAGGCAATATAAATGTCAAAAAACAAGTATCCATCAACTATTTAAATGCCATAAGAGAAGAAAAATGAAAATAAACTTCTATTGGAAGTCGGTCAAGATAAGGAAATGAAAATAGAAATGGGTTCAGTAAGTAGCATTATTAAAAGGCCCATGACTTACTTTCATTAGTTTGGATTGGGATGAGTGTATGCTAGTGCAGCACATGCTATGAATAGAGATCTCGAAGGATAAATTTTTTTTTTTTTTAATTTATGTGTGAGAAATTGTGGAAAAAACTTAGCGAAAAACTCTTATAGTTATCACTAAGTGAGGCTATGGGGGCTCAAACCTGACACATCTTCCTTCCTGAGATGAAAGATTATCAGTTGAGCTATACCTATGTGAATGAAGTTTTTTATTTTAATATCAAATGATGGAAAAATTATAGATTTAACAATTGCATGAATTTATTTCATACTAAATATTAGCATTTAATAAAATGCTCAGTGGAATTGATGTAAATCAACATTCAGCCAAGACAAGTCAATAGAGCAAGTTATGACAATCTTAATTTAAAGATCTATGTTTTAAGTCTCCACCGTTTCTTAAATAGTTTGGATATTGGCTTGTTTTGACTCTGTAAACAAAAGGATTTATAGGTAGTAAATTGCAATTTTTCCCTTTAAAATTCAATATTTGGAAGAATGGTTGACAACCCACTTCTCTGAAAATTTGACAAGCAGTCAGGCTCATGAAAATCCTGTTTCATGGGCCAATAATCCAAACACTTGACTAGAGAAGAACCATAATAATCAAATTCTACACTTGCCACATACAAGATCAAACAGAAAATGCTGTTGGATTTATTTTTAAGTTCCTAATTTCTCTTTTCCTTTTAAAAATTTTAAAACTCTTTGTAAAGATCAACTAGTGGGATTCAAAATATACTGAATTCACTAAAAGTGAAAACAATTTCAACTTAAAACTCAAATTCTTATCACTTTGATCTCAATAGTCTAAACTCTAAATCATTAAGTGTTGAATGTTTCATGATTTTGAGCATTAACGTAAAGTGGCTACGATTAGGATTTTGGTCGGAATTTGGTACACTCGTTTATATTGAGGACCAATACCAGATGTGATCCAACCAAAGGAATGGCCCTGGGTCACAGCCCTGTGAAATCAACGGCCATACGTGATGGTAGTGATTGTAACTGAGCTTTAGAAGTAAACCTATCATTGCTTGAGCAAAATATTTACAAAGAAGAATACTACAATGAAGATAAAATTGAAGATGACATAAACAGAGCATTGATCACCAAAACATTAGCTCTCCAATTTACTTTGGACTAGTAATACAACCAGATCCTACTAATATTTTGTTTAAGGGAAAAGGTAGTGAGGAGATCAACAACCAAGTAAATCAAAGAGAAGCATATGAATATTTAATTAGGTATTATTAAAAATCTTGATATCTTAACTACAATATTTATTAACTATTAAAAAAACTTCTAAAATAAACTTATCATAGAAAGAAATGCTTCCTAAATGAATTATGTGACAGCCTAGGCACAAAATGCAATTAAATCACGCCTTTTCTAAAATTGAATTTCATATCGACTGGTAAAACTATTTCATATGATCCGACAGTTTAAGTGAACCAGATTATATTTTACATGATTCCATCAAAATTGGAATGGGATTAGATTTTACTTATTATTATTCCATTCATCTTCAATTGTCGCATTTAATGGAACTGCCATATAGTATGTTTGTAAGTAGACATTTCTACCTCTTAGAGTTAAGAGATTACAAGTTGCATGTACAAAGAAGAGAAAATTATTGATTGACCATACTGTTCGTGATATGATCAAATGGAAAATTGTAACTCAAAAAATCTCCAACACTATTTAGAGAGCAAACTGACGACATATAGTACCTTCGCGAACTACTGCACAAAATAAAAAAAAAGGAGAAATTCTCAGTAACCCAAGTCCAATTCGTCAAATAAAATCATTTTACAAATCTACCATTAGAAATCTAAATTGTGATGCAATGATGCTTGGTTTTGACAAAACTATGTACTTTCATCTTCTTCTCTTGAATCAAACAAATATTACTCACTATATACAGTAGCAGTGATATTCAGACCCGAAGAGAAAAATGTATCTTTTGAGAGTGTCTTCGAATTGGAATTGAGATGGGTCACTCTTTTTATTGTGGATCAAATGGAATAGAAGATTATTGCATGCTTCGTCTTTAAGACTTATTGACATGAAACAAAGTTTTATTAAATTAAGGTAACTCACTAACCTTTTCAAAAGTCAAATCCAAAGGATTTGGTTTTAAACAACTCCTTGATTCCTAGTTGGAGATCACATTATTAGAGCTGATTTTTTTTTTTTAAATTACACAAAATACTACCAACGGGAGAATGGTACTCACGATTTCTGAACATTAAAAACGTAGGGAGCCTTGGTAGGCCTCATCATGGGCTGGGATCTCCTCTACCTCAGATTGGCCAATCTAGATATAAAAGTATAAATTCGATTGCAGCTTATTGAACTTTTTAAAGTTAAACCATAAGTAATTCCAACTTGAACTCTTTTCTAGAGTCATTTTCAAAATTTTAAACATTATTAAAATAAATTATGAAATTTTAAAATGCCTTTTTACTTTTTATTTTCATAAAAACACTTAAAAATTTATAAGTCATTAAGTATTAGTATAATACAGGTATATTTGTGTTATTTATAATATAAATATAGACCAGGACACATGACTAAATAGACTAGAAGGCCATACGAGATAAGTTTTGAAGACAAATTTCATGAGCTCAGCGTACTTATTTAGCTAAACTGGCTAAAAATCAATCTGAAGCCAAATAACATGTAAATATATTCAAGCTTATTTGTTTGTCAAGAGTTTAGATTAGATTCGTGCTAACCTTAACATGTAATTGTGATTCAATGACAAAAGACATACTTCCATGCTTTCATGTTCTCACGTTGGATTAAAAAAATGTTATATATATTGATGTAGGATAGGTATCGATCAGAAAATCAAAATCTCATCGGAATCGAAAGTCCAACCACAAAATCAAAACGATTTAAGAAGTTTTTATTTTTAGTTTATTTCTATTTTTATATTTGTAAAATTAAATTTATCTAGATTTATTTCTATTTTTATTAACTGTTTTCGTTTTTAGTTTTGTTGCTATTTTTATATTTGGGTTTTCTATAAAAACCTTTTCCTGCGGAGTAGGGATGTAAGTAGCATATTTGAATAATGAATTAAGTTGTAATTTTCCAATCCCCTCTTCTTTCTTCCTTGCTCGTGGGTGGACTCCCACCTCTTCTTTCTCTTCTTCATATTTACTTCTCCTCTCTGTTTCTTCCCCTCTTTTTTTCCCCATCCATTCTTCTGCAAGTCTCTAGCGCACCGACGCTACAGTATCAGCCGTTGATCGCCTCCTCGTCAGGCTACTGTCATTACTCCACCCATCCGTTTCTGCCGTTTTGCTGCACCCGTCCACTACTATCACAACCATCGCCTGCCAACCACCATATCCGCGAAGAGCTAAGCCACGCCTCTGCCTCTCGTTGCAGACACACACGGCCAGATTCCAAGCAGCACGCCAGCACGATCGTCTGCTGCAGACTACAAGCCCAACCGTCCTCAACCCAAGTCTCCTTCAAACAAACCCATCGCAGCCGAGCCTCAAACCGTCCCATCTACCCCTTTACCCAATTTTCTTTAATACCCATTGCCCAGCTAGCTTGGACGTCCCCTTCCCCATTCCAATTTTCTTTAATACCCATTCCCAAGCGAGCTTTGGTGTCGTTGTAACGCCGCTCCCTCTAACCACCGTCTTCAAAGTAGAAATATATGGATATTTAGTGGAGAGGGAGGCGAGCCTTACGACGCGAGCCAAGTCCGAGTCTGAAGACACGACCCTTAACTGGTCCAACTAGTGTGTGCATAATATTTTGCACACACTCTCATAATCCCACAGAAATTTAAATATTTGTCTTAATATCATTTATAGTCAACATATCTCATAGCAATAAGGAACCCCACGTACTTGAGTCAAATACAATACTAGAGTATGAAAGTTTAATAAAATAATTACATTCTCCAAAAGAATATCCTTAATACATCACATTATTCTAGAATTTTCAAAATACATAAATAGACTAAGCTCTCCGAGCTCCCTATTGCATCCATCTCGCTCGCATTCGACCATCCCTTTTTCCAATTTCATCCATAAACTTCAAACCTGCAAACATAATCTAGAGGGGGGGAATTTATGGACTTAGTCAACTCGCCCAATAGGAATTCCAATCATATAGTATGCCCTACATTGTGTCATACTAGACATTATACATAATTGTATTTTTATCAAATTCCGATTGTCACAGAGCAAACTATAGGTTTGAGGTGATTCCTCCTTCTTACTTAGCCTCCTAATGCCCCTCACAATATTCATCAGTTTTCATCTAAAAAGAACATTCATTATATCCTGCACAAAGGAAAAAAAAAAAAATTTAATTCTAACATAACAAATAAAGTCAGTTTTCAAATCTTAATTGCGAATATAATTTTAAATTGCGATGCGATGATGCTTGATTTTGACAAAACTATGTGAATTGGAATTGAGATGGGTCTCTCCAAGTATATTCTTTACGACTTAATTGACATGAAACCAAATTTTATTTAAATATGGTAACCCAATAAGCCTTTCAAAAGTCAAATCTAAAGGATTTGATTTCAAAGAAGTCCATGATTCCCAGTTTGAGATGACATGATTAGAGCTGATTCTTTTTAATTGATTTTAAACAAAGCGTTATCAACGGGAGAATGGTACTTACGATTTTTTAACATAAAAAAGGTAGGGACTAGGGAGCCTTCAGTAGGCCTCATCATGGGTTGGGATCTCCTCTACGTCAGACTGACCGATTTAGATATAAAAGTCGAAATCCTTCTGCATCTTATTAGTATAATGCAAGTATATTGTGTTATAATAAAAAATATACATAAGTACATATTACTAAATAGACTATAAAGCCATACAATATGATGCAACACGTGTGTCACACCCGTGATATACACGGCTTGTAACCAATGTTATCAGAATCGGACCGTCTAACGAACATCTTCAAGGCATTTTAGGTTCAATCGGATTTAGCCGCAGTCACAGCCGTTGAAAGCCGGTCAAGTACTAATATAATATAAATATTACATATAATATTAAATAAGACACATTTTACCAGTAATATTAATATAAATATTAGCAATAATATTCAAACTCTGAGCAATATATCAAAACAGTGAAAGATATGAGATAAAAATAGTTATAAACATTTATATTTCAAATATACACATTTTTTAATATTAATATTTTATATTTTGAGTGGGAAATTTTTAAATTTTTTTTTTTTTTTAAATTCAAATTTTATGATCCGCGGTTCAAGGATTATGGTTTCTGGGTCAAAACCGCCTAATCATTCCTATTTTTAGTGTTTAGGGTTCCTTGCGTGTTTTTGGTTGTTTCTCTAAGGATTCTCGCCGTCCCGAGACCACGACTACATCCTGGGAGTACCTCTTTCCCTTCGCGCTCAAACTGCTTGAGTTTTCCCTGCCGTCAGTGTCCAAGAGGACCCTGCCGAACCTGTAACAGGTTCGCCAATCCGTCCCAACACCACCTTGAGCCCCTTTCTTCGTTAACCTCCTTCATCTAGATCTTACTATTCTTTTAGTCCCGTCAATCCTTTACCGTCCCAACTCCATCTCGTCACCATTCTTCTCCTTTGATCCTTCATCTACGAACAGTCCCTTCTCTGTTCAGTTGAACAGAACCCACTCATACTAACCCCTTTCTTAATTAAACTAAGTCCATCAATCCCACTTAACCCAATTACCTTTAACCTCTTTCATCTTATAGTATTATTATCTCCTAGAACCCCCGACCCTTTGCCTACTTCTTCTCCAAATTCCAGTTAACTATTGTCCTTTAACCCTTTCAACCCATTAAATCCATTTAACCTGATCCCCGCTGCGGCACAATATAAGTTTTAAAGACTAATTTCATGAGCTGAGCCTATTTATTTAGCTAAACTGGCTAAAAAACAACCTGAAAGCAAACCACCACGTATTCTATAATTCAAGTATATTTGTTTGTCAAGAGTTATCGCATACTTTTTCTATACAACATATTAACATGAAAAAGCATTATATAAGTTCAAAAGTCAAATCCAAAGACTTGGTTTCAAAGAACTACGTCATGATTCATAGAACCACCGGCCGTTGCATAGATCATATGGGAAGAAATAGGAGAATTTTTAAAGACAAAGGATAATCTAAAGCATGCACAAGTAACATATCTAATGTCCTCTGGAACTAGACTCAAGGGATGTTCCTAGACGGGGTGGCTGGGCATTGATGTCTTTTAGCATTTACCAATTGTACTACAAGTTCTAGTTGAGAAGGCAAAGATGTACTACAAAACCAGCTCTTGTATATAGCAGTATAGATGGATAAGTAGATAGATAGATAGTTTATTGATTGATATGTAGATAGAAATAGAGAAAGAGAGAGAGAGAGAGAGAGAGAGAGAGAGAGAGAGAGAGAGATTGAGATCTTACCTCAAAACTCCTGCCGGTTGGAGCTCGCCGTAGCAAGTGAATTGATTGAGGTAAGCGTATCATAACTCGCAGCCCTAATTCTGAAGAGGAAAGTACAAAATGAGAGAGAGAGAGAAACAGTCCCCCATATGCTTTGCAAGAAAAATTATAAGAAATTTATAGACTCCAGTCTTAGACTTATCATGGTATGATCAATGCAAATTCCTGACATATATCTCTTGTGATTTGTTAATGACGAACTACAATGAATGGTTATTTACCTAGCCAAACCTATTATCAAGCAAATTATACCGTTCCACATTTTTGGTAATTACTTTTCAAAATATTAACTACACAACAAAATATCCTCTCCGTCCCATTTTAGTTATCTCATTTGAGATATTTGTATTTTTTAAAAAACTCTCTATATAAGGCTACCACTACATGTGATCTCATCAATTTTCAACACACTTTATACTACTCCAATCTAAATGAGACAACTATTTTTGGACAATTCCAAAATCCATATACGACAACTAATTTGGGACGTTTAATTTTGGAGTTTATAGAATCCATACACGAACCTCTTTTTTCTTAGTAAGTCATGGAATTACCTGCTAGAATATAAGTATTACAAACTAAGTACACAATTGGTAGAATGAAATCTTAAATATAATTATCAACTTTCCCAGCTAAATCCCACGTTAGTTGAAACGAAATTCTAGAATAAGAATTCAGAAATTGCATAGATTTGAAAGTAACCCTTTCATACAGGTATTAATGCCTCTTAACAGAAATGCAATTCTCAGGCATTTCTGAGTTTCAGTTCTAGAATTCAAATCTCACATACACCAGTTTCATTCAGAATTTCAAAAAAATTATATTCCACTTTATCAACCAAAGAGACCATTCCCAAGAAATTTTATTTAAAAGAAAAAAGAAAAAAAAAAAGAACAAGCAACTACTCAAAAAGATAAGACATTCTCATTCTTTGAAAAATCCTAATTCACAACTCACCTATCATCTCTTGTATGCAATCCCATGGAACGTCATGTATGACCACGGTTGGTTTCCTTGCAAGGGAATGAATATTCAGTGATCTCAATGCCATACAACAGATCAGTGCCAGCTGTTGGATGCAAGGCATTGCCCCTTCCTCTATCTCTATGCAATTTAGTTGTATAAAACCAACTAAAGTCAGTATCTTGAGCTTATTGAAGCAACCAGCTTGAAAGCAGAGCCTTTCGCATCTATGTACATATTGGAATTCAAGGAATACCAAGCTAGGCAAGTGTTGAAGAGGGGTGAGTGGATTTTCTTCTTCTGTGAATATGGACCATCGCAACCACAGATGGGTTAGACTTTGAAGAGAGCTAAACCATTGTGGCACCTTCTTTAGGAGACCCCCCAAATGAATCTGTTGAAGATGGGGAGGCGGATCAGATAATGCCTCCAATTCAAGTGGCACATCTTCATGAATTGCCCATATGCTCAAGTGAATAAGTTTCTTCATTTTCTGAATGGACCTGCACAAATCATTTCCATGGCCTGTTTTTACCTTTGAAATTTCAAATCTTCTCAGTTGAGTTAAGCATCCAATTTGTTTAACAATCTTGTCATTTGCTTGTATGTCCACGAGACACTGCAGATTGCTGAAAGAATGTATTTCCTCGACTACGCCGCCAGAGAAATGTTCAAAGGAATAGTAGACATGTTCATACGCATTATAAATAAATAAATTTCGCAGTTTTCGTAGCTCTAGTGCTGATTTGGGTAACTTCGTCACCTTAGTATGCCTGACATCCAACGTCTCCAAGTTTTGAAGCCTTCCAATGGACTCGGGGAGATCCTTAACTTTGGTACATCTCAAGCTCAAGTATCGTACAAGGTACAGATCACACAATAAATCTGGTAGACTTGTAATGTTTAGCCCTTCCAGATCCAATACTTTTAGGAACTTGTGAAATGTTAAAGTTCTAGCATTGGAATGAAGTGATGCTTCTTCTTTATAATATACCTCGCAAAAGTTCAGCTCTTTGGATTTAGATAGAGCTAACTCTCTCATCATATCATGAATTCGACATCTTCTGATCCTTCCAAGATCATTTGTCTCAACAGCTTGAAGCACGCTCCTCTGGATCAGTTCCTTAAGGTATTCATCTGCAACTTCCTCCTTTGTCATGTTGGGCCTTTCTTTTATGAAGTCATTTGCCACCCACCGCCTAATCAATCTCTTTCGCTTGATCAAGTGATCTTCTGGAAAAATACTGCAGTACAAGAAGCATGATTTAAGGTGGCACGGTAAGTGGTCATAGCTCAGGAACAGAACTCTTTCAAGAATTAGAAGCTGTTCATTGTTGCTGAACTCCCAAGTGAGGGTATTGTAAACAGTCTCCCATTCCGATGGGATCCTACCCTTAGATGACAAGAGACCTCCCAATGCAGCAATTGCAAGTGGTACACCACCACACTTCTTCACAATTTTTTGAGCCAAAGGCTGTAAAGCTTGGGGACAGGGCTCCTTCCCAAATGTCTCCCTAACAAAGAGCTTCAATGCCTCGTCCTGGTTTAAATACGGAAGTGGGTAGACACGTCCTTGGTTTCCAAACCCATTTGCAACTCTTTCATCCCGAGTTGTAATGAGTATCCTACTTCCATTCCTGCTATTTGGAAATGCGACCCTTAAATCATTCCATAAATTTAATTTCCATACATCATCAAGGATTACGAGGTACCTTACGGATTCAAGGTAGCTGTTGATCGCCTTCACTAGTTGGATTGCTTTCATATCTTCTACTGAATGACCTTCGAACTTGGCTGGTTCGTCTTTTCTTTCCAGCAACTCGCATAGAATGTTCCGTAGTATCTCTTCTAATTTGAAAGATTGTGATACAGTAACGCAAACAATGTGTTTAAAGTGCTGTTTCACCTCAGGAGTCTTGCAGGCTTTAGCGGCGAGAGTGGTCTTGCCCAAGCCAGGCATTCCCAGCACCGAAATCACCATTCGTCGAGGCTCATCATCAATCAGCTCCGGGACAAGTTCCTGCAGTCTTTCATCCACTCCTACTAATCTGTCGTCCTCGATCAGATCAGCTACTTCTACTCGACGTGACAGACTCTGTCCAGCATCATACGAACTATTTTCCTCTATGTGAAGTTCATATCGGCCTCTTCTTTCTGAGATGTTATGAACCCTGCTTTTGAATTTCTGCAGTTGGGTCGCAAGTTGGTTCTTCTCCCAAATCTTAATCGGCAACCAACCACGGATTCCTTTGCCTTTTCCTTCTAAATGATACATGTATCCATCCAAAAAATCCTCAATGTCATTTGCAACCTCTCTCACTTGCATCACCCATGTTCCAATTCCCTCATCGATGGTTGTCTTTCTATCTGCATCCCTTAAAAATGCTCGAATGCTTTGTAGCTCGCTTTTTATTTCGCAGACTTCATCATGGAACTCTCCCAACAAAGTTGTCTTCTCTTCTATGTGGCTACTCAGCTTCCCCAACAACAGATTTACAACAATCTCAGCCATGTTCACTCTTCTTCCAAAATGAATCTCTCGAGATGAAAAGAAAAAAAAACCCTTCACTTTATCTTCAGTAGCCAAGGAGTGGCAAGATGAGAGGGAACAGCCAGGAAGTCTTGATTGTGACTACTGGGAACGGTCGAAGAAGTAAGAAGGATGGAGTTTCCTACCCAGATCCCAACCACCGTTGAAAACTTAGAGAGAATCTATTAATTTTAAATTAAATATCATAAATAAAAATCTTTGATCTATTTGACGAATTCTTTGAGGGCTATTTTGCATTCCCTTTTTGCCTCTGAATTCTTAAGGTATTATATCTGAGTCCGCTGTAGGTGATCGAATTATATTAATTAAATTTTATATATTTAATTTTCAATCGTGAAGTCAGATAGTTTAATTCGTATATTCATTTAATTATTGAAAATCTATTATTTATTAATTCTAAAAAATTAGAGTGTCACAGGGCCCACGATAATAAATTAATAAATGTCTACACGACCCTTGGACTTCTTTGTTAACGGACAAAAAAACGTTTAAGAAATTCTTTAAGCTGAGTGTCTGAAGAATCCAACCATCTAATTTGTGTTACGTGTGTGGAAACTGGAAAGAGAGTATTTTAAAGCAATCTATACTCTTTCTTTTTGTGTGAAACCTCATACATAATCATTTTTTTTTTTTAATTTACGAAAAACTACATAATACACACATAATCTTATTAGACCTGATAAGCAATCTATACTTTATAGTCCTTAAAAACAGTTATGGATAAATTCCTTAAAATGTTTCAGAGCAAATTAAAAAGATTTAAATATTTTTTTATTATAAATACTAACCTTAAATAAATAAAATATATTATTTTATAGTAATGATGGTGAAATATGTAATATATATATATTTTTTAATTTACATATGAAAAACCATAGGAACCCAATATAACTTCCACAGGAGATATTCACTATCCTTAAAATACACACCATATGGGAGCTAGAGTCTCGCACCTCCCACTACCTAAGATGGGAGGTTAATCAGTTAATCTACCTCTAAATAGGCTAACAGTGTCATGAAGGAAAGATATATATTAGAAAGATAAATAGTTTCATATCTACACTTTTATTGTCGGTCATCGAACAATAACTCTTCTTCATTTAAAAAAAAAAAAAATAGTAACATAAATCACCGACAGTCAACTCAAAATCATGTATCCCAAGAAGATGATTTAAATAAACATTTAGTTATTTATATAATACAATATATGTAAAGCTCTCTTTCATTTCTTCCTCTTTGTTGTTTTATTATTTCTCTCTTTACTTACAACGTATTTGCTCCTGCCATTCTTAATAGGTATTTAAGGTGAATAGACATCAACAGGAGTAGATTTTATAATTTAATCATTAGTCGTGACAATCACGTGAATATAAATATGCAAGGCTTGATTTTATTATAGTCAAATTTTCAGTTTAAAATTATTTTCATCCAATAAAACAATTATATATCTTTTTCCATTCCTTTACTCATTTTCATAGTTTACCTTCCAAATCCGGAATGAAATTCCCCTAATTCAGCAACTGGATTATCCATCTTCAATGGTAATCAGTCAATTAAATGCCAACTACCATTGTTTCTTTGCCAGCACTACAAACCTCAAGTTAAAATGTAGGAAATTCGGTTGAGCCACAATGGTGCACAGCGGCTACATTTTCTCTCTTTTAATTTCTTTTCAATTTTTTCTGAAAAAAAGTCTGAAAATTTTATTGAAAATGCAGGAAATTCTAAGAAATTGTAATGGTATCATTAGGACGCAATCGTTTAAATATTAAAATATTTTTTTTCAATCTTTCAAAATCGATAATTTCAAATAATTATAAAAAATTAATGAAAAATCAAATTTTATCACTACATTAAACAAACATTAAGAAAAAAATACACTGTTTCTATAAATATAAAAATATATTTCATAATAATGAAATTTAGTTTAAAAAAACGATGTTCATAGAAAATTTTGAATGAGAGTGTGAGAAGAAGGAAATTAGAGAGGAATACACTGTTTCTATAAACATAAAAATATATTTTATGATAATGAAATTTAGTTTAGAAAAACGAACATGTTCATAGAAAATTTTGAATGAGAGTGTGAGAAGAAGGAAATTAGAGAGGGTGGTTTGAAAAACTTCAAAGAACAAAAAAAAAAAATAGTGGAAGATGGCCTTGATTTTAAAGGGAAAAAAAAAATGTCCCTTTCTTTTCCCTTTTTTATCATTAAATGAAAACAACGAAATTTACCGCCGTATCGTCCAATTTTAAGTCAATATGTATTGTCCGAATTTAATGTGTATCGGCCAAATTTATGTAAGAACACATTTATAAGGTTCAATGCTAAAATCCACAATGATTCAGTTCATACACACCATATCGACTTAAGTCGTTACCTAAGGTAGGCAAACATTACTTTCAATTCCTGTAATTTACCAGTTGGGTTCTCCTTATCATTATTCATATGCCAATCTAAATCCCATCTAAATGTCAATTAGAACCTGAGAACTCAAAGGATAATCCCATCTTACGTTATTCTACATTTGAAAACTTGCTCAAATTTTAACGATTATCTCAAAAGATTGGTGATCTTGGAATAGACCTTGGGCCCCACAATAATAGATTAATAAATTTCTAAGCCGGCCTTGGCGACTTGGACCTCTTCGTTAACAGATACAAATGTTTAACAAATTCTTTAATCGAGTAGTCTAAACTCTAAAGAATCCAACAATTTAATTTGTGTTAGGTATGTGGAAAGATAATATTTTATATCTTCAATCCTTAACTATGAGTCGTGTTTTTCTTCTGCTGGTTAAAATATGGCTTCAAATTTCAAAGTGATTAGACAAAAATGTTTAAAAAGTCTATAAAATAGCAAATAGGTAATATAAATGTCAAAAAACACGTATCCATCAACTATTTAAGGCCCATGACTTACTTTCATTAGTTTGGATTGGGATGATTGTATGCTAGTGCAGCACATGCTATGAATAGAGACTCGAATGATAGAATTTTTTTTTAAATATCAAATAAAGGAAAAATATTAGCATTTAAAAATACTAGGGGTAGTGGGTTCATCAGTGGAGGTCTTATGCTGGGTATTATGCAGTTTTCCACACATAAATTAAAAAAAAAAATGACGGAAAAATTATAGATTTAACAATTGCTATGAATTTATTTAATACTAAATATTAGCAATTTAATAATATGCTATTATGGTATACTAGAGAACATGAATTTCATATTAGATGGAGCTTCTTATATTAATTTTCTATTTTAAAAAACTTTTGACTATTTTTTAAAATTTTAAGATGTAATTTATTGAAAATGGGTTCAGTAAGTAGCTAGAATATGAATATGCATGATTTGATTTTATTAGAGTCAAATTTCCGGTTCAAAATAATTTTCATCCAATAAAACTATTAAATATCTTTTTTTCATTCCTTTACTCATTTTCATATAAGCATTTTCTTCTTTTGCTTAAAGTATGAATTTGAAGAGACTAGTAAAATTACCAATTAACCAATTACCAAGCTATAAAATGAAAGTAAGGAGTCTATGGTGTTGTACTAACAGAGAGTTTAAATCCACTATAACATATTTTATTGCTATTTTTGTATGGTGTTTTGTTAGAAATCTGATTAATACATGAAATCAAACTTTTTATTTTAAGTCATGATTTTAACATTTTTAAATACCTCACCATCATTTAAAGTTGAAAAAAAAAATAAAAAATAAAAACCTATTGCATGATCAACTTCAAACTCCTCTTTTAAACAAGAAATTCCATTTTTTCAACTTCAATTGTGTTAAAAAAAAAAAAATTGTTCAAGAATTTATGTTAGATAATTAGAAAATATAAATGACACTATGTTTTAGTACAACAATGGGCTTAAAAATCACTGAAGAATCTTAAACATTCCAACGTTCATTTGAAGTTTGAAAGCCTCGCAATCTAGTCATTTTGATTCTAATCCTTAGAAAAGGGTAAATATATCGGCTGGCCGATATATCAATCGATATTTTCCTCTCTCCTTCTGATTTTTTATTTTTCTTTTTCTTATAAAAAAAATCAGAAAAATTACAGAAAATGAAGAAAACTATGGGTTTTATGGATATGTAATTTTATTATTAAATATCGGTCATTTACATAATTAAAATTTCTTTTTAATTTATGAAATTGAGAATTTCAAAATTTATTAATAAAATAATGAAAAAATACAAAAATGTAATTTAAGTGGTTGTTAAATGAATCTTGCTTATTTGTTTATGATTTGTTTTCATGTTAGTAAAGAAGAAATAAATGTCAATTAGCATCCTTTCTTTGCTAGCACTACAAACGTCGCGTTAAAAATTCACTCAGTGATGCATAGGGCCCGTTACGGCGGTTGCGTCACAACGGTGGATAGCGGCTACATTTTCTCTCTTTTAACCTTTTTTTTTTTAAAAAAAAAGTCTGAAAATTTTATAGAAAATGTAGGACATTCTAAGATTCAAAAATATGTAATTTTATCGTTAGGACACGATCATTTAGATATTAAAATACTTTTTTGAATCTTTCAAAATCGATAATTTCAAATAATTGTAAAAAATAATGAAAATCAAATTTTTTTTTTTTAAATTTACGTGTGGGAAACTATGGGATACATAGCGTGAAACCCCAAGGGTGAGCCCACTAACCCTAAGGCACCAAGATTAGGTTATGAGGGTCGAACTCGCAACCTCTCGCTTCCTGAGGCGGGAGGCAACTATTTAAGCTACACCCATGTGGATATGAAAATCAAATTTTATCACTACATTAAATAAACATCAAGAAAAAAATACACTATTTCTATAAACATAAATATATAGTTCATAATAATGAGATTTCGTTTAAAAAAAATGAACATGTTCATGGAAAAATTTGAATGAGAATGTGAGAAGAAGAGAATGAGAGAGGGTTTGAAAATTTTCAAAGTAACAAAAAAAAATGGTGGAAACCAGCTTTGAGTTTAAGGAAAAAGAAAGGTCTCATATAGACACCCGACTTTTCTTACTCTATGCACTCGATTTTAAAAAATTGGGTGAAATTATTATTTTGCCCTTCCATCTTTTTTGTCCGAACGAACAGATAGTCCGTTTTGCGTTCGTCTGAACGAATAAGCTTATGGAGAGGAATTTTCAAAAGAAGTCGTTTCTCGACCGATTTTTCTAAACAAGTTATCAAAATTCATCTACTCTAAATTTTATGAAATCCGATACTGATTTTAAGTGAAAATGGTATAGCTTTGGACTTTAAAAATCGTAGAAAAAATGGCCATCCCTCTTAATTCTTTGGGTACGCTTTTTGAAGCCCAAAACTATACATTTTTCACTTAAAATTAGTCCCGGAGTTTATAAAATTCAAAATATATGAATTTTGATACATTGTTTGTACAAATAGGTTGAGAAACCACCTCGTCTGAAAATCCGAGCCAAACGCCCAAAGGTTATAGTTGGCATGGAGGTCACTTCTCTATCAATTTTTACAAATAAAGTATCAAAATTCATCTACTCTAAATTTTATAAACTCCAAGATTAATTTTAAGTGAAAATGATATAGTTTTGGGCTTAAAAATCGTATCCAAAGAATTCAAGAAAAATGGCCTTCTTTCTTAATTCTTTGGGTACGATTTTTTAAGCCCAAAATTATACCCTTTTCACTTAAAATTAGTTCCGGAGTTCATATAATTCATATTAGATGAATTCTGATAACTTTTTTATAAAAATCGGTCGAGAAATGACCTCTTTTGAAAATCCCTCTCCACAGCCCATTCGTTCGGACGATTCCATTTGAAATGGAATGGTTAGTTCTGACGTTCACAACGTCAGAACGAACGCATAATCGACTATCAGACGAAACAGACGGAAGGGCAAAATAATAATCTGCCACCTAAAAATAAAAATCGGATGTATAGAGAAAGAAAAGTCTGATGTCTATATGGCTGGCCCAAAAGAAATTGTCCATTTTTTACCCCTTTTTGCCATTAAGAGACAACAACCGAATTTACAGCCGTATCATCCAATTTTAAGTCGATATGTATTGGCTGAATTTAATGCGGCTGAATTGAATGCCTATCATCTGACTTTATGTAAGGCCATATTTATAAGGTTCGCGGTTGATAGATAGTGGATTCTTAAAATCTGCAGTGATTCCACATATACACATCATATCGACTGAATTCATTACCTAAAGTAGACAAACGTTACTTTCAATTCCTGTAATTTACCAGTTGGGTTCTCCTTATCGTTATTCATATGCCAATCTAGATCCCATCTAAGAGCATGAGAAATCAAAGGATAATCCCATATAATGTCATTCTACATTTGAAAACTTGCTCAAATTTTAACGATTATCTAAAAGGATTGGTGGTCTTGGAATAGACCTTGGGCTCCACAATAATAGACTAATAAATTTCTAAGCCGGCCTTGGAGACTTGGACCTCTTCGTTAACTGATAAAAATGTTTAAGAAATTCTTTAAACAAGTAGTCTAAAGAATCCAACACTTTAATTTGTGTTAGGTGTGTGGACAAAGAATATTTTATACCTTCAATTCTTAACTATGAGTCATATTACTATATATGATTTAAGATGAAAAGCTTTCCTTGTCGTTGTACTGATTTCTTTTTTCTTTTGCTGGTTAAAATATGGCTTTAAATTTCAAAGTGGATAGACAAAAAATGGTTAAAAAGTCTAAAAAATAGCAAACAGGTAATATAAATGTCAAAAAACAAGTATCCATCAACTAAGAGAAGAAAAATGAAAATCAACTTCTATGGGAAGTCGGTCAAGATAAGGAAATGAAAATAGAAATGGGTTCAGTAAGTAGCATTATTAAAAGGCCCATGACTTACATTCATTAGTTTGGATTAGAACAAGTTCATGTAATCCTGCACAAAGAAAAAAAGAAAAAAAAGGAGAAAAATAAATTCTCATTAACCCAAGTCCAATTCGTCAAATAAAATCATTTTACAAATCTGCCATTAGAAATCTAAATTGCGATGCAATGATGTGTGATTTTGACAAAACCACGTACTTTCATCTTCTTCTCTTGGATCAAACAAATATTACTCACTATATACAGTACAGTGATATTAAGACCCGAAGAGAAAAATGTATCTTTTGAGTGTCTTTGAATTGGAATTGAGATGGGTCACTCTTTTTATTGTGGATCAAATGGAATAGAAGATTATTGCGTGCTTCTTCTTTGTGATTCAATGACAAAAGACATACTTTCATGTTCTCATGTTGGATTAAAAAAATGTTATATACATTGATGTAGGATAGGTATCGATCCGAAAATCAAAATCCCATCCGAATCGAAAGTCCAGCCACAAAATCGAAAAGATTTAAGAAGTTTTTATTTTTAGTTTATTTCTATTTTTATATTTGTAAAATTAAATTTATCTAGATTTATTTCTATTTTTATTTACTGTTTTCGTTTTTATTTTGGTTGCTATTTTTATATTTGGGTTTTCTATAAAAACCTTTCCTGAGGAGTAGGGATGTAAGTAGCATATTTGAATAATGAATTAAGTTGTAATTTTCCAATCCCCTCTTCTTTCTGCCTTGCTCGTGGGTGGACTCTACTTCTTCTTTCTCTTCTCTTCTTCTTCTCTCTTCTTCATATTTACTTCTCCTCTCTGTTTCTTCCCCCCTTTTTTTCCCCGTCTCTTCTTCTGCAAGTCTCTAGCGCACCAGACGCTACAGTATCAGCCGTTGATCGCCTCCACGTCAGGCTACTGCCACTACTCCACCCATCCGTTTCTGCCGTTTTGCGGCACCCGTCCATTAGCCCTCCACATCACTGCTAACACGCCAGATCTACTATCACAACCATCGCCTGCCAACCACCATATCCGCGAAGAGCTATGCCACGCCTCTGCCTCTTGTTGCAGACACACACGGCCAGATCCCAAGCAGCACCATCGTCTGCTGCAGACTACAAGCCCCACCGTCCTCAACCCAAGTCTCCTTCAAGCAAACCCATCACAGCCGAGCCTCAAACCGTCCCATCTACCCCTTTACCCAATTTTCTTTAATACCCATTGCCCAGCTAGCCTGGACGTCCCCTTCCCCATTCCAATTTTCTTTAATACCCGTTCCCAAGCTAGCGTTGGTGTCGTTGTAACGGCCCTCCCTTTAACCACCGTCATCAGAGTAGAAATATATGGATATTTAGTGGAGAGGGAGGCAAACGTTACGACGTGAGCCAAATCCGAGTTGAAAGATCCAACCCTTAACTGGCCCAACTAGTGTATGTGCATAATATTTTGCACACTCTCATAATCCTGCAGAAATTTAAACATTTATTTCAATATCATGAATAGTCAACATATCTCATAGCAATAAGGAACCCCACATACTTGAGTCAAACACAATACTAGAGTATGAAAGTTCAAAGTCATAAAATAATTACATTCTCCAAAAGAATATCCTTAATACATCACATTATTCTAGAATTTTCAAAATACATAAATAGACTAAGCTCTCCGAGCTCCTTATTGCATTCATCTCGCTCACATTCGACCATCCCTTTTTCCAATTTCATCCATAAACTTCAAACCTACAAACATAATATGGAGGGGGGGAGTTTATGGGCTTAGTCAACGAGCCCAGTAGAAATTCTGATCATATAGTATACCCTACGGTGTGTCATATCTAGACATTGTACATAATTGTACTTTTATCAAATTCCGATTGTCACAGAGCAAACTATAGGTTTGAGGTGATTCCTCCTGCTTACTTAGCCTCCTAATGCCCCTCACAATGTTCATCAGTTTTCATCTAAAAAGAAATTTTATTATACCCAAGGTATCCTGCACAAAGGAAAAAAGAAAGAAAAAATTAAATTCTAACATAACTCGCGTCCAATTCTTCAAATAAAGTCATTTTTCAAATCTTAATTGCCATTAGAAATTTAAACTGCGATGCAATGATGCTTGATTTTGACAAAACTATGTGAATTGGAATTGAGATGGGTCTCTCCAAGTAGATTCTTTACAACTTAATTGACATGAAACCAAATTTTATTTAAATATGGTAACCCAATAACCCCTTCAAAAGTCAAATCTAAAGGATTTGATTTCAAAGAAGTCCATTATTCCTAGTTTGAGATCACATGATTAGAGCTGATTCTTTTTCTTTGATTTTAAACAAAGCGTTACCAACGGGAGAATGGTACTCACAATTTCTGAACATAAAAAAGGTAGGGACTAGGGAGCCTTCAGTAGGCCTCATCATGGGTTGGGATCTCCTCTACGTCAGACTAACCGATTTAGATATAAAAGTCGAAATGCTTCCGCAGCTTATTAGTATAATGCAAGTATATTGTGTTATTTATAATAAAAAATATACATAAGTACATATTACTAAATAGACTATAAAGCCAGACAACATGATGCAACACGTGTGTCACACTCGTGACATACATGGCTTGTAACCAATGTTATCAGAACCGGACCGTCTAACGAACCATCTTCGAGGCATTTTAAGTTCAATCGGATTCAGCCGCGGTCAAAGCCGTTGAAAGCCGGTCAAGTAGTAATATAATATAAATATCACATATAACGTTAAATAAGACATATTTTATCAATAATATTAATATAAATAATAACAATAATATTCAAACTCTGAGTAATATACCAAAACGGTTAAAGATATGAGATAGAAATAGCTATAAACATTTATATTTCAAATATACATATTTTTTAATATTAATGTTTTATATTTTGAATGGGAAATTTTAAAAAAAAAAATTTTAAAAAAAAAAATCAAAATTTATGAGCCGCGGTTCGAGGATTACAGTTTCTAGGTCAAAACCGTCGAATCATTCCTATTTTTAGTGTTTCGGGTTCCTTGGGTATTTGTGATTGTTTCTCTAAGGATTCTCGCCGTCATCGGAGTACAACTGCAGCCTCGGAGTATCTCTTCCCCTTCGCGCTCAGACTGCTTGAGGTTTCCCTGCCGTCTGTGTCGAGGAGGACCCTGCCGAACTTGTAACAGGTTCGCCAATCCGTCCCAACACCACCTTCAGCCCCTTTCTTCCTTAACCTCCTTCATCCATATCTTACTATTCTTCAAGTCCCATCAATCCTTTACCGTCCGAACTCCATCTCGTCACCATTCTTCTCCTTTGATCCTTCATCTATGAACAGTCCCTTCTCTGTTCAGTTGAACAGATCCCACTCATACTAACCCCTTTCTTAATTAAACTAAGTCCATCAATCCCACTTAACCCAATTACCTTTAACCTCTTTCATCTTATACTATTATTATCTCCTAGAACCCCCTACCCTTTGCCTACTTCTTCTCCAAATTCCAGTTAACTATTGTCCTTTAACCCTTTCAACCCATTAAATCATTTGTTGAGTTTTACAACGGAAAATCAATCAATAAAACAATCACATATGAAATAACACACAGATTTACGTGGTTCGGCTAAATGCCTACGTCCAAGGGCAACACAAGGAAGAGCTTTCACTAAATCAAAATGAGGAGTTACAATGTGCAGTCTATGCTCTGGTTTTCTCTCTACCTCTCCTCTGTTTTACATACAAGCAGTTATATACTATACAAAGGAAATGCTCCTGCAATTATGCTACTGCACAATGGCAGATAAATACCAACTCAGTTATGGGCTGAGTTAAATCGAGCCAAATATCAAACCCGATCCCAACTCCGTCACAATATAAGTTTTAAACACTAATTTCATGAGCTGAGCCAATTTATTTAACTGAACTGGCTAAAAAACAACCTGAAGCCAAACCACCACGTATTCTATAATTCAAGTATATTTGTTTGTCAAGAGTTACCGCATACTTTTTCTATACAACATAATAACATGAAAAAGCATTATATAAGTTCAAAAGTCAAATCCAAAGACTTGGTTTCAAAGAACTACTTCATGATTCATAGAACCATTGGCCTTTGCATAGATCATATGGGAAGAAATAGGAGAATTTTTAGAGACAAAGGATAATCTAAAGCATGCACAAGTGTTGTAATTAACATATCTACTATCCTCTGGAATTAGACTCAAGGGCTGTTCTAGACGGGGTTAAAACAATTAGAGGTGGCTGGGCATTGATGTCTTGAATTTAGCATTTACCAATTGTACTACAAGTTCTCGTTGAGAAGGCAAAGATGTACGACAAAACCAGCTCTTGTATATAGCAGTATAGATGGATAAGTAGATAGATAGATAGTTTATTGATTGATATGTAGATAGAAATAGAGAGAGAGAGAGAGAGAGAGAGATTGAGATCTTACCTCAAAACTCCTGCCGGTTGGAGCACGCCGTTGAAAGTAAAGTGATAGAGGTAAACATATCCTAACCCGCAGCCCTAATTCTGTAGAAGAAAGTACAAAATGAGAGAGAGAGAAACACAGTCCCCCATATGCTTTGCAAGAAAAATTATAAGAAATTTAGAGATTCCATTCTAAGACTTATCATGGTATGATCAATGCAAATTCCTGACATATATCTCTTGTGATTTGTTATTGATGAACTACAATGAAAGGTTATTTACCTAGCCAAGCCTGTTGTCAAGCAAATTATACAGTTCTACATTTTTAGTAATTACTTTTCAAAATATTAACTACACAACAAATACTCTCTTCATCCCATTTTAGTTGTCTCATTTGAAATATTTGTATTTTTTAATAAACTCTCTATATAAGACTACCACTCCATGTGATCTCATCAATTTTCAACACACTTTATATTACTCCAATCTAAATGAGACAACTATTTTTGGACAATTCCAAAATCTATATACAACAACTAATTTGGGACAGAGGGAATATATGTTTAATTTTGGAGTTATAGAGAATCCATTCACGAACCTCTTTTTTCTTAGTAGGTCATGGAATTACCTGCTAGAGTATAAGTATTACAAACTAAGTACACAATTGGTAGAATGAAATCTTAAATATAATTATCAACTTTCCCAGCTAAATCCCACATTAGTTGAAACGAAATTCTAGAATAAGAATTCTGAAATTGCATAGATTTAAAAGTAACCCTTTCATACAGATATTAATCCCTCTAACAGAACTGGAATTCTCAGGCATTTTTGAGTTTCAGTTCTAGAATTCAAATCTCACATACATTCAGAATTTCACAAAATTATATTCCACTTTATCAACCAAAGAGACCATTCCCAAGAAATTTTATTTAAAAGAAAAAGGAAAAAAAGAACAAGCAACTACTCAAAAAGATAGGACATTCTCATTCTTTGAATAATCCTTACTACTCACCTATCATCTCTTGCATGAAATCCAATGGAACTTTAAGTACGACCACGGTTGGTTTCCATGTAAGGGAATGAATATTCAGTGATCTCAATGCCATACAACGGATCAGTGCCAGCTGTTGGATGCAAGGAATTGCCCCTTCCTGTATCTCTACGTAATTTAGTTGTATAAAACCATCTAAAGTCAGTATCTTGAGCTTATGGAAGCAACCAGCTTGAAAGCAGAGCCTTTCACATCTATGTACATATTGGAATTCAAGGAATACCAAGCTAGGCAAGTGTTGAAGAGGGGTGAGTGGATTTTCTTCTTCTGTGAATATGGACCATCGCAACCACAGATGGGTTAGACTTTGAAGAGAGCTAAACCATTGTGGCACCTTCTTTAGGAGACCCCCCAAATGAATCTGTTGAAGATGGGGTGGCGGATCAGATAATGCCTCCAATTCAAGTGGCACATCTTCATGAATTGCCCAAATGCTCAAGTGAATAAGTTTCCTCATTTTCTGAATGGACCTGCACAAATCATTTCCATGGCCTGTTTTTACCTTTGAAATTTCAAATCTTCTCAGTTGAGTTAAGCATCCAATTTGTTTAACAATCTCGTCATTTGCTTGTATGTCCACGAGACACTGCAGATTGCTGAAAGAATGTATTTCCTCGACTACGCCGCTAGAGAAATGTTCAAAGGAATAGTAGACATGGTCATACGCATTATAAATAAATAAATTTCGCAGTTTTTGTAGCTCTAGTGCTGATTTGGGTAATTTCGTCACCTTAGTATGCCTGACATCCAACGTCTCCAAGTTTTGAAGCCTTCCAATGGAGTCGGGGAGATCCTGAAGGGAGGTATGTCTCAAGCTCAAGTATCGTACAAGGTACAAATCACACAATGAATCTGGTAGACTTGTAATGTTTAGCCCTTCCAGATCCAATACTTTTAGGAACTTAAAAATTGGTGATAATGTGTGTAGAATAGACAAGGATGGCATGTCACGACCAAACACAATTAAGGAGTGTATTTTAGTCATACCTTTGATCGATTCGATATATTCACCACACTTATGAATTGCTAAATGTCTAGCATTGCAATGAAGCGATGCTTCTTCTTTATCATATACCTTGCAAAAGTTCAGCTCTTCGGATATAGATAGAGCTAACTCTCTCATCATATCATGAATTCGACATCGTCTAACCCTTCCAAGATCATTTGTCTCAACAGCTTGAAGCACGCTCCTCTGGATCAGTTCCTTAAGGTATTCATCTGCAACTTCCTCCTTTGTCATGTTGGTCCTTTCTTTAATGAAGTCATTTGCCACCCACAGCCTAATCAATCTCTTTCGCTTGATCAAATGATCTTCTGGAAAAATACAGCAGTACAAGAAGCATGGTTTAAGGTGGCACGGTAAGTCGTCATAGCTCAGTGACAGAACTCTTTCAAGAATTAGAAGCTGTTCATTGTTGCTGAACTCCCAAGTGAGGGTATTGTAAACAGTCTCCCATTCCGATGGGATCCTACCCTTAGATGACAAGAGACCTCCCAATGCAGCAATTGCAAGTGGTACACCACCACACTTCTTCACAATTTTTTGAGCCAAAGGCTGTAAAGCTTGGGGACAGGGCTCCTTCCCAAATGTCTCCCTAACAAAGAGCTTCAATGCCTCGTCCTGGTTTAAATACGGAAGTGGGTAGACACGTCCTTGGTTTCCAAACCCATTTGCAACTCTTTCATCCCGAGTTGTAATGAGTATCCTACTTCCATTCCTGCTATTTGGAAGTGCGACCCTTAAATCATTCCATAAATTTAATTTCCATACATCATCAAGGATTACGAGGTACCTTACGGATTCAAGGTAGCTGTTGATCGCCTTCACTAGTTGGATTGCTTTCATATCTTCTACTGAATGACCTTCGAACTTGGCTGGTTCGTCTTTTCTTTCCAGCAACTCGCATAGAATGTTCCGTAGTATCTCTTCTAATTTGAAAGATTGTGATACAGTAACGCAAACAATGTGTTTAAAGTGCTGTTTCACCTCAGGAGTCTTGCAGGCTTTAGCGGCGAGAGTGGTCTTGCCCAAGCCAGGCATTCCCAGCACCGAAATCACCATTCGTCGAGGCTCATCATCAATCAGCTCCGGGACAAGTTCCTGCAGTCTTTCATCCACTCCTACTAATCTGTCGTCCTCGATCAGATCAGCTACTTCTACTCGACGTGACAGACTCTGTCCAGCATCATACGAACTATTTTCCTCTATGTGAAGTTCATATCGGCCTCTTCTTTCTGAGATGTTATGAACCCTGCTTTTGAATTTCTGCAGTTGGGTCGCAAGTTGGTTCTTCTCCCAAATCTTAATCGGCAACCAACCACGGATTCCTTTGCCTTTTCCTTCTAAATGATACATGTATCCATCCAAAAAATCCTCAATGTCATTTGCAACCTCTCTCACTTGCATCACCCATGTTCCAATTCCTTCATCGGTGGTTGTCTTTCTATCTGCATCCCTTAAAAATGCTCGAATGCTTTGTAGCTCGCTCTTTATTTCACAGACTTCATCATGGAACTCTCCCAGCAAAGTTGCCTTCTCTTCTATGTAGCTACTCAGCTTCCCCAACAACAGATTTACAACAATCGCAACCATGTTCACCCTTCTTCCAAAATGAATCTCTCGAGATAAAAAGAAAAAAACCCTTCACTTTATCTTCAGTAGCCAAGGAGTGGCAAGATGAGATGGAACAGCCCAGGAAGTCTTGATTGTGACTACCGGGGAACGGTCGAAGAAGTCAAGAAGGATGGAGTCTCCTACCCAGATCCCAACCACCGTTGAAAACTTGAGAGAGAATCTATAAATTTTAAATTAAATATCATAAATAAAAATCGTTGATCAATTTGACTTATTCTTTGAGGCTTATTTTGGGCTCGTCACACTCGCAAAAACGGCCACTACACATCCGATTTCATATTCGGATGGCAAATTACCACAAAATCCCTACATTTTCATTCGTTCGATCGAATGTCCAGTTCATTTTGGTATTCGTTCGAATGAATACATGCATACCCTGCAATTTTGATTCGTTCGAACAAATGTTCCGTATAAATTTAATTCATTCGAATGAACGGGTGAACAGTAACGTGACTATTCACTCGTTCATTCGAATGAACCGATAGAATGAATCGAATGCCCCGTATAAATTAAAAAATAATGGTCTATCTTCCATATGCTATAGTAATGCACAGTGTATTAAATAATAAAATCTCATTTAAAACTTTAAAGTTATTTTTTAAGCATTGTGTATTTTTAAAATTTCTCATATTGAATATACGGACTAATTACGATAATCTGATAAAAATACTTTAAAACTTCAAGGTCTTTTGACACTCCTAAATGTGTTTTTGCACAGCCTAGGGATACTCATATTTATAAAACACTGTGTTTCAAGCATTTGGGAGTGTCAAAAGACCTTGAAGTGTTAAAGTATTTTTATCAGATTATCGTAATTAGTCTGGATATTTAATTTGAAAAATTTTAAAAATACACAATGCTTAAAAAATAACTTTAAAATTTTAAAGAAAATCAATTCAGTCGAATGAATTGAGTGAACAGTGATGCACGTTACTGTTCACTCGATTCATTCCATCTGTTCATTCGAATGAACGGGTGAACAGTAATGCGCGTACTGTTCACTCGATTCATTCCATCGGTTCATTCGAATGAACGGGTGAACAGTAACGTACGTATTGTTCACTCGATTCATTCGAATGAATTAAATTTATACGTGGCATTCGTTCGAACGAATCAAAATTGAAGGGGTATGCATATATTCATTCGAACGAATGCCAAAATAAACTGGCCATTCGTTCGAACGAATGAAAATGCAGGGGTATCGTGGTAATTTGCCACCCGAATACTGAATTGGGTGTATAAAGGCAGTTTTTTCGGCTTATTTTGTCATTCCCTTTTTGCCCCTGAGTTCTTAAGGTACTACATCTGGGTCCTCTTTCACATGGCGTAACACGTACCCGAATCATATTAATTAAATCTTATATATTTAATTTCCAATCGTGATATCAGATAGATTAATTCGTATATTCATTTCTTCAATTAATCACCCCCTCATTTTCTCTAATTAATTAAATAATTCATATTAATTTCAATTAATTATTAAAAATTCATTATTTATTAATTCAAAAAAATTGGGGTGTCACAGGGCCCAGGGGTAAAAAAATCGGCCGGGCCGATATCCCGGCCGATTTTTCATATCGGCCGATATATCGGTTCGGCCGATATATCGGCCGAACTTTTTCTCTCTCCTCCCCGTTTTTTTTTTTTTTTTTTTTAAAAAAAAAATTCCAAAAAAATTACTGTGAATGCAGAAAATTATGAGCTTATTGAATATGTAATTTTTTCATAAAATATCGGACATTTACATCTTCTAACATATTTTCGAAGTTACAATATCGGAAAATTATATAATTAGTAATAAAATGGTGAAAATTACAAAAAAAAAACAGATAAATGAGGAAAATTTGTAGAAATAATTTCATAATTTATTTTCTTAGTCAATGAGTGTTATTTTAAGTTATGAATTATAGAAATAAAAAAAATACATAATAAAATACTTGAAAATTACATAATAATGTAGAAAAAAATATTAGAAAATAAAACTAATGGGGTCCTAATCACTTGAACTGATAACCACACAAATGTCATACATAATAATATAATGTTTTCTTTCATTTGAGAAAATAGATTTTATTTTTCATTAATAATAATTAGATACTTTTAGACCCTCTCTTTTTCTTTGTAATTTCTCCCCTCTTTTAATGAAATTCTTTTGTGACTGCTCCAAAAAAAAAATTAAATAAAATTATGAGCTATAATTAATTATGTTAAATTGATATAATAAAAATAAAGAATACCTTCTAATGATAATGACAATAGTAAAAATATTAGATGATAAATATAATATTAAATTATTACAATAAGATAAATAAAATAAAACATTATACTTTCAACATAAGTAAATATTGTATTTAAAATAAAAATATTATTACTTTCACATTAAAAATAATTTTTTGATAAAATAAAAGGGTAGACATGTCAGCCTCAAATGAGCTCTTGAGGAAGCTCACGTGAGGTCTTTATGAGGAAGCTCACGTGAGGTCATTATACAAACCCTAATGCTGCATCTTTTAATACCCTTCTTCTCTTTCACTCTCTCTACTGAAACCCTTACTGCAGCCACCACTCTCTGTAATTTTTTGCATCAACAAAGAAGAAAAAGCAGCAGAGAAGAGAAAGGCAAGCAGGTGTAGCGATTTTTTTTCTTCAATCTTTTCTCCATATTTTCTTTTTTCTCTTTCCATTCTTTCTCTATTCCTAAAAAAAAGCTTTCTTTTAAAAAAAAAATACAAAAACCGAATTTTTCCAATATCGGCCGATATTGGGGCCGATATTGGGGACCGTTTATCGGCCATATCGGCCGATATTCCTACTGTACGGCCGATACTTATCGTATCGGCCGATATTGATCGGTTTGAAAAAACCGATATATATCGGCCGATACGATATGTATCGGCCGATATTTAAACCTTAGACAGGGCCCACGATAATAAATTAATAAATCTCTAGACCAGCCTTGGACTTCTTTGTTAACTGACAAAAAACGTTTAAGAAATTCTTTAAGCTGAGTGTCTGAAGCATCCAACCATTTAATTTGTGTTAGGTGTGTGGAAACTGGAAAGAGAGTATTTTAAAGCAATCTATACTCTCTATTTTTTTTGATGTGTGAAACATCACACATAATCTTCTTTTTTTTTTTAAATCCCAAGAAGATGATTTAAATAAACATTTAGTTATTTATATAATACAATATGTAAAGCTCTCTTTCATTTCTTCCTCTTTTCTCTCTTTTCTTACAACGTATTTGCTCCTGCCGTTCTTAACAGATACGAATAGACATCAACATGAGTAGATTTTATAATTTAATTATTAATCGTGACAATCACGTAAATACGAATATGAAGACTTGATTTTATTATAGTCAAATTTTCAGTTTAAAATTATTTTCATCCAATAAAACAATTATATATCTTTTT
This sequence comes from Chimonanthus salicifolius, assembly GCA_013350335.1. NCBI lineage: Eukaryota > Viridiplantae > Streptophyta > Magnoliopsida > Laurales > Calycanthaceae > Chimonanthus > Chimonanthus salicifolius. The sequence continues at coordinate 65,477,810 of CM023538.1, read as the reverse complement.
CAATTCCTTTACTCATTTTCATAGTTAACCTTCCAAATCCGGAATGAAATTCCCCTAATTCAGCAACTGGATTATCCATCTTAAATGGTAATTAGTTATTTAAATGCCAACTAGCATTGTTTCTTTGCTAGCACTACAAACCTCAAGTTAAAATGTAGGAAATTCCGTTGCGCCACAATGGTGCATAGCGGCTACATTTTCTCTCTTTTAATTTCTTTTCAAATTTTTTTGAAAAAAAGTCTGAAAATTTTATTGAAAATGTAGGAAATTCTAAGAAATTGTAATGGTATCATTAGGACGCAAACATTTAAATATTAAAATAATTTTTTCAATCTTTCAAAATCGATAATTTCAAATAATTATAAAAAATTAATGAAAAATCACTTTTTATCACTACATTAAACAAACATTAAGAAAAAAATACACTGTTTCTATAAACATAAAAATATATTTCATAATAATGAAATGTAGTTTCAAAAAACGAACATGTTCATAGAAAATTTTGAATGAGAGTGTGAGAAGAAGGAAATTAGAGAGGAATACACTGTTTCTATAAACATAAAAATATATTTCATAATAATGAAATTTAGTTTAGAAAAACGAACATGTTCATAGAAAATTTTGAATGAGAGTGTGAGAAGAAGGAAATTAGAGAGGGTGGTTTGAAAAACTTCAAAGAACAAAAAAAAAAAAAAATAGTGGAAGATGGCCCTGATTTTAAAGGCAAAAAAAAATAAAAAAAGTCCCTTTTTTTACCCTTTTTTATCATTAAATGAAAACAACCAAATTTACAGCCGTATCGTCCAATTTTAAGTCGATATGTATTGTCCAAATTTAATGTGCATCGGCCAAATTTATGTAAAATCACATTTATAAGGTTCAATGCGAAAATCCACAATGATTTAGTTGATACACACCCTATCGACTTAATTCGTTACCTAAGGTAGGCAAACATTACTTTCAATTCCTGTAATTTACCTGTTGGGTTCTCCTTATCATTATTCATATGCCAATCTAAATCCCATCTAAATGTCAATTAGAACCAGAGAACTCAAAGGATAATCCCATCTTATGTTATTCTACATTTGAAAACTTGCTCAAATTTTAAGGATTATCTCAAAGGATTGGTGATCTTGGAATAGACCTTGGGCCCCACAATAATAGATTAATAAATTTCTAAGCCAGCCTTGGAGACTTGGACCTCTTCGTTAACACATAAAAATGTTTTAAGAAATTCTTTAATCGAGTAGTCCATACTCTAAAGAATCCAACAATTTAATTTGTGTTAGGTGTGTGGAAAAAGAATATTTTATACCTTCAACCCTTAACTATGCGTCATGTTACTGTACATGATTTAAGATGAAAAGCTCTCCTTGTCCTTGCATTGAATTTTTTTTTTATTTTGCTGGTTAAAAAATGGCTTCAAATTTCAAAGTGGATAGACAAAAAAATGTTTAAAAAGTCTAAAAAATAGCAAACAGGTAATATAAATGTCAAAAAACACGTATCCATCAACTATTTAAATGCCATAAGAGAAGAAAAATGAAAATCAACTTTCATTAGTATGGAAGTTGGTCAAGATAAGGAAATGAAAATAGAAATGGGTTCAGTAAGTAGCAATATTAAAAGCCCCATGACTTATTTTCATTAGTTTGGATTGGAACATAATAATTTCACGTACTCCTGCACAAAGTCAAAAAAAGGAGAAAAATAAATTCTCATTAACCCATTTCCAATTCGTCAAATAAAATCATTTTACAAATCTGCCATTAGAAATCTAAATTGCAATGCAATGATGCTTGGTTTTGACAAAACTAAGTACTTTCATCTTCTTCTTTTGGATCAAACAAATATTAGTAGCAGTGATATTCAGACCTGAAGAGAAGAATGTATCATTGCTAGTGCAGCACATGCTATGAATAGAGATCTCTTCTTTTTTTTTGAATTTGTGTGTAAAATTGTGGAAAAAACTTAGCGAAAAACTCTTACGGGTATCATCTAAGGTATCACCTACTGCTTTTAGAGCATACTAAGTGAGGCTATAGGGTCTCAAAAGTGGCACATCCTCCTTCGTGAGATGGAAGATTACCAGATGAACTACACCCATGTGAATGAAGTTTTTTATTTAAATATCAAATGACAGAAAAATTATAGATTTAACAATTGCTATGAATTTATTTCATACTAAATGTTACCATTTCAGTGGAATTGATGTAAATCACCATTCAGCCAAGACAAGTCAATAGAGCAAGTTATGACAATCATCTATGTTTTAAGTCTCCACCCTTTCTTAAATAGTTTGCATATTAGTTTGTTTTGACTTTGTAAATAAAAGGATTTATAGGTAGTAAATTGCAATTTTTCCCTTTAAAATCCAATATTTGGAAGAATGGTGACAACCCACTTCTCAGAAAATTTGACAAGCAGTCAGGCCCATCAAAATCTTGTTTCATGGGCCAATAATCCAAATACTTGATTAGAGAAGAACCATAATAATCAGATTCTACACTTGCCACATATAAGATCAGACAGAAAATGCCGTTGGATTTATTTTTAAGTTCCTAATTTCCCTTTTCCTTTTAAAAAAAATTAAAACTCTTTGTAAAGATCAACTAGTGGGATTCAAAATATACTGAATTAACTAAAAGTGAAAACAATTTCAACTTAAAACTCAAATTCTAATCACTTTGATCTCAATAGTCTAAACTCTAAATCATTAAGTGTTGAATGTTTCATGATTTTGAGCATTAACATAAAGTGGCTACGATTAGGGTTTTGGTCGGAATTTGGTACACTTGTAAATAATGAGGACCAATACCAGATGTGATCCAACCAAAGGAATGGCCATGTGAAATCAATGGCCATGAGTGGTGGTAGTGGTTGTAACTGAGCTTTAGAAGTAAACTTATCATTGCTTGACCAAAATATTTACAAAGAAAAAAAAAATTATAACTCAAAAAATCTACAACACTATTCACAGAGCAAACTATAAGAGAAAATTATTGATTGACTATATTGTTCGTGATATGATCAAATAGAAAATTATAACTCAAAAAATCTACAACACTATTCACAGAGCAAACTATAGGTGGGGAGGTGATTCCCCGTAAAAATATTATTTTTTGGATACTCGATATCCTGCACAAAGAAAAAAAAAGGAGAAAATTAAATTCTAACATAACTCGAGTCCAATTCTTCAAATAAAGTCATTTTTCAAATCTTAGTTGCCATTAGAAATCTAAACTGTGATGCGATGCGATGATGCTTGGTTTTGACAAAGCTATGTGAATTGGAATTGAGATGGGTCTCTCCGAGTGGATTCTTTACGACTTAATAGACATGAAATCAAATTTTATTTAATATGGTAAACCAATAATCCTTTCAAAAGTCAAATCAAAAGGATTTGATTTTAAAGAAGTCCATGATTCCTAGTTTGAGATCACATGATTATAGCTGAATCTTTTTCTTTGATTTTAAACAAAGCGTTACCAACGGGAGAATGGTACTCATGATTTCTAAACATAAAAAAGGTAGGGAGCCTTCGGTAGGCCTCATCATGGGTTGGGATCTCCTCTACGTGAGACTGTCCGATTTGGATATAAAAGTTGAAATCCTTCTGCAGCTCGTTGAACTTTTTAAAGCTAAAGGATAAGTAATCCCAACCTAACCTCATTTCTAGAGTTATTTTTAAAAAAACTAAACATTATTAAAATAAATTTTGAAATGCTCTTTTTACTTTTTATTTTAGTAAAAGCACTTTAAAATGTATGCGTTATTAAATATTAGTATAATGCAAGTACATTTGTGTTATTTATAATAAAAAATATACATAAGTACATATTACTAAATAGACTATAAAGCCAAACAATATTATGCAGCACGTGTGTCACACCCGTGACATACACGGCTTGTAACCAATGTTATCAGAATCGGACCGTCTAACGAATTGTCTTCGAGACATTTTGAGTTCAACCGGATTCAGCCATGGTCAAAGCTGTTGAAAACCGGTCAAGTAGTAATATAATATAAATATTACATACAACATTAAGTAAGATACATTTTACCAATAATATTAATATAAATATTAAAAATAATATTCAAACTCTAAGTAATATACTAAAACGGTGAAAGATATGAGATAGATAGTAATAATCATTTATATTTCAAATATACATATTTTTAATATTAATGTTTTATATTTTGAATGGGAATTTTTTAAAAAAAAAAAAAAAAATTTCAAATTTTATAAGCCACATTTCGAGGATTACAATTTCTGGGTCAAAACGGCCGAATCGTTCCTATTTTTAGTGTTTAGAGTTCCTTGCCTATTTGTGATTGTTTCTCTTAAGGATTCTCGCCGTCACCAGAGTACGACTGTAGTCTTCTGAGTATCTCTTCTCCTTCGCGCTCAGACTGCTTGAGCTTCCCGGCCGTCTGTGTCAGGAGGACCCTGCCACCTGCCACCTGCCAATCAGTCCCAACACCACCTTCAGCCCCTTTCTTCCTTACCCCCCTTCGTCCAGATCTTACTATTCTTTTAATTCCCGTAAATCCTTTACCGTCCCAACTCCATCTCGTCACCATTCTTCTCCTTTGATCCTTCATCTACGAACAGTCCCTTCTCTGTTCAGTTGAACAAATCCCACTCATACTAACCCCTTTCTTAATTAAACCAAGTCCATCAATCCCACTTAACCCAATTATCTTTAACCTCTTTCATCTTATACTATTATTATCTCCTAGAACCCCCGACCCTTTGCCTACTTCTTCTCCAAATTCCAGTTAACTATTGTCCTTTGACCCTTTCAACCCATTAAATCCATTTAATCCGATCCCCGCTGCGTCACAATATAAGTTTTAAAGACTAATTTCATGAGCTGAGCCTATTTATTTAGCTAAACTGGCTAAAAAACAACCTGAAGGCAAACCACCACATATTCTATAATTCAAGTATATTTGTTTGTCAAGGATTATCGCATGCTTTTTCTATACAACATATTAACATGAAAAAGCATTATATAAGTTCAAAACTCAAATCCAAAGACTCGGTTTCAAAGAACTACTTCATGACTCATAGAACCACTGGCCGTTGCATAGATCATATGGGAAGAAATAGGAGAATTTTTAAAGACAAAGGATAATCTAAAACATGCACAAGTGTTAAAACAATTAGAGGTGGCTGTTCCTAGACGGGGTTAAAACAATTAGAGGTGGCTGGGCATTGATGTCTTGAAGCATCCCTGCATCTATGCCACTTGAATTTAGCATTTACCAATTGTACTACAAGTTCTCGTTGAGAAGGCAAAGATGTTCTACGAAACCAGCTCTTGTATATACCAGTATAGATGGATAAGTAGATAGATAGATAGTTTATTGATTGATATGTAGATAGAAATAGAGAGAGCGAGAGATTGAGATCTTACCTCCCAAGTCATGCCGGTTGGAGCTCGCCGTAGAAAGTAACGTGATTGAGGTGAGAATAACGAAACCTGCAGCCCTAATTCTGTAGAAGAAAGTACAAAATGAGAAAGAGAGAGAAACACAGTCCGCACATGCTTTGCAAGAAAAATTATAAGAAATTTAGAGACTCCATTCTTAGACTTATCCAAGCCTGTTGTCAGGCAAATTATACAGTTCCACATTTTTGGTAATTACTTTTCTCAAAATATTAACTACACAACAAAATATGTGTTTAAGTTTGGAGTTCAGAGTATCCATACACGAACCTTTTTTTTCTTAGTAGGTCATAGAATTACCTGCTAGAATATAAGTATCACAAACTAAGTACACAATTGGTAGAATGAAATCTTAAATATAATTATCAACTTTCCCAGCTAAATCCCACATTTGTTGAAACAAAATTCTAGAATAAGAATTTTGAAATTGCATAGATTTGAAAGAAACCCTTTCATACAGGTAGTAATGCCTACAGCATTGGAATTCTCAGGCATTTCTGAGTTTCAGTTCTAGAATTCAAATCTCACATACACTAGTTTCATTCAGAATTTCACCAAATTATATTCCGCTTTATCAACCAAATAGACCATTCCCAAGAAATTTTATTTAAAAGAAAAAGAAAAAAAAAGAACAAGCAACTACCAAAAAGATAGGACATTCTCATTCTTTGAATAATCCTAACTTACTACTCACCTATCATCTCTTGCAGGAAATCCGATGGAACGGTAAGTGCGACGACGGTTGGTTTCCTTGTAAGGGAATGAATATTCAGTGATCTCAATGCCGTACAACGGATCAGTGCCAGCTGTTGGATGCAAGGCATTGCCCCTTCCTCTATCTCTATGCAATTTAGTGGTGCAAAACGAACTAAAGTCAGTATCTTGAGCTTATTGAAGCAACCAGCTTGAAAGCAAAGCCTTTGGCCTTCATATGCATTTAGGAATTCAAAGAATACCAAGCTAGGCAAGTGTTGAAGAGGGGTGAGTGGATTTTCTTCTTCTGTGAATTTGGACCATCGCAACCACAGATGGGTTAGACTTTGAAGAGAGCTAAACCATTGTGGCACCTTCTTTAGGGGACCCCCCAAATGAATCTGTTGAAGATGGGCAGCCGGATCAGATAATGCCTCCAATTCAAGTGGCACATATTTATGAATTGCCCATATGCTCAAGTGATTAAGTTTCCTCATTTTCTGAATGGACCTGCACAAATCATATCCATGGCCTGTTTTTACCTTTGAAATTTCAAATCTTCGCAGTTGAGTTAAGCATCCAATTTGTTTAACAATCTCGTCATTTGCTTGTATGTCCACAAGACACTGCAGATTGCTGAAATAATGTATTTCCTCGACTACGCCGCTAGAGAAATGTTCAAAGGAATAGTAGACATGGTCATACGCATACACATTATAAATAAATAAATTTCGCAGTTTTCGCAGCTCTAGTGCTATTTGGGTAACGTCGTCACCTCAGTATGTCTGACATCCAACGTCTCCAAGTTTTGAAGCTTCCCAATGGACTCGGGGAGATCCTCAACTTTGGTATATCTCAAGCTCAAGTATCGTAGAAGGTACAAATCACACAATGAATCTGGTAGACTTGTAATGTTTAGCTCTTCCAGATCCAATACTTTCAGGAACTAAAATTGGTGATATTTTAGTCATATCTTTGCTCGATTGGATATATTCACAACACTTATGAATTGCTAAATGTCTAGCATTGCAATGAAGCGATGCTTCTTCTTTATCATATACCTTGCACAAGTTCATCTCTTCGGATATAGATAGAGCTAACTCTCTCATCATATCATGAATTCGACATGTTCTGACCCTTCCAAGATCATTCGTCTCAACAGCTTGAAGCATGCTCCTCTGGATCAGTTCCTTAAGGTATTCATCTGCAACCTCCTCCTTTGTCATGTTGGGCCTTTCTTTTATGAAGTCATTTGCCACCCACAGCCTAATCAGTCTCTTTCGTTTCATCAAGTGATCTTCAGGAAAAATACCGCAGTACAAGAAGCATGGTTTAAGGTGGCACGGTAAGTCGTCATAGCTCAGTGACAGAACTCTTTTAAGAATTAGAAGCTCTTCATTGTTGCTCAACTCCAATGTGAGGGAATTATAAACATTCTCCCATTCCAATAAGGTCCTACCCTTGGATGACAAGAGACCTGCCAATGCAACAATTGCAAGTGGTATACCACCACACGTATTCACAAGTTTTTGAGCCAAAGGCTGTAAAGCTTTGGGACAGGGCTCCTTCCCAAATGTCTCCCTAACAAAGAGCTTCAATGCCTCGTCCTGGTTTAAATACGGAAGTGGGTAGACACGTCCTTGGTTTCCAAACCCATTTGCAACTCTTTCATCCCGAGTTGTAATGAGTATCCTACTTCCATTCCTGCTATTTGGAAGTGCGACCCTTAAATCATTCCATAAATTTAATTTCCATACATCATCAAGGATTACGAGGTACCTTACGGATTCAAGGTAGTTGTTGATCGCCTTCACTAGTTGGACTGCTTTCATATCTTCTACTGAATGACCTGTATCCTCGACTGCTGTCTCTTTTGTTTCCGGCAACTGGCGTATAATGTCCCGTAGTATCTCTTCTAATTTGAAAGATTGTGATACAGTAACGCAAACAATGTGTTTAAAGTTTTTTATTTTCTGCAGTTCTGTTGCAAGTTGGTTCTTGTCCCAAATCTTATTCGGCAACCAACCACGGATTCCTTCGCCTTTTCCTTCTAAATGATACATGTATCCATCCAACAAATCCTCAATGTCATTTGCAACCTCTCTCACTTGCATCACCCATGTTCCGATTCCCTCATCGGTGGTTGTCTTTCTGTCTGCATCCCTTAAAATGCTTGACTGCTCTGTAGCTCGCGCTTTATTTCGAGGATTTCATCACGGAACTCTACCAACAAAGTTGCCTTCTCTTCTGTGTACGTACTCAGCTTCCCCAACAACAGATTTACAAAAATCTCAGACATGTTCACTCTTCTTCCAAAATGAATCTCTCGAGATAAAAAGAAAAAAACCCTTCACTTTATCTTCAGTAGCGAAGGAGTGGCAAGATGAGATGGAACCAGCGTTGAAATCTCGAGAGAGAATCTATAAATTTTAAATTAAATATCATAAATAAAAATCTTTGATCAATTTGATTTAATTAAAATATAAATTTATAATTATTTGATAGACAATCTATAAATTTCTTTAATAGCCTATCAAATCATTCAATTTTTTTATTTTTAAATAGTTCAAGTCTAAGCATGTTGATAGACAAATACATAGATTTTACTCTTTAACATTTTTATACTTACGCTTACGGGGGTCCTATACAAATTAAGTAAAAAGTGTCAAGAAAATATATAAAAAATAAGGAAATAAAAAATATTATTTATTCGTAAGGCCATTACAACAGCTTCAGAAAAACTTATGTACACATTTTAAATACGTAGACTATACATTTATTATGAGATTAACCTCATATGAATAGATGGAATGCACGATATAATTTAAAGAATTTTTTTCACTCTAATCATCATAACTTTGTAAAATATTCCACAAAAAATCAATAATTTTATAACAACCAAATTTTCAAAATTTATAATCACAAATCTATTATAATCGGATGGAGCTCAAATTTTAAACCCTCATTAAATATCTAAACCATTCTAAACAGAGGAACTTGAGAAATATCTCAGTCGTTTTGACCAATTATCATTTTTCTAAAAAAGATAAACCTAACATTATATTTGATTATTCGTCTTTTGAATTAATTAATTTGACTTCTGAAAAGGAAAATCTCATCAGTAGTGAATGTTCTGATTGGATAATTACCCAAGGAGTATCAATTAAACAAGAATAATCTGATTACTTAAGTTCAGTTCTATTTTATCTAATTAATTTGAAATTTTAAAATTATATAAAGAAATAGATGGAGATTGGGAATTCACCTCCCTTTTATACATTTCTTTAAATGAGAAAAATGTTTAAGAAATTCTTTAAACGAGTACTCTAAAGAATCCAACAATTTAATTTGTGTTAGGTATGTGGAAAGATAATATTTTATATCTTCAATCCTTAACTATGAGTCATGTTACTGTATATGACTTAAGATGAAAAGCTTTCCTTGTCCTTGCACTGAATTTTTTTTTACCCTTATGCTTGTTAAAATATGGCTTCAAATTTCAAAGTGATTAGACAAAAATGTTTAAAAAGTCAATAAACTAGCAAACAGGTAATAATGTAATATAAATCTAAAAAAAATAAACTTCTATGGAAAGTCAGTCAAGATAAGGAAATGAAAATCAAAATGGGTCCAGTAAATACCATTATTAAAATGATCCCATGACTTACTTCCATTAGTTTGTAATTTTGGATTGGGATGATTGTATGCTAGTGCAATTTTTTTTTTAGCATTTTAAGATTAAAGATCTCGAATGATAGAAGTTTGCTATTTAAATATCGAATGACAGGTAAAATTATAGGGTTAATTTTGAGTTAATTTTTATCATTTTTTTTAATATTTATCTAAGATAATTCTAATTTAGGGAGTTTTCTATGAAAATAATTTAATAAAATAATATTTATTGCATATATAATTGAATGGAGTTGAAAGTTGAAACCTTTCTATAGACCCAAAATCCAATTGGTTGAATGTCAATCTTTTAAATTATTCCTCATTTCCACTCACTTGATCGGTCAACTGTAACCTTTGCGCGATTTGTTCGGATTTTTAAACGAAGCGGTTTCTCAACGTATATTCTACAAACAATGTATCAAAATTCATCTACTCTGAATTCTATGAACTCCGGGACTGATTTTAAGTGAAAGGGGTATAGTTTTGGACTTAAAAAATCGTACCCAAATAATTAAGAAGGAATGCCATTTTTCCTTAATTCTTTGGGTACGATTTTGAAATCCAAAACTATAGTCTTTTCACTTAAAATCAGTCTCGGAGTTCATAAAATTCAGAGTAGATGAATTTTTATACTTTGTTTGTAAAAATCGGTCTAGAAATTATCATTTTTGAAAATCCCTCTCCACAACATTCGTTCGAACGATTCCAAGAATCGTCCGATCGAACATTCTCTCCACAAACTTCTATCAGACGATTCCATTTTACATGTAATCGTTCGATCGGACGATAATTAACGGAAGTTTCAATCAGACTATCAAAACACGGAAGTGCAAATTGGTAATTTTATACCTAAAAAAGAAAAGAGGTGTCTCCTGGCAGAAAAATGTGGTGTCTATATGGCTAGCTAAAAAAAATTGTTTAAGAATTTATGTTAGGTAATTAGAAAATATAAATGACACTATGTTTTAGTACAACCAATGGGCTTAAAAATCACTGAAGAATCTTAAAAATTCCAACTTTAATTTGAAGTTTGAAAGCCTTGCAATCTAGTCAATTTGATTCTAATCCTTAGAAAATGGTAAATATATCAGCTGGCCGATATATCGACCGATATTTTCCTCTCTCCTTCTGATTTTTTTTTTATTTTTCTTTTAAAAGGAAATCAGAAAAATTACAGAAAATGAAGAAAACTATGGGTTTTATGGATATGTAATTTTATCATTAAATATAGGTCATTTACATATTTAAAATTTCTTTTTAATTTACGAAATCGAGAATTTCAAAATTTATTAATAAAATAATGAAAAAATACAAAAATGTAATTTAAGTGTTCGTTAAATGAATCTTGATTATTTGTTTATGATTTGTTTTCATGTTAGTAAATTAATTGTTCATGATTTGTTTTCATGTTAGTAAAGAAGAAATAAAAATTATTAGAAATAAGTAAAAATAGAAAAAGAATTTTACATTTTGATTTAGTAAATTTGAAAGATTCTTGCACCCTTATTATATTTGTATTTAAAATAGAGAAATTTGTGAGAAAATACACTAAAAATAGGGAAATATACGAGGTGTAAGAATTTGACCACCCTCATTCTTGTTATAATTATAAAAAAAAAAAATGATGGAAATTCATGTAAAAACTATTAAAATAGAAAAAGATTTTAATAATTAGATTTGATAAATTTTAAGAATTTCATTAGCCTTGACATGGAAGTAAAAACGTTTGGTATAGAAACGGCTAGAATAGAAAAATAAGGATTTTAGAAATGAATATGTTGGATTAAAAAAAAGGAATAACTTTTATATCTACTTTAGAGAAAAATCCATTAAATCTAAAACCTTCTAAAAAAATTTAACAGTCATCTAAATGTTGTCGAGCATCCTTTCTTTGCTAGCAGCCTAGCACCACAAACGTCGTGTTAAAAATTCACTCAGTGATGCATAGGGCCCGTTACGGCCGTTGCATCACAACGGTGTATAGCGGCTACATTTCCTCTCTTTTAACTTTCTTTTTTTTTAAAAAAAAAGTCTGAAAATTTTATAGAAAATGTAGGACATTCTAAGATTCAAGAATATGTAATTGTATTGTTAGGACGTGATCATTTAGATATTAAAATAATTTTTTGAATCTTTCAAAATCTATAATTTCATATAATTGTAAAAAATAATGAAAATCAAATTTTTTTTTTTTAACTTACATGTGGAAAACTGTGGGATACCTAGCATAAAACCCCCACGAATGAGCCCACTAATCATATGGCACCAAGATTAGACCATGAGGGTTCGAACCCGCAACATCCTGCTTCCTGAAGTGGGAGGCAACTATTTAAGCAATACCCATATGGATATGAAAATCAAATTTTATCACTACATTAAATAAACATTAAGAAAAAAGTACACTATTTCTATAAACATAAATATATATTTTTATAATAATGAAATTTCGTTTAAAAAAAGGGAACATGTTTATGGAAAAATTTGAATGAGAATGTGAGAAGAAGAGAATGAGAGAGGGTGTGAAAAATTTCAAAGAACAAAAAAAATTGTGGAAACCGGCCTTGAGTTTAAGGCAAAAGAAAGGTCAGCTATATAGACACCCGACTTTTTTTTCTCTATGCACTTGATTTCAAAAAAATCAGGTGAAATTATCATTTTGCCCTTCCGTCTTTTTTGTCCAAACGAACAGATAGTCCGTTTTGCATTCGTCCGAATGAATTAGCTTGTGGAGAGAATTTTCAAAAGAAGTCGTTTCTCGACCGATTTTTATAAACAAGTTATCAAAATTCATCTACTCTAAATTTTATGAAATCCGGGACTGATTTTAAAAAGGGTATAGTTTTGGACTTAAAAAATCGTACCTAAAGAATTAAGAAAAAATGGTCATCCCTCTTAATTCTTTGGATACGCTTTTTTAAGCCCAAAACTATACAATTTTCACTTAAAATTAGTCTCGGAGTTCATAAAATTCAAAGTAGATGATTTTTGATACATTGTTTGTAGAAATAGGTTGAGAAACCGCCTCGTTTGAAAATATGAGCCAAACGCCCAAAGGCTACAATTGGCATGGAGGCCATTTCTCGATTGATTTTTACAAAGAAAGTATCAAAATTCATCTACTCTGAATTTTATAAACTCCGAGACTAATTTTAAGTGAAAAGGATATATTTTTGAGCTTAAAAATCATATCTAAAGAATTTTAAAAAATGGTCTTCTTTCTTAATTCTTTGAATACGATATTTGAAGCCCAAAATTATACCATTTTCACTTAAAATTAGTCCCGGAGTTCATATAATTCAGAGTAGATGAATTTTGATACATTGCTTGTAAAAATCGATCAAGAAATGACCTCTTTTGAAAATCCCTCTCTACAGCCTATTCGTTCGGACGAAACAGATGGAAGGGCAAAATGATAATTTGCAACGTGAAAATGAAAATCGGGTGTGTAGAGAAAGAAAAGTCGGATGTCTATATTAGGGGTACAAATATCGGTATCGGCCGATATTTTTCTCTTTCCTCCTCTTTTTTTTAAATATCGGTCGATATGAAGCTCTCTGAAACCGATATATATCGGCCGATACGATATGTATGGGCCGATATTTCGACCCCTAGTCTATATGGCCGGCCCAAAAGAAATTGTCCATTTTTTACCCCTTTTTGCCATTAAAAGACAACAGCCGAATTTACAGATATAGGCCATATTTATAAGGTTCGTCGCTGTTGATACATAGTGGATTCCTAAAATGTGCAGTTGATTCCACAGATACACCTCATATCGACTGAATTCATTATCTAAAGTAGGCAAACATTACTTTCACTTCCTGTAATTTACCAGTTTGGTTCTCCTCATCATTATTCATATGCCAATCTAGATCTCATCTAAATATCAATTAGAACATGAGAAATCAAAGGATAATCCCATCTAATGCCATTCTACATTTGAAAACTTGCTCAAATTTTAACGATTATCTCAAAGGATTGGTGGTCTTGGAATAGACCTTGGGCCCCACAATAATAGATTAATAAATTTCTAAGCCGGCCTTGGGGACTTGGACCTCTTCGTTAACAGACAAACATATTTAAGAAATTCTTTAAAACGAGTAGTCCAACAATTTAAGTTGTGTTAGATGTGTGGAAAAAGAATATTTTATATCTTCAATCCTTAACTATGAGTCACGTTACTGTATATAATTTAAGATGAAGAGCTTTCCTTGTCCTTGTACTGATTTCTTTTTTCTTTTGCTGGTTAAAATATGGCTTCAAATTTCAAAGTGGATAGACAAAAAATGGTTAAAAAGTCTAAAAAATAGCAAACAGGTAATATAAATGTCAAAAAACAAGTATCCATCAACTAAGAGAAGAAAAATGAAAATCAACTTCTATGGGAAGTCGGTCAAGACAAGGAAATGAAAAGGCCCATGACTTCCATTAGTTTGGATTGGGATCATTGTATGCTAGTTGTTATGAATAGAGATCTCGAATGATGAAGTTTCTTACTTAAATATCAAATGACAGAAAAATTATAGATTTAACCATTGCTATGAATAGAGATCTCGAATGATAATTTTTTTTTTTTTTGAATTTGTGTGAGAAATTGTGGAAAAAACTTAGAGAAACACTCTTACGGGTATCACCTACTGCCTTTAGATCATACTAAGTGAGGGGGCTTAAACCTGGCACATCCTCCTTCCTGAGATGGAAGATTACCAGTTGAGAAACACTCATGTGAATGAAGTTTTTTTGTTTAAATATCAAATGACGGAAATATTATAGATTTAACAATTGCTATGAATTTATTTCATACTAAATGCTAGCATTTAATAAAATGCTCAGTGGAATTGATGTAAATCAACATTCAGTCAAGACAAGTCAAAAGAGCAAGTTATGACAATCTTAATTTAAAGATCTATGTTTTAACTCTCCACCGTTTCTTAAATAGTTTGGATATTAGCTTGTTTTGACTCTGTAAACAAAAGGATTATAGGTAGTAAATTGCAATTTTTCCCTTTAAAATTCAATATTTGGAAGAATGGTTGACAACCCACTTCTCTGAAAATTTGACAAGCAGTCAGGCCCATCAAAACCCTGTTTCATGGGCCAATTATCCAAACACTTGACTAGAGACGAACCATAATAATCAGATTCTACACATGCCACATATAAGATCAGATAGATAATGCTGTTGGATTTATTTTTAAGTTCCTAATTTCCCTTTTCTTTTTAAAAAATTTGAAACTCTTAGTAAAGATCAACTAGTGGGATTCAAAATATACTGAATTAACTAAACAGTGAAAACAATTTCAACTTAAAACTCAAATTCTAATCACTTTGATCTCAATAGTCTAAACTCTAAATCATTAAGTGTTGAATATTTCATGATTTTAAGCATTAACATAAAGTGGCTACGATTAGGGTTTTGGTTGGAATTTAGTACACTCGTAAATATTGAGGACCAATACTAGATGTGATCCAACCAAAGGAATGGCCCTGGGTCACAACCCTGTGAAATCAACGGCCATGCGTGGTGGTAGTGGTTGTAACTGAGCTTTAGAAGTAAACCTATCATTGCTTGAACAAAATATTTACAAAGAAGAATACTACAATGAAGATAAAATTGAAGATGACATAAACAAACAATTGATCCCCAAAACATTAGCTCTCCAATTTACTTTGGACTAGTAATACAACCAGATCCTACTAATATTTTGTTGAGGGAAAAGGTACTGAGGAGATCAACAACCAAGTAAATCACAGAGAAGCATATGAATATTTAATTAGGTATTATTAAAAATCTTGATATCTTAACTACAATATTTATTAACTATTAAAAAAAACCTCTAAAATAAACTTATCATAGAAAGATGTAGCGCCCCTCCCTTTTCCTCCTTATTTATCAGAGTAATTTTTTTTTTATATATATATAACAACGGGAAGAGAACAGGAGGAAAGGGGCGGAGACACCACGACGCGAGTCAAGTCCGAGTCCAAAGACCCGACCCTTGACTGGCCCAACTAGTGTGTGTGCATAATATTTTGCACACTCTCATAATCCTGCGGAAATTTAAACATTTTATATTACATGAATAACCAAACACATCTCATAGCAGATAAGGAATTCCCAAAAGAATAATATAATGAGTCAAAAACAATTAAACTAAAAAAAACATAGATTCCAAAACATAAATATTACATTATCTTCAAAACTCTCAAAACATGAATATATAGCTAAGTCCTCTAGACTTTCTCCTTTGCTCTCCATCTCATTCATGTTCGGTCAGCCCTTGATCCGATGTCATCTACATCTTCCAAAACCTGCATATAAATCTAGAGGGGAAATTTATGGGCTTAGTCAACGTGCCCAGTAGGAATTCCGATCATATAATATGCCCTACGGCGTGCCATATCTAAGCATTGTACATAATTGTACTTTTATCAAAATCCGATCATATCGTACTTCAAATTACACAAAAACATGCTTAAAACATCACATGATGTATAAGTATTTCAATACTTTATTCAAATCACTCTTAGGTTGTAAAACCCACATCTTACCACAAATTACCTCTTCTCAAGATGAAGATATCACTTCCTTTAAAATATTTATCATGCTATAAATCTCATAATTCAAACATTATAGAGATATCATATTTGAAAACATATTTGCATACTTTTTCATAAGATATTATACTCATGTCTAAATCATCATACACTCTCCAAAATACCATGTATAAATCATATATCATTGATCAAGGTATCAAATTGAAAATACTTTCTTAAAACATTTCACGAAAGACACACCCGTCTTATTATTTCAAATACCACATTCAATGCATATAGATGTTCATCAATATGTAACATGTCATGCCATGGATGCCATGATATATGCATACCCTTATCATGCCCTATGCATAGGTATTTCAATACCTCATATAAAACCATGGGGTATTTAGCATCCCGTATATATAACAACGGGGTATTTAACATCTCGTGTACACATTTCATACTCATTGTTTTCCTTGGGGAATACACATTATTACCACTCAACCGGTTCCACCGGAAGACATTATTTCTTTCACGCGCGCATACGACATCAAAGTCTGCCCGGGTCAACTCAGCACTTTGATTCGTCAAATCATAATACGACTCCCAAAGTCCATCCGGACATTCGGCACTTTGGTTCGTTACTCAACCCCATAATAGTAGTTCATGACCCTAAGGTCCATTTGTTTTCATTTCATGTCTTTCCCATCCCATGCTTCATGCATGAGGAATATGAATGCATTTGATGTCCATGATTCATGTCATGTATTATCAATTATCTTCTTGAACTTGAAAGTATTGTTTTCATCACAAACACTTCATACATTACTAAACACATCAATTCTTTTCAACATAATCATCTGGATGCTTTATACATAGGTTTAAGTCCCAAAGTAGTTCAAAACTCCAAATAACTTAAATCCATATTATTCTCAAAACACTACGTATTAATGATGTACATTTCAAAGCATCTCATATATCATATCATTCTAGAGTACTTCAATTGAAAATACACCCAATTTAATAAATCAAAGACACATGGCTTTCAAAGAAACTCAAAGCATCATTTTCATATTTATAATAGGGTATTAGATTCACACCCATTGCATTTCAATAAAGTAGGAAAACCTACCTGATCCTAGCCGATCAACGAATGAAGGCAATCCACCAACTAGCTCGGTGCTACCGGGTTTGCTTTCGGTCTTTCGTTCATTATCTATACATGTCACATAAGAACACATGATATCATTATTCTTAATTTAATTCAATGGCCTTAGACTCTAAATCTCATGTTTTTATCTCCTATTTATTACCTATGTAACTGTCTTACAATAAACCATGGGTCTATGTGTTGTTATGGAACTCATAATAAAATCTTATAAGCATGGGTTTCATTAAGTGATCCATCTGATTAAAACCCGATCGATATTTGAATGAATGGAAGTTGGGATATAGAAAGTGTCTCTAAAACTCTTACCCAGTCATAACTGTTGCTAGAATACCACCTAAGGGAAGGAATAATGCCTGTACAAAATTCTGTATGACTGTAAGATATCCTAGTTCGGTGGGTCCAGCACTAAAAGCTTCACTGATTTCTTTGTAAACAGCTGGGAGAAGATTCTCTCTCTTGACAGCATTTTATTAAATATTTTACATGTAGCTTTGATCTCTCCAATTTGCAAATAACCCTGAACATGGAATCATTTCAAATTTCGCAAATCTATGCAATGCCTCATCCAGAAATGCTTGTCTTAAATAGAAAAGACAGCCTCCAAGAGCAGAAAGTGCACAATTGTCATTCTCACATGAATTCACTAGTTCAGATAAGACATCTGGGAGGCCCTCAATATCATTTTCAGCAGCATCAGAATCCATATGAAAGCCCATGCTATCACACAATCCCAACCCAACTACATGACTTTCCCACTGAATGAAAACAGGAAATGCAGTACATGTAAAACTTGGTATGCTGAAAACCCCATGTGTAAACAACAGATCTTTGGTGCTAAACAAAATCCAACATGTATGCCAAAATCAACCAATTATACCTGCTCAACCATAGATATGGTTCCATGCATGCTACCCGAAGTACATGGAAGAAATGTCATCATTTTCCAATAAGTGGACATGATTTACCTGGCTTGTTCCAGTTAGCTACCCTATTACAATTGAAAACTCTGTTTCCAACAGGGTTTGCAGCATTAGCCTTCCTGATCATGCCCATCAAACATGGCAGTCCTAGAGAACAAATCCCTCTTGAGGTATTTCATCAAATACCTTACGTGCCATCTCAATCTCCCTACATACTGAACATTACAGTTTGGTTTTGAATCCAGCCATTGGAAGACAAGGTTTTAAAATGGACAATGGCCCTTGCCAATACAAATCAATCCATCATAAATACTGATCCAATAATTCTGAAACTCCTGAGATCAACAAATCTGAATCGTGTGAAAGAAAAAATAGCAGAATCAAGTGAGGGATCCGACTCCCATTTTCTTGTCTCAAAGGGGAACAGAGGAATTTGAAGGACAAGAAGAAGAATTAACTGAAAGGGGCAAAATCTAGCCTTTGCTTCTCAACCCTTCATCGTCCCTCTTCGTTTTCTTTACTCTACTTTCCCTCGTCTTACTTCTGCTTTTATTTCAACCTTTTTTATCTTTTAGTATTTTTATTCTTATAATAACATATTAATGAAAATAACTCATTAATTATGAGAAGGACAATAATTAATAATAATAAGAAAAATGATCTTTTTCTTCACCACCTCCAATCCATTCCACAATCCCAATTTAATAAATACTTTCAGGGATTTGAGCCTGATTCCTAAATTGGGGCAAATACCCGACAATTCCCGAATCAGTCCCATTTTCATTCTATAAATCCGAAATAGTCCAGGGTTGATTCTAAATCACCCTAGACTCTTATTTAAATTTAAATATCATTTTAAAAGTTGAACCAACCTTTCTAAACGCTTTCCGTATTCCCCTTTTTCCTTTCCTTTCTCGCTTGAGAGCAGTAGCGCAGGGCGTTTTTAGTAGAAGATATGGGAGATAGACTTTTTTTTTTTCAGTGTAAAGAAAAAGAGGGAGGAGTATTGTACGTATATGAAGAGGAGAGGGGAAAAAAAGGAACTGCCCACACTGCCGTGCGCATGATGGAGTGATAGATGAGAGAGTCATGCGCACAAGGAAGTGTAACTTCCTTGTGCCGTGCGCACACCATGAATGGGATAAGGAGTGTTGTGTATGACTTAGTCAACATGGCCTCCTTTGCCATTCCTTTTTCACCCTTGAGTTCTTAGGGTATTACCTTTGAGTCCTTTTTTTGACATGGCGTGACACATCGTCACCCAATCATATTAATTAAATCTTATACGTTAATTTAATTTTTGACCGTGACATCCAACGATTAATTTATAGATTAATTTTATCAATTAATCTTCCTCTTATTTTATCTAATTTATTGATTAATTGACATTAATTTCAATTAATTAATAAAATTTAAACTTCTCTAATAATTCATAAAATTCGGGGCGTCACAAAAGAAATGGTTCCTAAATGAATTATGTGACAGCCTAGGCACAAAATGCAATTAAATCATGCCTTTTCTAAAATTGAATTTCATATCGACTGGTGAAACTATTTCATATGATCCGACAGTTTAAGTGAACCAGATTATATTTTACATGTTCCATCAAAATTGGAATGGGATTAGATTTTACTTGTTATGGTTCCATTCATCTTCAATTGTCGCATTTAATGAACTGCCATATAGTATGTGTAAAAAAGATAAATTTGTATATTGTATTGAATACCTAGCCTATTACATGTATATATAGCCTCTAGCAGACCCTAGGGCTATCATAATTAGACTCAAACACTTAACTAATTATAAATCAAATACACCTCTTAATTAGAGGTAAACTCAAACTAGAATCCTAATTACATTATAATTTGGATAATCTAAATATATTCCAACACGCCCCCGCAAGCTGAAGCGTGGATGAACATGAAGCTTAGAACGTGGAGAACCGGCAGATGAACTGCAGCAAACTGATTGGCTGCAAAAGTTGTTCAAGAGGCAGCGTTGACTGGCTGCAAAATATGTGTTTATGTGGCAGCGTTGATTGGCTGCAAAACGACAAACGGCGAACAACAATGGCAGCCTGAAATAGAGAAAGAGGCTCGGACGACGGCAGTGGCCGTAAAACAATTGTTCGGCAAACAATGATCGCAATATGCGATAAATACAGGCAACAAATGACCTGAAAAACAAGGGGCGGAAGCCATCACATCGATCAATCAGATCATAAAGGCCAGCGAACAATAGTTGTAGCCATAAAGGTCAGCAAATAAAGGCTGAGGTCATAAAGGCCAGCACATAGGGCTGTAGCCATAAAAGGCCAGCAAATGAGGCTGTAACCATGAAAGGCCAGCAAATGAGGCTGTAACCATGAAAGGCCAGCAAATGACGCTGTAGCCATAAAAGGCCAGCAAAAACTGTAACCATGAAAGGTTAACAAAGGCTGTAGCCATGAAGGCCAACAAAGGTTGGGGATGAATCAGTCCTCCAGATAAAAGGAGTGGATGAATTCCACAACAAATGGACATGTGTCCAAAACATGCCGTCTCATTTTCGAGAAACGACAAAACAAGGCGTGCTTGAACTAAGGACAAGTTGTATCCCTTCTTCAGCAACAAAGTAGGAGGAGAAGGGCAATTTGTGTCCCTTTCTTCAGCTCTCCCCCTTTCTTCTTGGCACATAACTCCCAGATTGTGGCGAGAAGAAATAACAAAATAAACACAAGGTTTGAATTGTGATTGGTGAACGATGATCGAGCGACAACAAATCGCCCACTGTGCATACGCCTGCACAGTTACAGTAGCAACAAAAAACAGTGAACAAATAACTCTTGACGCTGCAAATCTGGGGACAACAATGGCGTCGTGTAGAGGTGGACGTCAACTACAAGGACTGCGGCGGAAGCGATCTCTGAGTTACTGCTTGAAATCTCAGACAGAAACAACGCCGGCTTTGAAGTGCCTTACAGAAACTGTTGATTGAGAAGTGCCTTGATAGCTAAAGAAGTAGTAGATTGCATTGAATTTCTTTCCTTCATATGTGCCTTCTTTCAATGCTTGTCCATTTCTGTCTCCACCAAAAAACCCTTTGGTGATTGGATATGCTATTCCATCGACATCTCTTCTAGTATTGTGCCCAAGGACACACAGAGTTTGGACATGAAAATTCTCCACTTTGAATTCTCTTTCCCTTCATGGAGAATCTCTCTTCTTGCCATCATCACCCAATTTAATAACAAACTCCTTTGATTTAAAGGGTAATAACCCAGCGATGACTGTCCCTCTCTCTCGGTGCAGCAAGGAAAAAACTGGGATCGAGAATCAGATCTGAGAGAGAAGGGACACCAACAGCAGATTACGGCGTTGGGTTGTTGGAGTGAAGACTAAAGCCCGGAGCAGAAACTCAGATCTCAGATCAGATCTGAGAAACAGAGGGGAGGACGATCCTCTCTTTGTTGATAGAGTGGGGATTGGGCTACAAGGGAAACAAAACAGGTGCAGCAGCCTGAGATCCTCATTGATAGGAACGTTGTAGCACACCTCAAAGAGCAGATCTGGCCAGTAACGTTGGAACCTGATCTGGGTTGCACTGCTGGTGACCCGAATCAGTAGAGAAAAAAAAAATCCCATCGAGAAAACAGGGATCTGAGAAGAGAATCCTCCTTTCTTTTTTATTGCTCTTCCTCAGTTTCAGAATGTCGTGGCTGACTTAGACAGATCGCCGCTGCTCGAGAGTAGCACAAATGGAGATGGCAGTGTCTGGTAAAAAAAAATTCTGGCTGAAAAACCCTCTAGGTGATCAAATCTGGAACATGAGAATACTGGTTGGTGGAACATGAGAAGACTGGTTGCATTGCAGTTCTGTCGTGAAGCTATCATGAAATATACATTATTGTGTTGTATGAACATGTAGCTGACACCATTGTCATACACCACCGGATCTTGAGAATCCGGTGCCTATTTGCAACACCTCCACCAACATCAGCATCTCAGAGATGTTCTGATAGTGGAGTTCTTCGAGTGATAGGCTGTCTCCAAGCTTTAGAGGCAATAAAGATTGCCAGCGCTGTTGGTGTACCACTTTCTGGATGCTTCAGATCTATTTTCTCTCAATCGGCGCCTGAAGAAATACCATCAATCTGAAGACAGGAGAGCGTCAGCCGAGTGCCGGCGGAGAATCTCTTCTGATGAGAGAACTACAACAGCGGAAGATGGGTCAGATCTGAGCAGATCTAACTCAGGCAGTAGATCCACAATACAGATCTCAGATCGGAGAACTTGGCTCTCAGTTGATCAATGCCAACCACATTGCAGATCTGTTTGGAATCGGGGCTGGTTGAAGGATAGGTGAATAAGATGAATCTCCTCGGGCATAGGGAGAGAAGAAAAAAAGAATTATTTATTGAAGGTCCACTCAGGAACGAATTTTGACTGATACCATGTAAAAAAGATAAATTTGTATATTGTATTGAATACTTAGCCTATTACATGTATATATAGCCTCTAGCCGACCCTAGGGCTATCATAATCAGACTCAAACACTTAACTAATTATAAATCAAATATACCTCTTAATTAGAGGTAAACCCAAACTAGAATCCTAATTACATTATAATTAGGATAATCTAAATATATTCCAACAGTATGTTTGTAAGTAGAAATTTCTACCTGTTAGAGTCGAGAGATTACAAGTTGCATGTACAAAGAAGAGAAAATTATTGATTGACTATATTGTTCTTGATATGATCAAATAGAAAATTATAACTCAGAAAATCTGCAACACTTTTCACAGAGCAAACTATAGGTGTGGAGGTGATTCCTCCTGCTTACTTAGCGTCCTAATGCCCCTCACAATGTTCACCAGCATCTTAAAATAAAATCATTTACACACCTGATATCCTGTACAAAGAAAAAAAAAAAGAGGAGAAAATTAAATTCTAACATAACTCGAGTCCAATTCTTCAAATAAAGTCATTTTTCAAATCTTAGTTGCCATTAGAAATCTAAACTGTGATGCGATGCGATGATGCTTGGTTTTGACAAAGCTATGTGAATTGGAATTGAGAGGGGTCTCTCCGAGTGGATTCTTTAAGACGTAACCAAATTTTATTTAAATATGGTAACCCAATAACCCTTTCAAAAGTCAAATCAAAAGGATTTGTTTTTAAAGAAGTCCATGATTCCTAGTTTGAGACCACATGATTAGAGTTGAATCTTTTTCCTTGATTTTAAACAAAGCTTTATCAATAGGAGAATGGTACGCACGATTTCTGAACAGAAAAAAGGTAAGGAGCCTTTGGTAGGCCTCATCATGGGTTGAGATCTCCTCTACGTCAGAGTAGCAGATTTAGATAGAAAAGTCGAAATCCTTCTGCATCTTATTGAACTTTTTAAAGCTAAAGGATAAGTAATTCCAACCGGACCTCATTTCTAAACTCATTTTTAAAATTTTAAAAATTATTAAAATAACTTTTGAAATGCTCTTTTTACTTTTTATTTTAGTAAAAGCACTTAAAAATGTATACGTTATTAAGTATTAGTATAATGCAAGTATATTTGTGTTATTTATAATAAAAAAATATACCTAAGGACATATTACTAAATAGACTAAAAAGCCACACAATATGATGCAGCACGTGTGTCACACCCGTGAGATACATGGCTTTTAACTAAAGGGCCAAATCCCCTCTTTTCCTTTTCTCCTTCTTTTCTTTCTTCTCTAAACCCCAAGAGAGACCGACTGAATCGAAGATGACGCACAGCACCGACGAAGATGAAGATGGAAGTTGTCGACTGATCCGACGATAGGAGCCGATCGTCGGCTGTTAATCAAGGCACCTCCTTTGAGTTCCTTTTCTCTGCAAGTTGCTTGTGTGTTTGTGATTGTTTCTCTAAGGATTCTCGCCGTCACCGGAGTACGACTGCAGCCTCGGAGTATCTCTTCCCCTTCGCGCTCAGACTGCTTGAGTTTTCCCTGCCGTCTGTGTCCAGGAGGACCCTGCCGAACCTGTAACAGGTTCGCCAATCCGTCCCAACACCACCTTCAGCCCCTTTCTTCCTGAACCTCCTTCATCCAGATCTTACTATTCTTCAAGTCCCATAAATCCTTTACCGTCCCAACTCCATCTCGTCACCATTCTTCTCCTTTGATCCTTCATCTACGAACAGTCCCTTCTCTGTTCAGTTGAACAGATCCCACTTATACTAACCCTTTCTTAATTAAACTAAGTCCATCAATCCCACTTAACCCAATTACCTTTTAACCTCTTTCATCTTATACTATTATTATCTCCTAGAAACCCCGACCCTTTGCCTACTTCTTCTCCAAATTCCAGTTAACTATTGTCCTTTAACCCTTTCAACCTCTTAAATCCATTTAACCCGATCCCGCTGCGTCACAATATAAGTTTTAAAGACTAATTTCATGAGCTGAGCCTATTTATTTAGCTAAACTGGCTAAAAAACAACTGAAGGCAAACCACCACGTATTCTATAATTCAATTATATTTGTTTGTCAAGGATTATGGCATACTTTTTCTATACAACATATTAACCTGAAAAAGCATTATATAAGTTCAAAAGTCAAATCCAAAGGCTTGGTTTCAAAGAACTACTTCATGATTCATAGAACCACTGGCCGTTGCATAGATCATATGGGAAGAAATAGGAGAATTTTTAAAGACAAAGGATAATCTAAAGCATGCACAAGTGTTGTAATTAACATATCTACTATCCTCTGGATTTAGACTCAAGGGCTGTTCCTAGACGGGGTTAAAACAATTAGAGGTGGCTGGGCATTGATGTCTTGAAGCATCCGTGCATCTATGCCACTTGAATTTAGCATTTACCAATTGTACTACAAGTTCTCGTTGAGAAGGCAAAGGTGTACTACGAAACCAGCTCTTGTATTTGTAGATAGAGAGAGAGAGAGAGAGAGATAGATTGAGATCTTACCAGGCGGTTGGAGCTCGCCGTAGAAAGTAAAGTGATGGAGATGAGCCATTATCAACCCGCAGCCCTAAATCTGTAGAAGAAAGTACAAAATGAAAAAGAGAGAAATTTAGAGACTCCATTCTTGGACTTATTATGGTATGATCAATGCAAATACCTGACATATATCCCTTGTGATTTGTTATACATATAAAATTAATATTCTTTCCCTTGCAGACTACTTGATTGTTAATGATGAACTACAATGAACAACAAAATATACAGTTCCACATTTTTGGTAAGTACTTTTCAAAATATTAACTACACAACAAAATATATGTTTAATTTTGGAGTTTTAGAGAATCCATACACGAACCTCTTTTTTCTTAGTAGGTCATGGAATTATCTGATAGAATATAAGTATTACAAACCAAGTACACAATTGGTAGAATGAAATCTTAAATATAATTATCAACTTTCCCAACTAAATCCCACATTAGTTGAAACAAAATTCTAGAATAAGAATTTTGAAATTGCATAGATTTGATAGTAACCCTTTCATATAGATATTAATGCCTCTAACAGAATTGGAATTCTCAGGCATTTCTGAGTTTTAGTTCAGAATTTCACGAAATTATATTCCACTTTATCAACCAAAGAGACCATTCCCAAGAAATTTTATTTAAAAGAAGAAGATAAAAAAAAAAAAAAAACACAAGCAACTACTCAAAAAGATAGGACATTCTCATTCTTTGAATAATCCTAATTTACTACTCACCTATTATCTCTTGCATGAAATCCCGTGGAACGTCACGAATGACCACGGTTGGTTTCCATGTAAGGGAATGAACATTCAGTGATCTCAATTCCTTACAACGGATCAGTGCCAGCTGTTGGATGCAAGGCATTGCCCCTTCCTCTATCTCTATGCAATTTAGTTGTATAAAACGAACTAAAGTCAGTATCTTAAGCTTATTAAAGCAACCAGCTTGAAAGCAGAGCCTTTCGCATCTATGTACATATCCGAATTCAAGGAATACCAAGCTAGCCAAGTGTTGAAGAGGGGCGAGTGGATTTTCTTCTGTGAATATGGACCATCGCAACCACAGATGGGTGAGACTTTGAAGAGAGCTAAACCATTGTGGCACCTTCTTTAGGGGACCCCCCAAATGAATCTGTTGAAGATGGGGAGGCGGATCAGATAATGCCTCCAATTCAAGTGGCACATCTCGTTGAATTGCCCATATGCTCAAGTGAATAAGTTTCCTCATTTTCTGAATGGACCTGCACAAATCATTTCCATGGCCTGCTTTTACCTTTGAAATTTCAAATCTTCTCAGTTGAGTTAAGCATCCAATTTGTCTAACAATCTCGTCATTTGCTTGTATGTCCACGAGACACTGCAGATTGTTGAAAGAACGTATTTCCTCGACTACGCCGCCAGAGAAATGATCAAAATAAGAGTAGACATGTTTATACGCCTTATAAATAAATAAATTTCGCAGTTTTCGTAGCTCTAGTGCTGATTTGGGTAACTTCGTCACCTCAGTATGCCTGACATCCAACGTCTCCAAGTTTTCAAGCCTCCCAATGGAGTCGGGGAGATCCTGAAGGGAGGTATGTCTCAAGCTCAAGTATCGTACTAGGTACAGATCACACAATGAATCTGGTAGACTTGTAATGTTTAGCCCTTCCAGATCCAATACTTTTAGGAACTTAAAAATTGGTAATAATGTGTGTAGAATAGACAAGGATGGCATGTCACGATCAAACACAATTAAGGAGTGTATTTTAGTCATACCTTTGATCGATTGGATATATTCCCCACACTTATGAATTGCTAAATGTCTAGCATTGCAATGAAGCGATGCTTCTTCTTTATCATATACCTTGCAAAAGTTCAGCTCTTCGGATATAGATAGAGCTAACTCTCTCATCATATCATGAATTTGACATGTTCTGACCCTTCCAAGATCATTCGTCTCAACAGCTTGAAGCATGCTCCTCTGGATCAGTTCCTTAAGGTATTCATCTGCAACCTCCTCCTTTGTCATGTTGGGCCTTTCTTTTATGAAGTCATTTGCCACCCACAGCCTAATCAGTCTCTTTCGTTTCATCAAGTGATCTTCTGGAAAAATACCGCAGTACAAGAAGCAAGGCTTAAGGTGGCAGGGTAAGTCGTTATAGCTCAGTGACAGAACTCTTTTAAGAATTTGAAGCTCTTCATTGTTGCTCAACTCCCATGTGAGGGAATTGTAAACATTCTCCCATTCCAATAAGGTCCTACCCTTGGATGACAACAGACCTGCCAATGCAACAATTGCAAGTGGTATGCCACCACAAATCTTCACAATTTTTTGAGCCAATGGCTGTAAAGCTTGGGGACAGGGCTCCTTCCAAAATGCCTTCTTAACAAAGAGATTCCATGCCTCTTCCTGGTTTAAAGGCGAAAGTGGGTAGACACGTCCTTCGTTTCCAACCCCATTTGCAACTCTTTCATCCCGAGTTGTAATGAGTATCCTACTTGCATTCTTGCTATTTGGAAGTGCGACCCTTAAATCATTCCATAAATTTAATTTCCATACATCATCAAGGATTACGAGGTACCTTACGAATTCAAGGTAGTTGTTGATCGCCTTCACTAGTTGGACTGCTTTCATATCTTCTACTGAATGACCTGTATCCTCGACTGCTTTCTCTTTTGCTTCCGGCAACTGGCGTATAATGTCCCGTAGTATCTCTTCTAATTTGAAAGATTGTGATACAGTAACGCAAACAATGTGTTTAAAATGTTGTTTCACCTCAGGAGTCTTGGAGGCTTTAGCGGCGAGAGTGGTCTTGCCCAAGCCACCCATTCCCACCACTGAAATCACCATGCGTCGAGGGTCATCATCAATCAGCTCCGGGACAAGTTCCTGCAGTCTTTCATCCACTCCTACTAATCTGTCGTCCTCGATCAGATCAGCTACTTCTACTCGACGTGACAGACTCTGTCCAGCATCATACGAACTAGTTTCCTCTTTGTGAAGTTCATATCGGCGTCTTCTTTCTGAGATGTTATGAACCCTGCTTTTGATTTTCTGCAGTTCGGTCGCAATTTGGTTCTTGTCCCAAATCTTATTCGGCAACCAACCACGGATTCCTTCGCTTTTTCCTTCTAAATGATACATGTATCCATCCAACAAATCCTCAATGTCATTTGCAACCTCTCTCACTTGCATCACCCATGTTCCGATTCCCTCATCGGTGGTTGTCTTTCTATCTGCATCCCTTAAAAATGCTCGAATGCTCTGTAGCTCGTCCTTTATTTCGCGGACTTCATCATGGAGCCCTCCCAACAAAGTTGCCTTCTCTTCTATGTTGCTACTCAGCTTCTCCAACAACAGATTTACAACAATCTCAGCCATGTTCACTCTTCTTCCAAGATGAATCTCTCGAGATAAAAAGAAAAAAACCCGTCACTTTATCTTCTGTAGCCAAGGAGTGGCAAGATGAGATGGAAGAGCCCAGGAGGTCTTGATTGTGACTACTGGGAACGGTCGAGGAAGGAACTCGGAAGGATGGAGTCTCCTACCCAGCTCCCAACCACCGTTGAAAACTTGAGAGAGAATCTATAAATTTTAAATTAAATATCATAAATAAAAATCTTTGATCAATTTGATTTAATTTAAAATCTATGAATAGATGGAATGCACGATATAATTTAAAGATTTTTATTCAATTTAATTATCATAACTTTGTTTAATATTCCACAAAAAATCAATAATTTTATAACAACCAAATTTTCAAAATTTATAATCACAAATCTATTATAAAAATTCTGGAGCTCAAATTTTAAACCATCATTAAATATCTAAACCATTCTATTATACATTTCTTTAAACGACAAAAATGTTTAAGAAATTCTTTAAACGAGTAGTCTAAAGATTCCAACAATTTAATTTGTGTTTGGTATGTGGAAAGATAATATTTTATATCTTCAATCCTTAACTATGAGTCATGTTACTGTATATGATTTAAGATGAAAAGCTTTCCTTGTCCTTGCACTGAACTTTTATTTTTACCCTTATGCTTGTTAAAATATGGCTTCAAATTTCAAAGTGATTAGACAAAAATGTTTAAAAAGATCTCGAATGATAGAAGTTTGTTATTTAAATATCGAATGATAGGAAAAATTATAGGGTTAATTTTGAGTTAATTTTTATCATTTTTTTTAATATTTATCTAAGATAATTCTAATTTAGGGAGTTTTCTATGAAAATAATTTAATAAAATAATATTTATTGCATATATAATTGAATGGAGTTGTCTTAATCTGATTGATATAGTTTTTATAGTATCTGTTTGATTTTCCAAGTTCTCTTTTGAAAAATTAATGAAATTCGATTTCTCTAAGATAATTTCCATTTTGGGGGTTTCTTGTGTAAAAGTTCAATGAAATAATATTAATTTTTTAAAATTAAATAAAGAGTCTTTAATGTGATTGGTATAATTTTTAAATTGTTCATGTGATTTTTCTAATATCCTAATATTTTCATAAATTCAATTTTATTTACGAAAATTTAACAATTATGATAGAATATCGATGCCACTGTGATATACTAGAGAACATGAATTTCAATTTCATTTTAGATGTATTCCTATATTACTTTTCTATTTCAAAAAACTTTTGGATATTTTTTAAAATTTTATGATGTAATTTACTGAAAATGGGTTCAGTGAGCAGCTAGTGCAGCACATTCTTGGAATAGACCTTGGGCCCACAATAATAAATTAATAAATGTCTAGACCGGCCTTGGACTCCTTTGTTCACCGACAAAAAACGCTTAAGAAATTCTTTAAGCTGAGTGTCTGAAGAATCCAACCATTTAATTTGTGTTTGGTGCGTAGAAACTGGAAAGAGAGTATTTTAAAGCAATCTATACTCTCTTTTTTTTTTTGATGTGTGAAACCTCACCCATGATCTTATTTTTTTTATTTTTTAAACTTACATGTGAAAAAGTGCATAATACACATATAATCTTATTAGACCTAAGGGATAAACAATCTATACTTTATAGTCCTTTAAAACAGTTATGGATTAATTTCTTAAAATGTTTCAGAGCAAATTAAAAAGATTTAAATATTTTTTTATTATAAATACTAACCTTAAATAAATAAAATATATTATTTTATAGTAATTGTAACAACCCGACCCACATACAGGGCTTAGGGCTCAACTCAGCAAGAAATTGTCTGCTCTGGGCCTCGCACACATAGAGCCCGCACGGTTTTACTTTTGGGCCCGGGCCCACCTAGCTCGGCCCAAAACACGTCTTACTAGTTAATGGGCTTGGCCTCTTTATATACCCCCATTCTTCTCCCTTCCTAACCGATGTGGGACTCCCCACATCGGCTGGGCAAGGGGTTCCACAATCACCCCACTAAGCCTCGAGCCGCCCCCGGCTCGACCCGGCTTAGCTCATCAACACCAGGGAAGGAGAAAAGGCCCACATAGTCCGAGAGTTGAACTGAGGCTCTAACACCATTTGTAACGACCCGACCCACATACAGGGCTTAGAGCTCAACTCAGCAAGAAATTGTCCGCTCTGGGCCTCGCACACATTGAGCCCGCACGGTTTCACTTTTGGGCCAACGCCCACCTGGCCCGGTCCAAAACGCGGCTTGCTAGTTAATGGGCTTGGCCTCTTTATATACCCCCATTCTTCTCCCTTCCTAACCGATGTGGGACTCCCCACATCGGTTGGGCATGGGGTTCCACAGTAATGATGGTGCATATATATATATATATATATATATATATATATTGAATTGGCATGTGAGAAACCGTAGGAACCCAGTATAACTTTCACAGGAAATATTCACTGCCCTTAAGATACACACTATATGGGAGCTAGAGCCTGGCACCTCCTACTCCTTAAAGTGGGAAAGATATATATTAGAAAGATAAATATTTTCATATCTACGCTTTTATTGTAACAAAAATTACCGACGGTCAACTCAAAATCATGTATCCCAAGAAGATTGATTTAAATAAATAATTTATATAATGCAATATGTAAAGCTCTCTTTCATTTCTTCCTCTTTGTTGTTTTATTATTTCTCTCTTTTCTTACAGCGTTTTTGCTCCTACCGTTCTTAATAGGTATTTAAGGTGAATAGACATCAATAAGAGTAGATTTATAATTTAATCATTAGTCGTGACAATCACGTAAATACGGATATGCAAGACTTGATTTTATTATAATCAAATTTTCAGTTTAAAGTTATTTTCATCCAATAAAACAATTATATATCTTTTTCCATTCCTTTACTCATTTTCATAGTTAACCTTCCAAATCCGGAATGAAATTCCCCTAATTCAGCAACTGGATTATCCATCTTAAATAGTAATTAGTCATTTAAATGCCAACTAGCATTGTTATAATAGTAGATTATAAATTTGTAAGCCGGCCTTGGAGACTTGGACCTCTTCGTTAACAGATACAAATGTTTAAGAAATTCTTTAAACGAGTAGTCTAAAGAATCCAACAATTTAATTTGTGTTAGGTATGCGGAAAGATAATATTTTATATCTTCAATCCTTAACTATGAGTCATGTTATTGTATATGATTTAAGATGAAAAGCTTTCCTTGTCCTTGCACTGATTATTTTTCTTTTGTTGTTTAAAATATGGCTTCAAATTTCAAAGTGGATAGACAAAAAAAAAGTTTAAAAAGTCTAAAAAATAGCAAACAGATAATATAAATGTCAAAAAACACGTATCCATCAACTATTTAAATGTCATAAGAGAAGAAAAATGGAAAGTCCTTGGTTAGGTGGGTTAGGTGTGTGTAAAAAGAATATTTTATATCTTCAATCTTTAACTATGAGTCATGTTACTGTAATAATAAATTAATAAATTTCTAAGCCGATATAATATTTAATCTTTAACTACGAAAACATATTTCAAAAATTCTTCAAAACGAGTAGTCTATAGATTCCAACAATTTAATTTGTGTTAGGTGCGTGGAAAGATAATATTTTATACCTTCAATCCAAGGGTGCAAATTTCGAGCAGCCCATAAATTTCTCTCTTCTCTTTTGTTTTTTTTTTTAATCTGTATTTTTTGTATTTTTTTCTAAATTAAAAAATAAATAAAAAAACTCAAAAGGAAGAGGGTTTTTTTTTTTAAATTGAAAATGAAAATATCGACTGATATTTTGAATATCAGCCGAGATATCAACTCGGGCCCACCACCATTTTGAATTTTTTTTGGTTAAAAGACCGATATTCACAGTATTTCTCGGCCGATATAATACGGTGCTGAAAAACTATATTATATCGGCCGATACGTTTCGTATCGACCGATATCTTTACCACTGCTTCAACCCTTAACTATAAGTCATGTTACATTGTTACTGTATATGATTTAAGATGAAAAGCTTTCCTTGTCATTGCACCTTTTTTTTTTTTTTGTGGTTAAGATATGGCTTCAATTTTCAAAGTGGATAGACAAAAAAATGGTTAAAAAGTCTAAAAAATAGCAAACAGGTAATATAAATGTCAAAAAACCCGTATCCATCAACTATTTAAATGTCAAAAGAGATGAAAAATGAAAATCAACTTCTATGGAAAGTCAGTCAAGATAAGGAATTGAAAATCAAAATGGGTTCAGTAAATAGCATTATTAAAAGCCCCACGACTTACTTCCATCAGTGTGGATTGGGATGATTGTACGCTAGTGCAGCACATGCTATGAATGAATAGAGATATCGAATGATAAAAGCTTTTTTATTTATTTTTGAATTTATGTATGGGAATTCATGGGAAAACTCAACGTAAAATCGCCACAGGTGATATCAACTGCTCTTAGGATACACTAAGTGAGGTCATAGGGACTCAAATTTGGTACATCCCGCTTCTTGAAGAGGAAAATTACCAGTTGAATACACCCATGTGAACGAAGATTTTTATTCAAATATCAAATGACAGAAAAATTATAGATTTAACAATTGCTATAAATTTATGTCATACTAAATGTTAGCATTTTAGTGGAATTGATGTAAATCAACATTCAGCCAAGACAAGTCAAATAGAGCAAGTTATGACAGTCTTAATTTAAAGATCTATGTTTTAAGTCTCCACCCTTTCTTAAATAGTTTGGATATTATCTTGTTTTGACTCTGTAAACAAAAGGATTTATAGGTAGTAAATTGCAATTTTTCCCTTTAAAATTCAATATTTGGAAGAATGGTTGACTCGCCACATATAAGATCAGACAGAAAATGCTGTTGGATTTACTTTTAAGTTCCTAATTTCCCTATTCTTTTTAAAAAATTTAAAACTCTTAGTAAAGATCAACTAGTGGGATTCAAAATATACTGAATTAACTAAAAGTGAAAACAATTTCAACTTAAAACTCAAATTCTAATCACTTTGATCTCAATAGTCTAAACTCTAAATCATTAAGTGTTGAATGTTTCATGATTTTGAGCAATGACATAAAGTGGCTACGATTAGGGTTTTAGTTGGAATTTGGTACACTCATAAATATTGAGGACCAATACCAGATGTGATCCAACCAAGGGTAGAAAAATCGGCCGGGCCGAGATATCGGCTGATTTTTCATATCTGCCAATATCTCGGTTCGGGCGATATATCGGCCGCATTTTTCTCTCTCCTACTGTAACGACCCGCCCAACAACAGGGCTTAGGGCATGACTCAGTAAGATATTGTCCGCTTTGGGCCTCGCACACAGCTCAAACCCGCACGGTTTTGCATTTGGGCCCAGGCCCACGTGGCCTGGCCCAAAAGGCCTCTTACTTAGTTTAAAATGGGTGGCTTTAATAAACCCACCCCCCCTTTCATTCCCACCGATGTGGGACTTTTTAGGGGGAGGGGTATCACAATCACCCCCCCTAAAGTCTCGAGCCGTCTTCGGCTCGACTCCGGTCCACTTGACAACTCCAGGGAAGGATGTTAGGCCCACACAGTCTGAGTGTTGAACTCGACTCTGATACCATATTTGTAACGACCCGACCCGGCAACAGGGCTTAGGGCATGACTCAGTAAGATATTGTCCGCTTTGGGCCTCGCACACACCTCAAACCCGCACGGTTTTGCATTTGGGCCCAGGCCCACGTGGCCGGGCCCAAAAGGCCTCTTGAGTTTTAAATGGGTGGCTTTAATAAACCACTCCCTCCCCCCCCCCCCCCCCCCCCCCCTCTTTCATTCCCACCGATGTGGGACTTTTTAGGGGGAGGGGTATCACACCTACCCATTTTTAAAAAAAATCTAAAAAAATTACAGTAAATGCAGATAATTATGGGCTTATTGAATATGTAATTTTTTCATAAAATATTGGGCATTTACATCTTCTAATATATTTTTGAATTTACGATATCGGGAAATTATATAATTAGTAATAAAATGGTGAAAATTACAAGGAAAAGCAGATAAATGAGGAAAATTTGTAGAAATAATTTCATAATTTATTTTCTTAGTCAATGAGTGTTATCTTAAGTTATGAATTATAGAAATAAAAAAATAAATAATAAAATTATTGAAAAATACATAATAATGTAGAAAAAATATTAGACAATGAAACTAATGGGGTCCTAATCACTTGAACTGATAACCACACAAATGTCATACATAATAATATAATGTTTTCTTTCATTTAAGAAAATAGATTTTATTTTTCATTAATAATAATTAGATAAATAAAATTATTAGATAAATTATGAGCTATAGTTAATTATGTTAAATTGATATAATAAAAATAAAGAATACCTTTTAATAATAATGACAATGGTAAAAAATTTAGATGGTAAATATAATATTAAATTATTACAATAAGATAAATAAAAGAAAACATTATACTTTTTACTTTCAACATAAGTAAATATTGTATTTAAAATAAATAAAAATATTACTTTCACATTAAAAGTAACTTTTTGATAAAATATTAGAGTACACACATGAGCTTCCACGTGAGCTTCTTAGGAAGCTCATGGAGTTCCTTTTCATAAAGATGGGTTTTCACTTAGAAATTTTAATGCTCATATTTTAATAACCTTCTTCTCTTTCACTCTCTCTATTAAACCCTAGCCGCCGCCGCCGCTGCCGCTCTCTATATTTTTCCCATCAACAAAGAAGAAAAAGAAGAGAAAGGAAAGCTATGAAAGGTGTATCGATTTTTTTCTTCAATCTTTTCTCCAATTTTTCTTTTTTCTCTTTCCATTCTTTCTCGTCCAATATAACGACAAAATATCGATGAATTTGGGTTGGGCCCAAAACCTAATTTCACTTTTTTTTTCATTAAAAAACGGGAATTTCGGCCTAGATTCGGCCAAGATTATGACCGATATATTGGTCATCTCAGCCGATATTTCTTAAAAAAAAGGCTTTTTTTAAAAAAAAAAATAACAAACAACCGAATTTTTAAAATTCGGCAGATATAATGATCGAATTATCGGTCAGAAATTCGGTCATATCGGCCGAATTTTTTTTAGTACAGCTGATACTATACGTATCGGCCGATACGCACAGTATTGGCCGATATTTTGACCCCTGGATCCAACCAAAGGAATGACCCTGGGTCACAGCCCTGTGAACTCAACGGCCATGCGTGGTGGTAGTGATTGTAACTGAGCTTTAGAAGTAAACCTATCATTGCTTGAGCAAAATATTTACAAAGAAGAATACTACAATGAAGATAAAATTGAAGATGACATAAACAAACCATTGATCACCAAAACATTAGGTCTCCAATTTACTTTGGACTAGTAATACAACCAGATCCGACCCGGCCCGATTTTAGCCCTACTCTTAGAGTTGAGAGATTACAAGTTGCATGTACAAAGAAGAGAAAATTATTGATTGATTATATTGTTTGTGATATGATCAAATAGAAAATTATAACTCACAAAATCTGCAACACTATTTATAGAGCAAACCAATATAGTATGTTCGGGTACTTCTGCACAAAGAAAAAAAAAAGGAGAAAAATAAATTCTCATTAACCCAACTCCAATTCATCAAATAAAATCATTTTACAAATCTGCCATTAGAAATCTAAATTGCAATGCGATGATGCTTGGTTTTGACAAAACTAAGTACTTTCATCTTCTTCTCTTGGATCAAACAAATATTACTATATATAGTAGCAGTGATATTCAGACTGATGAGTGCAAAATTAATACATATTTTACTCATAAATTTATATTTGTTAGTATCTCATTTTATTTAATTTTATCTAATTAGTGTGTTTTGTGTGATTTAAGTTGGAGTATTGTATAAATCCGAGACCAGGCTAATTAAGCTAAATTGAAGTGTTTTCTCAGATGGTATTGATTGCTCAAAATAATAGAGAAAGCCGAGTAACTCAAGAGGCGATGTAGCCTTGTTCACATGCATCACTATGCTAGCCTAGTTGTATGAAAGAAGAGAACCGCAAGCAATTAAGAAAAGTACTGCAGAAGTGATTGCTTAAAGAAAGAGGGAAAGATAAGAAAATAGTGCTGAAACAAGAATGTAAATATATTAAAGTAAGGTTGCAAGAGGCGTTAAGAAGTATGCAACCAGCTGCTGTAGATATCGAAGGATGGGATGCTGCCTTGTCGGCCACGTGCCATACTACCACCGAAATACACAGCAACCAGCTGCTGTAGAGAGAGAAAATGGGAGAAAAACAAAGAGGCAGCCAGCATTCCAAACAACAGATCTGTCTCAGATCTGTGTGAATACATACAGCAGCCAGCAAGAAGAGGAAACCCACTCTGCAGCTATCGTATAAACAAAGAGAAACAGCTGGTTGGTTTCTTGAGGTCCCAACTCATCTGTATGAGGAAAGAATGAGGAAATCCAGATAAAGGAAGGGATGCTGGGTTGTTTTTCTGAACAAATCAGAGAAGGAAAGACCGAAAATAGAAGAGCAGATGAAGGAAAGAGGAAGATTAGAAAGAAGAAAAAAATAGAAGTTGACATGGTTGCTTTCACATGCCAGAGAGGAAGAAAGATCATACGACTCAAAGTTAGGATGTTTTGAGGAAGGAGGCACCGTGGGTTTAATATAAAATACAGAAAGAAGTTGCCGTTTTTAAATATGGAGATTAAAATTGGAAAAGGGGCCCATTCCTTTCTCAAGCAACCCACGCTGTTATTGTGTTTGTAAAGTGGACACAGGAGACACAGCTGAAGGGGGAACTATCCAGACAGACGGACAGAGGCCTGAACCTCGAAATCTCTGACGATTGCTCGAATTTTATTTTTCTATCTCTTTTATTTTAGTTTCATAATATCCGGCTAATTTTTTGTACTAAGGGCAGTCGGTATGGTCTGTCCAATTACAACTGGCTATGCTGCATAATTTAGTTAGTCATGCAATTAAATAACATTTCTTTTGATAACGTGGCTGGTTATAATTTTTAGCCAGCCTCGCCACACGGTATACTGTTAACTAGAATGGCTACTTTTTAATATTTTATTATTCTTTTTTTATGTATATTTTTTTAACAAATTTAAAAGAAAATAAATATAAAGACATTACATATTTTTTCACAAGTAATTAAATAAATTAACAAAACACACATATTTTCTCACAAGTAATTAAATAAATTAAAAAACATACATATTTTCTCACAAGAAATTAAATAAATTAAAATGACATACATATTTGTGATGCTGGAAATAAATAAATTAAAAAGACATTATATACTCTAGCACAAATAAAAATACATTACATATGATAGCCACCTTGAGTTAATTTATTTATGATTGCATTTTGTTGTGTAATGATCCACGCTTTTTCCATTTCTGTTGCCACCTTTGATGGATCTCGACTCATTATATATCTTTCAAATTCTATATCAGTCATCATTTCTTTTGTTTTTATCTCCAGCTGTTTAGTCTGTTCTTTCTCCAAATTTTGCTCCAAAGTTGATTATATCTCCAGCTGTTTAGTTCGTTCTTTCTCCATGCTAACTTTAAGTCTCAATTGCTCTCCTTCGATTCCTGCTTCGGCAAACATGCGGCCTTGTTCAGTTAAATCTTATATTTTTGTAATCAAGTCCTTTTGCAATGATACAAGAGATGTATTTTTATTTTTTCTTTTCTTCGCTGCTTTTCGTCCAGCAGGGCGTGTGTCATGCTCTTCTTCATAATCGGCTGGTGGGTTGTCATCGCCAAGGTTTATTGAACTTGGAGTTGATACTCCAGGAGTTGATGAACCTACACCAGGAGTTGATGAACCTGGTGTTGTTGGAATCGATTCAGAGAAATCTCCAATCTCATTAATATCCAGATCAAGAACACCTCTCTTACTTCTTTGTTGAGTTGGCTTTTGTTGAGCGTTGCAATGGATCCTCCATTTTGGCGAATCCCGAAGCACATTCCAACAATGTTCGAACTTAAATTCATGGCCTTCTTGAATTCTATATACGTCTCTGGCAGTCTCCATCTATATAAAATAATCAATAATTGAAATTAAGAATTTGAATGAAAATAAAAATATGGTTTTAAAAAAAAACAAAGTAATAAACTTACTATATCTTTATCGTTGAAACCACTGGCCGGAGTGTCTTTGACATTTTGGTAGAATCCTGAAAATTTATTTACTTTTGCTTGGAAGATTGAAAAACGATTCATCAGACCACTGCTATTTCTTTCTGTCGTGCCTCCAAGTTGGCTAACAAAATGAATGTGAATTCGTTCCCACAGTTGACTTCTATTTTGATCTGTACCTACCACTGGATCTTCACCAATCATGATCCATGCTTTGCACAGTGCTACATCTTCTTGATTAGACCAATTTTTGTTCTTTTGCTTTTGTGGGGGTTGTGATTGAGAAGCTTGATAAGATGGATTTTGGAATTGACGTGCGTATTGGGGACGATGTGGGAATTGGAATTGGGATGCGTATTGGGGATATTGTGAGTATTGGAACTGGGGTTGGGATATGCATCCAGATTTGGCTGAATCTTGAGGCTGCCACCCAAAATTGAATTCTGGTGGTAGTTTGGAGTTTCTAGATTGGTTAATGTAAGGGTTTATGAATGGAGGTCGATGATCCATAGAGTTTCAAAGGATGTGAAGTGCTGAAGAATGCTAATCGAGAGAAATGAGTGTTGAAGGATAAGAATTGAGTGAAATGAGTGTAGTATTTATAGAGAATTCCCAACGGCTAGATTCCCAACGGCTAGATTCCCAGTGTCTAGATTCCAACTGCTATATTTCAAAGGCTATATTTCCAACGGCTACATTCTCAATTGCTATATAAAGCACTCATTTTCTATTTTGTAATTGCTCAAGTCCATTTCATCTTCTTTGATCCCTCAGATTCATTCTTGTCTACTTTGACTCCTTAACTCCAGATTCTCTTATTTGAATCATCATTTTCATTATATATACAATATGACTTCATCGTCACAGTCTCTTCCAATGTCCGAGTCTGAATCTTCAGAAAATTCGTCAAATTCTAATCGGGAGACGGTTTTTCAATTCCATCAGAAACGGATGAAAACAATTCTGGGCATGTTCATGCCTGATGTAATAAAAGCATTATGTCAACCTCCAAAGAGAAGATATATTAGGCGCAATCGAGAGGAGGCAGCCCAACAACTCTTTAAAGATTACTTCGCCAAAAATCCTGTTTTTCCACATGAGTACTTTCATAAACGGTTTCGGATGCGACGAGAGTTGTTTCTTCGCATTATGAATGATGTTGAAGCTTATGACAATTTCTTCAAACAAAAACCCGATACTACTGGTCGTATGGGGTGCACACCTATACAGAAGATGACAGCTGCGATACGTATACTCTCATATGAAATTTCAGCGGATCTTTGTGATGAGTACATAAAGGTTGGCGAGCGCACTGCGATCAAAATCTTGAAAAGGTTTTGTGATGCTGTAATTGCAATGTATGCGGAACAGTACCTACTCTCACCAAATGAAGACGACATTGCGTGTTTGCTTAAAGAAGGGAAGGAAAGAAGATTTCCAGGTATGCTTGGCTCTATAGATTGTATGCATTGGGAATGGAAGAACTGTCCTTCAGCGTGGCATGGCACGCACAAGGGGAGAAGTGGTAAGCCTACCCTCATATTGGAGGCAGTTACATCAAAAAATCTGTGGATTTGGCATGCTTTTTTTGGTATGGCTGGGTCACACAATGACGTGAATGTCTTAGATCATTCCCCAGTATTCAAACATATCATCAATGGTACAATGCCTTTGGTTAATTACGAGGTGAATGGGAACCAACGTATGTTGTAGTATTACCTATCTGATGGTATATACCCTAAGTGGGCAACTTTGGTGCAGACCATCCCGCATCCAAATACTGGAAAAGAGAAATTGTTTGCCCAAAGACAAGAAGTCGTTAGGAAGGATGTTGAACGGGCATTTGGCGTGCTGAAGATAAGGTGGGCTATAACGCATGGACATGTGTATTATTGGAAAAAAGAAGACGTGAGCAAGATAATGAAACGTGCATCATTCTGCATAATATGATCATAAAAAATGAACACAACACCAACATTGAAGAATGGACACCTCCGACAAATGAACCAGTTTATCTTCCACACTACAATCAAGACCGATCATTTTTAGCGGCACAAATTTCCACTCGACTTAACAGGATTCGCAATGTAGATAACAATCTAGATCTCAGGAGAGATCTCATGGAACACTTGTGGAATAAATTTGGTAATGAAGAAGTTTAAAGAGAATATTTTTAGAAATGTAATTTTTCATATTGTTTGCGATGAATAAAATATTATTTTTAATATTTTTGTTTCTCAATAGCTATAATTTTAATTTTTTGTACAGAATAATTTTAATTTTTTGTTTCTCATATATTTTGTTTACAAATGTAAAGGGAAAAAAAATCAAAAGGTAAAGAGTTATTTTTTATTTTTTTTATAAAAAAAATAATAAAGTAAAGAAAAAAATTATTTGCCCTAATATACAAATTATACCCAAAAACAAAACAAAAAATCCAAAATAATCAAATAAATAAATAAAAAGAGAAACAAAAAAAAATCAAAAACTATATACAAGTTATATATATAAGGAGAGAGAAAGAAAAGTAGGAGAGAGAATTACTTTTGGCTGGCTGCCCTTGTGTTACATGTGGCCAGCCATTTAACAAACTTTGAAGTGGGCTCCACTGATGGCCAGCACCACACCGTAAATACATTGTGGCCATGTGTTACTACCTGGTCAAACACTCCCCATACCGGATGCTCTAAGGTTGAGGATGAAACCCCATTAATAAAATAATAATTCTTTTATTTATTTATTTAATTACAATTATGTGTGTTTGATTATTTATGATTTTGGCTTCATCAAATTAATAGATGTTAATTATTTTTACCATCAATGCCATGTATTTTTTGTTATTAATATTACTATCTAATTAATTAAATGCTTGGTTTTTAATTGAATAAAAGTAAACCCTTTGATTCATTGTTTTCTTTTAATTGTAATTTAAATACATTGCATGCTTAGATTAATACTTTGATCCATTGTCTTTTGAATTAAGATATGATACATTGAATGCTTATAAATTATATATTTAAAAGTGAAGGAAATTTGAATTTTGAATACTATATTAATGAACTTAAATGTTTAAATCTCTAAAAATTGAAAATTAATAAATAAATAAGTAAAAGATTATGGATTTAATGGTGGTGGAATCTGATACCTTAGTAATTTCTCTCACTTGATTCAATCCTTATTTTTAGTTGTTTTATTTTAATTTTACATGTTTAATTCAACCACCCTTCATAAAAAGTGTTAACTAGGTTAAGGTTAAATTTTTAGGATTTTTAATTTGTTTTCCCGTTCATTCTAAATCAAGTCATTTTCAGTTTGACATTACACTTGCATATCTCTATACTCCAATTCGATTCATGCGCTTTCTAGCAATTATAAATTTAAAATTTGCACAATACAGACCCGAAAAGAAAAATGTATCTTTTGAGAGTGTCTTTGAATTGGAATTGAGATGGGTCTCTCTTTTTATTGTGGATCAAATGGAATAGAAGATTATTGCATGCTTCTTCTTTAAGACTTATTGACATGAAACAAAGTTTTATTAAATTAAGGTAACCCTTTCAAAAGTCAAATCCAAACGACTTGGTTTTGAAACAACTCCTTGATTCCTAGTTGGAGATCACATTATTAGAGCTGATTTTTTATTTTCAAAAAAAAAAAAACTTACACAAAACACTACTAACGGGATAATGGTACTTGTTGTGCAAATTTTAAATTTATAACTCGCAAGCCCACGAATCGAATTGGAGTATAGAGATATACAAGTACGAGGTCGAACCCACAGGGACTTGATTTAAAATTAATGGGAAAACAAATTAAAAAGCCTAATATTTTAACCTTAACCTAGTTAACAATTTTTCGGGAGAATGAATGAATTGAAATTGCAAAATTAATTAAAACAACTAAAAATGGCGATTAAATCAAGTGAGAGAAATTACTAAGTATCGGATTCCTCCACCATTAAATTCATAATATTCCAATTATTTATTCATTAATTCCCAATTTTAAAGATTTAAACATTTAAGTTCATTAATATGGTGTTCAAAATTCAGATTTTCCTTTGCTTTTAAAGATGTAATTTTTAAGCATTCAATGTATCCTATTTTAATTCAAAAGACAATGGATCAAAATATTAATCTAAGCATCCAATATATTTAAATTAAAATAAAAGAAAACAATGAATCAAAATATTTACTTTTATTCAATTAAAAACTAAGCAATGATTAACTAGATATTAATATTATAACAAAAAATACATGGCATTGATGGTAAAAATAATTAACATCTATTAATTTGATGAAGCCAAAATCATAAATAATCAAACACACATAATTTGGAATTAAATAAATAAATAAAAGAAGAATTATTTCATTAATGGAGTTTTATCCTCAACCTCAGTACAAGAAATTAGCCGGACATTATGAAAGAATTAAAGCAAAAGAGATAGAAAAATTAAACCCGGTCATCGTCGGAGATCCCAATGCCTTCTGCCCCGATCTCTCTGCTTCAGCCTTCTTATCACCCGATTCTGCTATGTATTGTGTGATAGAGAGGTCCAATTTATAGATGCAAATATACAATAAACAACATGGGTTGCTGTTCTTAGGAAATCCATGTAGGCCCCTTTCTTAATTCCAGCCGATCCTTGTATGGCCGACTCTTCCTCTTTGCTGCAAGTAAGGTAAGAACAATCCTGCCCCTCTCTTTTCTTTCTTATTCTTTCTATTTTCAATTTTCCTAGGTTCTCTCTCTGTTTTGATTTCTGTTCTACACACACGACATCTTCTATTCTCTGTATTTTCTACATCTTATCTCTTTCTTTTATTACAAGAATCGGCCACGGTTCTTTCTATTTCTAGTGTCCCAACTTTCTTCCTTTTTTATTTTCTATTTTAGCTGCTCTTTCTATTCTTAATCTTCTTTCTTTTGTCTCTATTTCTTCTTACTTTTCACGCTTATTCTTTCCTTCTTTCCTTTGTATTTGCTGGTTTTAAATTGTAGAGTTTCCATGCAATACGCACCTGACAAGACATAAAATGCACTTAATTAGATATAATTAATTAATATAATATATTAACAAATATAATTTTAGAATATATAATATATTACAATAATAATATAAAATAAACAAAATTTAAGAACTAACTAATCAAATATTCAAGGGTAAAATTATCATATTTCTGTGCTTATCAAATACTCCCAAACTTAGATTTTGCTAGTCCTCGTGCAAAACTAAAATTAAAAATAAAATAAAAATCCTAAACTAAACCACTTTCGCTGGCATTCTCAATTGCATTTACCGTATGTAACAAGCCTTTAAACCCCTAGCTCATCACTAGTGGACGAGTTATAGTCTCGTGAGGGCTTCGAGTGATGATACACACAAACATCAAATTTAAATTTCAGCAAAAATATCTAAACAAAAATTTAAATATTATACAACTCCAAAATTATTTTACAAAACTTATACCCGGAGTGTAGTGTGTGACAACTAATATTATTATAACCTTTTTTTTTTCAAAATACGCACAAGTTTTGCAACCACCAGCCGAAAATATGCTTCGACTCCAAATCTCACAAAGTTATATCTCTCAGAAACACTTTAGCTCAGAGATTGGGTTAAATTTCTCTCAAAAGTATATGTGAGCGGAATAATTTTTCAAATACAAATATCTCACATATTTATCATCAAAGAATGACTGATAACAAAAAAAACACAGATCTCATGAATGGATGTTATTTTCCTAAGAACATTGAAATAATACACCATAATTATTCATCATCTATTATTTACTAAAATACCATATTACACTTAAGATCAATAGGACTTCTAATATGACAAAATGTGGCTAAGGA
The DNA here is from genome assembly GCA_013350335.1 of Chimonanthus salicifolius. Taxonomy (NCBI): domain Eukaryota; kingdom Viridiplantae; phylum Streptophyta; class Magnoliopsida; order Laurales; family Calycanthaceae; genus Chimonanthus; species Chimonanthus salicifolius. The sequence continues at coordinate 65,433,035 of CM023538.1, read as the reverse complement.
CCGAGTCATATCAAAAAAGGATAATAAGACTCTAAAATTAATTACTTTGAGCAGAAAAGGTAGAGGTCTTCAAAATTTTAAAATGAGATATTCTTCCTCTATTTTTTTTTTCAACACTTTCAAAGTATTTCTCTTGTTTTTTTATCACTCTTTTTTTTCACTTCCTTCTTTTAATGTATGGATCTTCCCACTCTATTTTTTTTCTTTTTCTCAATTTTTTTTGTTCTGATGCTCTTTTTTTTTCCTTTCAAGTGTCATAATTTTCTTAGAGTACCATCCTAATAACAATCATCTCTAACCTTTTTCGGGCGAATAGGTCACAGATAATTCAATGAAGGCTCAAACTCCACAATCAGAATTGGGTATGGTTAACATGGCTAATCAATAAAAATAGGCTATCATATAAAAGCTCAAAAATGGAAACTAAGAGGATAATATGACCAAAATAGGTAGGCTTCAAAAGCTCAAACGATCCAAAATAAAGGCCTATATCACTTCCTAAGTTTTATATGACTATTTTTAGCTTCCAATAAATTCAGAAAAATTTCAAGTGTAATAATCCAATTTTGATCTCATTCTCAGTATATGACCAAAGCAAAGAATAATGAGATCTTACAAATAGTAATGCGCATATAAAACAAAATAAGAATTTACTTAAAACCCTCAGAAAAATAGAATGGCTCAAAACTCACTGGGTCACAAGTCTCCACTGGTATTCTTCCGACGATTACTTTACTTATGAATATTTTTTTTTCAAACTAATATTAACATGGTTATGTAAAGATTTTCCAAGCATAAATTTCATAAAATCCAAATGGAAAAGCATGATATAAAAATTTTAATCCACACATTAATGTTGAAAAATCAATTTTTTTTTTAATTTTCAATTTTTTTTTCAAAATGGACACAAGAGGTTTTTTTTTTAAATGTACTCAAATGACTCAAAAAACACACAAAATTGACACAGTGTAACCCCTCAATACCCCCAAACTTAAATTAGACATTGTCCTGAATGTTCCCTAATCTACAGTGATCAGTTACAAATTAGAAGAAAATATCCTAATACAACAACAATGCCTCTATACTGACTCTCACACAAGATGGACAGACTCAAACAAATTCAAAAATCTTAGACTAGACTGACTCAACAAAACTAAATTCTACAGATACACAGACACACCGACAGACTGACTCGGACTCAACTGACAGACATACTAATCAACCCTGGTCCAATACAGGTGGCTTTTCAACACCGACGGAGAGAGACTCAAATTTTTCCTTCCATTTACTGGTCTCCAAAAGTGGAGTGATTTTGAGCAAAGCATTCACTTCTTTGGCCCCTTTTTCATTGAAATTAGTGCCAAAATTTGACAAGCATTCCTCAAATGGATCATCGCATGTAAAGTTTAGAAAAGACTCATGGATTGTACTGTCAATCATGTTTACCTCACATAGGTCATCCGTATCTGGAGGCTGGTGGCCACAATTAAACACATTGAGCTCTAAAGTCATGTCACCAAAAGACAATTTAAGCACTCCATTCCTGCAATTGATGATTACATTTGAGGTGGCCAAAAAGGGTCGACCCAAAATTACTGGAATTTGCCACTGGTGTTCATAACAGGTTGTGTATCAATGACTATAAAGTCCACTGGAAAATAAAACTTATCAACCTTGATTAGAACATCTTCTATTACACACACCTCTTGGAATTTTGACTGATCTATCAGCCAATTGAAGTGTAACAGGTGTGGGTTTCAGTTCTCCTAGCCCCGATTGCTCGTACAGAGAGTGGGGCAACAAATTAACGCTCGCTCCTAAATCAAGTAAAGCTCGATCTATCGAGTGGTCACCAATGACATAAGAAATTGTTGGACTTCCAGGATCCTTGTACTTGATATGAGTTTTCTGTTGAATAATGGTGCTCACATGTTCAGCCAAAAATGCTTTCTTTGGAACATTCGTCCTCCTTTTTAGCATACAGAGATCTTTCAAGAATTTTGCATAAGAAGGTATTCGTTTAATAGCGTCGAGGAGAGGAATGTTTATGCGGACTTGCTTGAACACCTCTAACACGTCGCTATGTGGTGTACCTTTCTTAATTGAAATAAATCTTTGTGGGTAGGGAGATTTTGGGACAAAATCAGTCGTGACAGACTCTTTGGGTTCCTTCTCAGGCGGGCAATCAATGCCCTTTGATGGCTCAGATTGATCATGACTTTGGTCATCCTGTTGTCTATCTTTTGGCACCGTAACCTGATTATCAACTGTTTTCCCTGACCTATGAGTGATGATAGATTTAACATCTCCATGATGCACTTTGAACTGACCCTTAAATTGGGAATGGGTTAACTAGGGAATTTGCCATTTTCCCTCTCTTTGATAGCACTTACAAGTTGCCCTATCTGTGTTTCAAGCTTCAGTATAGCTTGGGAACTTGACTGCAGGGCTTGCTGAGTGGACTGTATGAATTGTTGTAGTGTTTCCTCCAGAGAGGGTTTATGCTGTTGTAAACCAAGTTGATAGGACTGACTCTGGGGTGGATGGAATGGCTGACCATGTGAATGGAATGGTTGACTAGGTGCTTGAAACTGATGAGATCCCTGATTTATGTGCTAGTTCTGACTCCACGAGAAATTAGGGTGATTTCGCCAATTGGAGTTATAGGTAGTAGAGAATGGACTTCCCTGCTGCTTCCCAAAATTATTTAGTGCATTAGCCTGTTTGGTTAGGCACTCCAGATTTGCGTTTAGGGAAGGACATGTTTGTGTTGTATGTCCCGGATTAGTACACAAAATATACACCTCAGACTGCACGCCCATTGACTGACTCACCCTCTGACTCATTACCAAAACCTCTACCTTTTTAATCAGATTTGCGATTGTGATTTTAACATCAAAATCATTGTTAACTTCATACAATCCTCCTTTTTTGGAGATTTGTCCTGAACTCTCTTTTGGAAAAGTCCCATCACTGACAATTCTCCGCCAAATTTTCCAAGAAATTCCATCCTTCAACTTGACTTTGTTCCAAAAATGCCTCATTTTTCATAGGCTCGATCAAAGTATGGCTAGATGTGGTTAAGCCATTATAGAAAAATTGAATGAGTCTCCAAGTTTCAAAACCATGATGGGGACATTTACTCAACAGATCCTTAAATCTTTCCCACAACTCCGAGAATTGTTCACCCTCTTTCTAAATAAAATTTGAAATTTTTATTTTTGAGGGCTCTCGTTTTAGATATTGGGAAAAATTTATTCAATAATTTATTTACCAATTGATCCCAAGTGTTGATGGAATTTGTGGGGAGGGAGTTCAACCATGATTTCGTTTTTTCTTTGAGAGAAAAAGGAAAGAGGCGAAGTTTAATAAATTCATCAGTGACATTTTGAAGTTTGATAGTGGCGCAAATCTCTAAAAATTCCTTAACGTGTAAGTAAGGATCCTCACGATCAAGGCCATGGAAAGCGGGGAGGAGATGCAAAAGGCATGGTTTTAGCTCATAGGTGGCATTGGTGGCTAGGATGACTATGCTAGAGGGTGTGTTGGCTACGACAAATGAAAAATAATCTCGAAGAGTTTACTCCTGTTCTCCGGCCATTTTGGATGATGACGACGATGATAACGGTGGACTGTCTATATATATGATTAGACCTGACTGAGCTCCGAACGCAACGATCGGTGGTATGACGGACAGTTAACTCGAACCAAGCGATTGGTGGAGTCACGAACCCATATACTCACACACAAACACACTCAAATAAATCCACACAAAATATGCCCTAAAACTACACTGACACATAGATCCTACACTCTAGACTACTCCTAATATCCTTTCCAAAAAAATTTAAGTCTCCAAGGAGAGTTTAACCACAAGCACAGCCAAGTAAGTTTCCTGGTAAGTGGAGAAGCACAATGGCAATCGACTTAAGCTTCCATTTATCCTTTCGGTTATTTACACTTTGGTGATAAAACTAGCGTAGACATCGTGCTTGAAGCAAAACTATTCACCGGTGAACTTAAAATAACTGAATTAAAGATGTTCCTATTGAGCATGAACATCCCTAAACGATGGTTCTAGATTGTTTTTAAAATACAATGCATGAACCAATTTTTACTAATCTTTTGAATTTTATTTTTTTTTGTGAATGCAATCCTAAATTACCAATGCAAAATTCAAGCAAATATGAAGACAATAAGCAAACAATTTAATCTAATGCATGAACTAGCAACCTAAATGCATGAGCAAATTAAATATGCACTTTTTTTTATGCAAAATAAATGCAAGACAACCTAGTAAAAACTATATGAATGCATGAAAAAATTAAAAATTTAAATAAAGTGGTTTAGGCACTTACCTTGGTCTCTAGTCACTTTTGTCAAAATAAAATTTTGGTTTTATGCGTGCAATTCAAACCTTGCAAAAATCAACAAACAAAACCTAGGTGAAGACACCAAATCACATACAAACATGCATGAACCTAGATCTAGATGCAAAATTCCTAAATCTACAACTAGTGGAAAGATTAAACTAATAGAATTTTTAATTTAATTTTTCCATTTCAAACCCCCAAGTCCCCGCCAACGGCGTCAAAAACTTGTTGTGCAAATTTTAAATTTATAACTCGCAAGCGCACGAATCGAATTGGAGTATAGAGATATGCAAGTATGAGGTCGAACCCATAGGGACTTGATTTAGAATGAACAGGAAAACAAATTAAAAAGTCTAATATTTTAACCTTAACCTAGTTAACAATTTTTCAGGAGAATGATTGAATTGAAATTACAAAATTAATTAAAACAACTAAAAATGACGATTAAATCAAGTGAGAGAAATTACTAAGGTATCGGATTCCACCACCATTAAATTCATAATATTCCAATCATTTATTTATTAATTCCCAATTTTAAAGATTTAAACATTTAAGTTCATTAATATGGTGTTCAAAATTCAGATTTTCCTTCGCTTTTAAAGATATAATTTCTAAGCATTCAATGTATCTTATTTTAATTCAAAAGACAATGGATCAAAGTATTAATCTAAGCATCCAATTTATTTAAATTAAATTAAAAGAAAACAATGAATCAAAGGATTTACTTTTATTCAATTAAAAACCAAACAATGATTAATTATTAATATTAATAACCAAAAATACATGGCATTGATGGTAAAAATAATTAACATCTATTAATTTGATGAAGCCAAAATCATAAATAATCAAACACACATAATTTGGAATTAAATAAAAGAAGAATTATTTCATTAATGGGATTTCATCCTCAACCTCAGTATAAGAAATTAGCCGGACATTATGAAAGAATTAAAGCAAAAGAGATAGAAAAATAAAACCCGGCCATCGTCGAAGATCCTGATGCCTTCTGCCCCGATCTCTCTGCTTCAGCCTTCTTATCACCCGATTCTGCTATGTATTGTGTGACAGAGAGGTCCAATTTATAGATGCAAATATACAATAAACAACGTGGGTTGCTGTTCTTAGGAAATCCATGTGGGCCCCTTTCTTAATTCCAGTCGATCCTTGTATGGCTAACTCTTCCTTATTCTTTCTATTTTCAATTTCCCTAGATTCTCTCTCTTTTTTTATTTCTATTCTACACACGGCATCTTCTATTCTCTGTATTTTCTACATCTTATCTCTTTCTTTTATTACAAGAATCGGCCACGGTTCTTTCTATTTCCAGTGTCCCAACTTTCTTCCTCTTTTATTTTCTATTTTAGCTGCTCTTTTTTGTTTTTTTTGAAAGGTTAAAATTTCATTAAAAGAACAAGAATACAAAAGATAACAAGAGAGGAGTACAAAGGAGGCCTAAGAGGTATAGACCAATAAAAACTACCAAATTACAAACACTCAAAGAAACCAAAACAAAATAAAAGCACAAAGACTATCCATCCGATATGTGAAAAGTTCCCCTTATAGTTCCGTCTACACCATTCTTTGCAAAGAAATCCGCCACCCCATTAGCTGAGCGGCTAACGAGCGAGAACGAAACCTCCATTGACGCTACCAACCCCTTTATCTCCCGTATCAAAGTAGCAAGCTTCCACAGAGGACGCTTCTCCCCTTGAGCCCATCCTTCTATTCTTCATCTTCTTTCTTTTGTCTCTTTTTCTTCTTGCTTTTCACGCTCATTCTGTCATTCTTTTCTTTGTATTTGTGGTATTAAATAGCAGCATTTCCATGGAATACCCACCTGACAAGACATAAAAATGCACTTAATTGGATATAATTAAATAATATAATATATTAACAAATATAATTTTAGAACATATAATATATTACAATAATAATATAAAATAAATAAAATTTAAGAACTAACTAATCAAATATTCAAAGGTAAAACATAAGTAATTCCAACTTGAACTCTTTTCTAGTTTTATTTTCATAAAAACACTTAAAAATTTGTAAGTTATTAAGTATTAGTATAATACAAGTATATTTGTGTTATTTATAATATAAATATAGACAAGGACACATGACTAAATAGACTAGAAGGCCATACGAGATAAGTTTTGAAGACAAATTTCATGAGCTCAGTGTACTTATTTAGCTAAACTGGCTAAAAATCAATCTGAAGCCAAACCACCACTATTTTATATATTCAAGCTTATTTGTCTGTCAAGAGTTTAGATTAGATTCGTGCTAAGCTTAAAATTTAATTGTGATTCAATGACAAAAGACATTCTGTCATGTTCTCATGTTGAATTAAAAAAATGTTATATATATTGATGTAGGATAGGTATCGATCCGAAAAAAATCTCATCCGAATCGAAAATCCAGCCACAAAATCGAAAAAAATTAAGAAGTGTTTATTTTAGTTTATTTCTATTTTTATATTTGTAAAATTAAATTTATCTAGATTTATTCCTATTTTTATATTTGGGTTTTCTATAAAAACCTTTCCTGAGGAGTAGGGATGTAAGTAGCATATTTGAATGATGAATTAAGTTGCAATTTTCCAATCCCCTCTTCTTTCTTCCTTGCTCGTGGGTGGACTCCCACTTCTTCTCTCTTCTCTTCTTCTTCTTTCTCTTCTTCATATTTACTTCTCTCTGTTTCTTCCCCTCTTTTTTTCCCCTCTTCTTCTGCAAGTCTCTAGCGCACCAGACGCTACAGTATCAGCCGTTGATCGCCTCCTCGTCAGGCTACTGCCACTACTCCACCCATCTGTTTCTGCCGTTTTGCTGCACCCGTCCATTAGCCCTCCACATCACTGCTAACACGCCAGATCTACTATCACAACCATCGCCTGCCAACCACCATATCCGCGAAGAGCTAAGCCACGCCTCTGCCTCTTGTTGCAGACACACACGGCCAGATCCCAAGCAGCACGATTGTCTGCTGCAGACTACAAGCCCAACTGTCCTCAACCCAAGTCTCCTTCAAACAAACCCATCACAGCCTAGCCTCAAACCGTCCCATCTACCCCTTTACCCAATTTTCTTTAATACCCATTGCCCAGCTAGCTTGGACGTCCCCTTCCCCATTCCAATTTTCTTTAATACCCATTCCCAAGCTAGCTTTGGTGTCGTTGCAACGCCCCTCCCTCTAACCACCGTCATCAAAGTAGAAATATATGGATATTTAGTGGTGAGGGAGGCGAACGTCATGACGCAAGCCAAGTCCAAGTCCGAAGACCCGACCCTTGACTGGCCCAAGTAGTGTGTGTCCATAATATTTTTCACACACTCTCATAATCCAGCAGAAATTTAAACATTTATTTCAATATCATGAATAGTCAACATATCTCATAGCGATAAGGAACCCCACATACTTGAGTCAAATACAATACTAGAGTATGAAAGTTGAGAGTCACACAATAATTACATTCCCCAAAAGAATATCCTTAATACATCACATTATTCTCGAATTTTCAAAATACATAAATAGACTAAGCTCTCCGAGCTCCTTATTGCATCCATCTCACTCGCATTCGACCATCCCTTTTTCCAATTTCATCCATAAACTACAAACCTGCAAACATAATTTGTAGGGGGGAAATTTATAGGCTTAGTCAACTCGCCCAGTAGGAATTCTGAGCATATAGTATGCCCTACGGTGGGTCATATCGAGACATTGTACATAATTGTACTTTTATCAAATTCCGATTGTCACATAGCAAACTATAGGTTTGAGGTGATTCCTCTTGCTTACTTAGCCTCCTAATGCCCCTCACAATGTTCATCAGTTTTCATCTAAAAAAGAACAGTTATTATATCCGGGATATCCTGCACAAAGAAAAAAAGAAAGAAAAAATTAAATTCTAACATAACAAATAAAGTCATTTTTCAAATCTTAATTGCCATTAGAAATTTAAACTGCGATGTGATGCGATGATGCTTGATTTTGACAAAACTATGTGAATTGGAATTGAGATGGGTCTCTCCAAGTAGATTCTTTATGACTTAATTGATATGAAACCAAATTTTATTTAAATATGGTAACCCAATAACCCTTTCAAAAGTCAAATCTAAAGGATTTGATTTTAAAGAAGTCCATGATTCCTAATTTGAGATCACATGATTAGAGCTGATTCTTTTTCTTTGATTTTAAACAAAGCGTTACCAACTGGAGAATGGTACTCACGATTTCTGAACATAAAAAAGGTAGGGACTAGGGAGCCTTCAGTAGGCCTCATCATGGGTTGGGATCTCCTCTACGTCAGACGGACCGATTTAGATATAAAAGTCGAAATCTTTCTGCAGCTTACTAGTATAATGCAAGTATATTGTGTTATTTATAATAAAAAATATACATAAGTACATATTACTAAATAGACTATAAAGCCAGACAATATGATGCAACACGTGTGTCACACCCGTGACATACACGGCTTGTAACCAATGTTATCAGAACCGGACCGTCTAACAAACTATCTTCGAGGCATTTTAGGTTCAATCGGATTCAGCCGCGGTCAAAGCCGTTGAAAGCCGGTCAAGTAGTAATATAATATAAATATTACATATAACATTAAATAAGACATATTTTACCAATAATATTAATATAAATATTAGCAATAATATTCAAACTCTAAGTAATATACCAAAACGGTGAAAGATATGAGATAGAAATAGTTATAAATATTTATATTTCAAATATACATATTTTTTAATATTAATGTTTTATATTTTGAATAGGAATTTTTTTTAAAAAAAAATTGAAAAGATTTAAAAAAAAAATTCAAATTTTATGAGCCGCGGTTCGAGGATTACGTTTTCTGGGTCAAAACCTCCGAATCATTCCTATTTTTAGTGTTTAGGGTTCCTTGCGTGTTTGTGATTGTTTCTCTAAGGATTCTCACCGTTATCGGAGTACAACTGCAGCCTCGAAGTATCTCTTCCCCTTCGCGCTCAGACTGCTTGAGTTTTCCCTGCTGTCTGTGTCAAGGAGGACCCTGCCGAACCTGTAACAGGTTCGCCAATCCGTCCCAACACCACCTTCAGCCCCATTCTTCCTTAACCTCCTTCATCTAGATCTTACTATTCTTCAAGTCCCATCTGTTAAAGATGTAATTTACCTTTAACATAAGGGTAGTTTACACTTTATTTTGCATTAGATTTAATTAGGGTTTACTGACTTCTATATAAGTCATCTCTTTGTACTGTTTACATTAATTGGAATATACAGTTCTTTCATGGTATCCCGAGTTGAGTTCGATTCCTAGCCTCGCATTGCATCGCCTCCACCGCGTCCCCTCTTGCATCGCATCTGCCGTGTCCCCTCTTGCAACCGAACCGATCTGAGATCAGATCTCAGATCTGCAACCAGCCGGTTCACTGTTTAGAACCTCCATTCGCAGCCCCTCTTGCATCGCATTTGCCGCGTCCACCTCTTGCAGCCGAACCGATTTGAGATCAGATCTCAGATCTGCAACCAGATCTGCAACCAACCAGTTCACTGTTTAGCACCTCCATTCGCAGCCCCTGCTTTTGCTTCCGCCAGTCTGATATCAGATCTCCGATCTGCAACCCGATCTGCAACCAGCCCTCTTGCTGCCCTTGCCGTTCAGATCTGCCTCTTGCAGCCGAACTGATCTGAGATCTGGAGGTCCGACTCCGATCTGCAACCAGCCCTCTTGTTGTCCTTGTCGTTCAGATCTGCCTCTTACAGCCGAACCGATCTGAGATCAGATCTCAGATCTGCAACCAGCCCTCTTGCTGTCATCGCCTCTCAGATTTCAGCCCTGCTCGTGCTTCCGCCCGTCTGAGATCAGATCGTCTTCCACTCAGATCTGCGACCCACCTCCATTTGCAGTCCCCTGCTCTTGCTTCCGCCTGTACTCGTGCAACGTGCTGCAGAAGTTTCCATTCTGCTTGCCCAGTTCAGCACCCTTGTTTTGCAATTTCGTTACCATGGCCGGTGAACGTGACAACTCTCTTCAAGCCATTAGTGTAAAATTGAATGAAAATAACTACACTTATTGGGCTTATGTTATGCAGAATTTTTTGACAGGAAAAAACATGTGGCGTTACATGTCTGGTGCCATAGTTGCTCCTACGAATATCAAAGCAGATGATTATGCTCAATCTTTAGTTCATTGGACCACAAATAATTCCAAAATTATCACCTGGATAAATAACTCTGTTGAGCTCTCCATTGGTATGCAACTCGCCAAGTTCTCCACCGCCAAAGCTATTTGGGATCACTTAGAGAGGTTGTGCACGCAATCTAACTTTGCTAAAAGATATCAACTCGATAATGACATTGTGATGGTTCGACAGGGAGATCTGAGTATTCAATAGATTTATTTTGTCATGACTAGTTTCTGGGATCAACTTGCATTAACAGAACCTGCGGGCCTTAGTTACATCGCCCTTTATTGCACTTATCGAGAAGAAGGGCGACTTGTTCAATTTTTATCAGCTCTTCGGGATGATTTTGAGGTACTTCGAGGTTCCATTCTTCATCGTAGTCCACTCCCCTCTGTAGATACGGTGGTCCACGAACTGTTAGCGGAAGAAGTTCGTGTCAAGTCTCATGCTGGAAATGGTCTTTCATCTATGTCTCGTCAGACTATCTAGCAGTGCCATCAAAATCATTTTCTAGTCCACAGACACAACAGCGCCAAGGTGGGCGTATTGCCATTGATGATTGTAGTTACTGTAAGCAGAAAGGTCATTGGAAGGCACAATCTCCTTTGTTGATGAAAAGACAACAAAATCGATGCCCCCACCAACGCAGCATCGCACCGCCAATGTTGTTACATCTGAGAATGAAGCTTCACCATCTACTCCTTCACTGTCCAGCCTTGCCGATCAGCTACAGAAGTTTCTCTATTCTCATCAGTCTAATGCATTGTCCACTGTTTCTCCCTCCATAGGTTTGCCTCCTTCCTCTTCTTTAGGTATTTCTCCCTCCACATGGGTCTTCGACTCTGGAGCCACTCATCACATGTCTAATGATATTTCTTTATTTATGTCTTTATCCCCTTCTCATTCATATGTTTCTGTGCTCACTGCCAATGGTACTCCCATGCCCCTGGCAGGTGTTGGTTCTATTCTGTCTTCTTCTTTATGCCTCTCTATTGTTTATTGCATTCCTCATCTTACTTTAAATTTGATCTCAATCAGTCAGTTATGTGATTCTGGGTACGCTGTTCATTTTTCTCCCACTTCGTGTTCTGTGCAGGATCCTCATTCCAAGAGGCAGATTGGGACCGGCCGTAGAGAAGGAGGATTATATGTGTTAGAGCAGCTTCGGGTTCCTGATGTTGCAGCTTCTTCAGTAGATTTGTCGTCTTTCCGTTTGAGTCCTAGTTCTTCTAGTTTTTATTTATGGCATTCTCGGCTTGGCCATGTTTCTAGTTCACGTTTGAAGTATTTAGCTTTTACAGGAGCTTTAGGAAATTTACAGCATCGTGACATTTCTGATTGCAGTGCTTGTAAACTAGCAAAATTTTCTGCATTGCCTTTTAATAATAGTTCATCTATATCTCTTGCTCCTTTTGATTTAATTCATTCTGATGTGTGGGGACCAACCCCTATTACCACAAAAGGAGGGTCCAGCTATTATGTGTCTTTTATTGATGATTATTCTCGTTATTGTTGGATTTATTTGATGAAATGCCGTTCAGAATTCTTTACTATTTTTCAAAATTTTCGTTCACTCGTTCATACACAGTTCTCAACCACCATTAAATGTTTTCGAGGTGATTTGGGTGGAAAGTATACCTCTGGTAATTTCTCTCAATTGCTTGCATCTGATGGAACCATTCATCAGTCATCTTGCACTGACACTCCCGAGCAAAATGGAGTTGCGGAAAGAAAACACAGGCATATCATTGAAACTGCTCGCTCTTTGTTACTCTCTGCCAGTGTTCCTAACACCTTTTGGGGAGAAGTAGTTCTCACTGCAACTCATGTGATCAACAGAATCCCTTCTGTTGTCACTTCTGCCAAGTCTCCATTTGAACGGTTATATGGTAAAATTCCAGAATATTTTACTTTGAAAGTTTTTTGTTGTACATGCTTTGTTCTTCGTCCTCATAATGAGCGCACTAAATTATCTGCACGCTCTGCCATGTGTGTTTTTCTGGGTTATGGTGAGGGACAAAAAGGATATCGATGTTATGATCCTGTTGCACACAAATTATATGTTTCTCGTCATGTTGTTTTTCTTGAACATATTCCTTTCTATTCTGTTTCATCTAACTCTGTCAATGTTCCTCACTCTGAGGTCCTATACATTGATCCTTTCTCTGCTGTTAATGATTTGTTTGTGTCTGATACGGTGTCTGCATTGCCTAACTCTGTTTCTCCTATTTCTTCTACTCCTGTTAAAGTTGTATCATCTGTAGATATTAATCCTCCCTCTCCCTCGGCTGACTCTCCTTCATCCTCTGATGATGTGGATCTTGCTACTCCTCGTGTTTCTTCGAGAGTTCGAAAGCCTCCAAATCGCTTTGGTTATTCTCATGATGATTTTGGTTATTCTTGTTACTCTACTTCATTTTCTTCCTTTCTGACTTCCATTCATACTTTGTCTGAACCAACCTCCTATAAGGAGGCTATTTGTGATCCTCTTTGGCAACAGGCTATGGATGAAGAACTTTTGGCATTGCATAAGACTAGTACATGGGATTTAGTACCTCTTCCTCCAGATAAGCATGCAATTGGTTGCAAATGGGTGTACAAAATTAAGACCAAGTCTGACGGTTCCGTGGAGCGCTATAAGGCCCGTTTGGTTGCTAAGGGTTTTGCACAAGAATATGGCATTGATTACGATGAGACTTTTGCCCCTGTTGCAAAAATGACTTCTGTTCGTACTTTGATTGCAGTTGCCTCTGTTCATCAGTGGAGTTTGTCACAGCTGGATGTTAAAAATGCCTTTCTTAATGCGATCTCTCTGAAGAAGTTTATATGACTCCTCCCCCTGGAGTTTCTCATAATCATGGGGAAGTATGTAAACTTCAAAAGGCATTATATAGTCTAAAACAGGCACCTCGTGCCTAGTTTGAAAAGTTCTCCACAGTGATTGTTTCTCTTGGATTTCAATCCAGTGCTCATGACTCAGCACTCTTTGTTCGTTCTACGTCTGCTGGACGTATTCTCCTCCTTTTGTATGTTGATGATATGATCATGACTGGTGATGATCTTGATAGTATTGCACAATTGAAGGTTCAGTTGCACAAACAATTTGAAATGAAAGACTTGGGGATGTTGCGATACTTTCTTGGGATAGAAGTTGTCAAGTCTCCCAAAGGCTGCCTACTTTCCCAATCTAAATATACTGCAGATGTTCTTCAGAAAGCTCGTATTACTGACACCAGACCCATCGCGACGCCTTTAGAGCTTAATGTTAGTTATGTTTCATCTGACGGTGTACCTTTATTCGATCCTACATTGTATCGCACTATTGTTGGGAGTTTGGTTTATCTCACCATTACACGGCCTAACATTGCATATGCAGTTCATATTGTAAGCCAGTTTGTTTCCGCACCAACTACTGTTCATTGGGCCGCTGTTGTTCATATTTTGCGGTATGTTCGTGGAACTTTACATCAAAGTTTGTTGATTCCCTCATCATCCACCTTAGAGTTACGTGCGTTCTCTGATGCTGGATGGGCAGGTGATCCTTCTGATCGCAAATCCACTACTGGGTTTTGTGTCTTTCTGGGTGATTCTCTCATTTCCTGGAAAAGCAAAAAACAAGATGTTGTTGCTCGTTCGTCTGCTGAGGCCGAGTATCGAGCTATGGCCTCCACCACTGCTGAGATTGTTTGGCTTCGTTGGTTACTTGCAGACATGGGAGTTTCACTCACTGCCCCTACTCCTATGTACTGTGACAACAAAAGTGCTATTCAAATTGCACATAATTCAGTTTTTCATGAGCGCACCAAGCATATTGAGTTGGACTGCCATTTTGTTCGTCATCATCTATAGATTGGCACTCTTTCTCTTCCATATGTCTCTTCTGCCATGCAGCTGGCTGACTTCTTCACGAAGTCCCACACTGTTACACGTTTTCAGTTTCTTCTTGACAAACTCTCGATGCTTAACACTGACACATCGTGAGTTTGAGGGCGGGTGTTAAAGATGTAATTTACCTTTAATATAAGGGTAGTTTAGACTTTATTTTGCATTAGATTTAATTAGGGTTTAGTGACTTCTATATAAGTCATCTCTTTGTACTGTTTACATTAATTGGAATATACAGTTCTTTCACCATCAATCCTTTACCGTCCCAACTCCATCTCGTCACCATTCTTCTCCTTTGATCCTTCATCTACGAACAGTCCCTTCTCTGTTCAGTTGAACAGATCCCACTCATACTAACCCCTTTCTTAATTAAACTAAGTCCATCAATCCCACTTAACCCAATTACCTTTAACCTCTTTCATCTTATACTATTATCATCTCCTAGAACCCCCGACCCTTTGCCTACTTCTTCTCCAAATTCCAGTTAACTATTGTCCTTTAACCCTTTCAACCCATTAAATCCATTCACCCGATCCCCGCTGCGTCACAATATAAGTTTTAAAGACTAATTTCATGAGCTGAGCCTATTTATTTTGCTAAACTGGCTAAAAAACAACCTGAAGGCAAACCACCACGTATTCTATAATTCAAGTATATTTTTTTGTCAAGAGTTATCGCATACTTTTTCTATACAACATAGTAACATGAAAAAGCATTATATAATTCAAAAGTCAAATCCAAAGACTTGGTTTCAAAGAAATACTTCGTGATTCATAGAACCACTGGCCGTTGCATAGATCATATGGGAAGAAATAGGAGAATTTTTAAAGACAAAAGGATAATCTAAAGCATGCACAAGTAACATATCTAATGTCCTCTGGAACTAGACTCAAGGGCTGTTCCTAGACGGGGTTAAAACAATTAGAGGTGGCTGGGCATTGATGGCTTGAATTTAGCATTTACCAATTGTACTACAAGTTCTCGTTGAGAAGGAAAAGATGTACTACAAAACCAGCTCTTGTATATCGCAGTATAGATGGATGAGTAGATAGATAGATAGTTTATTGATTGATATGTAGATAGAAATAGAGAGAGAGAGAGAGAAAGAGAGAGAGAGAGAGAGAGAGAGAGAGAGATTGAGATCTTACCTCAAAACTCCTGCCGGTTGGAGCTCGCCGTAGAAAGTAAATTGATAGAGATAAGCATATCATAACCCGCAGCCCTAATTCTGTAGAAGAAAGTACAAAATGAGAGAGAGAGAAACACAGTCCCCCATATGCTTTGCAAGAAAAATTATACGAAATTTAGAGACTCCATTCCTAGACTTATCATGGTATGATCAATGCAAATTCCTGACATATATCTCTTGTGATTTGTTAATGATGAACTAAAATGAATGGTTATTTACCTAGCCAAGCCTGTTGTCAAGCAAATTATACAATTACACATTTTTGGTAATTACTTTTCAAAATGTTAACTACACAACCAAATATGTGTTTAATTTTGGAGTTCAGAGAATCCATACACGAACCTTTTTTTTCATAGTAGGTCATGGAATTACCTGCTAGAATATAAGTATTACAAACTAAGTACACAATTGGTAGAATGAAATCTTAAATATAATTATCAACTTTCGCAGCTAAATCCCACATTAGTTGAAACGAAATTCTAGAATAAGAATTCTGAAATTGCATAGATTTAAAAGTAACCCTTTCATACAGGTATTAATGCCTCTAACAGAACTGGAATTCTAAGGCATTTCCGAGTTTCAGTTCTAGAATTCAAATCTCACATACATTCAGAATTTCACGAAATTATATTCCACTTTATCAACCAAAGAGACCATTCCCAAGAAATTTTATTTAAAAGAAAAGAAAAAAAAAAAAAGCACAAGCAATTACCTTTTATCTCTTGTATGAAATGCAGAGGAACCTGATGTACGACCACGGTTGGTTTCCTTGTAAGGGAATGAATATTCAGTGATCTCAATGCCACACAACGGATCAGTGCCAGCTGTTGGATGCAAGGCATTGCCCCTTCCTCTATCTCTATGCAATTTAGTTGTATAAAATCAACTAAAGTCAGTATCTTGAGCTTATTGAAGCAACCAGCTTGAAAGAAGAGCCTTTCGCATCTATGTACAGATTGGAATTCAAGGAAAACCAAGCGAGGCAAGTGTTGAAGAGGGGCGAGTGGATTTTCTTCTTCTGTGAATATGGACCATCGCAACCACAGATGGGTTAGACTTTGAAGAGAGCTAAACCATTGTGGCACCTTCTTTAGGGGACCCCCCAAATGAATCTGTTGAAGATGGGGAGGCGGATCAGATAATGCCTCCAATTCAAGTGGCACATCTTCATGAATTGCCCATATGCTCAAGTGAATAAGTTTCCTCATTTTCTGAATGGACCTGCACAAATCATTTCCATGGCCTGTTTTTACCTTTGAAATTTCAAATCTTCTCAGTTGAGTTAAGCATCCAATTTGTTTAACAATCTCGTCATTTGCTTGTATGTCCACGAGACACTGCAGATTGCTGAAAGAATGTATTTCCTCGACTACGCCGCCAGAGAAATGTTCAAAGCAATCGTAGGAATGGTCATACGCATTATAAATAAATAAATTTCTCAGTTTCCGTAGCTCTAGTGCTGATTTGGGTAACTTCGTCACCTTAGTATGCCTGACATCCAACGTCTCCAAGTTTTGAAGCCTCCCAATGGACTTGGGGAGATCCTTAACTTTGGTATACCTCAAGCTCAAGTATCGTACAAGGTACAGATCACACAATGAATCTGGTAGACTTGTAATGTTTAGCCCTCCCAGATCCAATACTTTTAGGAACTTAAAAATTGGTGATAATATGTCTAGTATAGACAAGGATGGCATGTTACAATCGAACACAATTAAAGAGTGTATTTTAGTCATACCTTTGCTCGATCGGATATATTCACCACACTTGTGAATTGCTAAATGTCTAGCGTTGCAATGAAGTGATGCTTCTTCTTTATCATATACCTTGCAAAAGTTCAGCTCTTTGGATGTAGATAGAGCTAACTCTCTCATCATATCATGAATTCGACATCTTCTGACCCTTCCAAGATCATTCGTCTCAACAGCTTGAAGCATGCTCCTCTGGATCAGTTCCTTAAGGTATTCATCTGCAACCTCCTCCTTTGTCATGTTGGGCCTTTCTTTTATGAAGTCATTTGCCACCCATAGCCTAATCAGCCTCTTTCGTTTGATCAAGTGATCTTCTGGAAAAATACAGCAGTACAAGAAGCATGGTTTAAGGTGGCACGGTAAGTTGTCATAGCTCAGTGACAGAACTCTTTTAAGAATTAGAAGCTTTTCATTGCTGTTGAACTCCCATGTGAGGGATTTGTAAACATTCTCCCATTCCAATAAGGTCCTACCCTTGGATGACAAGAGACCTGCCAATGCAACAATTGCAAGTGGTATGCCACCACACTTGTTCACAATTTCTCGAGCCAAAGGCAGTAAATCTTGGGGACAGGGCTCCATCCCAAATATCTCCTTAACAAAGAGCTCCAATGCCTCGTCCTCGTCTAAATCTGGAAGTGGGTACACACGTCCTACGTTTTTAAACCCATTTGCAACACTTTTATGCCGAGTTGTAATGAGTATCCTACTTCCATTCCTGCTATTTGGAAGTGCGATCCTTAAATCATTCCATAAATTTAATTCCCATACATCATCAAGGATTACGAGGTACGTTACGGATTCAAGGTAGTTGTTGATCGCCTTCAATAGTTGGACTGCTTTCATATCTTCTACTGAATGACCTGTATCTTCGACTGCTTTCTCTTTTGCTTCCGGCAATTGGCGTATAATGTCCCGTAGTATCTCTTCTAATTTGAAAGATTGTGATACATTAACGCAAACAATGTGTTTAAAGTGCTGTTTCACCTCAGGAGTCTTGCAGGCTTTAGCGGCGAGAGTGGTCTTGCCCAAGCCACCCATTCCCACCACTGAAATCACCATGCGTCGAGGGTCATCATCAATCAGCTCCGGGACAAGTTTCTTTAATCTTTCATCCACTCCCACTAATCTGTTGTCCTCGATCAGATCAGCTACTTCTACTCGACGTGACAGACTCTGTCCAGCATCATACGAACTATTTTCCTCTCTGTGAAGTTCATATCGGTGTCTTCTTTCTGAGATGTTATAAACCTTGCTTTTGATTTTCTGCAGTTGGGTCGCAAGTTGGTTCTTCTCCCAAATCTTATCCGGCAACCAACCACGGATTCCTTTGCCTTTTCCTTCTAAATGATACATGTATCCATCCAAAAAATCCTCAATGTCATTTGCAACCTCTCTCACTTGCATCACCCATGTTCTGATTCCCTCATCAGTGGTTGTCCTTCTTTCTGCATCCCTTAAAAATGCTCGAATGGTCTGTAGCTCGGCCTCTATTTTGCAGAGTTCATCAGGGAACTCAAACAACAAAGTTCCCCGCTCGTTTGTGTACGTACTCAGCTTCCCCAACATCAGATCTACAGGCATCTCAGCCGTTTTCTTTACGACCATCTTAGCCATCTCATCCATGTTCATCTTCTTCCAAAATGAATCTCTGGAAACAAAAGCCTTCACTTTATCTTCAATAGCCAAGGAGTGGCAAAGATGATTCCTGGGAACGGTCGAAGAAGGATGGAGTCTCCTAACCAGCTCCCAACCACCATTGAAAACTTGAGAGACAATCTATAAATTTCTGTAATAGCCCATCAAACCATTCAATTTTTTTTTAAATAGTTCAACTCTTCGTTAACAGACAAAAATGTTTAAGAAATTATTTAAAACGAGTAATCTAAAGAACAACGGTTCTGAGATATTCTAAAATTTCAGGATCCTAAGCAAAACTGTTAGAGAGGGGCCTAACCTATAGAATCCAACAATTTAATTTGTGTTAGGTATGTGGAAAGATAATATTTTATATCTTCAATCCTTAACAATGAGTCATGTTACTGTATATGATTTAAGATGAAAAGCTTTCCTTGTCTTGCACTGAATCTTTTTTTACCCTTATGCTTGTTAAAATATGGCTTCAAATTTCAAAGTGATTAGACAAGAATGTTTAAAAAGTCTATAAACTAGCAAACAGGTAATAATGTAATATAAATCTAAAAAAAATCAACTTCTATGGAAAGTCAGTCAAGATAAGGAAATGAAAATCAAAATGGGTCCAGTAAATAGCATTATTAAAATGATCCATGACTCACTTCCATTAGTTTCTAATTTTGGATTGGGATGATTGTTTGCTAGTGCAAATTTAAGATTAAAGATCTCGAATGATAGAAGTTTGTTATTTAATATCGAATGACAGGAAAAATTATAGGGTT
This sequence comes from Chimonanthus salicifolius, assembly GCA_013350335.1. Taxonomy (NCBI): domain Eukaryota; kingdom Viridiplantae; phylum Streptophyta; class Magnoliopsida; order Laurales; family Calycanthaceae; genus Chimonanthus; species Chimonanthus salicifolius. The sequence goes on along the minus strand of CM023538.1, from coordinate 65,413,244 downwards.
AATTTTGAGTTAATTTTTATCACTTTTTTTGAATATTTATCTAAGATAATCTTAATTTAGGGAGTTTTCTATGAAAATAATTTAATAAAATAATATTTATTGCATATATAATTGAATGGAGTTGACTGTAACCTTTGCGCGTTTTGCTCGGATTTTCAAAAGAGGCGGTTTCTCAACCTATTTTTACAAACAATGTATCAAAATTCATCTACTCTGAATTCTATGAACTCCGGGATTAATTTTAAGTGAAAGAGGTATAGTTTTGGACTTAAAAAATCGTACTCAAATAATTAAGAAGGAATGCCATTTTTCCTTAATTCTTTGGATACGATTTTACAGTCCAAAACTATACTCTTTTCACTTAAAATCAGTCCCGGAGTTCATACAATTCAGAGTGGATGAATTTTTATACCTTGTTTGTAAAAATCGGTTTAGAAATTATCACTTTTGAAAATCCCTCTCCACAACATTCGTTCGAACGATTCCATTTTACATGGAATCGTTCGATCAAATGATAATTAACGGGAGTTTCAATCGGACTATCAAAACACGGAAGTGCAAATTGGTAATTTTATACCTAAAAAAGAAAAGAGGTGTCTCCTGGCATAAAAATGTGGTGTCTATATGGCTAGATAAAAAAAATTGTTTAAGAACTTATGTTAGATAATTAGAAAATATAAATGACACTATGTTTTATTACCACCAATGGGCTTAAAAATCAATAAAGAATCTTAAAAATTCCAACTTTAATTTGAAGTTTGAAAGCCTCGCAATCTAGTCAATTTGATTCTAATCCTTAGAAAAGGGTAAATATATCAGCTGGCCTATATATCGATCGATATTTTCCTCTCTCCTTCCGATTTTTTATTTTTATTTTTCTTTTAAAAGGAAATCAAAAAAATTACAAAAAATGAAGAAAATTATGGGTTTTATTGATATGTAACATTATCATTAAATATCGGTCATATACATATTTAAAATTTCTTTTTAATTTACGAAATTGAGAATTTCAAAATTTATTAATAAAATAACGAAAAGATACAAAAAAATAATTTAAGTGGTCATTAAATGAATCTTAATTATTTATTTATTAATTGTTTATGATTTGTTTTCATGTTAGTAAATTAATTGTTTATGATTTGCTTTCATGTTAGTAAAGAAGAAATAAAAAATATTAGAAATAAGTAAAAATAGAAAAAGAATTTTACATTTTGATTTAGTTAATTTGAAAGATTTTTTGCACCCTTATTATATTTGTATTTAAAATAGAGAAATTTGTGAGAAAAATACACTAAAAATAAGGAAATATACTTACTATTGGTTTTGGTGAGGTGTTAGAATTTGACCACCCTCATTCTTGTTATAATTATAAAAAAAAGATAGAAATTCATGTAAAAACTATTAAAATAGAAAAAGATTTTAATAATTAGATTTGATAAATTTGAAGAATTTCATTAGCCTTGACATGGAAGTAAAAACGTTTGGTATAGAAACGACTAGAATAGAAAAATAAGGATTTTAGAAATGAATATGTTGGATTAAAAAAAGGAATAACTTTTATATCTACTTTATAGAAAAATCCATTAAATCAAAAACCTTCTAAAAAAAATTTAACAGTCATCTAAACGTCAACTAGCATCCTTTCTTTGCTAGCACTACAAACGTCGCGTTAAAAATTACTCTGTGATGAATATGTAATTTCATCATTACGACACGATCATTTAGATATTAAAATAATTTTTTGAATCTTTCAAATCGATAATTTCAAATAATTGTAAAAAATAATGAAAATCAATTTTCTTTTTTTTGAATTTATGTGTGGGAACCTGTGGGATACCTAGCGTAAAACTCCCACGGGTGAACTCACTAATCCTAGGGCACCAAGATTAGGCCATGAGGGCTCGACCCCGCAACCTCCCGCTTCCTGAGGTGGGAGGCAACTATTTAAACTACACCCATGTGGATATGAAAATCAAATTTTATCACTGCATTAAATAAACATTAAGCAAGAAATACACTACTTCTATAAACATAAATATATATTTCATAATAATGAGATTTTGTTTAAAAAAAACGAACATGTTCACGGAAAAATTTGAATGAGAATGTGAGAAGAAGAGAATGAGAGAGGGTTTGAAAATTTTCAAAGAACAAAAAAAATGTTGGAAACCGGCCTTGAGTTCAAGGCAAAAGAAAGGTCCGCCATATAGACATCCAACCTTTTTTTCTCTATGCACTTGATTTTAAAAAAAATCAGGTGAAATTATCATTTTGTTGTTCCGTCTTTTTTGTCCGAATGAACAGATAGTCCCTTTTGCATTCGTCCGAACGAATGAGCTTGTGGAGAAGAATTTTCAAAAGAAGTCGTTTCTCGATCGATTTTTATAAGCAAGTTATCAAAATTCATCTACTCTGAATTTTATGAAATCCGGGACTGATTTTAAGTGAAAAGGGTATAGTTTTGGGCTTCAAAAATCGTACCTAAAGAATTAATGAAAAATGGTCATTGCTCTTAATTCTTTAGGTACGATTTTTTAAGCCCAAAACTATACCATTTTCACTTAAAATTAGTCCCGGAGTTCATAAAATTCAAAGTAGATGAATTTTGATATATTGTTTGTAGAAATAGGTTGAGAAACTGACTCGTTTGAAAATCCGAGCCAAACGCCCAAAGGTTACAGTTGGCATGGAGGCCATTTCTAGATCGATTTTTATAAAGAAAGTTTCAAAATTCATCTACTCTGAATTTTATAAACTCCGAGACTAATTTTAAGTGAAAAGGGTATAGTTTTGGGCTTAAAAATCGTATGCAAAGAATTTAAGAAAAAGGGTCTTCTTTCTTAATTCTTTGGGTACGATTTTTTAAGTCCAAAATTATACCATTTTCACTTAAAATTAATCCCGAAGTTCATATAATTCAGAGTAGATGAATTTTGATACCTTGTTTGTAAAAATCAGTCGAGAAATGAGCTCTTTTGAAAATCTCTCTCCACAGCCCATTCGTTCGGACGATTCCATTTGACATGGATTCGTTCGTTCTGGCATTCACAACTTCATAATGGACTATCGGACGAAACAGACGAAAGGGCAAAATGATAATCTGCCACCTGAAAATGAAAATAATGTGTGTAGAGAAAGAAAAATCAGATGTCTATATGGCCGGCCCAAAAGAAATTGTCTGTTTTTTATCCCTTTTTGCCATTAAAAGACAACAACCGAATTTATAGCCGTATCATCCAATTTTAAGTCGATATGTATTGGCCGAATTTAATGCCTATCATCTGAATTTATGTAAGGCCATATTTATAAGGTTCGTCGCTGTTGATACATAGTGGATTCTTAAAATCTGCAGTAACTCCACATATATACATCGTATCGACTGAATTCATTACCTAAAGTAGGCAAACATTACTTTCAATTCCTGTAATTTTCCAGTTGGGTTCTCCTTATCATTATTCATATGCCAATCTAGGTCCCATCTAAATGTCAATTAGAACATGAGAAATCAAAGGATAATCCCACCTAATGTCATTCTACATTTGAAAACTTGCTCAAATTTTAACGATTATCTCAAAGGATTGGTGGTCTTGGAATAGACCTTGGGCCCCACAATAATAGACCTTGGACCTCTTCGTTAACAGATACAAATGTTTAAGAAATTCTTTAATCGAGTAGTCTATACTCTAAAGAATCCAACAATTTAATTTGTGTTAGGTGCGTGGAAAGATAATATTTTATATCTTCAATCCTTAACTATGAGTCATGTTACTGTACATGATTTAAGATGAAAAGCTTTCCTTGTCCTTGCACTGAATTTCTTTTCTTTTGTTGTTTAAAATATGGCTTCAAATTTCAAAGTGGATAGACAAAAAAATGTTTAAAAAGTCTAAGAAACAGCAAACAGATAATATAAATGTCAAAAAACACGTATCCATCAACTATTTAAATGTCATAAGAGAAGAAAAATGGAAAGTCGTTGGTTAGGTTGGTTACGTGTGTGCAAAAAGAATATTTTATATCTTCAATCCTTAGTCATGTTACTGTACATGATTTAAGATGAAAAGCTTTCCTTGTCCTTAGCATTTTAAGATTAAAGATCTCGAATGATAGAAGTTTGTTATTTAAATATCGGATGACAGGAAAAATTATAGGGTTAATTTTGAGTTAATTTTTATCATTTTTTTTGAATATTTATCTAAGATAATTCTAATTTAGGGAGTTTTCTATGAAAATAATTTAATTAAATAATATTTATTGCATATATAATTGAATGGAGTTGAAAGTTGAAACCTTTCTATAGACCCAAAATCCAATTGGTTGAATGTCAATCTTTTAAATTATTCCTCATTTCCACTCACTTGATCAGTCAACTGTAATCTTTGCGCATTTTGTTCAGGTTTTTAAACGAGGTGGTTTCTCAACCTATTTCTACAAACAATGTATCAAAATTCATCTACTCTGAATTCTATGAACTCCGGGACTGATTTTAAGTGAAAGAGGTATAGTTTTGGACTTGAAAAATCGTACCCAAAGAATTAGGAGGGAATGCCATTTTTCCTTAATTCTTTGGGTACGATTTTGAAGTCCAAAACTATACTCTTTTCACGTAAAATCAGTTTCGGAGTTCATAAAATTCAGAATAAATGAATTTTTATACTTTTTTTGTAAAAATCGGTCGAGAAACAATTTCTTTTGAAAATCCCTTTCCACAACATTCGTTCCAACGATTCCAAGAATCGTCCGATCGAACATTCTCTCCACAGACTTCTATCAGACGATTCCATTTTACATGGAATCGTTCGATCGGATGATAATTAACGGGAGTTTCAATCGGACTATCAAAACATGGAAGGGCAAATTGGTAATTTTACACCTAAAAACAAAAAGAGATGTCTCCTGGCAGAAAAATGTGGTGTCTATATGGCTAATCAAAAAAAATTGTTTAAGAATTTATGTTAGATAATTAGAAATATAAATGACACTATGTTTTAGTACAACCAATGGGCTTAAAAATCACTGAAGAATCTTAAAAATTCCAACTTTAATTTGAAGTTTGAAAGCCTCACAAACTAGTCAATTTGATTCTAATCCTTAGAAAATGGTAAATATATCAGCTGGCCGATATATCGACCAATATTTTCCTCTCTCCTTCTAATTTTTTATTTTTCTTTTTCTTTTACAAGGAAATCAGAAAAATTACAGAAAATGAAGAAAATTATGGGTTTTATTGATATGTAATATTATCATTAAATATCGGTCATTTACATATTTAAAATTTCTTTTTAATTTACAAAATTGAGAATTTCAAAATTTATTAATAAAATAATGAAAAAATACAAATAAATAATTTAAGTGGTCATTAAATGAATCTTGATTATTTGTTTATTAATTGTTTATGATTTGTTTTCATGTTAGTAAATTAATTGTTTATGATTTGTTTTCATGTTAGTAAAGAAGAAACAAAATTATTAGAAATAACTAATAATAGAAAAAGAATTTTACAGCTTGATTTAGTTAATTTGAAAGATTTTTTGCACCCTTATTATATTTGTATTTAAAATAGAGAAATTTGTGAGAAAAATACACTAAAAATAGGGAAATATACTTACTATTGGTTTTGGTGAGGTGTAAGAATTTGACCACCCTCATTCTTGTTATAATTATAAAAAAAGATAGAAATTCATGTAAAAAATATTAAAATACAAAAAAGATTTTAATAATTAGATTTGATAAATTTGAAGAATTTCATTAGCCTTGACATGGACGTAAAAGTGTTTGGTATAGAAACGGCTAAAATAGAAAAATAAAGATTTTAGAAATGAAAATGTTGGATTAAAAAAAAGGAATAACTTTTATATCTACTTTATAGAAAAATCCATTAAATCAAAAACCTTCTAAAAAAATTTAACAGTCATCTAAACGTCAACTAGCATCCTTTCTTTGCTAGCACTGCAAACGTCGCGTTAAAAATTCACTCAGTGATGCATGGGGCCCGTTTTCGCAGTTACGGCACAACGGTGCATAGCGGCTACATTTTCTCTCTTTTAACTTTTTTTTTTAAAAAAAAAAGTCTGAAAATTTTATAGAAAATCTAGGACATTCTAAGATTCAAGAATATGTAATTTTATCATTAGGACACGATCATTTAGATATTAAAATACTTTTTTGAATCTTTCAAAATCGATAATTTCAAATAATTGTAAAAAATAATGAAAATTAAATTTTTTTTATTTTGAATTTACGTGTGGGAAACCGTGGGATACCTAGCGTAAAAATCCCACGGGTGAGCTCACTAATCATAAGGCACCAAGATTAGGCCATGAGGGCTCGAACCCGCAACTTCCCGCTTCCTGAGGTAAGAGGCAACTATTTAAGCTACACCCATGTGGATATGAAAATCAAATTTTATCACCACATTAAATAAACATTAAGCAAAAAATACACTATTTCTATAAACATAAATATATATTTCATAATAATGAGATTTCGTTTAAAAAAAACGATCATGTTCACGGAAAAAATTGAATGAGAATGTGAGAAGAAGAGAATGAGAGAGGGTTCGAAAATTTTCAAAGAACAAAAAAAATGTTGGAAACCCGCCTTGAGTTTAAGGCAAAAGAAAGGTTAGCCATATAGATACCTGACTTTTTTTTTTCTCTATGCATTTGATTTAAAAAAAAAATCAGGTGAAATTATCATTTTACTGTTCCGTCTTTTTTGTTCGAACGAACAGATAGTCTCTTTTGCATTTGTCCAAACGAATGAGCTTGTAGAGAGGAATTTTCAAAAGAGGTTGTTTCTAAACCGATTTTCATAAACAAGTTATCAAAATTCATCTACTCTGAATTATATGAAATCCGAGACTGATTTTAAGTGAAAAGGGTATAGTTTTGGACTTAAAAAATTGTACCTAAAGAATTAAGAAAAAATGCTCATCGCTCTTAATTCTTTGGGTATGATTTTTTAAGCCCAAAACTATACAATTTTCACTTAAAATTAGTTCCGGAGTTCATAAAATTCAAAGTAGATGAATTTTGATATATTGTTTGTAGAAATAGGTTGAGAAACTGCCTCGTTTGAAAATCCGAGCCAAACGCCCAAAGGTTACAGTTGACATGGAGGCCATTTCTCGATCAATTTTTACAAAGAAATTATCAAAATTCATCTACTCTGAATTTTATAAACTCCGAAACTAATTTTAAGTGAAAAGGGTATAGTTTTAGGCTTAAAAATCGTATGTAAAGAATTTAAGAAAAATGGTCTTCTTTCTTAATTCTTTGAGTACGATTTTTTAAGTCCAAAATTATACCATTTTCACTTAAAATTAATCCAGGAGTTCATATAATTCAGAGTAGATAAATTTTGATACCTTGTTTGTAAAAATCGATCGAAAAATGACCTCTTTTGAAAATCCCTCTCCACAGTCCATTCGTTCGGACGATTCCATTTGACATGGATTCATTCGTTCTGGCATTCACAACTTCAGAACGAACGCATAATGGACTATCGAACGGAACAGACGAAAGGGCAAAATGATAATCTGCCACCTGAAAATGAAAATCATGTGTGTAGAGAAAGAAAAATCGGATGTCCATAGAGCCGGCCCAAAAGAAATTGTCTGTTTTTTACCCCTTTTTGCCATTAAAAGGCAACAACCGAATTTACAGCCATATCGTCCAATTTTAAGTCGATATGTATTGGCCGAATTTAATGCCTATCATCTGAATTTATGTAAGGCCATATTTATAAGGTTCGTCGCGGTTGATACATAGTGGATTCTTAAAATCTGCAGTGATTCCACAGATACACATCGTATCGACTGAATTCATTACCTAAAGTAGGCAAACATTACTTTCAATTCCTATGATTTACCAGTTGGGTTCTCCTTATCATTATTCATATGCAAATCTAAATCCCATCTAAATGTCAATTAGAACATGAGAACTCAAAGGATAATCCCATCTAATGTTATTCTACCTTGGAGACTTGGACCTCTTCGTAACGGATAAAAATGTTTTAAGAAATTCTTTAATCGAGTAGTCCATACTCTAAAGAATCCAACAATTTAATTTGTGTTAGGTGTGTGGAAAAAGAATATTTTATACCTTCAATTCTTAACTATGAGTCATGAAAAGTTTTCCTTGTCCTTGTACTGATTTCTTTTTTCTTTTGCTGGCTAAAATATGGCTTCAAATTTCAAAGTGGATAGACAAAAAATGGTTAAAAAGTCAAAAAAATAGCAAACAGGTAATTTAAATGCCATAAGAGAAGAAAAATGAAAATAAACTTCTATTGGAAGTCGGTCAAGATAAGGAAATGAAAATTGAAATGGGTTCAGTAAGTAGCATCATTAAAAGGCCCATGACTTCCATTAGTTTTGATTGGGATGATTGTATGCTAGTTGTTATGAATAGAGATCTCGAATGATAATTTTTTTTTTTTTTTTTTTGAATTTATGTGTAAGAACTTGTGGAAAAAACTTAGCGAAAAACTCTTACGGGTATCGAGGCTACAGGAGCTCAAACCTGACACATCCTCCTTCCAGATATGAAATTTGGTACACTCGTAAATATTGAGGACCAATACCAGATGTGATCTAACCAAAGGAATGGGCCCCGTGAAATCATCGGCGGCTATGCGTGCTGGTAGTGGTTGTAACTGAGCTTTAGAAGTAAACCTAGCATTGCTTGAGCAAAATATTTACAAAGAAGAATACTACAATGAAGATAAAATTGAAGATGACATAAACAAACCATTGATCACCAAAACATTAGCTCTCCAATTTACTTTGGACTAGTAATACAACCAGATCCTACTAATATTTTGTTTAAGGGAAAAGGTAGTGAGGAGATCAACAACCAAGTAAATCAAAGAGAAGCATATGAATATTTAATTAGGTATTATTAAAAATCTTGATATCTTAACTACAATAGTTATTAACTATTAAAAAAAAAATCTAAATAAACTTATCATCGAAAGAAATGGTTCCTAAATGAATTATGTGACAGCCTAGGCACAAAATGCAATTAAATCACGCCTTTGACTGCTATGGGATTAAGAAGGCTTCTTTTAAGCTATTGTTGAAATCTTACATGGTAGCATATCGTGAAAAGAGGATGAGTTTAGAATATATATATATATATATATATATCTTCTTATCTAAAATTGAATTTCATATTGTAGAAAAGATATAAACTAAGTATATTAATCAAATCTCTATGCTATTACATGTATTTATAGTCTATAGCTGACCCTAAGGCTATCACACTCAAACTGTAACTCTTAACTAATTATAAATCAAATACACCTCTTAATTAGAAATAAATCCAACTTATACTCCTAATCAAACAATAACTCTATTAATATTAGAACTGTAAATATATTTCAACACATATCAACTGGTGAAACTATTTCATATGATCCGACAGTTTAAGTGGAACTGCAGAACGTAGTAGGTTCACGTACTCCTGCACAAAGAAAAAAAAAGGGAGAAATAAATTCTCATTAACCCAAGTCCAATTCGTCCAATAAAGTCATTTTACAAATCTGCCATTAGAAATCTAAATTGGAATGCGATGATGCTTGGTTTTGACAAAACTACGTACTTTCATCCTCTTCTCTTGGATCAAACAAATATTACTATATACATTAGCAATGATATTCAGACCCGAAGAAGAGAAAAATGTTCCTTTTGACAGTGTATTTGAATTGGAATTGAGATGGGTCACTCTTTTTATTGTGGATCAAATGGAATAGAAGATTATTGCATACTTCTTCTTTAAGACTTATTGACATGAAACAAAGTTTTATTAAATTAAGGTAACCCATTAACCCTTTCAAAAGTCAAATCCAAAGGACTTGGTTTTAAACAACTCCTTGATTCCTAGTTGGAGATCACATCATTAGAGCTGATTTATTTATTTTTTTTAAAAAAATTACACAAAACACTATCAACGGGAGAATGGTACTCACGATTTCTGAACATTAAAAAAGTAGGGAGCCTTGGTAGGCCTCATCATGGCTGGGATCTCCTCTACCTCAGAGTGGCCAATTTATTCGACTGCAGCTTATTGAACTTTTTATAGTTAAAACATAAGTAATTCCAACTTGAACTCTTTTCTAGAGTCATTTTCAAAATTTTAAACATTATTAAAATAAATTATGAAATTTTAAAATGCCCTTTCTACTTTTTATTTTCATAAAACACTTAAGAATCAATCTGAAGCCAAACCACCACTATTTTATATATTCAAGCTTATTTGTTTGTCTAATATATATATATATATATATATATTGATGTAGGATAGGTATCGATCCGAAAATCAAAGTCTCATCCGAATCGAAAATTCAGCCTCAAAATCGATAAGATTTAAGAAGTCTTTATTTTTAGTTTCTTTCTATTTTTATATTTGTAAAATTAAATTTATCTAGATTTATTTCTATTTTTATTTACTGTTTTCGTTTTTAGTTTTGTTGCTATTTTTATATTTGAGTTTTCCATAAAAACCTTTCCTACGGAGTAGGATGTAAGTAGCATATTTGAATAATGAATTAAGTTGTAATTTTCCAATCCCCTCTTCTTTCTTCCTTGCTCGTGGGTGGACTCCCACCTCTTCTTTCTCTTCTTCATATTTACTTCTCCTCTCTGTTTCTTCCCCTCTTTTTTTCCCCGTCCCTTCTTCTGCAAGTCTCTTGCGCACCAGACACTGCAGTAACAGCCGTTGATCGCCTCATCGTCAGGCTACTGCCACTACTCCACCCATCCGTTTCTGCCGTTTTGCTGCACCCGTCCATTAGCCCTCCACATCACGGCCAACACGCCAGATCTACTATCACAACCATCGCCTGCCAACCCCCATATCCGCGAAGAGCTAAGCCACGCCTCTGCCTCTTGCTGAAGACACACACGGCCAGATCCCAAGCAGCACCATCGTCTGCTGCAGACTACAAGCCCAACCGTCCTCAATCCAAGTCTCCTTCAAACCAACCCATCACAGCCGAGCCTCAAACCGTCCCATCTACCCCTTATACCCAATTTTCTTTAATACCCATTGCCCAGCTAGCTTGGACGTCCCCTTCCCCATTCCAATTTTCTTTAATACCCATTCCCAAGCTAGCTTTGGTGTTGTTGTAACGCCCCTCCCTCTGACCACCGTCATCAGAGTAGAAATATATGGATATTTAGTCGAGAGGGAGGCGAGCGTTACGACGCGAATAAGTCTGAGTCTGAAGACCTGACCCTTGACTGGCCCAACTAGTGTGTGCATAATATTTTGCACACACTCTCATAATCCTGTAAAAATTTAAATATTTATTTTAATATCATGAATAGTCAACATATTTTATAGCAATAAGGAACCCCACATACTTGAGTCAAATATAATACTAGAGTATGAAAGTTCAGAGTAATAAAATAATTACATTCCCCAAAAGAAAATCTTTAATACATCACATTATTCTAGAATTTTCAAAATACATAAATAGACTAAGCTCTCCGAGTTCCTTATTGCATCCATCTTGCTCGCATTCGACCATCCCTTTCTCCAATTTCATCCATAAACTTCAAACCTGCAAACATAATCTGGAGGGAGAAATTTATGGGCTTAGTCAACGCTTCCAGTAGGAATTCCGATCATATAATATGTCCTACGGTGTGTCATATCTAGACATTGTACATAATTGTACTTTTATCAAATTCCGATTGTCACAGAGCAAACTATAGAAGATTTATTATATCCATGATATCCTGCACAAAGAAAAAAAGAAAGAAAAAAAATTAAATTCTAACATAACAAATAAAGTCATTTTTCAAATCTTAATTGCCATTAAAAATTTAAACTGTGATGCAATGATGCTTGATTTTGACAATACTATGTGAATTGGAATTGAGATGGGTCTCTCCAAGTAGATTCTTTACGACTTAATTGACATGAAACCAAATTTTATTTAAATATGGTAACCCAATAACCCTTTCAAAAGTCAAATCTAAAGGATTTGATTTTAAATAAGTCCATGATTCCTAGTTTGAGATCACATGATTAGAGCTTATTCTTTTTCTTTGATTTAAACAAAGCATTACCAACGGGAGAATGGCACTCATGATTTCTAAACATAAAAAAGGTAGGGACTAGGGAGCCTTCAATAGGCCTCATCATGGGTTGGGATCTCCTCTACGTCAGACTGGCCGATTTAGATATAAAAGTCGAAATCCTTCTAGTATAATGCAAGCCTATTGTGTTATTTATAATAAAAAATATACATAAGTACATATTACTAAATAGACTATAAAGCCAGACAATATGATGCAACACGTGTCACACCCGTGACATACATGGCTTGTAACCAATGTTATCAGAACCGGACTATTTAATCCTCTTCGAAGCATTTTAGGTTCAATCGGATTCAGCCGTGGTCAAAACCGTTGAAAGTCGGTCAAGTAGTAATATAATATAAATATTACATATAATATTAAATAAGACACATTTTACCAATAATATTAATATAAATATTAGCAATAATATTCAAACTCTGAGTAATATACCAAAACGGTGAAAGATATGAGATAGAAATAGTTATAAATATTTATATTTCAAATATACACATTTTTTAATATTATTTTTTTATATTTTCAATGGGAAATTTTTTTTAAAAAAAAATTTTAAATTTAAATTTTATGAGCCGCTGTTCAAGGTTACAGTTTCTGGGTCAAAACCGCATAATCATTCCTTGCATATTTGTGATTGTTTCTCTAAGGATTCTCGCAATCACCGGAGTACGATTGCAGCCTCGGAGTATCTCTTCCCCTTCCCGCTCAGACTGCTTGAGTTTTCCCTGCCGTCCGTCTGTCTCTGGGAGGACCCTACCGAACCTGTAACAGGTTCGCCAATCCGTCCCAACACCACCTTCAGCCCCTTTCTGCCTTAACATCCTTCATCAAGATCTTACTATTCTTCAAGTCCCGTCAATCCTTTACAGTCCCAACTCCATCTCGTCACCATTCTTCTCCTTTGATCCTTCATCTACGAACAGTCCCTTCTCTGTTCAGTTGAACAGAACCCACTCATACTAACCCCTTTCTTAATTAAACTAAGTCCATCAATCCCACTTAACCCAATTACCTTTAACCTCTTTCATCTTATAGTATTATTATCTCCTAGAACCCCCGACCCTTTGCCTACTTCTTCTCCAAATTCCAGTTAACTATTGTCCATTAACCCTTTCAACCCATTAAATCTATTTAACCCGATCCCCGCTGAGTCACAATACAAGTTTTAAAGACTAATTTCATGAGCTGAGCCTATTTATTTAGCTAAACTGGCTAAAAAGGACCTGAAGGCAAACCACCACGTATTCTATAATTCAAGTATATTTGTTTATCAAGAGTTTAAATTAGGCTCGTGTTAAATTTAAGATGACCAATGCTATATCCTCAGATGTAATTGTGATTTAATGACAAAAGATCTTGACAAAAGGCACACCTTCACGTTCTCATCTTGGATAAAAAAATGTTATATATATGAACTGATATTCCGAGGTAAGACCCAAGAGAAAAATGAATCTTTCAAGAGTGCATATTGGAATGAGAAGGTTTTCTATAGAACATATTAACATGCAAAAGCATTATATAAGTTCAAAAGTCCAATCCAAAGACTTGGTTTCAAAGAACTACTTCATGATTCATAGAACCACTGACCGTTGCATAGATCATATGGGAAGAAATATGAGAGTTTTTAAAGACAAAGGATAATCTAAAGCATGCACAAGTGTTGTATTTAACATATCTACTATCCTCTGGAGTTAGACTCAAGGGCTGTTCCTAGACGGGGTTAAAACAATTAGAGGTGGCTGGGCATTGACGTCTTGAAGCATCCGTGCATCTATGCCACTTGAATTTAGCATTTACCAATTGTACTACAAGTTCTCGTTGAGAAGGCAAAGATGTACTACGAAACCTGCTCTTGTATATAGCAGTATAGATGGATAAGTAGATAGATAGATAGATAGTTTATTGATTGATATGTAGATAGAAATAGAGAGAGAGAGAGAGAGAGAGAGATCTTACCATATTACTGCCGGTTGGAGCTCGCCGTAGAACGTAAAGTGATTGAAGTGATTGAGGTAAGCGTAACTTAACCCGCAGCCCTAATTCTGTAGAAGAAAGTACAAAATGAGAAAGAGAGAGAAACACAGTCCCCCATATGTTTTGCAAGAAAAATTATAAGAAATTTAGAGACCTCCATTCTTGGACTTATCATGGTATGATCAATGCAAGTTCCTGACATATATCCCTTGTGATTTGTTATACATATAAAATTATTATTCTTTCCCTTGCACACTACTTGATTGTTAATGATGAACTACAATGAATGGTTATTTACCTAGCCAGTCCTGTTGTCAAGCAAATCATACAGTTCCACATTTTTGGTAATACTTTTCAAAATATTAACTACACAACAAAGTATTCTCTCCGTCTCATTTTAGTTGTCTCATTTGAAATAGTTGTATTTTTTAATAAACTTTCTATATGAGGCTACCACTCCATGTGATCTCATTAATTTTCAACACATTTTATACTACTCCAATCTAAATGAGACAACTATTTTGGGACAATTCCAAAATCCATACACGTCAACTAATTTGGGACAAAATGAGTATATGTTTAATTTTGGAGTTTAGAGAATCCATACACTAACCTCTTTTTTCTTAGTAGGTCATGGAATTACTTGCTAGAATATAAGTATTACAAACTAAGTACACAATTGGTAGAATGAAATCTTAAATATAATTATCAACTTTCCCAGCTAAATCCCACATAAGTTGAAACGAAATTCTAGAATTAGATTTCTGAAATTGCATAGATTTGAAAGTAACCCTTTCATACAACTATTAATGCCTCTTTAACAGAACTGGAATTCTCAGGCATTTCTGAGTTTCAGTTCTAGAATTCAAATCTCACATACACTAGTTTCATAAAGAATTTCACAAAATTATATTCCACTTTATCAACCAAAGAGACCATTCCCAAGATATTTTATTTAAAAGAAAAAGAAAAAGAAAAAAAAACAAGCAACTACTTAAAAAGATAGGACATTCTCATTCTTTGAATAATCCTAATTTACTACTCACCTATCATCTCTTTTATGAAATCCTGTGGAATGTCAAATATGAGCACGGTTGGTTTCCATGTAAGGGAATGAATATTCAGTGATCTCAATGCCGTACAACGGTCCAGTGCCAGCTGTTGGATGCAAGGCATTGCCCCTTCCTCTATCTCTATGCAATTTAGTAGTGCAAAACGAACTAAAGTCGGTATCTTGAGCTTATTAAAGCAACCAGCTTGAAAGAAGAGCCTTTCGCATCTATGTACATATACGAATTCAAGGAATACCAAGCTAGGCAAGTGTTGAAGAGGGGCGAGTGGATTTTCTTCTTCTGTGAATTTGGACCATCGCAACCACAGATGTGTTAGACTTTGAAAAGAGCTAAACCATTGTGGCACCTTCTTTAGGAGACCCCACAAATGAATCTGTTGAAGATGGGGAGGCGGATCAGATAATGCCTCCAATTCAAGTGGCACATCTTCATGAATTGCCCATATGCTCAAGTGAATAAGTTTCTTCATTTTCTGAATGGACCTGCACAAATCATTTCCATGGCCTGCTTTTACCTTGGAAATTTCAAATCTTCTCAGTTGAGTTAAGCATCCAATTTGTTTAACAATCTCGTCATTTGCTTGTATGTCCACGAGACACTGCAGATTGCTGAACGAATGTATTTCCTCGACTACGCCGCCAGAGAAATGTTCAAAGTAATCGTAGATATTTTGATACGCATTATAAATAAATAAATTTCGCAGTTTTCGTAGCTCTAGTGTTGATTTGGGTAACTTCATCACCTCAGTATACCTGAAATCCAACGTCTCCAAGTTTTGAAGCCTCCCAATGGACTCGGGGAGATCTTTAACTTTGGTAAATCTCAAGCTCAAGTATCGTACGAAGTACAGATCACACAATGAATCTGGTAGACTTGTAATGTTTAGCCAATCCAGAACCAATACTTTCAGGAACTTAAAAATTGGTGATAATATGTCTAGAATAGACAAGGATGGCATGTCACGATCAAACACAATTAAAGTGTACATTTTAGTCATACCTTTGCTCGATCGGATATATTCACCACACTTCTGAATTGCTAAATGTCTAGCATTGCAATGAAGCGACGCTTCTTCTTTATCATATACCTTGCAAAAGTTCAGCTCTTTGGATATAGATAGAGCTAACTCTCTCATCATATCATGAATTCGACATCTTCTGACCCTTCCAAGATCATTCGTCTCGACAGCTTGAAGCATGCTCCTCTGGATCAGTTCCTTAAGGTATACATCTGCAACCTCCTCCTTTGTCATGTTGGGCCTTTCTTTTATGAAGTCATTTGCCACCCACAGCCTAATCAGTCTCTTTCGTTTCATCAAGTGATCTTCTTGAAAAATACCGCAGTACAAGAAGCATGGTTTAAGGTGGCACGGTAAGTCGTCATAGCTCAGTGACAGAACTCTTTTAAGAATTAGAAGCTCTTCATTGTTGCTCAACTCCCATGTGAGGGAATTGTAAACATTCTCCCATTCCAATAAGGTCCTACCCTTGGATGACAAGAGACCTGCCAATGCAACAATTGCAAGTGGTATGCCACCACACTTCTTCACAATTTTTTGAGCCAATGGCAGTAAAGCTTGGGGACAGGGCTCCTTCCAAAATGCCTTCTTAACAAAGAGATTCCATGCCTCTTCCTGGTTTAAAGGCTAAAGTGGGTAGACACGTCCTTCGTTTCCAAACCCATTTGCAACTCTTTCATCTCGAGTTGTAATGAGTATCCTACTTGCATTCCTGCTATTTGGAAGTGCGACCCTTAAATCATTCCATAAATTTAATTTCCATACATCATCAAGGATTACGAGGTACCTTACGGATTTAAGGTAGTTGTTGATCGCCTTCACTAGTTGGACTGCTTTCATATCTTCTACTGAATGACCTGTATCCTCGACTGCTTTCTCCTTTGCTTCCGGCAACTGGCGTATAATGTCCCGTAGTATCTCTTCTAATTTGAAAGATTGTGATACAGTAACGCAAACAATGTGTTTAAAGTGCTGTTTCACCTCAGGAGTCTTGCAGGCTTTAGCGGCGAGAGTGGTCTTGCCCAAGCCACCCATTCCCACCACTGAAATCACCATGCGTCGAGGGTCATCACCAATCAGCTCCGGCACAAGTTCCTCCAGTCTTTCATCCACTCCTACTAATCTGTCGTCCTCGATCAGATCAGCTACTTCTACTCGACGTGACAGACTCTGTCCAGTATCATACGAACTATTTTCCTCTTTGTGAAGTTCATATCGGCGTCTTCTTTCTGAGATCTTATGATTCCTGCTTTTGATTTTCTGCAGTTCGGTCGCAAGTTGGTCCTTGTCCCAAATCTTATTCGGCAACAAACTACGGATTCCTTCGCCTTTTCCTTCTAAATGATACATGTATCCATCCAAAAAATCCTCAATGTCATTTGCAACCTCTCTCACTTGCATCACCCACGTTCTGATTCCCTCATCGGTGGTTGTCTTTCTATCTGCATCCCTTAAAAATGCTCTAATGCTTTGTAGCTCGCTCTTTATTTCGCAGACTTCATCATGGAACTCTCCCAACAAAGTTGCCTTCTCTTCTATGTAGCTACTCAGCTTCCCCAACAACAGATTTACAACAATCTCAGCCATGTTCACTCTTCTACCAAGATGAATCTCTCGAGATAAAAAGAAAAAAACCCTTCACTTTATCTTCAGTAGCCAAGGAGTGGCAAGATGAGATGGAACAGCCCAGGAGGTCTTGATTGTGACTACTGGGAACGGTCGAGGAAGGAACCCCGGAAGGATGGAGTCTCCTACCCAGCTGCCAACGACCGTTGAAAACTCGAGAGAGAATCTATAAATTTTAAATTAAATATCATAAATAAAAATCTTTGATCAATTTGATTTAATTAAAATAAAATTTATAATTATTTGATAGACAATCTATAATTTCTTTAATAGTCTATCAAATCATTCAATCTTATTATTTTTAAAGGCCACCTACTTAGACACTAGGGTTTTTTGGGCCACTCATTTAGACACCAGACATTTTTGTCACCATACATTAATTTCTAAATTTTTAAAGTAAATTACCATTTGCCCCTCCCGCACGTTATCCTGCGACCATTCTCCCGTTGATTTTCCCATTCAGTACAATCGTCCAAGGAATCCTTCGAATGAACAGGCTACAGTAATGCTACAGTGAAATTCATTTCAAATTTTAAATAGTAAAATTTTAAAGTTATTTTTTAAGTAATATATATTTCTAAAATTTCTCAAATTGAATATCCGGACTAATTATGATACACTGATAAAAATACTTTAAGAATTTAAAGTCGTTTGACACTCTCAAATGCTTAAAACACAGTGTTTTACAAATAAGGGTATCTTTCGACTGTGCCAAAAACACATTTAGGAATGTCAAAAGACCTTGAAGTCTTAAATTATTTTTATCAGGTTATCGTAATTAGCCCGGATATTTAATTTGAGAAATTTTGAAAATACACAATGCTTAAAAAATAATTTTTTAAATAATAAAAATCCCTTTAAAACTTTAAAGTTATTTTTTAAGCACTGTGTCTATCCAAAATTTTTCAAATAAAATATCCAGGCTAATTACAATCACTTGATAAAAATACTTTGAGATTTTAAGGTCTTTTGACACTCCCAAATGTGTTTTTGGCACACCGAGGGATACCCTTATTTGTAAAACACTGTATTTTAAGTATTTAAGAGTATCAAAAGACTTTGAATTCTTAAAGTACTTTTATCGTGCTATCGTAATTAGTTCGGATATTTAATTTGAGAAATTTTAAAAATACACAGTGCTTAAAAAATAACTTTTTAAATAATAAAATCTCCTTTAAATTTTTAAAGTTATTTTTTTAAGCACTGTGTATTTTCAAAATTTCTCAAATTAAATATCCGAGCTAATTACGATAACCTGATAAAAATACTTTAAGACTTTAAGGTCTTTTGACACTCCTAAATGTGTTTCTGGCACAGTGGAGGGATACCCTTATTTGTAAAACACTGTGTTTTAAGTATTTGGGAGTGTCAAATGACTTTGAATTCTTAAAGTATTTTTATCAATCTATTATAATTAGTCTGGATATTCAATTTGAGAAATTTTAGTAATACACAATGCTTAAAAAATAACTTTAAAATTTTATTGTTTAAAATTTCAAATGAATTTCACTGTATCTAACGATTCGACTGTAGAGTCGAATTGTCCGTCCGAACGAATCGAAAAATCGTCCGAATGATAAAGTGTATAATCGAATCGTATGAAGGAATCGAAAAATCAACTGGAGAATCGTCTGAAGGATAAAATGCGGGAGGGTAAATCGGTAATTTATCTCAAAAATTTGAAAACTGGTGTTTGATGACAAAAAAAACTTGGTGTCTAAATGGCCGGCCTCGTTTTTACGCTGCCGTTGTTAATAGGTATTTAAGGTGAATAGACATCAATAGGAGTAGATTTTATAATTTAATCATTAGTCGTGACAATCACATAAATACGAATATGCAAGACTTGATTTTATTATAATCAAAATTTTATTTTAAAATTATTTTCATCCAATAAAACAATTATATATCTTTTTCCATTCCTTTACAGTTAAAATCGATTTTATAAAGGCTTTACTCATTTTAATAGTTTACCTTCCAAATCCGGAATGAAATTCCCCTAATTCAGCAACTGGATTATCCATCTTAAATGGTAATCAGTCATTTAAATGCCAACTAGCATTGTTTCTTTGCTAGCACTACAAACCTCAAGTTGAATGTAGGAAATGCCGTTGCGCCACAATGGTGCATAGTGGCTACAATTTCTCTCTTTTAATTTTTTTGAAAAAAAGTCTGAAAATTTTATTGAAAATGTAGGAAATTCTAAGAAATTGTAATGGTATCATTAGGACGCAATCATTTAAATATTAAAATAATTTTTTCAATCTTTCAAAATTGATAATTTCAAATAATTATAAAAATTAATGAAAAATCAAATTTTATCACTACATTAAACAAACATTAATAATAGATGGGAGACTCCATTATTGTACTGAAAAGGTTGCATTGATAAAAATTAAAATTATGAGAGAGAAAGTGGTTTCGGTTGATTGTACGGAGGAATAAAGTAGTGAGCTGTGAAACGTGACATGTGAATAAGACCCTGACTTCCATTAACGAAAGAAAAGCTTTTTCTTTTAAACGGGGGCCATACATTTTACTTACGACAATTTCGTATCAATAGAAGTTGGTGTTTTCCTTCTTCAATAATACGGCTTTTCAAGGAAATAAAAAAATAAAACACTTACTTTGGTTGCTGAGGAACGTGCAAGCAGCACTATAACCTACCCAACAGGCATGATTTGAGCCAAATTACAAAAACACCCTCTATTTATTAAATAAAAAAATATCTTCCAAAAAAAAATTGATTTTTGAAATGATAAAACATAATATATATATATATATATATATATATATATATATATATATATATATATATATATATACTATTTTTTTTAATTTACATGTAAAAAATCATGAAAAACTTAGCGTAAAATCTCCAACAGATGATATCCACTAGTGGCCATTGGTTCTTATAATACACTACGTGAAGCTATGCAGGTTCAAACCTATTATCTCTCGCTTTCTAAAACAGGAGATTACCAATTAAACTATACTGTAGCCTAATAATTAGAATTTTCAACTAAAAAACCCATTTGAGAATTGTACTAAGATTAGTAAAAGGAAATTAATGATGATTAAGGAGGACCATCAAAGTGTATATTACATTGTCTAATCTATGACTTGACTTGATATAATTAGAATTAATTAATTAAACTTAAAAATGATATAAAATTCAATATTTGGAAGAATGGTTGACAACCCACTTCTCTGAAAATTTTACAAGCAGTCAGGCCAATGAAAACCCTGTTTCATGGGCCAATAATCCAAACACTTGACAGGAGAAGAACCATAACAATCAGATTCTGCACTTGCCACATACTAGATCAGACAGAAAATGCTGTTGGATTTATTTTTAAGTTCCTAATTTCCCTTTTCTTTTTAAAAAATTTAAAACTCAGTAAAGATCAACTAGTGGGATTCAAAATATACTGAATTAACTAAAAGTGAAAACAATTTCAACTTAAAACTCAAATTCTAATCACTTTGATCTCAATAGTCTAAACTCTAAATCATTAAGTGTTGAATGTTTCATGATTTTGAACATTACCATAAAATGGCTACGATTAGGGTTTTGGTTGGAATTTGGTACACTCGTAAATATTGAGGACCAATACCAGATGTGATCCAACCAAAGGAATGGCCCTGGGTCATAGTCCTGGAATGGCCATGTGAAATCAACGGCCATGGGTGATGGTAGTGGTTGTAACTAAGGGTCCGAATATTGGCCGATATGCCAATATTTCGACCACATCATATAGATCGATATCACAATGTCAGCTGATATCGGCTATTTTTGTAAAAAAAAAAAAAGGAGAGAAAAAAATATCGATCGATACAAATTTTAAACCCCTGATTGTAACTGAGCATTAGAAGTAAACCTATCATTGCTTGACCAACATATTTACAAAGAAGAATACTACAATGAAGATAAAATTGAAGATGACATAAACAAACCATTGATCACCAAAACATTAGCTCTCCAATTTACTTTGGACTAGTAATACAACCAGATCCTACTAATATTTTGTTTAAGGGAAAAGGTAGTGAGGAGATCAACAACCAAGTAAATCAAAGAGAAGCACATGAATATTTAATTAGGTATTATTAAAAATCTTGATATCTTAACTACAATATTTATTAACTATTAAAAAAAACTTCTAAAATAAACTTATCATAGAAAGAAATGGTTCCTAAATGAATTATATGACAGCCTAGGCACAAAATGCAATTAAATCACGCCTTTGACTGCTATGGGATTAAGAAGGCTTCTTTTAAGTTATTGTTGAAATCTTACATGGTAGCATATCATATGATCCGACAGTTTAAGTGGACCTGGGGGAATATAGTAAGTTGTTGTACTTCTGCACAAAGAAAAAAAAAAGGAGAAAAATAAATTCTCAGTAACTCAAGTCCAATTCGTCAAATAAAATCATTTAACAAATCTGCCATTTGAAATCTAAATTGCGATGAGATGATGCTTGATTTTGACAAAACTATGTACTTTCATCTTCTTCTCTTGGATCAAATAAATATTACTTAAAGTAGGCAAACATTATTCATATGCCAATCTAGATCCCATCTAAATGTCAATTAGAACATGAGAAATCAAAGGATAATCCCATCTAATGTCATTCTACATTTGAAAACTTGCTCAAATTTTAACAATTATCTCAAAGGATTGGTAGTCTTGGAATAGACCTTGGGCCCCACAATAATATATTAATAAATTTCTAAGCCGGCCTTGGAGACTTGGACCTCTTCGTTAACACATAAAATTGTTTTAAGAAATTCTTTAATCGAGTAGTCCATACTCTAAAGAATCCAACAATTTAATTTGTGTTAGGTGTGTGGAAAAAGAATATTTTATACCTTCAATTCTTAACTATGAGTCATGAAAAGCGTTCCTTGTCCTTGTACTGATTTCTTTTTTCTTTTGCTGGTTAAAATATGGCTTCAATTTTCAAAGTGGATAGACAAAAAATGGTTAAAAAGTCTAAAAAATAGCAAATAGGTAATTTAAATGTCAAAAAACAAGTATCCATCAACTAAGAGAAGAAAAATGAAAATAAACGTCTATGCGAAGTCGGTCAAGATAAGGAAATGAAAATAGAAATGGGTTCAGTAAGTAGCATTATTAAAAGGCCCATGACTTACTTTCATTAGTCCGGATTCGAACTTCACGTAATCCTGCACAAAGAAAAAAAAAAGGAGAAAAAAAAATTCTCATTAACCCAAGTCCAATTCGTCAAATAAAATCATTTTACAAATCTGCCATTAGAAATCTAAATTGCGATGCGACGCAATGATGTTTGATTTTGACAAAACTACATACTTTCATCTTCTTCTCTTGGATCAAACAAATATTACTCACTATATACAGTAGCAGTGATATTCAGACCCGAAGAGAAAAATGTATCTTTTGAGAGTGTCTTTGAACTGG
This sequence comes from Chimonanthus salicifolius, assembly GCA_013350335.1. Lineage (NCBI taxonomy): Eukaryota > Viridiplantae > Streptophyta > Magnoliopsida > Laurales > Calycanthaceae > Chimonanthus > Chimonanthus salicifolius. The sequence continues at coordinate 65,390,004 of CM023538.1, read as the reverse complement.
AATTGAGATGGGTCACTATTTTTTATTGTGGATCAAATGGAATAGAAGATTATTGCATGCTTCTTCTTTGTGATTCAATGACAAAAGGCATACTTTCATGTTCTCATGTTGGATTAAAAACATGTTATATATATTGATGTAGGATAGGTATCGATCAGAAAATCAAAATCTCATCCGAATAAAAAATCCAGCCACAAAGTCGAAAAGGTTTAAGAAGTTTTTATTTTTAATTTATTTCTATTTTTATATTTGTAAAATTAAATTTATCTAGATTTATTTCTATTTTTATTTACTGTTTTCGTTTTTAGTTTTGTTGCTATTTTTATATTTGGGTTTTCTATAAAAACCTTTCCTGAGGCGTAGGGATGTAAGTAGCATATTTGAATAATGAATTAAGTTGTAATTTTCCAATCCCCTCTTCTTTCTTCCTTGCTCGTCGGTGGACTCCCACTTCTTCTCTCTTCTCTGTTTCTTCCCCTCTTTTTTTCCCCGTCTCTTCTTCTGCAAGTCTCTAGCGCACCAGACACTACAGTATCAGCCGTTGATCGCCTCCTCGTCAGGCTACTGCCACTACACCCATCTGTTTCTGCCGTTTTGCTGCACCTGTCCATTAGCCCTCCACATCACTGCTAACACGCCAGATCTACTATCACACCCATCGCCTGCCAACCACCATATCCGCGAAGAGCTAAGCCACGCCTCTGCCTCTTGTTGCAGACGCACACGGTCAGATCCCAAGCAGCACCATCGTCTGCTGCAGACTACAAGCCCAACCGTCCTCAACCCAAGTCTCCTTCAAACAAACCCATCACAGCCGAGCCTCAAACCGTCCCATCTACCCCTTTACCCAATTTTCTTTAATACCCATTTCCCAGCTAGCTTGGACGTCCCCTTCCCCATTCCAATTTTCTTTAATACCCATTCCCAAGCTAGCTTTGGTGTCGTGTTCATTGATTATTGATAGCTTCACATCATCTGGGAATCCCCACTTGAGTGCAATTCACAGATGCAATGATAGAGGTATCACTGGGTCTTATTCTACTCCTCTGTATGGGCAAAATTCTGCCGTGTCCTTGCTCATTTTCGCTCAGATGATCGTGTTTTTTCTTTGTGGGATGGACCTGCCTCTACACCAACTTCAGCTCCATGATACAATTGTTAACCAGGTTTTGCATTCATCTACCAAGAATTGGTCCATTTGATGCCACCTTGGTGCTATTAAGGCTCTGTTTTCACACCTGGGTATCCAAATGAGGTGGGGTACAGAGGTGTCAACAATCAGCATTTCTTAGATCTTATGCTTTCTGGAAGTAACATTGGTGTTTTCTCCTATTTTGTGCTGACTGGGCCTGGTTTTCTCTGGCTTGGGCCTGTGGTTTGTTGTTTTTATAGCCTGAGCCTGTATGCTCTTTGTTTGCTTGGCCCGGGATGAGGGCTTCTAATTTGTTCTTTTGGGCCCACTTGGACCCGATGTGTTGCTGAATTCTTTCAGCTGTTGGCCTGGCCCGGGCTGTGGGCTCTTTTTGTATTACTTTCTATGGGCTTTCTCAGCTTGAATGAAAATCTAACCATTCATTCAAAAAAAAAAACCATTAACCCACTCCATTCAAATCTAATTTAAACCTTATCTTATTTAATCCATTTATCTTTCAACCTTTGACCCGGTTACCCATCTAATCGAGCCAACTCACCCAAGTTTATCAATTTTGCTCGAGTCACTTGTCCACATAATACCCGATCTCGCGCTGCAACAATGAATCTTTCAAGAGTGTAAATAGGAATGAGAAGGCTTTCTCTAGGATCAAAAGAAGAGAGGATTTTAATATACTTGGTTTATACAACATATTAACCAATGTTATTAAACCTGGGTTGAACCGCTGTTCAACCGCGGACCGGCTTCAGCACGGGCCGGTTATATTAAAAATCCTCTATGTTTATAAAACTGTATAAAACCAGTCAAACCTATGGGTTTAACGGGTTTCACCGGTTTTACATAAAAACCCGTAACCCGTGCGAAATGGTGATAAAAGTTTTAAAATAAAAATAATATTTTTTCAAATAAATTCAACTAGAGAAACTTACAAAGGCCTTTCCTTGGCTGGCCATTTAGACATGGGATTTTCTTTCACCAAATACGAGATTTTAAAATCCCGTGTGAAATTATCATTTTACCCTCCTCTTTCTGCACCGTCGAACGTCCATTCAAAACATTCTTCCTATGTTTGGACGGTCTGACCGTTCGAACGTGACTTTCAATGTAAAAGTCCACCGTTCGAACTTAATCTCTTAACTTATATAAGTGAAGATTGTTCAAACGGCCTATTAAAAACGTTCGAAAGATCTTAGCTTATATAAGATCTCTTAACCCTTTCAACCCATTAAATCCATTTAACCCGATCCCATTGCAGGACAATATAAGTTTTAAAGACTAATTTCATGAGCAGAGCCAATTTATTTAGCTAAACTGGCTAAAAAACAACCTGCAGGCAAACCACCACATATTCTATAATTCAAGTATATTTGTTTGTCAAGAGTTTAAATTAGACTCGTGTTAAATTTAAGATGACCAATGCTATATCCTCAGATGTAATTGTGATTTAATGACAAAAGACACACCTTCATGTTCTCTATCTTGGATTAAAAAATGTTATATATATATATATATATATATAACAAAAGACACACCTTCATGTTCTCTATCTTGGATTAAAAAATGTTATATATATATATATATATATATATAAGCACAGAAAAATGATAATTTCACCCTTAATTATTGGATTAGTTAGTTCTTTAATTTTGTTTATTTTGTATTATTATTGTAATATATTATATATTTAAAAATATTAGTGTTTATATCTCATTTTATCTAATTAATGTGTTTTATGTATTTTTAGGTTGAATTATTTTCTAGACCCGAAGACGACCTGATTTGGTGGAATGTTTGATTTAGAGCAATCGGTTCAACAAATTTCATACAAATGAAAATAGAATCAAATGGGAACAAGCTTATGATGAGTGTAGATTATGGGTGCATGGTTGAAATATTCGTATCCTCAATCTAGACATCAGAACATCGGTGATCAAACCAGAAGGTACAAAGAGGAAGAGTCAGATACAGACATATCTAGAGCACAATGAAGGGCCCGGATTGCAACACCTTGCGCTTGTTAGTGAAGATATATTCAGGACCTTGAAGGAGATGAGGCAGAGGAATTGTGTTGGGGGTTTTGAATTCATGTAATCACCTCCACCAACGTATTACCTGAATCTGAAGAACAGAGCTGGAGATGTGCTGACAGAGGCAAGAAAGCAATAAAAAGAATCAAAGCAAGCAACAGAGTTTTTCATGAGAAGCAACCGGCAGCCAGCGTCCCTAAACTGATTGGAATTTCAGTTTCTTAGAACATTCATCGTTGAGCAAAATATAACATTGCAGCAGAATGGAAAAGGCAAGAGAAGATTGAGTAAGAAAAGAGATAAGAATAGAAGGATGGAAGGGCTGTTTTCGAATAGAAAGAGATGGGTTTGCTGTAAACAAGAATGGAAGAAGAAAATAAGGAAAATCAGAAGGAAATCTGCTGCCGTTTCAGCAAAAGAAACCAGCATGAGCTGGCCGATCCTTGCTTTTCCCATGCATCTAAACTGAAGAAGAGAAGAGATGGAGATCAAGATAGGAAGGAACGAAAATAGAAGGAGGAAACTGAGGAAAGCTGGGGCGGTAGCTGCGAATAAAAGAGAAGAAATGAAGGTGGCTGCCGCTGAGAAGAGTGGAGAAAAATAGAAGTTGCCCTGTAACGTGAATGAAAGAAACGGTGGGAGTAAATAAAATTGGAAAAGTGGGTCCCACCTGGCCTGGCCTTGTTTGGTCTCTCTAATTCTTATAAATTGAAGACCTCGAGAGCATCGAGGAACGGGACAAAACATTGAGAAGAAGCTTCGGCTGACAAAGAGACTGGCATTGGCTGGGCATTGGGTGCGGATCTCCGATGATGGCTTGGATTTTATTTTTCTATTTTTTTTATTTTAATTATATGATGATGTCCGGCTAATTTCTTTTACTAAGGTTAAGGATGAAATCCCATTAATAAAATAATATTTTTTTTTTTGTTTATTTAATTTCTGAATATGTGTGTTCAATTATTTATGATTTGTGTTTCATTAGATTAACTAGATGTTAATTATTTTCACCACTAATATCATGTATTTGTGGTAATTAATATTAATATTTGATTCATCATTACTTGGCGTTTAACTTAATTTAAAAATAAAACCCTTTAATTCATTGTTTTCTTTTATTTTTAATTTAAATACATTGGATGCTTAGACTAATCCCTTTGATCCATTGCCTTTTAAATTAAAATATGGTACATTGAATGCTTAGAAATTACATCTTTAAAAGCAAAAGAAAATCAAAATTTTGAACACCATATTAATGAACTTAAATGTTCAAATCTTTAAAACTGAGAATTAATAAATAAATAATTGGAATATTATGGATTTAATGGTGGTGGAATTCGATACCTTAGTAACTTCTCTCACTTGATTTAATCTCCATTTTTAGTTGTTTTAATTAATTTTGTAATTTTAATTCAATCATTCTCATGAAAAATTGTTAACTAAGTTAAGGTTAAAATATTAGGCTTTTTAATTTGTTTTCCCGTTCATTCTAAATCAAGTCCATGTGGGTTCGACCTCGCACTTTCATATCTCTATACTCTAATTCGATTCGTGCGTTTGCGAGTAATTATAAATTTAAAATTTACACAACAATATGCACTGATATTCCAGGGAAAGACCCAAGAGAAAATTGAATCTTTCAAGAGTGTATATTGGAATGAGAAGGCTCTCTCTAGGATCAAAGGAAGAAGTGGATCATCGCATACTTTTTCTATACAACATATTAACATGAAAAAGCATTATATGAGTTCAAAAGTCAAATCCAAAGACTTGGTTTCAAAGAACTACTTCATGATTCATAGAACCACTGACCGTTGCATAGATCATATGGGAAGAAATAGGAGAATTTTTAAAGACAAAGGATAATCTAAAGCATGCACAAGTGTTGTAATTAACATATCTACTATCCTCTGGAATTAGACTCAAGGGCTGTTCCTAGACGGGGTTAAAACAATTAGAGGTGGCTGGGCATTGATGTCTTGAAGCATCCGTGCATCTATGCCACTTGAATTTAGCATTTACCAATTGTACTAAAACTTCTCCTTGAGAAGGCAAAGATGTACTACAAAACCAGCTATTGTATATGGCAGTATAGATGGATAAGTAGATAGATAGATAGAAAGAGAGAGAGATTGAGATCTTACCTCATCACTGCCGATTGGAGCTCGCCGTAGAAAGTAAAGTGATGGATGTGAGCATCTCCTAACCCGCAGCAATTCTGTAGAAGAAAATACAAAATGAGAAAGAGAGAGAAACACAGTCCCCCATATGCTTTGCAAGAAAAGTTATAAGAAATTTAGACTCCATTCTTGGACTTATCATGGTATGATCAATGCAAATTCCTGACATATATCCCTTGTGATTTGTTATACATATAAAATTAATATTCTTTCCCTTGCAGACTGCTTGATTGTTAATGATGAACTACAATGAATGGTTATTTACCTAGCCAAGCCTAGTCCGGTTGTCAAGCAAATTATACAGTTCCACATTTTTGGTAATTACTTTTCAAAATATTAACTACATAACAAAATATATGTTTAATTTTGGAGTTTAGATAATCCATACACGAACCTCTTTTTTCGTAGTAGGTCATGGAATTACCTGCTAGAATATAAGTATTACAAACCAAGTACACAATTGGTAGAATGAAATCTTAAATATAATTATCAACTTTCCCAGCTAAATCCCACATTAGTTGAAACGAAATTCTAGAATAAGAATTTTGAAATTGCATAGATTTGATAGTAACCCTTTCATATAGGTATTAATGCCTCTAACAGAATTGGAATTCTCCGGCATTTCTGAGTTTCAGTTCTAGAATTTCACAAAATTTTATTCCACTTTATCAACCAAAGAGACCATTCCCAATAAATTTTATTTAAAAGAAGAAAAAAAAAAACACAAGCAACTACTCAAAAAGATAGGACATTCTCATTCTTCGAATAATCCTAATTTACTACTCACCTCTCATCTTTTGAAAGATAGGGCAGAAATCTATGAGCACGGTTGGTTTCCATGTAAGGGAATGAACATTCAGTGATTCCAATGAGGGACAATGGGACACACACAGCTGTTGGATGCAAGGCATTGCCCCTTCCTCTATCTCTATGCAATTTAGTTGTATAAAACCAACTAAAGTCAGTATCTTGAGCTTATTGAAGCAACCACCTTGAAAGCAGAGCCTTTCGCATCTATCTACATATTGGAATTCAAGGAATACCAAGCTAGGCAAGTGTTGAAGAGGGGTGAGTGGATTTTCTTCTTCTGTGAATTTGGACCATCGCAACCACAGATGGGTTAGACTTTGAAGAGCACTAAACCATTGTGGCACCTTCTTCAGGGGACCACCCAAATGAATCTGTTGAAGATGGGGAGGCGGATCAGATAATGCCTCCAATTCAAGTGGCACATCTTCATGAATTGCCCATATGCTCAAGTGAATAAGTTTCCTCATTTTCTGAATGGACCTGCACAAATCATTTCCATGGCCTGCTTTTACCTTTGAAATTTCAAATCTTCTCAGTTGAGTTAAGCATCCAATTTGTTTAACAATCTCGTCATTTGCTTGTATGTCCACGAGACACTGCAGATTGCCGAAAGAATGTATTTCCTTGACTACGCCGCTAGAGAAATGTTCAAAGGAATAGTAGACATGTACATACGCATTATAAATAAATAAATTTCGCAGTTTTCGTAGCTCTAGTGCTGATTTGGGTAACTTCGTCACCTCAGTATGCCTGGCATCCAACGTCTCCAAGTTTTGAAGCCTCCCAATGGACTCAGGGAGATCTTTAACTTTGGTATATCTCAAGCTCAAGTATCGTACAAAGTACAGATCACACAATGAATCTGGTAGACTTGTAATGTTTAGCCCTTCCAGATCCAATACTTTCAGGAACTTAGAAATTGGTGATGATATGTCTAGAATAGACAAGGATGGCATGTCACGATCAAACACAATTAAAGAGTGCATTTTAGTCATACCTTTGCTCGATCGGATATATTCACCACACTTGTGAATTGATAAATGTCTAGCGTTGCAATGAAGTGATGCTTCTTCTTTATCATATACCTTGCAAAAGTTCAGCTCTTTGGATATAAATAGAGCTAACTCTCTCATCATATCATGAATTCGACATCTTCTGACCCTTCCAAGATCATTCGTCTCAACAGCTTGAAGCATGCTCCTCTGGATCAGTTCCTTAAGGTATTCATCTACAACCTCCTCGTTTGTCATGTTGGGCCTTTCTTTTATGAAGTCATTTGCCACCCACAGCCTAATCAGTCTCTTTCGTTTCATCAAGTGATCTTCTGGAAAAATACCGCAGTACAAGAAGCATGGTTTGAGGTGGCACGGTAAGTCGTCATAGCTCAGTGACAGAACTCTTTTAAGAATTAGAAGCTCTTCATTGTTGCTCAACTCCCATGTGAGGGAATTGTAAACATTCTCCCATTCCAATAAGGTCCTACCCTTGGATGACAAGAGACCTGCCAATGCAACAATTGCAAGTGGTATGCCACCACACTTCTTCACAATTTTTTGAGCCAAAGGCTGTAAAGCTTGGGGACAGGGCTCCGTCCAAAATGCCTTCTTAACAAAGAGATTCCATGCCTCTTCCTGGTTTAAAGGCGAAAGTGGGTAGACACGTCCTTCGTTTCCAAATCCATTTGCAACTCTTTCATCCCGAGTTGTAATGAGTATCCTACTTGCATTCCTGCTATTTGGAAGGGCGACCCTTAAATCATTCCATAAATTTAATTCCCATACATCATCAAGGATTACGAGGTACCTTACGGATTCAAGGTAGTTGTTGATCGCCTTCACTAGTTGGACTGCTTTCATATCTTCTACTGAATGACCTGTATCCTCGACTGCTTTCTCTTTAGCTTCCGGCAACTGGCGTATAATGTCCCGTAGTATCTCTTCTAATTTGAAAGATTGTGATACAGTAACGTAAACAATGTGTTTAAAGTGTCGTTTCACCTCAGGAGTCTTGCAGACTTTAGCGGCGAGAGTGGTCTTGCCCAAGCCACCCATTCCCACCACAGAAATCACCATTCGTCGCTTCTCATCAACAATCAGCTCCTGGACAAGTTTATGTAATCTTTCATCCACGGCTACTAAGCTGTCGTCCTCGACTAGATCACAGAGTTCTACTTGACGTGACAGACTCTGTCCAGCGTCATACGAACTATTTCCCTCTTGGTGAAGTTCATACCGGCCTCTTCTCTCCGAGATGTCATGAACCCTTCTTTTGATTTTCTGCAGTTGGGCTGCAAGTCGGTTCTTGTTCCAAATTTTCTTGCCGATGAAACGAAGGATTCCTTTGCTTTTTCCTTCTAAACGATACATGTATTCATCCAAAAAATCCTCAATGTCATTTGCGACTTCTCTCACTTGTATCACCCATGTTCGAATTCCCTCATTGGTGGTTGTCTTTCTATCTGCATCCCTTAGAAATGCTTGAATGCTTTCGAGCTCGCGCTTTATTTCACAGACTTCATCATGGAACCCTCCCAACAAAGTTGCCTTCTCTTCTGTGTAGGTAATCAGCCTCCCCAACAACAGCTTTACAGCAATCTCAGCCATGTTCACTCTTCTTCCAAGATGAATCTCTCGAGATAAAAAGAAAAAAAACCCTTCACTTTATCTTCAGTAGCCAAGGAGTGGCAAGATGAGATGGAACAGCCCAGGAGGTCTTGATTGTGACTACTGGGAACGGTCGAGGAAGGAACCCGGAAGGATGGAGTCTCCTATCCAGCTCCCAACCACCGTTGAAAACTTGAGAGAGAATCTATAAAATTTAAACTAAATATGATAAATAAAAATCTTTCATCAATTTGATTTAATTAAAATATAAATTTATAATTATTTGATAGAAAATCTATAATTTCTTTAATAGCCTATCAAATCATTCAATTTTTTTATTTTTAAATAGTTCAACTCTAAGCATGTTGATAGACAAATACATAGATTTAACTCTTTTAACATTTTTATACTTACGCTTACGGGGGTCCTATACAAATTAAGTAAAAAGTGTCAAGAAAATATATAAAATATAAGGAAATAAAAAAATATTATTTATTCGTAAGGCCATTACAACATCTTCAGATAAACTTATGTACACATTTTAAATACGTAGACTATGCATTTATTATGAGATTAACCTCATTTGAATAGATGGAATGCACAATATAATTTACAGAATTTTTTTCAATCTAATCATCCTAACTCTGTGAAAGGGTACAAAAAAAAAAATCAATAGTTTTATAACAACCAAATTTTCAAAATTTATAATCACAAATCTATTATGATAGGATGGAGCTCAAATTTTTAACCATCATTGAATATCTAAACCATTCTAAACAGAGGAAGTTGAGAAATCTATAAAATATGACTTCAAATTTCAAAGTGATTAAACAAAAATGTTTAAAAAGTCTATAAAATAGCAAACAGGTAATAATGTAATATAAATCTAAAAAAGAAAAAGAAAAACACGTATCCATCCACTATTTAAATGTTAATGAGGAGAAGAAAAATGAAAATAAACTTGTATGGAAAGTCAGTCAAGATAAGGAAATGAAAATCAAAATGGGTTCAGTAAATAGCATTATTAAAATGATCCATGACTTACTTCCATTAGTTTGGAATTTTGGATTGGGATGATTGTACGCTAGTGCAGCACCTGCAAATTTCTTTTAGCATTTTAAGAATAAAGATCTCGAATGATAGAAGTCTGTTATTTAAATATCGAATGACAGGAAAAATTATAGGGTTAGAATTTGAGTTAATTTTATCATTTTTTTTTTGAATATTTATCTAAGATAATTCTAATTTAGGGAGTTCTCTATGAAAATAATTTAATAAAATAATATTTAGTGCATATATAATTGAATGGAGTTGTCTTAATCTGATTGATATAGATTTTATGGTGTCTGTTTGATTTTCCAAGTTCTCTTTTGAAAAAATAATGAAATTCGATTTCTCTAAGATAATTTTCATTTTGGGGGTTTCTTGTGTAAAAGTTTAATGAAATGATATATATATATATATATATATATATATATATTTTAAATTAAATAAAGAGCCCTTGATGTGATTGGTATAATTTTTAAAATGTTCCTGTGATTTTTCTTATATTCTAATATTTTCATAAATTCAATTTTTTTACAAAAATTTAACAATTATGATAGAATATTGATGCTGATATAATGAAGAACATGAATTTTATATTAGATGTATTCCTATATTAATTTTCTATTTCAAAAAACTTTTGGATATTTTTAAAATTTTATGATGTAATTTACTGAAAATGGGTTCAGTGATCAGCCAGTGCAGCACATTCTTGGAATAGACCTTGGGCCCACAATAATAAATTAATAAATGTCTGAAGAATCCAACCATTTAATTTGTGTTAGGTGTGTGGAAACTGGAAAGAGAATATTTTAAAGCAATAATCTTATTAGAACTACGGGATAAACAATCTATACTTTATACTTTATAGTCCTTAAAAACAGTTATGGATTAATTCCTTAAAATGTTTCAGAGCAAATTAAAAAGATTTAAATAATTTTTTATTATAAATACTAACCTTAAATAAATAAAATATATTATTTTATAGTAATGATGGTGAAATATGTAATATATATATATATATTTTTAAATTTGCATGTAAGAAACCGTGGGAACTCATATAACCTCCACAAGTGATATCCACTATCTTTAAGGTACACACTACAAGGGAGCAAGAGTCTGGCACCTCCCGCTACTTACGGCGGGAGATAAACAAGTTAATATACGCCTATGTGGGCTAAAAGTGTCTAGAAGGAAAGATGTATATTAGAAAGATAAATATTAGAAGCCTATACAGACACTCGGGAAATCTTTTCCTAAACACCTGATTTCTAAAAATTGATGATAATTCCCCTTTTGCACTTCCACTTAAAAATGCCACATCCTCCGAACAATTTTCACCTAATTAATACCATTCTTTCAATTATACTCATTTTTTAATATTTATTTGACTTTTATATAGTAAAAAGTTGTTAGCTAAATCTAAACAATTCTTATTTAAGATCTTATTAGACCTACGGGATAAGCAATCTATATTTTATAGTCCTTAAAAAAGTTATGGATTAATTCCTTAAAATGTTTCAGAGCAAATTAAAAAGATTTAAATAATTTTTTATTATAAATACTAACCTTAAATAAATAAAATATATTATTTTATAGTAATGATTGTGAAATATGAAATATATTTTTTTTTTTAATTTGTATGTGAGAAATCGCAGGAGCCCAGTATAGCTTCCACAGGAGATATTCACTGCTCTTAAGATACACACTACATGTAAGCTGCAACTCGGGTCAGGTTTTGCCCAACCCACATGACCCGACCCGATAAATCATGCAGGTCGGATCAATAATTTCGGGCCAGTGGGTCGGGTCGGGTTGAGAAGATAAAAACCCACATGAAATTCCGGTCAGACCAGGTTGAAGATTTTACAAGTTAACTTGACCCGATCCCACTCAACACGACTCGACCCGACCCAGCTAAAATTAAGCTAAAATGGATTCATAATGCGGGTCGGGTCAGAATTCAAGTTGATTCAGGTCGGGTAAGATTCTAGAGTTCGGGTTGAGAAGTCGAGTCGGGTCAGATCAGGTTCCATATATATCAACTCAGGTTTGGTTGGATTTTAAGAAACTCGACCTGCCCGACCTAAGTTGTAGCCCTAACTACATGGGAACTGGAGTGTGGCACCTCCCACTACCTAATGCAAGAGGTTAACTAGTTAATCTACAACTAAGTGGGCTAAAAGTGTTTTCAAGGAAAGATATATATTAGAAAGATAAATATTGTCACATCTACACTTTTATTGTCTGTCGTTGAACAATAATTCTTCTTTTATTGTCGGTCATCGAATAATAATTCTTCTTCATTTTTCAAAAAAAAAGGTGCCCCATTCGGACACCCTCATTTTCTGTCAGGGAACACCTTTGAACACCTCTCACTAAAACACATTCGAACCATAATTCAGTAAAATTTTCGTATCCTTTCAACCATAGCATCGAAGGATTACAAACATCTTATGCTATAGTAAAATCGATTTGAAAATTTTAAACAGTAAAATGTTTTTTTAAAAAAAATTAAAGTTATTTTTTAAACACTATATATTTTCAAAATTTCTCAAATTACATATCCGGACTAATTACGATAGCCTGATAAAAATACTCTAAGAATTCAAGGTCTTTTGACACCTCCAAATGATTAAAATACAGTGTTTTACAAATAACGGTATCCCTTGGTTATATGAAAAATATATTTGGGAGTGTCAAAAGATCTTAAAGTATTAAAGTATTTTTATCAGGTTATCGTAATTAGTGCAGATATTCAATTTGAGAAATTTTGGAAATACACGTTGCTTAAAAATTAACTTTAAAGTTTTAAAGGAGATATTGACAACATAGGCAGTTATTTTTTAAGCACTGTGTATTTTCAAAATTTCTCAAATTAAATATCCAGACTAATTACGATAGCCTGATAAAAATACTTTAAGAATTCAAAGTCTTTTGGCACTCCCAAATGCTTAAAATACAGTGTTTTACAAATAAGGGTATCCCTTGGCTACGTGAAAAATACATTTGGGAGTGTCAAAAGACCTTGAATTCTTAAAGTATTTTTATCAGGCTATCGTAATTAGTCCGGATATTCAATTTGAGAAATTTTGAAAATACACAGTGCTTAAAAAATAACTTTAAAGTTTTAAAGGAGATTTTATTATTTAATACACTATGCACATTATTTTTTAAACGCCATGTATTTTCAAAATTTCTCAAATTGAATATCCGGACTAATTACAAAAACCTGATAAATATACTTTAAAACTTAAAGGTCTTTTGACACTCCTAAATGTGTTTTCGACACACTCTAGGGATACTCTTATTTGTAAAATACTGTGTTTTAAATATTTAGGAGTGTCAAAAGACCTTTAAGTCTTAAAGTATTTTTATCAGATTATAGTAATTAGTCTGAATATTTAATTTGAGAAATTTTAAAAATACACAGTATTTAAAAAATAACTTTGAAATTTTATAAAAAATCGACTCATTCAATTGGGTGAACAGTAACCCACGTTACTGTTCACCCGTTTCATTCATTCAAACGAATTGATTTAAAGGGGTGATTCGTTCGAACGAATTAAAATTGGATAGGTTGCGTCCATTCGTTCGAACGAATGTCGAAATGAACTGGGAATTCGTTCAAACGAATGGAAATAAAGGAGCAAAATGTTAATTAGCCACCTGCACCCAAAAATAGGTGTGTAGAGACAGAAAATCCGAGTGTATAAACAAGTACCCAACTTTTTAACTCTCTTCTTTTACTCTTAAAAATTCTTTTCAAATAAAAGGTATTCATAAGCTCTAGACTAGACTCTAGAGCAACCCCCTATCAAGAGTAATTCTAGATAATTTCTGTGCCTCTCATCCAAATACAATCTTATTTGACGTTGAGATATTATGACTGTGTAAAGGAAAAGGTGAAACTCACTCTTTAACGTGAGCCGTTTGAAGAATAATTGTACAACTGCATGAACAAATGTAAATTTAACTCTTATTAGATAAGTTACATGAGATATTTTTTAAATTGAGTTTAAATCTAAAAGGTAAAATAATATATTTAAGGGTTTTGATTCATCAGACTCGACTATATGAATTATGAAAGGTGAGCTGACTAATTGACTCTGTATAAATAAAAATGAATAAGAAATTTATGAGCATAGATGAATAAATAAAGAATTTAAGCCCATTAAAGTTGGGCTTTAAAGTAAAAAAAAAAAAAAACACTAAAGTTATTTAGATGGTTAAGCTGTCATTTTTGCCAAGCTTTTCGTCAACATTCTCCTTTAGTAGGAAACTTTTGTCCTAACTTTTTAAAATCCTAGATCTAATAAGTTCTAGGTTTTCACTGTCATATAATTTTAGTCTACAAGGAAACTACTTATGAAGATTCTTCTTTTCTTCAGTTTTTGCAAACAAATATAAGAATTATTTTTGGAGTAGGGTATGAAATGGGTTTTTTTTAATAATTTTAAATTTTAATAGAGTAGAACGAAAAATGTACAAATAAAAAGTCAATCTAAAATAATTAAAAATGATGTATGATAACAATAATTTATTATAACTCTATCTAAGATATAAGTAGTTGAAATTAAAAACAATATTCAACTAATACTGAGTTTGAGATTAAATTCGACTCAGATTTATTTCCGTTAGAACTCAAGTAAATCGCAATGTGGCTTTTGGTGGAGAATCTCAGCTTATAAATATATTAGCAAATATACATATAATAAATTTCTCCTAAAAACAATATTTATAATTATATAAGATTATGACGTAAGCTTTGGTATATGCTCCCAAATACTTAAAATACAGTATTTTATAAATAAGAATATCTGTAAAAAATACATCTTAAATGGAAATTAGTCATTTAAATGCCAACTAGCATTGTTTCTTTGCTAGCACTACAGACCTCAAGTTAAAATGTAGGAAATTCCGTTGGGCCACAATGGTGCACAGCAGCTACATTTTCTCTCTTTTAATTTCTTTTCAAATTTTTTTAAAAAAAGTCTGAAAATTTTATTGAAAATGTAGGAAATTCTAAGAAATTGTAATGGTATCATTAGGATGCAGTTATTTAAATATTAAAATAATTTTTTCAATCTTTCAAAATGGATAATTTCAAATGATTATAAAAATTAATAAAAAATTAAATTTTATCACTACATTAAACAAACATTAATAATAGATGGGAGACTCCATTATTGTACTAAAAAGGTTGATATGATCAAAATTAAAATGATGAGAGAGAGGTTTCGGTTGATTGAATCGAAGAGTGTGAAATGTGACGTGTAAACGAAGATCATGACTTCCATTAATGAAAGGAAAGCTTTTTCTTTTAAATGGAGGCCCACACGTTTTACTCACGTCACTTTCTCAGCGAGAAAAGTTGGTGTTTTCCTTCTTCAACACGGCTTCTAAAGGAAATAAAAAAATAATGAGAGCACTTACACACATCTGATTTTTCTGTCTCTAGACATTCGAATGAATGGATGATTTATTCAAATGAATAGTAGTAAAATGACATTCATTTCATCCATTCATTCGAACGAATCGACCATTCATTCGAATGAATGGATGAACGATCCGTTCATTCGTTCATTCGAATGAACACGAAGCACGATTGTTCATCCATTCGTTCATTCGAATGAACACGAATCAATGTGCTTATTCAATCATTCGAATGATTCATGACTTACAGACTTACAGTATACAGTTTTATTTAAATTCTTTTAAAATTTTAAACTTATTTTTTAAGCACTATGTATTTCTAAAAAATTTCAAATTGAATATCTAAACTAATTAAAATAACTTGATAAAAATACTTTAAGACTTCAAGATCTTTTGACACTCCTAAATATTTAAAACACAATATTTTACAAATAAAGGTATCCCTAGGCTGTGTCGAAAACAAATTTAGGAGTGTCAAAAGACCTTAAAGTCTTAAAGTATTTTTATCAGATTATCGTAATTAGTCTAGATATTCAATTTGAGAAATTTTAGAAATACACAGTGTTTAAAAAATAAGGGTCTATGTTTTAAAATATAGATAGTTATTTTTAAGCACTGTGTATTTTCAAAATTTCTCAAATTGAATATCCAGACTAATTACGATAATTTGATAAAAATACTTTAAGACTTCAAGGTCATTTGACACTCCTAAATGTGTTTTCGACACAGCCTAGGGATACCCTTATTTGTAAAATACTGTGTTTTAAATATTTAGGAGTATCAAAAGACCTTGAAGTCTTAAAGTATTTTTATCAGGTTATTTTAATTAGTTTAAATATTCAATTTAAAATTTTTTGAAAATACACAGTGCTTAAAAATAACTGTCTATATTTTAAAATATAGACCCTTATTTTTTAAGCACTATGTATTTCTAAAATTTCTCAAATTGAATATCCGGACTAATTACAATAATCTGATAAAAATACTTTAAGGCTTAAAGGTCTTTTGACACTCCTAAATTTGTTTTCGACACAGCCTAGGGATACCCTTATTTGTAAAATACTGTATTTTAAATATTTAGGAGTGTCAAAAGACCTTGAAGTCTTGAGGTATTTTTATCAAGTTATTATAATTAGTCTAGATATTTAATTTGAGAAATTTTGGAAATACACAGTACTCAAAAAATAAGTTTAAAATTTTAAAAATAAATATTTAAAATAATGTTACTGTTCCTACTAATGAATGAAGCCTGAACATTCGAATGAATGAAGCGCTGAAGCGCTGAATGAAATCATTCGAATGAATGAACATACATTCATTTGATAAACATATTCATTCGAATGAATGGGATTAAACAGTATTTCGTGTTACTGTTCAGCCCATTCATTCGAATGAATGCCAAAATAACTGGGCATTCATTCGAATGAATGCCAAAATGAACTGGGCATTCATTCGAATGATTGGAAATACGGGGGTAAAATGGTAATTTGTCAGAAATTTCAAAAATAGATGTGTAGAGGCAGAAAAATTGGGTGTGTGTAAGTGCTCCCAAAAATAATACACCAACTTTTGTTGCTGTGGAACGTGCAAGCAGCACTATATCCTACCCAACAGGCATGATTTGAGCCAAATTACAAAAAGACCCTCTATTTATTAGATTAAAAAAAATCTTCAAAAAAAAACAATTGATTTTTGAAATGGTAAAACATAAATATATATATATATATATATATATATATATATATATATATATATATATATACTATTTCTTTTTGAAATTTACATGTGAAAAACCACGAAAAACCTAGCGTAAAATCCCCAACAGGTGATATATACTGACTAGTGACTCTTAGGATACCCCAAGTGAGGTCATAGAGACTCGAACCTGATATCTCCTACTTTCTAAATAGGAAATTACCAATTGAACTACACTACAGCCTAATAATTCGAATTTTCAACTAAAAAACCCATTTGAGAATTGTACTGAGATTAGTAAAAGGAAATTGATGATGACTACGGAGGACCATCAAAGTGTATATTATATTGTCTAATCTATGACTTGACTTGATCTAATTAGAATTAATTGATTAAGCTTAAAAATGATATAAAATTTTAAAAGTGACTTGAGTTATGTGCATGTGATTAGGGTCGATTTATTGAGTGCTAGAAAATATTAGCTCAAATTTAATGGGTCAAATTAGGGTTAACATTAAAATGAATCCACACATCCAAATTGCACCTGAGGACTTTTAAAACCTTTTGACAAAAATTGTGGGCATTGAAGTAATTTTAGAGGTGAGCCAATGGGCTCCTCTTTTGATATTGTTGGAAGGCAGTGACATGAGGAATGAATATCCACTGAGGAATAACTAGAGAGGAAATATGAAAAGAACGCTGGACTCTGGTTGGTGCTGAAATTTGATAAAAAATTATTGAATTCAATTTGATTTAATTTAAATTTATGAGTTGAGTTAAGTGTTGTTTTATAATTTAGTGCACTCAAGAAGAGTCAGAATATTCAAAATATCAGTCAATATCTATGATAGGAAAAATTGATTTTGTGATCTATATTTATGATATCGGCCGATATCTGTCTGATATATATCAGCCATATCGGCTCATATCATAATTATATGATCGATACAATATATATTGGTCAATATTTTTATCTATGGTATGATTTTATTCTGATAAGGATCATGTATTTGCCAAGAATGATCCTGTCTGTCATCGTCAAAAGTAAAGCTAAAATTTGACTCAAAATATCTCTTAATTGCAAATACAACTAAGGATAAAATCACTTTTAAAATTCTCATTTGAGTTTCAAAACTTTTGTTCATTACCTTAATGTGGTCAAATATTACCATTTGCTTCTTGTCTTTATCTCAATGGCTATGTTTCACTACATTTAGTTGAGAATCTAGAGGGCTAGAGTGTCAAATTAAATGTCAAATAAAAAATGACACAAAAGAGGAAAATGATGAGAATTATTTTTATAAAAGATTCTCATAAGTTCATCTCTTGACTGAATATTGATTTACTTCAATTTCACTGGGCTGAGATAAATTCTGGATCAAGTCAAGTAATAGATGAGAGACTATTACTGTGCATAATAAAAATTAAAATTAGGAGAGAGAGACATTTCGATTGATTGTATCCAGGAATAAAGCAGTGAGCTGTGAACGAAGATCCTAAATTCTATTAACGAAAGAAAAACTTTTTCTTCTAAATGGACCCCACAGGCCTGGTCAGTTTTTAGCGACTACTGAATTGCGATGCTCGCACGATCATTTTTTTAATCCGATATGAATTTGTAGTGAGCTCAGGGGTCAAAATATCGGCCGATACTGTGCGTATCGGCCGATATAATTCGGTTTTTCAACCACCGAATTATATCGGCCGATACGTATAGTATCGGCCGTACAAAAAAAAATTCGGCTGATATGTCCGAATTTTTGACCGAATTATCGGTCATCATATCGGCCGAATTTTAAAAATTCGGTTTTTTGTTTTTTTTTTTAAAAAAAAAAACTTTTTTTTCATAATAAATATCGGCCGAGATGACCGATATATCGGTCCAAATCTCGGCCGAATCTGGGCCGAATCGGCCGTTTTTTCCCCCTGAAAACAGTAAATCTCGGGCCTGGGCCCAACTCAAGTTCGGCGATATTTTTCCGATATATCGGACGATATCTCATGTCCGATATATCGGGCGAGATCTCGGACGAGATCTCACCTGTCAACCAATTTCTCCCCATCACATCTCTGTGTACAGCGGACTGCAGGATTAGGCTGGTCCGGCATGCCTGAATATTTTATTATTTTTTTTAAATCCAAAAAATCGAACCGGTCCAATTTTTTCCTATAAATACCATTCACCTACATATTAAATTTCATACCTTATTTTCAAAGATAAAATCAGATTTTACTATTTATCTTTCAAAAAAATTGCACTCTTCATTACTTGATTTAATTAAGTTCTAAACGACCTGGATTTGTTTGAAACCGAACGATCCAGACCGTTCAAAGGTTTCTTCATTTACAGATCTACTGTTCTTGTAAGTTTTGTAATTTATTTCGATATATCTGTATTTTATTTTAATTTTTTTAGCCAAAAATAACATAAAAGAAGTTAAAAAATGCTTGAAGTTAAATAAGATATGTAGTAATAAAAGCTTTATATAGGTATTATAATTTTTTTTCCATCTTAATGTATCTGTAGTTAGTTTTTGTGTACTTTGTTAGTTACTATTTTTTTTCATTTATTTATTCATTTTTGTTAACTATTTCAACATAAAATAGCATAAATGAAAAAAAAAGTTAGAAAATGATAATACCTATAAAATAATAGATGAACATTTTTCGTTTGCTCTTAGTTACTGTTACTAACATGTTAAAATTTACAGCAACATTTTTTACATTCACTTACTCCTTATTTTAATTATTTCATTATTATCTATGGACTATGATATATAAATGTTAGTAAATGGTAAAACCTATAAAATAATACATGAAATTTTTTTATTTGTTGTTATTTAATGTATACTAACTTCTTTTACAGGGATGAAATTTTTTCCTTTTATTTTATTTCTTTTTGTAATTATTTCATTATTATCTATGGACTGTGACATATAAATGTTAGAAAATGGTAAAACCTATAAAATAATACATGAAATTTTTTTATTTGCTGTTATTTAATGTATACTAACTTCTTTTACAGGGATGAAATTTTTTCCTTTTATTTTATTTATTTTTGTAATTATTTCATTATTATCTATGGTCTATGATATATAAATGTTAGAAAATGGTAAAACCTATAAAATAATACATGAAATTTTTTTATTTGCTGTTATATAATGTATACTAACTTCTTTTACAAGGATGCAATTTTTTCCTTTTATTTTATTTCTTTTTGTAATTATTTCATTATTATCTATGGACTATGATATATAAATGTTAGAAAATGGTAAAACCTATAAAATAATACATGAACTTTTTTTATTTGCTGTTATTTAATGTATAATAACTTCTTTTAAAGGGATGCAATTTTTTCCTTTTATTTTATTTCTTTTTGTAATTTTCACCATTTTATTACTATTTATATAATTTCCCACTATCGTAACTTCAAAAATATATTAGAAGATGTAAATGTCCGATATTTTATGAAAAAATTACATATTCAATAAGCTCATAATTTTCTGCATTTGCTGTAATTTTTTTGGATTTTTTTTTTTTAAAAAAAAAAAAAAAAAACGGGGAGGAGAAAGAAAAAGTTCGGCCGATATATCGGCCGAACCGATATATCGGCCGATATGAAAAATCGGCCGGGATAACGGCCCGGCCGATTTTTTTACCCCTGAGTGAGCTGAAGACACGAAAGAAAAGCTTTTTCTTCTAAATGGGCCCCACAGGCCTTGTCAGTTTTTAGCGACTCTTGAATTGCGATGCTCGCACTATCATTTTATCTTTTGAATTGATTTGGCGGATCACTCAACTTTCTATAAATTAGTGTATTGATTCTTTATTAAAAAAATTTATAAGAAATCCTAAAATATAATTATCTTAAAAAATTCGAATTTTATGATCTTTTAAAAAATAAAACTTAAAAAATCAGACAAGGAATTTCATAATCAAGAGTAAAAATCTCAATATCGACCGATATTCGGATATCGGCCATAAATTTTTTTCTCTTATTTTTTTTAACAAAAATCACCAATATCAACCGATACATATTGTATCGACTGAGACAGGGGTACAAAAAATTCCCCATCCGATAATTCGGCCGATATGCAAATATCGGCTGAATTATCGACCGATATAATTCTCTCCTCTTTTTGTTTTCTTTTTTTTATAAATATTGGTATTATTTTATTTTTTCTAAATTAAAAAATATAAAAAAATGAAAAAGAAACTATTTTTTTTAAAAAAATTGAAAATGTAATGTAAATATCGACTGATATTTTGAATATCGGACGATATCTTGGCCAATATCTAGGCCGATATCAGCCGATATTTTGATCCGGGCCCATCACCATTTTGAATTTTTTTTTTTTTAAAAGAATACCGACATTAATCATATCGGCCGATATATATCGGTCGATATGTTTCATATCGGCCGATATCTATACCCTGGACTGAGATATCAAAGTTTCATATGGGCCGAAATTATTATCCTTGTTCATAACCTTAACGTGGGTCAAATATTACAATTTGCTTCTCGTCTTTATCTCAATTGCTATGTTTTGCTGTATTTAGTTGAAAATCTAGAGGGGCCAAATATTACAATTTGCATCCCGTCTTTTTCTCAATTACTATGTTTTGCTACATTTAGTTGGGAATCTAGAGGGCGAGAGTGTCAAATTAAATGCCAAATAAGAAATGACACAGAAGAGGAAAATTATGAGAATTTTTTTTATAAAAGATTCTCATAAGTTTCTCTCTTGGCTAAATGTTGATTTACTTCAATTCCACTGGACTGAGATAAATTCTATGTCAGTCAAGTCAAGTTTACCTGGGCCATGATTCATGTAATAATAGATGGGAGACTCTATTATTGAGCATAATCAAAATTCTAGTCATGTCAAGTCAAGCTAATTGAGCCATATTCATGTAATAATAGATGGGACGCTCCATTAAAAAGGTTGCATAATAAAAATTAAAATTAAGAGAGAGAGAGAGTCGTTTCGGTTGATTGTATCAAAAGTAAAATAGTTAGGTGTGAAATGTGACGTGTGAACGAAGACTATCACTTCCATTAACAAAAGAAAAGCTTTTTCTGCTAAATGGGGCCCACACGTTTTACTTACGTCACTCCTTCAGCCACAAAAGTTGGTGTTTTACTTCTCCAACACGGCTTCTCAAGGAAATAAAAAAATAAAACACGCGCAACATGTGGGTTAGGGTGTACGGATCGATATGCGTGCAGCGTATGTGTAGGTATGTATAGATTTTTTTTATCATTACGATACATATCCGCTGAATCCTTAATCTCAATTTTGAATATTACAAAATAGATGATATTGGTGAACTTACGACGGTCATCCTTGGTTCACTTGAGATTTTATATAAGTCTAATAAGTTTTTAATATATTCATAAATATCAGAACATTTGAATAAAACTTTTGAAACTTTATTTTCGAAAAATTGGGTTATACAAATTTTGCTCAACATTTATACTCAAAATGGTATTCGAGTATTCTTTATTATCACCAGGTTCTTACTTCTTTTAAAAAATATAATTGGAGAGATGATAGTTATAAAAAACTGTATGATTTCAAAATGTCACGGTTAACAGACATCAGGGGTTTAAAAATCGGTACCGGCCGATATATCGGCCGATACGATATGTCGACCGATATATCGTTATCGGCCGATATTTTTCTCTTTCTTCTTTGTATTTTTAAATATCGGCCGATATTTTGATATCGGGCCGATATAATACGGCCGATATCAAGGCCGATATTGTGAATATCGGCCGATACGATACATATCGGCCGATATTCACATATCCAAAACCGATATATATCGGCCGATACGATACGTATCGGCCGATATTTAAACCCCTGACAGACATGATGACAATGTTTTTTTTTTTTTTTTATAATTTACAAATAAACCAATATCTAAGTCCATTAAATTTAGATCCAAATTGAATAAAGTACTTGTAGATCCAAATTGAATAAAGTACTTGGAAACCGTAGGATACCCAGCGTAAAATCCCCACGGATGAGCCCACTACCCTTAGGGCACACCAAGGTTAGGCCATGGGGGCTCGAACCCGCAACCTCCCGCTTCTTGAGGCGGGAGGTAACCAGTTGAGCTACTTTGTTACTATATTAGAACGTGCTGAGTTGAGTCAGATCTAAAATTTGTGGATTCAGTTAAAGTTAATTGAGACATGTCAAGATCGGCAAGATGAGAGATGTGTTTAAAAAAAAAACCAATAAAAAGAATTTATAAATTATTTCAAATTGAGTAAAATAACATTAAACTCAACTAACTTTAATTGTTTAAAATACAATTTTTTTGCCAAACAACTTTAAAATACTAAGATCTTTAGTTAAACATGGTAAAAAAAAAGCCAAGCTTTCTTCCCCACCCAAACTTAATAGATTCTAGACACAGCTATGGGGCTAGTAAATACGAAATCCTTGGGCATTCTATTTGTTTGATCGTATGAACAGAGAAGACCTCATTTAAGATGACCATATTTTAAGGGGTACTTTTCTCACCCATATATCGAGTGAAATCGAAAATTTTACTTACATTTGTCATCCTATACTCCAATCAAAACAAGAGAAGTCATATATTTCATAATAATGAAATTTAGTTTAAAAAAGCGAACATGTTCATGGAAAATTTTGAATGAGAGTGTGAGAAGAAGGAAATTAGAGAGGGTTTGAAAAACTTGAAAGAAAAAAAAAAAAAAAATGTTGGAAGATGGCCTTGATTTTAAAGGCAAAGTTCCCTTTTTACCCTTTTTTATCATTAAATGAAAACAACCAAATTTACGGCGATACCGTCCAATTTTAAGTCGATTTTTATTGGCTGAATTTAATGCCTATCATCTGTATTTATGTAAGGCCATATTTATAAGGTTCGTTGCGGTTGAGGATTCCTAAAATATGCAGTGATCCCATAGATACACATCGTATCGACTGAATTCATTATCTGAAGTTGGCAAATATTACTTTCAATTCCCGTAATTTACCAGTTGGGTTCTCCTTATCATTATTCATATGCCAATCTAGATCCCATCTAAATGTCAATTAGAACATGAGAAATCAAAGGATAATCCCATCTAATGTCATTCAACATTTGAAAACTTGCTCAAATTTTAACGATTCTCTCAAAGGATTGGTGGTCTTGGAATAGACCTTGGGCCCCACAATAATAAATTAATAAATTTCTAAGCCGCCCTTGGAGACTTGGACCTCTTCCTTAACAGGCAAACATATTTATGAATTTTTTTAAAACGAGTAGTCTAAAGATTCCAACAATTTAATTTGTGTTAGGTGCGTGGAAAGATAAATATTTTATACCTTCAATTCAGGGGTGCAAAATTCGAACGGCCGATAAATTTCTCTCTTCTCTTTTTTTTTTTAAATACCTGTATTTTTTTACTATTTTATTTTTTTTGAATTTTTTTTTTAAAAAAAAAAACCTCAAAAGGAAGCTGGTTTTTTTTTTTTTTTTTAAATTGAAAATGAAAATATCGGCCACTATTTTGAATATAAGCCGAGTTATCAACTCGGGCTCACCATCGTTTTGATATATATATATTTTTTTTAAAATGACCGATATTCACAATATTTCTCCGCCGATATAATATGGTGCTGAAAAACCGTATTATATCGGCCAATAAATTTTGTATCGGCCGATATCTTTACCCCTGCTTCAACCCTTAACTATGAGTCATGTTACTGTATATGATTTAAGATGAAAAGCTTTCCTTGTCATTGCATTTTTTTTTGCCGGTTAAAATATGGCTTCAATTTTCAAAGTGGATAGACAAAAAATGGTTAAAAAGTCTAAAAAATATCAAACAGGTAATATAAATGTCAAAAAACACGTATCCATCAACTATTTAAATGTCAAAAGAGATGAAAAATGAAAATCAACTTCTATGGAAAGTCAGTCAAGATAAGGAAATGAAAATAGAAAGTTTGGATTGGGATGATTGTATGCTAGTGCAGCACATGCTATGAATAGAGATCTCGAATGATAAAAGTTTTTTATTTATTTTTGAATTTATGTGTGGGAATTCGTGGAAAACTCAGTGTAAAATCGCCACAGGTGATATCCACTGCTCTTAGAGTACACTAAGTGAGGTTATGGGGACTCAAATTTGATACATCCCACTTCTTGTAGAGGAAAATTACCAGTTGAAGTACACGTATGTGAACGAAGATTTTTATTCAAATATCAAATGACAGAAAAATTATAGATTTAACAATTGCTATGAATTTATTTTATACTAAATGTTCGCATTTCAGTGGAATTGATGTAAATCAACATTCAGCCAAGACAAGTCAAATAGAGCAAGATATGACAATCATAATTTAAAGATCTATGTTTTAAGTCTCCACCCTTTCTTAAATAGTTTGGATATTAGCTTGTTTTGACTCTGTAAACAAAAGGATTTATAGGTAGTAAATTGCAATTTTTCCCTTTAAAATCCAATATTTGGAAGAATGGTTGACAACCCACTTTTCTGAAAATTTGACAAGCAGTCAGGCGAGTGAAAACCCCGTTTCATGGGCCAATAATCCAAACACTTGACTAGAGAAGAACCATAATAATTAGATTCTACAAGATCAGACAGAAAATGCTGTTGGATTTATTTTTAAGTTCCTAATTTCCCTTTTCTTTTTAAAAAATTTAAAACTTTTAGTAAAGATCAACTAGTGGGATTCAAAATATACTGAATTAACTAAAAGTGAAAACAATTTCAACTTAGAACTCAAATTCTAATCTCTTTGACCTCAATAGTCTGAACTCTAAATCATTAAGTGTTGAATGTTTCATGATTTTGAGTATTAACATAAAGTGGCTACGATTAGGGTTTTGGTCGGAATTTGGTACACTCGTAAATATTGAGGACCAATACCAGATGTGATCCAACCAAAGGAATGGCCCTGGGTCACAGCCCTGTGAAATCAACGGCCATGCGTGGTGGTAATGGTTGTAACTGAGCTTTAGAAGTAAACCTATCATTGCTTGAGCAAAATATTTACAAAGAAGAATACTACAATGAAGATAAAATTGAAGATCACATAAACAAACCATTGATCACCAAAACATTAGCTCTCCAATTTACTTTGGACTAGTAAGGGAAAAGGTTGTGAGGAGATCAACAACCAAGTAAATCAAAGAGAAGCATATGAATATTTAATTGGGTATTATTAAAAATCTTGATATCTTAACTACAATATTTATTAACTATTAAAAAAAACCTCTAAAATAAACTTATCATAGAAAGAAATGCTTCCTAAATGAATTATGTGACAGCCTAGGCACAAAATGCAATTAAATCACGCCTTTGACTGCTATGGGATTAAGAAGGCTTCTTTTGCTATTGTTGAAATCTTACATGGTAGCATCTTGTGAAAAGAGGATGAGTTTAGAATATATATATATATATATATATATATATATATATATATATATATATATATATATATATATATATATATATATATATATATATATCTTTTTATCTAAAATTGAATTTCATATCGACTAGTGAAACTATTTCATATGATCCGACAGTTTAAGTGGACCAGATTATATTTTACATGATTCCATCAAAATTGGAATGAGATTAGGTTTTACTTGTTATGGTTCCATTCATCTTCAATTGTCGCATTTAATGGAACTGCCATATAGTATGTTTGTAAGTAGACATTTTTACCTCTTAGAGTTGAGAGATTAGAAGTTGCATGTACAAAGAAGAGAAAATTATCGATTCACTATATTGTTCGTGATATGATCAAATAGAATATTATAACTCAAAAAATCTGCAACACTATTCACAGAGCAACCTATAGGTGTGGAGGTGATCCATCCTGCTTACCTAGCTTTATACTGCCCCTCACAATGTTTGTAGACCTGATATCCTGCACAAAGAAAAAAAAAAGGAGAAAATTATATTCTAACATAACTCGAGTCCAATTCTTCAAATAAAGTCATTTTTCAAATCTTAATTACCATTAGAAATCTAAATCTTAATTGACAAAGCTATGTGAATTGGAATTGAGATGGGTCTCTCCGAGTAGATTCTTACGATTTAATTGACATGAAACCAAATTTTATTTAAATATGGTAACCCAATAACCCTTTGAAAAGTCAAATCTAAAGGATTTGATTTTAAAGAAGTCCATGATGCCTAGTTTGAGATCACATGATTAGAGTTGAATCTTTTTCTTTGATTTTAAACAAAGCGTTACCAACGGGAGAATGGTACTCACGATTTCTGAACATAAAAAAGGTAGGGAGCCTTCGGTAGGCCTCATCATGGGTTGGGATCTCCTCTACGTCAGAGTGACCTATTTAGATAGAAAAGTCGAAACCCTTTTGCAACTTATTAAACTTTTTAAAGCTAAAGGATAAGTAATTCCAACCTATCTAATTTCTAGACTCATTTTTAAAATTTTAAATATTATTAAAATAAATTTTCAAATGCTTTTCTTACTTTTTATTTTAGTAAAAGCACTTAAAAATGTATACGTTATTAAGTATTAGTATAATGCAAGTATATTTGTGTTATTTATAATAAAAAATATACATAAGGACATATTACTAAATAGACTAAAAAGCCAGACAATATGATGCAGCACGTGTGTCACACCCGTGACATACATGGCTTTTAACTAAAGGGGCAAATCCCCTCTTTTCCCAATCAGACCCTTCTTTCCCCTCTTTCCTTTACTTACCCTTTCTCCTTCTTTTCTTTCTTCTCTAAATCCTAAGAGAGACCGACTGAATCGAAGATGACGCACAGCACCGACGAAGATGAAGATGGAAGTCGTCGACTGATCCGACGATAGGAGCCGATCGTCGGCCGTTAATCAAGGCACCTCCTTTGGGTTCCTTTTCTCTGCAAGTTGCTTGCGTGTTTGTGATTGTTTCTCTAAGGATTCTCGCCGTCACCGGAGTACGACTGCAGCCTCAGAGTATCTCTTCCCCTTTGCGCTCAGACTGCTTGAGTTTTCACTGCCGTCTGTGTCCAGGAGGACCCTGCCGAACCTGTAACAGGTTCGCCAATCCGTCCCAACACCACCTTCAGCCCCTTTCTTCCTTAACCTCCTTCATCCAGATCTTAGTATTCAAGTCCCGTAAATCCTTTACCGTCCCAACTCCATCTCGTCACCATTCTTCTCCTTTGATCCTTCATCTACGAACAGTCCCTTCTCTGTTCAGTTGACCAGATCCCACTCATACTAACCCCTTTCTTAATTAAATTAAGTCCATCAATCATACTTAACCCAATTACATTTAACCTCTTTCATCTTATTCTATTATTATCTCCTAGAACTCCCGACCCTTTGCCTACTTCTTCTCCAAATTCCAGTGAACTATTGTCCTTTAATCCTTTCAACCCATTAAATCCATTTAACCCGATCCCCGCTGATCCCTGCTGTATCACAATATTAGTTTTAAAGACTAATTTCATGAGCTGAGCCTATTTATTTAGCTAAGCTGGCTAAAAAGCAACCTGAAGGCAAACCACCACGTATTCTATAATTCAAGTATATTTGTTTGTCAAGATTTTAAATTAGACTCATGTTAAATTTAAGATGACCAATGCTTTATCCTCAGATGTAATTGTGATTTAATGACAAAAAGGTCTTGACAAAAGCCACACCTTCATGTTCTCATCTTGGATAAAAAAATGTTATATATATGAACTGATATTCCGAGGTAAGACGCAACAGAAAAATGAATCTTTCAAGAGTGTATATTGGAATGAGAAGGCTTTCTCCAGGATCAAAGGAAGAAGAGGATTATCGCATACTTTTTCTATACAACTTATAAACATGAAAAAGCATTATATAAGTTCAAGAGTCAAATCCAAAGACTTGGTTTCAAAGAACTACTTCATGATTCATAGAACCACTGGCCGTTGCATAGATCATATGGCAAGAAATAGGAGATTTTTTTTTAAAGACAAAGGATAATCTAAAGCAAGCACGAGTGTTGTAATTAACATATCTACTATCCTCTGGAATTAGACTCAAGGGCTGTTCGACGGGGTTAAAACAATTAGAGGTGGCTGGGCATTGATGCCTTGAAGCATCCATGCATCTATGCCACTTGAATTTAGCATTTACCAATTGTACGGCAAAGATGTACTACAAAACCAGCTCTTGTACATAACAGTATAGATGGATAAGTAGATAGTTTATTGATTGATATGTAGAAAGAAATAGAGGGAGAGAGAGAGATTCAGATCTTACCGTAATATTGCCGGTTGGAGCTCGCCGTTGATTGTAAAGTGTCATACGTAAGCCCATCGTAACCGGCAGCCCTAATTCTGTAGAAGAAAGCACAAAATGAGAAAGAGAGAGACACAATCCCCCATATGTTTTGCAAGAAAAATTATAAGAAATTTAGAGACTCCATTCTTGGACTTGTTACACATATAAAATTAATATTCTTTCCCTTGCAGACTACTTGATTGTTAATGATGAACTACAATGAATGGTTATTTACCTAGCCAGTCCTGTTGTCAAGCAAATTATACAGTTCCACATTTTTGGTAATTACTTTTCAAAACATTACAACACAACAAAATTTATGTTTAATTTTGGAGTTTAGAGAATCCATATACGAACCTTTTTTTTTCTTAGTAGGTCATGGAATTTAGTTTCATTCCGAATTTCACGAAATTATATTCCACTTTATCAACCAAAGAGACCATTCCCAAGAAATTTTATTTAAAAGAAGGAAAAAACAAAAAAAGCACAAGCAACTACTCAAAAAGATAGGACATTCTCATTCTTTGAATAATCCTATTTTACTACTCACCTATCATCTCTTGTATGCAATCCCATGGAACGTCATGTATGACCACGGTTGGTTTCCATGTAAGGGAATGAATATTCAGTGATCTCAATGCCATACAACGGATCAGTGCCAGCTGTTGGATGCAAGGCATTGCCCCTTCCTCTATCTCTATGCAATTTAGTCGTCCAAAACCAACTAAAGTCAGTATCTTGAGCTTATTAAAGCAACCAGCTTGAAAGCAGAGCCTTTCGCATCTATATGAATATTCGAATTCAAGGAATACCAAGCTAGGCAAGAGTTGAAGAGGGGTGAGTGGATTTTCTTCTTCTGTGAATATGGACCATCGCAACCACAGATGGGTTAGACTTTGAAGAGAGCTAAACCATTGTGGCACCTTCTTTAGGCGACCCCCCAAATGAATCTGTTGAAGATGGGGAGGCGGATCAGACAATGCCTCCAATTCAAGTGGCACATCGTCATGAATTGCCCATATGCTCAAGTGAATAAGTTTTCTCATTTTCTGAATGGACCTGCACAAATCATTTCCATGGCCTGTTTTTACCTTAGAAATTTCAAATCTTCTCAGTTGAGGTAAGCATCCAATTTGTTTAACAATCTCGTCATTTGCTTGTATGTCCACGAGACACTGCAGATTGCTGAAAGAATGTATTTCCTCGACTATGCCGCCAGAGAAATGTTCAAAGTAATCGTAGACATATTCAAACGCATTATAAATAAAAAAATTTTGCAATTTTCGTAGCTCTAGTGCTGATTTGGGTAACTTCGTCACCTTAGTATGCCTGACATCCAACGTCTCCAAGTTTTGAAGCCTCCCAATGGACTCGGGGAGATCCTCAACTTTGGTATATCTCAAGCTCAAGTATCGTACAAGGTACGGATCACACAATGAATCTGATAGACTTGTAATGTTTAGCCCTTCCAGATCCAATACTTTTAGGAACTTAAAAATTGGTGATAATATGTCTAGAATAGAAAAGGATGGCATGTTACGATCGAACACAATTAAAGAGTGTATTTTAGTCATACCTTTGCTCGATCGGATATATTCACCACACTCGTGAATTGCTAAATGTCTAGCGTTGCAACGAAGCGATGCTTCTTCTTTATCATATACCTTGCAAAAGTTCAGCTCTTCGGATATAGATAGAGCTAACTCTCTCATCATATCATGAATTCGACATCTTCTGACCCTTCCAAGATCATTCGTCTCAACAGCTTGAAGCATGCTCCTCTGGATCAGTTCCTTAAGGTATTCATCTGCAACCTCCTCCTTTGTCATGTTGTCCCTTTCTGTTATGAAGGCATTTGTCATTTTCGTTTGATCAAGTGATTTTCTGGAAAAATACCGCAGTGCAAGAAGCATGGTTTAAGGTGGCACTGTAAGTCGTCATAGCTCAGTGACAGAACTCTGAATTAGAAGCTTTTCATTGTTGCTGAACTCCCATGTGAGGGATTTGTAAACATTCTCCCATTCCAATAAGGTCCTACCCTTGGATGACAAGAGACCTGCCAATGCAACAATTGCAAGTGGTATGCCACCACACTTCTTCACAATTTTTTGAGCCAAAGGCAGTAAAGCTTGGGGACAGGGCTCCTTCCCAAATATCTCCTTAACAAAGAGCTTCAATGGATCGTCCCCTTCTAAATCTGGAAGTGGGTACACACGTCCTTCGTTTCCAAACCATTTTGCAACTCCTTCATCCCGAGTTGTAATGAGTATCCTACTTCCATTCCTGCTATTTGGAAGTGCGACCCTTAAATCATTCCATAAATTTAATTCCCATACATCATCAAGGATTACGAGGTACCTTAAAAATTCAAGGTAGCTGTTGATCGCCTTCACCAGTTGGACTGCTTTCATATCTTCTACTGAATGACCTGTATCCTCGACTGCTTTCTCTTTTGCTTCCGGCAACTGGCGTATAATGTCCCGTAGTATCTCTTCTAATTTGAAAGACTGTGATACAGTAACGCAAACAATGTGTTTAAAGTGTTGTTTCACCTCAGGAGTCTTGCAGGCTTTAGCGGCGAGAGTGGTCTTGCCCAAGCCACCCATTCCCACCACTGAAATCACCATGCGTCGAGGGTCATCATCAATGAGCTCCGGGACAAGTTTCTTTAATCTTTCATCCACTCCCACTAATCTGTTGTCCTCGATCAGATCAGCTACTTCTACTCGACGTGACAGACTCTCTCCAGCATCATACGAACTATTTTCCTCTCTGTGAAGTTCATATCGCTGTCTTCTTTGTGAGATGTTATGAACCCTGCTTTTGATTTTCTGCAGTTCGGTCGCAAGTTGGTTCTTCTCCCAAATCTTATCCGGCAACCAACCACGGATTCCTTTGCCTTTTCCTTCTAAATGATACATGTATCCATCCAAAAAATCCTCAATGTCATTTGCAACCTCTCTCACTTGCATCACCCATGTTCCGATTTCCTCATCGGTGGTTGTCTTTCTGTCTGCATCCCTTAAAAATGCTCGAATGCTCTGCAGCTCGTCCTTTATTTCGCGGAGTTCATCATGGATCTCAAACAACAAAGTTGCCTTCTCTTTTGTGTACGTACTCAGCTTCCCCAACAACAGATCTACAGGCATCTCAGCCGTTTTCTTTACAACCATCTCAGCCATCTCATCCATGTTCATCTTCTTCCAAAATGAATCTCTGGAAACAAAAGCCTTCACTTTATCTTCAATAGCCAAGGAGTGGCAAAGATGATTCCTGGGAACGGTCGAAGAAGGATGGAGTCTCCTAACCAGCTCGCAACCACCATTGAAAACTTGAGAGACAATCTATAAATTTCTTTAATAGCCCATCAAACCATTCAATTTTTTTTTTTTTTAAATAGTTCAACTCTTCGTTAACAGACAAAAATGTTTAAGAAATTATTTAAAACGAGTAATCTAAAGAACAACGGTTCTGAGATATTCTAAAATTTCAGGATCCTAAGCAAAACTGTTAAAGAGGGGCCTAACCTATAGAATCCAACAATTTAATTTGTGTTAGGTATGTGGAAAGATAATATTTTATATCTTCAATCCTTTTCTATGAGTCATGTTACTGTATATGATTTAAGATGAAAAGCTTTCCTTGTCCTTGCACTGATTATTTTTCTTTTGTTGTTTAAAATATGGCTTCAAATTTCAAAGTGGGTAGACAAAAAATTGTTTAAAAAGTCTAAAAAATAGCAAACAGATAATATAAATGTCAAAAAACACGTATCCATCAACTATTTAAATGTCATAAGAGATTAAAAATGAAAATAAACTTCTATCGGAAGTCGGTCAAGATAAGGAAATGAAAATAGAAATGGGTTCAGTAAGTAGCATTATTAAACGGCCCATGACTTACATTCATTAGTTTGGATTGGGATGATTGTATGCTAGTGCAGCACATGCTATGAATAGAGACTCGAATGATAGATTTTTTTTTTTTTAAATATCAAATGAAGGAAAAATATTAGCATTTAAAAATACTAGGGGTAGTGGATTCATTAGTGGAGGTTTTATGCTGGGTATTCTGCGGAAAAATTATAGATTTAACAATTGCTATGAATTTATTTAATACTAAATATTAGTAATTTAATAAAATGCTATTATGCTATACTAGAGAACATGAATTTCATATTAGATGACACTTCTTATATTAATTTTCTATTTTATAAAACTTTTGACTATTTTTAAAAAATTTAAGATGTAATTTATCGAAAATGGGTTCAGTAAGTAGCTAGAATATGAATATGCATGACTTGATTTTATTAGAGTCAAATTTCAGGTTCAAAATAATTTTCATCCAATAAAACTATTAAATATCTTTTTTTTCATTCCTTTACTCATTTTCATAGAAGCATTTTCTTCTTTTGCTTAAAGTATGAATTTGAAGAGAATAGTAAAATTACCAATTAACCAATTACCAAGCTATAAAATGAAAGTAAGGATTCTATGGTGTTGTACTAACAGAGAGTTTTTATGATTTTCAATAGTTTAAATCCACTATAACATATGTTATTGCTATTTTTGAATGGTGTTTTGTTAGAAATCTGATTAATACATGAAATCAAACTTTTTATTTTAAGTCATGATTTTAACATTTTTAAATATCTCACCATCATTTAAAGTTGAAAAAAAATAAAAAATAAAAACCTATTGCATGATCAACTTCAAACTCCTCTTTTAAACAAGAAATTCCATTTTTTCAACTTCAAGTTTGTTAAAAAAAAATTGTTCAAGAATTTATGTTAGATAATTAGAAAATATAAATGACATGTTTTAGTACAACCAATGGGCTTAAAAATCACTGAAGAATCTTAAAAATTCCAACTTTCATTTGAAGTTTGAAAGCCTCGCAATCTAGTCAATTTGATTCTAATCCTTAGAAAAGGGTAAATATATCGGCTGGCCGATATATCAACCGATATTTTCCTTTCTCCTTTTGATTTTTTATTTTTCTTTTTCTTGTAAAAAAAATCTGAAAAATTACAGAAAATGAAGAAAACTATGGGTTTTATGGCTATGTAATTTTATCATTAAATATCGGTCATTTACATATTTAAAATTTCTTTTTAATTCACGAAATCGAGAATTTCAAAATTTATTAATAAAATAATGAAAAAATACAAAAATGTAATTTAAATGGTCGTTAAATGAATCTTGATTATTTGTTTATGATTTGTTTTCATGTTAGTAAATTAATTGTTTATGATTTGTTTTCATGTCAGTAAAGAAGAAATAAAAATTATTAGAAATAAGTAAAAATAGAAAAAGAATTTCACATTTTGATTTAGTAAATTTGAAAGTTTTTTTGCACCCTTATTAAATTTGTATTTAAAATAGAGAAATTTGTGAGAAAATACACTAAAAATAGGGAAAGATACTTACTATTGGTTTTGGTGAGGTATAAGAATTTGACCACCCTCATTCTTGTTATAATTATAAAAAAAATGATCGAAATTCATGTAAAAACTATTAAAATAGAAAAAGATTTTAATAATTAGATTTGATAAATTTGAAGAATTTCAGTAGCCTTAGCATGGAAGTAAAAACGTTTGGTATGGAAACGGCTAGAATAGAAAAATAAGGATTTTAGAAATGAATATGTTGGATTAAAAAAAGGAATTACTTTTATATCTACTTTATAGAAAAATCCATTAAATAAAAAACCTAGCATCCTTTCTTTGCTAGCACTACAAACGTCGCCTTAAAAATTCACTCAGTGATGCATAGGGCCCGTTTTAATCGTCTTTTTTTTTAAAAAAAAAAGTCTGAAAATTTTATAGAAAATGTAGGACATTCTAAGATTCAAGAATATGTGATTGTATCGTTAGACGCGATCATTTAGATATTAAAATAATTTTTTGAATCTTTCAAAATCGATAATTTCAAATAATTGTAAAAAATAATGAAAATCAAATTTTTTTTTTAATTTATGTGTGGGAAACCGTGGGATACCTAGCGTAAAACCCCCACGGGTGAGCTCACTACTCTTAGGGCACCAAGATTAGGCCATGAGGGCTTGAACCCGCAATCTCCTACTTCCTGAGGTGGGAGGCAACTATTTAAACTACACCCATATGGATATGAAAATCAAATTTTATCACTACATTAAAGAAATATTAAGAAAAAAATACACTATTTCTATAAACATAAATATATATTTCATAATAATGAGATTTCGTTTAAAAAAAATGAACATGTTCATGGAAAAATTTGTATGAGAATGTGAGAAGAAAGAGAATGAGAGAGGGTTTGAAAATTTACAAAGAACAAAAAAAAAAATGGTGGAAACCAGCCTTGAGTTTAAGGCAAAAGAAAGGTCCCATATACTCACCCGACTTTTCTTTCTCTATGCACTCGATTTCAAAAAATCAGACGAAATTACTATTTTGCCTTTCGTCTTTTTTTGTCCGAACGAATGGATAGTCCGTTTTGCATTTGTCCGAACGAATGAGCTTGTGGAGAGGAATTTTAAAAAGAAGTCGTTTCTCGACTGATTTTTATGAACAAATAATCAAAATTCGTCTACTCTAAATTTTATGAAATCCGAGACTGATTTTAAGTGAAAATGGTATAATTTTGGACTTAAAAAATTGTAGGAAAAATGGTCATCCCTCTTAATTCTTTGGGTACTCTTTTTGAAGCCTAAAACTATACATTTTTCACTTAAAATTAGTCCCGCAGTACATAAAGTTCAAAATAAATGAATTTTGGTACATTGTTTATAGAAATAGGTTGAGAAACCATCTCATTTGAAAATCCGAGCCAAACGCCCAAAGGTTACCGTTGGCATGGAGGTCATTTCTCCATTGATTTTTACAAATAAAGTACCAAAATTCATCTACTCTGAATTTTATAAACTCCGAGACTAATTTTAAGTGAAAAGAATATAGTTTTGGGCTTAAAAATCGTATCCAAAAAATTTAAGAAAAATGGCCTTCTTTCTTAGTTCTTTGGGTACAACTTTTGAAGCCCAAAATTATACCCTTTTCACTTAAAATTAATCCCGGAATTCATATAATTCAGAGTAGATGAATTTTGATAACTTGTTTATAAAAATCGGTCGAAAAATGACCTCTTTTGAAAATCCCTCTCCATAGCCCATTCGTTCGGACGATTCCATGTCAAATTGAATCGTTAGTTCTGACGTTCACAACGTTAGAACGAACACATAATCGACTATCGGATGAAACAGACGGAAGGGCAAAATGATAATCTGCCACCTAAAAATAAAAATCGAGTGTGTGTAGAAAGAATATTTTATATCTTCAATCCTTAACCATGAGTCATGTTACTATATATGATTTAAGATGAAAAGCTTTCCTTGTCCTTGTACTGATTTCTTTTTTCTTTTGCTGGTTAAAATATGGCTTCAATTTTCAAAGTGGATAGACAAAAAATGGTTAAAAAGTCTAAAAATTAGCAAACGGGTAATATAAATGTCAAAAAACAAGTATCCATCAACTAAGAGAAGAAAAATGAAAATAGAAATGGGTTCAGTAAGTAGCACTATTAAAAGGCCCATGACTTGAAAGATTGGATTGGAGCAACTTCATATACTACTGCACAAAGAAAAAAAAAGGAGAAAAATACCCAAGTCCAATGCGTCAAATAAAATCATTTTACAAATCTGCCATTAGAAATCTAAATTGCGATGCGATGATGCTTGGTTTTGACAAAGCTACCTACTTTCATCTTCTTCTCTTGGATCAAACAAATATTACTATATACAGTACCAGTGATATTCAGACCCGAAGAAGAGAAAAATGTACCTTTTGAGAGTGTCTTTGAATTTGAATTGAGATGGGTCACTCTTTTTATTGTGGATCAAATGGAATAGAAGATTATTGGATGCTTCTTCTCTGTGATTCAATGACAAAAGACATTCTTTCATGTCCTCGTGTTGGATTAAAAAAATGTTATATATATTGATGTAGGATAGGTATTGATCTGAAAATCAAAATCTCATCCGAATTGAAAATCCAGCCACAAAATCGAAAAGATTTAAGAAGTTTTTATTTTTAGTTTATTTCTATTTTTATATTTGTAAAATTAAATTTATCTAGATTTATTTCTATTTTTATTTACTGTTGTCGTTTTTAGTTTTGTTGCTAGTAGCATTGGTGTTTTCTCCAATTTTGTGCTCTGACTGGGCCTGGTTTTCTCTGGCTTGGGCCTGTGGTTTGTTGTTTTTATAGCCTGAGCCTGTATGCTCTTTGTTTGCTAGGCCCGGGATGAGGGCTTTCTAATTTGTTCTTTTGGGCCAACTTTGGACCCGATGTGTTGCTGAATTCTTTCAGCTGTTGGTCTGACCCGGGCTGTGGGGTCTTTTTTGTATTACTTTCTATGGGCTTTCTCAGCTTGAATGAAATTCTAACCATTCATAAAAAAAAAAAACCATCAACCCACTCCATTCAAATCTCATTTAAACCTTATCTTATTTAATCCATTTATCTTTCAACCTTTGACCCGGTTACCCATCTAATCGAGCCAACTCACCCAAGTCTATCAATTTTGCTCGAGTCACTTGTCCACATAATATCCTATCCTTTTTCGCGCTGCACCAATGAATCTTTTAAGTGTAAATGGGAATGAGAAGGCTTTCTCTAGGATCAAAAGAAGAGAGGATTTTCGTATACTTTTTTTATACAACATATTAACCAATGTTATTAAACCCGGGTTGGACCGCGGTTCAACCGCAGACCAGCTTCAGCACGGGCCGGTTATATTAAAAATCGTTTATGCTTATAAAACCGTATAAAATAAGTCAAACCTGTGGGTTTAACGGGTTTCACCGGTTTTACATAAAAACCCGTAACCCGTGCAAAATGGTGATAAATGTTTTAAAATAAAAATAATAATTTTTCAAATAAATTCAACTAGAGAAACTTACAAAGGCCTTCCCTTGGCTGGCCATTTAGACACCGGATTTTTCTTTCACCAGATACGAGATTTTAAATTCCCGTGTGAAATTACCATTTAACCCTTCTCTTTCTGTACCGTTGAACACCCATTCAGAACATTTTTTATGCGTTCGAACGGTCTGACCATTCGAACGTGACTTTCAATGTAAAAGTCCACCATTCAAACTTAATCTCTTAACTTATATAAGTTAAGATCGTTCAAACGGCCTATTAAGAACGTTCGAACGATCTTAGCTTATATAAGATCTCTTAACCCTTTCAACCCATTAAATCCGATCCCGCTGCGGCACAATATAAGTTTTAAAAACTAATTTCATGAGCTGAGCCAATTTATTTAACTAAACTGGCTAAAAAACAACATGAAGGCAAACCACCACATATTCTACAATTCAAGTATATTTGTTTGTCAAGAGTTTAAATTAGACTCGTGTTAAATTTAAGATGACCAATGCTATATCCTCAGATGAAATTGTGATTTAATGACAAAAGACACACCTTCATGTTCTCATCTTGGATAAAAAAATGTTATATATATATATATATATATATATATATATATATATATATATGTGTGTGTGTGTGTGATAAGCACAGAAAAATGATAATTTCACTCTTAAATATTGGATTAATTAGTTCTTTAATTTTGTTTATTTTGTATTATTATTGCAATATATTATATATTTAAAAATATTAGTGTTTATATCTCATTTTATCTAATTAATGTGTTTTATGTATTTTTAGGTTGAATTATTTTCTAATCCTGAAGACAACCTGATTTGGTGGAATGTTTGATTTAGAGCAATCGGTTCAACAAATTTCATACAAATGAAAATAGAATCAAATGAACAAGCTTATGATGAGTGTGTAGATTATGGGTGCATGGCTGAAATATTCGTATCCTCAATCTAGACATCAGAACATCGGTGATCAAACCAGAAGGTACAAAAGAGGAAGAGTCAGATACAGACATATCTAGAGCACAATGAAGGGCCCGGATTGCAACACCTTGCGCTTGATAGTGAAGATATATTCAGGACCGTGAAGGAGATGAGGCAGAGGAGTTGTGTTGGGGGTTTTGAATTCATGTCATCACCTCCACCAACGTATTACCTGAATCTGAAGAACAGAGCTGGAGATGTGCTGACAGAGGCAAGAAAGCAATGAAAAGAATCAAAGCAAGCAACAGAGTGTTTCATGAGAAGCAACCGGCAGCCAGCGTCCCTAAACTGAATGGAATTTCAGTTTCTTAGAACATTCATCGTTGAGCAAAACATAACATTGCAGCAGAATGGAAAAGGCAACAGAAGATTGAGTAAGAAAAGAGATAAGAATAGAAGGATGGAAGGGCTGTTTTCGAATAGAAAGAGTTGGGTTTGCTGTGACCAAGAATGAAAGAAGAAAATAAGGAAAATCAGAAGGAAATCTGCTGCCGTTTCAGCGAAAGAAACCAGCATGAGCTGTCCGATCCTTGCTTATCCCTTGCATCTAAACTGAAGAAGAGAAGAGATGGAGATCAAGATAGGAAGGCATGAAAATAGAAGGAGGAAACAGAGGAAAGCTGGGGTGGTAGCTGCGAATAAAACAGAAAAAAGAAAAGATGGTGGCTGCCGCTGAGAAGAGTGGAGAAAAATAGAAGCTGTCGTGTAATGAGAAGGAAAGAAACGGTCGGAGTAATAAAATTGGAAAAGTGGGTCCCACTTGCCCTGGCCTTATTTTGTCTCTCTAACTTTGAGCACCTCGACGGCATAGAGGAACGGGACAAAACATCGAGAAGAAGGCTCGGCTCTAAGAGAGACTGTAGCATTGGCTCGGAATCTCTTACGATGATTTGAGTTTTATTTTTCTATCTCTTTTATTTTAATTTTATGATGATGTCCGGTTAATTTTTTGTACTAAGGTTAAGGATGATCCCAATAATAAAATAATATTCTTTTATTTGTTTATTTAATTTTTGAATATATGTGTTCAATTATTTATGATTTGTGTTTCATAAGATTAACTAGATGTTAATTATTTCCACCACCAATATCATATATTTGTGGTAGTTAATATTAATATTTGATTCATCATTGCTTGGCGTTTAAATTACTTTAAAAGTAAAACCCTTTGATTCATTGTTTTCTTTTATTTTTAATTTAAATACATTGGATGCTTAAATTAATCATTTTGATCCATTGTCTTTTAAATTAAAACCAGGATACATTGAATCCTTAGAAATTACATTTTAAAAGCAAAGGAAAATCAGAATTTTGAACACCATATTA
Organism: Chimonanthus salicifolius; assembly: GCA_013350335.1. Classification (NCBI taxonomy): domain Eukaryota; kingdom Viridiplantae; phylum Streptophyta; class Magnoliopsida; order Laurales; family Calycanthaceae; genus Chimonanthus; species Chimonanthus salicifolius. The sequence goes on along the minus strand of CM023538.1, from coordinate 65,349,540 downwards.
ATTAACTTAAATGTTTAAATCTTTAAAACTGAAAATTAATAAATAAATAATTGAAATATTATGGATTTAATGGTGGTGGAATCCAATACCTTAGTAATTTCTCTCACTTGATTTAATCTCTATTTTTAGTTGTTTTAATTAATTTTGCAATTTCAATTCAATCATTCTCATGAAAAAATTGTTAACTAGGTTAAGGTTAAAATATTAGGTTTTTTAATTTGTTTTCCCGTTCATTCTAAATCAAGTCCTTGTGGGTTCGACCTCGCACTTGCATATCTCTATACTCCAATTTGATTATATCTCTATACTCTAATTTGATTCGTACGCTTATGAGTAATTATAAATTTAAACTTTGCACAATAATATGATATTCTGGGGTAAGACCCAAGAGAAAAATAAATCTTTCAAGAATGTATATTGGAATGAGAAGGCTTTCTCCAGGATCAAAGGAAGAAGAGGATCATCGCATACTTTTTCTATACAACATATTAACATGAAAAAGCATTATATAAGTTCAAAAGTCAAATCCAAAGACTTGGTTTCGAAGAACTACTTCATGATTCATAGAATTATCTAAAGCATGCACAAGTGTTGTAATTAACATATCTACTATCCTCTGGAATTAGACTCAAGGACTGTTCCTAGACGGGGTTAAAAGAATTAGAGGTGGCTGGGCATTGATGTCTTGAAGCATCCGTGCATCTATGCCACTTGAATTTACCATTTACCAATTGTACTACAAGTTCTCGTTGAGAAGGCAAACATGTGCTACAAAACCAGCTCTTGTATATAGCAGTATAGATGGATAAGTAGATAGATAGATAGTTTATTGATTGATATGTAGATAGAAATAGAGAGAGAGAGATTGAGGTCTTACCATCTATGCCGGTTGGAGCTCGCCGTGGAAAGCGAAATGATTGAAAATAGTCCATCATCCTAAGCTGCAGCCTTAATTCTGTAGAAGAAAGTATAAAATGAGAAAGAGAGAGAAACACAGTCCCCCATATGTTTTGCAAGAAAAATTATAAGAAATTTACAGACTCCATTCTTGGACTTATTATGGTATGATCAATGCAAATTCCTGACATATATCCCTTGTGATTTGTTATACTCATAAAACTAAAACAATTAGAGGTGGCTGGGCATTAATATTCTTTCCCTTGCAGACTACTTGATTGTTAATGATGAACTACAATGAATGGTTATTTACCTACCCAAGCCTAGTCCTGTTGTCAAGCAAATTATGCAGTTCCCAATAAATTGGAATTCTCAGGCATTTCTGAGTTTCAGTTCTAGAATTCAACCAAAGAGACCATTCCCAATAAATTTTATTTAAACGGAGAAAAAAAAAAAATACAAGCAACTACTCAAGAAGAGAGGACATTCTCATTCTTTGAATGATCTTAATTTACTACTCACCTATCATCTCATATACGAAATCCCATGGAACATCGAGCATGAGCACATCTGGTTTCCTTGTAAGGGAATGAATATTCAGTGATCTCAATGCCATACAACGGATCAGTGCCAGCTGTTGGATGCAAGGCATTGCCCCTTCCTCTATCTCTATGCAATTTAATTGTATAAAACCAACTAAAGTCAGTATCTTGAGCTTATTGAAGCAACCAGCTTGAAAGCAGAGCCTTTCGCATCTATGTACATATACGAATTCAAGGAATACCAAGCTAGGCAAGTGTTGAAGAGGGGCGAGTGGATTTTCTTCTTCTGTGAATATGGACCATCGCAACCACAGATGGGTTAGACTTTGAAGAGAGCTAAACCATTGTGGCACCTTCTTTAGGAGACCCCCCAAATGAATCTGTTGAAGATGGGGAGGCGGATCAGATAATGCCTCCAATTCAAGTGGCACATCTTCATGAATTGCCCATATGCTCAAGTGAATAAGTTTCCTCATTTTCTGAATGGAATTGCACAAATCATTTCCATGGCCTGTTTTTACCTTTGAAATTTCAAATCTTCTCAGTTGAGTTAAGCATCCAATTTGTTTAACAATCTTGTCATTTGCTTGTATGTCCACAAGACACTGCAGATTGGTGAAAGAATGTATTTCCTCGACTACGCCGCCAGAGAAATGTTCAAACAAAAAGAAGAAATAGGGGTACGCAAGATTCAAATTATAAATAAATAAATTTCGCAGTTTTCGTAGCTCTAGTGCTGATTTGGGTAACTTCGTCACCTCAGTATGCCTGACATCCAACGTCTCCAAGTTTTGAAGCCTCCCAATGGACTCGGGCAAATCTTTAACTTTGGTATATCTCAAGCTCAAGTATCGTATAAGGTACATATCACACAATGAATCTGGTAGACTTGTAATGTTTAGCCCTTCCAAATCCAGTACTTTCAGGAACTTAAAAATTGATGATAATATGTCTAGAATAGACGAGAATGGCATGTGACAATCAAACACAATTAAGGAGTGCATTTTAGTCATACCTTTGCTCGATTGGATATATTCACCACACTTATGAATTGCTAAATGTCTAGCATTGCAATGAAGCGATGCTTCTTCTTTATCATATACCTTGCAAAAGTTCAGCTCTTCGGATATAGATAGAGCAAACTCTCTCATCATATCATGAATTCGACATCTTCTGACCCTTCCAAGATCATTCGTCTCAACAGCTTGAAGCATGCTCCTCTGGATCAATTCCTTAAGGTATTCATCTGCAACCTCCTCCTTTGTCATGTTGGGTCTTTCTTTTATGAAGTCATTTGCCACCCACAGCCTAATCAGCCTCTTTCGTTTCATCAAGTGATCTTCTGGAAAAATACCGCAGTACAAGAAGCATGGTTTAAGGTGGCACGGTAAGTCGTCATAGCTCAGTGACAGAACTCCTTTAATAATTAGAAGCTCTTCATTGTTGCTCAACTCCCATGTGAGGGAATTGTAAACATTCTCCCATTCCAATAAGGTCCTACCCTTGGATGACAAGAGACCTGCCAATGCAACAATTGCAAGTGGTATGCCACCACACTTCTTCACAATTTTTTGAGCCAAAGGCTGTAAAGCTTGGGGACAGGGCTCCTTCCAAAATGCCTTCTTAATAAAGAGATTCCATGCCTCTTCCTGGTTTAAAGGCGAAAGTGGGTAGACACGTCCTTTGTTTCCAAACCCATTTGCAACTCTTTCATCCCGAGTTGTAATGAGTATCCTACTTGCCTTCCTGCTATTTGGAAGTGCGACCCTTAAGTCATTCCATAAATTTAATTTCCATACATCATCAAGGATTACGAGGTACCTTACGGATTCAAGGTAGTTGTTGATCGCCTTCACTAGTTGGACTGCTTTCATATCTTCTACTGAATGACCTGTATCCTCGACTGCTTTCTCTTTTGCTTCCGGCAACTGGCGTATAATGTCCCGTAGTATCTCTTCTAATTTGAAAGATTGTGATACAGTAACGCACACAATGTGTTTAAAGTGCTGTTTCACCTCAGGAGTCTTGCAGGCTTTAGCGGCGAGAGTGGTCTTGCCCAAGCCACCCATTCCCACCACTGAAACCACCATGCGTCGAGGGTCATCATCAATCAGCTCCGGGACAAGTTCCTGCAGTTTTTCATCCACTCCTACTAATCTGTCGTCCTCAATCAGATCAGCTACTTCTACTCGATGTGACAGACTCTGTCCAGCATCATACGAACTATTTTCCTCTTTGTGAAGTTCATATCGGCGTCTTCTTTCTGAGATGGTATGAACCCTGCTTTTGATTTTCTGCAGTTCGGTCGCAAGTTGGTTCTTGTCCCAAATCTTATTCGGCAACCAACCACGGATTCCTTCGCCTTTTCCTTCTAAATGATACATGTATCCATCCAACAAATCCTCAATGTCATTTGCAACCTCTCTCACTTGCATCACCCATGTTCCGATTCCCTCATCGGTGGTTGTCTTTCTATCTGCGTCCCTTAAAAATGCTCGAATGCTATGTAGCTCGCTCTTTATTTCGCAGACTTCATCATGGAACTCTCCCAACAAAGTTGCCTTCTCTTCTGTGTACGTACTCAGCTTCCCCAACAACAGATTTACAAGAGTCTCAGACATGTTCACTCGTCTTCCAAAATGAATCTCTCGAGATAAAAAGAAAAAAACCCTTCCCTTTATCTTCAGTAGCGAAGGAGTGGCAAGATGAGATGGAACAGCCCAGGAAGTCTTGATTGTGACTACTGGGAACGGTCGAAGAAGTCAAGAAGGATGGAGTCTCCAACCCAGATCCCAACCAGCGTTGAAATCTTGAGAGAGAATCTATAAATTTTAAATTAAATATCATAAATAAAAATCTTTGATCAATTTGATTTAATTAAAATATAAATTTATAATTATTTGGTAGACAATCTATAAATTTCTTTAATAGCCTATCAAATCATTCAATTTTTTTATTTTTAAATAGGTCAACTCTAAGCATGTTGATAGACAAATACATAGATTTAACTCATAACATTTTTATACTTACGCTCACGGGTCCTATACGTATTAAGTAAAAGTGTCAAGAAAATATATATAAAAAATAAGGAAATAAAAAAATATTATTTATTCGTAAGGCCATTACAACAGCTTCAGAAAAACTTATGTTCACATTTTAAATACGTACACTATACATTTATTATGGGATTAACCTCATATGAATAGATGGAATGCACGATATAATTTAAAGAAATTTTTTCAATCTAATCATCATAACTTTGTGAAATGTGCCATAAAAAAATCAATAGTTTTATAACAATCAAATTTTCAAAATTTATAATCACAAATCTATTATAATCGGATGAAGCGTAAGTTTTAAACCATTATTAAATATCTAAACCATTCTAAACAGACTCTCTAAACAGAGGAACTTGAGAAATCTCTCAGTCGTTTTGACCAATTATCATTTTTTTCTAAAAAGATAAACCTAACAGTATATTTGATTATTCGTCTTTTGAATTAATTAATTTGACTTCTGAAAAAGAAAATCTCATCAGTAGTGAATGTTCTGATTGGATAATTACCCAAGGAGTATCAATTAAACAAGAATAATATGATTACTTAAGTTCAGTTCTATTTTATCTAATTAATTTGAAATTTTAAAATTATATAAAGAAATAGATGGAGATTGGGAATTCACCTCCCTTTTATACATTTCTTTAAACGACAAAAATGTTTAAGAAATTCTTTAAACAAGTAGTCTAAAGAATCCAACAATTTAATTTGTGTTAGGTGTGTGGAAACTGGAAAGAGAGTATTTTAAAGCAATTTATACTCTTTTTTTTTTTTGATGTGTGAAACCTCACCCATGATCTTATTAGAACTACGGGATAAGCAATCTATACTTTATAGTCTTTAAAAACAGTCATGGATTAATTCCTTAAAATGTTTCAGAGCAAATTAAAAAGATTTAAATATTTTTTATTATAAATACTAACCTTAAATAAATAAAATATATTATTTTATAGTAATGATGGTGAAATATGTAATAATTTTTTTTTTAATTTACATGTGGAAAACCACATGAATCTAATATAACCTCCAAAGGAGATACCCACTGACATTAGGATACACACTACATAGAAGTTAGAATCTGGCACCTTCCGTTACATGTTACATGAGGCATTACCTATATGAGCTAAAAGTGCCTTAAACGAAAAAATTATATATTAAAAAGGTAAATATTTTCATATCATCATCCAACATACCTTTTTATTGTCAGTTGTCGAACAATAATTCTTCTTCATTTTTCAAAAAAAAAAATGATTTAAATAAACATTTAGTTATTTATATAATACAATATGTAAAGCTCTCTTTTATTTATTATTTCTCTCTTTTCTTACAACGTATTTGCTCGTGCCGTTCTTAATAGGTATTTAAGGTGAATAGACATCAACAGGAGTAGATTTTATAATTTAATCATTAGTCGTGACAATCACGTAAATACAAATATGCAAGTCTTGATTTTATTATAGTCAAATTTTCAGTTTAAAATTATTTTCATCCAATAAAACAATTATATATCTTTTTCCATTCCTTTACTCATTTTCATAGTTAACCTTCCAAATCCGGAATGAAATTCCCCTAATTCAGCAACTGGATTATCCATCTTAAATGGTAATCAGTCAATTAAATGCCAACTAGCATTGTTTCTTTGCTAGCACTACAAACCTCAAGTTAAAATGTAGGAAATTCGGTTGCGCCACAATGGTGCACAGCGGCTACATTTTCTCTCTTTTAATTTCTTTTCAATTTTTTCTGAAAATTTTATTGAAAATGTAGGAAATTCTAAGAAATTGTAATGGTATCATTAGGACGCAATCGTTTAAATATTAAAATATTTTTTTCAATCTTTCAAAATAGATAATTTCAAATAATTATAAAAATTAATGAAAAATCAAATTTTATCACTACATTAAACAAACATTAAGAAAAAAATACACTGTTTCTATAAACATAAAAATATATTTCATAATAATGAAATTTAATTTAAAAAAACAAACATGTTCATAGAAAATTTTGAATGAGAGTGTGAGAAGAAGGAAATTAGAGAGGGTGGTTTGAAAAACTTCAAAGAAAAAAAAAAAGGTGGTGGAAGATGGCCTTGATTTTAAAGGTAAAAAAGAAATGTCCTTTTTTTACCCTTTTTTATCATTAAATGAAAACAACCAAATTTACAGCCATCTCGTCCAATTTTAAGTCGATATGTATTGCCCGAATTTAATGTGTATCGGCCAAATTTATGTAATACCACATTTATAAAATTCATTCCTAAAATCCACAATGATTCAGTTGATACACACCATATCGATTCGTTACCTGAGGTAGACAAACATTACTTTCAATTCCTGTAATTTACCAGGTGGGTTCTCCTTATCATTATTCATATGCCAATCTAGATCCCATCTAATGTCATTGTACATTTGAAAACTTGCTCAAATTTTAACGATTATCTCAAAGGATGGTGGTCTTGGAATAGACCTTGGGCCCCACAATAATAGATTATAAACTTCTAAGCCGGCCTTGGAGACTTGGACCTCTTCGTTAACAGACAAACATATTTAAGAAATTCTTTAAAACGAGTAGTCTAAAAATTACTTTATTTATTCTACCTCCGAAAGTTTGCTCAAATTTTAACGATTATCTCAAAGGATTGGTGTCTTGGAATAGAACTTGGCCCCCACGATAATAAATTAATAAATTTCTAAGCCGATCGTGGACCTCTTCGCTAACAGATAAAAAAGTTTGAGAAATTCTTTAAAGTTACCGATGTCGATATCCCATTTTGGTTTAACGTACATCCCATTCTAAATTAATAAATAAAGTTTCAATTTTACCCCTGCCTTAAACTTTCCATTTAGGGGTTGCTTAATATTGGCTAAGAAGTTTCTCTCACGTAATTTTCTTTTTAATTAAAACTTGAAATATCGACCGATATACTAAGGCCAATTTAAAATCCCTCTTCCCACTTATTTTCTTTCCTCTTATCAAGGGATAGTGATCCTCACATGAGAGGTTTGTTTAACCAGACATAGGAATTAGTGGATTTTCGATTTTACCCATGCATAAACAGTAAAATCAGACATTTTGCATGAACTGTAAATTTTCGGCTAGCCGATTTACTGTTCATGCAAAATTTCGGCTAGCCAATTTACTGCTCATGCGGATTTCGACAAGCCGATGTTACTGTTCATGCGAATTTCGGCGAGCCGATTTACTGCTCATGTAAAATTTCGGCTAGCCGATTTACTGTTCATATGAATTTCGACGAGCCGATTTACTGTTCATGCAAAGGGTTGATGAGCCGATTTTATTCTTTATGTGAAAGGTAAAATCGAAAATCTACTAATTCCCGTGTCTGATTACACAAAAAGTCCGTTGGAGGATCCCTACCCTTTTCAAGGCTTTTTGTTTTAAGGTAGGGGTAAAATTGGAACTTTATTTATAAATTTAGAATCGAGGTGTATGTTAAAACAAAACGGGGGTGTCTATGCAGTCATGTTACTATGATTTAAGATGAAAAGCTTTGTTAGCCATATTTCTCATTTTTTTATAGTAAATAGATCTCATAAGAATCTACCCCGGCTATTTTGGCTTTTCTATGGACTTGGTCCCTAAAATGCCTTAGAGAAGAAAATCTACTTTATATATAAATATACGTTATTATTAAAAAAATTATCTTTTAATATAAAGAATAAAATTTTATCAGCAAACATTACCTAAGCTACAAACTAGGGGTTTAAAATTTGGGTCAGCAAAATTTTTCTCTCTCCTTTTTTTTTTAACAAAAAAGGCCGAAATTGGTCAATATGATATGACCGAGATATCAGGATATCAGTCGATAAGAATCATATCGGCTGATATAATACGGTTTCAAAACCGTATCGTATCAGTCGATATTCAGACCCCTGCTACAAATATTACTTTCCATTCCAGTAATTTATTAACTGGGTTCTCGTTATCATTATTCATATGCCAATCTAAATCCAATTTAAATGTCAATTGGAAGATGAGAACTCAAAGGATAATCCCATCTAATGTTATTTTACATTTGAAACTTGCTCTTATTTTGACGATAATCTCAAAGGATTGGTGGTGTTTTTAATAATAAATTTCTAGGCCGGCCTTGGAGTCTTGGACCTCTTCGTTAACGGACAAAAATGTTTTAAGAAATTCTTTAAAACAGGTAGTCTAAAGAATCCAACAATTTAATTTGTGTTACGTGTGTGGAAAGATAATATTTTAGCATAGGAATTTTTGTGAAAGGAGCATCTTTTTCTTCATTTCTCCACACTTAATTTTTTAATTAACTATCCTTTTCTTTGTTTCTTTTCACACAGAGGTATGTTGTTTTTTTCCTTATTTTCTTTTAAATTGATTTTGACATAGGCAAATTAGTGTAGACTTGAGGGTCATTCAATTATCGCTTTTTTTACATTAGAAATTGAAATCATGATAGAAATGAGTAGGACTTGGGTTACAATTCAGGCTAGAAGTGGGTCAGGTTGGGTTGTCAGGCTAAGTTAGGGTCGGATTTGGTTCTACAAGTTGGGTGAGCTCAGTCTTATATGATATAGGTTGAATTGGATTTGTCAAAACACAACCCAACTTGCCCGAGTTTCACTCCTAGCTGCTCCTCATTCTGAATGTGGCTCAAAACCTGTCTGAAGTCATTATAAATGGAAAGGTTTGAACACATATACCAACCACAAGTTGGACATTAGCTAAATTCTTGAACCCAATTATTTAACAGGTTGAACTCGGAATTTTGTAAAAAAATCTGTGAAAAATCATCAGACTTTTGGACCCATTTAGCCATTATACATGTAGGCCTGACCCATTTTTCCCTTTTTAGAAATTATTTTGAAATTTATAAGAAAACTGACCATTCATGTTGAAAAGTAGACATAATAAACTAGGAGTGAACCAAATTTCAGATCAAAATTCAATTTTTCATCATTTCATCTTAGTGGTTAAAATCATCATACGTCTTTAAAAATACCAAAGATGCCTAGTGACTTTGACCAGTAAACTCAAATGGTCACAAATTGATTTTTGAACGTAAATTTGATCAACTTGTAACTCGTCATATCTATTTTCAAATTGAATGGTGGAAACTTTAATGGTGTAAAACCGATGGGCTCAGGCCAGGGGTAGAAAAATCGGCCGGGCCGATTGGATAGGTTCAGCTGATGACAGAAGATCTGCCTCAGGATACTTTACCTTTGTAGGTGAGAACCTTGTGACTTAGAGAAGTAAAAAGCAACAAATAGTATCAAGATCAAGTACTGAAGCTGAGTATAGAGGTGTGGCACTTGGGGTATGCAAGTTGCTCTGGTTAAGAAATTTACTGAATGACTTAAGCATCAAATCAAGAATGGCAATGAAACTATACTGTGACAACAAGTCAGCTATAGACATTGCTCATAATCATGTTCAACATGATCGGCGATATCCACGCACCAACTTGAGAGGGGGGGGGGGGGGGAGTCGACATTAGTTGTCAATTTGTAATTAGATACTATAATTATAGGGACAGTTACCTACTGTATAGGAAACTGATGTGTATTCCTGTTATAGCTCCCTTGTATAAGTTATATAAGGGGACATTTGTATAAAGAACTACCGAGAAATTATTTTAATAAAATGGAATTGAGATGGGTCTCTCCTGGATCAAATGGAATAAAAGATTATTGCGAAACAAAGTTTTATTAAATTAAGTATGGAAACCCACTAACCCTTTCAAAAGTCAAATCCAAAGGACTTGGTTTTAAACAACTCCATGATTCCTAGTTGGAAATCACATGATTAGAGCTGAATCGTTTGCTTTGAATTTACAATTTCCCCTAAAATGACTAGTCACTTGAGAGGTGCCCACGCTATTATGTGTAATTAAAGATCAATTACACAAAGAAGTAAGAACATAGAGATTTACGTAGTTCGACAAAACCGCCTACATTTACAGAACGTGCATCATGATTCCACTATGAAAAGAATACCGAACAGGTTACAAGGATTACCCAATCCTTCTCCCCCCCTCTTCACTGTTTTCTTTTCTTCTCTCTCACCCAAGAAAAATCTACAACTGCTAAAGTAAACTCTAAAAGAGAAAGAGCCCTTATATACTTAAGGTTTTACACGTTACACAACTGGGTCTCGGCCTTACATAAGCACAGCTTGGCCCCAATAAAAAAAAGTCTTTTGAGCAAAAACCCAACAATTACGTGACTATCACTTTTAGGAATTGTGAATCTTATTTTTAGGTTGTGGTGAGAAAAGAAACTTTTCCACATATGTGGATAGAAACACATGTGTGAAGGTTGAGTGAGAAGTTTGGTGGCTAAAAAGGGGTAAGTGAACCTTTCTTTGGGCTTTCACTTGAGAGAAAAAGGGTTGTCAAAATCTCATACTTGTATTGTAGACATACATTGAGGATCGATTTTATATTTTCTTTTTCCTTATAAAAGACAGTTGAGCTTCTCCACAGCTTAAGCAATTGCAACAGTAAAGCATGGATACGTCATTACATAACATTCGCAATGCTTCATAGTCTCTAATAGACCATCCATTCTATGTTACACTTAACAAGTCAAGCACAAATTAAGTTCACCTAATATGAATTTTATTTCATAACTAAAGAAAAGACAAGATGAATTTAAGAAGATAAAAAGAAAAAAGAGCACCATGAGAATTTATATTAATACAGGAGAAGATCACATGATAGGACAATTACATTGTCTGGGCTCCTCATATAAGAACTCTGGATGTTAATGGAAGGGCTGTCTAAATGAGAATAGGTGTGCGCCTCTTATCTCATGTCCAATATAATGGGGTATTGGATAGTAATTCACTGGTTTGGGCTCTTCCTTTTTGGGCTCTTCTTTTTTGGGCTCTTCCTTTTTGGGCTCTTCAGGAGGTTTGGGCTTCACATCTTCAATGGAGATTATGTTTGCACAGCCTACCTTCTTTCTCATACGCTTTACTAAGGAAGCAATATCAACATCATTGCCAATCACAACCACCTGATCTTGTTTTGCCCCATCTAATGCCATCGAAATAACACCTGCATTGTAGGAACTTCCAAGCAAGCATGAGAAACATTTGGAAATGCATTATTGAAGGATTAATGCTTTGTTTTTTTAACATTCAATTGCAATTGTGAGTGAGAGAAGGGATCTCAAGTTTTCGGATACCAATATGTGAGAGTTAGTTTGACGGTCAAGAACCCATATGAGATGTGGAAGATCTTGAGTTCAAGTGACTCTCTACACAAAAAGGATTAATGCTTTACTTTTTTAACATTCAATTGCTACGACCAAATTGAAATTTCAACATTGAAAAGTGGAATTACAATTGTGAGTGAGAGAAGGGATCTCAAATTTTTCGGGTCCCCTCTTTGATATGTAAAAGAAGGAAGAAACCCTAAGTGTTGTACACTTTGAAGATTAGGATAGTGAGGAAACTTTATAAGGAGTGACTCTTTGGAGTGAAATGAGAATTGAACTAGGGACTCCCACTTCCTAAGACGGAATGGGTTCCTGACTATCACTCCAATCTATTTAAATTATTAACGAATTTGATATCAATAGTAAGTTTAAGGTTATAAGGGATAGCACTTACTAGATTCTTTTACATATACATGCAAGCTAGTATAATTACTATTAAAAGGTTTTGGATTCAAAGTTGATTGTGACTAGATCCAAGCTCACATCCCTTATGTAACATGAGGAATTTTATTTTCCTGCCATGCCTCATAAGTCAAATGTGGTCCCGAAATTTTGATCTCATAATTCATTATCTTTTTTTATATTAATAAGACTAGTAGAAGGCACGTGCTTCACGCGAGTGAATTTATTCAGAAATTTATAGCAAATAATTTTTTTTAATTCAATTTTTTTTTTACGATACTAAGATAAAAGAATTTTGATCATATCCTTCAAAATCACTAAATTTAATTACTAATCTATTTTCATCATATAAGCATTGGATAAGAAGTTGACTCTTACTATATGATTTATTAAATTCAATTATGAGTATGAACAATAGATAGATGAAATTTAAATTTAGTGATGATCACACTAATGATTATTGAACATAAATTAGAGAGGAAATGGCACTTTCACTGTAGTTTAAGAAGAGATTAATGAGATAATCACCATCAGCAGCAGCAGCAATCTCTAAGGCCTTTGTTCGGCTTCTTGGGCAATGCATGTCCACATTAATTACTATTTTTTGCTGTAGACAAAAGTGCAGTAAAATATGCATTCCACAAAATTTGTATATGGGCAAGATCAAGATTCCAAAAAACAAGTTTATTTATTTAATTTTTTTTTTTTTACATGGGTATTCTCACCCCACATTTGAAATGAGACTAATACTACGAGAGCATGTGTAAACCTTCAAATCCACACACATTAATTTCATTCATAAAAAATAGCCTGAAAGGGTTGATCGTGAATCAAACTCAAGACATCGCTTCCTGAGACAAACGTCTTGACCTTTCAAGCCAAACCCATTCCAGAAAAAATCAACTTAATTTCTTACAGCTTAAGTAAATTTTTTTTTTGAAATGAAAAAGCTATAAACTTGTGTTTGCATGAACCTAAACATTACATGACAATATAAAAATAGGTACCTTCATCTCCTCTTCCCCTTATCTTCTTCACTTCTCTGCAAAAGTAGAGATTTCTGAAGATGTCTTTACTGTAAAAGAAGAAGAGTCTCTTCCCCTATATAAAGGATGAGAAGAAGGTTCCTGTTTGCTTCTTCTATGGATGAATCCTAATCAACCCAAGCACATGATATGTTTTAAGTTGCATTTAAGTCTTTACTTACCGCACATGATCTGTTTACATTTAATAATTTAGATTAGTAGGAAGTCTCTAAGTCAAGTAGATTTGCATTTATTTAAAAAATAATCTCTTAGTTTTGACTTTCAAAATCACATGAGCCCTTTGTTCTAATCTCTTTAAATTGCACTTAGATAATAACTATGGAAGTGACTCAGTATAATTTGATAAGATCAAATAGAAAAATGAACTCAAAAATAGAGTAGGGTTTTGACTTTTGAACTCAACACACCTAATTGCACCCTGAGTTCATCCTAATCAGCTGATTTTGATGTTTGTGCGTCACCACATGACTCACCAGATGATTTGTCATACTTGCATGTGATAATAAGTTTGGTGGGTTGGGAATATAAAATTTGGATTATTAAATGGCAGTATGTTTGGTGGTGCAGGCAAGAGAATTGATATGGCAAAGTTCTCTTATAACTATTAGTTTTATTTTTTAAAATTAAATAAATAAAATGTTAGAATAAAAAATTATAATGAATATGTTTATAATTTATGCTTTAATTTAAAAATATTAATTACATGATTGAGTTATGTTAGATTATTTTTTTTTTTCTTCATTTTCATGTGTGGTACACTTGAGAAATGAGCTGGCAGCTCTTGGATCTAGAGCCCATTTAAAATGTTTCACATGCAAACCTAGTTTAAAAAATCATTTTGACTTCACCTCCTAGAGTGAATCGATTTAACTCAGTGGATCATCTAGTCGAGTGAGTAGAACTCGTTTGGGAGTTCTGATCTGAGTTCTAAATTTCAGCTACAATTTTTGCTTTTATCTGACTTGTTTTATGTTAGATTCTTTTTTAAAAGTTAAAAAATGAGTGAAATTTAGGTCCACTTTTCTCTTAAATTTTAGCTCCACCAAAGATTTTCAAAATTTCAATAAAATCTGATATTTCACAAAATTATATGTTGACTCCTCAGAATTCATAATGGCATGAAAAAATTCTCAAATTACTTTGGAACTCTCCCATTCGAATGAAACTGCTATTATTTGAGATTACTAAAGTAAAATTTAATAAGAGGAGAAGCCCTTTCTCATTTACTGTAAAGATGCAACTTCTGAAATCTCTAAACATTTTCCTGAGAAGAGGGCAAGAGAAGATGAAGGTACCTGATTTCATGTAAGTATAATTATAGTTATATATTTTTTAAATATAATTAAGGTATGATAAACAGATGTTAAGGCTTGGCTTTGATACCACTTGTTAGGAATAGCAATCCATTCCAAAAGAGTAGCCTAGCAGGTGGAGTGACCCAAATTTTTTATAAATCTTTATATTTCTCTCTACACTTCTAATAAAGAACTCATCTGTAGCTCCAACATTTTAGTCTTAACTTCAAGATTATCAGTCATTTCCTCCATACCCTCACCATAATTCCATTTTAATCTTTACAGTTGAATTTGAAAAATAAATGGAGGTCCTCAATAAGATTGAGATCCCTTGTCACCCTCAGATTCTCTAATGTTTGCTTCCAAACGAGTAACTTGATTCTTGGAAGAAATGGATTTCAATAGGACAAACGCCACATTGAAAATGAATATGCACAAAATGGCAATTAGTTTTAATGTGCTTTGTCTTGTCTTTAAAAATCATAATCTGTGATATATGATTAGCACTTCTGTTATCATAGTATAGAGGGGAGGGTTCTCTACAGAAGGAACACATATCCTGTAATAGACATCGAATTAAATGATTTCGGATGATTCTCATGTTTCACTGAGAATTTCGAAGTGATGCAGGTGTGAGTTCTGTGGCATTAGAAGGAGATCAGCGAGATAAACTTGTTGTAATTGGCGATAGATGTCGATTCGACTCGGTTAACCCAGCGCTTGAGAAAGAAGTTGGGTTATGCAGATATAATCATTGTTGAAGAGGTGAAGCCCAATCCTCCTCCAATCCACCTGATGACTGCAAAGAATATGAACCCAAAAAGGAAGAATATAAGTCATTATTTTTCAGATAATTTATGTGTACGTCCCTTTTCAAAAAGTAGAATTCATATGGGTGGTATCTGTTTTCAAGATTCTAAATTTTATTTTATGAATGTATTTAAAGGAAATTATTATTGTAGAACAATCACACACAAGAAGCAAGAACACAAAAAATTTACGTGAT
Source organism: Chimonanthus salicifolius (assembly GCA_013350335.1). NCBI lineage: Eukaryota > Viridiplantae > Streptophyta > Magnoliopsida > Laurales > Calycanthaceae > Chimonanthus > Chimonanthus salicifolius. The sequence continues at coordinate 65,334,085 of CM023538.1, read as the reverse complement.
TCGACAAAACCGCCTAAATCTACAGAGGGTGCATCACGATTCCACTATGAAGAGAATACCGGACAGATTACAACAATTATCCAACCCTTCTCCTCTCCTCTTCACCGTCTATTCTTCCTCTCCGTTTTCTTTACTTCTCTCTCACCCGAGAGAAATCTACAACTGCTAAAGTAAACTCTAAAAGAGAAAGAGCCCTTATATACATAAGCTTTTACAAGTTACACAATTATGTCCGGGCCTTACATAAGCACAGCTTGGCCCAAATAAAAAGGTCTTTTGAGCCAAACCCCAACAATTACGTGACTATCACTTTTAGGAATTGTGAATCTTATTTTTAGGTTGTGGTGAGGAAAGAAACATTTTCCATATATGAGGAGAGAAACATGTGTGAAGGTAGAGTGAGAAGTTTGGTGGCTACAAGGGGGTCAGTGAACCTTCCTCTGGGCTTTCACTTGAGAGAAAGAGCGTTGTCAAAATCTCATACTTGTATTGTAGGCATACATTGAGGATCGATTTTATATGTTCTTGTTCCTTATAAAAGAGAATTGTGCTTCATAGTCTCCAATAGACATGTTACACTTAACAAGTCAAGCACAATTAAGTTCACCTGATATAGATTTTATTTCATAACTAAAGAAAAGACAAGATGAATTTAAGAAGAAAAAAAGAAAAAAGAGCACCATGAGAATTTATACTAATATAAGAGAAGATCACATGATAGGACAACTACGTTGTCTTGGCTCCTCATATATGAACTCTGGATGTTGATGGATGGGTTGTCTAAATGAGAATGGGTCTGCGCCTGTCATCTCATGTCCAATATAATGGGGTATTGGATAGTAATTCACTGGTTTCGGCTGTTCCTTTTTGGGCTCTTCTTTCTTGGGTTCTTCTTTTTTGGGCTCTCCAGGAGGTTTGGGCTTCACCTCTTCAATGGAGATTATGTTTGCAAAGCCTACCTTCTTTCTTATACGCTTTACTAAGGAAGCAGTATCAACATCATTGCCAATCACAACCACTTGATCTTGTTCTTCCCCTTCTAATGCCATAGAATTAACACCTGCATTGTAGGAAATTCCAAGCAAGCATGAGAAACATTTGAAAATACATTATTCAACTAGTCAGGTGAGACACCTGGACACCTTCGGTTATAAGAAGAAAAAGTATTATTGAAGGATTAATGCTTTATTTTTTTAACATTCAATTGCTCCTTGACCAAACTGAAATTTCAACATTGAAAATTGAAATTGCTATTGTGAGTGAGAGAAGGGATCTCAAGTTTTTCGGGTCCCCCCTTCAATATGTAAGTGAAGGAAGGAACCCTAAGTGTTGTACACTTTGAAGAGATTAGGATAGTGAGGGAAAGACTATTAAAGACATTGATTGATATTCAAAGTAAATACACATATCAAATTACAGTGATATAAACTATAATTTATATTTTTATGGAGGGGTGAGTGGGTTTGCATTTAGATTTTGAAGTTGGAGTTGATGTCCTTGGGTTTGCATACGTTCCGAGGACTAGTTGAGTGTTTTATGCCTCACTCATAAAAAAGTTTGACATTGATAGTAAGTTTAGAGTTAAAAAGGATGTCGTATAGCACTTATTTTGGAATTGTCTTAAAATAGTTTTTTCATTTATATTTGAATAAAATAAAGTGTGTTGAAAATGGATGAGATCGCATGGAGTGTTAGTCTTATATAAAGAATTTCTTAAAAAATACAAATATTTCAAATAAAACAACTAAAATGAGACGAAGAGAGTAATATATATACATGCTTGTAACCTGATTCTAAGTTGATTGTAAGTTTGTAACCTGATACAAGCTCACATTCCTTATGTAATATGAGGAATTTTATTAACCAGCCATGCCTCATAAGTCAAATGTGGTCCCGAATCTTGATTTGAAGATCGTGAGGGAAAGTTCGAAAGAAAGGCTTAAAAAAAATTAATTTCATCAATGCTCCAACCACAGAAGTCGTATTCTCCACATGTATAAAATTATTTTAAAATCTACATCTAATGAAAAAAAAAATAGTTATTTATTTATTTCTAAAAATTTAGCTAATCTTTAAAATTTAACTAATCTAATCTAAAGAATGAAAATGAATAACATCAAATATCAATTGAGAAATTCATAGTTAAACATCAAATATTCATTAATCTTACTTTTATATTAATAAGACTAGTAGAAGGCACGTCACTATAACTTAAGAAGAGATTAATGATGATTATTGAACATAGATTGAGAGGAAACAGCACTGTCACTATGACTTAAGAAGAGATTAATGAGATAATCACCGTCAGCAACAGCAGCAATCTCTAAGGCCTTTGTGCGACACCTTGAGCAATGCATGTCCACCTTAATTACTACTTTTTGCTGTAGACAAAATAGCAGTAAAAAATGCATTCCACAAAATTTGTAAATGGGCAACATCAAAATTCTAAAAAGTTTTTTTTTTTTTTAACTCAAGACCTCTCTTCCAAAGACGAACATCTTGACTGTCAAACCAACCCATTTTAAAAATAAGTATTTTTTTAAAAAAAAATAAAAATAAGAAGGCTAAACTTCTGTTTGCATGAACCTAACATTACATGACAATAGAAAAATAGGTACCTTCATCTTCTCTTCCCTTTTATCTTCTTCACTTCTCTGCAAAAGTAGAGATTTCTGAAGATGTCTTTACCGTAAAAGAAGAAGAGTCTCTTCCCCTTTATAAAGGATGAGAAGAAGGTTCAGGTTTGCTTCTTCAATGGATCAATCCTAAGCAACCCAAGCACATGATATGCTTAAGTTGCATTTAAGTCTTTACTCGCTTGTAATCGTCAATCCTACTTACTGCACATGATCTGTTTACGTTTAATAATTTAGATTAGTAGGAAGTCTCCAAGTCAAGTAGATTTGCATTTATTTAAAAAATAATCTCTTAGTTTTGACTTTCAAAATCACATGAGCCCTTTGTTCTGATCTCTTTACATTGCACTTAGATAATAATTATGGAAGTGTAGAAAGTCAATCCTAGGTTTTGATTTAACTAAGAAGTTCCTCATTTGAGGTTTCAAGATCACATGAGTCCTTTCTTGTGATTGGGCGAATGAGAAGTCAACTTTTCTTTTTTTAAGCCCTTTTTGGAATATGAGGTATGAGGTTGAAATTTTGGCAAACACTAAAATTCTTTCTTTATATGAGACGAAATTTCAGTTACACTCCCTCCGTTCCATTTTAGTTGTCTTATTTGAAATATTTGTATTTTTTAAGGAACTCTCTATATAAGGCTAGCACTCATATGATCTCATCCATTTTCAACACATTTTATACTAGTCAAATACAAATGAGACGACTATTTTGAAATCCATATAGGACAACTAATCTGGGACAGAGGGAGTATTAGTCTATTTTAAATTTTTAATATTTTAAATATTAATCAAAATTCTAAGAAAAGATTGTTTAAAATAGTTTTTTTTACTAAATACGACCCGTCAATAAGACAAAACTCCAATGTCTAGAATTGTTATGCCACCGACACAAAGAAGAGTAGTCGATTATTATAAATGTGAAGGTAAGAAAATAAAGACATGTTAGATAGTAAAGTGAATCACTATACCTAAATAGGTGTAGATCAACTGGTTGCCTCCCACTTCAAGAAGTGGGAGTTTGCATGTTTGAACCCTCATGGCTTAATGTTGGTGTGTCTTAGGAGTAATGGGCTCACCAGTGGAGACTTTACGCTGGGTATCCTACAATTTAATACACATAAATAAAAAAAAAAATGACTCAGTATAATTTGTGATAAGATTAAATAGAAAAATAAACTCAAAAATAGAGTTAGGTTTTGACTTTTGAACTGAGCACACCTAATCATTCTCTTGTGGCATGTAATCAGCTGTTTTGGATGTTTGTGCGTCAGCGTCACCACATGACTCCCCAGATGATTTCTCGTACATGCATGTGATGCTAAGTTTGGTGGGTGGGGAATATAATATTTGGATTATTAAATGGCATACGTTTGGTGGGTTCGGAGTATAATATTTGGATTATTAAATGGCGGTACGTTTGGTGGTGGAGTGAATTGAGATGGCAAAGTTCTCTAATAACTATTAGTTTTATTTTTTTTAATTAAATAAACAAAATATTAGGATAAAAAATTAAAATGAATATGTTCATAATATATACTTTAATTTAAAAATATTTTTTGTTTTTTTCTTCATTTTCATATGTGACACACTTGAGAAATGAGCTGGCAGCAACTCAATGAGAGAGAATATGTGCCAAAATTGTAATCAGAGTCACAAGTCTCTCAACTTTGATTTTTTACCATTGAAAATAGTGAATTTGATTTGAACTCGTTTACGTACTGAAAGAGAACAACGTTTGATTATTTGTTATTGATTTTCTCTTTTTTATTTTTTTCTCGAGGTTAGTTGTTTCTATTTGAAATGAAAAAAATTACGTCTCAACAAATCCTAAATTCACGTCGAAGTTGAAGTGGGATTTTAAAATACAAGAGCATCAAAATAGAAGAGCTTAGGCAGGCATATTTCACATGATGGCACAATTACATGGACTTGGTTCATGAATAATTTCATAACCCACAAACTGTGGGAATGGGTGGCATCGTTGGTCAAGTTGTGGTTTTTCTTTCTCTTTCGTCTTTTCCTTCTCCTTTTCTGTCTTCACTTCTTCCACACTGACAAGGTCTGTGTGGCCCACCTTCTTCCTCAAACGTTTGGCTAAGTTGGTGGCATCGACTCCATCTCCAACCACAACCACCTCATCTTGGTCCTTGCCTTGTACAGCTACTGAGTTCACGCCTGCACCAATGTCCATAAGACCAACTCATTAATCATGATTATCTGTAATTTTTCCATGGGCTATCATGTTGGTCATTTTCGTCAGTCGACCGAAATAAGTCAAGAAGTAACACCAAGAAAAACCCAATTTTAGTGATAATATAAAATGACATTAGCGATAATTACCATCGGCAACTACAGCAATTTTCATGGTTTTCGACCGACATTTCTGGCAATGCATTGATACCTTCATCACAATCTTTTGCTGCACAAAGAAAGAAAAAAGAAGAGAAAACTAAATTCTCACATAACCCAAGTCCAATTCGCCAAATAAAACCACTTTTTAAATTTAAATTTTCATTAGAAATGTAAATTGCGATGTAATGATGCTTAATTTTGACAAAACTACGTACCTTCATCTTCTTCTCTTGAAATCAAACAAATGCTGCCATAACCAGTTCCAGTGACATTTAGATCCGAAGTGTTTCTTTAGAGAGACTCTGTGAAATGAATTGAGATGGGTCTCTCCTTTTATAGTGGATCAAATGGAATAGAAGATTATTGTGAAATAAAGTTTTATTAAATTAAGTATGGAAACCCACTAACCCTTTCAAAAGTCAAATCTAAAGGACTTGGTTTTAAACAATTCCATGACTCCTAGTTGGAGATCACATGATTAGAGCTGAATCGTTTGCTTTGAAATTACAAAAAGTGTTATCAATGGGAGAATGGTACTCACGATTTTTTAACATAAAAAAATGGTTTTAAAGCTAAATGTCACTCGGGCAATAATTTTTCTCCTAAAATGACTAGTCATTTGAGAGGTGCCCACCCCCCATTTTTAAAGCCCAGTGAATTCCAAGGGACTTGCGATGTGTGACTTTTGTTCCGTGACATAAAGCACGAGTAATCCCTATTTGAACTCTTTTCTAGAGTACTTTTTAAATTTTAAACATTTACTAAAATAAATTATGAAATGCTCTTTTTTACTTTTTATTTTAGTAAAAGCACTTAGATATGTATACGTTATTAAGTATTAGTATAATACAAGTATATTTATGTTATTTATAAATAAATAAAAAATATACACAAGCAGAAGATAACTTTCAAAGACTAATTTTATGAGCTGAGCCTACTTATTTAACTAAACTAGCTAAAAATCAACCCAAAGCTAAACCACAACGCTATTTTATATATTCAAACTTATTTGTTTATCAAGAGTTTAGTTTAATTTTGTGCTGGATGTGGGCAGGTGGTATCGGCTGTCAGGATGACCGAGCGAAGGACCCTAATAATTTTTGTCCACGTGATGTATTAATAGAATCTTAAAGCAGAGGACAAGATTTGAGCCGATAAATATCAGCCAAAACGTGTGTATCTTCCATAAAATAATATTCGACTGATAAGGGTCATTTAGTTTAATGGTTTTCTTTTTTTAAAGGTAAAATTACTCTTTTGCCCTTTCGTTTCTTTAGGGAAAAAAATGAATTTTTGGTTCGAACGAACCTTACTAATCCATAAGAAATAAAAAAATTAATCACCTTGCTCACTTAGTAGTATTGAACAGTGAGTAATTCGTCCGAACATGCATGTAAAAGATTCTCAAAGAAAAAATCAATTTGTCATTAATGAACTAAGTGAAAGGGCCTTTTTTAAAATGTTTATCACAAGTTGGGGCTTTTTACAATCATGTAAAAGTTAGGGGCTTTTTTCAAATAAACACAAAAACTAGGTATGTGGGATAGGGAGTGAGATTTTCAAACGAGGTTGTTTCTCAACCAATTTCTACAAACAAGGTATCAAATTCATGTACTCTGAATTTTATAAACTCCGGGACTAATTTGTATAGTTTTGGGCTTAAAAAATTGTATCCAAAGAATTAAGAAAAAATGGTCTTCCCTCTTAATTATTTGGATACGATTTTTTAAGCCCCAAAACTATACCCTTTTCACTTAAAATCAGCCCCGGAGTTCATAAAATTCAGAATAGATGAATTTTGATACCTTGTTTGTAGAAATAGGTCGAGAAATCGCCTCTCTGCCAATTGTAACTTTTGCGCGTTTGGTTCGGATTTTCAAAAGAGGTATAGAGTGATTGACCCTCGACACATGGTGTATAGAGTGATTGAACCTCGACATATCGATAGTGTCAATGTGTCGTATTTGAGGGAGACTAGTGGGCTACTAGTCGACAAATCACCTTTGTCGATAGGTTTATTGGAAGATAGATCGAGCTGGTCGATGTGTCGACTAGAACAGGAATGGCCCGGATAATTGTATCATTTGGACGACGCATCAACTCTGTCGATGCAGTTTGACCGATGTGTCTATCAAACGACATGGCGGTTTGACCGATGTGTCAATAAGAGTGAGAATTGTTCGGGTAGATTTGAGAGTTGTGTTTGAAAGTATCCAACTCGTGTGTATCTTACATAGGTGTTTGACTCATAAGAGACATGTATTTATGGTATTAAGAGAATCATTAAATGATTGTTTTTTTTAAAAAAATCAGTCACGTCCCTAGCCAACATAAATCGGGGGCATGACACAAACATATTTAAGAAATTCTTTAAAACGAATAGTCTAAATATTCCAACAATTTATTTTGTGTTAGGTCTGTGGAAAGATAATATTTTATACCTTCAACCCTTAACTATGCGTCATGTTACTGTACATGATTGAAGATGAAAAGCTCTCCTTGTCCTTGCACTGAATTTTTTTTTCTTCTGCTGGTTAAAATATGGCTTCAAATTTCAAAGTGGATAGACAAAAAATGTTTAAAAAGTCTATAAAATAGAAAACAGGAAATATAAATGTCAAAAAACACATATCCATCAACTATTTAAATGAAAATCAACGTCTATTGGAAGTCGGTCAAGATAAGGAAATGAAAATAGAAATGGGTTCAGTAAGTAGCATTATTAAAAGCCCCATGATTACTTCCATTAGTTTGGATTGGGATGATTGTATGCTAGCTGTTATGAATATAGATCTCCAATGATGAAGTTTCTTACTTAAATATCAAATGACAGAAAAATTATAGATTTAACAATTGCTATGAATTTATAGTTGGGTTTGGCTCAAAAAGCCAATATTAAGTTGGGCCCACTAAACCTAAGTTTTCTTATAAACCCATATTATATAAGGGTGAGTTTACTCTTTAGGGTTAAGCAGATGTAAGATTTATCTCTGTCAGATCAGAGCAGAGACTTAGGAGAGATTCATTATAGCACTCTGTAATTCATCTTCTTCATAGTGAAGTGAGCAATCGCTCCGTGGACGTAGCCTTTGGGTGAACCACGTAAAAGCCTTGTGTCCTGTGTGTTTGATTATTGTGTGATTTACATTTATTTTTATAACATTTATTTCATATTAAATGCTAGCATTTAATAAAATGCTCAGTGGAATTGATGTAAATCAATATTCTGCTAAGACAAGTCAAATAGAGCAAGTATGACAATCTTAATTTAAAGATCCATGTTTTAAGTCTCCACCCTTTCTTAAATAGTTTGCATATTAGCTTGTTTTGACTCGGTAAACAAAAGGATTTATAGGTAGTAAATTGCAATTTTTCCCTTTAAAATTCAATATTTGGAAGAATGGTTGACAACCCACTTCTCTGAAAATTTGACAAGCAGTCAGGCCCATGAAAATCCTGTTTCATGGGCCAATAATCCAAATACTTGACTAGAGAAGAACCATAATAATCAGATTCTACACTTGCCACATATAAGATCAGACAGAAAATGCCGTTGGATTTATTTTTAAGTTCCTAATTTCCCTTTTCCTTTTAAAAAATTTAAAACTCTTTATAAAGATCAACTAGTGGGATTCAAAATATACTGAATTAACTAAAAGTGAAAACAATTTCAACTTAAAACTCAAATTCTAATCACTTTGATCTCAATAGTCTAAACTCTAAATCATTAAGTGTTGAATGTTTCATGATTTTGAGCATTAACATAAAGTGGCTACGATTAGGGTTTTGGTCGGAATTTGGTACACCCCTAAATATTGAGGACCAATACCACATGTGATCCAACCAAAGGAATGGCCCTGTGAAATCAATGGCCATGCGTGGTGGTAGTGGTTGCAACTGAGCTTTAGATGTAAACTTAAAATTGCTTGAGCAAAATATTTACAAAGAAGAATACTACAATGAAGATAAAATTGAAGATGACACAAACAAACCATTGATCACCAAGACATTATCTAAAATTGAATTTCATATCGACTGGTGCAACTATTTCATATGATCCGACAGTTTAAGTGGACCAGATTATATTTTACGATTCCATCAAAATTGGAATGGGATTAGATTTTACTCGTTTTGGTTCCATTCATCTTCAATTGTCACATTTAATGGAACTACCATATGGTATGTTTGGAAGTAGACATTTCTACTTTTTAGAGTTGAGAGATTACAAGTTGCATGTACAAAGAAGAGAAAATTTTTGATTGACTATATTGTTCGTGATATGATCAAATAGAAAATTATAACTCAAAAAATCTGCAACACTATTCACAGAGCAAACTATAGGTGTGGAGGTGATTCCTCCTGCTTACTTAGCCTCCTAATGCCCCTCACAATGTTCATCAGTTTTCATCTAAAAAGATCATTTATTATATCAATGATATCCTGCACAAAGAAAAAAAAAAATTTTAATTCTAACATAACTCGAGTCCAATTCTTAAAATAAAGTCATTTCTCAAATCTTAATTGCCATTAGAAATTTAAACTGCGATACGATAATGCTTGATTTTGACAAAACTATGTGAATTAGAATTGAGATGGGTCTCTCCCAGCAGATTCTTTGACTTAATTGACATGAAACCAAATTTTATTTAAATATGGTAACCCAATAACCCTTTCAAAAGTCAAATCTAAAGGATTTGATTTTAAAGAAGTCCATGATTCCTAGTTTGAGATCACATGATTAGAGCTGAATCGTTTTCTTTTATTTTAAACAAAGCGTTATCAACGGGAGAATGTGTGAAACCCTTGCCCAGATGGGCTGTCACCTGGGAACCGATGTGGGGAGTCCCACATCGGTAGAGAGGAAAGGGAAATGGGTGCTTATATGAGGCCAAACCCTCTTAACTCACAACACGCATTTGGGTGTGACTGTGTGTCACACGCTAGAACAAAACCTTGAGGGGGTGGATCCTAGAGAGGATAATATCTTGGCTGCATACTTTGATACCAGGAAGACGCGTTTTGGACTGGGCCATGTGGGCTCAGGTCTAAGAGTAAAAACCGTGTGGGCTCATGTGTGTACGAGACCTAGAGTGGACAATTTCTTGATGAGTTAAACCCTAAGCCCTGTGTTCGGGTTGGGTCGTTACAGAATGGTACTCACGATTTCTGAACATAAAAAAGGTAGGGAGCCTTTGGTAGGCCTCATCATAGGTTACGATCTCCTCTACGTCAGAGTGGCCGATTTAGATAGAAAAGTCGAAATCCTTCTACAGCTTATTGAACTTTTGAAGCTAAAGGATAAATAATTCCAACGTGATCTCATTTATAGACTCATTTTTAAAATTTTAAACATTATTAAAATAAATTTTGAAATGCTCTTTTTACTTTTTATTTTAGTAAAAGCACTTCAAAATGTATACGTTATTTGTGTTATTTATAATAAAAAATATACATAAGGACATATTACTAAATAGCCTAAAAAGCCAGACAATATGATGCAGCACGTGTGTCACACCCGTGACATACATAGCTTTTAACTGAAGGAGCAAATCCCCTCTTTTCTCCTTTCTTTTTTCTTTTTCTTTCTTTGTTTATTTTCGTTCCTATTTTTAGTGTTTAGGGTATGTATATAAATACCTCTTTTTTTTTGTTAGATTGTAATATACGAATTGATTGAATGAATGAATAGATTTTGAGTTCCTTTTCTCTGCAAGTTCCTTGCGTGTTTGTGATTGTTTCTCTAAGGGTTCTTGCCGTCACCGGAGTACGACTGCAGCCTCGGGGTATCTCTTCCCCTTCGTGCTCAGACTGTTTGAGTTTTCCCTGCCGTTTGTGTCCAGGAGGACCCTGCCAAACCTGTAACAGGTTCGCCAATCCGTCCCAACGCCACCTTCGGTCCCTTTCTTCCTTAACCTCCTTCATCCAGATCTTACTATTCTTCCAAGTCCCGTAAATCCTTTACCGTCCCAACTCCAACTCGTCACTCTTCTTCTCCTTTGATCCTTCATCTACGAACAGTCCCTTCTCTGTTCAGGTGAACAGATCCCACTCATACTAACCCTTTCTTAATTAAACTAAGTCCATCAATCCCACTTAACCCAATTACCTTTAACCTCTTTCATCTTATACTATTATTAGCTCCTAGAACCCCCGACCCTTTGCCTACTTCTCCTCCAAATTCCAGTTAACTATTGTCCTTTAACCCTTTCAACCCTCCATTTAACCTGATCCCGGCTGCGTCACAGTATAAGTTTTAAAGACTAATTTCATGAGCTGAGCCTATTTATTTAGCTGAACTGGCTAAAAAACAACCTGAAGGCAAACCACCACGTATTCTATAATTCAAGTATATTTGTTTGTCAAGGATTATCGCATACTTTTTCTATACGACATATTAACATGAAAAAAGCAATATATAAGTTCAAAAGTCAAATCCAAAGACTTGGTTTCAAAGAACTACTTCATGATTCATAGAACGACTGGCCGTTGCATAGATCATATGGGAAGAAATAGGAGAATTTTTAAAGACAAAGGAAATCTAAAGCATGCACAAGTGTTGTAATTAACATATCTACTATCCTCTGGAATTAGACTCAAGGGCTGTTCCTAGACGGGGTTAAAACAATTAGAGGTGGCTGGGCGTTGATGTCTTGAAGCATCCGTGCATCTATGCCACTTGAATTTAGCATTTACCAATTGTACTACAAGTTCTCGTTGAGAAGGCAAAGATGTACTACAAAACCAGCTCTTGTATATAGCAGTATAGATGGATAAGTAGATAGATAGATAGTTTATTGATTGATATGTAGATAGAAATAGAGAGAGAGAGAGAGAGAGAGAGAGATCTTACCATATTACTGCCGGTTGGAGCTCGCCGTAGAAAGTGAGGTGATTGATGTAAGCCTATATTAACCCGCAGCCCTAAATCTGTAGAAGAAAGTACAAAATGAGAAAGAAAGAAACACAGTCCCCCATATGTTTTGCAAGAAAAATTATAAGAAATTTAGAGACTCCATTCTTGCACTTACTATGGTATGATCAATGCAAATTCCTGACATATATCCCTTGTGATTTGTTATACATATAAAATTAATATTTTTTCCCTTGCAGACTACTTGATTGTTAATGATGAACTACAATGAATGGTTATTTACCTAGCCAGTCCTGTTGTCAAGCAAATTATACAGTTCCACATTTTTGGTAATTACTTTTCAAAATATTAACTATACAACAAAATACTCTCTCCGTCCCATTTTAGTTGTCTCATTTGAAATATTTGTATTTTTTAAGAAACTCTCTATATAAGGCTACCACTCCATGTGATCTCATCAATTTTCAACACACTTTATATTACTCCAATTTAAATGAGACAACTATTTTTGGATAATTCCAAAATCCATATAATACAATTAATTTGGGACAGAGGGAGTATATGTTTAATTTTGGAGTTTAGAGAATCCATACACGAACCTCTTTTTTCTTAGTAGGTCATGGAATTACCTGCTAGAATATAAGTATTACAAACTAAGTACACAATTGGTAGAATGAAATCTTAAATATAATTATCAACTTTCCCAGCTAAATCCCACGTTAGTTGAAACGAAATTCTAGAATAAGAATTCAGAAATTGCATAGATTTGAAAGTAACCCTTTCATACAGGTATTAATGCCTCTTAACAGAAATGCAATTCTCAGGCATTTCTGAGTTTCAGTTCTAGAATTCAAATCTCACATACCCTAGTTTCATTCAGAATTTCAAAAAAATTATATTCCACTTTATCAACCAAAGAGACCATTCCCAAGAAATTTTATTTAAAAGAAAAAGAAAAAAAAGAACAAGCAACTACTCAAAAAGACGGGACATTCTCATTCTTTGAATATTCCTAACGTACTACTCACCTATCATCTCTTTCATGAAATCCAATGGAACGTTAAATACGACCACGGTTGGTTTCCTTGTAAGGGAATGAATATTCAGTGATCTCAATGCCATACAACGGATCAGTGCCAGCTGTTGGATGCAAGGAATTGCCCCTTCCTCTATCTCTATGCAATTTAGTTGTATAAAACCAACTAAAGTCAGTATCTTGAGCTTATTGAAGCAACCAGCTTGAAAGCAGAGCCTTTCGCATCTATGTACATATTGGAATTCAAGGAATACCAAGCTAGGCAAGTGTTGAAGAGGGGTGAGTGGATTTTCTTCTTCTGTGAATTTGGACCATCGCAACCACAGATGGGTTAGACTTTGAAGAGACCTAAACCATTGTGGCACCTTCTTTAGGAGACCCCCCAAATGAATCTGTTGAAGATGGGGAGGCGGATCAGACAATGCCTCCAATTCAAGTGGCACATCTTCATGAATTGCCCATATGCTCAAGTGAATAAGTTTCCTCAGTTTCTGAATGGACCTGCACAAATCATTTCCATGGCCTGCTTTTACCTTTGAAATTTCAAATCTTCTCAGTTGAGTTAAGCATCCAATTTGTTTAACAATCTCGTCATTTGCTTGTATGTCCACGAGACACTGCAGATTGCTGAAAGAACGTATTTCCTCGACTACGCCGCCAGAGAAATGTTCAAAGTAATAGTAGAAACCATAGATATGGTCATACGCATTATAAATAAATAAATTTCTCAGTTTCCGTAGCTCTAGTGCTGATTTGGGCAACTTCGTCACCTTAGTATGCCTGACATCCAACGTCTCCAAGTTTTGAAGCCTCCCAATGGACTTGGGGAGATCCTTAACTTTGGTATATCTCAAGCTCAAGTATCGTAGAAGGTACAGATCACACAATGAATGTGGTAGACTTGTAATGTTTAGCCCTTCCAGATCCAATACTTTTAGGAACATAAAAATTGGTGATAATATGTCTAGAATAGACAAGGATGGCATGTTACGATCGAACACAATTAAAGAGTGTATTTTAGTCATACCTTTGCTCGATCGGATATATTCACCACACTTGTGAATTGCTAAATGTCTAGCGTTGCAATGAAGTGATGCTGCTTCTTTATCATATACCTTGCAAAAGTTCAGCTCTTTGGATATACATAGAGCTAACTCTCTCATCATATCATGAATTCGACATCTTCTGACCCTTCCAAGATCATTCGGCTCAACAGCTTGAAGCATGCTCCTCTGGATCAGTTCCTTAAGGTATTCATCTGCAACCTCCTCCTTTGTCATGTTGGGCCTTTCTTTTATGAAGTCATTTGCCACCCATAGCCTAATCAGCCTCTTTCTTTTGATCAAGTGATCTTCTGGAAAAATACAGCAGTACAAGAAGCATGGTTTAAGGTGGCACTGTAAGTCGTCATAGCTCAGTGACAGAACTCTTTTAAGAATTAGAAGCTTTTCATTGCTGTTGAACTCCCATGTGAGGGAATTGTAAACATTCTCCCATTCCAATAAGGTCCTACCCTTGGATGACAAGAGACCTGCCAATGCAACAATTGCAAGTGGTATGCCACCACACTTGCTCACAATTTCTCGAGCCAAAGGCAGTAAAGCTTGCGGACAGGGCTCCATCCCAAATATCTCCTTAACAAAGAGCTCCAATGCCTCGTCCTCGTCTAAATCTGGAAGTGGGTACACACGTCCTTCGTTTTTAAACCCATTTGCAACACTTTTATGCCGAGTTGTAATGAGTATCCTACTTCCATTCCTGCTATTTGGAAGTGCGATCCTTAAATCATTCCATAAATTTAATTCCCATACATCATCAAGGATTACGAGGTACCTTACGGATTCAAGGTAGCTGTTGATCGCCTTCACTAGCTGGACTGCTTTCATATCTTCTACTGAATGACCTGTATCCTCAACTGCTTTCTCTTTTGCTTCCGGCAACTGGCGTATAATGTCCCATAGTATCTCTTCTAATTTGAAAGATTGTGATACAGTAACGCAAACAATGTGTTTAAAGTGCTGTTTCACCTCAGGAGTCTTGCAGGCTTTAGAGGCGAGAGTGGTCTTGCCCAAGCCACCCATTCCCACCACTGAAATCACCATGCGTCGAGGGTCATCATCAATCAACTCCGGGACAAGTTTCTTTAATCTTTCATCCACTCCCACTAATCTGTTGTCCTCGATCAGATCAGCTACTTCTACTCGACGTGACAGACTCTGTCCAGCATCATACGAACTATTTTCCTCTCTGTGAAGTTCATATCGGTGTCTTCTTTCTGAGATGTTATGAACCCTGCTTTTGATTTTCTGCAGTTGGGTCTCAAGTTGGTTCTTCTCCCAAATCTTATCCGGCAACCAACCACGGATTCCTTTGCCTTTTCCTTCTAAATGATACATGTATCCATCCAAAAAATCCTCAATGTCATTTGCAACCTCTCTCACTTGCATCACCCATGTTCCGATTTCCTCATCGGTGGTTGTCTTTCTGTCTGCATCCCTTAAAAATGCTCGAATGCTCTGTAGCTCGCCCTTTATTTCGCGGAGTTCATCATGGAACTCAAACAACAAAGTTGCCTTCTCTTCTGTGTACGTACTCAGCTTCCCCAACAACAGATCTACAGGCATCTCAGCCGTTTTCTTTACAACCATCTCAGCCATCTCAGCCATGTTCATCTTCTTCCAAAATGAATCTCTGGAAACAAAACCTTCACTTTATCTTCAATAGCCAAGCAGTGGCAAAGATGATTCCTGGGAACGGTCGAAGAAGGATGGAGTCTCCTAACCAGCGCCCAACCACCATTGAAAACTTGAGAGACAATCTATAAATTTCTTTAATAGCCCATCAAACCATTCAAATTTTTTTTTTAAAATAGTTCAACTCTTCGTTAACAGACAAAAATGTTTAAGAAATTATTTAAAACGAGTAATCTAAAGAACAACGGTTCTGAGATATTCTAAAATTTCAGGATCCTAAGCAAAACTGTTAAAGAGGGGCCCTAACCTATAGAATCCAACAATTTAATTTGTGTTTGGTGTATGGAAAAAGAATATTTTATATCTTCAATCCTTAACTATGAGTCATGTTACTGTACATGATTTAAGATGAAAAGCATTCCTTGTCCTTGCACTGATTATTTTTCTTTTGTTGTTTAAACTTTAAAATATGGCTTCAAATTTCAAAGTGGGTAGACAAAAAAATGTTAAAAAGTCTAAAAAATAGCAAACAGATAATAGCATTATTAAAATGGAAAGTCAGTCAACTATTTAAATGTCATAAAAGAAGAAAAATGGAAAGTCAGTCAAGATAAGGAAATGAAAATCAAAATGGGTTCGGTAAATATTAAATGAAGGAAAAATATTAGCATTTAAAAATACTAGGGTAGTGGGTTCATCAGTGGGGGGTTTACGCTGGGTATTCTGTGGTTTTCCCAACGTAAATTAAAAAAATGACGGAAAAATTATAGATTTAACAATTGCTATGAATTTATTTAATACTAAATATTAGCAATTTAATAATATGCTATTATGGTATACTAGAGAAGATGAATTTCATATTAGATGGAGCTTCTTATATTAATTTTCTATTTTATAAAACTTTTGACTATTTTTAAAAATTTTAAGATGTAATTTATTGAAAATGGGTTCAGTAAGTAGCTAGAATATGAATATGCATGACTTGATTTTATTAGAGTCAAATTTCCGGTTCAAAATCATTTTCATCCAATAAAACTATTAAATATCTTTTTTTCATTCCTTTACTCATTTTCATATAAGCATTTTCTTCTTTTGCTTAAAGTATGAAGATAACCAATTACCAAGCTATAAAATGAAAGTAAGGATTCTATGGTGTTGTACTAACAGAGAGTTTTTATGATTTTCAATAGTTTAAATCCACTATAACATATGTTATTGCTATTTTTGTATGGTGTTTTGTTAGAAATCTGATTAATACATGAAATCAAACTTTTTATTTTAAGTCATGATTTTAACATTTTTAAATATCTCACCATCATTTAAAGTTGGAAAAAAAATAAAAAATAAAAACCTATTGCATGATCAACTTCAAACTCCTCTTTTAAACAAGAAATTCCATTTCTTCAACTTCAATTTTGTTAAAAAAAAATTGTTCAAGAATTTATGTTAGATAATTAGAAAATATAAATGACACTATGTTTTAGTACAACCAACGGGCTTAAAAATCACTGAAGAATCTTAAACATTCCAACTTTCATTTGAAGTTTGAAAGCCTCGCAATATAGTCAATTTGATTCTAATCCTTAGAAAAGGGTAACTATATAGGCTGGCCGATATATCGACCGATATTTTCCTCTCTCCTTAAAATTTTTTATTTTTCTTTTTCTTTTAAGAAAATCAGAAAAATTACAGAAAATGAAGAAAATTATGGGTTTTATGGATATGTAATTTTATCATTAAATATCGGTCATTTACATAATTACAATTTCTTTTTAATTTAAGAAATAGAGAATTTCAAAATTTATTAAAAAAAATGAAAAAATACAAAAATGTAATTTAAGTGGTCGTTAAATGAATCTTGATTATTTTTTTATGATTTGTTTTCATGTTAGTAAATTAATTGTTTATGATTTGTTTTCATGTTAGTAAAGAAGAAATAAAAGTTATTAGAAATAACTAAAAATAGAAAAAGAATTTTACAGCTTGATTTAGTTAATTTGAAAGATTTTTTGTACCCTTATTATATTTGTATTTAAAATAGAGAAATTTGTGAGAAAAATACACTAAAAATTGGGAAAGATACTTACTATTGGTTTTGGTGAGGTGTAAGAATTTGACCACCCTCATTCTTGTTATAATTATAAAAAAAAAAATGATAGAAATTCATATAAAACTATGAAAATAGAAAAAAGATTTTAATAATTAGATTTGACAAAAAAATTTAACAGTCATCTAAATGTCAACTAGCATCCTTTCTTTGCTAGCACTACAAACATCGCGTTAAAAATTCACTCAGTGATGCATAGGGCCCGTTACGGCGGTTGCGTCACAACGGTGTATAGCGGCTACATTTTCTCTCTTTTAACCTTTTTTTTTTAAAAAAAAAGTCTGAAAATTTTATAGAAAATGTAGGACATTCTAAGATTCAAGAATATGTAATTGTATCATTAGGACACGATCATTTAGATATTAAAATAATTTTTTGAATCTTTCGAAATCGATAATTTCAAATAATTGTACAAAATAATGAAAATCAATTTTTTTTAATTTACGTGTGGGAAATCATAGGATACCTAGTGTAAAACCTCCACGGGTGAGCTCACTAATCCTAGGGCACCAAGATTAGGACACGAGGGCTCGAACCCACAACCTCCCCCTTCTTGAGGCGGGAGGCAACTATTTAAGCTACACCCATGTGCAAATTTTATCACTACATTAAATAAACATTAACAAAAAAATACACTATTTCTATAAACATAAATATATATTTCATAATAATGAGATTTCGTTTAAAAAAAACGAACATGTTCACGGAAAAATTTGAATGAGAATTTGAGAAGAGAATGAGAGAGGGTTTGAAAAATTTCAAAGAACAAAAAAAAAATGTGGAAACATGCCTTGAGTTTAAGGCAAAAGAAAGGTCAGTTATATAAACACCCGACTTTTCTTACTCTATACACTCGATTTCAAAAAAATCAAGTGAAATTATCATTTTGACTTTCCGTCTTTTTTGTCCGAATGAACAAATAGTCCCTTTTGCATTCGTCTGAACGAATGAGCTTGTGGAGAGGAATTTTCAAAAGAAGTCGTTTCTAAACCGATTTTTATAAACAAGTTATCCAAATTCATTTACTCTAAATTTTATGAAATCAGGGACTGATTTTAAAAAGGGTATAGTTTTAGACTTAAAAAATCGTACCTAAAGAATTAAGGAAAAATAGTCATCCCTCTTAATTCTTTGGGTACGCTTTTTTGAGCCCAAAACTATACCATTTTCACTTAAAATTAGTCTCCGAGTTCATAAAATTCAAAGTAGATGAATTTTGATACATTGTTTGTAAAAATAGGTTGAGAAACTGCCTCGTTTGAAAATCCGAGCCAAACGCCCAAAGGTTACAGTTGGCATGGAGGCCATTTCTCGATCGATTTTTACAAAGAAAGTATCAAAATTTATCTACTCTGAATTTTATAAACTCGGAGACTAATTTTAATTGAAAAGGGTATAGTTTTGGGCTTAAAAATCGTATCCAAAGAATTTAAAAAAAAATGGCCTTCTTTCTTAATTCTTTGGATACGATATTTGAAGTCCAAAATTATACCATTTTCACTTAAAATTAGTCCCGGAGTTCATATAATTCAGAGTAGATGAATTTTGATACCTTGTTTATAAAAATCAATCAAGAAACGACCTCTTTTGAAAATCCCTCTGTACAGTCTATTCGTTCGGACGAAACAGATGGAAGGGCAAAATGATAATTTGCCACCTGAACATGAAAATCGGATGTGTAGAGAAAGAAAAGTCAGATGTCTATATGGCCGGCCCAAAAGAAATTGTCCATTTTTTACCCCTTTTTGCCATTAAAAGACAACAACCGAATTTAGAGATGTATCGTCCAATTTTAAGTCAATATGTATTGGCCAAATTTAATGCCTATCATCTGAATTTATGTTAAGGCCATATTTATAAGGTTCGTCGCGGTTCATACATAGTGGATTCCTAAAATCTGCAGTAATTCTACTGATACACATCGTATCGACTGAATTCATTACCTAAAGTAGGCAAATTCCTGTAATTTACCAGTTGGGTTCTCCTTATCATTATTCATATGCCAATCTAAATCCCCTCTAAATGTCAATTAGAACCTGAGAACTCAAAGGATAATCCCATCTTATGTTATTCTACATTTGAAAACTTGCTCAAATTTTAACGATTATCTCAAAGGATTGGTGGTCTTGGAATAGACCTTGGGCCCCACAATAATAGATTAATAAATTTCTAAGCCGGCCTTGGAGACTTGGACCTCTTCGTTAACACATAAAATTGTTTTAAGAAATTCTTTAATCGAGTAGTCTAAAGAATCCAACAATTTAATTTGTGTTAGGTATGTGGAAAGATAATGTTTTATATCTTCAATCCTTAACTATGAGTCATGTTACTGTATATGATTTAAGATGAAAAGCTTTCCTTGTCCTTAGCATTTTAAGATTAAAGATCTCGAATGATAGAAGTTTGTTATTTAAATATCGAATGACAGGAAATATTATAGGGTTAATTTTGAGTTAATTTTTATCATTTTTTTTTAATATTTATCTAAGATAATTCTAATTTAGGGAGTTTTCTATGAAAATAATTTAATAAAATAATATTTATTGCATATATAATTGAATGGAGTTGAAAGTTGAAACCTTTCTATAGACCCAAAATCCAATTGGTTGAATGTCAATCTTTTAAATTATTCCTCATTTCCACTCACTTGATCAGTCAACTGTAACATTTGCACGTTTTGTTCGGGTTTTTAAACGAGGTGGTTTCTCAACCTATTTCTACAAACAATGTATCAAAATTCATCTACTCTGAATTCTATGAACTCCTGGACTGATTTTAAGTGAAAGGGGTTTAGTTTTGGACTTAAAAAATCGTACCCAAATAATTAAGAAGGAATGTCATTTTTCCTTAATTCTTTGGATACGATTTTGAAGTACAAAACTATACTCTTTTCACTAAAAGTCAGTCTCGGAGTTTATAAAATTCAGAGTAAATGAATTTTTATACTTTTTTTGTAAAAATCGGTCGAGAAACGATTTCTTTTGAAAATCCCTCTTCACAACATTCGTTCGAATGATTCCAAGAATCGTCCGATCGAACATTCTCTCCACAGACTTCTATCAGACGATTCCATTTTATATGGAATCGTTCGATCGGACGATAATTAACGGGAGTTTCAATCGGACTATCCAAACACGGAAGGACAAATTGGTAATTTTATACCTAAAAATGAAAAGAGGTGTCTCCTGGCAGAAAAATGTAGTGTCTATATGGCTAGCCAAAAAAATTGTTTACTAATTTATGTTAGATAATTAGAAAATATAAATGACACTATTTTTAGTACAACCAATGGGCTTAAAAATCACTGAAGAATCTTAAAAATTCCAACTTTAATTTGAAGTTTGAAAGCCTCGCAATCTAGTAAATTTGATTCTAATCCTTAGAAAAGGGTAAATATATCAGCTGGCTGATATATCGACCAATATTTTCCTCTCTCCTTTTGATTTTTTATTTTTCTTTTTCTTTTAAAAGGAAATCAGAAAAATTACAGAAAATGAAGAAAATTATGGGTTTTATTGATATGTAATATTATCATTAAATATCGGTCATTTACATATTTAAAATTTCTTTTTAATTTACGAAATTGGGAATTTCAAAATTTATTAATAAAATAATGAAAAAATACAAAAAAATAATTTAAGTGGTCATTAAATGAATCTTGATTATTTGTTTATGATTTGTTTTCATGTTAGTAAATTAATTGTTTATGATTTGTTTTCATGTTAGTAAAGAAGATATAAAAAATATTAGAAATAAGAAAAAATAGAAAAAGAATTTTACATTTTGATTTAGTAAATTTGAAAGATTTTTTGCACCCTTATTATATTTGTATTTAAAATAGAGAAATTTGTGAGAAAAATACACTAAAAATAGGGAAATATACTTACTATTGGTTTTGGTGAGGTGTAAGAATTTGACCACCCTCATTCTTGTTATAATTATAAAAAAAAGATAGAAATTCATGTAAAAACTATGAAAATAGAAAAAAGATTTTAATAATTAGATTTGATAAATTTGACGAATTTCATTAGCCTTAACATGGAAGTAAAAACGGTTTGTATAGAAACGGCAAGAATAGAAAAATACGGATTTTAGAAATGAATATGTTGGATTAAAAAAAAGGAATAACTTTTATATCTACTTTATAGAAAAATCCATTAAATCAAAAACCTTCTAAAAAAATTTAACAGTCATCTAAACGTCAACTAGCATCCTTTCTTTGCTGGCACTACAAACGTCGTGTTAAAAAAATCACTCAGTGATGCATAGGGCCCGTTACGGCCGTTGCATCACAACGGTGTATAGCGGTTACATTTTCTCTCTTTTAACTTTTTTTTTAAAAAGTCTGAAAATTTTATAGAAAATGTAGGACATTCAAAGATTCAAGAATATGTAATTGTATTTTTAGGACGCGATCATTTAGATATTAAAATATTTTTTTGAATCTTTCAAATTCGATAATTTCATATAATTGTAAAAAATAATGAAAATCAAATTTTTTTTTTAATTTACGTATGAGAAACCATGGGATACGTAGCGTAAAACCTCCACGGGTGAGCCCACTAACCTTAGGGCACCAAGATTAGGCCATGAGGGCTCGAACCCGCAACCTCCCGTTTCCTAAGGTGACTATTTAAGCTACACCCATGTGGGTATGAAAATCAAATTTTAGCACTACATTAAATAAACATTAAGAAAAAAATACACTATTTCTATAAATATAAATTTATATTTCATAATAATGAAATTTCGTTTAAAAACAGCAAACATGTTCATGGAAAAATTTGAATGAGAATGTGAGAAGAAGAGAATGAGAGAGGGTTTGAAAAAACCTCAAAGAAAAAAAAAAATGGTCATCCTTGAATTTAAGGCAATAGAAACTCGATTTCAAAAAAAATCGGGTGAAATTATCATTTTGCCCTTCTGTCTTTTTTATCTGAACAAACTGATAGTACATTTTTAGTTCGTCCGAACAAATGAGCTTGTGGAGAGAGATTTTTAAAAGAGGTCATTTCTCGACCGATTTTTATAAACAAGTTATCAAAATTCATCTATTTTGATTTTTATGAAATTGAAGACTAATTTTAAGTGAAAAGGGTATAATTTTGAATTTCAAAAATCATACCTAAAGAACTAAGGAAAAGTGGTCATTCCTCTTAATTCTTTGGGTACGATTTTTGAAGCCCAAAACTATACCCCTTTCACTTAAAATTAGTCCCAAAGTTCATAAAATTCAAATTAGGTGAATTTTGATACATTATTTGTAGACATAGGTTGAGAAACCGCCTTGTTTGAAAATCCGAGCCAAACACCCAAAGGTAACAGTTGACACGGAGGCCATTTCTCGATCGATTTTTACAAAGAAGGTATAAAATTCATCTACTCTGAATTTTATTAACTCCAGGACTAATTTTAAGTGAAATGGGCATAGTTCTTAAATTCTTTAGATACGATTTTTTTAAGCCCAAAATTATACCATTTTCACTTAAAATTAGTCACGGAATTCATATAATTCAGAGTAGATGAATTTTGATACCTTGTTTGTAAAAATTGGTTGAGAAACGACCTCTTTTGAAAATCTTTTTCCACAGCTCATTTGTTCGGATGATTCCATTTGACGTCGAATCGTTCGTTCTGACGTTCACAACGTCAGAATGAACGCATAATGGACTATAGGACGAAACAGACGAAAAGTCAAAATGATAATCTGCCACATAAAAATGAAAATCAGGTGTGTAGAAAAAGAAAAATCGGATGTCTATATGGCCAGCCCAAAAGAAATTGTCCGTTTTTTACCCCTTTTGCCATTAAAAGACAACAACTGAATTTACAGCTGTCTCGTCCAATTTTAAGTCGATATGTATTGGCTGAATTTAACGCGCATCATCTGAACTTATATAAGGCCATATTTATAAGGTTCGTCGCAGTTGATACACAGTAGATGCCTAAAATCTGCTGTGATTCCACATATACACATCGTATCGGCTGAATGCATTACCTAAAGTAGGCAAACATTACTTTCAATTCCTGTAATTTACCAGTTGGGTTCTCCTTATCATTATTCATATGCCAATCTAGATCCCATCTAAATGTCAATTAGAACATGAGAAATCAAAGGATAATCCATCTAATGTTATTCTACATTTGAAAACTTGCTCAAAGTTTAACGATTCTCTCAAAGGATTGGTGATCTTGGAATAGACCTTGGGCCCCACAATAATAGATTAATAAATTTCTAAGCCGGCCTTGGAGACTGGGACCTCTTCATTAACAGACAAACATATTTAAGAAATTCTTTAAAACGAGTAGTCTAAAGATTCCAACAATTTAATTTGTGTTAGGTGCGTGGAAAGATAATATTTTATACCTTCAATCTACAGGTGCAAAATTCGGAACGCCCATAAATTTCTCTCTTCTCTTTTGTTTTTTTTTAAATATCTGTATTTTTTTATTACTTTTTTTTTCTGAATTAAAAAAAAAAACTCAAAAAGAAGCTGGTTTTTTTTAAAAAAAAAAATTGAAAAAGAAAATATCAGCCGATATTTTGAATATCAGCCAAGATATTAATTCAGGCCTAACACCGTTTTGAATTTTTTTTTTTTAAATGACCGATATTCACAGTATTTCTCGGCCGATATAATACGGTGCTGAAAAACCGTATTATATTGGCCAATACGTTTTATATCGGCCGATATCTTTACCCCTGCTTCAACCCTTAACTATGAGTCATGTTACCGTATATGATTTAAGATGAAAAGCTTTCCTTGTCATTGCACTTTTTTTTTTTTTGCTGGTTAAAATGTGGCTTCAATTTTCAAAGTGGATAGACAAAAAATGGTTAAAAAGTCTAAAAAATAGCAAACAGGTAATATAAATGTCAAAAAACACGTATCCATCAACTATTTAAATGTCAAAAGAGATGAAAAATGAAAATCAAATTCTATGGAAAGTCAGTCAAGATAAGGAAATGAAAATCAAAATGGGTTCAGTAAATAGCATTATTAAAAGCCCCACGACTTACTTCCATTAGCTTGGATTGGGATGATTGTACGCTAGTGCAGCACATGCTATGAATAGAGATCTCGAATGATAAAAGTTTTTTATTTATTTTTGAATTTATGTATGGGAATTTGTGGGAAAACTCAGCGTAAAACCGCCACAGGTGATATCATCTGATTTTAGAGTACACTAAATGAGGTCATAGGGACTCAAATTTGGTACATCCCGCTTCTTGAAGAGGAAAATTACAAGTTGAAGTACACCTATGTGAATGAAGATTTTTATTCAAATATCAAATGAGAGAAAAATTATAGTAATAATTGCTATAAATTTATGTCATACTAAATGTTAGCATTTTAGTGGAATTGATGTAAATCAACATTCAGCCAAGACAAGTCAAATAGAGCAAGTTATGACCGTCTTCATTTAAAGATCAATGTTTTAAGTCTCTATCCTTTCTTAAATAGTTTGGATATTAGCCTGTTTTGACTCTGTAAACAAAAGGATTTCTAGGTAGTAAATTGCAATTTTTCCCTTTCAAATTCAATATTTGGAAGAATGGTTGACAACCCACTTCTCTGGAAATTTTACAAGCAGTCAGGCCACTGAAAACCATGTTTCATGGGCCAATAATCCAAACACTTGACAGGAGAAGAACCATAACAATCAGATTCTGCACTTGCCACATACTAGATCAGACAGAAAATGCTGTTGGATTTATTTTTAAGTTCCTAATTTCCCTTTTCTTTTTAAAAAATTTAAAACTCAAATTCTAATCACTTTGATCTAAATAGTCTAAACTCTAAATCATTAAGTGTTGAATGTTTCATGATTTTGAACATTACCATAAAATGGCTACGATTAGGGTTTTGGTTGGAATTTGGTACACTCGTAAATATTGAGGACCAATACCAGATGTGATCCAACCAAAGGAATGGCCCTGGGTCATAGTCCTGGAATGGCCATGTGAAATCAACGGCCATGGGTGATGGTAGTGGTTGTAACTAAGGGTCCGAATATTGACCAATATGCCAATATTTCGACCACATCATATAGATCGATATCACAATGTCAGCTGATATCGGCTATTTTTGTAAAAAAAAAAAGGAGAGAAAAAAAATCGATCGATACAAATTTTAAACCCCTGATTGTAACTGAGCATTAGAAGTAAACCTATCATTGCTTGACCAACATATTTACAAAGAAGAATACTACAATGAAGATAAAATTGAAGATGACATAAATAAACCATTGATCACCAAAACATTAGCTCTCCAATTTACTTTGGACTAGTAATACAACCAGATCCTACTAATATTTTGTTTAAGGGAAAAGGTAGTGAGGAGATCAACAACCAAGTAAATCAAAGAGAAGCACATGAATATTTAATTAGGTATTATTAAAAATCTTGATATCTTAACTACAATATTTATTAACTATTAAAAAAAACTTCTAAAATAAACTTATCATAGAAAGAAATGGTTCCTAAATGAATTATATGACAGCCTAGGCACAAAATGCAATTAAATCACGCCTTTGACTGCTATGGGATTAAGAAGGCTTCTTTTAAGTTATTGTTGAAATCTTACATGGTAGCATATCATATGATCCGACAGTTTAAGTGGACCTGGGGGAATATAGTAAGTTGTTGTACTTCTGCACAAAGAAAAAAAAAGGAGAAAAATAAATTCTCAGTAACCCAAGTCCAATTCGTCAAATAAAATCATTTAACAAATCTGCCATTTGAAATCTAAATTGCGATGAGATGATGCTTGGTTTTGATAAAACTATGTACTTTCATCTTCTTCTCTTGGATCAAATAAATATTACCTAAAGTAGGCAAACATTATTCATATGCCAATCTAGATCCCATCTAAATGTCAATTAGAACATGAGAAATCAAAGGATAATCCCATCTAATGTCATTCTACATTTGAAAACTTGCTCAAATTTTAACAATTATCTCAAAGGATTGGTAGTCTTGGAATAGACCTTGGGCCCCACAATAATATATTAATAAATTTCTAAGCCGGCCTTGGAGACTTGGACCTCTTCGTTAACACATAAAATTGTTTTAAGAAATTCTTTAATCGAGTAGTCCATACTCTAAAGAATCCAACAATTTAATTTGTGTTAGGTGTGTGGAAAAAGAATATTTTATACCTTCAATTCTTAACTATGAGTCATGAAAAGCGTTCCTTGTCCTTGTACTGATTTCTTTTTGCTTTTGCTGGTTAAAATATGGCTTCAATTTTCAAAGTGGATAGACAAAAAATGGTTAAAAAGTCTAAAAAATAGCAAGCAGGTAATTTAAATGTCAAAAAACAAGTATCCATCAACTAAGAGAAGAAAAATGAAAATAAACGTCTATGCGAAGTCGGTCAAGATAAGGAAATGAAAATAGAAATGGGTTCAGTAAGTAGCATTATTAAAAGGCCCATGACTTACTTTCATTAGTCCGGATTCGAACTTCACGTAATCCTGCACAAAGAAAAAAAAAGGGAGAAAAAAAAATTCTCATTAACCCAAGTCCAATTCGTCAAATAAAATCATTTTACAAATCTGCCATTAGAAATCTAAATTGCGATGCGATGCGATGATGTTTGATTTTGACAAAACTACGTACTTTCATCTTCTTCTCTTGGATCAAACAAATATTACTCACTATATACAGTAGCAGTGATATTCAGACCCGAAGAGAAAAATGTATCTTTTGAGAGTGTCTTTGAACTGGAATAGAGATGGGTCACTATTTTTTATTGTGGATCAAATGGAATAGAAGATTATTGCATGCTTCTTCTTTGTGATTCAATGACAAAAGACATACTTTCATGTTCTCATGTTGGATTAAAAACATGTTAAATATATTGATGTAGGATAGGTATCGATCAGAAAATCAAAATCTCATCCGGATAAAAAATCCAGCCACAAAGTCGAAAAGGTTTAAGAAGTTTTTATTTTTAGTTTATTTCTATTTTTATATTTGTAAAATTAAATTTATCTAGATTTATTTCTATTTTTATTTACTGTTTTCGTTTTTAGTTTTGTTGCTATTTTTATATTTGGGTTTTCTATAAAAACCTTTCCTGAGGCGTAGGGATGTAAGTAGCATATTTGAATAATGAATTAAGTTGTAATTTTCCAATCCCCTCTTCTTTCTTCCTTGCTCGTCGCTGGACTCCCACTTCTTCTCTCTTCTCTGTTTCTTCCCCTCTTTTTTTCCCCGTCTCTTCTTCTGCAAGTCTCTAGCGCACCAGACGCTACAGTATCAGCCGTTGATCGCCTCCTCGTCAGGCTACTGCCACTACACCCATCTGTTTCTGCCGTTTTGCTGCACCTGTCCATTAGCCCTCCACATCACTGCTAACACGCCAGATCTACTATCACAACCATCGCCTGCCAACCACCATATCCGCGAAGAGCTAAGCCACGCCTCTGCCTCTTGTTGCAGACGCACACGGTCAGATCCCAAGCAGCACCATCGTCTGCTGCAGACTACAAGCCCAACCGTCCTCAACCCAAGTCTCCTTCAAACAAACCCATCACAGCCGAGCCTCAAACCGTCCCATCTACCCCTTTACCCAATTTTCTTTAATACCCATTTCCCAGCTAGCTTGGACGTCCCCTTCCCCATTCCAATTTTCTTTAATACCCATTCCCAAGCTAGCTTTGGTGTCGTGTTCATTGATTATTGATAGCTTCACATCATCTGGGAATCCCCACTTGAGTGCAATTCACAGATGCAATGATAGAGGTATCACTGGGTATTATTCTACTCCTCTGTATGGGCAAAATTCTGCCGTGTCCTTGCTCATTTTCGCTCAGATGATCGTGTTTTTTATTTGTGGGATGGACCTGCCTCTACACCAACTTCAGCTCCATGATACAATTGTTAACCAGGTTTTTTATTAAGGCTCTGTTTTCACACCTGGGTATCCAAATGAGGTGGGGTACAGAGGTGTCAACAATCAGCATTTCTTAGATCTTATGCTTTCTGGAAGTAACATTGGTGTTTTCTCCTATTTTGTGCTCTGACTGGGCCTGGTTTTCTCTGGTTTGGGCCTGTGGTTTGTTGTTTTTATAGCCTGAGCCTGTATGCTCTTTGACTCTTTGTTTGCTTGGCCCGGGATGAGGGCTTCTAATTTGTTCTTTTGGGCCCACTTGGACCCGATGTGTTGCTGAAGTCTTTCAGCTGTTGGCCTGGCCCGGGCTGTGGGCTCTTTTTGTATTACTTTCTATGGGCTTTCTCAGCTTGAATGAAAATCTAACCATTCATTCAAAAAAAAAAAAACCATTAACCCACTCCATTCAAATCTAATTTAAACCTTATCTTATTTAATCCATTTATCTTTCAACCTTTGACCCGGTTACCCATCTAATCGAGCCAACTCACCCAAGTTTATCAATTTTGCTCGAGTCACTTGTCCACATAATACCCGATCTCGCGCTGCAACAATGAATCTTTCAAGAGTGTAAATAGGAATGAGAAGGCTTTCTCTAGGATCAAAAGAAGAGAGGATTTTAATATACTTGGTTTATACAACATATTAACCAATGTTATTAAACCTGGGTTGAACCGCGGTTCAACCGCGGACCGGCTTCAGCACGGGCCGGTTATATTAAAAATCCTCTATGTTTATAAAACTGTATAAAACCAGTCAAACCTATGGGTTTAACGGGTTTCACCGGTTTTACATAAAAACCCATAACCATGCGAAATGGTGATAAAAGTTTTAAAATAAAAATAATATTTTTTCAAATAAATTCAACTAGAGAAACTTACAAAGGCCTTTCCTTGGCTGGCCATTTAGACATGGGATTTTCTTTCACCAGATACGAGATTTTAAAATCCCGTGTGAAATTATCATTTTACCCTCCTCTTTCTGCACCGTCGAACGCCCATTCAAAACATTCTTCCTATGTTTGGACGGTCTGACCGTTCGAACGTGACTTTCATGTTGGGGGTTTTGAATTCATGTAATCACCTCCACCAACGTATTACCTGAATCTGAAGAACAGAGCTGGAGATGTGCTGACAGAGGCAAGAAAGCAATAAAAAGAATCAAAGCAAGCAACAGAGTTTTTCATGAGAAGCAACCGGCAGCCAGCGTCCCTAAACTGATTGGAATTTCAGTTTCTTAGAACATTCATCGTTGAGCAAAATATAACATTGCAGCAGAATGGAAAAGGCAAGAGAAGATTGAGTAAGAAAAGAGATAAGAATAGAAGGATGGAAGGGCTGTTTTCGAATAGAAAGAGATGGGTTTGCTGTAAACAAGAATGGAAGAAGAAAATAAGGAAAATCAGAAGGAAATCTGCTGCCGTTTCAGCAAAAGAAACCAGCATGAGCTGGCCGATCCTTGCTTTTCCCATGCATCTAAACTGAAGAAGAGAAGAGATGGAGATCAAGATAGGAAGGAATGAAAATAGAAGGAGGAAACGGAGGAAAGCTGGGGCGGTAGCAGCGAATAAAAGAGAAGAAATGAAGGTGGCTGCCTCTGAGAAGAGTGGAGAAAAATAGAAGTTGCCGTGTGTAACGTGAATGAAAGAAACGGTGGGAGTAAAGAAAATTGGAAAAGTGGGTCCCACCTGGCCTGACCTTATTTTGCCTCTCAAACTCTTATAAATCGAACACCTCGAGAGCAGCGAGGAACGGGACAAAACATTGAGAAGAAGCTTCGGCTGAGAAAGAGACAGGCATTGGCTGGGCATTGGCTGGGCATCTCCGATGATGGCTTGGATTTTATTTTTTTATTTTTTTATTTTAATTATATGATGATGTCCGGCTAATTTCTTTTACTAAGGTTAAGGATGAAATCCCATTAATAAAATAATATTCTTTTATTTGTTTATTTAATTTCTGAATATGTGTTTTCAATTATTTATGATTTGTGTTTCATTAGATTAACTAGATGTTAATTATTTTCACCACTAATATCATGTATTTGTGGTAGTTAATATTAATATTTGATTCATCATTACTTGGCGTTTAACTTAATTTAAAAGTAAAACCCTTTAATTCATTGTTTTCTTTTATTTTTAATTTAAATACATTGGATGCTTAGACTAATCCCTTTGATCAATTGCCTTTTAAATTAAAATATGGTACATTGAATGCTTAGAAATTACATCTTTAAAAGCAAAGGAAAATCAAAATTTTGAACACCATATTAATGAACTTAAATGTTCAAATCTTTAAAACTGAGAATTAATAAATAAATAATTGGAATATTATGGATTTAATGGTGGTGGAATTCGATACCTTAGTAACTTCTCTCACTTGATTTAATCTCCATTTTTAGTTGTTTTAATTAATTTTGTAATTTTAATTCAATCATTCTCATGAAAAATTGTTAATTAGGTTAAGGTTAAAATATTAGGCTTTTTAATTTATTTTCCCGTTCATTCTAAATCAAGTCCATGTGGGTTCCACCTCGCACTTTCATATCTCTATACTCTAATTCGATTCGTGCGTTTGTGAGTAATTATAAATTTAAAATTTACACAACAATATGCACTGATATTCTGGGGAAAGACCCAAGAGAAAATTGAATCTTTCAAGAGTGTATATTGGAATGAGAAGGCTCTCTCTAGGATCAAAGGAAGAAGTGGATTATCGCATACTTTTTCTATACAACATATTAACATGAAAAAGCATTATATGAGTTCAAAAGTCAAATCCAAAGACTTGGTTTCAAAGAACTACTTCATGATTCATAGAACCACTGACCGTTGCATAGATCATATGGGAAGAAATAGGAGAATTTTTAAAGACAAAGGATAATCTAAAGCATGCACAAGTGTTGTAATTAACATATCTACTATCCTCTGGAATTAGACTCAAGGGCTGTTCCTAGACGGGGTTAAAACAATTAGAGGTGGCTGGGCATTGATGTCTTGAAGCATCCGTGCATCTATGCCACTTGAATTTAGCATTTACCAATTGTACTACAAGTTCTCGTTGAGAAGGCAAAGATGTACTACAAAACCAGCTATTGTATATGGCAGTATAGATGGATAAGTAGATAGATAGATAGAAAGAGAGAGAGATTGAGATCTTACCTCATCACTGCCGATTGGAGCTCGCCGTAGAAAGTAAAGTGATGGATGTGAGCATCTCCTAACCCGCAGCAATTCTGTAGAAGAAAATACAAAATGAGAAAGAGAGAGAAACACAGTCCCCCATATGCTTTGCAAGAAAAGTTATAAGAAATTTAGACTCCATTCTTGGACTTATCATGGTATGATCAATGCAAATTCCTGACATATATCCCTTGTGATTTGTTATACATATAAAATTAATATTCTTTCCCTTGCAGACTGCTTGATTGTTAATGATGAACTACAATGAATGGTTATTTACCTAGCCAAGCCTAGTCCGGTTGTCAAGCAAATTATACAGTTCCACATTTTTGGTAATTACTTTTCAAAATATTAACTACATAACAAAATATATGTTTAATTTTGGAGTTCAGATAATCCATACACGAACCTCTTTTTTCGTAGTAGGTCATGGAATTACCTGCTAGAATATAAGTATTACAAACTAAGTACACAATTGGTAGAATGAAATCTTAAATATAATTATCAACTTTCCCAGCTAAATCCCACATTAGTTGAAACGAAATTCTAGAATAAGAATTTTGAAATTGCATAGATTTGATAGTAACCCTTTCATATAGGTATTAATGCCTCTAACAGAATTGGAATTCTCCGGCATTTCTGAGTTTCAGTTCTAGAATTTCACAAAATTTTATTCCACTTTATCAACCAAAGAGACCATTCCCAATAAATTTTATTTAAAAGAAGAAAAAAAAAACACAAGCAACTACTCAAAAAGATAGGACATTCTCATTCTTCAAATAATCCTAATTTACTACTCACCTCTCATCTTTTGAAAGATAGGGCAGAAATCTATGAGCACGGTTGGTTTCCATGTAAGGGAATGAACATTCAGTGATTCCAATGAGGGACAATGGGACACACACAGCTGTTGGATGCAAGGCATTGCCCCTTCCTCTATCTCTATGCAATTTAGTTGTATAAAACCAACTAAAGTCAGTATCTTGAGCTTATTGAAGCAACCACCTTGAAAGCAGAGCCTTTCGCATCTATCTACATATTGGAATTCAAGGAATACCAAGCTAGGCAAGTGTTGAAGAGGAGCGAGTGGATTTTCTTCTTCTGTGAATTTGGACCATCGCAACCACAGATGGGTTAGACTTTGAAGAGCACTAAACCATTGTGGCACCTTCTTCAGGGGACCACCCAAATGAATCTGTTGAAGATGGGGAGGCGGATCAGATAATGCCTCCAATTCAAGTGGCACATCTTCATGAATTGCCCATATGCTCAAGTGAATAAGTTTCCTCATTTTCTGAATGGACCTGCACAAATCATTTCCATGGCCTGCTTTTACCTTTGAAATTTCAAATCTTCTCAGTTGAGTTAAGCATCCAATTTGTTTAACAATCTCGTCATTTGCTTGTATGTCCACGAGACACTGCAGATTGCTGAAAGAATGTATTTCCTTGACTACGCCGCTAGAGAAATGTTCAAAGGAATAGTAGACATGTACATATGCATTATAAATAAATAAATTTCGCAGTTTTCGTAGCTCTAGTGCTGATTTGGGTAACTTCGTCACCTCAGTATGCCTGACATCCAACGTCTCCAAGTTTTGAAGCCTTCCAATGGACTCAGGGAGATCTTTAACTTTGGTATATCTCAAGCTCAAGTATCGTACAAAGTACAGATCACACAATGAATCTGGTAGACTTGTAATGTTTAGCCCTTCCAGATCCAATACTTTCAGGAACTTAAAAATTGGTGATGATATGTCTAGAATAGACAAGGATGGCATGTCACGATCAAACACAATTAAAGAGTGCATTTTAGTCATACCTTTGCTCGATCGGATATATTCACCACACTTGTGAATTGCTAAATGTCTAGCGTTGCAATGAAGTGATGCTTCTTCTTTATCATATACCTTGCAAAAGTTCAGCTCTTTGGATATAAATAGAGCTAACTCTCTCATCATATCATGAATTCGACATCTTCTGACCCTTCCAAGATCATTCGTCTCAACAGCTTGAAGCATGCTCCTCTGGATCAGTTCCTTAAGGTATTCATCTACAACCTCCTCGTTTGTCATGTTGGGTCTTTCTTTTATGAAGTCATTTGCCACCCACAGCCTAATCAGTCTCTTTCGTTTCATCAAGTGATCTTCTGGAAAAATACCGCAGTACAAGAAGCATGGTTTTAGGTGGCACGGTAAGTCGTCATAGCTCAGTGACAGAACTCTTTTAAGAATTAGAAGCTCTTCATTGTTGCTCAACTCCCATGTGAGGGAATTGTAAACATTCTCCCATTCCAATAAGGTCCTACCCTTGGATGACAAGAGACCTGCCAATGCAACAATTGCAAGTGGTATGCCACCACACTTCTTCACAATTTTTTGAGCCAAAGGCTGTAAAGCTTGGGGACAGGGCTCCGTCCAAAATGCCTTCTTAACAAAGAGATTCCATGCCTCTTCCTGTTTTAAAGGCGAAAGTGGGTAGACACGTCCTTCGTTACCAAATCCATTTGCAACTCTTTCATCCCGAGTTGTAATGAGTATCCTACTTGCATTCCTGCTATTTGGAAGGGCGACCCTTAAATCATTCCATAAATTTAATTCCCATACATCATCAAGGATTACGAGGTACCTTACGGATTCAAGGTAGTTGTTGATCGCCTTCACTAGTTGGACTGCTTTCATATCTTCTACTGAATGACCTGTATCCTCGACTGCTTTCTCTTTAGCTTCCGGCAACTGGCGTATAATGTCCCGTAGTATCTCTTCTAATTTGAAAGATTGTGATACAGTAACGTAAACAATGTGTTTAAAGTGTCGTTTCACCTCAGGAGTCTTGCAGACTTTAGCGGCGAGAGTGGTCTTGCCCAAGCCACCCATTCCCACCACAGAAATCACCATTCGTCGCTTCTCATCAACAATCAGCTCCTGGACAAGTTTATGTAATCTTTCATCCACGGCTACTAAGCTGTCGTCCTCGACTAGATCACATAGTTCTACTTGACGTGACAGACTCTGTCCAGCGTCATACGAACTATTTCCCTCTTGGTGAAGTTCATACCGGCCTCTTCTCTCCGAGATGTCATGAACCCTTCTTTTGATTTTCTGCAGTTGGGCTGCAAGTCGGTTCTTGTTCCAAATTTTCTTGCCGATGAAACGAAGGATTCCTTTGCTTTTTCCTTCTAAACGATACATGTATTCATCCAAAAAATCCTCAATGTCATTTGCGACTTCTCTCACTTGTATCACCCATGTTCGAATTCCCTCATTGGTGGTTGTCTTTCTATCTGCATCCCTTAGAAATGCTTGAATGCTTTCGAGCTCGCGCTTTATTTCACAGACTTCATCATGGAACCCTCCCAACAAAGTTGCCTTCTCTTCTGTGTAGGTAATCAGCTTCCCCAACAACAGCTTTACAGCAATCTCAGCCATGTTCACTCTTCTTCCAAGATGAATCTCTCGAGATAAAAAGAAAAAAAACCCTTCACTTTATCTTCAGTAGCCAAGGAGTGGCAAGATGAGATGGAACAGCCCAGGAGGTCTTGATTGTGACTACTGGGAACGGTCGAGGAAGGAACCCGGAAGGATGGAGTCTCCTATCCAGCTCCCAACCACCGTTGAAAACTTGAGAGAGAATCTATAAAATTTAAACTAAATATCATAAATAAAAATCTTTCATCAATTTGATTTAATTAAAATATAAATTTATAATTATTTGATAGAAAAGCTATAATTTCTTTAATAGCCTATCAAATCATTCAATTTTTTTATTTTTAAATAGTTCAACTCTAAGCATGTTGATAGACAAATACATAGATTTAACTCTTTTAACATTTTTATACTTACGCTTACGGGGGTCCTATACAAATTAAGTAAAAAGTGTCAAGAAAATATATAAAATATAAGGAAATAAAAAAATATTATTTATTCGTAAGGCCATTACAACATCTTCAGATAAACTTATGTACACATTTTAAATACGTAGACTATGCATTTATTATGAGATTAACCTCATTTGAATAGATGGAATGCACAATATAATTTACAGAATTTTTTTCAATCTAATCATCCTAACTCTGTGAAAGGGTCCAAAAAAAAAAATCAATAGTTTTATAACAACCAAATTTTCAAAATTTATAATCACAAATCTATTATGATAGGATGGAGCTCAAATTTTTAACCATCATTGAATATCTAAACCATTCTAAACAGAGGAAGTTGAGAAATCTATAAAATATGACTTCAAATTTCAAAGTGATTAAACAAAAATGTTTAAAAAGTCTATAAAATAGCAAACAGGTAATAATGTAATATAAATCTAAAAAAAAAAAAAAGAAAAACACGTATCCATCCACTATTTAAATGTAAATGAGGAGAAGAAAAATGAAAATAAACTTGTATGGAAAGTCAGTCAAGATAAGGAAATGAAAATCAAAATGGGTTCAGTAAATAGCATTATTAAAATGATCCATGACTTACTTCCATTAGTTTGGAATTTTGGATTGGGATGATTGTACGCTAGTGCAGCACCTGCAAATTTCTTTTAGCATTTTAAGAATAAAGATCTCGAATGATAGAAGTCTGTTATTTAAATATCGAATGACAGGAAAAATTATAGGGTTAGAATTTGAGTTAATTTTATCATTTTTTTTTTTAATATTTATCTAAGATAATTCTAATTTAGGGAGTTCTCTATGAAAATAATTTAATAAAATAATATTTAGTGCATATATAATTGAATGGAGTTGTCTTAATCTGATTATATAGATTTTATGGTGTCTGTTTGATTTTCCAAGTTCTCTTTTGAAAAAATAATGAAATTCGATTTCTCTAAGATAATTTCCATTTTGGGGGTTTCTTGTGTAAAAGTTTAATGAAATGATATATATATATATATATATATATATATATATATATATATATATATATATATATATATATATATATATATATATATATATATATTAAATTAAATAAAGAGCCCTTGATGTGATTGGTATAATTTTTAAAATGTTCCTGTGATTTTTCTTATATTCTAATATTTTCATAAATTCAATTTTTTTACAAAAATTTAACAATTATGATAGAATATTGATGCTGATATAATGAAGAACATGAATTTTATATTAGATGTATTCCTATATTAATTTTCTATTTCAAAAAACTTTTGGATATTTTTAAAATTTTATGATGTAATTTACTGAAAATGGGTTCAGTGATCAGCCAGTGCAGCACATTCTTGGAATAGACCTTGGGCCCACAATAATAAATTAATAAATGTCTGAAGAATCCAACCATTTAATTTGTGTTAGGTGTGTGGAAACTGGAAAGAGAATATTTTAAAGCAATAATCTTATTAGAACTACGGGATAAACAATCTATACTTTATACTTTATAGTCCTTAAAAACAGTTATGGATTAATTCCTTAAAATGTTTCAGAGCAAATTAAAAAGATTTAAATAATTTTTTATTATAAATACTAACCTTAAATAAATAAAATATATTATTTTATAGTAATGATGGTGAATATGTAATATATATATTTTTTTTTAAATTTGCATGTAAGAAACCGTGGGAACTCAGTATAACCTCCACAAGTGATATCCACTATCTTTAAGGTACACACTACAAGGGAGCAAGAGTCTGGCACCTCCCACTACTTACGGCGGGAGATAAACAAGTTAATATACGCCTATGTGGGCTAAAAGTGTCTAGAAGGAAAGATGTATATTAGAAGGATAAATATTAGAAGCCTATATAGACACTCGGGAAATCTTTTCCTAAACACCTGATTTCTAAAAATTGATGATAATTCCCCTTTTGCACTTCCACTTAAAAATGTCACATCCTCCGAACAATTTTCACCTAATTAATACCATTCTTTCAATTATACTCATTTTTTAATATTTATTTGACTTTTATATCGTAAAAAGTTGTTAGCTAAATCTAAACAATTCTTATTTAAGATCTTATTAGACCTACGGGATAAGCAATCTATACTTTATAGTCCTTAAAAAAGTTATGGATTAATTCCTTAAAATGTTTCAGAGCAAATTAAAAAGATTTAAATAATTTTTTATTATAAATACTAACCTTAAATAAATAAAATATATTATTTTATAGTAATGATTGTGAAATATGAAATATATTTTTTTTTTTGAATTTGCATGTGAGAAATCGCAGGAGCCCAGTATAGCTTCCACAGGGGATATTCACTGCTCTTAAGATACACACTACATGTAAGCTGCAACTCGGGTCAGGTTTTGCCCAACCCACATGACCCGACCCGATAAATCATGCAGGTCGGGTCAATAATTTCGGGCCAGTGGGTCGGGTCGGGTTGAGAAGATAAAAACCCACATGAAATTCCTGACAGACCAGGTTGAAGATTTTACAAGTTAACCTGACCCGATCCCACTCAACACGACTCGACCCGACCCAGCTAAAATTAAGCTAAAATGGATTCATAATGCGGGTCGGGTTAGAATTCAAGTTGATTCAGGTCGGGTAAGATTCTAGACTTCGGGTTGAGAAGTCGAGTCGGGTCAGGTCAGGTTCCATATATATCAACTCAGGTTTGGTTGGATTTTAAGAAACTCGACCCACCCGACCTGAGTTGTAGCCCTAACTACATGGGAACTGGAGTCTGGCACCTCCCACTACCTAATGCAGGAGGTTAACCAGTTAATCTACAACTAAGTGGGCTAAAAGTGTCTTCAAGGAAAGATATATATTAGAAAGATAAATATTTTCACATCTACACTTTTATTGTCTGTCGTTGAACAATAATTCTTCTTTTATTGTCGGTCATCGAATAATAATTCTTCTTCATTTTTCAAAAAAAAGGTGCCCCATTCGGACACCCCCATTTTCTGTCAGGGAACAACCCTTTTCAAAATTTATGTGCAAATTACTGTTTTAGCCTCCCACTAAAACACCAGCCTCCCACTAAAACACCTTCGAACCATAATTCAGTAAAATTTTCGTATCCTTTCAACCATAGCATCGAAGGATTACAAACATCATTCGAATGATGCTATAGTAAAATCGATTTGAAAATTTTAAACAGTAAAATGTTTTTTTTTTTAAATTAAAGTTATTTTTTAAGCACTATATATTTTCAAAATTTCTCAAATTAAATATCCGGACTAATTACGATAGCCTGATAAAAATACTCTAAGAATTCAAGGTCTTTTGACACCTCCAAATGATTAAAATACAGTGTTTTACAAATAACGGTATCCCTTGGTTATATGGAAAATATATTTGGAAGTGTCAAACGACCTTAAAGTATGAAAGTATTTTTATCAGGTTATCGTAATTAGTGCAGATATTCAATTTGAGAAATTTTGGAAATACACGTTGCTTAAAAATTAACTTTAAAATTTTAAAGGAGATATTGACAACATAGGCAGTTATTTTTTAAGCACTGTGTATTTTCAAAATTTCTCAAATTAAATATCCAGACTAATTACGATAGCCTGATAAAAATACTTTAAGAATTCAAGGTCTTTTGGCACTCCCAAATGCTTAAAATACAGTGTTTTACAAATAAGGGTATCCCTTGGCTACGTGAAAAATACATTTGGGAGTGTCAAAAGACCTTGAATTCTTAAAGTATTTTTATCAGGCTATCGTAATTAGTCCGGATATTCAATTTGAGAAATTTTAAAAATACACAGTGCTTAAAAAATAACTTTAAAGTTTTAAAGGAGATTTTATTATTTAATACACTATGCACATTATTTTTTAAGCGCAGTGTATTTTCAAAATTTCTCGAATTGAATATCCGGACTAATTACAAAAACCTGATAAATATACTTTAAAACTTAAAGGTCTTTTGACACTCCTAAATGTGTTTTCGGCACACGCTAGGGATACCCTTATTTGTAAAATACCGTGTTTTAAATATTTAGGAGTGTCAAAAGACCTTTAAATCTTAAAGTATTTTTATCAGATTATAGTAATTAGTCCGAATATTTAATTTGAGAAATTTTAAAAATACACAGTGTTTAAAAAATAACTTTAAAATTTTATAAAAAATCGACTCATTCAATAGGGTGAACAGTAACATGGGTGAACAGTAACCCACGTTACTGTTCACCCGTTTCATTCATTCAAACGAATTAAAATTGGATAGGTTGCGTTCATTCGTTCGAACGAATGTCGAAATGAATTGGGAATTCGTTCGAACGAATGGAAATAAAGGAGCAAAATGGTAATTAGTTACCCGCACCCAAAAATAAATGTGTAGAGACAGAAAATCTGAGTGTATAAACAAGGACCCAACTTTTTAACTCTCTTCTTTTACTTTTAAAAATTCTTTTCAAATAAAAGGTATTCATAAGCTCTAGACTAGACTCTAGAGCAACCCCCTATCAAGAGTACTTCTAGATAATTTCTGTACCTCTCATCCAAATACAATCTTAATTGATGTTGAGATATTATGACTGTGTAAAGGAAAAGGTGAAACTCACCCTTTAACGTGAGCCGTTTGAAGAATAATTGTACAACTGCATGAACACATGTAAATTTAACTCTTATTAGATAAGTTACATGAGATATTTTTTAAATTGAGTTTAAATCTAAAAGGTAAAATAATATATTTAAGGGTTTTGATTCATCAGACTCGACTATATGAATTATGAAAGGTGAGCTGACTAATTGACTCTGTATAAATAAAAATGAATAAGAAATTTATGAGCATAGATGAATAAATAAAGAATTTAAGCCCATTAAAGTTGGGCTTTAAAGTAAAAAAAAAAAAACACTAAAGTTATTTAGATGGTTAAGCTGTCATTTTTGCCAAGCTTTTCGTCAACATTCTCCTTTAGTAGGAAACTTTTGTCTTAACTTTTTAAAATCCTAGATCTAATAAGTTCTAGGTTTTCACTGTCATATAATTTTAGTCTACAAGGAAACTACTTATGAAGATTCTTCTTTTCTTCAGTTTTTGCAAACAAATATAAGAATTATTTTTGGAGTAGGGTATGAAATGGGTTTTTTTTAATAATTTTAAATTTTAATAGAGTAGAACGAAAAATGTACAAATAAAAAGTCAATCTAAAATAATTAAAAATGATGTATGATAACAATAATTTATTATAACTCTATCTAAGATATAAGTAGTTGAAATTAAAAACAATATTCAACTAATACTGAGTTTGAGATTAAATTCGACTCAGATTTATTTCCGTTAGAACTCAAGTAAATCGCAATGTGGCTTTTGGTGGAGAATCTCAGCTTATAAATATATTAGTAAATATACATATAATAAATTTCTCCTAAAAACAATATTTATAACTATATAAGATTATGATGTAAGCTTTGGTATATGCTCCCAAACAGGGGTAAAAAAATCGGCCGGGCCGATATCCCGGCCGATTTTTCATATCGGCCGATATATCGGTTCGGCCGATATATCGGCCGAACTTTTTCTCTCTCCTCCCCGTTTTTTTTTTTTTTTTTTTAAAAAAAAAAATTCCAAAAAAATTACTGTGAATGCAGAAAATTATGAGCTTATTGAATATGTAATTTTTTCATAAAATATCGGACATTTACATCTTCTAACATATTTTCGAAGTTACAATATCGGAAAATTATATAATTAGTAATAAAATGGTGAAAATTACAAAAAAAAAAACAGATAAATGAGGAAAATTTGTAGAAATAATTTCATAATTTATTTTCTTAGTCAATGAGTGTTATTTTAAGTTATGAATTATAGAAATAAAAAAAATACATAATAAAATACTTGAAAATTACATAATAATGTAGAAAAAAATATTAGAAAATAAAACTAATGGGGTCCTAATCACTTGAACTGATAACCACACAAATGTCATACATAATAATATAATGTTTTCTTTCATTTGAGAAAATAGATTTTATTTTTCATTAATAATAATTAGATACTTTTAGACCCTCTCTTTTTCTTTGTAATTTCTCCCCTCATTTAATGAAATTCTTTTGTGACTGCTCCAAAAAAAAAATTAAATAAAATTATGAGCTATAATTAATTATGTTAAATTGATATAATAAAAATAAAGAATACCTTCTAATGATAATGACAATAGTAAAAATATTAGATGATAAATATAATATTAAATTATTACAATAAGATAAATAAAATAAAACATTATACTTTCAACATAAGTAAATATTGTATTTAAAATAGAAATATTATTACTTTCACATTAAAAATAATTTTTTGATAAAATAAAAGGGTAGACACGTCAGCTTCAAATGAGCTCTTGAGGAAGCTCACGTGAGGTCTTTATGAGGAAGCTCACGTGAGGTCATTATACAAACCCTAATGCTGCATCTTTTAATACCCTTCTTCTCTTTCACTCTCTCTACTGAAACCCTTACTGCAGCCACCACTCTCTGTAATTTTTTGCATCAACAAAGAAGAAAAAACAGCAGAGAAGAGAAAGGCAAGCAGGTGTAGCGATTTTTTTTCTTCAATCTTTTCTCCATATTTTCTTTTTTCTCTTTCCATTCTTTCTCTATTCCTAAAAAAAAGCTTTCTTTTAAAAAAAAAATACAAAAACCGAATTTTTCCAATATCGGCCGATATTGGGGCCGATATTGGGGACCGTTTATCGGCCATATCGGCCGATATTCCTACTGTACGGCCGATACTTATCGTATCGGCCGATATTGATCGGTTTGAAAAAACCGATATATATCGGCCGATACGATATGTATCGGCC
This sequence comes from Chimonanthus salicifolius, assembly GCA_013350335.1. NCBI lineage: Eukaryota > Viridiplantae > Streptophyta > Magnoliopsida > Laurales > Calycanthaceae > Chimonanthus > Chimonanthus salicifolius. Next base: position 65,291,595 of record CM023538.1, on the reverse strand, counting down.
GATATTTAAACCTTAGCTCCCAAATACTTAAAATACAGTGTTTTACAAATAAGAATATCTGTGAAAAATACATCTTAAATGGAAATTAGTCATTTAAATGCCAACTAGCATTGTTTCTTTGCTAGCACTACAGACCTCAAGTTAAAATGTAGGAAATTCCGTTGGGCCACAATGGTGCACAGCAGCTACATTTTCTCTCTTTTAATTTCTTTTCAAATTTTTTAAAAAAAGTCTGAAAATTTTATTGAAAATGTAGGAAATTCTAAGAAATTGTAATGGTATCATTAGGACGCAGTTATTTAAATATTAAAATAATTTTTTCAATCTTTCAAAATCGATAATTTCAAATAATTATAAAAATTAATAAAAAATTAAATTTTATCACTACATTAAACAAACATTAATGATAGATGGGAGACTCCATTATTGTACTAAAAAGGTTGATATGATAAAAATTAAAATGATGAGAGAGAGGTTTCGGTTGATTGAATCGAAGAGTGTGAAATGTGAGGTGTGAAATGTGACGTGTGAACGAAGATCATGACTTCTATTAACGAAGGAAAGCTTTTTCTTTTAAATGGAGGCCCACACGTTTCACTCACGTCACTTTCTCAGCGAGAAAAGTTGGTGTTTTCCTTCTTCAACACGGCTTTTAAAGGAAATAAAAAAATAATGAGAGCACTTACACATATTTGATTTTTCTGTCTCTACACATTTAAAATTGAATTTTTGAGTGAAATTATGATTTTACCCTTACGTTTCTATTCATTCGAATGAATGCTCAGTTCATTTTGGCATTCATTCGAATGAATTCTCATGTGTAATTTCAATTTATTCGAATGAATGGGCTGAACAGTAACACGGAATACTGCTCAGCTCCATTCATTCGAATGAATGGATGATTCATTCGAATGAATAGTAGTAAAATGACCTTCATTTCATCCATTCATTCGAATGAATCGACCATTCATTCGAATGAATGGATGAACGATCCGTTCATTCGTTCATTCGAATGAACACGAATCAACGTGCTGATTCAATCATTCGAATGATTCATGACTTACAGACTTACAGTATACAGTTTTATTTAAATTCTTTTAAAATTTTAAACTTATTTTTTAAGCACTATGTATTTCTAAAAAATTTCAAATTGAATATCTAAACTAATTAAAATAACTTGATAAAAATACTTTAAGACTTCAAGATCTTTTGACACTCCTAAATATTTAAAACACAATATTTTACAAATAAAGGTATCCCTAAGCTGTGTTGAAAACAAATTAGGAGTGTCAAAAGACCTTGAAGTCTTAAAGTATTTTTATCAGATTATCATAATTAGTCTGGATATTCAATTTGAGAAATTTTAGAAATACACAGTGTTTAAAAAATAAGGGTCTATGTTTTAAAATATAGATAGTTATTTTTAAGCACTGTGTATTTTCAAAATTTCTCAAATTGAATATCCGGACTAATTACGATAATTTGATAAAAATACTTTAAGACTTCAAGGTCTTTTGACACTCCTAAATGTATTTTCGACACAGCCTAGGGATACCCTTATTTGTAAAATACTGTGTTTTGAATATTTAGGAGTATCAAAAGACCTTGAAGTCTTAAAGTATTTTTATCAGGTTATTTTAATTAGTTTAAATATTCAATTTAAAAATTTTTGAAAATACACTGTGCTTAAAAATAACTGTCTATATTTTAAAACATAGACCCTTATTTTTTAAGCACTGTGTATTTCTAAAATTTCTCAAATTGAATATCCGGACTAATTACAATAATTTGATAAAAATACTTTAAGACTTAAAGGTCTTTTGACACTCCTAAATTTGTTTTCGACACAGCCTAGGGATACCCTTATTTGTAAAATACTGTGTTTTAAATATTTAGGAGTGTCAAAAGACCTTGAAGTCTTAAGGTATTTTTATCAAGTTATTATAATTAGTCTAGATATTTAATTTGAGAAATTTTAGAAATACACAGTACTCAAAAAATAAGTTTAAAATTTTAAAAATAAATATTTAAAATAATGTTACTGTTCCTGCTAATGAATGAAGCCTGAACATTCGAATGAATGAAGCGCTGAAGCGCTGAATGAAATCATTCGAATGAATGGACTTCATTCATTCGGAAGCGCTGAATGAAATCATTCGAATGAATGGCCTTCATTCATTCGAATGAATGAAGTCCATTCATTCGAATGAATGAACATACATTCATTTGATAAACATATTCATTCAAATGAATGGGATTGAACAGTATTTCGTGTTACTGTTCAGCCCATTCATTCGAATGAATGCCAAAATAACTGGGCATTCATTCGAATGAATGCCAAAATGAACTGGGCATTCATTTGAATGATTGAAAATACGGGGGTAAAATGGTAATTTGCCAGAAATTTCAAAAATAGATGTGTAGAGGCAGAAAAACCAGGTGTGTGTAAGTGCTCCCAAAAATAATACACCAACTTTTGTTGCTGTGGAACGTGCAAGCAGCACTATATCCTACCCAACAGGCATGATTTGAGCCAAATTACAAAAACACCCTCTATTTATTAGATTAAAAAAAATCTTAAAAAAAAAAACAATTGATTTTTGAAATGGTAAAACATAAAAAAAAATATATATATATACTATTTTTTTTTAAAATTTACATGTGAAAAACCACGAAAAACCTAGCGTAAAATCCCCAACAGGTGATATATACTGACTAGTGATTCTTAGGATATACCAAGTGAGGTCATAGAGACTCGAACCTGATATCTCCTACTTTCTAAATAGGAAATTACCAATTGAACTACACTACAGCCTAATAATTCGAATTTTCAACTAAAAAACCCATTTGAGAATTGTACTGAGATTAGTAAAAGGAAATTGATGTTGACTACGGAGGACCATCAAAGTGTATATTATATTGTCTAATCTATGACTCGACTTGATCTAATTAGAATTAATTGATTAAGCTTAAAAATGATATAAAATTTTAAAAGTGACTTGAGTTATGTGCATGTGATTAGGGTCGATTTATTGAGTGCTAGAAAATATTAGCTCAAATTTAATGGGTCAAATTAGGGTTAACATTAAAATGAATCCACACATCCAAATTGCACCTGAGGACTTTTTAAAGCTTTTGACAAAAATTGTGGGCATTGAAGTAATTTTAGAGGTGAGCCAATGGGCTCCTCTTTTGATATTGTTGGAAGGCAGTGACATGAGGAATGAATATCCACTGAGGAATAACTAGGGAGGAAATATGAAAAGAACGCTGGACTCTGGTTGGTGCTGAAATTTGATAAAAAATTATTGAATTCAATTTGATTTAATTTAAATTTATGAGTTGAGTTAAGTGTTGTTTTATAATTTAGTGCACTCAAGAAGAGTCAGAATATTCAAAATATCAGTCAATATCTATGATAGGAAAAACTAATTTTGTGATCTATATTTATGATATCGGCCGATATCTGTCTGATATATATCAGCCGTATCGGCTCATATCATAATTATATGATCGATACAATATATATTGGTCAATATTTTTATCTATGGTATGATTTTATTCTGATAAGGATCATGTATTTGTCAAGAATGATCATGGCTGTCATCGTCAAAAGTAAAGTTAAAATTTCACTCAAAATATCTCTTAATTGCAAATACAACTAAGGATAAAATCACTTTTAAAATTCTCATTTGAGTTTCAAAACTTTTGTTCATTACCTTAATGTGGTCAAATATTACTATTTGCTTCTTGTCTTTATCTCAATGGCTATGTTTCGCTACATTTAGTTGAGAATTTAGAAGGCGAGAGTGTCAAATTAAATGTCAAATAAAAAATGACACAAAAGAGGAAAATGATGAGAATTATTTTTATAAAAGATTCTCATAAGTTCATCTCTTGGCTGAATATTGATTTACTTCAATTTCACTGGGCTGAGATAAATTCTGGATCAAGTCAAGTAATAAATGAGAGACTATTACTGTGCATAATAAAAATTAAAATTAGGAGAGAGAGACATTTCGATTGATTGTATCTAGGAGTAAAGCAGTGAACTCTAAACGAAGACCCTTAATTCCATTGACGAAAGAAAAACTTTTTCTTCTAAATGGACCCCACAGGCCTGATCAGTTTTTAGAGCAAGTGGCGTAAGCTGGCCGTATGGACACCGTGCATGTGAAGTGTGGCATTGGCTAAACGTGGAGCCCACATGACTTAGAGTTAAATGGCTGGCTACAGGTAGCAACCATGTAGCCAGCCATTCTCTCTCTCCTCTTTTCTCTCCTCTTTTATATATATATATATATATATATATATATATATATATATATATATAAAAGTTGTATATAGTTTTTTAATTTTTTAATTTTCTCTTTTTATTTATTTATTTGATTATTTTGGATTTTTTGTTTTGTTTTTTTGGTATAATTTGTATATTAGGGCAAATAATTATTTGTTTCTTTATTTTATTATTTTATTTTTTATACAAAAAATAAAAAATAACTCTTTATCTTTTATTTTTTTTTCCTTTACATTTGTAAACAAAATATATGAGAAACAAAAAATTAAAATTATTCTATTAAAAAAAATAGAATTTTAGCTATTGAGAAACAAAAATTAAATTTTAAAGTTATTTTTTAAGCACTGTATATTTTCAAAATTTCTCAAATTAAATATCCGGACTAATTACGATAGCCTGATAAAAATACTTTAAGAATTCAAAGTCTTTTGACACTTTCAAATGCTTAAAACACTGTGTTTTACAAATAAGGGTATCACTTAGCTGTATGGGAAATATATTTGGGAGTATCAAAAGACCTTGAAGTCTTAAAATATTTTTATCAGGCTATCGTAATTAGTCCGGATATTTAATTTGAGAAATTTTGGAAATACACAGTGCTTAAAAAATAATTTTAAAGTTTTAAAGGAGATATCGAGTTATCGACAACATAGACAGATATTTTTTAAGCACTGTGTATTTCCAAAATTTATCAAATTGAATATCCGGACTAATTACGATAGCCTGATAAAAATAATTTAAGACTTTAAGGTCTTTTGACACTCCCAAATATATTTTTCACACAACTAAGAGATACCCTTATTTGTAAAATACTGTGTTTTAAGCATTTGGAAGTGTCAAAAGACCTTGAATTCTTAAAATATTTTTATTAGACTATCGTAATTACTCCGGATATTTAATTTGAGAAATTTTGAAAATATACAGTGCTTAAAAAATAATTTTAAAATTAAAAAAAAATTACTGTTCAATTTTTCCCCTTTACATTTGTAAATAAAATATATGAGAAAAAAAATATGTATGTTTTGTTAATTTATTTAATTACTTGTGAAAAATATGTAATATGTTTATATTTATTTTCTTTTCAATTTGTTAAAAAAATGTATATAAAAAAATAATAATAAAATATTAAAAAGTAGTCATTATGGTTAACACTATACCGTGTGATGAGGCTGACTAAAAATTATAGCCAGCCATGTCATCAAAAAAAATATTATTTAATTATATGACTAACTATATTTAGTGACATAGCGAGCTATACTTGCCCATCCCACGCCACTTGCCACGACTACTGAATTGCGATGCTCGCACGATCATTTTTTTAATCCAATATGAATTTGTAGTGAGTTGAAGACACGAAAGAAAAGCTTTTTCTTCTAAATGAAAGAAATGCTTTTTCTTCTAAATGGGTCCCACAGGCCTTGTCAGTTTTTAGCGACTCCTGAATTGCGATGCTCGCACGATCATTTTATCTTTTGAATTGATTTGACGGATCACTCAACTTTCTATAAATTAGTGTATTGATTCTTTATTAAAAAAGTTTATAAGAAATCCTAAAATATAATTATCTTAAAAAATTCGAATTTTATGATCTTTTAAAAAATAAAACTTAAAAAATCAGACAAGGAATTTCATAATCAAGAGTAAAAATCTCAATATCGACCGATATTCGGATATCGGCCATAAATTTTTTTCTCTTATTTTTTTTAACAAAAACCACCAATATCAACCGATACATATTGTATCGTCTGAGACAGGGGTGCAAAAAATTCCCCATCCGATAATTCGGCCGTTATGCAAATATCGGCTGAATTATCGACCGATATAATTCTCTCCTCTTTTTGTTTTTTTTTTTATAAATATTGTTATTATTTTATTTTTTCTAAATTAAAAATATAAAAAAATGAAAAAGAAACTATTTTTTTTAAAAAACATTGAAAATGTAATGTAAATATCGACTGATATTTTGAATATCGGACGATATCTTGGCCGATATCTAGGCCGATATCAGCCGATATTTTGATCCGGGCCCATCACCATTTTGAATTTTTTTTTTTTAAAAGAATACCGACATTAATTATATCGGCCGATATATATTCGTCGATATGTTTCATAACGGCCGATATCTATACCCTGGACTGAGATATCAAAGTTTCATATGGGCCGAAATTATTACCCTTGTTCATAACCTTAATGTGGGTCAAATATTACAATTTGCTTCTCGTCTTTTTCTCAATTTCTATGTTTCGCTGTATTTAGTTGAGAATCTAGAGGGGCCAAATATTACAATTTGCATCCCGTCTTTTTCTCAATTACTATGTTTTGCTACATTTAGTTGGGAATCTAGAGGGCGAGAGTGTCAAATTAAATGCCAAATAAGAAATGACACAGAAGAGGAAAATTATGAGAATTTTTTTTATAAAAGATTCTCATAAGTTTCTCTCTTGGCTAAATGTTAATTTACTTCAATTCCACTGGACTGAGATAAATTCTATGCAATCAAGTCAAGTTTACCTGGGCCATGATTCATGTAATAATAGATGGGAGACTCTATTATTGAGCATAATCAAAATTCTAGTCATGTCAAGTCAAGCTAATTGAGCCATATTCATGTAATAATAGATGGGAGACTCCATTAAAAAGGTTGCATAATAAAAATTAAAATTAAGAGAGAGAGAGAGACGTTTCGGTTGATTGTATCAAAAGTAAAATAGTTAAGTGTGAAATGTGACGTGTGAACGAAGACTATCACTTCCATTAACAAAAGAAAAGCTTTTTCTGCTAAATGGGAGCCCACACGTTTTACTTACGTCACTCCTTCAGCCACAAAAGTTGGTGTTTTCCTTCTCCAACACGGCTTCTCAAGGAAATAAAAAAATAAAACACGCGCAACATGTTGGTTAGGGTGTACGGATCGATATGCGTGTAGCGTATGTGTAGATATGTATAGATTTTTTTAATCATTACGATACATATCCGCTAATCCTTAATCTCAATTTTGAATATTACAAAATAGATGATATTGGTGAACTTACGACGGTCATCCTTGGTTCACTTGAGATTTTATATAAGTCTAATAAGTTTTTAATATATTCATAAATATCAGAACATTTGAATAAAACTTTTGAAACTTTATTTTCGAAAAATTGGGTTATACAAATTTTGCTCAACATTTATACTCAAAATGGTATTCGAGTATTCTTTATTATCACCAGGTTCTTCCTTCTTTTAAAAAATATAATTGGAGAGATGATAGTTATAAAAAACTGTATGATTTCAAAATGTCACGGTTAACAGACATGATGACAATATTTTTTTTTATAATTTACAAATAAACCAATATCTAAGTCCATTAAATTTAGATCCAAATTGAATAAAGTACTTGGAAACCGTAGGATACCCAGCGTAAAATCCCCACGGATGAGCCCACTACCCTTAGGGCACACCAAGGTTAGGCCATGCGGGCTCGAACCCACAACCTCCCGCTTCTTGAGGCGGGAGGTAACCAGTTGAGCTACTTTGTTACTATATTAGAACGTGCTGAGTTGAGTCAGATCTAAAATTTGTGGATTCAGTTGAAGTTAATTCAGACAGGTCAAGATCGGCAAGATGAGAGATGTGTTTAAAAAAAAAAACCAATAAAAAGAATTTATAAATTATTTCAAATTGAGTAAAATAACATTAAACTCAACTAACTTTAATTGTTTAAAATACAATTTTTTTGCCAAACAACTTTAAAATACTAAGATCTTCAGTTAAAAATGGTAAAAAAAAAAGCCAAGCTTTCTTCCCCACCCAAACTTAATAGATTCTAGACACAGCTATGGGGCTAGTAAATACGAAATCCTTGGGCATTCTATTTGTTTGATCGTATGAACAGAGAAGACCTCATTTAAGATGATCATATTTTAAGGGATATTTTTCTCACCCATTTATCGAGTGAAATCGAAAATTTTACTTACATTTGTCATCCTATACTCCAATCAAAACAAGAGAAGTCATATATTTCATAATAATGAAATTTAGTTTAAAAAAAGCGAACATGTTCATGGAAAATTTTGAATGAGAGTGTGAGAAGAAGGAAATTAGAGAGGGTTTGAAAAACTTCAAAAGAAAAAAAAAATAAAATAAAATGGTGGAAGACGGCCTTGATTTTAAAGGCAAAGTCCCCTTTTCACCCTTTTTTATCATTAAATGAAAACAACCAAATTTACGGCAATACCGTCCAATTTTAAGTCGATTTTTATTGGCTGAATTTAATGCCTATCATCTGAATTTATGTAAGGCCATATTTATAAGGTTCGTTGCGGTTGAGGATTCCTAAAATATGCAGTGATCCCATAGATACACATCGTATCAACTGAATTCATTATCTAAAATTGGCAAATATTACTTTCAATTCCCGTAATTTACCAGGTGGGTTCTCCTTATCATTATTCATATGCCAATCTAGATCCCATCTAAATGTCAATTAGGACATGAGAAATCAAAGGATAATCCCATCTAATGTTATTCTACATTTGAAAACTTGCTCAAATTTTAACGATTCTCTCAAAGGATTGGTGGTCTTGGAATAGACCTTGGGCCCCACAATAATAAATTAATAAATTTCTAAGCCGCCCTTGGAGACCTGGACCTCTTCCTTAACAGGCAAACATATTTAAGAATTTTTTTAAAACGAGTAGTCTAAAGATTCCAACAATTTAATTTGTGTTAGGTGCGAGGAAAGATAAATATTTTATACCTTCAATTCAGGGGTGCAAAATTCGAACGGCCGATCTCATCTCTTTTTTTTTTTTTTAAATATCTGTATTTTTTTATTATTTTGTTTTTTTTGAATTTAAAAAAAAAAAAAACCTCAAAAGGAAGCTGGTTTTTTTTTTTTTTAAATTGAAAATGAAAATATCGGCCAATATTTTGAATATAAGCCGAGTTATCAACTCGGGCTCACCATAGTTTTGATATATATATATATATTTTTAAAATGACCGATATTCACAATATTTCTTCGCCGATATAATATGGTGCTGAAAAACCGTATTATATCGGCTAATAAATTTTGTATCGGCCGATATCTTTACCCCTGCTTCAACCCTTAACTATGAGTCATGTTACTGTATATGATTTAAGATGAAAAGCTTTCCTTGTCATTGCATTTTTTTTTTTGCTGGTTAAAATATGGCTTCAATTTTCAAAGTGGATAGACAAAAAAATGGTTAAAAAGTCTAAAAAATATCAAACAGGTAATATAAATGTCAAAAAACACGTATCCATCAACTATTTAAATGTCAAAACAGATGAAAAATGAAAATCAACTTCTATGGAAAGTCAGTCAAGATAAGGAAATGAAAATAGAAAGTTTGGATTGGGATGATTGTATGCTAGTGCAGTACATGCTATGAATAGAGATCTCGAATGATAAAAGTTTTTTTATTTATTTTTGAATTTATGTGTGGGAATTCGTGGAAAATTAAGTGTAAAACCGCCACAGGTGATATCCATTGCTCTTAGAGTACACTAAGTGAAGTTATGGGGACTCAAATTTGATATATCCCACTTCTTGTAGAGGAAAATTACCAGTTGAAGTACACCTACGTGAAACGAAGATTTTTATTCAAATATCAAATGACAGAAAAATTATAGATTTAACAATTGCTGTGAATTTATTTTATACTAAATGTTAGCATTTCAGTGGAATTGATGTAAACAAACATTCAGCCAAGACAAGTCAAATAGAGCAAGATATGACAATCATAATTTAAAGATCTATGTTTTAAGTCTCCACCCTTTCTTAAATAGTTTGGATATTAGCTTGTTTTGACTCTGTAAACAAAAGGATTTATAGGTAGTAAATTGCAATTTTTCCCTTTAAAATCCAATATTTGGAAGAATGGTTGACAACCCACTTTTCTGAAAATTTGACAAGCAGTCAGGCCCATCAAAACCCTGTTTCATGGGCCAATAATCCAAACACTTGACTAGAGAAGAACCATCATAATCAGATTCTACACTTGCCACATATAAGATCAGACAGAAAATGCTGTTGGATTTATTCTTAAGTTCCTAATTTCCCTTTTCTTTATAAAAATTTTAAAACTCCTAGTAAAGATCAACTGGTGGGATTCAAAATATACTGAATTAACTAAAAGTGAAAACAATTTCAACTTAAATCTCAAATTCTAATCACTTTGATCTCAATAGTCTAAACTCTAACTCATTAAGTGTTGAATGTTTCATGATTTTGATCATTAACATAAAGTGGCTACGATTAGGGTTTTGGTTGGAATTTGGTACACTCGTAAATATTGAGGACCAATGCCAGATGTGATCCAAACAAAGGAATGGCCCTGGGTCACAGCCCTGTGAAATCAACGGCCATGCGTGGTGGTAGTGGTTGTAACTGAGCTTTAGAAGTAAACCTATCATTGCTTGAGCAAAATATTTACAAAGAAGAATACTACAATGAAGATAAAATTGAAGATGACATAAACAAACCATTAATCACCAAAACATTAGCTCTCCAATTTACTTTGGACTAGTAATACAACCAGATCCTACTAATATTTTGTTTAAGGGAAAAGGTAGTGAGGCGATCTTGATATCTTAACTACAATATTTATTAACTATTAAAAAAAACTTTTAAAATAAACTTATCATAGAAAGAAATGGTTCCTAAATGAATTATGTGACAGCCTAGGCACAAAATGCAATTAAATCACGCCTTTTCTAAAATTGAATTTCATATCGACTGGTGAAACTATTTCATATGATCCGACAGTTTAAGTGAACCAGATTATATTTTACATGTTCCATCAAAATTGGAATGGGATTAGATTTTACTTGTTATGGTTCCAATTCATCTTCAATTGTCGCATTTAATGGAACTGCCATATAGTATGTTTGTAAATAGACATTTCTACCTCTTAGAGTCGAGAGATTACAAGTTGCATGTACAAAGAAGAGAAAATTATTGATTGACTATATTGTTCGTGATATGATCAAATAGAAAATTATAACTCAGAAAATCTGCAATACTATTCACAGAGCACACTATTCACAGAGCAAACTATAGGTGTGGAGGTGATTCCTCCTGCTTACTTAGCCTCCTAATGCCCCTCACAATGTTCTCCATCATCTTAAAATATAATCATTTACACACTTGATATCCTGCACAAAGAAAAAAAAAAAAGGAGAAAATTAAATTCTAACACAACTCGAGTCCAATTCTTCAAATAAAGTCATTTTTCAAATCTTAGTTGCCATTAGAACTGTGATGCGATGCAATGATGCCTGGTTTTGACAAAACTATGTGAATTGGAATTGAGTTGGGTCTCTCCGAGTGGATTCTTTACTACGTAATTGACATGAAACCAAATTTTATTTAAATATGGAAACCCAATAACCTTTTCAAAAGTCAAATCAAAAGGATTTGATTTTAAAGAAGTCCATGATTCCTAGTTTGAGATCACATGATTAGAGTTGAATCTTTTTCTTTGATTTTAAACCAAGCGTTATCAATAGGAGAATGGTATTCAGGATTTCTGAACAGAAAAAAAGGTAGGGAGCCTTCGGTAGGCCTCATCATAGGTTGAGATCTCCTCTACATCAGAGTAGCAGATTTAGATAGAAAAGCCGAAATCCTTCTCCATCTTATTGAACTTTTTAAAGATAAAGGATAAGTAATTCCAACCAGATCTCATTTCTAAACTCATTTTTTAAATTTTAAACATTATTAAAATAAATTTTGAAATGCTCTTTTTACTTTTTATTTTAGTAAAGGCACTTAAAAATGTATACGTTATTAAGTATTAGTATAATGCAAGTATAGTTGTGTTATTTATAATAAAAAATATACCTAAGGACATCTTACTAAATAAACTAAAAAGCCAGACAATATGATGCAGCACGTGTGTCACACCCGTGACATACATGGCTTTTAACTAAAGGGCCAAATCCGTTCTTGTTCTCTTCTCCTTCTTTTCTTTCTTCTCTAAACCCCAAGAGAGACCGACTGAATCGAAGATGACGCACAACACCGACGAAGATGAAGATGGAAGTTGTCGACTGATCCGACGATAGGAGCCGATCGTCGGCCGTTAATCAAGGCACCTCCTTTGAGTTCCTTTTCTCTGCAAGTTGCTTGTGTGTTTGTGATTGTTTCTCTAAGGATTCTCTAAGGATTCTCGCCGTCACCGGAGTACGACTGCAGCCTCGGAGTATCTCTTCCCCTTCGCGCTCAGACTGCTTGAGTCTTCCCTGCCGTCTGTGTCCAGGAGGACCCTGCCGAACCTGTAACAGGTTCGCCAATCCTTCCCAACACCACCTTCAGCCCCTTTCTTCCTGAACCTCCTTCATCCAGATCTTACTATTCTTCAAGTCCCATAAATCCTTTACCGTCCCAACTCCATCTCGTCACCATTCTTCTCCTTTCATCCTTCATCTACGAACAGTCCCTTCTCTGTTCAGTTGAACAGATCCCACTTATACTAACCCTTTCTTAATTAAACTAAGTCCATCAATCCCACTTAACCTAATTACCTTTAACCTCTTTCATCTTATACTATTATTATCTCCTAGAACCCCCGACCCTTTGCCTACTTCTTCTCCAAATTCCAGTTAACTATTGTCCTTTAACCCTTTCAACCCCTTAAATCCATTTAACCCGATCCTGGCTGCGTCACAATATAAGTTTTAAAGACTAATTTCATGAGCTGAGCCTATTTATTTAGCTAAACTGGCTAAAAATCCTGAAGGCAAACCACCACGTAAATTCTATAATTTCAAGGATTATCGCATACTTTTTCTATACAACATATTAACATGAAAAAGCATTATATAAGTTCAAAAGTCAAATCCAAAGACTTGGTTTCAAAGAACTACTTCATGATTCATAGAATCACTGACCGTTGCATAGATCATATGGGAAGAAATAGGAGAATTTTTAAAGACAAAGGATAATCTAAAGCATGCACAAGTGTTGTAATTAACATATCTACTATCCTCTGGAATTAGACTCGAGAGCTGTTCCTAGACGGGGTTAAAACAATAAGAGGTGGCTGGGCATTGATGTCTTGAAGCATCCGTGCATCTATGCCACTTGAATTTAGCATTTACCAATTGTACTACAACTTCTCCTTGAGAAGGCAAAGATGTACTACAAAACCAGCTATTGTATATGACAGTATAGATGGATAAGTAGATAGATAGATAGTTTATTGATTGATATGTAGATAGAAAGAGAGAGAAAGAGATTGAGATCTTACTATATAACAGGGGGCTGGAGCTCGCCGTAGAAAGTTAGGTGATGGACGTAAGCTATTATCAACCCGCAGCCCTAAATCTGTAGAAGAAAGTACAAAATGAAAAAGAGAGAGAAACACAGTCCCTCATATGTTTTGCAAGAAAAATTATAAGAAATTTAGAGACTCCATTCTTGGACTTATTATGGTATGATCAATGCAAATACCTGACTTATATCCCTTGTGATTTGTTATACATATAAAATTAATATTCTTTCCCTTGCAGACTACTTGATTGTTAATGATCAACTACAATGAATGGTTATTTACCTAGCCAAGCCTAGTCCTGTTGTCAAGCAAATTATACAGTTCCACATTTTTGGTAATTATTTTTCAAAATATTAACTACACAACAAAATATATGTTTAATTTTGGAGTTCAGAGAATCCATACACGAACCCTTGTTTTCTTAGTAGGTCATGGAATTACAAACTAAGTACACAATTGGTAGAATGAAATCTTAAATATAATTATCAACTTTCCCAGCTAAGAATTCTAGAACAAGAATTCTGAAATTGCATAGATTTAAAAGTAACCCTTTCATACATGTATTAATGCCTCTAACAGAACTGGAATTCTCAGGCATTTCTGAGTTTCAGTTCTAGAATTCAAATCTCACATACATTCAGATTTTCACGAAATTATATTCCTCTTTATCAACAAAAGAGACCATTCCCAAGAAATTTTATTTAAAAGAAAAGAAAAGAAAAAGCACAAGCAACTACCCAAAAAGATAGGACATTCTCACCTATCATCTCTCGTATGAAATGCGATGGAGCCTGATCTATGAGCACGGTTGGTTTCCTTGTAAGGGAATGAATATTCAGTGATCTCAATGCCATACAACGGTTCAGTGTCAGCTGTTGGATGCAAGGCATTGCCCCTTTCTCCATCTTGAGGCAATTTAGTTGTTCTAAACGACCTAAAGTCAGTATCTTGAGCTTATTGAAGCAACCACCTTGAAAGCAGAGCCTTTGGCCTTCATATGCATTTAGGAATTCAAGGAATACCAAGCTAGGCAAGTGTTGAAGAGGGGTGAGTGGATTTTCTTCTTCTGTGAATTTGGACCATCGCAACCACAGATGGGTTAGACTTTGAAGAGAGCTAAACCATTGTGGCACCTTCTTTAGGGGACCCCCCAAATGAATCTGTTGAAGATGGGGAGGCGGATCAGATAATGCCTCCAATTCAAGTGGCACATCTTCATGGATTGCCCATATGCTCAGGTGAATAAGGTTCCTCATTTTTTGAATGGACCTGCACAAATCATTTCCATGGCCTGTTTTGACCTTGGAAATTTCAAACCTTCTCAGTTGAGTTAAGCATCCAATTTGTTTAACAATCTCGTCATTTGCATGTATGTCCACGAGACACTGCAGATTGCTGAAAGAATGTATTTCCTCGACTACGCAGCTAGAGAAATGGTCAAAGAAATGGTAGACATGTGCATACGGGCATTATAAATAAATAAATGTCGCAGTTTTTGTAGCTCTAGTGAGTATGCCTGACATCCAATGTCTCCAAGTTTTGAAGCCTCCCAATGGAGTCGGGGAGATCCTGAAGGGAGGTATGTCTCAAGTTCAAGTATCGTACAAGGTTCAGATCGCACAATGAATCTGGTAGACTTGTAATGTTTAGCCCTTCCAGATCCAATACTTTTAGGAACATAAAAATTGGTGATAATGTGTGTAGAATAGACAAGGATGACATGTCATGATCAAACACAATTAAGGAGTGTATTTTAGTCATACCTTTGATCGATTGGAAATATTCACCACACTTATGAATTGCTAAATGTCTAGCATTGCAATGAAGCGATGCTTCTCTTTATCATATACCTTGCAAAAGTTCAGCTCTTCGGATATAGATAGAGCTAACTCTCTCATCATATCATGAATTCGACATGTTCTGACCCTTCCAAGATCATTCGTCTCAACAGTTTGAAGCATGCTCCTCTGGATCAGCTCCTTAAGGTATTCATCTGCAACCTCCTCCTTTGTCATGTTGGGCCTTTCTTTTATGAAGTCATTTGCCACCCACAGCCTGATCAGTCTCTTTCGTCTCATCAAGTGATCTTCTGGAAAAATACTGCAGTACAAGAAGCATGGTTTAAGGTGGCACGGTAAGTCGTCATAGCTCCGTGACAGAACTCTTTTAAGAATTAGAAGCTCTTCATTGTTGCTCAACTCTCATGTGAGGGAATTGTAAACATTCTCCCATTCCAATAAGGTCCTACCCTTGGATGACAAGAGACCTGCCAATGCAACAATTGCAAGTGATATGCCACCACACTTCTTCACAATTTTTTGAGCCAAAGGCTGCAAAGCTTGGGGACAGGGCTCCTTCCAAAATGCCTTCTAAACAATGAGATTCCATGCCTCTTCCTGGTTTAAAGGCGAAAGTGGGTAGACACGTCCTTCGTTTCCAAACCCATTTGCAACTCTTTCATCCCGAGTTGTAATGAGTATCCTACTTGCATTCCTGCTATTTGGAAGTGCGACCCTTGAATCATTCCATAAATTTAATTCCCATACATCATCAAGGATTACGAGGTACCTTACGGATTCAAGGTAGTTGTTGATCGCCTTCACTAGTTGGACTGCTTTCATATCTTCTACTGAATGACCTGTATCCTCGACTGCTTTCTCTTTTGCTTCCGGCAACTGGCGTATAATGTCCCGTAGTATCTCTTCTAATTTGAAAGATTGTGATACAGTAACGCAAACAATGTGTTTAAAGTGCTGTTTCACCTCAGGAGTCTTGCAGGCTTTAGCGGCGAGAGTGGTCTTGCCCAGGCCACCCATTCCCACCACTGAAATCACCATGCGTCGAGGGTCATCATCAATCAGCTCCGGGACAAGTTTCTTTAATCTTTCATCCACTCCCACTAATCTGTCGTCGTCGATCAGATCAGCTACTTCTACTCGACGTGACAGACTGTCCAGCATCATACGAACTATTTTCCTCTCTGTGAAGTTCATATCGGCGTCTTCTTTCTGAGATGTTATGAACCCTGCTTTTGAGCAGTTGGGTCGCAAGTTTGTTCTTGTCCCAATTCTTATTCAGCAACCAACCACGGATTCCTTTGCATTTTCCTTCTAAATGATACATGTATTCATCCAAAAAATCCTCAATGTCATTTGCAACCTCTCTCACTTGCATCACCCATGTTCCAATTCCGGTTCCCTCATCGGTGGTTGTCTTTCTATCTGCACCCCTTAAAAATGCTCGAATGCTTTGTAGCTCGTCCTTTATTTCGCGGACTTCATCATGGAGCCCTCCCAACAAAGTTGCCTTCTTTTCTATGTAGCTACTCAGCTCCTCCAACAACAGATTTACAACAATCTCAGCCATGTTCACTCTTCTTCCAAAATGAATCTCTCGAGATAAAAAGAAAAAAACACTTCATCTTCAGTAGCCAAGGAGTGGCAAGATGAGTTGGAACAGCCCAGGAGGTCTTGATTGTGACTACTGGGAACGGTCGAGGAAGGAACCCTGAAGGATGGAGTCTCCTACCCAGCTCCCAACCACCTTTGAAAACTTGAGAGAGAATCTATAAATTTTAAACTAAATATCATAAATAAAAATCTTTGATCAATTTGGTTTAATTAAAATATAAATTTATAATTACTTGATAGACAATCTATCAAATCATTCAATTTTTTTTTATTTTTAAATAGTTCAACTCTAAGCATGTTGATAGACAAATACATAGATTTAACTCTTTTAACATTTTTATACTTACGCGCAGGGGTTTAAATATCGGCCGATACGTATCGTATCGGCCGATATATATCGGTTTTGGATATGTGAATATCGGCCGATATGTATCGTATCGGCCGATATTCACAATATCGGCCTTGATATCGGCCGTATTATATCGGCCCGATATCAAAATATCGGCCGATATCGGCCGATATTTAAAAAAACAAGGAAGAAAGAGAAAAATATCGGCCTATATATCGGCCGATAACGATATATCGGTCGACATATCGTATCGGCCGATATATCGGCCGATACCGATTTTTAAACCCCTGCTTACGCTTACGGGGGCCCTATACAAATTAAGTAAAAAAATAAGGAAATAAAAAAATATTATTTATTCGTAAGGCCATTACAACAGCTTCAGAAAAACTTATGTACACATTTTTAATACGTAGACTATACATTTATTATGAGATTAATCTCATATGCTTAGACGGAATGCACGATATAATTTAAATAATTTTTTTCAATCTAATCATCATAACTTTGTAAAATGTTCCACAAAAATCAATAGTTTTATAACAATCAAATTTTCAAAATTTATAATCACAAATCTATTATAATCGGATGGAGCTCAAATTTTAAACCATCATTAAATATCTAAATCATTCTAAACAGACTCTCTGAAAGGAACTTAGAAATCTCTCAGTCGTTTTGACCAATTATCATTGTTCTAAAAAGATAGACCTAACAGTATATTTGATTATTTGTCTTTTGAATTAATTAATTTGACTTCTGAAAATGAAAATCTCATCAGTAGTGAATGTTCTGATTGAATAATTACCCAAGGAGTATCAATTAAACAAGAATAATATGATTACTTATGTTCAGTTCTATTTTATCTAATTAATTTGAAATTTAAAAATTATATAAAGAAATAGATGGAGATTGGGAATTCACCCCCCTTTTATACATTTCTTTAAACGACAAAAATGTTTAAGAAATTCTTTAAACGAGTAGTCTAAAGAATCCAACAATTTAATTTGTGTTTGGTATGTGGAAAGATAATATTTTATATCTTCAATCCTTAACTATGAGTCAATATGATTTAAGATGAAAAGCTTTCCTTGTCCTTACACTGATTATTTTTCTTTTGTTGGTTAAAATATGGCTTCAAATTTCAAAGTGGATAGACACAAAATGTTTAAAAAGTCTAAAAAATAGCAATTTAGTAATTTTAGATGGAATCGTTCCATCGGACGATAATTAACTGGAGTTTCAACTGGACTATCAAAACACGAAGGGCAAATTAGTAATTTTATACTTAAAAATGAAAAGAGGTGTCTCCTGACAGAAAAATGTGGTGTCTATATTGCCAGCTAAAAAAAATTGTTTAAGAATTTATGTTAGATAATTAGAAGATATAAATGACACTATGTTTTAGTACAACCAGTGGGCTTAAAAATCACTGAAGAATCTTAAAAATTCCAACTTTAATTTGAAGTTTGAAAGCCTCGCAATCTAGTCAATTTGATTCTAATCCTTAGAAAAGGGTAAATGTACGGCCTTCTGATTTCTTATTTTTCTTTTTCTTTTAAAAGGAAATCAGAAAAATTACAGAAAATGAAGAAAATTATGCATCTTATGGATATGTAATTTTATCATTAAATATCGATCATTTACATATTTAAATTTCTTTTTAATTTATGAAATCAAGAATTTCAAAATTTACTAATAAAATAATGAAAAAATACAAAAAGGTCACTTAAGTGGTCGTTAAATGAATCTTGATTATTTGTTTATGATTTGTTTTCATGTTAGTAAAGAAGAAATAACTAAAAATAGAAAAAGAATTTTACAGTTTGATTTAGTTAATTTGAAAGATTTTTTGCACCCTTATTATATTTGTAATTTAAAATAGAGACATTTGTGAGAAAAATACACTAAAAATAGGGAAATATACATACTATTGGTTTTGGTGAGGTGTAAGAATTTGACCACCCTCATTCTTGTTATAACTATATAAAAAAAAATGATAGAAATTCATGTAAAAACTATTAAAATAGAAAAATATCTTAATAATTAGATTTGATAAATTGGAAGAATTTCATTAGCCTTGACATGGAAGTAAAAACATTTGGTATAGAAACGGCAAGAATAGAAAAAATAAGGATTTTAGAAATGAATATGTTGGACTAAAAAAAGGAATAACTTTTATATCTACTTTAGAGAAAAATCCATTAAATAAAAAACCTTCTAAAAAAATTTAACAGTCATCTAAATGTCAACTAGCATCCTTTCTTTGCTAGCACTACAAACGTTGCGTTAAAAATTCACTCAATGATGCATAGGGCCCGTTACGGCGGTTGTATCACAACTGTGTATATCGGCTACATTTTCTCTCTTTTAATTTTTTTTAAAAAGAGTCTGAAAATTTTATAGAAAATGTAGGACATTCTAAGATTCAAGAATATGTAATTGTATCGTTAGACGCGATCATTTAGATATGAAAATGATTTTTTAAATCTTTCAAAATCGATAACTTCAAATAATTGTAAAAATTAATGAAAATCAAATTTTTTTTTTTTTAAAATTTACGTGTGGGAAACTATGGGATACATAGCGTAAAACCCTACGGGTGAGCCCACTAATCCTAAGGCACCAAGATTAGGTCATGAGAGTCGAACCCGCAACCTCTCGCTTCCTGAGGCAGGACGCAACTATTTAAGCTACACCCATGTGGATATGAAAATCAAATTTTATCACTACATTAAATAAACATCAAGAAAAAAATACACTATTTCTATAAACATAAATATATATTTCATAATAATGAGATTTCGTTTAAAAAAAATGAACATGTTCATGGAATAATTTGAATGAGAATGTGAGAAGAAGAGAATGAGAGAGGGTTTGAAAAATTTCAAAGTAACAAAAAAAAATGGTGGAAACCAGCTTTGAGTTTAAGGAAAAAGAAAGGTCTCATATAGACATCCGACTTTTCTTACTCTATGCACTCGATTTTAAAAAATTGGGTGAAATTATTATTTTGCCCTTCCATCTTTTTTGTCCGAACGAACAGATGGTCCGTTTTGCGTTCGTCTGAACGAATAAGCTTATGGAGAGGAATTTTCAAAAGAAGTCATTTCTCGACCGATTTTTCTAAACAAGTTATCAAAATTTGTCTACTCTAAATTTTATGAAATCCGATACTGATTTTAAGTGAAAATGGTATAGTTTTGGACTTTAAAAATCGTAGGAAAAATGGTCATCCCTCTTAATTCTTTGGGTATGCTTTTTGAAACCCAAAACTATACATTTTTCACTTAAAATTAGTCCCGGAGTTTATAAAATTCAAAATAGATGAATTTTGATACATTGTTTGTACAAATAGGTTGAGAAACCACCTCGTTTGAAAATCCGAGCCAAACGCCCAAAGGTTATAGTTGCCATGGAGGTTATTTCTCTATCAATTTTTACAAATAAAGTATAAAAATTCATCTACTCTGAATTTTATAAACTCCGAAACTAATTTTAAGTGAAAAGGATATAGTTTTGGGCTTAAAAATCGTATCCAAAGAATTCAAGAAAAATGGCCTTCTTTCTTAATTCTTTGGGTATGATTTTTTAAGCCCAAAATTATACCCTTTTTACTTAAAATTAGTTCCAGAGTTCATATAATTCATAGTAGATGAATTTTGATAACTTTTTTTTATAAAAATCGGTCGAGAAATGACCTCTTTTGAAAATCCCTCTCCACAGCCCATTCATTCGGACGATTCCATTTGAAATGGAATCGTTAGTTCTGACATTCACAACGTCAGAACGAACACATAATCGACTATCAGACGAAATAGACGGAAGGGCAAAATGATAACTTGCCACCTAAAAATAAAAGTCGGATGTATAGAGAAAGAAAAGTATGATGTCTATATGGCTGGCCCAAAAGAAATTGTCCATTTTTTACCCCTTTTTGCCATTAAAAGACGACAACCGAATTTACAACCGTATCGTCCAATTTTAAGTTGATATGTATTGGCTGAATTTAATGCCTATCATCTGACTTTATGTAAGGCCATATTTATAAGCTTCGCGGTTGATACATAGTGGATTCCTAAAATCTGCAGTGATTCCACATATACACATCGTATCGACTGAATTCATTACCTAAAGTAGACAAACATTACTTTCAATTCCTGTAATTTACCAGTTGGGTTCTCCTTATCGTTATTCATATGCCAATTAGAGCATGAGAAATGAAAGGATAATCCCATCTAATGTCATTCTACGTTTGAAAACTTGCTCAAATTTTAACGATTATCTAAAAGGATTGGTGGTCTTGGAATAGACCTTGGGCTCCACAATAATAGATTAATAAATTTCTAAGCCGGCCTTGGAGACTTGGACCTCTTCGTTAACACATAAAAATGTTTAAGAAATTCTTTAATCGAGTAGTCCATACTCTAAAGAATCCAACAATTTAATTTGTGTTAGGTGTGTGGAAAAAGAATATTTTATACCTTCAACCCTTAACTATGCGTCATGTAACTGTACATGATTTAAGATGAAAAGCTCTCCTTGTCCTTGCACTGAATTTTTTTTTTCTTTTGCTGGTTAAAAAATGGCTTCAAATTTCAAAGTGGATAGACAAAAAAATGTTTAAAAAGTCTAAAAAATAGCAAACAGGTAAATATAAATGTCAAAAAACAAGTATCCATCAACAAAGAGAAGAAAAATGAAAATCAACTTCTATGGGAAGTCGGTCAAGATAAGGAAATGAAAATAGAAATGGGTTCACTAAGTAGCATTATTAAAAGGCCCATGACGTACATTCATTAGTTTGGATTGGAACAAGTTCATGTAATCCTGCACAAAGAAAAAAAGAAGAGAAAAATAAATTCTCATTAACCCAAGTCCAATTCGTCAAATAAAATCATTTTACAAATCTGCCATTGGAAATCTATATTGCGATACAATGATGCGTGATTTTGACAAAACTACGTACTTTCATCTTCTTCTCTTGGATCAAACAAATATTACTCACTATATACAGTAGCTGTGATATTAAAACCCGAAGAGAAAAATGTATCTTTTGAGTGTCTTTGAATTGGAATTGAGATGGGTCACTCTTTTTATTGTGGATCAAACGGAATAGAAGATTATTGCATGCTTCTTCTTTGTGATTCAATGACAAAAGACATACTTTCATGTTCTCATGTTGGATTAAAAAAGTGTTATATATATTGATGTAGGATAGGTATTGATCCGAAAATCAAAATCTCATCCGAATCGAAAGTCCAGCCACAAAATCGAAAAGATTTAAGAGGTTTTTATTTTTAGTTTATTTCTATTTTTATATTTGTAAAATTAAATTTATCTAGATTTATTTCTATTTTTATTTACTGTTTTCGTTTTTAGTTTTGTTGCTATTTTTATATTTGAGTTTTCTATAAAAACCTTTCCTACGGAGTAGGATGTAAGTAGCATATTTGAATAATGAATTAAGTTGTAATTTCCCAATCCCCTCTTCTTTCTTCCTTGCTCGTGGGTGGACGCCCACTTCTTCTTTCTCTTCTCTTCTTCTTCTTCCTCTTCCTCCTCCTCTTCCTCTTCTTCATATTTACTTCTCCTCTCTGTTTCTTCCCCTCTTTTTTTCCCCGTCTCTTCTTCTGCAAGTCTCTAGCGCACCAGACGCTACAGTATCAGCCGTTGATCGCTTCCTCGTCAGGCTACTGCCACTACTCTACCCATCCGTTTCCGCCGTTTTGCTGCACCCGTCCATTAGCCCTCCACATCACTGTTAACACGCCAGATCTGCTATCACAACCATCGCCTGCCAACCACCATATCCGCGAAGCGCTAAGCCACGCCTCTGCCTCTTGTGGCAGACACACACGGCCAGATCCCAAGCAGCACCATCGTCTGCTGCAGACTACAAGCCCCACCGTCCTCAACCCAAGTCTCCTTCAAACAAACCCATCACAGCCGAGCCTCAAACCGTCCCATCTACCCCTTTACCCAATTTTCTTTAATACCCATTGCCCAGCTAGCTTGGACGTCCCCTTCCCCATTCCAATTTTCTTTAATACCAATTCCCAAGCTAGCGTTGGTGTCGTTGTAACGGCCCTCCCTTTAACCATCATCATCTGAGTAGAAATATATGGATATTTAGTGGAGAGGGAGGCGAACGTTACGACGCGAGCCAAATCCGAGTTGAAAGATCCAACCCTTGACTGGCCCAACTAGTGTGCGCATAATATTTTGCACATACTCTCATAATCCTGCATAAATTTAAACATTTATTTCAATATCATGAATAGTCAACATATCTCATAGCAATAAGGACCCCACATACTTGAGTCAAACACAATACTAGAGTATGAAAGTTCAAAGTAATAAAATAATTACATTCTCCAAAAGAATATCTTTAATACATCACATTATTCTAGAATTTTCAAAATACATAAATAGACTAAGCTCTCCGAGCTCCTTATTGCATTCATCTCCCTCGCATTCGACCATCCCTTTTTCCAATTTCATCCATAAACTTCAAACCTGCAAACATAATCTGGAGGGGGGGAGTTCATGGGCTTAGTCAATGCGCCCAGTAGAAATTCTGATCATATAGTATGCCCTACGGTATGTCATATCTAGACATTGTACATAATTGTACTTTTATCAAATTCCGATTGTCACAGAGCAAACTGTAGGTTTGACGTGATTCCTCCTGCTTACTTAGCCTCTTAATGCCCCTCACAATGTTCATCAGTTTTCATCTAAAAAGAAATTTCATTATATTCGAGGTATCCTGCACAAAGGAAAAAAGAAAGAAAAAATTAAATTCTAACATAACTCGAGTCCAATTCTTCAAATAAAGTCATTTTTCAAATCTTAATTGCCATTAGAAATTTAAACTGCGATGCCATGATGCTTGACTTTGACAAAACTATGTGAATTGGAATTGAGATGGGTCTCTCCAAGTAGATTCTTTACAACTTAATTGACATGAAACCAAATTTTATTTAAATATGGTAACCCAATAACCCCTTCAAAAGTCAAATCTAAAGGATTTGATTTTAAAGAAGCCCATTATTCCTAGTTTGAGATCACATGATTAGAGCTGATTCTTTTTCTTTGATTTTAAACAAAGCGTTACCAACGGGAGAATGGTACTCACGATTTCTGAACATAAAAAAGGTTGGGACTAGGGAGCCTTCAGTAGGCCTCATCATGGGTTGGGATCTCCTCTACGTTAGACTGACCGATTTAGATATAAAAGTCGAAATCCTTCTGTAGCTTATTAGTATAATGCAAGTATATTGTGTTATTTATAATAAAAAATATACATAAGTACATATTACTAAATAGACTATAAAGCCAGACAATATGATGCAACACGTGTGTCACACTCGTGACATACACGGCTTGTAATCAATGTTATCAGAACCGGACCGTCTAACGAACCATCTTCGAGGCATTTTAAGTTCAATCGGATTCAGCCGCGGTCAAAGCCGTTGAAAGCCGGTCAAGTAGTAATATAATATAAATATCACATATAACATTAAATAAGACATATTTTACCAGTAATATTAATATAAATATTAGCAATAATATTCAAACTTTGACTAATATACCAAAACGGTTAAAGATATGAGACAGAAATAGTTATAAACATTTATATTTCAAATATACATATTTTTTAATATTAATGTTTTATATTTTGAATGGGAAATTTTTTTAAATTTTTTTTTAAAAAAAATCAAATTTTATGAACCGCGGTTTGAGTATTACAGTTTCTAGGTTAAAACCGCCTAATCATTCCTACTTTCAGTGTTTCGGGTTCCTTGGGTATTTGTGTTCTGTAAGGATTCTCGCCGTCATCGGAGTACGACTGCAGCCTCGGAGTATCTCTTCCCCTTCGCGCTCAGACTGCTTGAGTTTTCCCTGCCGTCTGTGTCCAGGAGGACCCCGCTGAACTTGTAACAGGTTCGCCAATCCGTCCCAACACCGCCTTCAGCCCCTTTCTTCCTTAACCTCCTTCATCCATATCTTACTATTCTTCAAGTCCCATCAATCCTTTACCGTCCCAACTCCATCTCGTCATCATTCTTCTCCTTTGATCCTTCATCTATGAACAGTCCCTTCTCTGTTCAGTTGAACAGATCCCACTCATACTAACCCCTTTCTTAATTAAACTAAGTCCATCAATCCCACTTAACCCAATTACCTTTAACCTCTTTCATCTTATACTATTATTATCTCCTAGAACCCCCTACCCTTTGCCTACTTCTTCTCCAAATTCCAGTTAACTATTGTCCTTTAACGCTTTCAACCCATTAAATCATTTGTTGAGTTTTACAATGGAAAATCAATCAATAAAATCAATAAAACAATCACACATATGAAATAACACGTAGATTTACGTGGTTCGGCTAAATGCCTACGTCCAAGGGCAACACAAGGAAGAGTTTTCACTAAATCAAAATGAGGAGTTACAATGTGCAGTCTATGCTCTGGTTTTCTCTCTACTTCTCCTCTGTTTTTCATACAAGCAGTTATATACTATACAAAGGAAATGCTCGTGCAATTATGCTACTGCACAATGGCAGTTATACAACTGCCATAAATACCAACTCAGTTATGAGCTGAGTTAAATCGAGCCATAAATACCAACACAGTTATGGGTTGAGTTAAATCGAGCCAAATATCAAACCCGATCCCCACTGCGTCACAATATAAGTTTTAAAGACTAATTTCATGAGCTGAGCCTATTTATTTAACTAAACTGGCTAAAAAACAACCTGAAGCCAAACCACCACGTATTCTATAATTCAAGTATATTTGTTTGTCAAGAGTTACCGCATACTTTTTCTATACAACATAACAACATGAAAAAGCATTATATAAGTTCAAAAGTCAAATCCAAAGACTTGGTTTCAAAGAACTACTTCATGATTCATGGAACCACTGACCGTTGCATAGATCATATGGGAAGAAATAGGAGAATTTTTAAAGACAAAGGATAATCTAAAGCATGCACAAGTAACATATCTAATGTCCTCTGGAACTAGACTCAAGGGCTGTTCCTAGACGGGGTTAAAACAATTAGAGGTGGCTGGGCATTGATGTCTTGAATTTAGCATTTACCAATTGTACTACAAGTTCTCGTTGAGAAGGAAAAGATGTACTACAAAACCAGCTATTGTATATAGCAGTATAGATGGATAAGTAGATAGATA
Source organism: Chimonanthus salicifolius (assembly GCA_013350335.1). Lineage (NCBI taxonomy): Eukaryota > Viridiplantae > Streptophyta > Magnoliopsida > Laurales > Calycanthaceae > Chimonanthus > Chimonanthus salicifolius. The sequence goes on along the minus strand of CM023538.1, from coordinate 65,265,058 downwards.
GATAGTTTATTGATTGATATGTAGATAGAAATAGAGAGAGAGAGAGAGATTGAGATCTTACCTCAAAACTCCTGCCGGTTGGAGCTCGCCGTAGAAAGTAAAGTGATAGAGGTAACCATATCCTAACCCGCAGCCCTAATTCTGTAGAAGAAAGTACAAAATGAGAGAGAGAGAGAAACACAATCCCCCATATGCTTTGCAAGAAAAATTATAAGAAATTTAGAGACTCCATTCTAAGACTTATCATGGTATGATCAACGCAAATTCCTGACATATATCTCTTGTGATTTGTTATTGATGAACTACAATGAAAGGTTATTTACCTAGCCAAGCCTGTTGTCAAGCAAATTATACAGTTCTACATTTTTGGTAATTACTTTTCAAAATATTAACTACACAACAAAATACTCTCTTCATCCCATTTTATTTGTCTCATTTGAAATATTTGTATTTTTTAATAAACTCTCTATATAAGACTACCACTCCATGTGATCTCATCAATTTTCAACACACTTTATACTACTCCAATCTAAATGAGACAACTATTTTTGGACAATTCCAAAATCCATATACGACAACTAATTTCGGACAGAGGGAATATATGTTTAATTTTGGAGTTTAGAGATTCCATACACGAACCTCTTTTTTCTTAGTAGGTCATGGAATTACCTGCTAGAGTATAAGTATTACAAACTAAGTACACAATTGGTAGAATGAAATCTTAAATATAATTATCAACTTTCCCAGCTAAATCCCACATTAGTTGAAACGAAATTCTAGAATAAGAATTCTGAAATTGCATAGATTTAAAAGTAACCCTTTCATACAGATATTAATCCCTCTAACAGAACTGGAATTCTCAGGAATTTCTGAGTTTCAGTTCTAGAATTCAAATCTCACATACATTCAGAATTTCACAAAATTATATTCCACTTTATCAACCAAACCATTCCCAAGAAATTTTATTTAAAAGAAAAAAAAAAAAGAAAAGAAGCAACTACTCAAAAAGATAGGACATTCTCATTCTTTGAATAATCCTTACTACTCACCTATCATCTCTTGCATGAAATCCAATGGAACTTTAAGTACGACCACGGTTGGTTTCCATGTAAGGGAATGAATATTCAGTGATCTCAATGCCATACAACGGATCAGTGCCAGCTGTTGGATGCAAGGCATTGCCCCTTCCTGTATCTCTACGTAATTTAGTTGTATAAAACCATCTAAAGTCAGTATCTTGAGCTTATTGAAGCAACCAGCTTGAAAGCAGAGCCTTTCACATCTATGTACATATTGGAATTCAAGGAATACCAAGCTAGGCAAGTGTTGAAGAGGGGTGAGTGGATTTTCTTCTTCTGTGAATATGGACCATCGCAACCACAGATGGGTTAGACTTTGAAGAGAGCTAAACCATTGTGGCACCTTCTTTAGGAGACCCCCCAAATGAATCTGTTGAAGATGGGGTGGCGGATCAGATAATGCCTCCAATTCAAGTGGCACATCTTCATGAATTGCCCAAATGCTCAAGTGAATAAGTTTCCTCATTTTCTGAATGGACCTGCACAAATCATTTCCATGGCCTGTTTTTACCTTTGAAATTTCAAATCTTCTCAGTTGAGTCAAGCATCCAATTTGTTTAACAATCTCGTCATTTGCGTGTATGTCCACGAGACACTGCAGATTGCTGAAAGAATGTATTTCCTCGACTACGCCGCTAGAGAAATGTTCAAAGGAATAGAAGACATGGTCATACGCATTATAAATAAATAAATTTCGCAGTTTTCGTAGCTCTAGTGCTGATTTGGGTAACTTCGTCACCTCAGTATGCCTGACATCCAACGTCTCCAAGTTTTGAAGCCTCCCAATGGACTCGGGGAGATCCTTAACTTTGGTAAATCTCAAGCTCAAGTATCGTACGAAGTACAGATCACACAATGAATCTGGTAGACTTGTAACTTTTAGCCCTTCCAGATCCAATACTTTTAGGAACTTAAAAATTGGTGATAATGTGTGTAGAATAGACAAGGATGGCATGTCACGCCCAAACACAATTAAGGAGTGCATTTTAGTCATACCTTTGATCGATTCGATATATTCACCACACTTATGAATTGCTAAATGTCTAGCATTGCAATGAAGCGATGCTTCTTCTTTATCATATACCTTGCAAAAGTTCAGCTCTTCGGATATAGATAGAGCTAACTCTCTCATCATATCATGAATTCGACATCGTCTAACCCTTCCAAGATCATTTGTCTCAACAGCTTGAAGCACGCTCCTCTGGATCAGTTCCTTAAGGTATTCATCTGCAACTTCCTCCTTTGTCATGTTGGTCCTTTCTTTAATGAAGTCATTTGCCACCCACAGCCTAATCAATCTCTTTCGCTTGATCAAGTGATCTTCGGGAAAAATACTGCAGTACAAGAAGCATGGTTTAAGGTGGCACGGTAAGTCGTCATAGCTCAGTGATAGAACTCTTTCAAGAATTAGAAGCTGTTCATTGTTGCTGAACTCCCAAGTGAGGGTATTGTAAACAGTCTCCCATTCCGATTGGATCCTACCCTTAGATGACAAGAGACCTCCCAATGCAGCAATTGCAAGTGGTACACCACCACACTTCTTCACAATTTTTTGAGCCAAAGGCTGTAAAGCTTTGGGACAGGGCTCCTTCCCAAATGTCTCCCTAACAAAAAGCTTCAATGCCTCGACCTGGTTTAAATACGGAAGTGGGTAGACACGTCCTTGGTTTCCAAACCCATTTGCAACTCTTTCATCCCGAGTTGTAATGAGTATCCTACTTCCATTCCTGCTATTTGGAAGTGCGACCCTTAAATCATTCCATAAATTTAATTTCCATACATCATCAAGGATTACGAGGTACCTTACTGATTCAAGGTAGCTGTTGATCGCCTTCACTAGTTGGACTGCTTTCATATCTTCTACTGAATGACCTTCGAACTTGGCTGCTTCGTCTTTACTTTCCAGCAACTTGCATAGAATGTTTCGTAGTATCTCTTCTAATTTGAAAGATTGTGATACAGTAACGCAAACAATGTGTTCAAAGTGCTGTTTCACCTCAGGAGTCTTGCAGGCTTTAGCGGCGAGAGTGGTCTTGCCCAAGCCAGGCATTCCCAGCACCGAAATCACCATTCGTCGAGGCTCATCATCAATCAGCTCCAGGACAAGTTCCTGCAGTCTTTCATCCACTCCTACTAATCTGTCGTCGTCGATCAGATCAGCTACTTCTACTCGACGTGACAGACTCTGTCCAGCATCATACGAACTACTTTCCTCTATGTGAAGTTTATATCGGCCTCTTCTTTCTGAGATGTTATGAACCCTGCTTTTGAATTTCTGCAGTTGGGTTGCAAGTTGGTTCTTCTCCCAAATCTTAATCGGCAACCAACCACGGACTCCTTTGCCTTGTCCTTCTAAATGATACATGTATTTATCCAAAAGATCCTCAATGTCATTTGCAACCTCTCTCACTTGCATCACCCATGTTCCAATTCCCTCATCGGTGGTTGTCTTTCTATCTGCATCCCTTAAAAATGCTCGAATGCTTTGTAGCTCGCTCTTTATTTCGCAGACTTCATCATGGAACTCTCCCAACAAAGTTGCCTTCTCTTCTATGTAGCTACTCAGCTTCCCCAACAACAGATTTACAACAATCTCAGCCATGTTCACCCTTCTTCCAAAATGAATCTCTCGAGATAAAAAGAAAAAAACCCTTCACTTTATCTTCAGTAGCCAAGGAGTGGCAAGATGAGATGGAACAGCCCAGGAAGTCTTGATTGTGACTACCGGGAACGGTCGAAGAAGTCAAGAAGGATGGAGCCTCCTACCCAGATCCCAACAACCGTTGAAAACTTGAGAGAGAATCTATAAATTTTAAATTAAATATCATAAATAAAAGTCTTTGATCAATTTGACTTATTCTTTGAGGCTTATTTTGGGCTCGTCACGCTCGGAAAAACGGCCTCTACACATCCGATTTCATATTCAGATGGCAAATTACCACAATACCCCTACATTTTCATTCGTTCGAACGAATGTTCAGTTCATTTTGGTATTCGTTCGAATGAATACATGCATACCCTGCAATTTTGATTCGTTCGAACAAATGCTCCGTATAAATTTAATTCATTCAAATGAACGAGTGAACAGTAACGTGATTGTTCACTCATTCATTCGAGTGAACCAATGGAATGAATCGAATGCCCCATATAAATTAAAAAATAATGGTCTATCTTCCATATGCTATAGTAATGCATAGTGTATTAAATAATAAAATCTCATTTAAAACTTTAAAGTTATTTTTTAAGCATTGTGTATTTTTAAAATTTCTCAAAATGAATATACGGACTAATTACGATAATCTGATAAAAATACTTTAAGACTTCAAGGTCTTTTGACACTCCTAAATGTGTTTTTGGCACAGCCTAGGGATACCTATATTTATAAAACACTGTGTTTCAAGCATTTGGGAGTGTCAAAAGACCTTGAAGTGTTAAAGTATTTTTATCAGATTATCGTAATTAGTCTTGATATTTAATTTGAGAAATTTTAAAAATACATAGTGCTTAAAAAATAACTTTAAAATTTTAAAGAAAATCAATTCATTTGAATGAATCGAGTGAACAGTGACGCGCGTTACTGTTCACTCGATTCATTCCATTGGTTCATTCGAATGAACGGATGAACAGTAACACGCGTATTGTTCACTCGATTCATTCGAATGAATCAAATTTATACGTGGCATTCGTTCGAACGAATCAAAATTGCAGGGATATGCATATATTCATTCGAACGAATGCCAAAATGAATTGGCCATTCGTTCGAACGAATGAAAATGCAAGGGTATCGTGGTAATTTGCCACCCGAATACTGAATCGGGTGTGTAGAGGCAGTTTTTCCAGGTGTATAAATGTCGAGGCTTATTTTGTCATTCCCTTTTTGCCCCTGAGTTCTTAAGGTACAACATCTGGGTCCTCTTTCACGTGGCGAACACGTGATCGAATCATATTAATTAAATCTTATTTATTTAATTTCCAATCGTGATATCAGATAGATTAATTCGTATATTCATTTCTTCAATTAATCACCCCCTCATTTTCTCTAATTAATTAATTAATTCATATTAATTTCAATTAATTATTAAAAATTCATTATTTATTAATTCTAAAAAATTGGGGTGTCACAGTGTAATGACCCGACCGGATATTTCGGAGTTTTGGGGCCTTGGTAGAAGTGAGGAAAGTGTGGGCCCCGTGTTGGGTCCTAGTTTGCCCGATTTTGAGTTCGGACACTCGAAGGACATTTTGGTAATTTTGAATCATTGAATATTTTATCATTTAAAAAGTTTGAAAATCACACGTTATCTTCCTCAATGTTCGACGTTTGATTGTTTATGAGTTTCAATTTATTTATTTATTTTTGGAAATTTTAAGATTTTAAAAAAAAAAAAAAAGAAGAGAAAAATCCTAAGTTAAAACCCCCTCCCCCAAAAACCCTAAACCTTCATACCCTTTCCGCGCCGCACTGTAGCGAGTTGCTACAGTGCCGCCGCATCTCTTTCTCCCCCTTTTTTCATCTTCTCCTTCCCTTCTCTCCTCTTCCCTCTCTTCCAAACCCTAACCCTAATTACCGCCACCTCCTCTCTCTTCCCTTCTGATCTCCTTCCTCTCTCTAATTCCTTTTCTCTTCCCTCTCCTCGGTAAACCCTAATCTTCCCTTTCCCCCTAGGCATCACCGCCCTTCCCTTCTCTCTCGATCTCCTCTTCTCTCTTTGTCTCTCGGCCCAACCCCTATCTGCCGCCGCCCTCCCTCCTTCTTGCCCCGAGCAGCCTCAGTTTTGTCAGATCTGCCGGATCCCAGCCTCTTGCCCGCAGTCGGAAGTCCGGTCTCAGGTACCTCTCCCTTTTTCTATCTTCTCCTTTCTCCGTTTTCCCTCTTTTCCTTCCTTTTTCCTCCCCTTTCCTTCTTTTTCCTTCTTTTTCTTTCCTTTCCCTGTTTGGCTGAGTCGCTGAGCCGACTTGGTCGAGTCACCGAGTCGACTCGGCCGAGTTCAGTTTCAGATAGAGCCAGCCCAATCAGGTTCGGCCCAGTCCGACTCGGCCCAGGCCCAGTTCTGTTCGGCCCGCCCCGTTTCGACCCAGTTTCGGGCCCGACCCGATTCCAAACCCAGTTTCCAGTTTCGGGCTCAGTTTCGAGCTCGGTCCAATTTTGGACCCAGTTTTCAGTTTCAGGCCCACTCCAGTTCGGTTTGGACCCGACTCGCTTTCGGGCCCGTTTGTAGTCCGGACTTAGTTTGACTCATTTTGCCCGGTTACTTATCCTTGTGCTCTCGTTTCAACAGATCGAACTTCCTTCAACCCAGCGGACTCGTTTTCTCGCATTGGATTTCAAGGACACACACAGGTGAGGGAACTGATCATCACTTTTAGCATGCATCTATGCATCTTACCTCTCTATCAAATGTGCGGGTACGGAATACAGCGAATGGGGGTCATCAGTGTTATGAGCCACTCGGCAAGGGAACTGTTTATACCATTATGTGACGGGCCCCCATCCGGGTGTATTCGTATCCGATGCCCGCATAGGCATATATGAATTGATTAATTGATGTCATAATTGATTGATTGTGTGGCGACATGATCAGAGTTTATTTTGGTTGATAATATGTTAAGATGTCAGCATGTGAATATGTGATATGTGGTGGTATATGTTTGATCATGGTGTGATGTAATCTGGTGATAAAATGCCATATGACTATATGATGATTAGTTTGGACTGCTAGACATTATAACATGCTTGGATGTTAACATGCCAACCCGTGATAGATAATGATATATATGCATCTGATTATTATAGAATGAACTATGTTAATAGTATGTGTAGCGGTATTTGTGCATGCATATACCTAACATGTGTGGGATGCCGGTGGGACATGGGTACTAGGCCATATCAGGATCTAGAGACTCCCCCTAGCTTGTCGGGTAGTTAGGGTACGGATGTTATGTGGGACCGCACAGTGGACGCGGGATTGGGATTCAGACTCCCTTGTGGTTAGAGATGGGTAGTCGTAACCCCTTGCATGGATCAAATGGTCGGTCTGTCTTGTATTTCCCGGACGTACCTATGAGAGAAGCGTAATCTGATTTACAGAACAAGGTGCCTTGGAGTCCCAGATGATGACTAATTGGGAAGTAATTACGTTGACCCTATATAGGCCGTCAGGCTGAATGTTGGTCCACCCAAGGTAACCTTAGAAGTCCCTTGCGGTTTCGATACCCGAATGTGTGACGGGTGAGGTGATCCCTAGATGACCGAGTAGGCTAAGGAGGTGATTGCCTAGGTCGAGGGATGGGGCGGTGAGGAACAGCTCCCGCCAGTATGCCTTGTGGTCCTTGGATGACCGAGTAGGCTGAGGAGGTGCTCGCCTAGGTCAAGGGACGGAACGGTGAGGGACAGCTCCCGTTGGCATACTTTGTGATTCTCTGGATGACCGAGTAGGCTGAGGAGGTGCTCACCTAGGTCGAGGGACGATGCGGTGACGGACAACTCCTGCTGGTATGGTTTGTGATTCCCTATATGACCGAGTAGGCTAAGGAGGTGCTCGCCTAGGTCGAGGGACGATGCGGTGAGGGACTGCTCTCGCTGGTATGATTTGTGATTCCCTGGATGACCGAGTAGGCTGAGGAGGTGCTTGCCTAGGTCGAGGGACGATGCGGTGAGGGACAGCTCCCGCTGGTATGGTTTGTGATTCCCCGGGTGACTGAGTAGGCTGAGGATGTGCTCGCCTGCTCATTGATCGAGGGATGGTGCGGTGTGATGTGATGAGATATTTCAGGCTAGGACACCTGTATGGTGGGGGCATCTTGTGGTGTGATGTGGTAGTGTGTTTACCTACAGTTATGGTATTGGGGTTCATTGTTGAGACTTGTGTTGTAGGTGTTGACTCACCAGGAATTTATGGGTAGTTAACGAGTAAGTTCGGCCAACTCACTCGGTAGAAGGCCTATAGGATTCTGTGAGAGGTGGGTACATCAGTTGTGTGGAAACCAGCACATAGGGTCCAAGGTTATGGGTTTGACTATCGAGACTCTGGTGTTTGGTTGATGAGACCATCGATGAGTTTGGTTGGCAGTTCGTTGAGGAATGGTGAGGTGGTTACTCCCGTGTGGTAATCAGTTTGGGACTCTAGTGAGTCCGATTCTTGAGTTAGTCGTGGTATATGTGCGGGTTGTCATGAGAGGGTCATAGGTCTAGTTGAGGACTAGAGACCCGATCTGACTGAGGATCAGTCTGCGTAACCGTGGATGGGTGGACTATTGCGGTTGGGCACATAAGGGAGTTGCATTCGGTTGGTTAGAGGATGTCTTAGAGGCCCGGCTGACGTGGGCCTATGTGCTAGGGGTAGGGCACACGTTTGTATGGCTATGCATGTAGACGTCGTAGACATTGATATGTCCATATGATTATGTGCAGTGTATGCTTGATGACTTATGATGCATGTGTTACCCTCACTGGGCATGTAGAGCTCACCTCCTTGCCTCACAGGTACTTCATAGAGGGAAGGTTGGCGGGACCCTCAGTTGGACGTTGGGCGTAGAGTCGCAGTTTCCTAATTTCTAAGGGTCCCATCTTGTAATTGAGGACTTTCTGATGTATTTGAATTATGTGTACATTTCTTTAAGTGGGATGAATGTAATAATGGATGCTATAATTTGTAATTATAATTGATGCTTACGGTCTTTGGTTTACTGGTGGATTGCTATGGTTAGTATCCGAAATTGTATTGGATTGTTTTTAGGAGTTTGGATCAGTTTTAACGTGCCCGTAGCGGGACGGGTCATTACACACAGGGCCCACGATAATAAATTAATAAATGTCTAGACCAGCCTTGGACTTCTTTGTTAACCGACAAAAAATGTTTAAGAAATTCTTTAAGCTGAGTGTCTGAAGAATCCAACCATTTATTTTGTGTTAGGTGTGTGGAAACTGGAGAAAGAGTATTTTCAAGCAATCTATACTCTCTCTTTTTTTTTTGACATGTGAAACATCACACATAATCTTTTTTTTTAATTTACATGTGAAAAACTGCAGAATACACAAATAATCTTATTAGACCTGATAAGCAATCTATACTTTATAGTCCTTAAAAACAGTTATGGATTAATTCCTTAAAATGTTTCAGAGCAAATTAAATATTTTTTATTATAAATACTAACCTTAAATAAATAAAATATATTATTTTATAGTAATGATGGTGAAATATGTAATATATATATTTTTTTAATTTACATGTGAGAAACCGCGGGAACCAAATATAACTTCCACAGGGGATATTCACTGCCCTTAAGATACACACTACATGTGAGCTAGAGTCTCGCACCTTCTACTACCTAAGGCGGGAGGTTAACCAGTTAATCTATACTTAAGTGGGCTAAAAGTGTCATGAAGGAAAGATATATATTAGAAAGATAAATATTTTCATATCTACACTTTTATTGTCGGTCGTCGAACAATAATTCTTCTTCATTTTTCAAAAAAAAATAGTAACATAAATTACCGACAGTCAACTCAAAATCATGTATCCCAATAAGATGATTTAAATAAACATTTAGTTATTTATATAATACAATATGTAAAGCTCTCTTTCATTTCTTCCTCTTTTCTCTCTTTTCTTACAACGTATTTGCTCCTGCCGTTCTTAACGGATACGAATAGACATCAACATGAGTAGATTTTATAATTTAATCATTAATCGTGACAATCACGTAAATACGAATATGAAGACTTGACTTTATTATAGTCAAATTTTCAGTTTAAAATTATTTTCATCCAATAAAACAATTATATATCTTTTTCCACTCCTTTACAGTTAAAATCGATTTTATAAAGGCTTTACTCATTTTCATAGTTAACCTTCCAAATCCGGAATGAAATTCCCCTAATTCAGCAACTGGATTATCCATCTTAAATGGTAATCAGTCATTTAAATGCCAGCTAGCATTGTTTCTTTGCTAGCACTACAAACCTCAAGTTAAAATATAGGAAATTCTGTTGTGCCGCAATGGTGCATAGCGGCTACATTTTCTCTCTTCTAATTTCTTTTCAATTTTTTTGAAAAAAGGTCTGAAAATTTTATTGAAAATGTAAGAAATTCTAAGAAATTGTAATGGTATCATTAGGACGCAATCATTTAAATATTAAAATAATTTTTTCAAACTTTAAAAATCGATAATTTCAAATAATTATAAAAAATTAATGAAAAATCAAATTTTATCACTACATTAAACAAACATTAAGAAAAAAAATACACTGTTTCTATAAACATAAAAATATATTTCATAATAATGAAATTTAGTTTAAAAAAAGCGAACATGTTCATAGAAATATTTGAATGAGAGTGTGAGAAGAAGGAAATTAGAGAGGGTTTGAAAAACTTCAAAGAAAAAAAAATGGTGGAAGATGGCCCTGATTTTAAAGGCAAAAAAAATGTCCCTTTTTTACCCTTTTTTATCATTAAATGAAAACAACTGAATTTACGGCTATATCGTCCAATTTTAAGTCGATATGTATTGGCTGAATTTAATACCTATCATCCGAATTTCTGTGAGGCCATATTTATAAGGTTCGTCGCGGTTGATACATAGTGGATTCCTAAAATCTGCAGTGATTCCACAAATACACATTGTATCGACTGAATTCATTACCTAAAGTAGGCAAACATTACTTTCAATTCCTGTAATTTACCAGTTGGGTTCTCCTTATCATTATTCATATGCCAATCTAAATCCCATCTAAATGTCAATTAGAACCTGAGAACTCAAAGGATAATCCCATCTTATGTTATTCTACATTTGAAAACTTGCTCAATAATAGATTAATAAATTTCTAAGCCGGCCTTGGAGACTTGGACCTCTTCGTTAACAGATACAAATGTTTAAGAAATTCTTTAATCGAGTAGTCTAAACTCTAAAGAATCCAACAATTTAATTTGTGTTAGGTATGTGGAAAGATAATATTTTATATCTTCAATCCTTAACTATGAGTCGTGTTTTTCTTCTGCTGGTTAAAATATGGCTTCAAATTTCAAAGTGATTAGACAAAAATGTTTAAAAAGTCTATAAAATAGCAAATAGGTAATATAAATGTCAAAAAACACGTATCCATCAACTATTTAAGGCCCATGACTTACTTTCATTAGTTTGGATTGGGATGATTGTATGCTAGTGCAGCACATGCTATGAATAGAGACTCGAATGATAGAAGTTTTTTTTTTTAAATATCAAATGAAGGAAAAATATTAGCATTTAAAAACACTAGGGATAGTGGGTTCATCAGTGGAAATTTTACACTGGGTATTCTGCGATTTTCCACATGTAAATTAAAAAAAATGACTGAAAAATTATAGATTAACAATTGCTATGAATTTATTTAATACTAAATATTAGCATTTAATAAAATGCTATTATAGTATACTATAGAACATGAATTTCATATTAGAAACAATTTCTTTTGAAAATCCCTCTCCACAACATTCGTTCCAACGATTCCAAGAATCGTCCGATCGAACATTCTCGCCACAGACTTCTATCAGACGATTCCATTTTACATGGAATCGTTCGATCGGACGATAATTAACGGGAGTTTCAATCAGACTATCAAAACATAGAAGGGCAAATTGGTAATTTTATACCTAAAAATGAAAAGAGGTGTCTCCTGGCAGAAAAATGTGGTGTCTATATGGCTAACCAAAAAAATTGTTTAAGAATTTATGTTAGATAATTAGAAATATAAATGACACTATGTTTTAGTACAACCAATGGGCTTAAAAATCACTGAAGAATCTTAAAAATTCTAACTTTAATTTGAAGTTTGAAAGCCTCGCTAACTAGTCAATTTGATTCTAATCCTTAGAAAATGGTAAATATATCAGCTGGCCGATATATCGACCAATATTTTCCTCTCTCCTTCCGATTTTTATTTTTCTTTTTCTTTTAAAAGGAAATCAGAAAAATTACAGAAAATGAAGAAAATTATGGGTTTTATTGATATGTAAAATTATCATTAAATATCGGTCATTTACATATTTAAAATTTCTTTTTAATTTACAAAATTGAGAATTTCAAAATTTATTAATAAAATAATGAAAAAATACAAAAAAATAATTTAAGTGGTCATTAAATGAATCTTGTTTATTTGTTTATTAATTGTTTATGATTTGTTTTCGTGTTAGTAAATTAATTGTTTATGATTTGTTTTCATGTTAGTAAAGAAGAAACAAAAATTATTAGAAATAACTAAAAATAGAAAAAGAATTTTACAGCTTGATTTAGTTAATTTGAAAGATTTTTTGTACCCTTATTATATTTGTATTTAAAATAGAGAAATTTGTGAGAAAAATACACTAAAAATTGGGAAAGATACTTACTATTGGTTTTGGTGAGGTGGAAGAATTTGACCACCCTCATTCTTGTTATAATTATAAAAAAAATGATAGAAATTCATGTAAAAACTATGAAAATAGAAAAAAGATTTTAATAATTAGATTTGATAAAAAAAATTTAACAGTCATCTAAATGTCAACTAGCATCCTTTCTTTGCTAGCACTACAAACGTCGCGTTAAAAATTCACTCAGTGATGCATAGGGCCCGTTACGGCGGTGTATAGCGGCTACATTTTCTCTCTTTTAACTTTTTTTTTTTTGAAAAAAAAAAAGTCTGAAAATTTTATAGAAAATGTAGGACATTCTAAGATTCAAGAATATGTAATTGTATCATTAGGACGCGATCATTTAGACATTAAAATAATTTTTTGAATCTTTCAAAATCGATAATTTCAAATAATTGTACAAAATAATGAAAATCAATTTTTTTTAATTTACGTATGGGAAACCATAGGATACCTAGTGTAAAACTTCCACGGGTGAGCCCACTAATCCTAGGGCACCAAGATTAGGACATGAGGGCTCGAACCCACAGCCTCCCCCTTCTTGAGGCGGGAGGCAACTATTTAAGCTACACCCATGTGCAAATTTTATCACTACATTAAATAAACATTAACAAAAAAATACACTATTTCTATAAGCATAAATATATATTTCATAATAATGAGATTTCGTTTAAAAAAAACGAACATGTTCACGGGAAAATTTGAATGAGAATTTGAGAAGAAGAGAATGAGAGAGGGTTTGAAAACTTTCAAAGAACAAAAAAAATGTGGAAACAGGCCTTGAGTTTAAGGCAAAAGAAAGGTCGGCCATATAGACACCCGACTTTTGTTGCTCTATACACTCGATTTCAAAAAAATCAAGTGAAATTATCATTTTGACTTTCCGTCTTTTTTGTCCGAACGAACAGATAGTCCCTTTTGCATTCGTCCGAACAAATGAGCTTGTGGAGAGGAATTTTCAAAAGAGATCGTTTCTAAACCGATTTTTATAAACAAGTTATCAAAATTCATCTATTCTAAATTTTATGAAATCCGGGACTGATTTTAAAAAGGGTATAGTTTTGGACTTAAAAAATCATACCTAAAGAATTAAGGAAAAATAGTCATCCCTCTTAATTCTTTGGGTATGCTTTTTTAAGCCCAAAACTATACCATTTTCACTTAAAATTAGTCCCGGAGTTCATAAAATTCAAAGTAGATGAATTTTGATACATTGTTTGTAGAAATAGGTTGAGAAACTGCCACGTTTGAAAATCCGAGCCAAACACCCAAAGGTTACAGTTGGCATGGAGGCCATTTCTCAATCGATTTTTACAAAGAAAGTATCAAAATTTATTTACTCTGAATTTTATAAACTCCAAGACTAATTTTAATTGAAAAGGATATAGTTTTGGACTTAAAAATCGTATCCAAAGAATTTAAAAAAAAATGGCCTTCTTTCTTAATTCTTTGGATACGATATTTGAAGTCCAAAATTATACCATTTTCACTTAAAATTAGTCCCGGAGTTCATATAATTCAGAGTAGATGAATTTTGATACTTTGTTTGTAAAAATCGGTCAAGAAACGACCTCTTTTGAAAATCCCGCTCTATAGCCTATTCGTTCGGACGAAACAGATGGAAGGGCAAAATGATAATTTGCCACCTGAAAATGAAAATCGGGTGTGTAGAGAAAGAAAAGTCAAATGTCTATATGGCCGGCCCAAAAGAAATTGTCCATTTTTTACCCCTTTTTGCCATTAAAAGACAACAACCGAATTTAGAGCCGTATCGTCCAATTTTAAGTCGATATGTATCGGCCAAATTTAATGCCTATCATCTGAATTTATGTTAAGGCCATATTTATAAGGCTCGTCGCGGTTGATACATAGTGGATTCCTAAAATCTGCAGTGATTCTACCGATACACATCGTATCGACTGAATTCATTATCTAAAGTACGCAAACATTACTTTTAATTCCTGTAATTTTCCAGTTGGGTTCTCCTTATCATTATTCATATGCCAATCTAGATCCCATCTAAATGTCAATTAGAACATGAGAAATCAAAGGATAATCCAATCTAATGTTATTCTACATTTGAAAACTTGTTCAAATTTTAACGATTCTCTCAAAGGATTGGTGGTCTTGGAATTAGACCTTGGGCCCCACAATAATAAATTAATAAATTTCTAAGCCGCCCTTGGAGAGTTGGACCTCTTCGTTAACAGATACAAATGTTTAAGATAATATTTTATATCTTCAATCCTTAACTATGAGTCAATATGATTTAAGATGAAAAGCTTTCCTTGTCCTTGCACTGATTATTTTTCTTTTGTTGTTTAAAATATGGCTTCAAATTTCAAAGTGGATAGACAAAAAAAATGTTTAAAAAGTATAAAAAATAGCAAACAGATAATATAAATGTCAAAAAACACGTATCCATCAACTATTTAAATGCCATAAGAGAAGAAAAATGGAAAGTCGTTGGTTAAAAAGAATATTTTATATCTTCAATCCTTAGTCATGTTACTGTACATGATTTAAGATGAAAAGCTTTCCTTGTCCTTAGCATTTTAAGATTAAAGATCTCGAATGATAGAAGTTTGTTATTTAAATATCGGATGACAGGAAAAATTATAGGGTTAATTTTGAGTTAATTTTTATCATTTTTTTTAATGTTTATCTAAGATAATTCTAATTTAGGGAGTTTTCTATGAAAATAATTTAATACAATAATATTTATTGCATATATAATTGAATGGAGTTGAAAGTTGAAACCTTTCTATAGACCCAAAATCCAATTGGTTGAATGTCAATCTTTTAAATTATTCCTCATTTCTACTCACTTGATCAGTCAACTGTAACCTTTGCGCGTTTTACTCTGGTTTTTAAACGAGGTGGTTTCTCAACGTATTTCTACAAACAATGTATCAAAATTCATCTACTCTGAATTCTATGAACTCTGGGACTGATTTTAAGTGAAAGGGGTATAGTTTTGGACTTAAAAAATTGTACCCAAAGAATTAGGAGGGAATGCCATTTTTCCTTAATTCTTTGGGTACGATTTTGAAGTCCAAAACTATACTCTTTTCACTAAAAATCAGTATCGGAGTTCATAAAATTCAGAGTAGATGAATTTTTATACTTTTTTTGTAAAAATCGGTCGAGAAACAATTTCTTTTGAAAATCCCTCTCCACAACATTCGTTCCAACGATTCCAAGAATCGTCCGATCGAACATACTCTCCACAGACTTCTATCAGACGATTCCATTTTACATGGAATCGTTCGATCGGACGATAATTAACGGGAGTTTCAATCAGACTATCAAAACATAGAAGGGCAAATTGGTAATTTTATACCTAAAAATGAAAAGAAGTGTCTCCTGACAGAAAAATGTGGTGTCTATATGGCTAACCAAAAAAAATTGTTTAAGAATTTAAGTTAGATAATTAGAAATATAAATGACACTATGTTTTAGTACAACCAATGGGCTTAAAAATCACTGAAGAATCTTAAAAATTCTAACTTTAATTTGAAGTTTGAAAGCCTCGCTAACTAGTCAATTTGATTCTAATCCTTAGAAAATGGTAAATATATCAGCTGGCCGATATATCGACCAATATTTTCCTCTCTCCTTTCGATTTTTATTTTTCTTTTTCTTTTAAAAGGAAATCAAAAAATTACAGAAAATGAAGAAAATTATGGGTTTTATTGATATGTAATATTATCATTAAATATCGGTCATTTACATATTTAAAATTTCTTTTTAATTTACAAAATTGAGAATTTCAAAATTTATTAATAAAATAATGAAAAAATACAAAAAAATAATTTAAATGGTCATTAAATGAATCTTGATTATTTGTTTATTAATTGTTTATGATTTGTTTTCGTGTTAGTAAATTAATTGTTTATGATTTGTTTTCATGTTAGTAAAGAAGAAACAAAAATTATTAGAAATAACTAAAAATAGAAAAAGAATTTTACAGCTTGATTTAGTTAATTTGAAAAAATTTTGGATCCTTATTATATTTGTATTTAAAATAGAGAAATTTGTGAGAAAAATACACTAAAAATAGGGAAATATACTTACTATTGGTTTTGGTGAGGTGTAAGAATTTGACCACCCTCATTCTTGTTATAATTATAAAAAAAATGATAGAAATTCGTGTAAAAAATATTAAAATAGAAAAAGATTTTAATAATTAGATTTGATAAATTTGAAGAATTTCATTAGCCTTGACATGGAAGTAAAAGCGTTTCGTATAGAAACGGCTAAAATAGAAAAATAAGGATTTTAGAAATGAAAATGTTGGATTAAAAAAAAGGAATAACTTTTATATCTACTTTATAGAAAAATCCATTAAATCAAAAACCTTCTAAAAAAATTTAACAGTCATCTAAACGTCAACTAGCATCCTTTCTTTGCTAGCACTACAAACGTCGCGTTAAAAATTCACTCAGTGATGCATGGGGCCCATTTTCACAGTTACGTCACAACGGTGCATAGCGGCTACATTTTGTCTCTTTTAACTTTTTTTTTTTTAAAAAAAGTCTGAAAATTTTATAGAAAATCTAGGACATTCTAAGATTCAAGAATATGTAATTTTATCATTAGGACACGATCATTTAGATATTAAAATACTTTTTTGAATCTTTCAAAATCGATAATTTCAAATAATTGTAAAAAATAATGAAAATTAATTTTTTTATTTTAAATTTACGTGTGGAAAACCGTGGGATACCTAGCGTAAAAATCCCACGGGTGAGCTCAATAATCCTAAGGCACCAAGATTAGGCCATAAGGGCTCGAATCCACAACCTCCCGCTTCCTGAGGTAAGAGGCAACTATTTAAGCTACACCCATGTGGATATGAAAATCAAATTTTATCACCACATTAAATAAACATTAAGCAAAAAATACACTATTTCTATAAACATAAATATGTATTTCATAATAATGAGATTTCGTTTAAAAAAAACGATCATGTTCACGGAAAAAATTGAATGAGAATTTGAGAAGAAGAGAATGAGAGAGGGTTTGAAAATTTACAAAGAACAAAAAAAAATGGTGGAAACCAGCCTTGAGTTTAAGGCAAAAGAAAGGTCCCATATAGTCACCCGACTTTTCTTTCTCTATGCACTCGATTTCAAAAAATCGGATGAAATTACTATTTTGCCCTTCCGTCTTTTTTGTCCGAACGAACAGATAGTCCATTTTGTGTTCGTCCGAACGAATGAGCTTGTGGAAAGGAATTTTCAAAAGAAGTCGTTTGTCGACCGATTTTTATAAACAAATAATCAAAATTCATTTACTCTAAATTTTATGAAATCCGGGACTGATTTTAAGTGAAAATGGTATAGTTTTGGACTTTAAAAATTGTAGAAAAAATGATCATCCCTTTTAATTCTTTGGGTACGCTTTTTGAAGCCCAAAACTATACATTTTTCACTTAAAATTAGTTTCGGAGTACATAAAGTTCAAAGTAAATGAATTTTGGTACATTGTTTGTAGAAATAGGTTGAGAAACCGCCTCGTTTGAAAATCCGAGCCAAACGCCCAAAGTTACAGTTGGCATGGAGGTCATTTCTCTATCGATTTTTATAAATAAAGTACCAAAATTCATCTACTCTGAATTTTATAAATTCCGAGACTAATTTTAAGTGAAAAGAATATAGTTTTGAGCTTAAAAATTGTATCCAAAAAATTTAAGAAAAATGGCCTTCTTTCTTAATTCTTTGGGTACGACTTTTGAAGCCCAAAATTATACCCTTTTCACTTAAAACTAATCCCGGAGTTCATATAATTCAGATTAGATGAATTTTGGTAACTTGTTTATAAAAATCGGTCGAGAAATGATCTCTTTTGAAAATCCCTCTCCACAGCCCATTCGTTCGGACGATTCCATTTGACATGGAATCGTTAGTTCTGACGTTCACAACGTCAGAACGAACACATAATCGACTATCGGATGAAACAGACGGAAGGGCAAAATGATAATCTGCCACCTAAAAATTAAAATCGAGTGTGTATTGAAAGAATATTTTATATCTTCAATCCTTAACCATGAGTCATGTTACTATATATGATTTAAGATGAAAAGCTTTCCTTGTCCTTGTACTGATTTCTTTTTTCTTTTGCTGGTTAAAATATGGCTTCAATTTTCAAAGTGGATAGACAAAAAATGGTTAAAAAGTCTAAAAATTAGCAAACGGGTAATATAAATGTCAAAAAACAAGTATCCATCAACTAAGAGAAGAAAAATGAAAATAGAAATGGATTCAGTAAGTAGCATTATTAAAAGGCCCATGACTTGAAAGATTGGATTGGAGCAACTTCATATACTACTGCACAAAGAAAAAAAAAGGAGAAAAATAATTTCTCATTAACCCAAGTCCAATGCGTCAAATAAAATCATTTTACAAATCTGCCATTAGAAATCTAAATTGCGATGCGATGATGCTTGATTTTGACAAAGCTACCTACTTTCATCTTCTTCTCTTGGATCAAACAAATATTACTATATACAGTACCAGTGATATTCAGACCCGAAGAAGAGAAAAATGTACCTTTTGAGAGTGTCTTTGAATTTGAATTGAGATGGGTCACTCTTTTTATTGTGGATCAAATGGAATAGAAGATTATTGGATGCTTCTTCTCTGTGATTCAATGACAAAAGACATTCTTTCATGTCCTCGTGTTGGATTAAAAAAATGTTATATATATTGATGTAGGATAGGTATTGATCTGAAAATCAAAATCTCATCCGAATTGAAAATCCAGCCACAAAATCGAAAAGATTTAAGAAGTTTTTATTTTTAGTTTGTTTCTATTTTTATATTTGTAAAATTAAATTTATCTAGATTTATTTCTATTTTAATTTACTGTTGTCGTTTTTAGTTTTGTTGCTAGTAGCATTGGTGTTTTCTCCAATTTTGTGCTCTGACTGGGCCTGGTTTTCTCTGGCTTGGGCCTGTGGTTTGTTGTTTTTATAGCCTGAGCATGTATGCTCTTTGTTTGCTTGGCCCGGGATGAGGGCTTTCTAATTTGTTCTTTTGGGCCAACTTTGGACCCGATGTGTTGCTGAATTCTTTCTGGCCTGACCCGGGCTGTGGGCTCTTTTTTGTATTACTTTCTATGGGCTTTCTCAGCTTGAATGAAATTCTAACCATTCATTAAAAAAAAAAACCATTAACCCACTCCATTCAAATCTCATTTAAACCTTATCTTATTTAATCCATTTATCTTTCAACCTTTGACCCCATTACCCATCTAATCAAGCCAACTCACCCAAGTCTATCAATTTTGCTCGAGTCACTTGTCCACATAATATCCTATCCTTTTCGCGCTGCACCCAGGGCCGGCCCTGAGATTTCAGGGGCCCTAGGCGAGATTTTTAAGATGGAGCCTTTATATACTCGTAAAAAATAAAATTATATAATTTTTTTTTACAATGCGTGAAGCTAAATAAAATATTATAATAAAGTATTATTTAAAATTTATTCTTATTTTGAGAAGCAAAATTACTAATTAAATTACAATATTTAAGTTTTTTTAACATTTATTTTTTAATAGATAAGATAGCTAATTTATTCAATATTTCTTGTGACATTTTAGACCGAAGATAAGATTTTATCAATTTTAATTTTGAAAAACTTATTTCTGCATAGGTAACTGTAATTTGTATAATTAATATTATTTTATAAGCAATTCATGCATTTGGAAAACAACAATTCATTCTTTTGGTAATGCATCTTTTATCATATGGAGTGTGACATTAATGCAAATTCTCATTTGAAACGAATATATTATTATTATTTTAATTTTTCATTTTTTTGTATTTTTTAAAAAATTAAAAATTATCTTAATTATAATGATTTATAATTGTATATTAGTTCTAATAAAATCTACATTGATCAAATGAATAAAGTTATGTTTTTTCATCTCTTCAAATTTTAAAAGCTTTAAATTATTTTTAATTCAAAATTATCAACTCAATATAGATTTTTCTTTCTCTTTATTTAGATGATAGATATATTTTAAAAGAGTCTTTATTAATTAAAATTATTTTATTATTATTATTATTATTAAACTCAATAAAATGAGAATTATAATAATTATTATTATGATTGTTAGTATCATTATTTTAATTTTTTAAGAAATCTAAGCTTTTTCATTATTATTATTAAATAATTTGATTAAAAAAAATTACGAAATTATTATTATTATAACACAGCCGGGATTTGATCCTAGTCCTTTTTCTATAGAGGGAGAATTTTAACCAACCAGACAAAAATGTATATCTGACTTAAATAGACATTATTAAATATTTAACATATAGTAAAGGAACTTATGGACTTGGGGGCCCTTTTTTATTTGGGGGCCCTAGGCGACCGCCTATTTCACCTATACCCAAGGCCGGGCCTGGCTGCACCAATGAATCTTTTAAGTGTAAATGGGAATGAGAAGGCTTTCTCTAGGATCAAAAGAAGAGAGGATTTTCGTATACTTTTTTTATACAACATATTAACCAATGTTATTAAACCCGGGTTGGACCGCGGTTCAACCGCGGACCAGCTTCAGCACGGGTCGGTTATATTAAAAATCGTTTATGCTTATAAAACCGTATAAAGCAAGTCAAACCTGTGGGTTTAACGGGTTTCACCGGTTTTACATAAAAACCCGTAACCCGTGCAAAATGGTGATAAATGTTTTAAAATAAAAATAATAATTTTTCAAATAAATTCAACTAGAGAAACTTACAAAGGCCTTCCCTTGGCTGGCCATTTAGACACCGGATTTTTCTTTCACCAGATACGAGATTTTAAATTTCCGTGTGAAATTACCATTTAATCCTTCTCTTTCTGCACCGTTGAACACCCATTCAGAACATTTTTTATGCGTTCGAACGGTCTGACCATTCGAATGTGACTTTCAATGTAAAAGTCCACCATTCAAATTTAATCTCTTAACTTATATAAGTTAAGATCGTTCAAACGGCCTATTAAGAATGTTCGAACGATGTTAGCTTATATAAGATCTCTTAACCCTTTCAACCCATTAAATCCGATCCCGCTGCGGCACAATATAAGTTTTAAAGACTAATTTCATGAGCTGAGCCAATTTATTTAACTAAACTGGCTAAAAAACAACATGAAGGCAAACCACCACATATTCTATAATTCAAGTATATTTGTTTGTCAAGAGTTTAAATTAGACTCGTGTTAAATTTAAGATGACCAATGCTATATCCTCAGATGAAATTGTGATTTAATGACAAAAGACACACCTTCATGTTCTCATCTTGGATAAAAAAATGTTATATATATATATATATATATATATATATATATATATATATATATATATATATATATATATATATGTGATAAGCACAGAAAAATGATAATTTCACCCTTAAATATTGGATTAATTAGTTCTTTAATTTTGTTTATTTTGTATTATTATTGCAATATATTATATATTTAAAAATATTAGTGTTTATATCTCATTTTATCTAATTAATGTGTTTTATGTATTTTTAGGTTGAATTATTTTCTAAACCCGAAGACAACCTGATTTGGTGGAATGTTTGATTTAGAGCAATCGGTTCAACAAATTTCATACAAATGAAAATAGAATCAAATGAGAACAAGCTTATGATGAGTGTGTAGATTATGGGTGCATGGCTGAAATATTCGTATCCTCAATCTAGACATCAGAACATCGGTGATCAAACCAGAAGGTACAAAGAGGAAGAGTCAGATACAGACATATCTAGAGCACAATGAAGGGCCCGGATTGCAACACCTTGCGCTTGATAGTGAAGATATATTCAGGACCGTGAAGGAGATGAGGCAGAGGAGTTGTGTTGGGGGTTTTGAATTCATGTCATCACCTCCATCAATGTATTACCTGAATCTGAAGAACAGAGCTGGAGATGTGCTGACAGAGGCAAGAAAGCAATGAAAAGAATCAAAGCAAGCAACAGAGTTTTTCATGAGAAGCAACCGGCAGCCAGCGTCCCTAAACTGAATGGAATTTCAGTTTCTTAGAACATTCATCGTTGAGCAAAACATAACATTGCAGCAGAATGGAAAAGGCAACAGAAGATTGAGTAAGAAAAGAGATAAGAATAGAAGTATGGAAGGGCTGTTTTCGAATAGAAAGAGATGGGTTTGCTGTGACCAAGAATGAAAGAAGAAAATAAGGAAAATCAGAAGGAAATCTGCTGCCGTTTCAGCGAAAGAAACCAGCATGAGCTGGCCGATCCTTGCTTATCCCTTGCATCTAAACTGAAGAAGAGAAGAGATGGAGATCAAGATAGGAAGGCATGAAAATAGGAGGAGGAAACAGAGGAAAGCTGGGGTGGTAGCTGCGAATAAAACAGAAAAAAGAAAAGAAGGTGGCTGCCGCTGAGAAGAGTGGAGAAAAATAGAAGCTGTCGTGTAACGAGAAGGAAAGAAACGGCCTGAGTAAATAAAATTGGAAAAGTGGGTCCCACTTGGCCTGGCCTTATTTTGTCTCTCTAACTTTGAGCACCTCGACAGCATAGAGGAACAGGACAAAACATCGAGAAGAAGGCTCGGCTCTGAGAGAGAGACTGTAGCATTGGCTCGGAATCTCCTTCGATGGTTTGAATTTTATTTTTCTCTCTCTTTTATTTTAATTTTATGATGTCTTTTATTTTAATTTTATGATGATGTCTGGTTAATTTTTTGTACTAGGGTTGAGGATGAAATCCCAATAATAAAATAATATTTTTTTATTTGTTTATTTAATTTTTGAATATATGTGTTTAATTATTTATGATTTATGTTTCATTAGATTAACTAGATGTTAATTATTTCCACTACTAATATCATATATTTGTGGTAGTTAATATTAATATTTGATTCATCATTGCTTGGCGTTTAAATTACTTTAAAAGTAAAACCCTTTGATTCATTGTTTTCTTTTATTTTTAATTTAAATATATTGGATGCTTAAATTAATCATTTTAATCCATTGTCTTTTAAATTAAAACAGGATACATTGAATCCTTAGAAATTACATCTTTAAAAGCAAAGGAAAATCAGAATTTTGAACACCATATTAATTAACTTAAATGTTTAAATCTTTAAAACTGGAAATTAATAAATAAATAATTCGAATATTATGGATTTAATGGTGGTGGAATCCAATACCTTAGTAATTTCTCTCACTTGATTTAATCTCCATTTTCAGTTGTTTTAATTAATTTTGCAATTTCAATTCAATTATTCTTATGAAAAAATTGTTAACTAGGTTAAGGTTAAAATATTAGGCTTTTTAATTTATTTTCCCGTTCATTCTAAATCAAGTCCTTATGGGTTCGACCTCGCACTTGCATATCTCTATACTCCAATTTGATTATATCTCTATAGTCTAATTTGATTCGTACACTTGTGAGTAATTATAAATTTAAACTTTGCACAATAATATGATATTCTGGGGTAAGACCCAAGAGAAAAATAAATCTTTCAAGAGTGTATATTGGAATGAGAAGGCTTTCTCCAGGATCAAAGAAGAAGAGGATTATCGCATACTTTTTCTATACAACTTATTAACATGAAAAAGCATTATATAAGTTCAAAAGTCAAATCCAAAGACTTGGTTTCGAAGAACTACTTCATGATTCATAGAATAATCTAAAGCATGCACAAGTGTTGTAATTAACATATCTACTATCCTCTGGAATTAGACTCAAGGACTGTTCCTAGACGGGGTTAAAAGAATTAGAGGTGGCTGGGCATTGATGTCTTGAAGCATCCGTGCATCTATGCCACTTGAATTTACCATTTACCAATTGTACTACAAGTTCTCGTTGAGAAGGCAAAGATGTGCTACAAAACCAGCTCTTGTATATAGCAGTATAGATGGATAAGTAGATAGATAGATAGTTTATTGATTGATATGTAATAGAAATAGAGAGAGAGAGAGATTGAGTTCTTACCATCTATGCCGGTTGGAGCTCGCCGTGGAAAGCGAAATGATTGAAAATAGTCCATCATCCTAAGCTGCAGCCTTAATTCTGTAGAAGAAAGTACAAAATGAGAAAGAGAGAGAAACACAGTCCCCCATATGTTTTGCAAGAAAAATTATAAGAAATTTACGGACTCCATTCTTGGACTTATTATGGTATGATCAATGCAAATTCCTGACATATATCCCTTGTGATTTGTTATACTCATAAAACTAAAACAATTAGAGGTGGCTGGGCATTAATATTCTTTCCCTTGCAGACTACTTGATTGTTAATGATGAACTACAATGAATGGTTATTTACCTACCCAAGCCTAGTCCTGTTGTCAAGCAAATTATGCAGTTCCCAATAAATTGGAATTCTCAGGCATTTCTGAGTTTCAGTTCTAGAATTCAACCAAAGAGACCATTCCCAATAAATTTTATTTAAACGGAGAAAAAAAAAAAATACAAGCAACTACTCAAGAAGAGAGGACATTCTCATTCTTTGAATGATCTTAATTTACTACTCACCTATCATCTCATATACGAAATCCCATGGAACATCGAGCATGAGCACATCTGGTTTCCTTGTAAGGGAATGAATATTCAGTGATCTCAATGCCATACAACGGATCAGTGCCAGCTGTTGGATGCAAGGCATTGCCCCTTCCTCTATCTCTATGCAATTTAATTGTATAAAACCAACTAAAGTCAGTATCTTGAGCTTATTGAAGCAACCAGCTTGAAAGCAGAGCCTTTCGCATCTATGTACATATACGAATTCAAGGAATACCAAGCTAGGCAAGTGTTGAAGAGGGGCGAGTGGATTTTCTTCTTCTGTGAATATGGACCATCGCAACCACAGATGTGTTAGACTTTGAAGAGAGCTAAACCATTGTGGCACCTTCTTTAGGAGACCCCCCAAATGAATCTGTTGAAGATGGGGAGGCGGATCAGATAATGCCTCCAATTCAAGTGGCACATCTTCATGAATTGCCCATATGCTCAAGTGAATAAGTTTCCTCATTTTCTGAATGGAATTGCACAAATCATTTCCATGGCCTGTTTTTACCTTTGAAATTTCAAATCTTCTCAGTTGAGTTAAGCATCCAATTTGTTTAACAATCTTGTCATTTGCTTGTATGTCCACAAGACACTGCAGATTGGTGAAAGAATGTATTTCCTCGACTACGCCGCCAGAGAAATGTTCAAACAAAAAGAAGAAATAGGGGTACGCAAGATTCAAATTATAAATAAATAAATTTCGCAGTTTTCGTAGCTCTAGTGCTGATTTGGGTAACTTCGTCACCTCAGTATGCCTGACATCCAACGTCTCCAAGTTTTGAAGCCTCCCAATGGACTCGGGCAAATCTTTAACTTTGGTATATCTCAAGCTCAAGTATCGTATAAGGTACATATCACACAATGAATCTGGTAGACTTGTAATGTTTAGCCCTTCCAAATCCAGTACTTTCAGGAACTTAAAAATTGATGATAATATGTCTAGAATAGACGAGAATGGCATGTGACAATCAAACACAATTAAGGAGTGTATTTTAGTCATACCTTTGCTCGATTGGATATATTCACCACACTTATGAATTGCTAAATGTCTAGCATTGCAATGAAGCGATGCTTCTTCTTTATCATATACCTTGCAAAAGTTCAGCTCTTCGGATATAGATAGAGCTAACTCTCTCATCATATCATGAATTCGACATCTTCTGACCCTTCCAAGATCATTCGTCTCAACAGCTTGAAGCATGCTCCTCTGGATCAATTCCTTAAGGTATTCATCTGCAACCTCCTCCTTTGTCATGTTGGGTCTTTCTTTTATGAAGTCATTTGCCACCCACAGCCTAATCAGTCTCTTTCGTTTCATCAAGTGATCTTCTGGAAAAATACCGCAGTACAAGAAGCATGGTTTAAGGTGGCACGGTAAGTCGTCATAGCTCAGTGACAGAACTCCTTTAATAATTAGAAGCTCTTCATTGTTGCTCAACTCCCATGTGAGGGAATTGTAAACATTCTCCCATTCCAATAAGGTCCTACCCTTGGATGACAAGAGACCTGCCAATGCAACAATTGCAAGTGGTATGCCACCACACTTCTTCACAATTTTTTGAGCCAAAGGCTGTAAAGCTTGGGGACAGGGCTCCTTCCAAAATGCCTTCTTAATAAAGAGATTCCATGCCTCTTCCTGGTTTAAAGGCGAAAGTGGGTAGACACGTCCTTTGTTTCCAAACCCATTTGCAACTCTTTCATCCCGAGTTGTAATGAGTATCCTACTTGCATTCCTGCTATTTGGAAGTGCGACCCTTAAGTCATTCCATAAATTTAATTTCCATACATCATCAAGGATTACGAGGTACCTTACGGATTCAAGGTAGTTGTTGATCGCCTTCACTAGTTGGACTGCTTTTATATCTTCTACTGAATGACCTGTATCCTCGACTGCTTTCTCTTTTGCTTCCGGCAACTGGCGTATAATGTCCCGTAGTATCTCTTCTAATTTGAAAGATTGTGACACAGTAACGCACACAATGTGTTTAAAGTGCTGTTTCACCTCAGGAGTCTTGCAGGCTTTAGCGGCGAGAGTGGTCTTGCCCAAGCCACCCATTCCCACCACTGAAATCACCATGCGTCGAGGGTCATCATCAATCAGCTCCGGGACAAGTTCCTGCAGTTTTTCATCCACTCCTACTAATCTGTCGTCCTCAATCAGATCAGCTACTTCTACTCGATGTGACAGACTCTGTCCAGCATCATACGAACTATTTTCCTCTTTGTGAAGTTCATATCGGCGTCTTCTTTCTGAGATGGTATGAACCCTGCTTTTGATTTTCTGCAGTTCGGTCGCAAGTTGGTTCTTGTCCCAAATCTTATTCGGCAACCAACCACGGATTCCTTCGCCTTTTCCTTCTAAATGATACATGTATCCATCCAACAAATCCTCAATGTCATTTGCAACCTCTCTCACTTGCATCACCCATGTTCCGATTCCCTCATCGGTGGTTGTCTTTCTATCTGCATCCCTTAAAAATGCTCGAATGCTATGTAGCTCGCTCTTTATTTCGCAGACTTCATCATGGAACTCTCCCAACAAAGTTGCCTTCTCTTCTGTGTACGTACTCAGCTTCCCCAACAACAGATTTACAAGAGTCTCAGACATGTTCACTCGTCTTCCAAAATGAATCTCTCGAGATAAAAAGAAAAAAACCCTTCCCTTTATCTTCAGTAGCGAAGGAGTGGCAAGATGAGATGGAACAGCCCAGGAGGTCTTGATTGTGACTCCTGGGAACGGTCGAAGAAGTCAAGAAGGATGGAGTCTCCAACCCAGATCCCAACCAGCGTTGAAATCTTGAGAGAGAATCTATAATTTTTAAATTAAATATCATAAATAAAAGTCTTTGATCAATTTGATTTAATTAAAATATAAATTTATAATTATTTGATAGAAAAATCTAATAAATTTCTTTAATAGCCTATCAAATCATTCAATTTTTTTATTTTTAAATAGGTCAACTCTAAGCATGTTGATAGGCAAATACATAGATTTAACTCTTTAACATTTTTATACTTACGCTCACGGGTCCTATACGTATTAAGTAAAAGTGTCAAGAAAATATATATAAAAAATAAGGAAATAAAAAAATATTATTTATTCGTAAGGCCATTACAAGTTTACAACCATAGTCACAAATACCGTTCTCGAGATATTAACGGGAACTGTTAATAACGGGATATTTTCAAATTCTCGGATTTTTAACGAGAATTTAACGGGAAAATCTCGCAGAAAATATAAATATTTAAAATAATAATAAAAATTAATATAATAAAGGGATTTTTTCTGAAGTTTGCATTATGAGATAATTTAAATCAAATAAAGGGATTTTCAAATTTACAATCTGAAATAAATTTAATTATTTAAATAATAAAATTTATTTTAAAATTTTAAAGTTATTTTTTTAGCAGTGTATACTTTGAAAATTTCTCAAATTAAATATCCGGACTAATTACGATAATCCGATAAAAACACTTTAAGACTTCAAGGTCTTTTGACACTCTTAAATATTTAAAACACTTTATTTTACAAATAAAGATATCCCTAGGGTGTGCCGAAAACATATTTGGGAGTGTCAAAAGACCTTGAAGTTTTAAAGTATTTTTATCACGTTATCGTAATTAGTCCGGATATTCAATTTGAGAAATTTTGGAAATACACAGTGCTTAAAAAATAATGTGCATAGTGTATTAAATAATAAAATCTCCTTTAAAACTTTAAAGTTATTTTTTAGACACTGTGTATTTCCAAAATTTCTCAAATCAAATATCCGGGCTAATTACGATAATTTGATAGAAATACTTTAAGACTTTAAGGTCTTTTAATACTCCTAAATATGTTTTTGGCACACCCTAGAGATACCCTTATTTGTAAAATACTGTGTTTTAAATATTTAGGAGTGTCAAAAGACCTTAAAGTCTAAAAGTATTTTTATCAGGTTATCGTAATTAGTCCGGATATTTAATTTGAAAAATTTTCAAAGTACACACTGCTTAAAAAATAACTTTAAAGTTTTAAAATAAATTTTATTATTTAAATAATTAAATTTTATCCATGTTTCCTGGTGTCGTGTCCAGCGGGTGTGTGTACGTGAATGGGATAGCGCCAGTGAAGCACTGCAGATGACGTGTGTCTGTCAACATGGGATAACCGTGTAAGTGGAAAAAATTTAAACGGTAAAAACGCGTTTTTAACGCGATTTTACCGTTTCTCGCGTTAAAAACGCGTTTTTAACGGTAAATTCCCGATAAAAACGGCATAGGCGATAAAATCACGTTTTTAACGCGGGAACGTTATTTTCCCGATACTTTCGCAGTAAAAACGAAAATATCGGCGGTATTTGTCACACTGATTACAACTGCTTCAGAAAAACTTATGTACACATTTTAAATACGTACACCATACATTTATTATGGGATTAACCTCATATGAATAGATGGAATGCACGATATAATTTAAAGAAATTTTTTCAATCTATTCATCATAACTTTTTGAAATGTTCCATAAAAAAATCAATAGTTTTATAACAATCAAATTTTCAAAATTTATAATCACAAATCTATTATAATCGGATGAAGCGTAAGTTTTAAACCATCATTAAATATCTAAACCATTCTAAACAGACTCTCTAAACAGAGGAACTTGAGAAATCTCTCAGTCGTTTTGACCAATTATCATTTTTTTCTAAAAAGATAAACCTAACAGTATATTTGATTATTCGTCTTTTGAATTAATTAATTTGACTTCTGAAACAAAAAATCTCATCAGTAGTGAATGTTCTGATTGGATAATTACCCAAGGAGTATCAATTAAACAAGAATAATATGATTACTTAAGTTCAGTTCTATTTTATCTAATTAATTTGAAATTTTAAAATTATATAAAGAAATAGATGGAGATTGGGAATTCACCTCCCTTTTATACATTTCTTTAAACGACAAAAATGTTTAAGAAATTCTTTAAACAAGTAGTCTAAAGAATCCAACAATTTAATTTGTGTTAGGTGTTTGGAAACTGGAAAGAGAGTATTTTAAAGCAATTTATACTCTCTTTTTTTTTTTTTTTGATGTGTGAAACCTCACCCATGATCTTATTAGAACTACGGGATAAGCAATCTATACTTTATAGTCTTTAAAAACAGTCATGGATTAATTCCTTAAAATGTTTCAGAGCAAATTAAAAAGATTTAAATATTTTTTATTATAAATACTGACCTTAAATAAATAAAATATATTATTTTATAGTAATGATGGTGAAATATGTAATATTTTTTTTTTAATTTACATGTGGAAAACCACATGAATCTAATATAACCTCGAAAGGAGATACCCACTGACATTAGGATACACACTACATAGAAGTTAGAATCTGGCACCTTCCATTTTTTTTTGAGCGGTAAAGATGAAACTTCATTAATAAAAAGGAACAAACAACAAAAGAAGAGAACAATACAAGAGGGCCTAAGAGAGATAAGCCCAAGAGTAAACAACAAAAGAAAAAGAGAAAAAACTCAAAACATCAATCAGCCCCCCATAATATGAAAAACACCCAAGACTTGCCCATCAACACCATTTTTAGCACACAAATCTGCAAATCCATTAGCCGTCCGACTGATATGATTGAAGGAGACCTCCAAGCCCATAGAAAGACCCTTAATTTCCCTAACTATGGTGATCAGCCTCCATGGAGGACGCCTCACACCCCTAGCCCATTTGATAGCGTTGGAAGAATCGCTTTCAATAACTAATTTAATTTCCCCCAAGCTCACCCCTAGAGTCAAGGCTCTCCTAATACTAAGAAGTTCCGCCTCATTAGATTCTTTAATCCCAATCGATTCCGAAAACAAAAGACGAATAGAGCCTTCATGATCCCTAAGAACACCCCCAATGCCAGCCGGTCCCGGCTTACCTCTCGACGCCCCATCCACATTAAACTTAAGGGATCCCAAAGGAGGAGGGGACCACCCAACAACCAATCTCCTCTGTTGACAGGGTGTAGCCAACATGCATCCATCCCAGGATTGATAGAGGTCCCTAGCCTTAAAATCTTTGAATGCCAAATTAGAACACAACCATGTACTCAATCTCCACTTTGCTTTTTGAAACAGATCCCCAAAATCCGAAGATTGCCCCTCAAAGATCCTTGCATTCCTCTCCTTCCAAATTGTCCAAGAAACCACCGCCGGAATAGAAATCCATGCAAGCTTCCTCTTGTTTCCAAAGCTTTGAATGAACCAAGATTCCATAAAGCTCTCCCAAGAACCAGACATAACCCAAGATACTCCCAACAGACTCAAAAAACAACTCCATAACCTCCATGAAAAGGGGCAATTGAGAAGAAGATGATCAATACACTCATCCGCTTCATTACAAAAAGGGCATTTATAATCAGCATCCACACTCAAAAGACCTCTTCTTCTTAATTCCAATCTTGTTAAAATTTTCTTTTTAGCGCAGCACCAGTTGAACAATTGTACCCTTGGGGGGGCTAGACTACTCCAAATCAGCTTCAGATGCCCAGGATACCCAAGATCCTCCAGGGATGCCAACTCAATCAAAGACTTGACCGAGAAGAGACCAGAAGAATCACCCGTCCAAACCAAATCATCTTCTCCATCTAGATCCAAAGGGAACTCACAAAGTTGGGCCTTAAGGTCGATGACACTTTCCATTTCAAAGGCTCTCAATTCTCTCCTGAAATCAAACTGCCAAAAGATGTTTCCATTACTCATACTATACATATCTTGAACCAAGGCATCTTTGTTCCTAGTTGCCCTGAACAACCTTGGAAACCTAACCATCAAAGGTAAGTCACCAAGCCACAAATCCTTCCAGAAGAGAGTCCGATTACCCTTACCAACTAGGAGACGCAGATTCCTCCTAAAAAGGTTACCAACCTCCGATCTGCCTTGACTAATGCTCCACCATGCTTTAAGAACCCTGGAGCCCAATCTATTAACTTCCTCCCCCAAACTCCAACCATTTAAATCCGCAGTTCCAAACTTGGCAGAAAGGATACGAACCCATAGGGCCTTAGGCTCTCTACCAAAACGCCAGCCCCACTTACACAATAAAGCTTCATTTCTCAATTGAATAGAGACCAATCCTAGACCACCATTCTTTTTTGTTTTAGTGACATCCGCCCAAGCTACTAAGTGAACTTTTTTCTTTGCCTCTTGATCACCCCAAAGAAATCTTCTGAACAATTTTTCTATTGTGTTAGCCACCCCTTTTGGTAATGCAAAGATAGAGAGGAAGTAAGTGGGAAGATTCACCAGCACCGATTTAAGAAGAGTGACCCTACCACCCAAGGATAAAAACTTTTTACCCCACCCAGCCAGTCTTCTTTCTATCTTTTCCAACACCGGGGACCAAAACTTTTTAATCTTTGGATTTCCACCAATAGGTAAGCCTAAGTACGAGAATGGTAGTTTCCCAGTTCCACAGCCCACGGTATCTGCCCACTCTTTCACCACTGAATTTTCCATCCCAACCCCAACAAGAGTGCTTTTACCCAAGTTGATCCGAAGACCCGAGACCAACTCAAAACATCTGAGAATAGCTCTAAATCCAACCACCTCCGATCTATTGTTATCACAAAAAAACAAAGTATCGTCTGCAAATTGAAGGTGAGTGATCACCGGTCCTCCGAGGCACACTTCAAAACCCTTCACAATACCTAGATCCTTAGCCTTCAGCACTAACCTATTCAGGCTCTCTCCCACCATCGTGAAAATGAAGGGTGAGAGAGGATCCCCCTGCCTCAAACCCCTATTAGCAGAGATGGGGGTAGTGGGTGAGCCATTCACCAAAACCGAATATTTCGTATTTTCCACACATGCCTTCATCCACTTCCTCCACCTACTGCCGAAGCCCATCCTTTCAAATAAGTACTCCACAAATGACCAATCCACACAATCGTATGCTTTCTCCATGTCGATTTTAAACAACACTCCGGGTTTTTTCTCCTTTTTCCTCAAATGAACTAGTTCATTGGCAATCAAAACACTATCCAAGATTTGCCTCTTCTCAATAAAAGCTCCTTGTGATTCTCCTATGATATCTGGCAAAACTCTCTTTAACCTATCCGCTAAGACTTTGGCCAACAATTTATAGATACTTCCAACTAGGCTAATAGGGCGATAATGAGTCAACTCCGTGGGACCTTCTTTTTTCGGAATCAAGGTAATAAAAGTATTCTTTAGGCCCCTATTAATGATGCCATCATTAAAGAATTCACTGAAGAACCTGAATATGTCTTGGCTCACGATCCCCCAACAAGCCTTAAAGAATGCAAAATTAAAACCATCTGGGCCAGGCGCCTTATCACCTTCTAAGCTTTCTAGGGCCCCTCTAATCTCTTCCATAGAAAACTCCTTTTCTAGCGAAGCCATCAATTCCCCACTAATCTTTGAAAACTCTAAACCATCTAGAGTCGGCCGATGAGACCGAGGATCAACCTTAGAGGCGGAACTGAGAATAGAGAAAGGAGAGCCTGCACTCCTAGGGATTAAAGGGGGAAGAAAAATTAAAGCAAGAGAAGACAAGACCCAACCCAACAGGCAAGGGATAGAAGGTTGGCCCCAAGAGGTAAACACACCATTATAATTAAAGGGAAATGAAAGGAAAGATAGTACCCGGGCCTCTTCAGAAACTTCCATTACATGAGGCATTACCTATATGAGCTAAAAGTGCCTTAAACGAAAAAATTATATATTAAAAAGGTAAATATTTTCATATCATCATCCAACATACCTTTTATTGTCAGTTGTCGAACAATAATTCTTCTTCATTTTTCAAAAAAAAAATGATTTAAATAAACATTTAGTTATTTATATAATACAATATGTAAAGCTCTCTTTCATTTATTATTTCTCTCTTTTCTTACAACGTATTTGCTCGTGCCGTTCTTAATAGGTATTTAAGGTGAATAGACATCAACAGGAGTAGATTTTATAATTTAATCATTAGTCGTGACAATCACGTAAATACAAATATGCAAGTCTTGATTTTATTATAGTCAAATTTTCAGTTTAAAATTATTTTCATCCAATAAAACAATTATATATCTTTTTCCATTCCTTTACTCATTTTCATAGTTAACCTTCCAAATCCGGAATGAAATTCCCCTAATTCAGCAACTGGATTATCCATCTTAAATGGTAATTAGTCATTTAAATGCCAACTAGCATTGTTTCTTTGCTAGCACTACAAACCTCAAGTTAAAATGTAGGAAATTCCGTTGCGCCACAATGGTGCATAGCGGCTACATTTTCTCTCTTTTAATTTCTTTTCAAATTTTTTTGAAAAAAAGTCAGAAAATTTTATTGAAAAGGTAGGAAATTCTAAGAAATTGTAATGGTATCATTAGGACGCAATCATTTAAATATTAAAATAATTTTTTCAAACTTTCAAAATCGATAATTTCAAATAATTATAAAAAATTAATGAAAAATCAAATTTTATCACTACATTAAACAAGCATTAAGAAAAAAAAAACTGTTTCTATAAACATAAAAATATATTTCATAATAATGAAATTTAATTTAAAAAAACAAACATGTTCATAGAAAATTTTGAATGAGAGTGTGAGAAGAAGGAAATTAGAGAGGGTGGTTTGAAAAACTTCAAAGAAAAAAAAAAAGGTGGTGGAAGATGGCCTTGATTTTAAAGGCAAAAAAGAAATGTCCCTTTTTTTACCCTTTTTTATCATTAAATGAAAACAACCAAATTTACAGCCATATCGTCCAATTTTAAGTCGATATGTATTGCCCGAATTTAATGTGTATTGGCCAAATTTATGTAATACCACATTTATAAAATCCATTCCTAAAATCCACAATGATTCAGTTGATACACACCATATCGATTCGTTACCTAAGGTAGACAAACATTACTTTCAATTCCTGTAATTTACCAGGTGGGTTCTCCTTATCGTTATTCATATGCCAATCTAGATCCCATCTAAATATCAATTAGAACATGAGAAATCAAAGGATAATCCCATCTAATGTCATTCTACATTTGAAAACTTGCTCAAATTTTAACGATTATCTCAAAGGATTGGTGGTCTTGGAATAGACCTTGGGCCCCATAATAATAAATTAATACATTTCTAAGACGGCCTTGGAGACTTGGACCTCTTCCTTAACAGACAAACATATTTAAGAAATTCTTTAAAACGAGTTGTCTAAAAATTACTTTATTTATTCTACCTCTGAAAATTTGCTCAAATTTTAACGATTATCTCAAAGGATTGGTGTCTTGGAATAGAACTTGGCCCCCACGATAATAAATTAATAAATTTCTAAGCCGGTCGTGGACCTCTTCGCTAACAGATAAAAAAGTTTGAGAAATTCTTTGAAGTTACCGATATCGATATCCCCTTTTGGTTTAACGTACATCCCATTCTAAATTAATAAATAAAGTTTCAATTTTACCCTTGCCTTAAACTTTCCATTTAGGGGTTGCTTAATATTGGCTAAGAAGTTTCTCTCACGTCATTTTCTTTTTAATTAAAACTTGAAATAGCGACCGATATACTAAGACCAATTTAAAATCCCTCTTCCCACTTATTTTCTTTCCTCTTTTCAAGAGATAGTGATCCTCACATGAGAGGTTTGTTTAACCTGACATAGGAATTAGTAGATTTCTGATTTTACCCATGCATAAATAGTAAAATCAGACATTTTGCATGAAGTGTAAATTTTCGGCTAGCCGATTTACTGTTCATGTAAAATTTCGGCTAGCCGATTTACTGCTAATGCAAATTTCGACTAGCCGATGTTACTGTTCATGCGAATTTCGACGAGCCAATTTACTGCTCATGTAAAATTTCGGCTAGCCGATTTACTGTTCATGTGAATTTCGACGAGCCGATTTACTGTTTATTCGAGGGTTGATGAGCCGATTTTATTCTTCATGCGAAGGGTAAAATCGAAAATCTATTAATTCCCGTGTCTGATTACACAAAAAGCCTGTTTAGAGGATCGCTATCCTTTTCAAGGCTTTTCGTTTTAAGGTAGGAGTAAAATTGGAACTTTATTTATAAATTTAGAATCGAGGTGTATGTTAAAACAAAACGGGGGTGTCTATCCAGTCATGTTACTATGATTTAAGATGAAAAGCTTTGTTAGCCATATTTCTCATTTTTTTATAGTAAATAGATCTCACAAGAACCTACCCCGGCTATTTTGGCTTTTCTATGGACTCGGTCCCTAAGATGCCTTAGAGAAGAAAATCTACTTTATATATAAATATACGTTTTTATTAAAAAAATTATCTTTTAACATAGAGCATAAAATTTTATCGGCAAACATTACCTAAGCTACAAACCAGGGGTTTAAAATTTGGGTCAGCAAAATTTTTCTCTCTCCTTTTTTTTTTAACAAAAATGGCCGAAATCGACCAACATGATACAGCCGAGATATCAGCATATCAGCCGATAATTATAATATCGGCTGATATGATATGGTTTCAAAATCGTATCGTATCAATTCTGCAAATATTACTTTCCATTCCAGTAATTTATTAACTGGTTCTCCTTATCATTATTCATATACCAATCTAAATCCAATTTAAATGTTAATTGGAAGATGAGAACTCAAAGGATAATCCCATCTAGTGTTATTTTAGATTTGAAACTTGCTCTAATTTTGACGATAATCTCAAAGGATTGGTGGTGTTTTTAATAATAAATTTCTAGGCCGGCCTTGGAGTCTTGGACCTCTTCGTTAACAGACAAAAATGTTTTAAGAAATTCTTTAAAACAAGTAGTCTAAAGAATCCAACAATTTAATTTGTGTTACGTGTGTGGAAAGATAATATTTTAGCATAGGAATTTTTGTGAAAGGAGCATCTTTTGCTTCATTTCTCCTCACTTAATTTTTTAATTAACTATCCATTTTCTTTGTTTCTTTTCACAGAGGTATGTTGTTTTTTTCCTTATTTTCTTTTAAATTGATTTTGACATAGGAAAATTAGTGTAGACTTCAGGGTCATTCAATTATCCCTTTTTTTACATTAGAAATTGAAATCATGATAGAAATGAGTAGGACTTGGGTTACAATTCAGGTTAGAAGTGGGTCAGGTTGGGTTGTCAGGCTAAGTTAGGGTCGGATTTGGTTCTACAAGTTGGGTGAGCTCAATCTTATATGATATAGGTTGAATTGGATTTGTCAAAACACAACCCAACTTGCCCGAGTTTCACTCCTAGCTGCTCCTCATTCTGAATGTGGCTCAAAACCTGTCTGAAGTCATTATAAATGGAAAGGTTTGAGCACATATACCAACCACAAGTTGGACATTAGCTAAATTCTTGAACCCAATTATTTAACAGGTTGAAGTCGGAATTTTGTAAAAAATTCTGTGAAAAATCATCAGACTTTTCGACCCATTTAACCATTATACTTGTAGACCTGACCCATTTTTCCCTCTTTAGAAATTATTTTGAAATTTATAAGAAAACTGACCATTCATATTGAGAAGTAGACATAATAAACTACAAGTGAACAAAATTTCAGTTCAAAATTTAATTTTTTGTCATTTCATCTTACTGGTTAAAATCACCATACGTCTTTAAAAATACCAAAGATGCCTAGTGATTTTGACCAGTAAACTCAAATGGTCACAAATTGAATTTTGAACGTAAATTTGATCAACTTGTAGCTCGTCATGTCACGCCCCGTCTCGGAATGTGGGATCGGAACGCGACTAATTTTTTCTTTTTTTTAAACTAATCCAAATACTACAAGTCCATGGACCTTTATCGATCTCATCAAAGTCCATAGAAAATGTCCCACGTGATCATGTGGACAACACGTGTGATTCAGCACATCAAAGCTCGAATAAATTTCAACTCCACATTGACTTCCCAACAAGATCAAACCTGGGCGATCCATCATCAGTGCCCTTTGGCGACCCAATACCAGTGGCGATGCTTCGCCCCTGACAACAAATGTGTTGTCTAGGTTAATGTTGCACACTCAGTTCTTTCCCGTTTCGACAGTCGAAATCCAAAATACACACCACAATACAATCAATTGTATCTCATATCATCATATTACACAATATATGACTTATACACAATGTCTTTATGCCACAAGTGACACAATCACCTAATATTTACATGATTTTAATATAAAACTAACCAAACATAAATCCTATCCTCGATCAGCACTAGATTTCGACTCCTAAACACCGCAGAGGGATTCTTCATTTCCCACATCAAATACATGACCTGCATTGTAAGGGATGTGAGCTCTAGCCCAGTGAAGAGATCTCAAATTAACAAATCCCTCCAAATTTTCAGAATATCAAATTTACAATGCAGTCTATAAGGAAAATACTTAGAACATAATGGCATACCTTTACCATTTGTTCTTTCTTATCCACGTAAATACCCATGCATACTCACGCATATACCTGTAAACCCATCTAAGTACACACACAAATGTACATGCCACCCACACATGCATTCATAATATCAATAGCACAATGCATGTTTAATAACATGATAAACAAATAAATCATATTTACCATTTACAATGTTACAACAAAACTTGTAATACACTGGGGTATCCCACTCAACCCTAACTGTACAGGTCCAGGGTATCCCACTCAACCCTGTCGAAGAATCTCACTCATCCTCGAATGCATTAAGTCAAGACAGACAGAATGCAACATCTTGAAAGAGCTCGACCGAACGTACAAGTGTGTGTGTATACATTAACATGTATATTAAGTATCAATTATCCAAAAACATGGAAATAATATAAAATCACCTGCACAAACTTGTTAGCACATGTATAATCACATTCATGCAAAACTCTATGCATGATCAAATCCACATATATCACCTATTCACATAACCAATACTTGAGTCACATGCATAAACTAGTATAACACATATTACATGCATCAATGACTATAGCATGAACCCTATGCATATTCACCTAACACAATGCACAATCAATGAACAATTCACACTAATATCCTATTGAGTCTATTATACTCTAGACGTCCAATGGGTCCCATACTGCGTTTTACTGTTTTAGACCACTAGGCCTCAACTCCCCAACACTTTTTCACGCTTATGTTCTACACAGTGAGAACAAAATCACTTCCCTTACATGTAAGTAGTGTCAGGTCTCGCATTTTGGTCTCATTTGGTCATTTCCATCCATAATTTCCATGGGTCCTATTTTTTTATCCTAGAGTAATAGTTTCTAACACAAACACATAGTACGAGTCAAGTTGAGTCTCCTCACCTTGATCGAAAGTTACGCGAGTTTCTCGATTTGCGTGGAAGAGAGAAAGAGAGAGAGCCGGTCCAACTGTTTCAATTAGATAATTGACAGAGTTAGACACTATATTTATTGACCTAAGTTGACCCGACAGACAACTCGATGGGTCTGACTGACAGAACATAGTTCTATCGGGATAGACTCTTGGAGGAATGAATAAAGAAAAATCATAAAATTTTAATAACTCTTTTAAAATGTCACCGTCTAAAATTAAGATAATAGTTTATCTTTTATTAACACAATCATCAAACACCCAAAGTGGTGGATGATTTTAAGTATACAACACCTTGAGTATACTTGAGGTGAATGAATGTTGAAACATTCCCAACCCAGGGATAGAGAGAGATCAAAAGTCCCTCTTAAAGAAACAATATATTTGATTATAAAAAAAAATCCACTAAATTAAAACTAAAATAACGTTCTTGCATAAAAACATGTGAGTTACAAATAGGATACAACTTTATCTAAAAAAAACACCACCTTATTATTTAAAGGTGTTAAAATCTCAACATAAATAATTAAACAACATAATAACTAAATTTTCCATGATTAAGACAAGATGCTAATTTAAACCCAAAATAAATAACATCTAATGTTATCTAAAATACCCATAAATAAAAGAAATAACTAAAATGATAAGACTTAATCTAATAGATAAACTATTAATTTCTAAAATATTGGTGGTAACAAAACAAAACCCAAATGAATGGAGATTTGAACATACGACACCCAAGGTGCTAAACTGAGATGGGATGGTGCTGCCCCAAGCAACACCTCAGGGAAGAAAAAAAAACATAGAAGAGAGATAAGAGGAAGAGGAAAAAGAATAATGAGTTTTAAAATATCCCCAGTCTAGTAACCAAAGTTTAATAAAACCAACTAAACTAGATATTTGCATAATCTGATAATTTCATAATAAATAATATATTTAAACAAAAACCCAAGTGATGAAATGGCCTTTACAACAAAAAAACTAAATATTAAATAAAATATAAAAACTGAATTTAAATCAAAACTGTAATAACTTAGTATACCAAAGCTAGAATAAATAATTAAACAACCAAATAAAACTCACCTGAAAGAGGTGGCTGCAACGCCTGTGCACACACCGTGAGAGAGAAGAGAAGAAAAGAAAGAAACTTCAAAAGAGGAAAGAAAACTGAATGTAAAAGGAGAGGGGTTAATTTTTTTTTTTCCTTATCTTTCTACCACTCTCTTCACTTTACTCTCTTTTAAAAACGGTGCCAGTGAATTTCCACCAACCACCCAATCTATGCTACTCCATACCTTAATAGCCTTTACCTTATCCTTTTAAAAATAAACTAAACCTTATACCAGTGTACTTTGCATAAATAAATTATTTTTTTTAAAAAAAAAAAATAACACACTTTTAGATACATTAAAACTTAGTAATTATAAATACTAAATTTAAATTAAAATAACACCTTATAAAATTTTTGACTTTACAGTCGGGTCAAATAATTTTCACTAACAAAAACACTCCAAAATTTCAAGATGTTTGACACTCTTAAGCATTTGAAAGTTAACTTTTTATAAAATAGGGACACCCCTGACAAATCAAAATCCACACTTCTACAAATTAAGATGTCAGTTGGGAAAATTCTTTAAACTTAGAATTTTAAAACTAAATTTATGAGTGAAATCTGAGAATTTAAATACCTCAAATAATTTATTTTCCAAACACAAATTATTTTGAGGATCTCAACTGGAAAAAGTTTAGATAATTTCAACTTTCTCACTACACTTTAAACGAGTCGGATCCACTCGGATCGAGTCAAACTTTGACTCTAAACAAAGCACACTTGTTAATCTTTTAGATTAACGGGTCAATAATCACAATTAACATATAAATTCACATAATGAGACACTAATTTGGGTCGGGGTATTACACGTCATGTCTATTTTCAAATTGAATAGTTGAAACTTTAATGGTGTAAAACCGACGGGCTCAGGCCAGGGGTAGAAAAATCGGCCGGGCTAAGATCTTGACCGCACTTTTTCTCTCTCCAGCCCCTTTTTTTAGAAAAAAATCCAAAAAAATTACAGTAAATACAGATAATTATGGGCTTATTGAATATGTAATTTTTTCATAAAATATCGGACATTTACATCTTCTAATATATTTTTGAAGTTATGGTGAAAATTATAAGGAAAAGCAGATAAATGAGGAAAATTTGTAAAAATAATTTCATAATTTATTTTCTTATTCAATGAGTGTTATTTTAAGTTATGAATTATAGAAATAAAAAAAAAATAATAAAATGATTGAAAATTACATAATAATGTAGAAAAAATATTAGAAAACGAAACTAATGGGTCCTAATCACTTGAACTGATAACCACACAAATGTCATACATTTTTAGTTATAACAAATTTCATTTAAATCATTAACTGAAGAGTTTTTAAAAATTAACTAAATGAAGAAGCTTTCAAGTTCTAAACTTAAAAGATAATTTTTTCCCATACATTTCAACTACATTTAAAGACGAATATCAAAATGGAGAATGTTCTTCAAACTCATAATCGGGGACATTAACGTTAAATATAAACCTCACATATTGATCCTGTGGATAATATTCATCTGTTAACATGTTCTCGGATTGAAACGAAGATGGATACTGATATTGTCAACTGGCAGAGCTTTGGCGTGATTGCTCATTAGAAATGGACATGGAATGCATGTTACTTGCAAGAGACTCAGCGTCCACGTATCCATAAACCGAACCACTCCAATTATTTGTTGGCATATATCCGGGCCATGCTAACCCAGCACCATGTTCGGACATGTTGTATCCCTGTAAAAAAAGTTAGTAAACAGTAAATAACAGTAAATAAATGAATTTCATGTATTATTTTAAATGTTTTACTATTTTCCCGCATTTATAACTCATAATCTACATTTTATGATGAAATAATTAAAAGAAAGATTAAATAAAAGAAAAAAATGTTGCTGGAAATTTTTACATGTTAGTAAAGAGTAAGTAAGAGAAAATAAAAAAAATCATTTATTATTTTACAGATTTTATCATTTTCTAACATTTATAAGTCATAAACCATATTTTATGATGCGAGTAAATAAAAGAAAAATGTTGCTGGAAATTTTGACATGTTAGTAAACAGTAACTAAGAGCAAATAAAAAAATTTAATGTATTATTTTATAGGTTTTAGCATTTTCTTACATTTA
Organism: Chimonanthus salicifolius; assembly: GCA_013350335.1. Taxonomy (NCBI): domain Eukaryota; kingdom Viridiplantae; phylum Streptophyta; class Magnoliopsida; order Laurales; family Calycanthaceae; genus Chimonanthus; species Chimonanthus salicifolius. The sequence continues at coordinate 65,222,551 of CM023538.1, read as the reverse complement.
TAACTCATAAACAATATTTTATACTGAAATAATTAAAATAAAGAGTAAATAAAAGTAAAAAATGTTAATGTAAATTTTGACATGTTAGTAACAGTAACTAAGAGCAAATAAAAAAAAAATCATCTATTATTTTATAGGTTTTATCATTTTCTAACTTTTTTTTTTCATTTGTGTTATTTTATGTTGAAATAGCTAACAAAAAGGAATAAATAATTGAAAAAAAAATAGTAACTAACAAAGTACACAAAAAATAACTACAGATACATTCAGATGGAAAAAAATTATAACACCTTTATAGAACTTTTATTTACTACATATGTTATTTAAGTTCAAGCATTCTTTAACAAATTATAACACTTTGATGTTATTTTTGGCCGAAAAAAATAAAATAAAATACATATAAATGAAAATAAATTACAAAACTTACAAGAGTAGTAGATCTATAAATGAAGAAAAGTTTGAACGGTCTAGATCGTTCAGTTTCAGCCAAATACGGGTTCTTTAGAACTTAATTAGATCAAGTAATGAAGAGTGAAAAAACTTTTGGATCTGGGTTTTTTCAAGAAAATAAGTGTGTGAAAATTGAAGTGTAAGTGAATGGGATTTATAGAAAAAATTTGGAGCAGGTAGATTTTACAGATTTAAAAAAAATAATTAAAAATTAACGCATGCCCAACCAGTCGAATATTGCAGTACGCCGTACACAAAGAGATTGGACTGGGAGAAATTGGTTGACATGTGAGCTCTTGCCCAATATATCGGACATGAGATATCATCCGATATATCGGCAAATATTGCCGATAGATGGTTGGGCCCAGGACCAAATTTTACTTTTTTTTCCTTAAAAAACGGGAGATTTGGATGAGATTTAGACCGATATATTGGTCATCTCAGCCGATATTTCAAAAAAAAATTGACTTTTTTTTTAGAAAAAAAAAAAGGACCAAATTTTTAAAATTCGGCCGATATTATGACCGAATCTCGGCCATTTTTTTTTTTGGGTACCGCCGATACTATACGTATTGGCCGAGATATATCGGCGTTCAAAAATCCGATACATATCAGCTAATACGGACAATATCAGCCGAATTTTTGACCCGGCTCAGGCTACCTTACAAAGCCTGACAAGCATCAGGCAAGCTCACACTTCTGTATGTATAAATGGACTCAAGCTGCCACAGAGCGTAACTCTAATTGAGCCCAGCCGTTGAACACCCCTACCATTTTCAGTCAAACAAAACAAATTCCCGTTGCCGGTTGCAAGTTCTATTTAGGTTCCATTTACCAGGTTATTTTTTTTTTTATCATTTTAGTGAATATTAAGGACCAATATCAGACATGGATCCAACCAAAAGGACTGGTAACGGACTCGTACAGCCCTCGGTACACACTTCATAAGCAAACCTGTCACTGCTTGAGCAAAATATTTACCAAGAAGAAAACTATACAGTTCAAGGACAAAGATAAAATTGAAGATCACATAACCCATTAATCACCAGAACATTAGCTTGGGGACCTTTTTTTTTTCACGACGAAGAAACTCAAGACTCCCATATCTTCTCGAATACGAGGGCATTGGGACTATTAATATAACCGGATCCTTGTGGTTATATAGCTTCGGCAAATCGGGCAAAGTGTCAAATCTTTTCCACAATCATAACATGTCTGTAAATGGAGATTTCAAATGATTTAGCAATCAAAACCAAAACAAAAGACTTCCTTGAATAGAATAGGCTAAGCTATGGACATTGGTAGGAGTTAGGATCATACCTGATGCCCACAACCGAATGCGAGGTCTTTGGCAGTCCAAAAGCACACTGGGCATGTCTGTTTACCCACAAAGATCATACAAAGATGATAAGATATACATCAACTTAAAACGTTCATATCAAACTAATTTTGGTGTCTGAACCGTTCATTTAACAGCCCAAAACCACTTCTATCTACTAAGATTTCATGTTACTGTTCAAACCTAAGATATTGAAAAGTTATTACTTAATTGGCAAGGATAAGGTTTGACTTGGTAAGAAACAAACTTATGGTCTTCCAATAAGGGGTTTTAAATTTAAGTTTGAACAAATTAGATCTAAAAATAAAATAAAATTACACCTTGTGATTGTATTGGACTCTTAAAACACATAACAATCACTGGCATCATGGGTTAAAAAATACATAAACGGTCCAAATTCAATGAAAGGGATTATTTAATCTAAATTATTTCCATTACATGGTCCATTTAGGACCCACCATCAGATCAACAGCCTGGAATATAAAAACCATGGCTTGCATTTAGAGTTAACTCAAGGGCTGAGGATATGATGCATATCCTTGGGTCCAAGATCATATATATCCTATTCAGACCTGATAGAGAACAAAAGGTCCTATACTACAAATCTTGTTAGAAGCATGTACCTGATTATTTCGTGCGCCATTATCTGAAGGTGGAGCAGAAGAAGTACTGTATATTCCAGCATTGTGCTCAAAATGGCTTGGTTGGGAGTACCTAGAACTAGAATTCATACAGCTATTACTCCTTAATGGTGGAGGGAGAGAGACCTTCCCTTGAGTTCCTGTCCGCTGACTGAAAAATACAACATACAATAGTAAAGTTATGTTGGTAAAGATAGCACTTGCTCTCAGATGAAAATATTCACACCCCGGTTGGATGCTCTCCAATTTGATTTTAAATTGCAAAATGCATCACAGAAATGCTTGTCCAAGTTAGAGAGAGAGAGAGAGAGAGAGAGAGGACCCCAAAAGATGAAGGTCTAATGTTGCCTTGTACTGTGATGGTATTTCCATCAACGCTGCCAGTGCAAATTCTGTTTCTTTTCTAGAGGAAGAAATATTTCTGGACATGATTTCTGTGAAGTTCACAAACTGCATGGAAGTGACAGGGTTATTGCCTGCATTCAAGTTCAATCTTGAAAGGAATTCACTTTTATATGTACTGGTTTCGAATAATAACCTGGAAATTATCAAATGCACGAGCAGGAATGTTGTCATCGAATTGGTGCATCATATCCCAGGGTCCATCACCAACACCAACCAAAACAATGGACAAAGGGTGCTCACTACAAGAGACAGATTATCAGAATTTCATGAAATTCTATACTTACTAATAACGTGTTGAAGAACTCGGGATGCTTACCTGGCTTTGACTATGGCATTGATAGTGTTCTGCTCTTGTGGACTCAAATGGTCAGGTTCTGTGTCCACACTTCGTGTGACCTAGTTCAAGTTGACATGAGAGTGTCAGACCAGTAGAAATTGGTCACAAAGGAGAAAAACATCATCAAAACCACTAATCCAATCTATGTAGGGTTGCCTTTCTGAGTTCTTTCATTCTATCCTATCAAAAAACCATATCCTCTTTTACAAACCTGAACATGTAAAATCATCAAGGACACATGCACTAGGGATTAAGTCTGTGACCGCTTTCTTGTTAATTGTCCTCGAGAAAATTTATCTGAATCATTCAACTGCTCAATATATAGGAAATGTAGAGTGCAGATACTTATGGATTCACGCTTAAACCCAATTTTCTTCTCAAAGATAAATGGCCAACAAGATGCCTAATCAAAATTATTGTAAGCCAAATGGCATCGAAACATTAGCTTGTTATGACTCTGTAAACAAAAGGATTTCTAGGTAGCAAATTGCAATGTTTCCCTTCAAAATGCAATATTTGGAAGAATGGTTGACAACCCACTTCTCTGAAAAATTGACAAGAAGTCGGGCCCATGAAAACCCTATTTCATGGTTCAACAATCCAAACACTTGACTAGAGAAGAATCATTATAATCAAATTCTACACTTGCCATTTATAAGACCAGACAGAAAATGACGTTGGATTTATTTTTAATTTCCTAATTTCCCTTTGGGATGACATTTTGTTGTATCTTTTCTATTATTTCTCTTGTTTTTTGTCTTCTTATATCTGTATATTTGTTTTTTTTCTTTGCTCTGAGTATATTCCTCTTATACTCAGATCTTTCTTTTGTACTCTTTTTCCTTATTAATAAAATCCAGTGGTTAATGTTTCAAAAAAAAAAAAAAAGAGTAAGAAGCCTCACATAAAAAAGTGTGGAAATGTCAAACCTGCCCATCTGCAATTATCAAAAGCACATGATACTGGCCACCACTCTTTTCCACAATCCCTATAGCTGTTTCAATAATAGGAGCAAAGGATGTTGGTCCTGCAAAATGGGAGAAAAATAATCAAACCTGACCATGGACCAACAAGGAGGAAATTGAATAATTGAATCGTTATCACCAACAAAGTATACAGTATAGCCAAGGAAGACTACGAAAGTGAAAGATGCTTTGATCTTCAACAATCTAGGTCTAAGTGTGTAGTGAGGACAAGTCTCCCGACTGAAATATCCTAATCGAATAATGGTTCAGAAGACAAATGGCAAAGTAATGATTATGAAGCAGGACATTCTTGGGAATCCCTATAAAAATTATACAACGTCAAACTGGATCGAAAAAATAAGTGCCCTACAAGCATGAGTTTGGACAATACCCACCAGCAAGCTTAAGATGTGGTACTATTTCTCTATATCGACTCAATGCCTCTTCAAAGCCATTACATGGCCTCTCCTCTGAATAAAAACTAAAAACTTCTTGGTCATGTGTCGTTGCTGCAAGACAAGAAAAGGGAAAACATCAATCCTACCAAAAATTGCCCAAGCAAATTTAGTTTGTTCTTCCGAAGTTAAAGCACAATGACTGGTAACAAAAAGCTCCAATTGCGACACGAGTAAGAAACTAACCATCTCCAAATCCAAAACAAGGAATAAGATTATCCTCATCGAAAGCAGACAGTGTCCTTCCAATGATAGATATGGCTTGCTCATATGGATTTGGTGAATCTGATATGTGATGTAAACTCCGATGGTTGAAAGATCTAGCACCTAATAACCAGATAAATCCCCGTTAGCATCTTGCTAATTCATGTAAACAAAGAAACACCAACAGAAATCTAATCAAAATAGCATATTCACAAAAAAAATATTCAATGGAAGTCAAATTTGTAAGTTTCAAATTTCAAAAGAACTATACCATTATACTTCAATCAATGTTGTAAAAAGGCCAACAATAAGCAAAAAAGCCCCTAAAAGACCTGGCAGCCCTAGGCCCCCCACAACTCAACCAACAAAACCTATAGTTCCATAGTTAAAATTCCAGATAGACATAAAATTGTATCATCCATGGGAATTGTACAATTTCTAAACAAATGCAAGTCAATCCTCTCATCATACTGTACAAATTGTAAGATAAAAATTGCATATCTTAAGATTTTAACAGAATTGCTTCAAATAGACTGTACATTGTGCACTTAAACTGGTAGTTTGTCACACATCATTCTTGATCAGCTGATAATCAGCTATCATCTACATTAGCCCCGTGATTTTTGTTTTACCTTTCAATATCCAACAGCAGTCAAGATGGTAGTCATTTCTTATTGTTAAAAGAATTGAAGGGTCATATAGTAACTTTCTCAAATGACTCCATGCATGTAGGAACTATAACTTGGTGACAAAAACAAGTAAAATTTGGAGGGAGAATCCGTCAATAACTTCTTTGAATGGCGAACCCACAACTTTTCAGCCTTCAAATAGGCAGTGAAGAAAATAAAGTAGTGGAGTTCCACATTGAACAGAAGAAAGGGTCAGTCACTGAACAGAAGATAAGGAAGTGAAGAAAATATGTACTGGAGTTTCACATTGAACAGAATAAAAGGGTCATTATTGAAGGCACAATGTATACCCCAATCATTTTGTAACAATTTTGGATCACCAAACACAAGCCCCACATGTTAGGGCATCTCACCTCAGTAAAGATTGTTCATTTGCTAAAGTGCAAAACTTCAGTAGTATAATCCTGCAAAAGCATTATATCAAAGGCCCAACCCAACAGAGATTTGTGACCATACCTGTCCATTCATTGCTCTTTGTGAAATCAATTCCCACAATGAGATTGGAAGATTCAAGACCAGCTTTCGCAAGAGCTTCTGTCACCTACAGAGGAACCAGCAAATAAATAAATATTTTGTTGTGGGAATTATTGAAATTTATACATATATCCAGAATCAGTATGACAAAGTTACATTAAACCAATTTTTCCAAGTGTTTTCATTGTTCAAATGACATATATAATCATAAATTTCAATGTATCCTTTAAAGATTTTGAGGGATATATAGAAATCAACACAAGCAATTTGATGCTAGTTAATGGCGGGAAGTGAAGAGGCTACAGATGTCTCAAATCTGAACACAACTTTTGCTCCTAAGCAGTTCGTTAGGAGACACAGGGACACAATGCATAAGGATGCCTACAGTAACCTTATACCCATGGCTTGAAGCTCCAAACAAATCATTTGTTGTGCTGCTCCTATGGATAGACTATGCTGTGGAGATCTTCCAGACTGGAAGATCCTAATTCTTTGATGGTGTGGAAAACGGGAATAAACAATACAACACCACTCTGAAACACAGAAAGGAAAATGGATTAGATGGATACAATCCTTTGATCAGGAAAATTTTCAGGACATTCCGCTTGAAAAGAAGAATCTGTTATAAAGAGCTCCAATCAATGAATCATGGACCCATGAGTACAGAATGTACATGTAGTTGCTGAAAGAAGCCAGTTACAACAGCCTAAGGAAAGGGCCAAGGTGATCATATAAGAATCACTAACCTCAAAGATGAACTTATGTCACATGAACCAAAAGGTTAACTCCCTCCATGGATACACTTTATGAAGAAAGAGAGCGAAGGTGTCAATCGATGAATCATAAACCCATGAGTACAGAATGTACATGTAGTTGCTCAAAGAAGCCAGTTGCAACAGCCTAAGGAAAGTGCAAAGGTGATCATAAAAGAATCACCAACCTCACAGAACTTACTTCACATGAACCCAAAGGTTAACTCCCTAGAGGGATCCTCCAGGGATACACTTTATGAAGAAAGAGGGCATATTTTACTTCAGCAATTTTTGTGATTTCCAAATTGAATTTATGGGGAACTGGTAGGCTGTAGGCCCTCCAGAAGAAAGGAAGGGCATAAAAGATAAAAGAAAAATGCTCGATGATGACAAGCAAGAGGCATATTCCACAATGGCTCATAATGATTCAAGTAAAATACGAGTTTCAAAAAAGCAATCTAAGAGGTGAGGCTATTCGGATCTAAACAAATAACAGATAAGAAATGTCGGATGCCTGAACTGAGGGAACTCTGTGATACCTAAACTAACAAACCCAGTCAAGATGAATACTGTAGTAGGTCTCTGTACTATAGTAGGTCTCTGTACTGGTGAATCATCAAAGGGAACTCTGATATCTCTCAGTTCAATAAGAAGACAATATTAATGAAATCATTGATTGGTTGGTTATGGTTGAGAGCTATTTCAAATCTATTAAGATTGTGGAGTCTAGGCTCATCACCATCAGTGAATACTCATTCTGACATTGCTCGGGTGACTGGGTGAGAACACATCTAAATGCTAACGATTAAACAAGGCAACGTTTCCTCTGAGTAACTACGAGCAACTAATGTTAAAAAAGTCATCGAAGCTAACTCAAAATTGATGAACCAAGTTGTTAATATATTAACAGTATTGAGCCAATATCAGGCATTACTACATCCAATTTGGTCAGTAACAAAAGTGGTTAAGTTCCTCAAGTTTTAAAACCTATAAGAACAAGGAAACAGAGGAAATTCCAAACTGTGTACTGAACATAGAGAATCAAGAAGCGACAAGATATTGCTCAGAAAGAGGCTAAATAGTTTGAAACAAGCAATGATATGGAATAGCGAACATAACTTAGATGGGAAAATTCAATTCTTTCATGCCTTAACAGCAGGTTCATTAGTTAAATCTGTACTGCCAAGGGGGGAGTCCTTAGAGACTATATGGGCGGGATTCGCGTTGTTTTTTTGGAAGCAGTGGGGATCAAAGATTCTAATGAGACGAAACTTCTTAGTATTAGGAGAGCATTGACCCTAAGTGTTAGTCTAGGGGGAGTCAAATTAGAAATTGAAAGTGATTCTTCTAATGCTATAAAATGGGCTAGGGGTAGAAGGAGACCTCCTTGGAGGTTAATCGCAACTGTTAGGGAGATTAAGGGGCTAACCTTGGGCGTGGAGGTTTCCTTCAATCATATTAGTCGATTGGCAAATGGTGTGGCAAATTTTTTCGCTAAAAATTGTGTTGAAGGACCGACTTTAGGCGTTGTTCTTTTATAGCAAAGATAATTGTGGCTTTGTGGTTCTTGTTGCTTTGCCTTTTTGTTTTCCTGGGCCTAATCCTCGTAGGCCTTTTGTGTTTTGTAGCTTTGCTTTGTACTTATTTTTCTTTTAATGAAATTTCTTCTTTACCTCTCAAAAAAAAAAAAATCTGCACTGCCAATAGAACTTTGTGAACCTAACACAAAATATAAATAGACAGAAAGACCAAATGAAAGGCCCAATAAGACATTGATGACAATAAAGTTGGAGTAGTTTTATAAATTAGATATTAAAAGACCAGAATCCAGGCCAAATCATTTAATTCCACAGGCAATTTTCATTACCCACAGCAGACAAGAAACCATTGTTAAAAAAAAGGATAAATGAAAATAGAAAAACCAAACGAAGAAGTGATCAGGTTATAAAGGAGTACCATAAGACTGATAATTGATATATCATTCAATATAACACACTTAGAAAGTCAAGACAATCAAGAGAGACCATATATAGAAGCTAAAAAAAAAATGAATCCCATTGCTTCCGAAGATAAGGAGGTGTAATTCTTTCTTAAGGCAAAGGTATCATGTCTGATTTAAGAGAAGTAATATTACTGAAGTAATATCATCTGTAGAATAGGTATTTAGTGGTGAGATCAGATAGAAGAAAGAGTAAATTAAAAATTTGGGCAAACCTTTAATGCAAAGACTAAAGGGTATAAAACTGCAAAGTTCGATCACAAACCCCATAGAGTTGATGTTATGGCAAAGAAATGTAGGCTCAAATACTATTAAGTTTATTTCAATTATTTAACTAGTTGTACCTGTGAACTAATGTAAACATAATTTAACTAGTTGTACCTGTAAACTAGTGTAAACATATGACAGCCAGAATCAGTGCCATAATACCTGATCAAGTGAGTTGTAGTTGTCATCAATCCTTGCATATCTTCTTTGCATTCGACTCATAACACCCAGATCAGCATGATTGCCAGAATAGGAAGGGCGAGGTGAAGTACCCCATGATTGAGAAGGTGCATAATTATATGGGGAAGGGGAATATGGGGGATGTGAATGGTAGTAACATTGTTGCTTAGAACTTCTGCCTCCCATATGTTTAACTGTTCAGATCCTAAGCAACTGTCTTAACAGCTTTTGAAAAATAGCTTCACCTCACAGATAGAGCCCAACTGCAACCTAATACCAGAAACATTGCAGAATGCTAAGTAACCTCACATTATAAATTAATACAATGTATATAGTCTTTTTATTCTGGAAATAAATAACTTTTACATTCAAGAAAAGTAAAAAAAAGATAAAAATTGAGTCAATTGGGCACATCTAGCATATTTTTTCACAGTAGCAGGATCAGTATAGTTGACTCCATTGCGTTGCCGGCCATAGAACTCACTAGTTACACCCACTTGTTTGACACTATACTTCAATTCTGTCGGGATTTAATCCCTGATTCACACAGCAGAAGCAATGACTCAAACACAAAAAAACCACAAGAGAGACGAGAATTAACGTGGTTCGGCCAAGGGCCTATACGGGTTGCAACAAAGAATTTCACTAAATCCAAGGTATTACAAAGTATTTCCCAAATCTCTCTCTCTCTCTCTCTCTCTCTCTCTCTCTCTTCTCTCTCTCTCAAACACAAACCCATGGATGGTCTCTCTCGGTGGTGCCCAAGAGGGGCCACACACCACACGAGGGAGACCCTCTCTGTTTTATATATAGTAATTAGTTTTCTAATACAGAGAGGTTTCCTAATCCAAAAACATTTTCCAACTGAGAGTCCTATCCCAAAAACGAAAATAGAGAAGTAGGAGAAGGAGAGAAAGTTTAGGAAGTTTCCTAAACCGAGAGTGCTGCTCACGATTTTACAAAACAAACCCAAAAACACAAATAGCAATAGGACTCCTAATTCAAATTGGACTCTTTAATCGAGCCACACCCAACAGATTCCACCCTTCAAAAAGGAACATCAGCTCTCACAATCTTGTCTCTATCTAACAGAACTACTGGAAATGTTTTAAAAGAAGTAGGCATCTCTCTCTCTAAAAATGGGGTGTCCTAACCATCCAACAGCTATTCCATCCTTATTATCCATCAGCCTGCTCTGAACAATTCATCCTTACAGGATAATAACTGATGTAATCATAAAAAGCTAATTTTTTGGGAAAATGCCATATTATTTCAACAGAAGGACACAGTAATAGGCACTTCAAAGGTATAGATATGATATCAAGGAATAAGGATAAGAAAGAACTTAATACTCAAATGAGGGGCTTGGACATAATTTCTAATGATCCAGAAAGGTAATGTCACTTGCTATTCTCAAGGAGTCTGAGCAACATAGTCCTGCTCATGAAGTGATTCTTCATAGCTTTAAGTACATCATTAACATCACCGAAAAGCCATTTATGTCATCTCTATAGAGCTATCACTCATCTAGATTTGGAAAATTACTCTTCACAGCCCGACTACCTATATGATGCCCATATAACCTAAGCCTACAAGTCCACAAACCATATGATTGTAACAGTGATCACTTACAAACTATGGTACAAGCTCTTGTTGAGGAACAATTGATTTCCACGAATTTGGTTCATCAATGAAAGCTGGACTGCAAATGATTTGAAAACACTTCCTCTCTCTATTTTAGTAAATTCATCTTATATATGGATATATTATCCTTTAGCTAAGCATGTGCATCTTCTTGGGATGCGAGTCATTAGGCTGGGGCTCCATGCTCACATTATTTGGTGATCAAGGATGCTGTTCTGATAGTCATCACCATGAATCAAATAGATTGTGACCCAAATGCATGATTAGAGCCTCTGATTGGCAAAGTGCAACTAGATAGTTGAAAACAAATTCATCGTCATTGTCAATGTTGCACAACACTTCATCATAGGAAATCTGTCCATACCGGACACTTCATTACTATCCATGTCCCTGTTGTATCTGGGCATCGTAGATCAATGTACATTGAACTATTAAAAAGCCAAAATATCAGATGGATAGGATTCCCTAGCCGAGGCCAGGGATGATTCATGAATTGTAAGACTCATAATGGGAATGTTCTAGATCACCAATCCAAGGCTCACAGATACAAACTCAAGGCCAATGATATGATGCATTGCCATGGGAATAGAATAATTTAACTCTATTTTTTTTTTTTTTTTTGTTACCTTTATGGTGATAATTTAATTCTGGTGTGTTATTTCTACTAAGAACAAAATCCGAAAAATGAAATTGGTGTATCAACACATTTTAGAATTAAGACTCAGACCATCAACTTTCTAGGACAAATTTTAGGCTATTTCTCGTATAGATTGCATAGACAATGACATAAAATCTACTAAAATATATCTATTAATAAGTTGACTTTTACAGAAGTTCTAGTGAACCTAGTAATGTTCCTTGCTAAGGGGATTACATGAGAAAAAAATTGCATGTAACAACTGCACAGAAATCACTAGTGATTGAACTAATACTGCAGAAGACACAGAGCTTCATACAACAGGCAATGATGGACAATGAATTCAAGTACTATGTCTGCTTTTGATGGCATGAGCTCATCACCATCCAAAACCAATCAAGTAATGGTGTTCTAAATCAATATTTACCCAGAGAAACTGAGAATCAAGAAATTTATACTAAAACAAGACATGATATATTCTACTTCAATCAAAATAAGATAAAACTAGTTTCACAGTGTGGCACCCTAAACATTTAGTACCCTTGCACCATTTTGTATGATAAAATAGAAACTATGGTATAAATATGTTAAATATTTTAATAAAGTTATTTGTTTCAATTGATGAAACTACAAACATTAAATTCAACAATCAATCAATATATATATATATTTGCTATCTCAACCAATAAGAAGTCATAGCTCAAATTTTAGAAGTAATTGAAGCCTAAAACACAATTCCTACTCAATTCAAAAAGCAGAAATAATGACTCTAGTGGGTTATAATTGATCTGTCACAAGTTCATCAAATTTAAAACCCAATCCAACAAAAACAGAAAAGAAATCCAAGAGCACAAAAAAGCAAAATAAAATAAAATAAATGAAACAAACAAAGCAGCGTATAATGTTATAATGTAATAATGTGATTCTGCTCACAGCATCTTGTCGAAAGCTGGAGGTGGGGGAAAGAAGAGCTCCAAGAGCTCATAAACTTGAAATCCAATCGGACAAAAACAGAGAAGAAAATCCAATTCCACAAAAGGAGCAGAAGCTAAAAAATAAATAAGAAAATGAATCACAATCAAATCATTAAAAAGGTAGAAATTCAATGCCAATCCAACAAAAACAGAGAGTAAAATCCAAAAGCATCACAAGAAATAAAAAAGCAAAAACAAAACAAAATAAATAATAAACAAACAGACAGAACAGACTCCAATGAGATTCCACACACACAAATAGCTAAAATCACTCCTAAGACAGGGAAGAACTTCAGAAGTTCATTAAATTCAAATCCAATCCAAGAAAAATAGAGAATAAAATCCAATTTGACAAAAAAAAAAGCTCAAAAATTAAACAAATGAATGAATTGCAATCAAATCATTGAAAAGGCAGAAATTATACAAAAAAATCCAATAACACAAGAAACTAGAAATCAAATAAAATAAGTAATAAACAAACAAAACAAACTACAGTGTGATTCCACACATCATACACAGTTCAAATCAACTGAAAGCCAGGAAAACATGAACTCAAAATTTATCAAATTCGAATTCAACTTGACTTAAACAGAGAAAAGAATATCCAATTCAAAAAAAAGAAAAAAGAAAACTAAAACTAAAACCCAACAAATTAAATAAGTAACTAATTCCAATCAAATCATCAAAAAAGCTGAAAACGAACCTCGTAAAGACCGTTGCAGTGACACTAGTGTGAGGAGGATAAGGTTCCATATAAATCAATTGAATCGAATATAAACCAATTCAAACACCAAACTCAACGGACCCAAGAGTCAAAGCAGCAAAATCCAAGAAACTGCAATAGAAAATTAGAAGTAAAGAAAAACAGACCCGGCAAAAGAAATTTCTGCGAAATAGCGGCGTTGACAAGAATGCAGACCCAAAAAGAACTCCAGCCTCCAATTTCCAGCACTTGAAGTAACCTATTAAGCTTTAATCCTGACTAGGATTATATTAATTACAATCAAAAGGCGTTGATTGGTAAACCTGCATTTGTCTGTTACGGCCAAAGCTAAGGAGATACGTAATCGAGAGAGAGATAAAAAGAGAAAGTAGGAATCTTTCTATCTTTTGTAATATAGAAATAACAAATGGAAATAAAGAAAGGAAGTTAAAGTGGAAACGCGTCTTCCGGGATTTGAATAATGTGGGTAGTGTCGAGGAAAGAGTGGGTGTCGACGATTTCATGGATTTTGTATCGGGAGAAAACGGTTCGGAGAAAGTGTAGAAAGAAAACTCAGAGAAGAAGCATTTACTGTTTGCTCAGAGGCAAAGCGACCTCTTCGTTTTTCTCGTTTTCTGCAGCTCGTGAGTCTCCCTCCGACTCTTCTACCGCCAGCTTTTCGTTCTGTCGTTACGTACTTCACGTTCAGAGAGTAAATGTGTGGACAACTCTCCTTTCACATAACCGAGTCACGAGTTACTGCAACTCGGTCTTAAATTTACTCTTGACATCTGAATCAACGGGTTACATGTTAAAACCCAATTCATACCAAATTTAAATTCTAAGATTTAAAATTTAAGTCTCGTGAATTTATTGTAAGATAATTGTCTGAAGTTACTGTTATAACTACAAAATATAAAATATTTTTATGTTTTTTATAATATATTATGATATTATCAATTTTTCTCTTCAACTTTTCTCATTATTATATTTTATCTTTAAATACTATACTTTGATTCAGACTTTCAGTAATATCATATGAAAAACTTTCATCTTTTTTTTTCTAAATAGAATATCCTTAGATATTTATCCAACAAGACTAATCCCTCAAGATCTGCACCGTTTAATCTATACAACTGGCCCACTTAAGTCAAGTGGTAATATCAGAAATTGAAGGGAGATCTTGAGTTCAAATCATAGGAGTTCAAATAAAGGGTCATTTCTCATAAGAATATGAATAGAGTAAGGTCCCATTGTATAATTCAGTGTATGTAGATAGGGAAGTTTTTCACATATCCTAGAAGACTAGTCTGGTGCACCGCCTCAATACCTCTGGATTAAAAAAAAAAACTATAATATTATCTCTACTTAATAATATTTTAAAAAAAATCTCAACCACAAGGCACTTGTTTGTCCAAGTGGATCCACCCTGGATAATTTGAAAGGTTAGGTTTCTTGTCTGCCCAAGTGGATCCCACTACAGCCAAGTTGAAAGTGTGCAGATTTGATGGAATGGAAGAATTGAAAGTTCAACACATAGAGAGGTCAATGCCTATTGAAAGTCCATTAGGTGGAAACATCTCTCTAGCTGGCCAATTTGTCTCTACTCCAATCAAAGTTTTAAGCTCAAAGTTAATCTTTATTATCTTGAAGTTAACTTTAGATTTAGGATTTTGATAAATTGATACAATAAATCAATTTTATTCTCATCGTGAAATTAATTAATTTCATTTATTCATTTATATAAGATGAACTTTTTGAATTCTTCTTTTCGTTTTACCTCATAAAAATAATGAGAGTTGGTGGTCTACTATTCTTTTTTATATAATTTTCATATATTTTTTAAAAGTCTCTTGACCCATTCATTCCTTCATCTTAAATCCTCTTAATTTCTTATTACCATTCTCAATCACTATATAAAAACTCAAGTTAATTAGTCACTGTACATTACGAGCATACTCAATAAGAAAGATCTTTCTTTAAATATATTAGTCTAAGTAAAAATCACATTGATCGAATTAGTTAAACCACATTTTTTAAATTCTTTAAAAATTTAATCAGTTTAAATCTTTAAACTTTATGATTTTAAAAACATAATTTAATTGATCAGATGAAGATGATCGATTTTTTAAAAATATTTTTTTAATAAACCTACAATTCTATATCTAAATATGGGAATTGAATCATTGATACTGAGCCCCTTAGGAAGGGTTAAGGAAACTTCGACATGATGTGGATATGTAGAAAATGTCTCACATGAAAAAAGTCAGATAAACTACAACATCCTCGTTATTATGTCTCTTGTATTTATCAATGAAGGTTTGGACCGAAATTGGGCTTTGTAGGGCCAAGGGAAAAGGGAGAGGCATTGCTTGGAACTTGCGTTGCCCTCAAATTCAATTTAAGGCCCATTTTCATTGTTACGTATACTTGGTCTTTCTCCTTCATTATTCGAATGTTTGACTTCTAACAAGTGGAGATATCACATTTTAGTAAAAAAATAAAAAGTTTTTATTAAGAATATAAAGAATCGACCCACGTTACTCGATCCGAGAAATTAATGGGTTTAGATTATATTTTTGTATATCTCCAATCGAATCGGGTTGATGAAATCGGGTCAGATCGAGTCGGGTCGGGTTGAGAAATTTAAAAGCAACTCAACTCTACTGAACTCAATCCAAATGTACCAAGTTATAAAACAACACTCGAGTTGAATCAGGGTCAAAAATTCAGATCGAATCGAGTTGAGTAACTCAGGTCAACAATTAAGATTGAGTAAGATTAGATTCAATAATTTTTTATATAAATTAAATGATTTTATTAAAATCCTACCCGATCTCACCTGAGTTTCAACCCTGCTCCATCAAACTGATGTGTGCTTTAATATAGAACTGTTTTGGCTAGGGGACCTCTGACGGCAAACACAATATAATTTTTATCACAGGCCAGAGGTCCAAGATTTCTCTTGAATGTACCTATGACTTTGTTCCTAGTCTTCCACATTCTTACCAACTACACATTTAATAATCCTAATTGGCAGTAAACATCAATTAGTCTCTCAATCACAAGAAAATGATGAGGATTAGCTAAATACATCTCACATCCTATCCTTACGCTTTGCTCATCCACCTGATGCAAATATTCTTTTCATTTTTTAATAAATGCTGACCGCTGCCCTCCAATGGGGTGTTAAACCATAATCTCATCCACTTATTGTTTAAATACCCACTTTGAATAACATTAGTGAGATTTATAATGCCATTCATTTGGTTTTAATTTCAATTCATGTACATGTACATGAACATCCATCAAATATCTAAAGGTGGAGATTAGAATAAATGAATGGTGCAGATAAATCGTTCTAATTTAGTGAAGATAACATCATACCATCTCTGTCAAAAACTCGTTGGAGTGGCAGGTTAAAATCGCATCTTAGGAAGTAAGGGTCTTGTGCTTGATTCCCAGTCCACACCAATGAGTCACTTCCTGTAGAACTTACCCGTATGCACAAATTGGAAGGTTTAACATACCCAAAAGATTAGTCGGGTGAGATGTTCGAATACCTTAGTTAAAAAAAAAAAAAAAAACTAAAAACAACTACGTCATATTAAAAAAAATGAAGGAAATGAAAGAAAGTACTTTGTTTAAACAACAAATACAAGAAAGAAAACAATACTTTATAGTGGGCTCATCCATGAGAGTTTTAATAGAACTGTGTCTAAATTTCCCACACGTTAATTAAAAAAAAAACCTTTAAGAATTAACAAGAAAAATCTTAAAAGAACATGAAATGTAAGGACTGGGTCATGAATTTTAGCCAACATACATTTTGGTCTCGATACTGTCAACTTCAGCTGATATTTAAAAATACTATTTGAAAATTTCAAATGGTAGGTGAAATTTTTAAATTTATACAATCGATCGATATCCAGACCGGTAGTAACTAAGGCCTCAGATTGAAGAAACCTCAGCAAACTTAGTCTCGGATTCAAACCTCAGCAAATGGAGATGATGAGGATGTCATGCATTCTTGATCTGGACATTGAAGAGATGATGTCATAGCTTCTGCAAATTGATGGTTCTGTTATTGGTGAAGACAAGGAAGCTATGATTTTCTTTTTATAATTTGAAATACCTTTAAATTTGCAACTCTTTTTGTACAATTTGTGTATGATGCGAGGAACAATTTGGAAGTGCATATGTTCTTAATTCAGCCTAACAATCAAAACCAAACTCAACAATTAGAAATGGGTTGATCATAAATGGTCTTTTATATGGGGATAGAATGGAAGGCAATAAATCACAAATTTAGCCTCCTCTTATGATAATCATAGTCACAAAGACCGTTCTCGGGATATTAACGGCGATGAATAATATCGGGATATTTTCAAATTCTTAGATTTTTATCTATAAAATCTTGTGGAAAATATAATATTTAAAAAATAATAAATAAAAATATCAATATGAAATTTATTGGTATTTTACAAGGAATTTATCAGAAATTTATCAAGATATTATTGCGATATTACTATTTATCGCAAATTTATTAAGAATTTACCGCAGTGCCAATAAATCTCGAGATATTAACGGTAATTGGTATTTTTGTGATAAAAACATAGTAAATTTGAAAATATCGGAGATATTTGTGACATTAATGATAATGATGATAAAGAAAATTAGTTAATAAATTAATTTTCTATATAGTAAGGTCACCTTTTATTGGTCTTAACTGCTGCTTATAGTCATCACATGTTTATTTTGATATAAAATAACATTGAATTCACTAAAAATTAGTGAACTAGAATTTGTCTAGTCAAATTCTATCCCCCATGGAATCAATCTAACCTTGTTAATTGCTGGCCTGTAGCTCAGGCGCCCACATCGGCTGCACCGAATTTTTAAGTACAAATTTTCTTAGCTCAAAGTGTACATCAATGGATCCAAGTATCCAACCAGTCCAAGCTTTAAGCTTTAAGTGTACTATCCTAGAAAAATGCTATGGTAAGATGACCACAGACTTACTTATCAATTCCTCGGCTTTACTCATTGCACTGTATGAATTTCATATTTTAATTTTTTTAAATATAAGTAAAAAATCCAACCGTTCAACTAAGATCAAGTGATCAGTACTTAAAAATGTATGCTTTCAATTCATATAGTTTACTTTAATGTATTTCATGAAAATTAGAGGAAAAAATTAAATGGAACTAGTGTTTTTTTGAACTTTAACCTTTCATTTTGAACAAGAATTTAATTTAATTTCAATATTTCTTGGATTTTTTTAATTTAATTCACATTTGATTCTTACCAGACTAAATAAAAGGATTCTTAGATTAGTATTTTATAATTACACTATTGAATTGAATACAACTATTAATGATACTTTTTATTTTTTATTTATGTAGATTTGTGTAAAATAATGAAAACAATTTGTTTCAATATATTTATAAGTTTATAATTCCAATTCCACTTCAAAGGGCCACTTCCAATATAATTTCTCTCTTGTGTGTAGATAGAAAAGTTTGCAAATATCCCAAAAATTAATTGAGTGCTTCGTCAAAAAAAAAAATAGTAATAACAGCACTATACCAAAATCATCACTTGGACTACATTTTATTTTACAAAAGTGAATCTCAATTTTAGAAACAAGGTCTGCATAACCAGAAGAGGTAAACTTGTATACAACAAGAAAGCTCTAATCATATCTCCAGTCCCGTATAGAGAAATTAGCCTCTTCAAGCAACCTCAAACCTGCCCATTGTGCGAGGTCCTTCAAACCCCAGAAGAACAAAGGGAACGTAGACACTGTGGTAATTAACAGCAAATTTAAACTGCACTGCATCGGTTCGAGCTCCTATAACTTAATTTTGGTATATTTCTTATCTTATCTGTTCCATTCTGTGCTCCCTGAAGGTTTTTTTTTTTAATGTTGGGTTAGTATTTCATTCAAAAGGAGAGCCCAAAGGACAATAAACAAAAGCTCACAACCCGGGCCAGCTAGAACGGCCATAAGAACAACATAAAATAATATAAGGCCAACAACCCAAATACAAAAAGGCACACAAGCAAAGCACATAAATAAGCCCAACTAAAAAGTTAAAAATATTGGAGTTTGCAAGAAAATGCCAGAATCCTAAATAGAATGATCATCGGATACAAAAAATCAAAATCCCTTAAGCAAGCAATCCTTGGACCATTAGGAAAATTGAAGGTTAAACCAGCATGAGGGATATTGAATACTATTCTGTCGAATTTCATCTGACTCAGGTAAGGATTCTGATTCATTGTATGAGCATCGACACCATGCAAAAGCTTGCACCCCATACTCACTAATTCCACAATGTGAGCCGCGGCAGAAGGGTACTTGAGCATTAACTCATCTGCATTTACATTTGCAAACATCTAACTTAATAAGAAAATATCAAATTCAGTATGCACTCCACTCTTCGTATGGTACAAAAATAAGACCATTTGAACCTACAGTTCAAACCATACAAGACAATGTGGAAACCATTTGATTTTGAAAAGAACAAGTGAAGTTGTCTGAAATAAATCATAAGAACTCATTGTTGCATCGAAAAAATAAATTGCTGGTTCAAGCTTTTTGAGTGTTCAAAGGTAGTTAGTCAATAAAAAATAATTTGTTAAATTTAAATATCAATATCAACTTGAGATTGATAAAACAAATCTCTTATCGATGATCATGATAATAAGGGTGAAGTGAAGTTGTTGAGCTAATGGCAACAAAATTTACCTATTGTATCAAGAGAGGTATGTAATCTCTCTAGTGCAATACAAATTCTCATTCTTCCAAGTGTGTTCATGTGCTTGTGTAAATGAGAGTTTGAGTGAAGTTGGTCTTGAGTGTTCAAGTGAGGAAGACTGACTTTTACAACAATTCAAGTGTTGTTCAAATGCCGCACGGACAATTCGTGAGTGAAATCTCTAAGTCTGTGACAGGTAGCAACCATATTATGGGCAGTTCCAAAGGCTCGGAGAAGTATCCTTCTCCTACAAGCAGTATTTTATGACAGCTGCTGTAGTGCTTTATCCATTTCTCAATCTTGATACTTTTATTTCTAATGCTCACGTCTTGAACCAAAGCCATGTCTCTAACTCAAGTTCCTCCAAAGAGGCTGGCCATTTTGGTGTCTTATTAATACTGCTTAGAAGTTGGTGTGGGATTGTGTTTGGATTCATGGAAATCGTTTCAGATTCCAAGAGGCCATGGTGTCTTACAAATACTGCTTAGAAGTAGAAAAGCTTAGAGGTTGGTGGAGGATTGTGTTTGCATTGATGGAAATTATTTTAAGTGTTTCAGATTCCAAGATTGGCAACAGGTCCCCATGCATGAGAAGCGGAAATGGATTGAAGCAGTGTAGCTTTCCTCTGTTTGGGTATTTTCTTTCTTTTCCTTTTCCTTTTCCTTAGTTTGGTAGGTTTTTAGTAGGAAAAAAGTGGAGGTTTCTTTCCCCTCTTTCCTCTATTTTATTTTTATTTCCCTCCTCACGAGAGAAATCTCCGTTTCTCTTAGCTTTCATCTCTTTTTATCAAGTAAGTTTAGATTTCAAATTGGATTCTAGTTTTAAGTTTTTATCATTGAACTAATGATAAAAAAAAATATTTTGATCTATATATATATATATATATATGAAAATATATACATTTAAATTTTTTATCTTCTTATATAATTATATTTAAAATTCTTCTTTAAAACTAGAAATTTTGTAATTTTTTCATAAACTATGTATTTCTTTAATTCATATAAAAAAGCTTGAAATTTGATAAAGAGCTGAGTTTTCTTTCTATTAATGGATTTAAATATTTTGTTTTATTTAGCATTAGAAATGAGTACGGCAAATATTGTATTTATTTATTAATTATTTTGAATGTTTGTTGGAAAAAATGGCTAAAAGAAACTATTTGAAGATTAATATAGCTTTTCTTTCATAAGTTGGATAGCCATTTTTATTGGTGGATGTTATTCAATAATTATGTTTGTGTCAAAATGTAAAATTTGATTATTTTTATTATACAAACTTATCAAGACAATTATCATGAAATTGAAAAAAAAAAAAAAAGTTTCTACTCATATTTATCAAATAATTTTTTCTAAAAAAATCTGTTCTCCTTATATATTTCGTCAACATCACCATTTTGCAAGAGATATTTCTTTGAAAAGAATTTCCAGAATAAAATTACCCTTGATGCTCATTTAGACGTCATATGATTTGAATATCACTAAAGTGGAAGTGTGAAGGTGGAGGAGCATTCAATTTGGCTGTTGAAAGCAGAAAAGAATAGGTATTGACATTATTAGATTAGAGCGATCGCTAGGACTGACTTAAGAGTCTTGAGTTCGATTCTCATTTCACTTGAAATGGCCACTTCTATAAATTTATCCCTGTGTGTGGATAAACAGACTTGCACGTGCCTTAAGAATTAGTCGAGTGTATCACTTGGACTACATTTTTTGCAAAAGTGAGCATCAATTTTAGGAGCAAGATCTTGTTTTCACCTGTTCAGACGGAAGGTCTGCACTGGAACCAGAAGTGGTAAACTTACATACAAGAAAGAAAGCTTTGATCATTTACAGATGACAAGAAGACTCCTCTTTAACGTTTTTTCATTGAAATGGACATTGTTGATAGAATGCCCCAATGTAGAAACTAGAGAGGATTGTCCATGAACGTTTTAACTGGCAAATTTAAATGTGCTGCAGCTACCCAATGGAAAGCTTGAGCTGCATGGTGCGACACCCCAAGAGTATCCCCTTTTGTTCTCATATCCAGGATAGTCCCATATAGAGAAACCAGCCTCTTCAAGCAACCTCAAACCAGCCTCCTGGGCCAGGTCCTCCAAGCGCCACAAGTTGAAAGGGTTAGCAGTTTTGTGAGACACGTGAGTTTCTCCACTGCTAGTAAGCATCTGACGTGCACTCATGAAGAAACCCTTCACAAGATCCTGGTGCAGCCTGCAATATAGAGAAACTGCTTCAATTAACTAGAACATCTGTTTTTCTCTTCCTCTAGACATGCAATGACTATGCAGGCCACCCAGCCCTAACCTGCTGTAAACAAAATAACAAATGAGCTTGCGTCTTGAACATGCAAATTTGACTGATGGGCTGTTGGAGGAAAAATAAAATCACAAAATCAAATCATGCGAGGGACACAGGATTTACGTGGTTCTGTAAGATTACCTATGTCTACGGAGCGTGTTAAGATTCCACTAAGGAAGTCAGATTACAAGGATTTCACTGATCCTACCCGCATGTTATAAGGATTATAATCCTACCAACTAGGGGTCCAAAATTCGATATCAGCTGATATTTTTCTCTCTCCTCTTTGTAAATATCGGCCGATATTTGGACCCCTGCTACAGTGCTACCCACCATTCCTCTCAGTCTCTCTTTCTCCGCTATGTTTCTCTCCTAGAGAAACTGCACAACCTAGAAACCCTAGAATGAAAGAGAACAATATATATAGGCATAAACACATTGAGCTCAGTAAACCTGGGCCCACATACAATCCAAGCCCAAAAGGGCTTTGAGCCATAAAACCCAACACGGGCCAGGCTCAGGGTCATTTTTTACCCCATTGAATATATAACTTTATTCATGTGTAATGGAAATTAGAAGTTAAAGTGGGCTGTAGAATCATTTTATTAAATTGAGTAAAGGCTCCAACGAGTGGGCTCAGCATTTTCATCAATCCGAATGGAAAGGCTTAGGCTTTAGTCTAAAAGACCCAGCAAGCTATTAGCAGGCATGAACTTTGCGAATAGAATTGGCCTTAAACTTGATCAAAGAGAGGCACAGCATAAACTCAGCCTATGACAAGCTCACTGTGTGAGCCCAGTTCATCAAACTATTCAATTTAGTATAAAAAAGACTAGCTCTACTTCACCAGACATCTTTGGGAATTGAATTTTTCTATTCTTTTCATTTAATAGGATTCGTGTTACATATAAACAAGTTGGATATCCTGTTTTCGTAGGACTAAAGGAAAAGGCTGATTCATGTTGAAACCTATTTGGCCAGAAACTGAGTCAACTCACTTGAGGAAAGACGATTTTAGATTTGATATAGAAGAATCCAAGTTGGCTTGGGTCAAGGTAATAATACTGACATCCAAGTGGATCCATGCCCAATAAACCCTTTCAAGTTTCAACTAAATAACATGGTAAAAAAAAATTACCTTATTTGTAGCAGTTCGTGCTCCCTGTAGATTAAACTAGCATGAGGAAAATTGAATACTATTCTGTCAAATTTCATCTCACTCAGGTAAGGATGCTGACTCATTGTATGAGCATCGACACCATGTAAAACGATGCACCCCATCCTCCCTAATTTCTCAAGGTGTCCACTTGCAGTGGGGTATTTGACCACTACCTCATCTGCATTTACACATGTAAATATCTAACTTAATAAGAATATTTGCTGATATCTCAACTTATATTTGAAACTTTTCAGTTTGAAACTCTAATAAAATAAGGAAAAAAGGAAATATAAAAAAAAAATTTAAGAATTGAGAAAAAACCAATATGGGACAAAAATTCAACTGAAATGAACCAGAATATCAGCTTACTTTACGAAATTTCTGATATTGTGGTTATAATTTTTTTAATTTGAAAAAGGGGGTCATAAAGGTCCATATCTAGGGAAAAAATTTCTAGCCCATAAACTGACCAAAAATCAAATTTTAAAGATATTTCATGTTTTGCCCACATGGATGTAAATCAACTGGTTAACCTCCTGCCTTAAGAAGCGGGAGGTGCCAAGTTCGAGCCCCCATGGCATAACTTGGCGTACCTAAAGAGTAGTGGGTATCCTACACGTAAATTTTTTTTAAAAAAAAAGAAAGATATTTGAAATCTAAAGAATGATCACCCACAAACTAGTGTGTAAGTATTACCTTACACACCTAGGTATGAAGCTACCAAATAGATGGTGATTAGTTCATTACTCTCTGTTTGGATATAAAGCCAAACAAAATTGTTGAGGTTTGAAGGTTTAAATTGATAGTGACAACAAAATATACCTCTTGTATCAAGAGAGGTTGAAATCATATTATGGGCAGATCCAAAGGCTCTGGCCAAACATAGAGAAAAGGAGAAGTCTCCTTCTCCTACAAGCAATATTCTATGCCTGCTACTGTAATGCTTTATCCATTTCTCAGTGCTCACGTCTTGATCCAATGCCATGTCCCTCACAGTCTCACTCAAGTGCCTCCTCCATAGAGGCCGGCCAGTTTGGGGTCTTATATATAATTACTGCTTAGAAGTTGAAAAGCTCCTCAATGGTTGGTGGAGGGATTGGGATTGTGTTTGCATTGATGGAATCGTTTCAAGTGTTTCAGATTCCAAGATTGGCAACACTTCTCCATGCATGAGAAGCAGAAATCTTAGATTAATTAGGAGAAGTGGAATCGGACTGAGGCCGTGTAGCTTCCCTCTCTTTGGGTTTTTTTTTTCTTTTCTTTTCCTTGGTTGGTACTTGTTTAGGAGAGAAAAAAAATGGAGATTTTTTTTTCCATCATTTTCTATCTCTAACTTTAAAACTAGAAATTTTGTGATTTTTACGTAAGCTATGTATTTCTCTAGTTGATATAAAAAAAAAAAAGCTTTAAATTTGGTAAAGAGATGAGTTTTCGTTTTATTAATGAATTTAAATATTTTGTTTTATTTAATATGAGAAATGAGTATGACAAATAATGTATTTATCGATTAATTATTTTGAATATTTGTTGGGAAAATGGCTAACAGAAACTATTTGAAGATTAGTTTAACTTTTCTTTCATAAGTTGGATAGCTATTTTTATTTGGTGGATGCTAATCAATAATTATGTATGTGTATCAAAATGTGAAATGTGATTATCTTTATTACATAGGCTCATCAAGAAAATTATCATGAAATTAAAAATAAATTAAATTTTATGGTAAGTCTTATTTTTTTGTACTTTTGAAAAAAAAACTATTATTCCACGACAGAAAGGAGAGAAAAATCATTTTATATTCTCTTCATTTTTCTATAAGTGGAAAATGACAAAAAAAATCTTTTATTATGAAAGAAACGAGGAAAAAAAACTCATTTTCTATATTCCTTCATTTTTCCATAGATAAAAATGACTAAAAGCCCCGGGTGTTTTAAAACGTCAATTCAACTTTGATCTCTACCAGTGCAATTCAATTATTTTAAAATATTTTTGAAGTTCATACTTTTAAAAATTAATCCTTAATAACCTACAAAATAATGTCTTATTGGTTCTACAAATTAATTAACGTGGGACTTTTATCATTTCACATGTTTAATCTATATAATCTGCTGTAATATTTCATCCACTTTACTTTCATCATTTTCTTTCTTTCTTTCTCACATCTAAATTAATTTCTCCCATGAAAATCTCTACTTTTTTTTCTAAAAATCTTATACTTATTTAATAAAAAAAAACTAGCTCCAATTATTAAGCCAAGTAAAATATTATTAAAGAGAAAATCCTTTGATGGATAAGATGATCACTTGCTCTGAATGTCGAATGATCCTCCATCCATTACTAGATCACAACTTGAACGATTTAGATTGACTTGAGAATCTACCGTAGAGGAGGTTCCACAAGATATCTGCCATACAGTGTGGAAGACCTGTACAGTTATCTGTCACCGTCGTTATTTAACCATCATGCATGCGTGCACTTCCCGCCAAGCAACATCCACAAAGAGTTCCCACGTGTCGACTTTGTTGCGCCCTTTTGCATGCCTTTTCATGAACATCCGTTGGATGGATGACACGTGGCATATAGACCACAAGCTTAGGCCACGCATAGGCCCCCTCTTCTTTTATCCCGATCGTTCTTCTCTTTGAACAAAGTAGTCGGCAGCTTTTCTGATTCGAATTTCATGTCTACTTCTGTCTTCTCTACATCTTCATTTCTATTTCTGGGTGTCTCTATTTCTCTGTTAAAATCTCCCATTGTTGATGGATATTCCAGTAGGCTTTCTGGCAAAATTATGGAGCTCTCTCTCCTTCCTGCCCTTCTTCTTCTTGCTCTTAATTCTTGGCATTGTTAAAGGTATGAACCCACTTCTTTCCTACCTTTCTCTTTCTAATTTTCATGGGAGTTCTGTGTTTTCAAAAGGAAAGGTTTGATGAATTAAGTAAGTGAGATTGTATGCTCAAAAATTATCTGGATGGGCTTGAAGGTGTTTGCCTTCTCGGTTTATGAATAGTCCAACAGTCCTTCAGTGGCTTTAAGTAAGCCTTGATTAGATTTCAGGCCTTGGATTCAGATTCCCAGACCCTGCTGATCTACTGCTCTGTTTAGTAGCAATTAGCATTGAAATTGGAATTGTTATGGATTCCAGTTCCTAAATTACTAAGGTGAAAAGTCCCATTTTGTATTTCCTTGCTAACTCCTCAAGTAAGAATTGTCAAATGGATAGAAAAGTTGAAGCCAGGAAATTCCCTGCTTTCTCCTTCTCTATCCGGAACCTAGATGTCTAATGCCAGATATCAAAAAAGGCCTTATATGCTAGGTCCAAGAAGTGAGCCCAATTCTCATCATTATATATTGTAATTCATGGAGGATGTGGTCTTATAGTTGGGTTGAAACTTGTTTTTCCCTCCTTTTCTGGGTTTTCCCCTGTTGAATGAATACTAGCCTTTCATTCAAAAAGAAACTTTATTCCTTTTGATTGACTTGGATCATATTTTAGACTCTCCAATCAGAAAGCGCCTGTAAGACTCAAAGCTAAGTCTACCAGACTCAGTCAATGCTCATTTGACTCAGTTAAAGCTCAGTTGACTCAGCCTAGACCAAGTCGAAACTCAGGAACAGGGCCGGCCCTGGCTTTAGGCCAGCTATGCCGCCAGCCTAGGGCCCCCAATGTGACCAATGGGCTTTAGGGACCTCACTTGCACTGCTCTCAGGGCCTAGGGCCCCCACCAATGCACCGCGCCTAGGGCCCCTGAGATTTCAGGGCTGGTACTGCTCGGGAACTCATCCTCACCAAAACTTGTCATATTTTATATGGACATGTATTTACATATGAGTTTCTAATTATACCATTCCACCAATGCTTCACACTGATTTTTTGCAACCCCAATTGTAGAAAAGGTCCCAAATTATCAGGAAGAGGTGTTTTCATCATTTTAGTTAAAGCCTCTATGCATGTTTTCTGTTTCTAATGCCTTTACCTTTCGCAGCAAGCATTATAAGCCCAATTGTGGTTGTGATCATCCTCGTTCGGAAATTCTTCTGTACTTTTGGGATTAGTGGCCTGCACACTTTCTCTGGACTTACTATTGTTTGATGAAGTATGATTCTTTTCTTTGCTTTCAACTTGAATAAATTAGCAGCATGTTGAGGGAAATGCTACAACATCTGTCCTGTACAATGATCGACTAACATGTTAAGATCGCACATTGGGTGGACTGCAGTCTCATTAATTGTGATTTTTGTGGCAGGTGATCAAATAAGATGGGTGAGCCACCCTATCATGATCTGATCCTGATTGGACAGTGATGCAGTCCTAGAATTCTTGATGTTTTTACTCGAGACAGAACCAGTTCTAAGGGAGCCAGTGTTTCATCATGTCTAGACAGTCTATTAGGACCCTTCTGAACTGGCAATGTGATTTAGGCTGGCTTTAGTTATGAGTTAGTAGTAGCATGAACTCAGATTAGATCCAACAATTTCTCGTGGCTCGCCTAATGATGGCTGTAATATTTTTCACATATGCTATAATGGCACATTTTTGTCAAAATCCTCTGCATGTTATCTTTCTATAGGTATGAAATGATCACTCCAGATTGGTACACAAGGTATAAACTTTCCCACCTAGGCATGGAGCTCACCAAATGCAGTAGTATGGGTCCATGGGGAGGTGATCTTTGAGTATGAGGCCCACCTAAATCTTGAATCAATCAAGCCATGTTTTTGGGCTTTCCAACAATTTAAAAATGTTTTTTAATCCCAAAATTTGGTCACTTAAATAGCGACTTCTTTATTAAACCAATCTCCACCACATATGGTGGGCCTCACACCTAGTTGCACAAAGTATTACTTTTGGGCCTTTCTTCCTTTTATTGTGGCTTTCTTTTCGGGTCATGGTTTCTTTTCTTGAATTTGATATTTTTGTTCTCATGGCAGGACTAAGAGGCTTGGGCCTGTTTTGAAGATCCTGATTTTGCTAACACTGCCTATACCATTGCTTCTATGGCCAATTATTGGCATTATTGGAAGCCTTCTTGCTGGAATAGGCTATGGAATTTTTGCTCCCTTGATTGCCACTTTCGAGGCTGTTGGAGAGCATGTTGTCAACAAGCTTGTCCATTGCTTTGTTGTAAGTTCTTTTTGATGAAGAGGTGCAATTTGGGTGAGGCCTAACCCGAACCCAGATGAAAAAACTGAAAAAATCGGGTTTGGGTTGACCTGGATGGGATTGGGCTCTTTTTGGGCCCAAAATATTAGATCCGAATTAGAATTTGGGTCAAGCCTAGGTGTAGTACATAAAATAAGAGTTTGGCCCAGAAGTTCGAGTTTGAACCACATTTATATTATATTATTTTTATTTTATAGGATAACAAAGTTCTTTTAGGCCTAAAGAAACCCAAGCCTATATAAGACTGCATATACATTGCAGGTTTGATTTGGCTCGGGCCTTTCATATACAAATTCAGGTCGGGCTCATGTTTGACCAGTTCGAGTTAACTCGGGCCTGTACTCAGGCGTAGATCCTTAAATTGCAATTTGGGCCCAGGCTTGGACAAATCCAAAACCCAGCCCGGCCCGCCTGAGTTGTAGTTGTTGTTGATGTGTTTAAATAAACCACCTAGCTGTTATTCTAAAATGGTTCGTTCATAATCCCATCTCTTTGTAAGGAAGCGTGTGGCTTTTCAAGATCCCAAAACTCCATCCTTGTTAGGATCATGGTTTGCCAATCCAAACCATTGATTTTATACACTCCGATAAGCAAAGAATGCCCAAAAATCTTCCTTACTAGAAGATTTTAGCAACCCTTTCTTAGAAAATTTGTTTGACTGCAAAACTCAGGCTATGGTTGATACTGTTTACCTGTGTTAGTCACTGATTGAACAACCTTATCTTCCAATCGTAATGGGTTTTGACACATCTGCAGTGTATGTGACTTATTACATTAATGGTCTGGAGCACCAAATGATGGACTTCACATGGTATTTGGAGTATTCAAGATTTCATTTGAGTGTTTCTGTTTACATGTAAATATCAGGATGGATCTTGGAGTACTATAAAGGGGAGTTGTACAGTTGTGCGGGACTTCACGGATATTTGCTTTCACTCATATTTCTCTTATATGGATGAACTAAGTGAGAAAGTACCTGAAGATGAGAAGCCTTTGGAAATCAAGTAAGAAACATGTGATGGATCATTTTAATGTTACCTAGGTCTTATCAAGTATTTTAGGTCCATATCAGTATTACGCTGTAGCTGCACATGTGACCTCAGACTACATTCTATGTTTTGTCTTTGTTCTGTATATCCAGCACTACTTAAATTTATGAAAGAAAATTTTGCTGATTCCATGCTCTGTTATTTTGTGAAGGTTGTCAAAGCTACCAAGTTGTTTGCTAGTCAGCCTACTTGCATTGCCCATAGATGTACCAATGATAACAATAGTTGGCAATTTGGAAAAGTCCTTGCATGCTTATAAAAGGATGGCAGCGGATGTTTCAGGACTTGATTGGAAGAAAAGGCCCTTTCTTGGAGACAGTTTGTGTACCCTTTGCGGGTCTTGCTATCATTTTGTGGCCACTAGCGGTGGTTGGAGCAGTCCTCAGTGCGTTTTTCTCCAGTTTCTTTCTTGGACTTTATGGTGGAGTTATCGTCCATCAGGTACATGAGCATATGTTCGTTTGGGTCGAGTCTATAATATGTTGTTGGCTGCTGAAGATATCTTCTTCCTCTTTTTTATTAATGATGTAATCATCAAATTTGGGTCTGGGTTCTGTTAAATGGTCTCATTCTTTTCACTCTCTTTGTTGCTCGGTCAATTTATCTTCTGACCATTTTATAGACTTGTTGTGGAAGAGCAATCTTATAAATTTTATAATGTAGTTTCGTAGTCCCAAGTCTGTTCGTCGGTTGATTAATAGTTTTATTACTTAACATGGTAATGCAATTTATTTTCTCAAGGTTTTGTGTTAGATCCATTATCTTAATTATCATACCACGATGACTATAAGGTCACAGGATGGCCTGGTTCCTATACTGGAAACTATGGATAGGCTTTAGTCGACAGTCCATAGTAGTTAAGTCACAAGACATAAACAAGGCCCCAAGGGGTCCTGAGGCCTAAGGCACAAAGTGTATGTCAAGGTGCGAGCATAATTATGCTAGAAAACTTATTTAGATTCCTTTAAAATATGTTTTGTGTCATGGATTTATGTCCTTGGAGCAATACTAATAAAATACAATAATAATCATCCAAGAATTAAAATATATTTAAAATACATTCATTTTAAATATAATATTTACTAGCTATTTAGAAAAAAACTTTAAGAAAAAGTTTCTAAAAGAACTAGGAGTGCCTAGGCACAAAATACGCTAGGCAAGGACAAGATGGGTTTGGAGCGAGGTGAGGGACTAACCACAATTACATTGCGCCTTTGACTACTATCCCAAAGTCCAAAACATCATTCTTTGTACTATGTTACTTATTGATTCTAGGAGTGTCAAGGATTGAGCATGGAAGGCTTGGGAAAAAAAGAAGAGTCCGTAAGCCCTTCAAGCTACTAGGATCATCCAATTGCTGCGATTTTTTTGATATTAAACCATCTAAGAACCAAGTTAAGTTTCCCAATATCATGTATGGTACCACCTCGTGGTGATCTACATACAAAAATTTGCATAGAAAACACAAAATACAACTAAACCATGAAAATATAATGTAGGGTATCCAGTTTTGCATACTCCAAGTGTCAAAACCCTATGGGAATACTCACTAATTTCTGCTAGTTTAATTATTGATTTCTAATCATTCATCTTTTGTTGTTAATCAACTGATCTACATACATTTGGAAATAGTAGACAAAAGGTGTACACCAACCATTATTCACCAATTTCAATCTCTGCACTTGAACATTTGAAGTTTGTGATTCTCAAGATAAGTCGGAAAATATTAACAATAAATCATCAAATTTTGAAGAACTTAGGAATAGCAGACCTAGTGTGTCTTTTAACCATTATTACCGTTCTCTATCTGAGGGCTATTCATCATAGGCCCACTTATGAAAGCTTGGTTTTGTATATTGTTTGTATATTGTGCATGTTTCCACATTTGCATGGACATAAAGCTTGATAACTTCATAGGTCCACTTATGAACGCTTGGTTTTGGATATTGTGCATGTTTCCATATTTGCAGGGACATGAAGCTTGATAATCAGGATATAATTGGGGCTTATCAGAGTTAAATGGTCTGTGAATATTTCAGTATTCATATTTTTGCTGAACTTTAATCTTTGTCGCAGGAGAACTCCCTTCGTCTGGGGCTTGCTTACATTGTGACAGTAATTTCAATGTTTGATGAATACACAAATGATTTGCTCTATTTGAGGGAGGGGTCCTGTTTTCCTAGGTACCATCTGTACTTCAGTTATTCACCTTGTTTCTGTTTTTGCATATTTCTTTATTCTCCTGTTTCTTGCTAACACATCGGCTTTGAAGACAAACATCAGTCTTCATCAAATGGGATTGGTTCTACTACATAGCTAATCATTCTGATAGTGAAATATCCTGCTTCTGTCTGGTAATTGGTTGCTTATTCACAGTACTTATGACAGCCAGGTTCATCTACCGTAGAAAGCAATCCATCCAGACGGAAAAGAAAGAATTGACAGGAAAAGTTGTTCCTCACAATAAAAAGTCGGTGCCAGAACAATCAAGAACACTGAAGAAAGCCATCCAACAGTTGAAACCCATGCAAGTAAGGGCTGATATGCTACTGTAATTGCTTTGTGAAGTGTCTGAATGTACTGAATGGTTATAACACACAATGTTCACTTTTTACATGGAATCTGTGCACTTCAATCGAAATAATTGAGGTTGCATGCCCTGCTGTCTATGTGATACTACTGAAAACTCAGATAGTTGGACAACTCTGACTACTTGGTGAAAGGACATTATTATATTTGTGACATTACCACTGCTTACTTATTGTATTCAATTGCATTTCTTTTCATTGTTGAAAAAAAATGCTGACACATATATGAACATGCCAAGATTCAATATAGGTCAACTGAGTGGTGAACATATGGCAACAAAAGGAACTAGAATACAAAGCAAGTGTTATATACAGATCAAGGCTGTGATCGAAGCAACTTATCTCTATTATAATTTATTCATCTTTGATCCTCTTAATGAACAATAATCAAAAGGAGCATTTTCTATTGAGATTTCTCTTCCTCATTATTACTTATCCTAGTGATAGTCAATGAGAACATTTTCTACAAAATCTTGGCTTGAACGAAGCTGAGGGTGCAGATTAAACTAACCATTCATGACAATTTGAATTTCATCCAACCATAGCTTGAAGGGTGCAGATTTCCTACTTGCTTTGAATGTCATGTTTTATATTTGTATCATAAATAGTGCTGTAGTTTTTACTTCATTTTGGTAGAAACAATTTATACTATATGAATTGAATAAAGTGTGCCACTTGAGAAACTTATTCTGCCTTTTTATTTACTGCTACAGTTATGGGATTGGCTCTTTCGATCTTGTGAGCTAAGTGGTAGGATTTTGCTTCAAGATGGTCTTATAGATGTCGGAGATATAAAAGAATGCATTCTCAGTGGGAAATGCAAAAAGCTGACAATCAAGCTTCCAGCTTACTGTATTCTTCAATGTCTTCTAAGATCAGCAAAGTCTGATTCTCCTGGACTGCTTATTAGTATGTCCTCCAAACACTCCATAATTATTTTTAGCTTGTTACGAGTTATTGAGCATTTGCTAAGCCCAGGAAGAGCTCATCCATGACCATGACCATTTATGCTGCATCCAAGATAACACTAACACCATTTAGATGAGCTTGGCTCATATGGAGCTAGATTGTTATTTGGGTCACCTGTGAAATGAAAATTGTTGCAACTCATCCAACCTACATGGTGGCTCTACTAATCCAGACCATCTGAATCATGCCCCTTAATGTGGAAAATGCATAGCCATAAAATCCTTCTCTATTTGGAGAATACTAATCACCTTGTTTGTGTTTATCAAACAAATGATTAAGAAGAAGATGAAGAAATCATGCTCCATATTACATGAGATGAGATCTACATTGAAAGTTCTAACTTCTAGCATGTTAACAACAAGATTGACGAACTTTCTGGTAAGTGTTAGGTTTGAATGCATTGACATTAGAACAGAGAAGGATTCTCACTCATTATTAACAATGGAGTGATACAGCATAACTTTACACAGTGGAGTCATACATCATCTTATACTTCCATTCTCCTCATTTATGAATCTATGCCTACCATGGGGTCCATGGATGGAAACTGATAAATAGTGATTGTCATAGTCCACTAAATTCATATGTGGATTTGGGGTAAGATATTTAGGAGTCTGGATGGCTTAAAATGAGGAGATACAATCATCAAGTTGGGCACACGTGTATGTGAGATGTAAACAACTGGGGTTTCTTTAGGGCATGATATGTTAATGGAAGTTGGAATGAAACTGGACTTTCACAAAAACCAGGTAGAAAAAAGAAAGTGGTTTCAAATCCACTTTTTTATTTCCCATGTTTGCTGAAAAATGGGATTTCCAATGAAAATGTGTATTGATACATGTGCAAAAACTATCTTTTCCTACTTGAAGGGTCATTTCAAGGAAACCAATTTCTATGGGAGAGGATAGAGAACTTGGTTTTCCTATCTACTTCTCATATGTGGAAAGAGACAGATATACATATGGAAATTATTATACAGCAGATACCAGTCACAGAAGCCAAACCTGAAATACAGTGCCTACTTCTAGTCAGGTTGATTGAAACCATAACTTGTAGATTGAAACTGACCTGATTATTATTGAGTCAAGTGATGTTCAACTTGGATTAAAGTCATATTCTTTGACATGATCTACCAATTTCTTTAAGGAAGATAATTTAATCCAAAAGTTCATATAATTTTGATCTAAGGGATTGAATAAAAGGAAGATTAGTTCTACAGCTGCAGTCATTACGAGAAGGGGTTTGTGCACCATATACTCTGCTTGTGTGCTTATATTTGATGCATGTCAATAGTTTAGATCAAATGGCTACGTATACGTACTGTATCCTAACAAATGACAAATTCCATTATCAACCAAGCACAACTGGGCTTAGCAAACATCCTAAATTGATAAATTGTTCTTGTTTATTGTATAACACTTGATCAACTATTTTCAGCTGATGAAGTGGAGTTGACAAGATTTAATTGGCCAAAAGGTAGAGTATTTGAATGGTTTCTCAGCCCTTTGTTAATTATGAAAGAGCAGATTAAACAGCTGCAATTGGATGAGAATGAAGAAGATTGTCTGTGCCAGTTCATATGACCAGCAAGAATGAACAACCAGAGGACTGGAGTGATGGCAGATTTCCATCTGATAATAATGTCAGAACAGCTCAATTGCAAGCTATATTTAGAAGGTATGGAATGATCTGATTCTCCAATTAAAAGCAGTTGAAATATTTTGTTTGGGAATCACTAAAATAAAAAAATTCAAAAAATTTTTGATGATGTGATATTTCTTGTCAGCTCTTTAACAAGTAAAAATAAACACTTCTGATCTTTGTTACTGAATTTGGGTGAGATAACTCATATAATGCTCCACCTGTGTATTGGGGTGCACGGTATTACGCATGTCTAGGCATAGGACTCGGACCATTCGGTAGTGATGGATTCAGTTGAAAGTTCTTATTTGAATATGTGCCTACCAAAAAGCATTTCGTATAAGATCAATCAAATCATTTTTTTAAGCTTCTTAAAATTTAGTCACTTAAAATTATGTTTCTCTCCAAGTTTTGTGTCTTGTAAGAATGTGATTTGATTAATATGATTTGAGTGATTTTTGGTGGGATGTATGCTCAAACAAGTGCTTTTGTACAATATCTATCTACCACTTGTTGTACCTACCAAAAAAATTTGCATTTTATATTGACTAAAATCATCGAATAATCTTATTTTGCAGATTGCAAGGAATTGTGGCTTCCATGTCCCGGATGCCAACGTTCAGGCGCCGATTTACGAATTTGGTGAAGGTGTTATACCTAGAAGCGATTGAGACCGGTACTATAAGTCAGGAGGAAGGGAGCTCCAAATCAAAAGGCAAGAAGAGTAGGTCAATAAACCATGTCTCTATACAAAATTTGGAATCAGGCTTGCAATCTGAAAGCAAGAGCAATGGATCAATCCATAGTTCTACTAAAGAAAATGATCAAACTGCTGAAGACATTGTCGAAGTTCGAACAGTTGGATGGCGTAAACATCGTTTGAGTGAATTTCATTCATTTTCGGCTTCGTTTTTGTGGTCAATGACTTCTTGTTTTTTACAGATTGCCTGTGTGTGAAGTATAAACTTTTGACCACCTGCTCTTTTGTTGATCTTGGGCTAAGTTAGATCTACTTAATGTTGAAAAATAAATTGATGATTTGTTGAGGTTTGTAAAGTAATGTTGGGTTCTGAGAGGGATTGTGTCATGAAAAACAATACATCGTATACAAGGAGAGAACTGCAAAAGATGTATACAGGAAAACAAGCTACATTGTAGTGTTGAATTCTTATCAAGGTAAAGATTGCTGTATTGTGCTGTTATTCTTTTATTTTATGAAATGTTGCTCAATAATATGACTATCTAAACCAAATTTGATTGGCCTCAGTTGCTGTATACGTATATATTTGACAAATAATAGATTTTTTATTTAACCTAATTAATCCTACATGATTTGACCTAAACTTTTAGTCGAAAATGGATTATGAAAAAGTCAATTGAAAATAATTTAGAATGAAAGTTCTTCTCCTCTTTTGGGCTATGACATATAAAAACAATGGGACAGGATAGTTGGGTTTTATATAAAATTATATTTAAATAAAAGATTACACATTTTACACAAAATTATATTTAAATAAAAATTGTAAGTTAAATATTTTAAATTCATCAAATTTAATTTTACTTTTTACTTTTTGTCAATTTTTCACTATTTTCTCTTAATTATGATAAGTTTCATCAAATTCAATTTAAGATTCCTTTATACTATATTTTTTTATTTTTTGATACTAAATAGGTCAATTTTAAAATTGACCAAATTAAAGTTTAGACAATTTTTAGATTAATTTTTCTATTTTTTCTCTTGCCACAATGCGAAATCAGAACAGAATTCTTTTTTTAAATGTAATTTTTTTTTTTAAAAATTTATGTGGGAAATGGGAAAATTAAAATAAGGATGTAATTCTCATTCTAGAAGAAGTGGGCTAGCGGAGACAGTACTTTAAAAACGAAAAAGAAAATTAGATTAGTTACTCAGAGTTGATTAAATAAAATTTCAAGTCAAATAAATTAATAATTTATAATAGATTATTTCATTTAGGTTGAAAAGTTCATTCAAATTAGAAAAAATTTCTTGATTAGTCAGATAAACTTCTCGATATCTTTGATATTAAAAAAAAGAAATTAGTGAGACACTAGATTGGAATCTTACATTGCAATCTAACAGATCAAAGTATTTGTAAGAGCAATAACAAGGAAAGAGGGCAGAAAGAAGAAGAGCTAAGAAAATACATTTAAGTATAACTTACGTATTCCATTCCCATGAATTCCTAGTACCCCTTAACATGCAAACTCTCCGATGCTGAGGCCCCGCCGCTCCCGCCGGCATACTTCCCAAGTGTGGCATCTGAGTTAGCCTTGCACCTTGCCAAGAATCCTGCTTGTGCAGCAGCAACGTTCTCCTTCTTTCCTGCCCATGTCTTAAGTGTGCTTCGCTGAAGAGCGCGACCAAATGAGAACGACAGTGTCCATGGTTTAAGCACATCCAATTTATTCATGGCATTCAAATTCAGCGTCGCTTCCTCCTCGCTCTGCCCACCGGATAAGAATACAATGCCAGGGACTGCCGGCGGGCGGCGGAACTGTACGACGCAATGCTCTAACTGTGTATTCAGCTATCACTTCAGCTGCTATCTGTGACAAAATCAAGCCATGTTGATGATAAATATGCATTCTCCTTGGGCTAACAACTGGGCGGGGCCGGGGGTTTGTGGTCCATCTATATACTACACCTTCTTATAGTGAAGTATTTTACCTAACTGATGAGTTCAGTCAACCTTGATGATCGTAAGAAAAAAAATTCAGATGGGCTCCAAATTAAGGCTGAAATTTAAAAATTTTGGATTTATAGGAAATGTTGGAATTATTGTAGTAGACAATATTTCTGTAATATTTCAGCCTATTATAGAAATTTCAGCCATATCGGCCAAGATCTCGCCCGTACGATCAATACGAGATATCTCGAACATTTTTTTGACCTCCGTGGAAAACTTAAATGGGTCTATGCTATTTTTGCTTAAGAGACTGGATCTAATGTCTGCCTATGAGATTTTAACCTTTGAATCAAACCACTTGGTTTATAATAACAGAAATGATCACCATAACTTGATTAATTCAAGCAAGGTGATTTAGATGGATTATATATTTAAATAAAAAAAATCAATAAATTCATCACTACCAAGGATCGAAATCTCGGCCAATACTGTGCCTATAGGCCGAGATATCTTAGGATTTCCACGACCTAGATATCTCGGCCAATACGCATAGTATCGTCTAGAGAAAAAAAAAATCGGCCGATACGACCCAGATCTCGGCTGAATATCGGCCCATTTTTTTTTTTTAATACAAATATCGGCATGGGTCCAGTCGATATCTCTGCCGATATTTATATTTATTTAAAAAAAACAGCTTTTTTTATTTTTTTAATGAATTTTTTCAAAAAAAAACAAATCACCTAGATTTTCAAAAAAAAAAAATTTGAGGAGAGAGAAAAATTTCGGCCAAGAAAATCTCGGCCAAGATGAAATATCGGCCAAAAATTCGGATTCCCCGAAATTTTCGAGCTCTCTGATCACTACTAAACTTGGTGGGCCTATACCGGGTGTAAAGATAAGATTGTACACACGTATTAATGGGTGATCCCTCCTTTCTAATATTACTTTCATTAGGTAAAAAAAGCATTTTGTCATTTTTCTCATTGTTCTTACCTTTGGGCTATCTGGGCCCGGTGTCAACATGTTGGGCTTCAAAAGGGTCCCTTCAATAAGAACATGGTGGTCATTCAATGCCACACGGCCGCCAGCACCGCCTCAGTGACCGCAGCACATTTGTGGATATCATGACTGCCGTCCGTCAATACTTCCGGCTCAACAATCGGCACGATTCCCTTCTCCTGGCAAATAATCGCGTAGCGGGCTAGGCCCTGAGCATTCTGCTGGATTGCAAGCTCAGATGGCTCATTGGGCCCAATTTTAAGTACGGCTCGCCATTTAGCAAACCTAGCACCAGCTTTGTAGTATTGCTGGCATCTTGTAGGCTTGTACCCAGTGAATCAAAACCTTGAGTTTTGGTCTCACCGTTGGTGCCTGCAATGTCGACGGTACCCTTATCAACTTTGATGCCAGGGATGACCGAATTTTCCTGAAGGACCTCGACGAAAGGCTTGCCGTCGGAAGTCTTCTGATAGAGTGTCTCTTCGAAGAGAATGACGCCGGAGTGGTATGCAAGGGCATTGGGTGAGGTGAATAGGAGCTCACGGAGTGACTGGCGATTGGATTCAATGTTCTCAACATTTATGCTAGCAAGGCGCTTGCCGGGACTGGCTATGTACTTGGCATTCTTCATCAGTTCCTCTGAGATAAGAAATCATAGAAGGGCATTTTAGTCATGTCGTAAGTAGTAGGAGTCACTTCATTTTATTTTATTTTTCGAATGTCTATCATTTGCAAAAATTCTTTTTTTCTTTTTGAATTTAGTGTGTGAGAAACTCAATCTAAAATCCTCATAGATGATATCTTTTGTCCACTGACTTTAGGAAGCGGGAGGTCACGGGTTCGAGCCCCTATGGCCCTAACTTTGGTGTGCCTTGAGGGTAGGAGTCCACCCGTGGGAATTTTACGCTGGGTATCCGGCGATTTCCCACACGTAAATTCAAAAAGATTTGTAGTCAGGGTTCAACCCAAATTTAGGACCTTCTCTTGACAGGTAAGATTTCAGGGTCAACTTGAGTCAGCGGATCAAGTTGAGTCTACTCTTAGCAGGCCCTTATTAATTGAACACGGTAGGCATCTTTTCATTCACTCATAATCCAATCCATTTTTATTTCTCATCAACTAATTTAGATCAGGTTAGTCATTCTTTATAATTAAGTAGACAATTGATTTTAATACATTGTATTGGTATATTTCAAGTAAAAAGACATCTAAAAAAAAAATCCACTGTTAAAACAAAATCACTATAAATAATTAAGTCTCAAAAAATAATCTAATGAGTTATAGAAAATGAGTTGTGCTTGTCTATGTTTGTGTTGATACAAAACTAGAGTAATTCAAGTAGAGCGAGTAATACAAAACATTATCCTAATCTGACCCAATTTAAAAACAGGTAATTTTTTTAAACGAGAGCAAACTCATATTTTAAATATTTTGAAATTGTTAGCTTTCTTTCTACATTATGACAAATGTCATCTAAACCAAATTGAAATTGAAGAAGATAATGAATCCACAATGATCTAGGTCATTGATTCAGATCGTGGGACACATCATAGATCTGTAGTGACCTACAAATCATATTAATTTTACAACCTTAACCATCCGATAAATGGCGGTATTTCTGTATTTGAGTACCAGCAGAGCCAAAATCCAAAATTTTGACTAATATTTGCCAAATATTCAGAGGTCTGAAGCTGGATATAGCAGATAATATTGGGAAATACCGATAATACTGAGCTAGCCAAAATATTGACCGATATTTTCCATATTTCAACTGACATTAGCTCGACAATAGCAAAAGATGACCAAAATTTGGCAAAATTAGCCGCAATTCCGGCTGGTACATAATGAGCCTGTCAGAATCGTGGGTAATAGTTTAAAATTTTCAACCTTTGAATTAGTCTCATCTTCAATATGAGGTGAGGATACCCATGTTATCTAAAAAAAAATCAATCTGTCATTATTCGTAATTGTTTTCGAGTAAATGAAATTGGACCTCAGATTAAAACATATCATGAACCGACTAAGCACATTGCCACCCCCAACGCCTTCTATAGAGATTAAGTACCCCATATACAGATTATGTACCCCAATGCAGAAATGACCAACATAATTTGTCGATGAAATGCAACTTTACCATTTAAATTTGAAAACTAAAAATCCAGACTAGCTTCAAATCCTACCGGTTTAAGTAACTTAGACAAATTTTCTAAGTTGACTAAAAAATTCAGTAAAATCTATTGATTCACTCAATTCAGTATTCTATCAAATCCATTCAGACCAACTCAATCTATCAAGTTTATAAACATTCATGGAAAGGGAAAATTTATATTCTAGGATATAGCAAAATACCTGCTTATTTTCCTACAAAGGCCGACATGGTTCTTAAGAATTTTTAGGAGAGTGAGAAGGCGCAGAGAAATGCAAGAGCAAGACTTGCTACAAGCACTGTTTTATCTACTACATTGG
The DNA here is from genome assembly GCA_013350335.1 of Chimonanthus salicifolius. NCBI lineage: Eukaryota > Viridiplantae > Streptophyta > Magnoliopsida > Laurales > Calycanthaceae > Chimonanthus > Chimonanthus salicifolius. The sequence continues at coordinate 65,181,695 of CM023538.1, read as the reverse complement.
ACCAGAAAGGTCAAAAAAGTATCCTATAATAAAGTATTGACACGTGTCGGATAGATGAGCCCATTGAGGCTTATCAACGATGGATAGAGAAATGGGTGATCCATCTTGGTACCACGTGGCTCGGTCGTCGACTTATCCTTAGAAGGCAGAAAATAGAGTGAAGAAACTTTGCTACGGACGTGGTCCTTAGAAAATTCTATGCTTCCATGGCTTGTCTGAGCCACGAACAAACAAAAGATGACTTTTATAGAGAGAAATAAAACGACAGAATAAAGAAGACAGAAACGATGATGATGGATGAGAACGAATATTATTCTTTTTTAGAAAATAAAATGAGATCAAACAAAAGATAATAATGAAGTTAGTTTTTTTTTAGACTATGACGTCAACTTCTTGCTGCTATAATATGATGAGAATTAGAGGATTTAGAACCGACTGATATTATTTGTTTTTATTTCTGGAATTGAAAAATCCAAAATATATTGACTCAATCGCTTAAGTTGAAATTTGGCCGTTTTCTTCAATTTCCAGCCACGCTTTAGCTGATTCAATGCCACTCTGACTTCGGATAGTTAGAACCCCCTGGGTGGATAGGAACTCCAACATGGAATTAGAGGCATAAGACAATTTGTGTAACGAGACACAAATTTTAGAATATTGTTCATTTTACTCTTCTATTGCTATACAAAAGTATTTAAAAAATATTCAGTAAGTGATTCGATAAGTGACCAGTCAGTGATCCGATTTCAGTGATCCAATTTATTGTTCTGTATAAAAAAACAGTCTCACCTAGATAAATTTCAGTGATCCAATCAGTGATTCGGTCAGAGAGCCGATTTACACCGTAGTAGAAGAGTCAGTGATCCGATGAGTCGATCAGTGAGCCAATTTATCCTGTAGTGGAAGGATAAAATGGACAACACTCTAAATCCCATGTCCAGTTACACAAAACACCAGTAGGAAGATCGCTACCGCAAAAATATTTGCCATGGACCAGATTATGTTAAGTTGTGCCACCGTGCTCAATATCTGAAAATACTTATAGCCATATTTAATTTCATTTTATTTGAATTTTTATCCTTGAATGGGAAACTGACACCAAACTACATCCTCGGTTGTAAGAAGAACTCACAACTTACACAAGCAAGGCTATTTCCAAATTATTATAGCTCAAAAAGAAGAAAAATATCTTGGAACATCTCAATTATAAAAGAAAAATCCCAAACGATAACTGGTATCCAAGTTCATGCTTATTACTGGAATATTCACATGAACATAATAACACAAATATGAGGGAGAAGATATATCCAATGGGAAATATATTTTTGGGAAGTTTAACAGAAATTATATTGTGAAAATTGAAATAGATTATAAAAGGAATAACATTCATAATGTACTAATATACTAATAAACATAAAAGATGATTATTCCAGACCCACGCCACAGATATGACAAAGACTTCATAGAATTGAAACCACTCAAAAATTACAAACATTTATGCCGGATGCTCATCTAATGCCTATTATCACGACGGGTGGAAGCTGCAAGAGAAAGTGACGTACATAAGTCATTGGAGAATCCACAAAGAGAAAGCATTCTCTTTTAAAAAAAAAAACACTCATATATCCATTATTATAAAATTTATGAATGTAGTATAAATGCAAGACTTAGACTAGACCAATAAAGAGCAGAGCATAGAAAAATAGAAGCATTTAGGTAGAAATTGCATTAGGATTGGTACTAATTGGGTTGAGTTGAACCATTGTGACAAATACCGTTCTCGAGATATTAACTGCAATTGGTAATAACAGGATATTTTTAAATTCTCGGATTTTTACCAAGAATTTAACGGGAAAATCTCGTGGAAATTATAATATTTAAAAAATAAAAAAATAGAATAAATCAAAAAATTAATGAAATAAAAATGGTATAGGGAATTTACCGGCAATTTATCAGGAATTTATCAGGTTATTAACGTTTATCGCATTTTAACGCGATTTTATCAGGAATTTACAGGGAATTTATCGTCGTGGCGATCAAAACGCGTTTTTAACGCGGTAATGGTATTTTGCCGATAAAAATGCGGTAAATTTGAAAATACCGCCGATATTTGTGACAAGGAGTTGAACTATCAGTCTATCACTGGTTTATATTTATCTCATGGTAATACTCATGTAGTAGGGGGCATTTTCATAGCATAATGTAATTCAAACTTGGATAACACCCATGTGTTTGAAAAACATTTAAATGGAATTGTCACCAACCTGAATTGAAGTACAAATTTTGACCTATGTTGAGGTTTTCACTGGCTGATCATCATCATCTGTACCAAAATACCGGTCTCCAAATTCCCCCATACCGGGTATGACACGGAAATCTTCATTTAGGCCTAACTCAATCTCAGACGTCACAATCTTAAGTCTTGGGAAGCTTTTGCAAACAACATGAATTCCTTGAGGTGCCTGGTCAAAAAAAAGTATATATATATATATATATATATATATATATGTATTAATGACACATTACACATGAGGAAGAAAAAGAGCAACAAAATTTAATGCAATTTCAATGGGGGGAAATTGAAACTGAAGGAGCCATCCATGTCAATGTTTCAGAGTTTTTCTAATTGAAATGAAAACATTTCTGAGATGTCCTTCATTCGTTTGAGGAAGGGCTTACCTAAGTGAAGCTTCCTTTAAGAAGCTAAGGAATATCAACCAAAAAAACTAGTGACTGCTAAACAATTAGGTGCTTCTTTTATTTGGCTTGGCATATGAGAAAGTTGTGACGGAAAATTTTCTGATGATGCCAATAAGAGAACATTGTCTAACAACTAGAAAGAAATATATTTGCTGCTAAAAGAAGCATCGCCAAACAAGCCAGAAAATCAGTCCAGAACTTTAGAAGCATCAAATTTAATTTCTGGTCAACAGTCATAATTAAGATATGATGACAATAAGGAATTCTAGTATTATTAACCTCAATGTCAGTGAGTTCCACATAAAAGCATAACTAGCAGAAAGTAACAAGGAAGAGGTCATGAGATAGACAGATAAATTCCTATGTTAGTTCAAAAATTAAATTATAAAATTGATTTACAGCTCCCCTCCAAAGATAGCCATAAAACACTAATCCTACCAAACTCACTCACTAAAACAAACAAAAGTAAAAGTCAATCAGTACCATGCGCATGTGGACGCATTTGCATTACTGGCAAAACCCTTTCAACTGCAAAATCAGAATGCTCTTTGGTCCTAGAAAGCTCTCCAAAAATGACGAGAAAGAAAAAAATTGCAATTTGTGATGCAAAGTATCATCACTGACTCGGCTGAAATAAATTCATCATTGACATTGTTTCATGAATTGATTTCTCAAATACATGCTCATAGTTATCCGTCTTTCCTAGTTCAAATTAGGACATACTAATCTTCACTAGCTTCTCGTAACTGCCTCATGGCTTTCTTAGCACATCCTTGTTGCAAGTTATGTCGTCCTCGGTGTCTCTTTTCAAAAAATCATACCTTTCTTTTTTCTACAAGAAAAAGATAAAATAATTTGTACCTTTCTAGGTCCTGCACTCCATGCTTTTCACATCTCCTGCACTCCATGCTTTTCACATCTCCTTTCTAATTTGCACCTTTCTAGTTCCTTGTGTCCACAATTCTTCCTCCCTTTAATCTAAAAGTTGTCATATCTTCCCTTTAATCTAAAAGTTGTCTAATGATGCCATTTATACACAACTCACTGGGGGTCATATTTTGATTTCAAAATCCAGTTACTCGTATCAGTAGTATCTCTCTAAATGAAGCTAATGTTTACGTTTCTATTTCACCATTGTTTCTGTGGCGAACTTTTTTAGGTAATTACTGAGGCAACCTGTTCAATCATTTTTACCTATCAGGTTTCTAATGTAAACATTCAAAATTCTATATCCAAAATTAAAATCCTTGAAAGATTGGTCATACTCTAAGTTTAAGCATAATTTATATGAATCTAGATTGATTCCTACATGTCAAAAGATATTCTACTTTTTTTTCAATGGGTTTTTTCTAATTTTTTTAAAAGGGTCTTTTCTCAGTATTAAGTTCTTAGTATTAGGAGAGTTTGGCCATTTAGAAAGTTCATGTACAAGGTAAACTGGTTATTGAAGGGGATTCGGCAAATGCTTTCAAATGAGCAGAAGGTCTGAGGCGTCTCCCATAGAGAATGGTCAATTTGGTAATGGAGGTAAGATAATTGGCTACGAGGATGGACGTATCTTATATAAGTCGTTTAGCTAATGGAGTGGCGGACTAATTTGCCAAATTGGGAGTCGACAATCATTTCTCGGGCACTTTTTTTCTTATGACATTCTTTGTTGTTTTTATTGATTTCCATTTTCTTTTTCTTTTTTCTTGGTTTTCGTGGTCTAATCCTTTTAGACACTTTCCCTTGTACTTCTTGGTTTTTTTAATGAATTTTCATTGTCAATGCTCAAAACAAAGTACGCATAAACTATTGCAAGGTCAAAGTCAAATTCAAGGATGCCTGTCAATTATTCCAATCTTGTGCCCTCCCAGCATTAACATTAAAAATATCTAATTATTTTACTCCTTCCATTGAGCTTTATGAAGTCATCCATATCAGACAAGCCATGGCTATGAGGATGAACTGTGAACTCATTTTCGTGCTGTGGGACAACTTGAGGAGCTCTTTCATGTAAAATCATTCTTAGTGAGCCAAGCATACCAAGTACCAACAGTCTGGATCCCCATATTATTGATCAGGCATGTATAAAATGAGGTCACTGCATACTTATCTAAATTGCAAGACCGCATTTTCCCTTCTCATTGAAGACACAAACCATATGCAGAAATCAACATTCTTTAGGGTATATAGAACTAGGGTGTTTAGTACCTTTTTCATTAGCAACATGCATCTTAGGAACTTGGTTAAATTGGGTATAGAGAGACAAGGCTCTTTATTGATGCCTTGTAATTTTTGCATGGTGGTTCAGTTTGCTCCTCTTATACTGATTTTGTTGATATCATTGTATATCTTGTACCTTTTGATTAATACGGAATTTATTATTTCCCAAAATTATTAATAATAATAGTAAAATGCATCTTCATATATTATAGAGGGAACAAAGGAAAGCCCAGGTTAAATTCATTTGTAACTCTGCATACACATCTATTCAAAAAATAGTTACCAAATGCATTTAGCTTACCGATATAAGATTTAGAAAAATGATGTTGGACTCTGGTACACCCTTTCTTATGAGCAAAGAAATAGCCTGAACAGCTGAATTCCCTGTAAAAGACAATCAGAACAGAAGTTCAGCAGATATTTTATACTCCGTCTGTCCTAATTTAATTGTCTCATATGCATTTTGGGACTGTCCCAAAATAGTTGTCTCATATGCATTTTGAAAGAGTTACAAAATGTTGGATAGAAGTTCATAAGCTTTTTGAGAGCCCTTTCTTAAAAAATTCAAAATTTTAAAATGGGACAACTAAAATGGGATAGAGGGAATATGTTTACTTCAACAAAATCTCCAGCAACATAAGGGTACTTGAAAAATGACAAAAGAACATTGTGGTCGCCTTTATATGAATAAAGGAGACATTCAAAATTGCACTAGCTATATTAAACTGATGAACCATACCACGAAATTCTTGAGAGTAATAAAGCAATAACTAAACAAGAAGCTAGTATCTCATAGAATTAGCTTTATTTCAATTTACAACAAGGGGGTTGGCATGACAGTCAAGAACCTCCTCTCATGAAAGGAGGTCTTGAGTTCGATTCACGCTCAAAGCTCCTCTGGGTCACTCCCCATGGGGTTACTCCTCAACGTTTGGACCCAGTATGTGTGTAGGGAGGAGGTGTGCACATGCCCCAAAAGGATTTAGTCAGATAAAGTCTCCTATTGGTGAGATGCCTGGACATCTTCGATCATAGAAAAAAAAAATTCTCTTTAGAGAAAAAAGGAATAGCTTACAAGTTCTTATTAATTTTAGAAAGCCTTTGATAGGTTATTGAGGTAAATATTATAAAAAAAAATGGCGAAAGCAAGCACAAGAATATTGTTGGGTAAGATAGTAAAATTCTCAGTTGCAGTTGAGCTTCATCTAGGATCCGGTTTGAGCCCAATTTTGTTTACTTTGGCTATGGACAACTAAACATTAGAAATTGAAGATGAGTTCCTGGTGTATTATGTTAGCAAATGTAGTAAGGATTGGTGACATAAATAAATATGCATATCAACTAAAAATAATAAATCGGAGAGGTAAATAAGAGCTTTTGAGATGAATGGTGTAAAAATTAGTAAAACAAACAATACACGAGCACAAGTATAACAAATATAAAAGCATGGATAATGAACATATTAAAATTGAGAACAACATTGTCACATGTTGGGTATTTTTTATGCAACTATACAAGCTAACAAGATGTAAGTATACCCTTCTTAAAGCATTGAGTGTATGGATAGGAGGATGGATGCAAGATGGTCTACATGTAAGGAATCTGGTCCAATGGAGTGTTGTGTGATAGATTGAGGAGGTTTCTATAAGACAGCAATTAGATCTACAATGCTATATAGACCTTAACATTGGTGATGAAGAAAAGACAATGGGTGTGTGTCGGTAACACATGCATATAGTGAGAGGTATGTGATGTAACAAAGGAATAAGAAATGAGTGCATTACAGGCAGTCTAAAGATTGGTCGCGCCAATAAAAGAATATGAAATGTTACTTTCGATGGTCTAGGTGCATAAAGGACCAAAAACAGACCAGAGCTTAAAAGTGCTAGGAGAAAGGACCAGGTGGACGTGGGGGTCTATTAAAGACATGGATTGAGGTGGTACAAAAAGGCATAGTCAATTGTGGTCTGATGGAGAATATCAATAAACAGCCCCAGTACAAAGCCTCGGACGATTACAAGAAAAAAGTACTATAAATGAGAGGTTGATAATAACATGGAATGAGGTGGCATAAAAATAGTGGGTTATGGTGTGGAGAAAGCGGTTTTTGATAGGGTGGAGAGCAAACTAGAAATCAAAAAGAAGACCAATGGGTTTGTTGACAACCATGATAACAACTCTACTAGGGACATTTGGAGGTTGTGCAGGTTGGAGGCATAACTTTCACTCACACACCACGTTCAGCAAACATTGAAGCAGACTTCTTGGTAAAAGTTGCAGCTCATATGCAAAGTCCAGCTTTGGAAATCTTTTCTTCTGACCAGTTTTGGGATTAGGGGAGCTTGGGTCCTCTTAGGAGAGGATGTTTGTTTTTTTGTGTTTTTCTTTCTTTTCATGTTTTCCTTCTCTTTTTTTCTTTTTCTTCTTCGTCTTGATCCGAGTATATCTGTCTTATACTTGGCTCCTTCTCTATTAACCTTTTTTCATTTTAATGGTATCACTCATTAATGTTTCCAAAAAAAAAAAACTCTAAAGCTAGACTCAAGTGCAGATTTTCCATTTAAAGATACAAGTAATGGCTTCATCAAAAATAACTAAACATGTTGAATTTGAAGGGAAGCCATTGCAATAATAGAAACCTAGAACTACCAATTAAGACTTTTGAAAATATACCACATGTCGTAAGGGAGAAAATGAGAAGAATATCACTTCAAAAAGGACCGACCTGTGCCTAGGATAGGGTCCAAAAGGAGCACATGCCTCTCTGAGATGTCTTTCGGCAGTTTCTCGTAGATTAGCTGAACACAAATCAAACTGTTAGTACAGCAACATGAGAGAGCAAGGTAAAACATGTCAAGTGATTCTTGCTAACATGCTGCCCGTTATCGCCTTCCCGATGAATAAGAATCTTTCCAATCTTGATTCCTTTACAACAAGCTCGCAGAGCATTCTCCATGCTCTCCCCACTGCAAATATTATATTAAGGATAATAACTGATTAGTTAAAAGGTTCAGACAAAGACCCTTTTAATATAGCTCAATAAATGTTTAGCATTTTATAGAGATAAGAAATTTACTAAAAGGGAAAAACTGTAAAAAGAAGGCCAACGTAACCATTGGGAAAACAATAGAAATGAGAAGTAAAAAAGGGAAAAAAATTATTAATATAAGAGAAATAAGAAGTGATGACTTTAGGAGAGCCTTGACTATAAGAGCTGATTTAGGGGGTGAAAAATTGGTAATTGAGAGCGATTCTTCCAATGTCATTAAATGGGCCGGGGTGTGAAGCTTCCCCCTTGGAGGTTTTTTTTTTTTTTTTGAAACATTAACTTCTTGAATTTCATAAAGAAAAGAGAATTACACAAAGAAGGATTTGAATATAAGAGAGATATACTCAGAATCAAGAGAAAGCACGAAAAAGTAAAAAATGAGAAAAAAGAAAGTATAAGATACACCCAACAACATCCCACACCATAATCAAAAGATGGCCACATCCCTAGCCACCACATCTGGCATAGAGAAGAAAACCAACGCCGGCGATTATAGATGAACTCCCGCTTTAGCCAAAGAATAAGCAATGTAGTTTGCTGATCAAGGTATACGAATGAAAGTAATGCCACCCATTCTGCACAATCTCCAGATGTCCCTTGCTATGCAAACCAACCTCCACGGGGGGAATTTCCTATTACTATCCCAAGAGATAGCATTGGTTAGGTCACTTTCAATGATGAGATTACCCCTCCTAAAGCTAGACCAAATCTGAATTGCTCTTAGTTCAGCCCCATTTGATTCCATTGACCCAACTGATTAGGAGAAAGCTGTCAATATTCTACCCCTGTCGTCGTGAAGCACTCTACCAATACCTGCCGGCCCAGGTTTGCCCCTAGTTGCACCGTCCACATTGAATTTACAGTATCCAAATGGAGGCGCAACCCACTTAGCCAAACGCTTGCTATTTCTTCCAACTCCATTCATACAACCTTCCCAGGACAAATAAAAATACTTTGGAGCTAAACCCCAGAACTCCTTACATACCGACAACCAACCGATCAAGTGCCACTTTGCCCTCTCAAACACCTCTCTCGGACTCCCTCTCTTGTCCTCAAATATCCTCCCATTGCGCTCCTTCCAGATTGTCCATAACACCGCAAACGGAACCATATTCCAAGCCACTCTTCTTCTACCTCTAAAGGGACCCCCCATCCATGCCAACAAAGACTCCTCCATTCCATTGCCTAAAACCCAAGAACAACCAAACAAACCCAAAAACAAATACCACACGATCCCAGTGAAGCGGCACTTTAAAAAAAAATATTCCACTGGTTCCTCATCGATCCCGCACAAAGTACAAACAGACGTAGCCTCTTCTGGTAGAATAACTCTTCTTCTAAGGTTGAGTCTCACAAGGATTTTCTTTTTTAAAGCCGACCACACAAAGAATTAGATTTTAGGGGGTATCTTGTTGTTCCAAGCCAAAGTACAACTAGGAGGGGGTAAAGGATTTACTGCATACGAAGATCTTTAAGATAGATTTCACTGAGAATGAACCTGACGATTCCACTGACCATATCCACTTATCCTCATCCTCGATCCATAATCTAGTACCATTAAGGATAGCAAGTAGAGCTTGGTGCATGACTTCCTCAAAGTCCCTCAGTGACCTACGAAATGCAATTAACCATTGGGTTGAATCATTGGCCTCTCTATAATAGTCACTGATTAGAGCTTCGCGATAAAGGGCCATCCTATAAAGTCTGGGAAATATAACCATTAATGGACGTTCCCCCAACCAAATATCTTTCCAAAACAACCATCTATCAAGTGTTGACATTGTTTATTGGATATGGAAAATCTTGTCAATGGGTCAACTACCCACTTAATGCCTACTTAACCGTAACATCATTGTTATAAGGAGCACTTATCAATTTTGCTGGAGGCACTTGGCCAAAACAGATGCTACGCAAATAAATGTTATAAGAATATCATGCTATTGAGAAAAGTATAAAACTAATGTTTTTTTTTTTTGAGTGGTAAAACTGATGTTAGTTGTACAGAGAATTAAGTTTTGAAGGTAACTTAATTCGATACCACCAACAAAATCAACTAACAAAAGAATCGTAGCTAAGGTAAAAGTTTTGAAGTAAAAAACATAGAACTAAAAACAAAACAGTATGTTATAAATAGGATAGGCATATCCAAGTCTATGCTCCTGATTTTTGGGAATGGAACATTGTATCGACATTTATCATATCCAAGTCCATACAATCATAGATGAATGGGAACAGATTCATGACTGCCTGAGGTATCTATCAAGAAATCAGGGAATTAAGTTCATTCAAAAACCAAAAAGTGCACAAAATCAACGTGATGGATGGATAGTGTAAGCACTTTAATGACAATAACTGTTTGAAATTCCTGTTGGTGAAACATAGTAGTAGTGACCACAGTTCACAAGTGCAAAGTCTCCACGGATGCATCTAATAGCTGACCAATCAAGAGAGATGCCAAAAGATATTGAAGCATTAAAAATATGACTTTTCATGCAAGGTCTTTCAGATAGAAATAATGCTGTCTCAAAAGTGGCAACGCGTTGACACTTTACCTTCTAATTACCGAGACACCACAAAGTCTTTTACAGAAATCAACCCCCGTGTATACTGATCCTACATAAAGCAAAAATATAAAGTTTCAAAAGCATTATCCCAGTGCACACACTATATATTTCAGCCATCAAATTGTAAACTCAAAACAGGTAATATACAAATGAAATTATTTTATCTTGCTCAAAAAATTGTATTGACTCATAAGAGATCACAAAAAACAATTATTAACCTGAGCACGCAATGAAATTCATATAAGCATGTAATTATTTTAAAGCTATGAAGCCTGGATAGAGATGGATTATGATATCATTTTCAAATGAAGGACAAAGGTATGAGTGCAAGTGGTTGTGCATGCAACTTGTGCATATCCCATATCCTTTGTGTAATTTCTGCATGTTGTGCATTTATTGCCTTTTTTCAGTGGAAAAGAATCAGTTTAACTCTTCTACATAAAATCAGTGAAACTCTTCTTGTCTGTTATTTGTGCATATTGTGCATCACTTGTTTAATCTTTTGAATCACACACAGGAAAATCCTAAGGTACCATAACACATGCATCAGTACCTCATAGAAAAAATTAAATCTAAGCATATTTTAAAGGCTTATGGAGTTTTTAAACTAGTGAAGTTTTCCCATCCAAAACTAACCTCAAGTGGACCTTAATTATCTTCTTTTGGTACAAACAGAAGTACAAGGAGAACATTTTCTGCATGAGATTAGAATCATTAATGCTGATGGTTGTTTTCAAGACAGAATACTGAAGTGGTTATAAATACTGCTAATTGTACATCTCATATTATGAAACTTGTGAAAAGAACCAAACCTACAAACTAAAATCATTTTGCCTAAGCGATGAGAATTGTGGAATTCAGGATGGATACTCATTGAGACTTTCTATTAAGGTGCTCTTAGAAGGATCCCCCTATGTGCTAACTTGATAGAGAGAAAGTATTATGACACTTGCAAATGAAGATATAACTTCTATCCATCTCCTATGAAAGTGAAGAGCAAACAGCTGCTAGCAACTTCCTGACATCTACAAGGGAATCCACAAATATTTTGCAATTTGATTGCACTATAAGATGCTTGATGTAATCAATCATTTCTGTTAACTTCACAAGTATTTAAAAAAAAATATTATATATTTGGCACCAAAGTTGTGCATAATAGTTTCCATTGTAGAATTATTCTAGTAATTAGCATGACATAAATACATTAGTTGCACATGACATAAGTATTAGCATGTGCAAGCTGTTGTATGTGCATCCAGTAGAATAATAGGCTTAGTTGCTTACCGGTTGGAGTGATCACCTGCTTTTCTGTAAATGGGAGATGACCTAAACCATGCTCAACAACCTATTTATAAATTGCCATTGCACTTATTAAGTAAATATATCGCAAATGGGAACCCTAACATCTTATTACTACAAAAGAAAGATGTGACAAGCTTCTATTCATTTTTATGACAACAGCTAAAGACACTCACCAAACGAATCAATCGATCAGAATAAAATACAAAGTCATGCTTTGTTGTTTTGGCATCTCGTATTAGCGTATGCATACCTCGTATCTGGAAAAAACTTTCAACAATTACTATTAATTCAAAGAAACATCTAAACTCAATAAAACTTGCAGTTGGAAAGAAAATAACAGCATAACATTCTTTAAAAAAACAAAAAGAACAGAAAAATAAATCCAAGTCAAATAAACTGAAAAATTATGCCCAGAAACTGGAATAGAATTCAAGAAAAGTATGAGAGCAGCAGTAATCACACATTCTCTGAATGTCGGATATAACTATGTAGTCACATGATAAAGTTGACATCTGATTTTTCAAATTGTGTGATATAATCAGATACTGTCTACGTTGTATTTTGCAAGTATCACGAAGTGCCCAGATGTTGGGCACCTAGACATGCACTAGGTCCATGAATGTTCAAGTCCTTTAAGGGAGACTCAAACAATGGCACCAATTGGGCTTCCTCATCAGCAGAGGATTAGCAGCTCTCTTTCATTTTGGGTGAGATTTCGACGAAGTGACAGATGGAGATAACTTGCCAAAGAAGGCATTGCAAGAGCGAACTGATGTTTTTGAGATGGAGGACTTTGAGAATCTAATGTAACCTTACAGGGGCTGGACATTTGTCAAGAGGAAGATCAGTGTCTGGGAGAGACAGTTATGGTGACTATACAATCAAATCATGCATCACGAAGGTGAGGGGAGGATGGAATCACCTATGACTTCCATATGCACTTCTAAAGGAAACACATATTTTGCTGGTACACAATGAAAGGAAAAATACCCACGAGATGTAAATTTAGTAGTGGAAAGTTCATCCTAGAGGGGGCAGATCTATATTGTATGCTTTTCCAGGTGGAGGAGCAAGTGGATCACCTTTCTTGAAAAGTGATTTGCAACGAAGTGAGGGGGATAGGTTCATATCATTAATGGGTATTCCTAAGTATACTAAGACACTTGGGAGGGAGCGATGAATGGTTGAGAAGGAAGTCCGTTTAAAAATATTCAAAGGGTGATATGGAGGTCTCTTCTAACAACAGTTTTGTGGTCCATCTAAAGGAGATGAATGCAAGAATTTATTTTTTAGGGTATTGAATCTTCAGCAGAGGTGTTTGAGCTAGTAAGAGTGAGACTCATCAGATGGTTGATAGTTTGCAAACAATCTTCAAACTTGCCTCTCCCTTTTCATATTAAGAACTTCATTAGAAATTAAATGAAATCGTATGCAAGCAATAATCGGCATCAGGAATTCAGCATTTCAATAATACAATGGTACACTAAATATATAAGTGAACTGAATGAATAAACACAAAATCTAGCAGTTCTACCTGAAAAGTCGACGGAATGACATAAATATTTGGATATATTTTGCAGAGGTCATGTTGACCAAGTTTCGTACGAATATGTTGCACGATCAAGTCAATCGCCACATGATTATCTCCACCACGTGGAATGATGATGTCTGCATACTTCTTTGTGGGAAGTATGAAGTCATCAAAAGCAGGCTTCACAAATTTTGAGTACTGCACTTGAAAATTACATGTTCAGTATGTAACATTTAATTACAGGCAAAGTAACGAACTTTTAACGAACTTCAAGCATTAGTAACAACTAAAAACTGCAAATGTTGTCTGTCACGTATCAATTATCCGCAAAAAAAATAGCTAAATGAAATCATGGGAATCATATCAACTTTTGAAGATTTCTCAAATTACATTGATCAAAAAAGTCTCGGGATATGCATACTAATGGAAGTTCAGAAATTCTGACTTCTCCATTTCGAGGATGGGTCAGGATTACGCAATCACACTCATTTATGATAATTATATCTTAATATTAAAGATTTCCATTTCATACAAGATTAATGATTTAACATATTTCCACTGATAATAAGGCAAGCAGAAAACTGACATTAAGTCTACTAAATTATCAACCCTAGTAAAGACATAGCGATGAAGACATAATCCAGTGGCTTAAAAGGAGCTAGTCTTTCCATCCAAAAACTAATTCTACCATTATGTATTGATTAAGATTTCAAAAAAAAAAAAAAAAGTAGTAGATTCTCGTTTCTATTCATCATATCCTAGACCCAGGTGGAGGATGTCAAGAACTCAAGGAGAAGTTCTCTCTAACTGGTGGACAAAAATGCAACAGGTCATGGAGGGCTCAAAGCTGATGGCAGTGAGGGGCAACAACACCCTCTCATTACAACTGTTTCGGTAAATATAAATCATCAGCATCATCATCCAAGACTTTTATCCCATCTATCTGGGATATGGTATTGAATCACCATTATTTTCCATTATTTTTATCATCTACCATTTGGGAAATATAAAGAACAATCTCCATTTAATCTTTTATTTTATCGCCAATTTACCATGGTATAATTGGAGTCCAGACATCTCCATTGAACGGGTAGAATAATTTGCACAAGTAATATATAATGGCAAAGTTATAGTTGAAAAGGTGATAATCTAAGATATTATTGGACTACATTTGTGTTACATCCTTCATATAGCATGGACAATAACTAATCAGATAGGGTAGTTATTGAGGCACTCCTTTTTATAGGAGGGCAATGAGGCAGTGCATTGGTCTTCTTGCACACATCAACATTTAAACAGTAAACAATACAAGAAGTGCCTCAATCACAAACTATCTGGAACAAAGAAAATAACAACAGTAATTTATAATGGAGAAAAAGCTTTTAGTAAATGAAGATAAAGTTTCATCTCTTCAGTCTACAAAAAAGGGGTTGCTTTGGCAAACACCCATGCTGAAAAGCCCCAATATTCTGACGAACCATGTGAGATAGTGGGCCCAATCTGATGATCACAAAAATTACATAGATGAATAGATTATCATGAGGACTATCATACTGTCAAAAATTAGATAAATATTTTGACCTATCATGTGCAATCCAAAGGCAAAGATGCACCAAATAAAAATTGTAAACAATTGGATCTAAATTTCAAAAAAGAAAAATTTAACGGACAGGAATTAACATTAAGTGGGTCCTGCATGGGACCCTTGTGCCCGGGCTTCAAAAACACCCGAGCGTTTGCTAGTTTCGCCAACTAAAGAGTCACATTGAAAATAACTTGCAGAATATTAACATATCCATGTAGCCAGAGATCTAAATTTTAGTGGATCCAGCCAAAGCAAAGATATATCTATTCCAATTGTATATACAAGATCGGAACTATTTGCACACTGCTTATAACAATAAACACAAATATAATTACTTGAGTTCTTGAAGATACCGCCTCCCAAGTGAAAGAATGCTATGGATAACTACCTATCAAGTTCTCTACTTTTTATGGAGAAAATGAAAAGAGATATATGTCTTTAAGAAGTTTCATGGCTTGGAGGACCTTGCCATTGTATGATCTAGCAAGTTGTTCTCATCAAGTAAACTTCCTCAAGAAGCTCATGGAATCAATTGGTGGTAGAGTGAATTGATGAAAAGACCAAGCTATAGATGGAACTCAATAGAGGCCTACGAACTTGACTCAACAAAAACTAAATGAGTTGTTCTGCCGGTTGTTGAGGATCAAATTACTAGATAAAACAATGCACTGCCGCTAGCATTGCTGCCCATTTATGAACCATGTTATCACCATCATTAAGCACTGGCAAGCAAGAAGTTTTAAGGGTCCTCAAGAACGCTTTAGATAGAAGTTGATGTAGCCATCATTGGTGGTTGGTATAGGTCTACAAACAACTTGCACACATGGAAATCTCTTTCATCTTGCGTCTTCAATTTTGATGGGAGCTTAAAAGTCCCCTTGGCTCGTTGGTCTTTGCTGAGATTCCAATGCAAAAAATTATTGATCTTCAAGGGACACATGTTTGTGGTGCCAAAGAGGTAGAATGAGAGATAAATGGGGGCCTACGGAAGCTTTATCAAGGAATCTGTTCCCTTTTATAGCGGAAGAGGACATTGTGTGCAATTCAATGGAAGTAAGATAAAGAGATATGCCCTTCCAAAACGACTGACACCATTTAGATACATGACATGGCATACTGCTACTATGACTAAAGCATATTCTTTGTGAAGCCAATAGTGAGGCTGACGACTTAGCTGAAAAGGAGCATCACACGATTCTTCAGTAATAGAAAATCCAAATGCCTTGTTGCCTAGATACTTTAGGTCTGTCCCTTCCTTTATTATTTACCTTGAGTTATTTTTACATTTTTAACAAATTATTGCCATTAAGTCATTAACATTTTCATCATCAAATTTTACCTCATCCATTTGTGGTCAGCTCTGTGAGTTCTACACAGCCACTCATCATCATAATCATCAAAAGCCATTATGCACTCATCATCATCTCTTCCATTTAACTCTTTCATAAACCACAATATTTGTCACTCCACAATCTATCATATCTTCCTTTATTCATGCCCTTCATGTTTTCAAAGGTCTTCCCCTCCTTGTAGCTCCAATTTGCAACTTCTCAACTCTCCGTACCAGGGCCATTTTTGGTCTTCTATTGAAATGACCAAACCACCGGAACTGAGTCTCTCATTTTGTCATATATTAGAGCTACTTTTACAACATCTCTAACGTGGACATTTCTAACCTTATCTTTTGATATTATTCCACTTATCCAATGTTGAATGCGTCTGTTATTCTAACTGTTTATTTGCCCAATACTCCGCACCTAAAGCAATGGGCTCTGATAACTGCTTTATAGAACTTTCCCTTTTAACATTATGGGACTCTTTATCACATAATAATCCACTAGTTTGCCCTAGATTGATGGGATAAATGACTAGATGATGATGATGAGAATCCACTCGCTTGCCCATATTTTACCCACCCCACTCCCATCCTATTGTTTATATTTAAGTTAGATCCTACCATTAAACCTAACTATCTAAACTTCTCAGAGTGAAACACAAGTCATTTCCAATTTTAATTGAATCATACTCCCTATCTTCCAACCCACTAAAGTTACATTGCACACATTATTGTCTTTGTTCTACAAACTTTTAAACCATTTTTCTCAAAAAGTTTCCTCCACAATCCAACCTATTATTTAATTGGTATTTTGTTTCCATAACTATCAATAGTCTCTACAATAGCATACAACACAGCACCTCATGTTAGATTTCTGATGTTAAGTTATCCATCATTAAAGCAAATAAGTATAGCTAAAAGCAAATCCTTGGTGGAACTCCACTCTGACAAGAAACTCTACCATCTCATCACAAACTGCTCTAACATAGGTGGTTGCTCCTTAAACATTGGACTAGCTAACCCTCAGTTCTTTTGTTTCAAGATGATTCTACTCTTCTATGCATATCCACAAACACCAACACAAAAAGGAGGTCCAAACCATGTCAAATACCTTCTTTTTTTTTCATTTTAGTAAATTATCAACAATTCACTATACACCTCAAGTCAAATGTTGCATTAGTGATTATATTTGCCAAATTTAATCATTCCCTCATCATTTTCCTTTAGGTGTTAAAAAAATGTAAAACAGTTCATGCAAACAAGTAAATGAGCTCATGTTATTGATTATATGACAATTTCCAACCTGGTCTAGTACTGCTCCAATATCTCTGCCCTTCTCAACAGTATCACGCCTTATCCTCCTTGCCAACCGCACATCAGGATCTGCACTAAAAAAATATATCATGAAAAAAAAATAAGAACAATAGCGAATTTGCCAGAATCAGAAAGGCAATTACATCTAGACCGTCCATATAGGTAACAAGAAAGTATATGCAACTACTATGCCAACTCAAACCTTGTCATATCCTACCAAACACTATCATATATTAAGCAAAAGATATAAATATACAAAAGTGTGTGCTATGACATTTCTACATGCAGCTTCCATTCTTAATGTATGAACAGCTTACAGCTTGGGTATTTTTCACGTGCTGGCAGCTCTGGCTTGCCTGTATTTCTATGGGATGAATTCATTCATATAAAATTTGTTACCAGGTGGAAAAAAAGGGGAAGAGTACCAGTGTCAAATCTCTGGCCCAATGGCTAAACAAGCAGGGGTGAGCTGATACCTCTAAAGGCCAATTGGAAGATCCAGCCTAGCCCACATAAAAAAATTTGAAGGCCTTATAATTCAAATGGACTAGTCTCAGACATGACTTCAGGACTAGAGGCTGAACCTCCAATGCTCAATAATAAAGCAAGCAAGGCCAGGATAGGCTTCTGGTCCTTGTGACAGAAACTATGCAATAAACTCACTCATCAATAAGGTGAATCTCACAACTTTCAGGATAAACAAATGAGATGCAAGAAGACAGAACCTGTATCAACGAAGATCTTCATGTTCATCAACTCTCGGACACGAGGATCATGGAAAACTAGTATCCCTTCCAAAATTATCACATCTGAAGGATTGACCTGCCAAAGAATATATGAGGATGGCCAAAAATGATTTACGAGATAAAACTAGTAACAAACACCCAAATTTTGGTTCTAAATACCATTGTGGTGTCTTTGACTTTCACTGCAGATGGTGGTAAGGAGAACCATTAAAAATGTAGGGTAGAAAAGAGATATACACAAATTTTATCTTCCAATCTAACAACAAAATAAAAACTGATAACAATAAAAGTTCATAACATCTATACTTCTCTGGATATAGAGATACCATCCGGTTAAACATTAAGGTGCTAAAGGGCCAATGGTAAAACAAAATAAGATTTTGAGAAATCAAAACCATGTCATTTTGAAGATGGCCTTCCTAGCAAGCAGATAGCAAAACTGCATGGTATACAAACCATTCTCTGCCTCATCTATATATATATATGAAAAAATGATGTAATGAAATGGTGGAATTGCACTTAACAAGTACACCGTACCCTTCTTGTTGGCACAGCATAGTTTTTGTAACTCCTGAAGTCATAATTTGGAATATCAACTGCCTGTCCATGCCTCAACTTCTCCATGCAGCACAATAGTTGTTCAGTATCAAAGGCATCTGAAAAGGAAGAAATGAACCCTTGTATATAAAGCAGTCCAACAGGCAATATTTCTGCACATCAGTAAAGATTTTCATGATAGTAATTCCTCTTTGAAGAAGATAAACATTACCAGGATGATCAAAGTTATATTCATGAACCCGCATTAGTTCTTCTTCAGTCAAATTGTGATAAAAGGAATCCTGCAATCTCATCCATTCACAGAGATTTATTTTACAGGAGAAACAATGCAAAACATAAAATAAGTGCATTCATAATAAATAAGCAGAAAGTAACTACATATGATTGCTGGCCAGTAAGATTCAGCTAAGATTACACACGACATATTTTTCACAGATGGATCAAAAAGTAGGAGATGAAACTATGTCAAGCAGTATGATAACCAAGCCAACAACCATTGAGCATGATGAATATATCAAGAACATAGTGGAATTTCAAATGCAGAATAGCAACAATCATGTTTTTTTAGCGGTAACAATCATGTTAATAATGACATGTCACAACATCATGCAGAGTCTCCTGGGTGATGATTAAGCCACTCGACTTTACAGTTGTGTTCTATAATTTTAGCGGTATGTCACACTACCAAAGGATCATGGCAAACCATTACGTGGCTTAAAATAGTAAAACTACTTTATGCCTTACAACCCATTGCAACAGCATCCCGCCCCCCCTCTTCCCCTTTTCGAACATTCAAATCAAGCCATTGTCTAGTATGCCAAAAACCCACATATAGGCCTTTCCAACACAATCCTCCCCATAGCCACAGCATTGCCCCCTCAAGGAATTCATAAGCCTTCATGGCTTAAAAGTTCATAGGGAACATTAGTCCTTTTTTTTTTAATAATGGGAACATCAGTCAAGTCATAAAACAATTATTATTCCCATGAGAAATCATATCATGTGCTAGGATACAAGTTCCCTAGGAGTTGACAATCAGGAACCCACATCTTATCAAGGTGACAATTGGATTGAAAGATTAATTGTAAATTACAACTAAATCAAATATCACCAAACAAACCGTAGTGATCATTTTCACCACCAAATTAAAATGTAACATGGCATTTGATGCAAGGCAGGGAAATTCACAGAATGTCTTTCATCTGAGTATCCGTCCAACAATTCCCCCCCCTCCCCCAACCAAACCACCAACCACCCGCCCCCCCCCCCCCCCCCCCCTCTTCTGCACTGCACCATTTCCTCAGTGCATTAATTGTTATCTGATAAATTCATAAATAAAGGTGCCATTTGGAAGAGGAATATTACTTGGTCGACAAGTACAACACGCTGGTCATGAAGCTGCTCAATTATCATATCACAAACGGTGGTCTTCCCTGAAGCTGCACCTCCAGCAACTCCTGCAGATAAAGATGTGGTACTAGTTTAAATTTTGAACATAAACATACACATTTTGAACATTAAGATGTAAAAGTTTGAAAAAAAATAATAAAAACAACTAAACAAATGATCAAGCACATTAACAAATCCGAAGTCCAATACAGCTCAATGATCACAGATTTAAAAAACTGAAAGAAGCTATTGGTTTTCATGATGTTATTTTCCAAAAACTCATACTGGAAAAGAATGTGATATTGAAAAACCAAACTGGACAAGCAAACACAACTTGAGACTGTAAAAATTAAAAAGAACAAGAAAGCAAATAAAAGAAATTACTGTCCTATCTGATATTTCAGTTTTATCTTATATTTAAATAGCATTTACACCCATGCATGTGCTACTTTAAATCATAAATAGATTCTTGAAATTGAACTAGGTTGGCATGTTGGCTAAATTTTCAGATTATTTTAATAGCATTTCAATCAATCCGAATTTGAGAATATAGCATGAACAGCTGAATCAAAATATCACACACACACACACACATATTACCCCATCAACTGTACAACAATGGAAACCAATCAGTACATCTTCCATACAAAAATAACAAGTAAATCCTAGTAGATTGAAGAAATTTTTTTAGATAACTACTACCCAACAGAAAAGGGAAAATAAAATATGAGAAAGGGTAAATTTGGATCTTTAGCCTTTTTTTTTTTTTTTTTTGAAAAGTGATCTTTACCCAAATATTGGCTTACCATTTTACACTTCATAGTTAGAACATGTACTCAAAAAAAAAGGGCGGGGGGAAAACATAGTTAAAATTGAAAGGTAAAATGGCTAATTTTCCTCCACTTCCCATAAATTTTAGATAAGCATGGACGCATTTAGAAAAGAATAAATGATTAAAATTTACGGGATAATTTCTGTGAGGGTTGCATCATTTAATACTAACCAATAACGAAAGGCTGTCTATGCACACTTTCTGTTGCTGAGGTTGTTGGTTGTTCAGCCTCTGACTTTCTTGATTCCAAGGCATCCAAGTGAAACCCCGAAAAATGAACTCCTGTTGAAGATGCCAGCAAATCTTCGACTGAATTGGAACCCATATAGTAGGCACTTTACCTAGATGAACTCTAAAGAGTAAGATACCTCAAGATGCTATAAACTAGAACGATAAATAGAGATGTTTAGTTGCGAAACTTATCACTAAAGGGGCTTCAAGAACTACTAGTTTTCAAATTGTTTGCCTCACAAGCATCTCTCAACAATTCTCATTTTATCATTTAACCGATTTCTTGTCTTGCTAATTAGTACTTGCATCGTTTATGAATGACAAAGGCTCAGTAGTTTCATATTTGATTCTGATGTGAACTGTCTGCATCTAAAACAGAAAGCTCAAAGTTTCAGTCTATGGGTCAAAAGTTTATTAGCTAAATAGTTTATGTAATTTTGATATCTCCTTTATTCTCACAAAAGAGGACCATAATGCTATCTTAGTAGTCTTCAAGTAATCTTTTAATCGAGATTAGTTAAGAAATCCAGTTAAGCAACTAACTCCAATTCCATCCAACAAAATAAATACATCTATAAAGCTACCATCTAGCCCTAATGCTCTCTTTTCTCCATACATACATACATAATAATATTTTATATAATGAGGATCAACTAGAGATGCTTCCTCAAATTGGAATTTAAAGATCACTTTGTTTGGAAAAGTGAAGCCATGGCTTTTAAGCTTCCAAATATTCATTTTTTCCAATAGTGGGAATTCATGGAGGTTGGCTACGAGTGAGGATGATGGAGTAGCTCAAATTGATAAGGGCTTTGTACAACATCATGATAAATTTGGAAACTTGAGTGCACCATAAAAACAAGCAAAGAATCTAATTTGTATATCACTAGCAGGATAGGCACAAGGTATGGTAAATAGAGGCAAGCTCGTAGAGCTTGTACGATAGAGTAAAGGGGTGATTCTTTAAGATGAAAATTACAAAGTGATGATGGAGCTAAATGTTGGACGATGAAAAAGACAATTATAAAAAGTAATATTATAGAGATGTGACTGGTAAGAAGGATGAGTGGAGTGAGATTAAAAGTATGACCTTAAAAAGTTTAAATTAGAGGAACCTTAATGTTAGCTACAAGAAGAACATGACAAAAAGTTGCTTAAAATGGTTTGGACATGTATGTAGATGACCAAAGCAACTCAGTAGAGAAATCAAAATGTTACCAATGGAAGGTCCCAGAAAAAAGGGAGGCCTTTTAAATACTTGAATTTGTGGGGTACAAAACGACAAGGTAGTGGTATGAAGCAAAGGATATTTTTTTACAAGGTGGGAGGGAAATACAGACCCAAAGGCAGTGAGGCATCTTTCTTAATCTTCTATCATTCCTTAGATGTGCTTTTTCTCACCAAGAACCTTACAAACATCTGCATTTGATCATGTTTCTTGACATGCATGTTTCTTATTTCCTTTAAAAGATCAAAGCACTTGTTTGACAACTTGTCTCTAATACAATTTAGTAATTTACAATTTGCTGTACCAATCACATTATCCCATCCAATAGCATACACAAGCATTATTCAAAAGTGTAAACAACAACATCTAGATTAAACATACGAGACACATTAACACAATAGTCATTGTGTTATACACAAATATACAAAGTAGTGTATGACACTTGACCAAAATAAGAACAAACTGTAGTTCTTCCCATAGCTTCTACCCTCCCCACATCCCCTCCCCCTCTCTTCCTATGCCTCTACCACAGGTCCAAACATCCTTATAGGTGGGCCCATCTTTCATTGATCCAAATGGTTCATAAGTAGGATCCAGTAGGGGTAGCCACATAAGCAATAGCATCCACCACCAAAGAAAGAAGTGGAAAAAAAAATCAAATATTTGTGGAATTTATGCGGGTGGTGGTCATCATGAAGTGAGGAAATATTCGCAGCATCAAGTTTAAAATATATATTGGTAATGATCATATGGTGTTATCTTCATAAACTACCATGAGTGAATCCACCATCCATTTTGAAGTGAACAAATCCAACCATTGATGAAAAACTGCTCAAAAGTTAGAGGATAGTGGTTTCACTCGTCCTCATGAAAAACTACTCAAAAGTTACGAGGAAGATGACAACATATGATCATCTCACCATGTGTGTGTGTATTGACAGCATTGAGCATCTACTGCAAAACCCACCAGATTAGCCAAAGAAATAAGAATAATTATTCAGCAATTAAACTTGTTGACTATCTATAAATAAAATTACCGGATGGATAGGGATCAATTCAAGCTGTGGAAACATTAAGAGCACCATCCATCCACCTTGGTGCTCCCCAGATGACTGGTCTGTATCAGGGGGAGGTGGGCTCGAGAAGTAAATAACTTTAATGAGCAATGAAATAGAAGGAATTGATTGGACACCCTTTACTATAAGGGGACATTTCAAATGACAAAAATATCTTTCGTCCAAGAGATAATAAACATTTCAAAAGAATACTTTCATCGTTAAATAAAAGGACAGATTCCTTTTTGAAAAATATTCCCGTCAATCCCCAATACGATATCAAAATTGTGGCCGCAGAAGACGCTACTTCGAAGTAGCATAAAGAAAACCAACCACAAGAGTGGGACAGTCAGATACAAAAGAGGATTCCTCAGACAATTCAGATGGATCTATTTTTCATCCTCACTAACTCTAAAACGATCACTCTTTTCTTGAATGATAAATAGTAACTCTAAAACGATCGACTCTTTTCTTGAATGATAAATAGAAAGAAACAATCTTTAGGAAACTAAATAGAAAGAAACAATCTCTAGTCACCTGTAATCATGAGAAAAGCAGAAATCGAATCCAACTCATTCAATCACAATACATGGAATCAAAATCATCGAAAATTTTCTTCACAAATCAGCACCACAGATGCAAGAAGCATTAATAAATTGATGATATTGTGATTTTCATCAGCCATTTTTACATATAAAAGGTCTGTATCATGATATTGTGATTTTCACTCAGCTTTTTGAAAATATTGAACTCTGTTGGAAACATGGGAAATTTTGTCCTCTATAAAAGTATTTTCCTTTTCATGCACCCAAACAGAAACGAGAATCTGTAATGAGATTGGAATACGAATACATATTAATGCGGAGAAATAAGAATGCAGAAATGACTGAAACGATCGATGAAATATACAAACCTTTTCGCTGATGAAAGGAATTAATGTGTGTGAGAGAGAAAGGGGGAGAAATAGATCTGAGATGAGATTCGTTTGCAGGAATTCTTCCTGTTTTTTTTTTTTGTTCTCCTTTCTCCGCAATTCGCTCTGCAGAATTTGGGAGAGAGAGAAGGAGAGAGACGAGGGACTGCTACTGACGCTTGTATTTATAGTATCATCGTTGGAGAGGACCCTCTCACCAGACTCCAATTGAATTCCCAGAATACCCTTAAATGGCTTGGAATTTACGAACGCAACCTAGAAGTATATTACAGGAAACAGGAAATTGCTCATTAAGTATATTACCAAAGTAAACATATATTACTAAAAATACGACTAAATTAAATTAAATTGCAGCTATAAGTGGAAAACTGTGGAGCTCGCAATTACTTTTATGCTGCAAATACAATTTTCTAATAAGTTAGTATAATATATTTATAAAATACTCACTTTTAACAATAATAAAAAAATTATAAAAAGAAATTCATGAAAATGACTATTACACAAGAGTTAAAGTTAGTGTCGTCATAGGAGACTCACTTAATTCTAAACTTAAATTCATTTCTTTTTAAATTCATTTACTCTTGTGACTTGAATTAATATTCAATTTGAATTTATTTGAGTTGAACTATCATTATATTAAAATTTTGCTTGAACTCAATTTTACTTTTACTCAGAGATTTAAATATCGGTATCGGCTGATATATCAGCCGTAAAAAAAAAATTCTTCTATTTTTTTTAATTAAAACCACTGATATCAATAATCAACAAATATCGACCTAATATCATAACTATCTGTTTTTAGTAGTTTTATATGTTCGAATTTAATGATGCATGTAATTCGAGTATAAAATTTGATACAGGTCAATAGCAAGTTCCAAGTGGAATGGCACCAGGAGCTTCCTATCTGAATAAATAAATAAATGAAAATAGTAACTGCTAATTACAAGATAAGTTAAAGAGGTTTGCCGCCAAGTTCAATCATATGCTTAGTTTTTTATTCACACGTGCCAATAGAGCACGCGTGTAAATACTGAGTCGTTAATTAAGTGAAGCACGTTTACAAAAATAGGATAACCCACATCTCACGTGTGGAGCAAGTTAAAAAAAAGAGGGGGGGAAGAAAGGTTAGAAATAAAATGACTTGCCATCCACTATTTAACCCTAGTTGGGTGAGTGAGTGGGTTATGTTATTTTAAATGAATAACTCGAGATTTATAGTAATAGTTAATTCGTTAAGTTTTTAAAATTAGATTAAAGGTTTTGAATATAATTCTTTTTGAATTTATTTCATACATGTGATTCGTGAGTAATTACGTGTATCCATGAAATTAGTCTCACATTAATATAGAACAGGAAATACTCATGTTATCTAAAAAAAATTGTATAGATCTGAATTTAAAATTGATGGCTTAAGACTTGATTCATGAATTAAATTAAATTAGAACATGGTTAAGTCAACTTGAATGGTAGTTAAATTTGATCAACTCACTGCATTAATATTATATTATAAATAATATTAATTAATTATTGGATTAATATATATAAAAATGACAAATGTAAGGTGAAACTTTAGGTCAACTATCCAAGCACTTTCGATGAAAAGTCATTGATGTTTAATAACCAAACTACATGTAGATAAGATTAAGATTGAACTTAGGCTGAACCATTCAAATGAGGTGGAGTTTTAAAAGATTGTTTCTAACCAAAAGAGGAATTTTTTATTCAACACAGACCCAATTACTCATAATAATAAACACATACTGCTTTAAAATCATTTGTTTTGATTTAATGTAAATTTGATGCTTATATTTACGTTTGTAATTTTTTTTATAAATTAGTGATGAATCTTATATGAATGTCACATGAACAATCAACTTATAAGAAGATAGTTACTTTCACAAGGTTGAGATGTTACTTTTCTTTAAAATGGTGAACCTTCTGTCCAGAAATAGGTTGATGTGAGCATCTATGGACATGGAGAGAATTTAATTTTTTATCCATACAAGTATGTGAGCAATTTTACTTACAAACGTAGGCTCTGAGTTAAAAGAAAAATTTTATTTTCAATCCCAACGAGTATATGAGGAATGTGATTCACTTCAAGTCTAAGTTCAACATATCATACTCAAAGACAAAGCCCAACAAACGTCCAAGATCCAAAGGTGCACCATACGCAATTCAAAGAATTAGATTCAAAGAATGAAATAAAGTTATTTATTTTCCAAAGGAAATACAATGAAGGCATAAGATAACTCAAGTTGCAGCTGAGTCAAGCATTATGCTTGTTGATCCTTAACTCAGGTAATTCTTAACTTTCTTAAGTTATTTTGGAATTAATTGAATCGGTTATTTATGTTAATTAAATCTAATGACTCAGTTGGAACGCTGATGGTTTAATTAACTAAAGTCACATTAATTCGTTATGAAAATCTACAAATCACGTTGAGTCTGAATGTGTGTGGAATTGTGTTTTGAAACAACGTTTGAAATTGATTTTGTTAAAATTTATTTTAGTTGTTTCAATTGAAGGTTTTTAAACCAATTTTACAAATTCCGTATTGAAAACTGATTTTCATTGAGTATTTACTCGATTTAAAATTGTTGGGTATTGTTTTAAATAAAACCTTCCAGTTTTCAATTACTTCAGTTTAGATTTTGAAAAATAGATATTCAAAATTGATTTGTAGTTGTGGGAGGTTTTTGATCAAATTAATATGACTTTTTCTTTAAAATCCAAACATGTGAGTTTTTTAAATTAATTGATTCAATTAATTTCATTATTTGAGAGAGTTGAGTTTTACTTGTGAAGATTCGAATTGTATTAAACTATGTTGATTTTGGATTAATAGAACCAAGATACTTGAGTTGTGCAAGTGCTTCTGTTCAAATAATTGAGTAGGGTATTTTATCCTAGTGAGTCTGCATCATAGTTTATAATAATTTGGTCAAATTTGGTGTAAGGGCCTTCATCAAGGACTTATTTAATAAGATAGAGAATCTTAAGTATAGATATAGTGTTTTTTTTTTTTTAATTCAGATCCAACTAAAATTAATATTCCTTCAATGTATCATCATCGTATTGAATTGAAAATTATAGATAAAAATATTTAAGTAGAACTTAATAGAGTAATCCTATGTCAGAAGTAGAACTTAAGAGAGTGATCCTATGTCAGAAGTAGAACTTAAGAGAGTGATCCTCTGTCACCGGTGACACCTCAGCAGTCTCAGCTGCAATATCAATCTTCCACGCTGGAGCCACATCATGTGGGCCCACCGTGATGTGAGATTTGATCTTTCAGCGGCCTAAACTAGATTCATTCACTAATAAAGTAGAACTCATGCAATTCAAGTGATGAATAATTTTGAATTGGGCAACGTTCTCACCTGAGATTTCATCTGGATTTTTTTATTATTATATTAGGTGTGATTAACTTTACAAATGAGACTGATTCCACAAATCTATAAGACCTGTAAGCTTTACATGGAAATTCTCTCACTGTAAAATCACATTCTCTTTTTCTTAAATCTATTTATTTTATGATTTATATTTGTATTTAATTTGAACTTGATTCAAATCAATTTTGATGTTAGATCAGGGTTAGAAATATCGGCCCAGCTAATGTATCGGTGATATCAATCTCTCTTATTTGAATTAAAAAAATAAATAAAAAATAGACCTATTTTTGTAAAAAATGAAATATCGACATAGATGTCGAAAGTGTTCAAGTGATATGATATATATCGGCTGATATTTTAATCCATGTGTTAGATTATAAATTCATCTAAAATAATTACATTTTATTGTTGAATTTTAAACCTTTGAAAATTATGAGTTTTCAAATTTAATGGATTTGATTAATTACAATAAGAATTTTAAAATATCTTTTACCTACTCATTTGTATACATGAAGGTGATATGTCTACAGTAGTAAAAAAATTGGTCGATTACAGTAGATAATTCGCATGTATCATCATGAGCAGTATTGATCGTATCATCGTAGGTAGTATTGATCATTTTCAATTATTTCTAATTTTTTTAGAAAAAAGATTTTAACCGGTTTTTCGAGTTGAATTTTGCATTGTATAAAATTTTTAGAAGGTTTAGATACAAGTTCTTTAAGGGTGAAATAAATTGTGAATTCTAAACTTTTTTTTCTTTTAAAATATAACCATTTTTAGTTATTTTCATCTTTTTTTTAATATTTTTTTCTAAGCTAATCTTAATTTTGGAGTTTTTGTGAAAATAATTTAATGGAATTGAATAGAGATGTAAGTAATGTGATTGCGTGTCCATCTAAGCCTTGTGGTGCATTCATAAGTAACTCTAACTATAGAGATGAATTTATTTGAAAGGTATTTATATAGGAAGAGGACTAGAAAAAGAAAAGAAAGAGAATCATTAGATCTGAAAAATTATGATTTTAAAGTTACAAAAGTAAATTATCAAAATAGGGTATTTTTTTTGGCCCTATGTAATTTGCTATCCTCGTGATATATAATCTTAATTCACATTAAGTTGACGTAATTGAGTTATGAAGTTTTTATGAATTTGTTTGAATAACATGACAATTGAAAAAAATAAATTGAATTGAATGATTCTATAAAAGAAAGGAAATAATTGTTGAAGTGAGAATGTAAAAGAAATTATTCTTCTTAAATATGTAGAGCTAGTTAATTTAAATAAGTAAAATAAACGGTCTAAGTAGTATCAACTATAAACTTCTTTTTTACTTTTATTTGTTCGAATGATTGGATATTCTCATCTTTTGTGGAAGGTTTCGCTCTCAAACCCTTAGAGTGTCTAATTTGATCCATAGTGCTTGTGGATAGTGTTATGGATCTGAGATTTTACCTATAATCACTACAAAGTGGATCGGCGAGTTTCCATGTATTAAAAAAAACCTATAAACTTATTTACTTTAATAGATAAAATTAATGTGCAAAATAATTTAATGATATGTCGGTGGAGATACATATTAAGCATAGCCACTAATTTCTAGAAACAAGTCAAAATGTTTAATATTAGTATAAGTTCAATGAAAGAATCATATGTAATATTCAGTCTTTATTTCATTTTGTTTTATCACATTTTTATCCAATTTCATTTGTTATATGTTATTATTATTATTATTATTATTGAATTAATCACCTTTCTTCTTATTTAATTAGTAAAAAAATAATTATTCTCAAGTTTCATATCTTAATATAATTTACTATCTTATTCATTTTTGTTCATTAGTAATTGCTTACTTTATATTTTATATATTTTAAAATTTAAATTTGTTTTCATATTATTAAATATTAAAATAACTTAAATGTCGAAATATATCCCTCACACGCAAATCAAAATGGCCTAAAAAGCGAAATTATAGACTGCATGATATCAAGGGTTGGATTGGGCTCAACGTGTATAAATCACAGCCAAGCGGCACCGAATTTTTTGTTCAGAAAATTTTGTCGGTCAACGTAATTTGTGGAATCAGATGGGGCCCACTCAGACATAAGGTATCCTTTTCGGTGCAACGGAATCACTGGTTCGCACTTTTATGGTTTTTTTTTTGGCTGAGTTTCGAAAATCAAAACCACACAGAAGATATGATCCTGACTCTGAGTGCGGAGTAATTTAATAAATTTTAATGAATATTAGGGGTGAAATTTAAGTCGGGTTTCAATTTGTCTTGTGAAATCAATGAGTTTGTATAATATATTTGTTTGTATATTTTAAATCGAGTTGGATTGGAATCAATAAAAACTATATGAAGTTGAGTCACTATTGAGAAATTTAAAAGTAATTTGATTTGATCCGAGTGCAACAAATTATAAAACAACACTTACGTTGAATCGAGTCAGAAATTCGAATTGAGTTGGGTTTAGTAATTTGGGTGGACAAGTCAGAACAAGTTGAATTGAGCTTAATAAATTTTGACATAGATTAAATTTGATTGAATTGACTCGGATTTAATACTTATGATCAATGTGACTCAAACTGAATCGAAATTGCTAAAGTACTATTTCACAATGAAATGTTATTCAACTAATTTTTATTGCTCTTAACTATGATGGGTGAACTCTTAAGTATGATTTATTTATTTTCACACTATTTTGCATCAAAGTTGTTGTGAAACACGTAACCAATCCATTTGGTCAAACCATGAAAACACTTTATAGAGCACATTTATCTTTCCATGCCCAAAATATTTGAAAATTCCTAAACAATTTAAAAATTCAAAAGATTAATATGTTGAAAGCAACATCTAAGTTTTCGCAGACATGCAAGGATAATTCCATACTAGAAGACATTAAATCCATGTGTGTCATGCTAATAAAATTCAAAGTCATTAATCTCCTCAATCTCCTAATAAGATAAGATGCTTTTAGTAGGTTGACTGAGATTTTTATTTTAGAATATTTTGTTTTGTTCTACTTTATTTTTATTATTCTTGAAGTCCAATGACATAAAAATATATTTTAAGAAAGGAGCAGAAGGAAGGAGGGCTTGCTACAGTGAAATTGTGATCAACAATTTCGACCCAACAATATATTGTCTTCTTTGAATTCTATAGACCCACAAGGTTTTGGACCGGGCTCAAAAGGCCTCTTGTTGGAGTGAGGGGACTGCCCTCTCAAAAACACCCACTCACACCCATCAACTAGGCGATTATAACTTGTCTAAAAAAGGTAGGTTAGATACACTCTAAATAATATGAAGACTTAAAAAAAAATCTTTTTCTTTTAAATTGAATGCCTATAAGTGATTATCGGAACTGATCTGTCCAAGATGTCTTATCATCTATACTTGTGGTAGGGATAAATCTGGTTTCCTCCTAATTAGGAAAAAACTTGTGAACATTTAATGATTGCCATCTTTTTGTCCACATTCATGTATCTTTAATATATATGGATAGATTTGGTATTTATTCGATTTTAAAATTTATAAGTATATGGACTGATA
The DNA here is from genome assembly GCA_013350335.1 of Chimonanthus salicifolius. Lineage (NCBI taxonomy): Eukaryota > Viridiplantae > Streptophyta > Magnoliopsida > Laurales > Calycanthaceae > Chimonanthus > Chimonanthus salicifolius. The sequence continues at coordinate 65,150,181 of CM023538.1, read as the reverse complement.
CAATACGTATCGATCGATATTCGACCGATATATCGTCGATATTGAAAAAAATTGCAGGGAGATATATCCATTTTGAAGTAGGACTAACGTGATGTTGCAGATGAATACATCCATTGAATTTCTCTTGCAAATACTCTGTTACTAGATATCAATATAGGTTCTTATAAGGAGGATATGATATTAGCAAATTTGAGAGTTAGACATTTATTGAAATATTTTGGAGAAAGGAGAAAATAAAACAATCTCAAAATAAAAATAAAAAGATATTAAAGTTATGTATCTAATTGAAATAAATAAATTTAAAACTTTGTTGATTTTAGGGACTTATTGTCAAAATATTACAGTAATGAAAGTTATTTTGCTGATATTTTGAAAAAAAAAAAAAAAGATAAAATATCTAGTCATGACAATTGACAAGTATGGATGTATTTAATGCGAGGGTCACTTTAATCTTTGACTCGGTCAAAAATATGGATAAACTAATTTAACTAAGTAATTATGGGTTTGATTTGAGCTAAAGTTATATTTTGTATAATCATACTTAGTTCGAATTATCTGAATTTTATTATGAACATATACTCTTCATTTTCTATATTTTTAGTTAATATTTTATACTTAACTATTTACGGTAATTATGTTTTAATATTGAAGACTTATTTATGAATTTCTCCTTTAAACATAGACCAAATTATCTAAATTATATGAGTCGATCTATGATCCAACTTAATTCGACCCATTTTAATTGGTATAAATAAAGAAATGAGTTAGAGTTTTAAAAAATTATGAGCAAATTAAATGAGGGTCAAAATATAAATTAAATAAAAATAATAATATACATTTAATATGAATAGACTAAAATTAAATTCTCAACCCGCCTGCTATCTAATAATAAGGTTATGAATATGTTTTTTTTGAAAAAAAAGCATCAATTATTTGCTTTTTGAGTTGAGACTTTGGATGTCTCTGTCTTAAGATAAAATGTGCATATTATCATACTTTTGGTGATAAGAACAAAGTCCTTTCAAACTGACTTTTATACTAATAAAAGTTAAAAACAAAATTAAGAGGTGAACTGATCTTAATTATCCACTTATACTAATGTTTAAATAGTCATGCACATACAAATAGATGAATGATCAAATCTACATAATAATGTCTGGTGTGTACACTTCACCGTCGGGTACAAGGGCCCATGTGGACCTAGTCTACAAGGGCCCATATCATTAAAATTACATCTTTAACTTAAAAAAAAAATCTTTTAATCATAAAAAATGCATGACTAATATGATTTAATAGTATACTGATCTCTATGATACTTTATTCATATATATATATATATATTTTTGCAATAATCAAGTAGAATCTATCATCTAACATGGCCCGTCAGAATATCTAGACTTTTCAACCCGAGCTCATTAGTCTTAATGAAATAATCTTAATTATCCATTACTTGTAATTTTAAGAGAAAAAATACACAGTAAATAAGGGTAAAACCCCTCCCACCGATGTCGGAAGAGTCCCACATTGGAAGTGGGGGCAAGAGGGGGAGGCTATATAAGAGGCCATGCCCTCTTAAAATTCACAAGACGCATTTTGGGCTAGGCCCTGTGGGCTCGAACCCAAAAGCAAAACTGTGCGGGTTCAAATTGTGTGCGAGGTCCAGAACGGACAATTTCTTACTGAGTTAAGTCCTAAGCCCTATTTTCGGATCAGGTCATTATAATAAGTAGATAGCTGATATCACATAAAACCATATCTTATTATTAATAACTAAAATTAATTAGCATTTGAAATATTCATTGATATTGGAACTTTAGAATTGATAAAATAGAAGGGATTTTTCCCCCGTACCAGCTAGTGGTTGGATTGTGGTTTCATTGTCACTTCAGTCCCCAAAATAATGCGCTTAGATAATCTAAGCTTTATATTTTTATTTGAATCATCAATGCGAGGCCCACTGGTGAGATACTCAGGATCTTACCTTTCAAGTGGCACCTTTTAAGAAAAGAAAAAAATATGATATAGTTGAATAGCGTGATAATGCATTTATTAAAAGAGAACTTTTTCAAATATATAATTCATAAAAATTACTTTAATTAAATTAATTAAACTTCATTTATATACATTGTATATAATTAGTTTAGATTAATTTTTAATCTTTAAACTATTATTTTTAGAAGGATGGCTTAATTAATATATTTAAGATGATTTTTAGTAAGTTACAAATTTAATAAAAAATCCTTTTGATAAATTCACCAGTATTCCATTTAATAAACGCCACACTTAAAAGTACAAGATAATTCAAATTATGAATTATCATATTAAAAATATGACTTGATAAGATTCTTAAAGTAAAATTCATTTTTTTTTTTTTTAACAGTCACGAAAAAAGATTCACTTAAAAGAGAGAAACAGTAAAGAGAAAGGTCTAAAAGGGATAGAGCAAAAGAAAAACAAGAGAAACAACAAACATAAAACAAAAAGTAAAATTAACTAAGAAAAACTCTTGTCCAATGGGTGTCAACTCTCAGTTTAACGAAATAATCCGCCACTCCATTAGCAGTTTGCCCAACTTTAGCAAAAGAAACGTCCATCTCTCTTGCTAAGATTCTCACTTCCTTAACCACATCAGTCAGTCTCCAAGGTGGTCGCTTCAATCCCAATGCCCATTTGAAAGCATTTGCAGAATACCCTTCTACAATCAATTTGCTTTGACTAAGAATCTTCCAAATAAGAAGAGCTTTACTAATGAAAAAAATTTCAGCCTCATTGGAGTTCTTTACTCCTATCGATTCATTGAACATGATAGAAGTTTCACCTCTATGATTTATAAGGTACTCCGCCAATCTCTGCTGGACTCGGATTCCCTTTAGAGGCCCATCAATATTGAATTTCCATATACCCAAAAGAAGTGGGACCTACTTCTCCTTCACCTTTACAATACAATTTGGAAACTTCATGGAACCCTCCTATAATAATAAAAGATCATTAAATTTAAAACCTTTAAAATTGGAGTTCGCCAATAATCAAATATTAGTTATTGAGAGAAAGATGATTCAAGTGTTATATAGAGTCATTCATTTCTCAAATTAATCGATATTAAACTTTTTATCACTTCACATTTAAAATACAAAAACATCGCTTAGCGAAGAACGTTGGTCTTTCTTTTTTGTTTAAAAAGACAAAAATGCAAACGATTGGAATACAAATGAATTTTCTACTGTATGAAATGCAAAAAGCACAAACTTGATTTTATTCATTAATTAAGAAAGGATTATAATAGAGAATTATATTATGGTAAAGTAAACCTCCTTACCCAGTGCACCTTTAAAGTTAAAGTGTATATACAAACACTTATTAATTACTAAGAGAAATGATCTTAAATTGTCATCTTAATGGAGAGGATGACTTCAAAAAAAACTATATGTAACATGTGAAGTCTACATCTTTAAAATTTAAATTATTAACTAATTTCTATATATATATATTCAATTTTGTAAAAAAGTATATGATAAAAAAAAAATATAAATGTTATTACACTCTTCTATTTGGTCTATCTCAAGGTTGGTTGAACTAAGGGTCGAAATATCGGCCGATACATATCGTATCGGTCAATATGTATCGATTTTGGAGAGCACTGTATGGGCCGATATCGACTGTTTTTAAAAAAAAAAGAGGAGGAGAGAGAAAAATATCAGCTGATAACGATTTTTTAACTCTTGGGTTGAACAATTTAAAAAAAAAATGTTTAAAAATAAATAAATATTTTAAATTTAAAAAAATATAAATCCCACATTGTACATTGTTTAGCATAAATTACGATACTAATATTATAAAAATTTAAATATTAATTAATATTTTTAAGTTTACAAACAGACCTGTTCGGACTTTGGAGTACGTTTGGTTCTTTGGTAAATTTGAGAAAGATAAGGACAAAATGTGGGTCGCGTCGATGGATAAGCTTCACCGTGACAAATGAAGTATCTAGAAGTATCAATTGTGGGCCCTACACTCACAAGGTCAACATCGGTACAGTCGAAAAGGAGACTATAAATAATTAGTTAGACTAACAAGACTCACTAATCAGACATATTACTTAATCCTGGATTAAGGTGTTATAACTTTAAGTTTATTTGATGTATATATATAATTTGATAATCAATTGATGATTAAATTCATACAATTTTAGTATTTAAATTTTGATAAGTATAGTTCATTAATTTTTTTAAAAATTTAAAATTAAAAAAATAAGATTATTAGATGGAGGTGAAATTTTATACGAAAAACTATTTATACAGTTCTCGTTATACAAAAGAAAAAAAATTCAATAGAGTTTTTACAAATAAAGGACTAAGTATCATATTCATGTGATTGATAATTAGTTGACATCTTAATTCTTAACACCACCAATTGAGATTTTATTAAAAAGAAAAATTAAAAATTCTTGATATGTTGATTTTTTTAAGGCTGCACATGCAAGCATTTACAAATGTACTGTATCTTTAAATATTTTTTTAATAAAATGGTTAGATTTATTTTTACTTCCAATTAATTAATTATTAGAATATTTTCATAATTTACATCTAAAGTCCAAACAAATTTGGTACTTATTATATAAGTTAAGATGGATGTCTTTGCTTGGTTGATATTGTTTAATGTTTTAAACTTGGTTGACCTCTAATTTTCATAGGTTTAAAAATAGTGCCACTTGCACTAGAACCTTGTCTAACTGAGCCTATAATTGAAAATTGGAAATTAAAAATTAATTTTTTTATATGAGATAGCATACAATCATACATATATAATACTCATCTATATAGTTTTTAATTTAAATCAGGTTAGGTCAGATTTCAAACTCTTCAATCTAACATAATTTACATTTTTTTTAATAAAAATTTAGAATGACTTAGTTGAATTAAAATTTCTTAAAATATATGATCCAAATTAAAAAATTGTATGTCGGGTCCAATGGGCATATTAACGTGGTGAACATGTACCAAGCATGTCCTTTGTTTGGTGGCTTTCTAGCTTTGAATGCTTACCTCGTAGTAGTCTCGTACAAGGAATTCTTTTTGTGTGGACTCTAATATGTTTATTTAGGTGAGATTCAGGTCAAGTTCGAATAAATAAACAACCCTAATTCTAAATCTAGAATTTCTAAAACTTAGGAGGGTAGGTGGGATGGCAAATCTTAAAATTTAAAATTCTCATTTTTTTTTAAAATTCTTAGATATAGGTTGCACCAAACTATAGATTTAAAAAAAAAATCCGAACCATTTTTTTAGTGTAGTCCGATCCTTACAAAGCCCCTTTATTTGCAAATCTAATCTTTTAATTTCTTAAATGAGAAATCGAGCAGAGAGAAATGGAGAATCAGATCGGCAAACTCACTTTAGTACCTAGACGGCAAACCGCGACATCTCTAATTCTCTTATCCGATTATCATTAATTCCCAATTCCTCTTCTACCCGAACACAAATTCATGAAAGTGTTTATATGTATACACAAAAAATAAAATGGGTGTAAGTTAAGTTTGATGGACATCGACGGGCTGCAAATTAAAGCTTGGGCCTATTTTGTTGGGCAATTTATTTTGTTTGAGTGCATTTGTTTAGGTCAGATTCAGACTGAGTTCATACAAATAAACAACTCTAATTCTAAATCTTAGGAGAAGAGGTGGGATGCAAATCTTAAAATTTTAAATTCTCAATTTTTTTAAAATTCTTAGATATAGATTGCACCAAACTATAGATTTAAAATTATTAAAAGTTTAGTTTTTTAACTCCATAGGTAGGTATTTTCTTTTAATCTTGAAAATTAAAACATTGGCATGATTTAATATATCTTAATTTAGACAATTTCAAATCTTCTATTGCAACCTATCATTCATTTAATGTTTTTTGATCATAGTGTGGAATCTATCTTCTAATATGATTTTTAGAACAACAAAGACTTTTAAATCTGAATATGTCCTAGGACCTCTCCATCCTAAAGTTGATGTAGCCCCTTTCACATAAATCCAATGGTTCAGAATCAATGAAAAGATTTTTGAATCTTGTCACTGTCATGAATCTCCCCCTCTTCTTCTTTTTTCACTCAATAGCAAATGATGTTTATATAAGAGAAGAGAAAGAGACATGTCCATAAGCACCAAGTGACACACAGTGACAAAGCCACCTTGCCAAAGATAAACCAACAGATTACACACAAAAATGTGGTCGCAGAGACCACCACTAGTCATACAAGATAAGGCAGTGATGGAAGACAGAGCGTGGGACTGCAATGGACTGACCTTTCTTCCTCAGAATCTGATAAAGAATGCAATAAAGGGAGAAAGAGAGAGCAACTTTTTCCCATATTTAGAAAATTGAATATTTAAAAAAAAATATATATATATATATATATATCTTTTATTGGTTAACATAAAAAATAATACTTGATACATGGATCTTTTATTGTCCCAAAATTTAAATTTAAACTCCATATATAATCACTGGACACTGGACACTGGACTCAAATGGTATACAAGCCCAATGGGACTTCAAATAAGTCCTTTCTTTTTTTCTTTTTATCCATCCAGTAATTATGGCTGATATTGATTTATGAAAAATAAAAAATTGGGCAAAAACAGGACAAATTGGGGCTGAAACGTTTGTCCCATTACGAGCCCAATACAATCATTTTTCAACTTCATTTAAAATTAGGGTTGAAACTCGGGTCGGGTCAGATTGGGTTTTAACAAACCCAATCCAACTCATATCAAAATTTATTGAACCCGACAAGATCTGAATAGCTCACCCGAATTACTCAACCTGACCCAACCTGAATTTCTAACCCGAATGTTGTTTTATAACTTAGTGCACTTAGATCAAGTCGGGTTGTTTTATAACCCACTGATTTCTCAGGTCGGATCATGTGGATCGGGTTAAAACCCGACCCAAGTTTCACCCCTTTTAAAACTTAGTCCGAAGAATGCTCACATGTAACAGGCCGCTGCTTGTCCTAATAGTTCTAAAACTCAAAACTTGGATTCAACTCAAAATCTTATGGGGTTGAGTAACTCAAATGAGTTTTTGTATGTGACTTGAAATAACTGCACTAAAACTCATTGAGTCACTCGGATTAACTCATCCAAGTATTTTCAAATTTTCAAAGCATCTCTTACATCACTGGACAGATACGAAGATGAGCAACAATCTTTTCAATACGGATACTCATCGTTCGGGAGGGATGAAATGTGAATGGGTAGTAAGTCAACTATCAGTGGAGCTATAGTAGAGAGTCCATCAGATCTAATATATTTTTTATTTTTCGTTTTAATTGTATTATGAATTTAAGAAAAAAAAGGAGGTTATGAACAAAACTCTTAGCTGGGGCCTGGGGCTAACATATGCCAGGCCCTGCTATGGTTAGCCCATTTAGGCAGCCTGAGTCGAGTGCTTTTGTTCCATGGACCAGGCCTGAACGTGAGAATGAGCCCATTTCTTGAACAGACTGGCTTTGGGCCTAGCTTAAAAGCCCGTCGCTTCTATTTATATAGAAACTACTTCGTCGGCTGTCCAAAATTTGCAGTATATTTTGTCCACATTTACTCTTAGGATCCTTTCCAGATCCAATTAGGCTGCTTAGACTGATAGTTAATGGATCAGTTGTTAGTCAGCATTTAACTTGGAATTTTTTTTACTCAAAAACTCAATAAATTCATTGACTAACTTAACTCGTTATTGAGTCGAGTCAATTCAAATTTAGTTGTTTTTTCTCCTGAAATTAGAATCAGCCAACTAGAGGACTGAAATGACAAAGTTGTCATGAAAACAAAGATACATTCAAAGTAGTTGGAGTGATGACTAGCAACCCATCTCAAGAAATGAGGGTCCTGAATTCGATTTTTACTCCACTTTAGACCCACTCTTCGTAGAGTTATTGGTGTGTGTGAGTTAAAGTTTTAGGTGGAAAATTTTAATAGGAGAAAAAAAAACTTTAATTTATTACAGTTAAAGTCAAAGATTTGCTAGTTCAGTAAGACAGCACAAGATTTTAGAAGGCAAATTGCAAATCAGTTTTACTCCAAATAGTAATTATACAATCCGGAGAAGCATGAAGTAATTTTGTTTACGATCACCTCAATTTGTTTAACAAAATTATTTATCAATTATTCAACATGATATAAAAATTAATAAAGAGAATAAAATCTTTATTCTTTTGAGATCACTTCCTAAGTTGTATCATCTTCTAAAAATGGTTAGAGCATCCTCTCCAGTTTGTGGAGAAGACGAATCGAAGCAGCCCGCATTTGATTATGAAATCTAAAAGGTTCCATGTTCAAAAAATATCATGGCACTGTGGCAGTCTAACTCTTCCGAAAATACTGCCATTGAGTTGGATTTTAATATCTCTTGCTCTTCGAAATATGTTATGTACTAATATTACTTTTTAATATTCAAATTTTGCAGCTTTAAAAAATACGACGTAATTGACGTAATTGATCTGATCAAAGTGATTTTTTGTGAGTTTTATATTTAAAGGTCTTTTCAGGTGGACTCATTATCACCTCATTTGAATTGGTATAAATAATTTCTTTTCAAAATTTAAAAATTTACGTCTTAATCTTTTCATTTATGTTTAGATGCATTATTGGGTCATTGAAAGTTCATACACATCTCATGGAGATAGAAATTTGCATGTATATATATATAAGAGAAGGGAAGTTGGAAGGACTGAGGGATCCAAAGTATATATATATATATATATATATATATATATATGGAACTAGGGGCTAAGTGGCAAGACTAGCATCGTGGAGTAAAAGAGTCTATAGGAGCGAGATTCAGCATTGCGAAAAGGTAGCAACTTACTCGACTTGTTAGGCGTGCACTTCTTTTAAATTTCAAGGAAAAAAATCCTTTAAGTTGGTGTTTTGTAATGATCTGACCAGCGATATTGGGTTTTGAGGAGATTTGCGAATCTCCAAGCTTGTTGGTAGTTGTTTTGTACCGAAGATTGTCGTGTGCGCTTTCCAATAAACTTAAGTTTGTCCAATTTCGAGTCTCAGAAGGACATTTTGATAATTTTTCCTTTTGACTGTCCTTTTCGCATGAATGACATAAAAAAATTATTTAGGTTCTCTGAGATTCTGCACACACTCTCCATTAACTTAGATACACTTTAGTTTTCAAAATCCACACCGGTTTGCATGAGGTTGGAAAAATAATATTTCTTGAGTTTTTTGTTTCAATATATTTTATTTAAAATTTAATTTTTGTTTGTGAATTCATTAACATTGCTGAGTTGTTTCGATTAAAATGTTTTTGAATAAATTTTTAGAAAATATCCTATTTTTATAAGAAAAAACTATTCAAATTTTCGTAATGCGACTCTATTTTATACTCAAATGTTTTTTTTATAAATGTTAAAATTTGAATTTGATATTTTTTAAAAATATTGTCTTATCATTTATTTTAACTATTTGAAATATACCCTGAAAAATCGACTCAATTCAAAACTCGAACCCACAAATCGAGATCACAAATCCGTTTGTCAATCCCAACCCAAAATCCTCTTTTCCACGAGCGGCTACCCTCCTTCAAGAGAGATTTGATTGTTCAGCAGTTTTAACAAAACCCTTGGTAGACCCTTCGGGAGGTCAGAATTCTTCTCAAGAGGAGAACAGATTTCTGGAACGGGTTTGAGATATTGGATTGTGGGTTTTAGATTTTTGAGGTATATTTCAAATATTCAAAATAAATGATACGACAACATTTAAAAAAATTGAAATTCAAAATTTAACATTTATAAAATAATATCCGAGAATAAAATCGAGTCAGATTTCGAAAATCAGAATGGCTTTTGGTAAAAATAGAGAGTTTTTTAAAATTTTGTTCAAAATCATTTTAATCGAAATAACTTAACAATTTTAATAAATTCGTGAACAAAACTTAAATTTTAATTAAAACATATTTAAACCAAAACCCGTGAAATATTATTTTTTGAAAATCATGCAAAATGGTGCGAATTTTGAAAACGCAAGTGTTTCTAAGATAATGAGAAGTGTGTGCTTAATCTTGGGGAATCTAAAATAAAAAATTTAGGTTATTAATGCAAAAAGTATAACCAAAAGTCAAAATTATCAAAATGCACTTTCGAGTCGGTGACTCGAAATTGGACAAACTTGGGCTCATTGGAAAGCTCACACGATGATCTACGCTTCAAATCAATTACCAACAGAATCGGAGATCCGCAGATCTCCTCAAAACTTGAAATCTCGAGTGGGGTTATTACATGTATAATTACCAAAAAAAATTGAGCATAAAAAAAAAATTAAGTGAAAAATGAAGTGGGAAGAAAATCCAAATCTCCAATTTAGACTCTCCTTTCTTTTTCTCTTCCTTCCCATTCCATAATTTGTAAAGTGTAGTTAATGGACATTTTCTGAATAAATGACATATAAACATAAATAATATGTTGATTGTTTGATTGTGAAATCTAAAGGTTTCATGTTCAGAAAATGTCATGCCAGTCTAATTCTTCCAAAAATACTGTCATTGAGTTGGATTTTAATATCTCTTGCTCTTTGGAATATGTCATGTCCTAATATTTTTTTAAAAATATTTAAAAAAATTATTTTTAATATTTAAATTTTGCAACTTTAAAAATAAGACGTAATTGATCCAATCAATGTGATTTTTGATGGATCTCATAGTTGACAAACTCGTTATCACCTCTTTTGATGGATCCTATATCAAGATGTGCTGGGTAATACTGCACACACTGACATCTGAGTAATCATCTTTTTTTTAAATAAAATTAAATTATCATATAAACAAAGGTGATAAAAAAAAACATATAAGTTACCTGGTTTATCTTGATCTTCTCCAAAATCTGAATGCTCCAGCAATGATAAAGATAATTTAAATATTTTTCACTCTTCATTTTTCACTTTGTGACAATGAAGGATGCCACTGTTTATAAGAGAGAGCATGACATGTAAATAATGTGTTTATGTAGTGCAATCACGCATAACATCTTCTCATATAGATTGTGCAAACTGTGTGAATAGAATCAATTCACAAGGTTCTTACCCATTATGGGGCTCATCAAATGCAATGGGAGGATCATGCAAAATCTGTGAATATAACCAACTCATAGGGTTCTTAGTTCTTACCAATTGTGGGGCTCATCAAATGCAATAGGAGGATCAATAAACTGTTGATTATTTGGCTTGATTTGAAATTTTTTTTTTTTTTTACTCGACCCGACTTGTAATGGTCCAACCCAACTTCTTTCTTTGATGTGTATGAAAACTACAAAGTTAGAGATTGTTAAGGAGAGAGAACCTGAATTATATCCCCTTCTTCTTAAGATTAGTGGAAATTTTCCTTGTGTTGCCTGTGGATATAAGTCTTTGGTCGAAATACGTAAAACTGTGTCTTCTATGGGTGATTGCTTGATTTCATTTTCTTGCATTTTGATTTGAAATTAACTGCAACATAAACTAGTACAATTTTCATAAAGAGAAAATGCACTACTTTCATAATGAGTTTTGTTGCACAAGTGTCCCCAGGAGAGGATTGATAATGGGTTGAGTTGAGTTGTGTATAGGTAATAGCATTTTTTCTATACACTTAATTTAATTCAATTTTTTTATTCTAACTTATTTGATCTAATTTTCTTTAATCAATAGCCTAGACGTTTTACCTAATTAATTTTTGGACATGTATGAATATCTCAATTTACACACCAAATAAATTCTAAAAGAAGTGATCCTTTGAAATTGAGTGTGAATTGAACACGACACCTTTGCTTCCTGAAGCTAGTTCTTGGTCGTCAAACTAACTCCTTAAAAGTTTATTTAACCTGAATTCAACTTAAATTAATTTGATTTGAGTTTATATAGAAAATAAAAAAATTATAAAATGAGATAATTTAATTTAATAAAAGTGAAAGATAGTAGAACTTTTCTTTCATGAGAGTATATTGCGATACAAGAACTTGAGATTATAAATTAGAATTTTGAACTCTAAAGAAACAGAGAGCTAAAATTTTAGAAATGTTACTTCGAATCACCTAATCTTTGGACCATCTCAAATGAAATTTTAACAAATTTTAACTTTATTAAATTTCTGATTTTTTTTTGATAAAAAATGATTTTCTAATTTCGAAAGAAACCTACATAAATATCGATAGAAATTTCATATTCTAACCTATATTTCGTATATATTTAACTGGAGGTGAGAGACAAACTCATGGACTTTCGTACAGCCGTACACATGGCCACACACGTATGAGTTACCTCCATTCATCCAAGCGCATGCGTATGCAGGAATAGTGTGGGACCCAAAATCATAACCTGGGCCCCACCCCAATGAGATGTAGTGTTTGTTGTCAAAAAGAAAGAAATGAGTCATGGATTACACACTCATTACCGGTGGGTTAAAATATCTCAACTTTTCCCTACATTAAGTCAAAGTTCCAAAATTAAAGCATTCCCTTCATTACCACGAAAGCGACTCCAATGGGAAGCCAATGTCATTTTCTAACCTTAATTTAGGCCAATGTTTGAGCATAATATTAGAGCATCGATCACGTTAGACAGTGGAATTCATAATGAAAAAAGTTATATAATTAAATAAATAACTATAAAAATATTTAACCTTTTAAAATGGGATTCATCGAATTATCTTTATCTTTGAATTTTTTTATACAAAATTCATCGAATTATCTTTATTGTATCAATCAATATATATCAAATTTTTTATGAGTAACATATATATCATTAGATGATATATCGTCTCAGACCCAATATATATTGCTGATATTTAGATGATATATCTTCTATAGTATTAGGTGATATTTTCAATACCGATAAATATTGGTTGATATATAGCCCAGTAATTTTTCTGAAATGTTTTGAAAAAAATAAAAATAAAATTAGAAGAAGAGAGAAAAATATCGCTTGATATTTTAACGAAGTTGAATTAGAATTTAAAATAAAAAAGAACATTTTAAGTAATTTAAATCTACTGTTCAATAGACTGTAGCCCTGTATGAACACTTACAAGCTTATAAATAGTCTTCCTAAAGCGGTGGAAGCTTCACAGCTTAATCTAAGACACTATTTATTATCTTCTAAGCAAAGCTTCACCCATTGCTTTATCAAAGACATGCGAATTTTATCACAATTGTTGTTTTGCATGTGGCCCACCTTTGATGATTCAACGAGACCTGTTTTACTTGATTATACATCAATAAAATATTTCTCAACATCTTTCTAGTTGGAGTTTATGAAGTATAGTTATTTATATGAATGTTAATTATTTTAATATTTTTGTGTTATTATTGTGAACCCTTCCTGCTCCTCTTTATCATCATAAACATTTCTCATTTGCTTTTATGTTTTATATATAGCTGTACTTGAGTTAAAAATCAATTGAATTAAATAATTTTTCAATTGAATTAAGAAAAAATTGTGTAATTCATTGAGCTCAACTTGACATCTCACTGAGTCAAATCAATAAAATCAATCAGATGAGTTTTATTTTCTGGTGTTTTTAAATTCTAATTGTATGTTTCTGTAGTTTGGAGTTTGGCTCACCTAATGTTTAAAAATTCAACTAAAACCAAGTCATATTGAAACACTGTTCTTGTATATTTATATCTTAATTTGGTGTTTTATTTTTATATAAATAATTTAAATCATCAACATCAAATTTACAATTTTAAAGGCTTTTAAGCTTTAACATTTTCTTATAAAATAAAATGACCAAAAGTGGCCATTTTATTAGCTTAAGCTTAATTGGTAAATACCCACTATTGAAACTTATTGCAGGTTTGAGTCATTAAGGTCTTAGGTCATGAAAATGTAGTCCCTTCATTTTTGTGATCCTCCAAAATTGAGTTCTAGAATTATAGGTTTATTTAAGATAAATAATACTCATTCTCTCCCAAATTAGTTGTCTTATATGGATTTTGGAATTATCCCAAAATAGTTCTCATTTATATTGGAGTAGTATAAAGTGTGTTGAAAATGGATGAGATCACATTGAGTGCCAGCATTATATAGAGAGTTCCATTAAAAATACAAATCTTTCAAATAAGACAACTAAAGTGGGACAGAAAGACTATATATTACCAAGTATAGATCATATGTAGACACTCTTAATTGTTCTATCTAATGATATGCTATTTGAAGATTAAAATATCTATCTCGCCCCCTTATTGTCCAAACAATTTTTGGCCAAAATATTGGCCAATTATTTGAAAAAAAAATCTAAGCTATTGTCAAAATATGGTCACATTATTGGCCATTTTAGAATGTTTTAGCTCTAATCTTAGCATGTAAATTTAAAACTACTCCCAAGCTTCTGGTTAAAATTTCAGTCATTTCATTTTCAGCACTTTTCTAATATAACTCATAAATAGGCCAGCGATCCTCCCACGGGAGGATTGTGTATACAGACACGGATTTTACTGTGTTTTCCATTTTGTCCTTGGAAATCGGCTCACCAAACTCTCTAATCGGCTTGCCAAACCCTTACAATACTAGAATCACTGGTTCGACGAGTCGATTTCAAGGGCAAAATGGAAAACACAATAAAACTCGTATTTGTATACACAAAACACCCGTGTAAGGATCGGTACCCCAGAAATATGTGACTTTTATATATAGATTCAGTCAATATCATTATTGTTTAAGTAATTTATTTCATCGATCTAGAGTTGACATTTAAATTAGAATTTCACAAATTATTTCTATAAATTGAGTGCCGTATCTAAAACTCATAGGATTTAAACTCTTGACCTTAAACAATGTATTTTAATTGTTCTACATGTTTTATCAAATTTTAATTGAACTTTTATTCTAAATTTAAATCTAACGTTTATTTAATCATTTGGGTGTGTTAATTGAGTGGCCCAGCATCTCCAACTATTCCATGAAGAGGATGTGAAAGTAGAAGGATCATGGCTAGAAAGAAAAAGGAATGGAGGACAATAGGGAAAAAGATGAGAAAAAATAAAGCTAACCTAAGCAATCATTTAATATGGGTGTGGAATATGGATCCAACGTTCATGTCTCCCTTTGCCTCTACTCATTTTAAACCTCTAACGGACATATTTTTTTGCCTTTATGCCGTTTCTCTCTTTCTTCACCTAACCCTTGCCAATGTCACAAAACATGGTGGCCTCGCCTTTATTTATTCCCAAAACTTTTTGTGGTCTGTAATATTACCTAAGTGGCAAGATCTGCGCCGTGCATTAAGGGTAATCGATCTCCATGATCAGAATCATTCATTTGGTGTGGCCCGCTACAGTTTTTCGACATTCTAGCTATCACAATTCATAATCATCATCATCTTCTTCTTCTTGAATTATTTATCTCATTAACATATAAATAATATTTATATTTAAATTTAATAAATTGTTTTCATATGCCGATAACAATCAAGAGAAGGTTGACCTGATGGTTAAGAACGTCTTCTCATGAAAGGAAGTATTGAGTTTGATTCACCCTCAAAACTCCTCTGAGCCACTCTCTGTAGGTGCTTACTCAGACTGTGTGATATTAGGAGGCTTATACATGTCTCAATGAGTAATTAAATTAAAATGTCCCCTGTGTCTGGATACCAGTGAGACTCCTGGACACCTTAGTCATAAAAAAATACTTAGCTAATATACCAATAGAATATCATAACTATGAAAATAGGCATCACTAATACATATTGATCATGTGACCTCAAAGGTCGAAATATCGGCCGATACATATCGTATCGGCCGATATGTATCGGTATTTTAATACCGAACGATATCGACCGATACGTACATAAATATTATCGGCCGATATTCGGTCCGAAATATCGGTAACAATATCGGCCGATATTCATAAATATCGGTATTTAAATTTATTTTTTTTAATTTTTTTAAAAAAACCGATATGGTTTTTGACGGTTTTTCCACCGTTTTCCACGGTTTTTTGCGGTTTTTAACGGTTTTTTGCAGTTCTTCACGGTTCTTCCGATACGGCTTTCACGGTTTTTTGCGGTTCTTTCACGGTTCCGATATCGGAGGAGAGAGAAATGCCGATATCGGAGGAGAGAGAAAATTATCGACCGATATACATATCAGCCGAAATATCGGCCGGGGCATTTTTTAAACCCTTGTGTGACCTAACGATACGTATTAGGTGTGGTTGATATAAGATATCATTTGATACGTTGATTCAATAAATTTCATCAGTCCAGATGAGTAATATATATTATTTTTATATTTAAAAATAAAAAAATCAATTTGATGGGCCAAATTCAAATTTGATAGTAAAAGTATATCTTCTTTAAGTGTATTTTCTACTATTTAGATGACGATAAAAAATTAAAATTAACAAAAACACTGTATCTATCAATTTCCAATGAAATTATCAACTGATACATCTGCCAGAATATTTGAGAAAAAAAATGAAGTGCTAAAGTGGTGGACTTTTGGTTGTTGATGTGACCATGGTGGGACGTGTTAGTGAGCAAATTGACTGGATTTCGGCATCTTAGGCCATATAAAGAGGAGCCCATGTTGTTCCCATTTGGGAAGGATAATTCATCAGCTCTCATTCTAAATTATCTATTGTATATGAGAAAGTAAAATAAAATAATTAAGCGTGATAAATGTACTCATCCCTCATAAACTAGACACTCATTCAATGCATAAATCATGTCTACTGTCCAATTACTTAGTGCGCATGCACATTTTTCTCTAGGCATTTCATACAGACATTTGATTTTTCTGCTTCTACACACCCGATTTTAAAAAAATCAGGTGAAATTGCCATTCTATCCCTTCGTGTTCTATTCATTCGAATGAACTGTCAGTTCATTTTCAGTTCGTTCGAATGAATGTATTCATCCGAATGACCAAATCAGTGTAGTTTCAGTTCGTTCGGATGAGTGTTTATTCGAACGAATGAGTCAAATTTTGTGAATGATTGATATATATATATATATATATATATATATATATATATATATATATATATATATATATATATATATATATATATATATATATATATATATGTTCATTTGTTCGGTTCATTCGAATGAACAGTTTGGTTCATTCGAATGAACACTCATTCAAAAGAATGAAAATTACATTAAGGTATTTGTTCGGATGAGTACATTCATTCGAACGAACTGAGAATGAACTGAAAATTCATTTGAATGAAATCATACGCAGGGGTACAATGGTAACTTCACCCAAAAATTCAAACACGGGTGTGTAAAGATAGATTTTTCAGGTGTCTGTATGACTTGCCTTTTCTCTAATGTTCAATAAATGGGTCTTAGTCCAAAAATCTTCCTACTCATTGTTTCAACTCATCTCATTTTTCTCAATTATTTTATATTTATTTTAAATCTTTCAAAAAGACTATGATCTCTCGTCAGAAAATAGGAAGTGCCAAGTTCAAAGTCCTATGGCCTCATTTAGTGTTTCCTAAGGGCAGTGGATATCCCCCATAGGAGTTTACGTTGGCTTTTCTACGATTTTCCACACGTAAATTAAAAAAAAAAGACTATAATCTTTTGAATTATTAAAAAAGACTTAAAACTATATTTAGTTTGATAAAAATTTTAAGATCTCCTAACCTTGTTGACAAAAGCTTCACTTCTCTTTGAAAATTCTTTGTGCTGGTCACAATATGGTGCTTACCTCCCACGATATACTTCCAAAAGATCTTATGGCAAAAATCAATTGACTATTAGCGAAGTTAGGTTAAGGAGATTTGAATTTTTTTATGAAAAGTTAAGAGGTTATCTAAAATTATGTAAGTATAGAGGTTTATTTCAAGTCAATAAAAAAACACCTTGATAACAGATCTTATATTTAGTCAATATGACTTTCTGGTCTATAGCATGGAGCGTGTCAAAAGTCCTACATTATCAGTTGCATTGAAAATTTCATATAATATAAGTAATAATCTTCCTCCTTCTAGAACGAAACTTTTCAGGAGCAACAATAGGTTGGCTCACCAAATTAAAATCGTGCGGACCGTGTGTGAAGTCTAGAATAGACAATATCATGTTAGTGGGATGAATGGTTACACTTTCCATTCACATCCATTTTTAAGATTGAAATGCATGCAGATGAGTCCCATGACTAGAGCCTCATGGTATAATCTACACCTTGTTTTTAAAGAAAAATTATTTGTCGAAATCTTTAAGATAATCAATTTAATACCTTATTATTATTATTATTATTATTCTTAGTAAATTAAATTTATATTCAATTTGAACTCATTTCAAAATGTATTTATTGATAAAATAAAATATTAAACTCAATTTTTATATAGTTAAACTTTTATTGTATATAAAATTATATTTATAATAATTTATCTGAATGATTTCCTAATCCTTTTTTTGTAAATATAAATCTTTCACACTAGTTTTTTATCTACTAAAATAAGTCTCGATAAAAAGATCTATAACAATATAAAAAAGG
The DNA here is from genome assembly GCA_013350335.1 of Chimonanthus salicifolius. Classification (NCBI taxonomy): domain Eukaryota; kingdom Viridiplantae; phylum Streptophyta; class Magnoliopsida; order Laurales; family Calycanthaceae; genus Chimonanthus; species Chimonanthus salicifolius. Next base: position 65,131,701 of record CM023538.1, on the reverse strand, counting down.
ATAGCGATCCTCCCACGGGCTTTTTGTATAACTAGACATGGGAATTAGTGGATTCTCAATTTTACCCTTTACATGAAGAGTAAAATCGGCTCACCAACCCTTCGTATGAATAGTAAATCAGCTCACCGAAATTCACATGAACAGTAAATCGGTTTGTCAAAATTCACATGAACAGTAAATTGGCTCGCCAAAATTCAGATGAACATTAAATTGGCTTGTCGAAATTCACATGAACAATAACATCGGCTTGCTAAAATTTGCATGAACAGTAATATTGGCTTGCCAAAATTCTCATGAACAGTAAAATCAGCTTCTTGAAATTCACATGAACAGTAACAACGACTCGTCAAAATTTGGATGAACAGTAAATCGGCTAGCTAAAAATTTACATGAACAATAAATCAGCTAACCAAAATTTTACCGTTCATACGAAATATCCGATTTTACTGTTCATGTGAAGGGTAAAATCGAAAATTCACTAATTTCTATGTCTAGTTATACAAACCTTCTGTGGGAAGGATCGCTACCCTATAAACAATTGTCAATTTTTTTAAAATTATTAGGATCGAATGCACTGTTTAGCCATTGAGTCTGGAACCTATCACCTTCTAAATTTCTAATTTTCCAATGATGAAATTTTGGAAGTAAGGTGCAGTTTCCAAACTCCGGTATCTTCAGCCGTACCTTGGACATTTATGGACCCCACAACTTAGTATACTCAATCACAAATCTCCACGTTGCATAACATTATACTATAGCTTGCTGATTGTCGCCACTTGGAGCTTCATAAAGTGAAGTCAAAAGAAGTCAAACAATAACTAAAGCAGAAAATCTACCTACAGAGCTACAGTACGTTACGGCGTTATCTGTCTCGTTATCTTTCCATTTCCTTTGAAAACGCCTTTTACGGCCGTTAAAAAGGGGACATACTATGCTAACCTAGCTGAGTTGTGAGTTGTGACATGTGACTCACGTTGTAACATACTATGCTAACCTAGCTGAGTTGTAAGTTGTGACATGTGACTCAAGTTATATTTAGGGGTACTGGGCCATCCTGTGAGAATATTATGTGTGGATGTTCTATCGATTTTCACATGTAAATTAAAAAAAAACTTTTAATGAAAATTATTATTTTGGTGTGAGAATTTATAATAATTTATTTTATAGAATTTCAACTCACTTAATCATTTTTGACATTGTGAATTTCGACTATGAGATTTAAGTATTATACTTTTTTAGTTTTTATTTTTCATTATAAAACTATGATAATTGAATTAAGAGTTTCTAAGAAACTTTTTTATAGTAATTATACACATATTTTACCTAATTAGTTAAATTTTAACCCATTAAATGGTTTATCTTCTGCAGAAAATGAACACCATAGCCTCTCTTCTAGTGGCAAAAAGTTGTTCTTTGATAACTTGTCTATCTTGAGAATAGGTTTATTGTAAACAGCGATCTTAATCTCTGTTAGGTTATTTTAGAACAACTGTCATAAATATTAGTAATATTTTTAAATTTACTTTGCTTTTATTGGGATCAATCATTATTAATATTTTAAGATTTATCGGCAATGCTATAAATAATCGGTAAAATCATATTAAAAATATGATAATGGTAATATTACAACAATATGCCGATAAATACCTGATAAATTATTTATTATATTTTTATTATTTTTAAATACTATATTTTTGTAAGATTTTTCATTCCAGTAAAAATTCGAGAATTGAAAATATCCCGATATTACTCATCGGCGAAAAAATGATATTTGTGACAATGTTTAGAATGCATAGATAGAGATAACTATATTATCTAAAGATAGTATAAAAGTAGCTTTGGACTTAAAATCTCAATTTCACTTTATATTAAAATAAGATGATTAAAATGAAAAATTATTAAATTTATCAATTTCTTGTGGGTCAATACCCCTCATTAACAACACCGGTGCTCCACACTAAAACCCTAACATGTTTCAATTAAAGCTCTCTACACACTTTTTTCTACTTAATCATCATGCACTCTATTTAATATTCCTTCAACCAACATTTATGATTGATTAGAATTAATCTAAACATATCTAATACTAATGGTTAATTTAAATACTACAAAATTTAAAACTTAAACATGCCAGATTAAACTAATATTAATTTAATTAAATAATTAAATGATTACTTACATCTTTTACCCCACTTATGATCTAAAATCATAGAAAACTAGGCCCCACGGATGGGGCCTACTTCCCCAAATTAAGCCCAGGCATCTTCCTAATCCTACCAACACTCTGCACTCTCTAGTTTAATAACATTTCTCACAGCTTTTCATTTTCAAATACTCTCTCTCTCTCTGCAACACACGAGAAGCCCGTTTTCCCTTCCGTCTCTTCCATCGTTCTGCTCTCTTCACCATTCCGAAGCCGGAAATATCCAAAATCCGTCATTTCCCTCCGGTTGCGTGTCATTTTTCGGTCGAATCTAGAAACTTCCGGCAGAAGTTTGAAAAATCTCATCGAAGGGAAAGAAGAGCTAAAAGAAAAGGTACAGTACACATCTCTTCACAGATGAGATGTCATGTTCTTGATTGTAATTTTGAAATCTCAAAGATTCCTTTTTTTCTCCTTTCTTCTCTGCTCTTAGAAATTAGTGTAGAAATGCGACTGCTCTGCTTGATTGGTTTCTCGTTTTTGCCGGGAGGATTTTTGGAGAACTGAGGATTTGGATCTGCATTTTCTTCATTTTCCTGTAAAATTTTGAAAAAAGTCAATTTTTTTCATTTTCTCGATTCGAATATTGTGTATTTTCTCAGAAGAAAATAGATTATTTCGTCTTAAATTCTGTAGAACTACGTTTCAGTGATGTAAACTTCACATGAATCTCGTTGCAGATGAAGCATCATTTTTTTATAGAATTTCCTATAGAAATGCCATTTCTCAGCTCTGCTTCAATGGATAATTCTTTGTTGGAGTTTTTTTTTGAAACATGAGGGCTGAGATCTTCTTTCACTTTGTTTTCCAAGAGGATTTCGAAGAAAAATCGTGTATTTTGTAGATTTTCACAGGATCCTTGTGTGTGATCTCAGGAGAAGATCGGACTTTCTTTTTTCAGTTTGGAAGGGATCAAGTTTTCAGCAAAATAAGTGTAGTATGGCAACTCTTTGGCTGTTCTGAAACACTTAGGAAGAAAATGCACATGAATTTCGTCACACATGAAACGTCCCTTTCCTGATGGAATTCTCGGAAATTCCTTTCTCTTTCTCTCTCTCAAAAATTTCGGAGAAATTCGTACAGAAAGTCAGAAATTTGAGTTCTCAACTCTTTTGATTGGATTCTCGTTCTCGTTATTTTCCGAGAAATTTCTTTTTCATTTAAAAAAAATATTTTCTGTATTTTTGGATTCTTTACTCTATACACTATCAAGAGTAGATTTGAGCTCTGGAATCTTTATTGAGTTTTTCAATAAGTCTGAAGTTCTGAACATTTTCTTATTTACACCACGTGTACCTCACTTGCCACTCTCCCCTCCATGTCTCCCTATCTGACTTCCTGTGAGGGAGAGAGAACCGGACACGTCAGAAAATTTGAAATTTTAAAATGTTTGGACTGAATGGGAAACGTGGATTTTCCGGTTTTTGTTTGTTTCTCGCTTGTTTTGAGATATTGGGAATTTTGTTTTTCATGGAAATTATGTAGTTCTCAGAGGACATTTGGAGAGGACCGAAGATGCCGCAGGAAAATGAAAGCCACACGAGTTTTTTGTCTCCATGCAAGAGCTTGAGAGGAGGGCTGAAAGCGTTGAACCATCAGGACGGTTCGATCGCGTCGGATGAGATCAACGACGATGAACTGGCCCAGAGAAAGGCAGAGGAAGCAGGTAAAAGAACAATTTTTTATTTTTATTCTCTCCATTCACAATTCCGGTTGTACTCTCCGGAGTTCCGACGGTCCTGTTTCATTTTCTTATTCTCTTTCTTTTTCAAAATGAACTAAGTTGTTGTTCTTTTAAAGATTGCATATTAATTATGGATTAGATCCCAATTAAGTTAAGTTGGATGGTTAAAAAACTCATTAATAATAAAAATTAAAGAGAAACTCTTTTATCACATCATCTTAAACTAAATAAAATGAATAGTTAGAAGTGAAACTTTCTATTTGCCATCTATTTCATCTACCTAGATTAATATAATAAAGATATTTGAATGAGACCTATTTTTTTTTTTATAATTAGTGTATCAATAATTTCTAATTTTATTTAGTTGGACAATGGAAAGTAAAAATAATACATATCATAAAAAAATTTATTTAGTTGGACAATGGAAAGTAAAAATAATACATATTATAAAAAATACAATTGATGTAAGTATTTATTTATTTTAGTGAACAACCTAATTTCATAATGTAAACTGAAGATCTCCACTTTTGGAAAATTTACTTATCAAAATTTTTAGTGAGCTACAGATTCTTAGTTGGAAAATATGGAAAATTGTAAGAATAATGGGTAGATAAAATTATAACTCCATCTTGAGTTTCTTATCCAGATGATCTTAGATCTTGAGGTTTTGATGTTTAAGTTGTTGATCACAAAGTTATGATGATTGAAGTATTTTATTTATCCCATCTAAATATGTGAGGACAATTCAATAATTAATGTGTAATTAAAAAAAAAATTAAGAATTGAAGAGTAGAATTGAGGAAGAAATTGTGAATGAGAAGATTAGTATGAGTAAATTTCTATGTTAAAGGAGGTGCCTCTAAAGATAAAAAAGGAGGGTGTGCTTCCATCGTTCGTCAATAAAATTTATATATATTTTGCAACAAGTAAATTATAATATTAGAAAATTTTAAATTTGAGTACATTAAGTGACAAGTAAATTTATATATATTTTGCAACAGGTAAATTATAATATATAAAATTTACTTAACTGGAGTGCATTAAGTATAATGGTTTTGAAAGTCATAAAATTTAAAATATTATAAAATTCTAACTGTAGTGTATAATGCACAGTAAAGTTCAATTTCAAGAGTTTATCAGTTTCTTGATGAGTAGTAGAATAATAAAAAAACTAACTACTTACTTTTAGCATGTAAGCCATTAAAAACAAATCTTTTACATTTAATAGAACTAACATTACTCACATAGTCACATGCAACTCTGCTCTTTATTTAGATTCTAAAGAAAAAAAATTATAGAATCTTTCCAATTAGCCAGGCCCGTGTTTCAAACACGGGCTTCTTTTAAAAAGTTATATATAATTTACAAATAAGAACAATAATAATGATTAATATTGAAGTTGTACTTATAAAAAAACGGATAATTAATGATGAGCCTTTTAAAGTATATGCATTACTTTCTAGAATTTAAAATTAGTTAAATATTTTGATTAATTAATTTAAGTTGATGGTGGGAAGAATTCGAATAATGATGATAGAATTAATTTAATTTCAAAATGATCATAATATGCTCTCATTTAAACCTAAAGAGTGGCGGCTCCACTGTCATTGCCCGTGTTCAGTGGATTAAATTGTTGCAATGCACTCACCGCTGGCGACATGGGCCCTCCCAGCCAGCAGCATTCACTTCAAAATTGAGTGCAAACGGCTAGTATGAACTAATAATAGAATGTCACGGTCCCAATTTGGAAATGTATATAAAATGAAAAGTTTATAGATTTTTTTATTTTTTTGTTTTTGTAAGACATGTTAATAACGTCAATGAATCAGACTCTTTAATATTAATAATATGTTAATAAATTTTATAACCATCTGATTTAAAATTATATGAATAATCAAAATTTAAATTATTATTTTGTTGAACAATTACTTGTTTTGCATTATATTCTTACATTAGATTAAAACTGTAGCGAGGGATATAATTTTAGCAAATAAAGCGACAATTCCTTCTATCTATTGAGGTCACAATATTTTTTATAAAACACGTTGCTTATTTTTACTTTATAATTCCTTCAAAAATATCTCTGTACCACTGAATTCAGCACTATATATTTCAGCGTCACAGGGACACCTTAACTTGCGGAAATGCTAGGGAAAAGAGGTAGAAAAAGTTTTGTTGCATAATTTTATAAAATCAGATATGACAAATACATCATCAAATGAAATTATTTTAATATTTTATTTAATTTAATGTTGAATAAATTATTTTTTATTAATAATACATGCACTATATAGGTTAATACTCTTGGATACTTATTTCTATGTAATGTATCTTGAGCTTGAAATCATGACTCTGTTGTCACGTTAGTTCAAAATTTCAAATGCTTTGAGCGCCTGTTTAATAGTGTCCTACTAACACAGACAAGAGTTTTTGAATGGTTCATTGGCACCAAAACAGTATTGCTTGACATTGTTATATATTTAATTTAAGATTTATCAGTTAATTATTAGCAATCATTGTCCTATAATTAAATGATGGGTAGTATTTTATGAAGTTGATCTTTAGTATATTAATCGATTAAAAACTTCCTCACCTGAAGACTTGCGAGTCTCACAAACTTGCCTTGTTTCAGGTAATCCCTTGAAGTCTAGAGGGTTCAAGGGCGGGTAGGGAACTCTAAGAATCATAGAGAACAGTTCTTATGCAATGTGAAATGCTTGTTGACCCATCACCTTTTTAACATTGATTAAGAGAAGATTGTTCAAGTTCTAATTAATCAGAATTAATTCTATAAAGCATTAATATTGATTTAAACTAACCGGCCATTTAAATCCTCTTCGATCATCACCTAAAGAAGAAAATTAGACTATAATACTGATCTAATTTCGATCAATTAAAATTCACAACTCTTCTTTTTATTTTTATTGTTGCACGAGTCTAATGCCCACCGACGTCCCCTCTATTGGTTCTTACAATGTACCTCACTTAACACAAACTATAGTTGGGAATGTTGCACTGTACAAATCCAATAAATTTGTTTAAGTGTCCCATGGCTTTTGTGCAAACGTTTATTTCCTTAACTTGGTTTTGAGATCATCTGTTCTAAATGCAAATGTTATAAACGAAAAATATCTACATGATATTTGAAAGACTTGATCTATCATATATTTTAAAACTCTGTCAATCATATTAAAACAAAAGAGACGTTTTTAAATTAATTAAAAATAACTCTATCCTAATTTTACTCACCTGATTTGAAGAAAATAAAATATATAGAGTTGTGACTAAAAATTAAAAATAGATTCAATTTTAATTTGATAATTTATAAATTTTTATTTAAGATAATTTATGCGCTTAGAAAATTAATCTCATATATATTTTTATTAGGAGGAAAATCATTTAGTGGAGGCGACGCTCATTTACAAGTTACAAGTCTAAAAGCATGGGATTTAAGTCGCTTTTAAACATGAAAATGGGATTTAAATCTTGTACCAACAAATGGACTGAAGGCAGAGAAAAAAAAGACTACACTTTTCTTCCTCTCTGAAGTCTGAACTGCCTAATAGTTAGGAAATGGAGAATTCGCTGTATTTTCTTGCACTTACGTGCTTCTTCTCTAATTCACAGCTTCTAGAAGGTATCAAGCAGTGGAATGGCTAAGGCAGATGGACCACGGCGCGTCATGCACACTCCCTAAAGAGCCCACAGAAGAGGAGTTCTGTCTTGCACTGCGCAATGGCCTCATTCTGTGCAATGTCCTCAACAAAGTCAATCCCGGCGCTGTATCAAAGGTTTGAGAAAAGTGTTTTGTCTCTGTCAATAACATGCACCTTTTTCACTTTTCATGAAGAGAACATACTTCACGCTTACTTCTCCTTTCTATTTACTATACTGTATTGCTTCGTTTATCATTTTCAATTGTAATTTGAGATGAAAGTAATAAAAAAAAGGTTTGGCACTTCCATTTGTTGCTCTCGCTAAACGCACCTCGTTCATTAAGTAATGGCGCTTGGTCATTCAATGATATATTTAGATCCTTGAATAGATCTCCTTGAGTGCTTATCTGCCATTCTGATAAGGTTTGTTTAGTAATATCAATGTTTGCACTTTTGGCCACCAAAAATCAGCTCAAATGGATCATTTCGAGCCAACATGTTTTTGGAGGGCATGGAGATTATACAGTGTAATTGTTCTTGGATTCTCCCCAACTAACAATACAACTCAAAATGATTTGAAATTGGAAAGTAATCCAATCCTCAGGGTGTAAATTGGGGCGGACAGAAACATGCTTATTGTCATTTTAAGAGAATACATTACATAATTTTCTGAATTAAATAAATTTGATCTCGTTGTAAGTTGCACTAATGTTAACCATTTGCATGCGGTGCCAACTTCCCAACTTTTGGGACTCAAAATCCCTCCTTGTTGAGTGATGATACCCTAACATTAGGACTATTTGTTGTTGGATTAAAATGCACTAAGAGTGTACTATGGTGTATCTTGATTCAAAACTAGATAGCCCTCGTGGATGGCTGATGTTGGGGGTCCATTATGGAGGGATCCAAGGGTCTATGGTCTATACTATTGGAAAGTGGACCTTATGTACAAAAACTAGTCAACCTGCCCATTTCAAGCTTACCTAATAATTCCTATTCACTAAAAAGGAAGGGAATTTACATGTTTTTAGTTTTCTGATATTGGTTTTTGCTTAATCTCCCATGTTCTATGCCATGGAAGATGAAATGACCCATGTAGTACCAGTGTACCACATTATACCAAAGTTGTATCACCTTAGTTTCTCTTTATTTGCACTGTTGGTTTCAGCTCAGTCCCATTTGCCATAGATTCACTGTTTGTATGAGATGGGAGAAAGAACCATACTAATATTGATGCATTGCTAATTTTATTGCAACAGGTTGTTGAAAATCCTGTCATTGATGTTCAATTGTCGGATGGAGCAGCTCAATCAGCAATTCAATACTTTGAGAACATGAGAAATTTTCTTGTGGCGGTTGGAGAAATGAAACTTCTGACGTTTGAAGCATCTGATTTGGAAAAGGTATGCCATATCTTCTGCATGCATGTGGGAAACACATCATTGAGCACTCATGAATTAGGAGCAGGGCCCACGGAAGAAGGTCAATTATTTACATGGACATGGTCCATAGACTATGGGCTAATATCCACAAGATTTTTATTTATTTTATTTTTATTGAAATTCTAGAAATATGTTAATTTTTTTAATTTAGAATTGTAATTAGGATGGGAGTTTATCTTAATTAGAAGTTATATAATAAGAGTTAGAGTGAGATTAAGAGAGCCCTAGTTTTTTTTTAGGATAAAAATTAGGGCTTGGTTTGTTTTATAAATATTTGCATGTGGAGATTGAGATTAATAGCTTGATTATTTGTATGAATTTTGATTTTAAGAAAAAATGTTTTGAAGACATACACTTCATCATCCATTAGCTGTGAAAGCCTAATTCTTGTGGATAGAAATCCAAGTCCTCTTTGTCTGGTGGCTTGGAGTACACCCTTTGCAATCCTTGCTCTACCTTCCTTACCTTGACACACATCGCTCTGCTAGAAGTGATTTTCCAACGTCACTTGTAAGGTGGATTAATGTTTATACATGTTACACTTTCATTCTGTTGATATTTGGTCATTGTTTGTCATGAGAAAGAATTGTTGACATGGGTTGACATATGTAGTATGTTGTTGAATTGGTAATCATATTACGACTGTTGAAATTTTACTTGAGCCCATTTATTATCACTGAATATATGGTGCATAGTCACATTTTAACAATCTCTACTTGCATCAACTCATGACAGAGAAATACTGGACTATGCATAATGGGGCCCACTTCAGATTGAAGGATATTACCTTATACCTTGATGTACCGATACTAAAATACGTGAAATGGTTGCCACTCCTTGGATCGAAATCATAGAAAAATGAGTGAAGAACTTTCAAATGGTTACAAAAAGGTTTATTCATGATTTCAATCTTACTGTGGATATTACTCTTATCTGAGTGATATTAAGTCCCATAATTTCCATAGGGGATTTCAATGATTTGCTCAGTTTTTCCCTTTGAACAATTTTCTTTTGCTTACATCTGAACAATTGAATACCGAATAACTGCTCTCTTCAACAGTAAAAAGATCCATTACTCCCCCCATAATACAAAAAATTATCTCCTCACTTCCCTCACAGCACATACGGCCCATGTCACCATGGTCAGTATTTTCATCCTACTATTGCTCAAATAGAGATACAACCCCTTGGCTACCTAACTTTTAAAGATTCTGATTTCAATGTTTGACATAAAATCTCAAATTGTCAAGTAACAAAAAAGCTGCAAGCGAGCAGGAAGTTAAAGCTTTATCCTTTATTTCATATTGTCGTCTCATTTTGTAAATTGAAATCTTTTTGTCCCTATTCAAATTTTAATATCAATGTCAAATTTTGGTTGACTTCTTTGAGTTTTAGCAGATTTGTTTCTGTTTTTATTTTATTAAGCTGTCTGACCCAATGTGGTTTCTTCCTTGCTGCTAGAAATGTGCAGCAGAAGGATTTGTCGTCCATGTTGTCAAAATATCAAAACTGATTCATAAGTTGGCAGTCATCCAAACACATCCTTCATAATATTGAATTGCTAAATCAAGTCAAGTTTACCATATCTTGGCCTTTTCAAAGTCCTTCTGGGGTTCAAAATTTCTAAAGCCTTGTTCCACATGATGTATGTGTCAACTACATGATTATGTCATGATTGATGCATACTTACCTCATGCTAGTTCTGTTTTTGGTATTTCATCTATGCTAGCATTTTCTGTATGAAGAATTATCTAATAAAGTCTTTAACATTTAATGATAGGGAGGCTCTTCAGTTAAGGTTGTTGACTGCATTCTTTGCCTGAAAGGATATCATGAATGGAAACAAGCTGGTGGCATTGGAGTATGGAGGTATGGTGGGCTTGTGAAAATCACCTCCTTAACAAAGGGGCCACCATCCTCACTTGGTAGTGAAAGTGTAGATGATGAGTCATCAGATACATCTGATGTGCCATTTGACCATCAGCTATTGGAAGTTCTTTGTCGTTCTACTGAGTCTTTCTTCAAAGAATCCAAAGCAGCTGGTGGTTTCAGGTCTCTGTTTGATACATTTGTACTTGGTCTTCTTCGGGATTTTCTTACAAATTGTGCAGGGTCTGACGACTTACCTTTAAATGCAATGGTAGGTAAGAGCTTTTCCTTCTTTTTTTTTTGCTCACTGATCTTATTCTTTAACCATTATCAGTATCTATACGCAATTCATATTATTTTCCATGCATTACCTCATTTTTCTGTTACAGTTGCCAAAGCTAAAACTGTTATGAATGCAACATACAGCTAATTAATGATAAGATCCATGAATCTGCATTATGTTTCTGTGAAGCTCATTTGCATGATCAGAAGTCTTGCGAAGAACAAGATGTGAGGAGATTTCTAGATGACTTCCATACTAAACATCCTTCATTGTCACTTTCTAAATGAAGTACAAATCACCACTTAGAGCATAAGTTCTCTCTCTGGATCTGCACCAATATTCCCTTTTGCTATGAACCAATAAAGAAACACCAAAGGTTTATTGAAAAAAAAAAACCTTCAAAGAACATACATGAGTAACCTTCTGCATCACTCGTTTATCACGCAGCTCCTATCTCTCAAGGCTATCTTTCAGATTGTCTGGAAATATGTGATTTATACAGGGCTGCCATGATTACTTCTATATAGGATTACGCAACATGACACTCATGTATTACTTAGGTTCTTTAGGCAAAATTTTAAAGCAAGAAAATAAAAAGGCATAGAAAGTATTCAGTTCTTCCCTGGCCGTATACACCTCGGTGTGGCTAGGATAGTTCTTTTAAGATGTGGGCACCTGTCCTCTTTCGCTGAGCCATATCATTTGAATCATCTTTATCAGATCTACATAAATATCTTAGTTTTTGGATATAAAGTCATAAGACTGAATAGTTAAGCCTCAGAACAGAATTTTTTTTTAACTTAAGAGGACCTTGAAATCTGTCCAAGTTCAGCCATCCATTCTTTTTTTCAGTTTTGTATCATAAAAATAAAATATAAATTTAAAATAAATTTTTATATATGAGTATATTTAATTGATATAATTCAAATGATATGGTTTGTAGAACCCATTCAATGGACACATGTCAAAAACTAAAAGAAGTTCCCCTGTCTGTACAGAGGGGCATACGGCCGAGGCAATACTGAATCCTCTTTAAAAAGGCATAGATAGTCATGGCTTATTTTGCACAATTATTTTGAAGTTATGAACTATCTGTACTCATATTTTCTTCCCCCCACAACGGTTTTCCTCACTTTTCTATATGGATAACAACTTCCTTCTTGGTTCAATTGTTTTTGTATAGGCGTAAAGTTTCTTTCTTGGGTTACTTAGTAACAACTTTTATACCATTTTCATGAGAACCTGGTTTCTTTATTAAGATTGATGGCATTACAAAAATACGCTAAATTTATTACCATTCAAAAAGAAAAAGAATATACTCTGAAGCTATTTTTAGATATATTTCAAGTTTTAGATGGTCCTGTCCTCCCAAGGTGGTTCTTGACATATCATATTGCACTAAATGTATTAGTACATGATGGTGTGATCCAAGAATCAATTTGAAGTCGTCATTCTTTGTTAACTTCTGAAGTTTACAGCAATTTTTGTTTATGTTTTCTATATTGCCAAAATTGCTATATATTCATAACATCTAACAAATATTCACTTCAACGAGGGGTATTAGCTACATATGCGTCATATCAGTATGTCTATTTATTTATGTGTATGCAAATGAAGGTTCATGTAAAATATGGGTTAAAGTGGTTGATAAAATCAAGCCTTGATTTGATAAAAAATAGCTTCTATGAATTGTAAATACGAACAAGTACAGCCTTGCTGAATTTAAGTTCTTTATTCTATGGTATCTTTCTAGCAATTTGCACCATGAACTCTCTCTCTCTCTCTCTCTCTCTCTCTCTCTCTCTCTCTTTTGTTGAATGCAATGTCAAAGGACAGTGGAAAAACAGGAGAACAGGCTCAGGGAGGAGTTGGGCCTTCAATAAAAAAGAAAATCACAAACCAAACATCCACATGGCTACAAGGCTATAGAAGTACTTTCCAACTTCTGTTAAATTGCTGAACTGAAGAGCCTAAAGGGTTTAGTTCCAAAGGCCATTGAAATATATTTGATTTGATCTTGTGAAAAACACAGTTTCATGTGCAATACTTTGTCTTCAAATACTCTTCTGTTATGCTCCAACCAAACAAACCAAGCAATGGCAAAAAGCATCACTTCCATAGACCTTTCTTTGGGTAGGGACCTGAAAATGTGTATAACTATGTATATATACTTATAAGCATACCTATGACTATTGACATCTATATATCTATAGTGTGATACGTCAGAATATTGAAACTTTACAATAGTATGTTGTGTTATTGTCATATTATTTAATTGGCAAATAAAACTAGCATATTTTAGATGTTTTAGTTGAAGAAAAATGTTCAGGATTTTATTACATGGAACTTGTTATTATGGTTGCCAAATTGAGCAATGTTTCTGACTCCCATTTCTATTGTTGTAGCTTGTCAATGCTGTGCTTCAGAAGGCTGTTAAAGAGCTCAGTCGACTACTTATTTCCCAGAGCAATCAGGTTAACTGTTGGAAATGTCCACTTATGTATTGGTTTACATTTTTGTTCCTACATGGTTTAGAAAAGGAATTTTGTATCATTGTCTTGAATTGTGCAAAGTGTGCTGTTATACAATTGTTTCAGTTGAAAAATGAGCAGATAGTAAATGAACTCCACATTATATAGTGGTTCGTTTTATCTTACTACAGCTCAGATGCTGTAGAAAACGGTAAGCATAACCTTTCCTTTTACTGCTATACAGCTAGGTTTACTTTTGAAGGAAGTGCTGGAAGGTCATGGCAATTTATTATCAAAGGACGAGTTTATAGAAGCTATTTCTGAATATCTTGATCAAAGATCTTGTAATTTTTCAAGCTGGTTGCCAAAAGTGTTCAAAGTTTTGCATTTGTGGTGTAAATAGTGGAGAGAAATTGCGTAGTGATTATCTTACTGTTGAACATGTGGAACAACTTGATCATCAACAGAAAGAACTTGAGGTAAGAAGGTCCCAAATGTAAAATGTATCAGTTTTTTTTTTTTCTTTGAATTGTTAAAAATGTTCCTATAACTGATGTTTCTTTTTCACTTTTTTTTTTGGCTATTTTTAATGTAAAAATGGCTATATGTTTTTCACAAGAGCATGCTCGCTCTTTACAAATTGATTGTTATTTTGACATTAGTGATATTGTTGTTTGGGTTAGTTGACTATGGTAGGTGACTATTCCAAATTAGCTCCTCATACCTACATGAACCTTGACACTGAGTTCTCTTGAGCAATACAATCACTTGATTGCTACTTAGGGTAGAGAAACTTGCTAATGAAGCAGGTATAAATGGCTGACACAAGCATGTATACAACTCGTATCATCAAGCAAAGTACTGTTGGAGTATGAAATAAGCTGTTATAAAAATGTATATGTCTGTAACTACTTTGCTTCAACAATTTGATTATTATAATTAATGGTTCAGTTGAAGTTCAAGGGCTGATTATGGACTCTAAAATTAGTGAATCAGCACAAATGCATTAGTGGCCTATGGCCAACAGATTGCACAAAATTATTATTTTTCCTCTGATGACTGCATGTGTCGGGTTTTTTTCTTTCTTTCTTTCTTTCCTTCTTTTTTCTGCCATTGATGTCAACAATGATCTGGCTATTGATTCTCTAATATTAGTTACTAACATTGCACAATGCTTATTGAATGAGAACACCACTCTTTGTCTAGAAATTGCACATACAAGCCCACGTTTTGGAATCTAAGCTGTTAATCTAGAGAGCCTTGTCGTAGGATACCCTAATGTTTCACCTTCTACTTGAATCTAGGGATCTATTGATGGTTTGATGCCCTTCAAACAAACATTACAGCTCACAGTCTAAATTTTATGAGGGAAAAATGGGTGATCAGAATCATTGATGGGTTGTTTCGTGGATTACCTACCACACAAATTTGGTTCAATCACATGCTTGGTTTTTTATCACAAAAGGTTGGGCCCACAGATACAATTTGCAGAGCTAGGTAAATCATTCAGTAAAAAATATTTCTTGTGCTAAGTAACAGTATCTTTGTTTCCATGCCTTCTCAGGTTTATCTCTTCTTGTCTAAACATGTATGCTAGTTCTGTTTTGGATATCTTATTAATTTTTTCCCATTATTTCTCAAGTTTCATAGTAATGTCGTTCACTTTTTCGTAATACTAACTCTCATCAGGAGCTAAAAGCAGCCTATCATGAGACTAAACTTCAGGTGCGACGGATTCAATCAAAATGGGAAGATGAACTCAACAAGCTTGGTAAGGAACTGAAGACTTTTAGCTAATGCTCCTAGGTTAATGGAAGAGTTAAACTATAGCTCGCTCTTTTTTAGTAGAACAGTGACACTATTTTCAATTTTTTTTCTTAGGGCATCATTTCCAGGGTTTAGAACTGGCTGCTTCTTCCTATCATAAAGTCCTCGAGGAAAATCGCTTGCTGTATAATCAAGTACAAGACCTTAAAGGTAAATACCTAATATTTATTGTAAAATTCCATTGGATATGTTATAGATTTGTAACATGTACAATGAAGTACTGGTTTTTGCAGGAAGCATAAGGGTTTATTGTAGAGTGAGACCCTTTTTACCAGGGCAATCTGATGGACAATCAACTGTAGATTATATTGGTGAAAATGGGAGTATCATGATCGTAAATCCTCATAAGCATGGCAAAGATGCGAGAAGGATATTTTCATTTAACAAAGTGTTTGGAACAAATGTGACACAACGTATGTTCTCTCTCACTGTAAAAATCTTCCCTTGAAAGGAAAATCCATACAATCATGTTTTCATGGAACAATAAAAGTAAATTATAAGCACTGTATGTCTTCATTTTCATAATCAATACTTGCATTTTTAGTGTCATTTTTGGTTCTCTAAGTAGAATGGATGTTCTAGTGTTCCTTTTGAAGGGTTGACATACACATCGAAAATTAAAAACAAATGATGAAAATGAGGAACCTTCTCTTTTAATAAAGGGTTGTTTTGAAAATATTTTAATCTCTAAAAGATTATGGTAGATCTCAATCTCTATCTCTCCAAAAAGATTGTATTAGAATGAAAATGCCCGCATTTTGAAATGAGGAAAATGGTTTTAAGTTTAAAAATGTTAAAAATGTTTTAGCTGAATAGGAAAAATGCAGATTGATCATAAAGCGAACAATATATTCCATTACTATACCTATCCTAATTCCTTTGTGAAAATGGAACGCAGTCAATTGATTTGCTATTCTCTGACAAATGATGATACACTTAACCCTAGTGAAATCATCTCTTTTTGCCAAAAATGTTGAATTTTTATGTAGGAAAGAAAATTTGGAGTATTAGTCATTTCCTTTTTTTATGGTCTAATATGACTATATGTCATGTCTCATCCATGGCAGGTAGTGCTCTAACTGGTATGGTTTCTAGAGAATTCTTTGAGATAACTACATTACAACAGCTTTTCATGTACTAGAACTTCTTGCTGCATGTTCAGAGAAGTCCTTGACTTTTCAATCATTTTCATTTCCATCATCAGCAACCCGTATCCCATCTATGTAATGCTGGCTTTTTAAATTCATTTTTCCATCAACCAATCAAAAGCCATGTTCTCTATCGATCCAAAATATTGCATGGCATGTCTATTGACTTCATCCCAATACTGTTGTTGGTCTGGGCTGTTTTTGGCCTTCTATATATGTACCCTAACCATCTAAATTACAAGTCTTTATATTTTTTGCTACTGGAGAAGTCTTTAGGCTTCATATTATTTGCGAATTAGTAATTCTCTCTTTTCTTGTTACTAGTCACATCTTTCTTAACATACTGCTGCTTTGCCATGTGTACTTCATTTTCTTTCTGTTTCCTCATCATTCAACAGGAAATTCCATATTATAACTCTTTAGATTTCTGCCTATATACAAAATCCCCTTTAATATTTTTCTGTTGCAACTGACCAAAATATATGTGTCTATCGTGTGAAAGTAGTTTTTTTCTTAAATTTGGGATCCGGGTGGGGTGGGGGAACAAAAAATTTACATGGAGAGCCCAATCGTTGACACTTTTCAACGGAATCTTTGTTATAGCTAAAAAGTTGATGTGTTTGATGCTATTGCTTTATAAATCTGGGGTGGCTACTTAATATCCATTCTTCGTTACTTTTATATGTTGGTATACATCAGTTACTCATACAAACTGTTCATTGTGCAGAGCAACTGTTTGCTGACACACAACCATTGATCAGATCTGCTCTAGATGGTTTTAATGTCTGTATTTTTGCATATGGACAAACTGGATCTGGAAAGACTTACACAATGGTAATTGCAGACACTTTTGACATATTTGGTCAGGTTCATTGCGTCACATTACTGGTCTAAGATTTTTCACTATTTTTTCCTATTACTTTGCTTTAAATATTTTGTAGTTCCCTTTAGTTGTTTTGGTGCCAATCTAGTTGGTGTTGCTTGTCATTGCAATGTAATTAATGCTTACTCTGTGTCAAAACAATACACTTGTATAGTTGGCTTTTTTCAACAATGCAATATGGCATAATGCTCACTCCTTCAGTAGAAGTGGTGAGTATTCATGTTGATCTTTATTCTAATTTTGGGGGTTTTAGAGAAGTCGTCTTGTAGTTCTTTTTGGGCGCAGAGGCTAACCATGCTGGGAACGACCGATTGGCCTCGCCATTTGTTTGTTGTAAGATTGAGTTTACCATTGCCTTGACTGAAAAAATTCCCAAGGAGTCTCCTGTCCAAAGTAATCCGTCATTTTCCTGCCTATAGATAGGAGACTCCCTAATAAGGTCTTCAGCTCCTCTGAACTTTCTTGCTCAAATGTCCTCAAATTCCTTTGAAAATCAAGCTCCTAGGATATACTGCCCTTTTCCTCCTTATAGCAGTTTTGTACTCTGATGTTTCTATCCCTGGCTATCCTAAAAAGTTTGGGATAAACCTCTTTGAGATGTCTGTCCCCCACCCATAGGTCTCTCCAGAAGAGCGTTTTGTCTCCTCTCCCCACAAGAATTCTTAAGTTTCTTGGAAAGCACAACCCACCCTTCCTCTTTTGTGTCCTATGAGAACACCAGGCCTTAATTAGCAGAGATCCCAATTTTTCCACATTTTCTCCCAGACCCGACTCTCTTATGTTTTCAACCCCATACCTTGCAATCCAAACCTTTCTCCAAAGTGCATCTTTCTCCCTGTCAAATCTCCAACTCCATTTGCATAGCAGTGCTTGATTCCTCCCAACGGTACGATCCTTAACCCTCCGGAAGATTTGGTTTGGTTACTTTTGACCGAAGCAACTAAATGTACCCTCCTTCTCTCCTCATCATCTCCCGAGAGAAAATTTCTGAATAGCTGCTCTATTTTCCTAACAATCCCCTTAGGCATCTCTTAACTAGACATATAATATAAGGGGAGGTTTGTCAAAACCGACTTTATGAGGGTCAACCTGCCTCATAGAGACAAGTAGTTTCTTACCCCATCCCGCAAGTCTCCTTTCTACCTTTTCCACCATCGGGCCCAGAATCTTTTGGATCTTAGGTTCCTTCCAACCGGTAAACATAAGTAGGTGAAAGGAGCTATTTATCCAACCTATCTAGGTCCGCAACATAAATGGATTTGGTAAACTTTTCTCTGGGCTGGCTGCCTATCTGTTGCATAGAGGACTTGAACCTACAATCTTGTGGTTGCAACAGTGTACACTAACCAAATATGCTACAGGCTTTTGTTAGATGCTTGATAATTGGAGCATTTACTTGGAAACAAAGAACTTTAAATAGTAGATCCCCTTGCTTGAATAAAGATGTTGCGACTTGAAACTTTATTTGGAGCAAATCCATGTATTGGTCTTTCCCTTCAAGTAATCAACAAGCGTACTCTTTTTCATGTTTGAGATCAAAGCTTCCTTCTAGGGGAATAGGTTAATATCATATTATCAGACAATCATAACACATTGATTAGAGGACTAGGAAAGGATTTGGCAATATTCATGAACATTTTGTTTCTGAACAAAATATATTTCAATGTAGAAAAACCACATAATGAAAAAAATAAATCCAATATATCAATATTGTGGATTTACTTTCACAATATAGAATCTGTATCACATTCTACGTTCACTTATGCTTCTTTATTTTTTATATCTGATGTTCTCATTGTGCTGCTTTCACCTTTCAGAGTGGTCCTGACTTGACAACAGAGGAAACATGGGGTGTGAACTACAGAGCTCTAAATGATCTTTTCCAGATTTCAAAAGAGAGGAAGGATGCCATATCGTATGAGGTTGGTGTTCAAATGATTGAAATATACAATGAACAAGTGAGGGATCTGTTGGTGGTTGATGGCTCCAATAGAAGATATCCTTTGTCAATGGAATTCCCTACTATTTTAATTGGTTTTATAAGTCTAACCACTTAACTGAATATGCAATAGCCCTCAACTTAATTTTAGTTTTCTCCTCTTGGAAGTTGGAACCATAATGTGGTTTAAATTAGAGGAATCATGAGGCTTGTGCCTTATCAAGTTTGTAGTTTATTCGCACTCGAGTTTTGCACAATTTCATGATCTATATGTTTTGCTGGAATGATGCCCAATATAATGCTGTTCTGAAAGTATACCAGATTGATGGGCAATGAGAGCCCATTCATAGCCATCTATGAAGTCCTTTTTATATTATACTCCAAAACTTGGCACAGCTTACGACATTTATAGGACATCCTCCCATCACAGTACCATCAGTTCCATGTGTCCACGATTGGGAGCCAGCAAGCTATTCAAATGCTTAGGCATGGGGCCTTCTAATTCTTTTATCATGAACAGTTTTCGTTATTTTTTTTTAACAGACAAGATTTATATTGTTCATCATAAATAATAGAGACAGATGGTTCAATTTTAGACACAGGCAGTCACTCTTTGCTAGTTGCTGAACTTAATGCTGTCTTTGAGGAGAAGCTTCTTCACGCTGAGTTGGTTTTCTTTAGTGGTTATCTCAATTTTGCACGATGTACCTTTTCTTCTCCAATCTCTATTAGATTAACCATTCTGAAAATCTATTCCAAAAGAAAGAAAAATTTGAAGAATCACTCAACTTCCAAGTAAATGAAGTAATTTTGAGATTTCTCCTTAACTTTTTGCACGTTAGACATACGGAACAATTCTCAACAGAATGGCCTTAATGTACCCGATGCAAGTTTGGTTTCAGTTAGCTGCACCCAAGATGTTTTGGATTTAATGAAAATTGGTCAAAAGAATCGTGCTGTTGGAGCCACAGCATTGAATGAACGCAGCAGCCGTTCTCATAGGTACAATCTCTTCTTCAGCTCGTCTTGATACATAAGTCTTAGTTTATTTACTGGCATATATTTTACCCTATTTTCATAAATTGTAGTAGTACAAGGTGCTTCTCATTATAGTCCTTTTTCTTGGTAACTTGTGTCAAACATGCTATCTTGTGGTTGTGAGATATGAAACTAAATGTTTTTCCATTTTACACACACACTAGTTCATGAAAAAACATTGACTCTTACCAAGGTGAATCCAACCATATTGTCATGTTGTCTTGATAATTTTCCCGAAATCATATTTGGAATCTTTTATAGAAATTTACTCACACAGTAGAGAAATGAACTTGAGAAATAAACGTTTGAGGTGCTGCTATTTTTTTAATAGTAACAACTATTAGAAATTACAGAAGCACAAATAGCAAGGCCAAGATAGACTTGGCTGAGATGTGCTCAATGAGAGAACCACACTAATTTAGGATGACAGCTGTAAAAGTAGTTATGCCCTTTAGGCATTTGTTAAATGGGTAATTCTATAAGGGCAAAAGAGTAAGGAATATAGTACATACATGCTCATCATATGGTATCCTATAGGGACTCTAATGAAATATTGGTTATTTAAATTTCTCTGACAAGTGAACTTGTAGAAATATAATATGGGGTATAAAATGATGCTGCTCAAAGGAAACTACCTTTTGTGTTATTCAACAGTGGTACAAGTGGAAACACCTTTTTAATGATCTAGTGTGCCCTATCCCACAATCGGTTCTCCACTATCTCCTCTATGAGATTTCCTGGTCATTGAATAAAACGAAAAAAAAAAATATAGTTGACAATCTACATTGAGTAGGGATATAGTTTGTGTCATCTTTGGAATTGTCTGTTCTCCTCTATTCATTGGTAATGCCTATGGGCTAAAGCACAATTGATAAGTGCTTGCTTATTATTGAACCATGAAGGTCACAACCTTGACTCCTATGGGAATTAGATATGCAATCAGCATTTAGAAAACAATTTGCCAAATCCAACTAGCGGATGGGATAAATGGCTTTGGTGGTGGATGGTGATTATACCTTCTATTCATAAGTGGGTCCATATGAGAGCAATGAAGATTGCTGAAAGGGGGTTTGTACTGCTGAAGTTTGTTAGCCCAAGCAAACTCTCAATCTCAAGAATTTCCCTCTTTATACTATGCTATCAATTATTTGTCAATGGCCTTTGATTTTTGTTTGTGACACAAATTTTTTCTTGTTCTGCAGTGTTTTAACAGTTCATGTCCATGGAAAAGAACTGGTGTCTGGGTCTTCTCTCCGGGGCTGCCTTCATCTGGTTGACCTAGCTGGCAGTGAGAGGGTTGATAAGTCAGAGGCTGTTGGCGAAAGACTGAAGGAAGCTCAGCACATAAATAGATCACTTTCAGCTCTTGGCGATGTAATCTCTGCCCTTGCACAGAAGAGTGCACATATTCCTTATAGGAACAGCAAGCTTACTCAAGTATTACAAGACTCTTTAGGTAATATTAAGAATCAAATTGATATTTCTCCATTAATCCCTCTTTCACTAATTGGTTATAAGGGGAAACTAGCAGGAACCTTTCTTCAGTTATTTGACCAAGGAATTGAACGATTCTTATAATTTACAAATGCAAGTGAAGTGTTCATATGTGCTATAGTTAGGTTTATATAGTTTCTTTTTTTAACAAAATATAGAATGTTCTATGAAGAAGAAAAGTAATATATTCAAGAAAACTAACAAAACAATTTGCACCGTTTGAGCCTAATTCAGTTTCATTTCTCACAAAAAACTCCAATGCTCCTCTAACTAGTGACCCTAGTAAACCTTATCAGAAAATAGGTATAAGTTCTCTTCAACTTGTTGGAGTATAAATTGAACAATCTATCTAATGCATCTGGTTTTATGTAATTTTGACATAATATTACTTCTTGAATGTGACGATCGTCTAAAGACATGAAAACCATCCTAAAATTACTCTTGAAATTTTGAAATCCTAATTGTCTTGAATCTATGTTCACTTCCCTTGTTTCATGCTGAATCAGACTTTTTTAACAATTCCAATGTGACATTCTCAATTTGAAGTTGAATATTGGTTCATCACGAACTTTCTGTAACATACAGAAAGTATGAAATTTCCTATTAGACAATGTAAAGAATGTACAGTGTCTGGATGCAAAGCGTGAAAGTATCCTATTTATTTTTGTGAACAAATTATGATGAGTAACTTTTGTGTGGGTGTAACACCATCTTTGTTATTTTTTTTAAGATTATCTTATTGCTATGCTCTAAGATGCATGAAGATGGGTGTGTATGACGCACCGGTACAAGGTGTCAAACATGGCGATCTCAAAAAAATAGGACATGGGGACACTAGACCGTATTTAAGTAAAGTTAAATCTAAGTTTATCTTAAATGAAAATAAGATGTGAAAATAATACCAATAGAAAATAACATTTTTACTCTAAATATTTAGGTGGTAAAAGTTTTAAGAGGGGAAAGGTGGTGTAATATGTTAGTCATCTTAGAAAACAATGTTAAATAGTCCATGAAGAACGGGTACACGTGTCTACAAGTGTCCACACGTACATCACACATTTTAAAGTGTCTATTCAACATGGGGTATGCCACTTTTGATTTTAGTAGTTTTGGCCACAGTTTATGTAGCCATTTCAGATTATCTTTTATAGGGTTTCCATGTATTTTCATTACAGGAGGACAAGCAAAAACTTTGATGTTTGTACATATAAATCCTGAAGTTAATGCTTTTGGAGAGACAATTAGCACACTTAAGTTTGCCGAGAGGGTAGCCACAATAGAACTGGGGGCAGCTCGCTCTAATAAGGAGACTGGTGAAATCAAGGAACTTAAAGATGAGGTTTGTCCTTTCATACTTCTTGATCTTTCAAGTTAGAAGAGAAAATAAACTCCTCCCTCTGCAGGAAATGTATAGTTTGTTTCTACTCTCATTTCGTTACCTGTTGGCACTGTGATCCAATAAAACCCATCATTCAAAGATACTATGCTTTGATTGTTGGTATCTTCTGGGCTGCTTCTTTATTCTTCTTAACCATTTATTATGAAGGTAGCAGTCTAAGGGGTAGAACATCTCCAATACTTATGGTATCCCATTAAAAATGGTTTAAATAGGAAAAAAATTGGACTTTCAAGTGTGTTAGTTGACACAATTCGTTATAATGGACATATCATGTGAAAATGGATGCTGCGCTGCTGATTATTCAGTTATTCCAGTACAAGAAAGTACAAGTGTGTTAGTTGTTGACACAATTCGTTATAATGGACATATCATGTGAAAATGGATGCTGCGCTGCTGATTATTCAGTTATTCCAGTACAAGAAAGTACATTCACTTTACTTGAAATGGTATTCTTTTCTAGTATGTTAAATGTGCTTCCTTTTGTCCAGATTTCGAACCTGAAATTGGTCTTGGAGAGAAAAGAAACTGAAGTGGAACAGTTAAAATGTGGGACTATTTCTCGAGCTGGTCAGGAGGGACAAAGGGGGAGAGCAGCTTCACCTTTACATTTACACCGATATGGTACTACAGCCAACTTGAAACCCGAAACTAGTCAGAGAACAATTGATGACACTAAAAGCACAGAGGCAAGTCTTGATAATTCCAGAAACTAGTCATGTCTTTTGCCTTTTAGTCTGAACTCGCTTTAACTATTATGCATATAGGTTTAGATCATTTTATACACATTTTTATTTTGGGCATGAACATAGAATTTGCAGATACTGTTTTTTTATCTTGGACATGGGAAACTAAATTGTAGGTTAGAAGCTCATCTTCTGGGAAGCAGAGGAAACCACGTTTTCCCAATGGACTATCTGACAAAGAGGTAGATTCCAAACTCCCTTATATCACCGAAGAAAGCTTCATCAACTCCAGAAAGATTAGATCCCCATCACCACCTGTAAGAAGGTCAATATCCACTGATCGGGCTGCTGTCATGAGAAGCAAAAAGCTTGACACTCTTGATGATCATCAACCCACTGCAAAAATAAACTTCCCAGCTAGAGTAGCCATCAACAAATCTGTTGCTGCCACATCGCTGATGTCAACAAATGAGAATTTGAGGGGCTTTAGCGGACCGCAGGAGATTTTGAATCAGGCCAACATATCTGAAGTGTTGTACCAGCTCCATCGTGCCCATCCAAGGAAAGTCTATCCTGATAATGAAGAGGAGCAGTTTAAGGTAGCACTCAATGTTAGGCAAGGTGGCATCAGGAAAAGCAAGCCAGAGATCAAGACCAAGATCAAGCAACAGCCTCCTCCATTTAGGTCCCAAAAGTCCGATGCGCTAGCAACATTGCAACCTCAAATTGATACAGTAGGAAAGGTTGAAGAGGCCAGGAGAAGTGATTTTTCAGAAACAGAAAATGAGAATGGGCTACCTGTGTCCCCCATGCATAATAATTTCGGGCTGAAGAAGCTTCATCAAGCTTTGCTAAATTTTCCCAAAATGTTGAACCAAGGTATGTTTCTATTTCTGTTTGTTGTTCCTAGATTACAATTCAACTGACATAGAACATCCCTATAAATAAGGATGACTAGAATGGTAGTAACTCGTAAAACTGACAATTGGTTGATGGAATATGATTTTGATGATGATGATGATGACAACGACGATGGTGAGGTCGCCAGTACATGTAGATCTTCAAATACATTCTTACTATGTTCTTTGGATTTAATTACCAGCTTACCATCCATTATTTCTCTTCATCACTGTAATTTTTTTAACTGAAAAGAACTGTATTTCATTTTCTTTCAGAGGTGTAGTTCAAGTTGTTGAACCATTGTCGACAGGAAAGCATGAGAACAAGCTTCCCAATGGCACCAATCGGTATGTAAACGAAGGCACTAATTCATCAATACCAGACTTGAGGCGAAGCCGATCTACGCCACGTGGAAAATTCATGATCTTACCTTGAAGCCCCATCCCACCACCTATCAAAATTCAAATAATTATGAGACAGACTTTCAGCCACAATTCATGATTCAACATTCACCGGCCATTTGACTATTGCAACCAATTGCAGTTGACGGCCCTGATCCTTTCCTCCCCTACTCCTGTGAGTATTATATTTCTATTGCGATAAAGTTTTCATCTCAGTTCATGTTTATCATCTATGTATATGAGAGGCACTGTATTTAAAAGTTCAATCTGTTACAAGTCTCAGTTTTGCTTCAAGGCTTGGGTTTTGTAACTCTATTTTTTTTATTGTATTTAAACTGCTTACAAGCATTTCTTGCTTTTACTTTTATATGATTAGATTCCATTCGCCTTCATTCCATTATTGCCAATACACAACAGTATCTGTTTTATCAAATTGATTTTTTAAAAATTTTATTTCAAAAAACATGAAAATAGAAATATATTTC
The DNA here is from genome assembly GCA_013350335.1 of Chimonanthus salicifolius. Classification (NCBI taxonomy): domain Eukaryota; kingdom Viridiplantae; phylum Streptophyta; class Magnoliopsida; order Laurales; family Calycanthaceae; genus Chimonanthus; species Chimonanthus salicifolius. The sequence continues at coordinate 65,105,896 of CM023538.1, read as the reverse complement.
AAGTTAGCTTTTCGAGATCAACATTTTCACATCCGATAGAGACATTTTATCAAAAGTGAAAAGGGGCTGTAATAATTGATAGAAATATGTATGGAGGATATAGATAGAAGGTATGTAATCATGCTAATGGCAGATTAGAGTGATGTCTAGGAACCTGCCTCAAGAAAGAAGCGGGAGTCGTGAGTTCGATTCCAACTCCGCCCCATAGGATCACTCCACGGAGAATTACCCAGTGTGTATGTGGGTAGGGAGGCTTTTTGAAAATTATTTGGGTTCCTTGGTCATAAAAAAAAATTGGTGGAGCCATGGGTTCTACGGGTTTTACTAATGATAGAAGGGCTTTTAGATTTGTGTCATAGTCATCTTTAAATTGATGAACTGTTCCCAATTACTTCCATTGATTTTTTTTTGTTAAGGTTCTTACTTCCATTGGTTGTTGCCCACTAGCATTTTTTAGTAGTAACTACTTTGAAAGCTTAGAATATTATTGTTACTGCTAAACCAGGAGATGAGAAACGAGAGATATTTGAATAGGAGTGACGACGATAAGTCTGTTTGAAAAGTCTATATTAAAATATATAGTTTATCAAAATCAACTTGAATCAATCAACAGTATTTTTGAAGGTGAAAAATACAAAAATGAAAATTAATTTAAAGGTGACTAAATGCTTAAAAAATTAAAAAATGGCTTGACCATACCCATCACTGTCACCGTCGCACAACCACTTTGGAAGCCTGGAATTATGCCTTAAAAGTAAAAGTTTACAACCTTTTCTTCATACAAGAGCCTTTTTGAAAGTTCATATCCAATTTTGAAAATAAGTTCATAATAGATAATTTATGAGCAACATGGTCTCTATTCCAACTATGCTCTAAAATATATTGTAGGGTATTTCTGTGTTTGAATGTGTGATTGAGCTAAAATCACCTTAATCAAAACTATCAAGTCAAGCTTTTAAAGACCCCTAGTTTTTGAATAAAGAAAAATTTAAATGACAAAATTTTGAAAGATTTAAAAATATAGCTTGTCATATCTAACTAAAGTGAATTTTTGAAAGCGTACATATTCAGATATGAACAATTCATCACTTTCATTACGTTTGAACTCCATATATCAAAAATATAGTATGGGGCTCCACAGAGATTCATCTCTTGTAAGAATAGAAAAAAATAAAAAAGATACGCCCATTTGGTATTTTAATATAATGTTTGAAAGGTTATAAAAATTTAGAAATTAAAAGAATAATTTAACATGATTAAATTATTAGAAGTTGAAAAAACGTGACATGACGAATTCAATTAAGATAATTTTTAGTATCTGCATTTGAATGATAGATGTCTAAAATGAACTCATTACATGAGACAAATAATCTCTAAAACACCATCACGTTGTTCTCTATTTTTCGTTTATATTCTTTTTAACTGAAAATTTTAATAGAACTAATTTTTTTTTTTTTTTGAAAATGTTTAAAGGACTTTATGTCAAGGGCATTATTGGGAACTTATAAGAAGTACCAATTCATATGAGCTGTTCAAGTCTAAGGACGTAATTCAACCCTTGTGCTTCGGAGAGCAAGTGGACTGTGTCCATACCATTTTATTCTCTCATGGAAAAAAAATGAAATTAAAACAAAGAATAGTAAATTCTTTTTTTCTTACCCTCAAATAATCCTCCACCTCGACAAAAGCTCATTCTGGATTCAATTTTCCAGCAAAACTCAGATGTGGATTCCAATTCTGTGTACAGTCTATATGTGAACATCACCTCAATTTTCCAGGCTTTCATTCAGAGGATCCTCACATTAATTTCATCCCATTGCATTGACCCACAGAAGAGAATCAAAATTGGTAGAATTTGGAGATTGATGCAATGCCATTCAAGATCCATGAATCATATTCGATGCCGATTCTGAGTATCATATTTTATGAACCATCGGCTTCGAAAGGAGATACATTCGACAACAGTCTCATCGTCTTCGTCTGTATCCTGATGCTTGTAAGTATTGGATTTCATACTCTAACTTCCCTTCCAAGGATCTGATTGATGGGACAACGAGTCCATTGCAGAATATAGAAATATGTTGCATTTCTCTTCAAATTCAATCAAAGTGCAGGATCCACATGTTGCAGATTCAAGTTTGTCGACGGAGAAACCGGTAGAAGATCCTATAGGCCATAAGCATGGCAATTGTACAGTCACATGTGTTTACCAAACTAGGATCGCGGGCCTTTGCCGTCATGTGACCATCATCTGGTCCAAAAATCTCATGAACCATTGTCTCTCCATTACGGTGGAGAATCCATTGAGTGAACATCATTACTCTTGCAAGATTGATCTCAAGCCCTGGCATTTCTGGAGCAAGAAAGGGTTCAAGTCCTTCGAGGTGGACAGTAAGCGCATCGACGTGTTTTGGGACCTCCGGTCGGCCAAATTGTCTAGTGGGTCAGAACCATATGGTGACTACTATGTGGCATTTGTGTGTGACGAAGAGGTGGTCTTGTTGTTAGGAGATTGTAAGAAGGAAGCCTACAGGAGGACAAAATGTAGACCATCTTTGATAGACCCTATATTGACATTCAAGAAAGAAAATGTGTTTGGAAGGAAATGCTTCTCCACTAGAGCCAAATTTGATGAAAGGATTAAGGAGCATGATATTGTTATTGAGAATGCAATATCAGGAAGCAGAGAAGCTGAGATGTGGATTAGCATAGATGGGATTACACTAATCCATGTGACTAATCTGCAATGGAAATTTAGAGGAAATGAGACAGTGATGGTGAATCAGGTGCCTATGCAAGTGTTTTGGGATGTACATAATTGGATGTTCAGTAATTCTGGATCAAGCCCTGCTCTATTTATATTCAAGCCCGGATCGCCCGCTAACATGTGGGATGATGATAAAGATGGCAGTGATGGTGGTGGCACCGATGATGGCGATGGTGGTGGTGGCAACGACGATGGCGATGGTGGTGGTGGTGGCGAAAGTGATTGTTCCTCTATTCAGAGTCCAAACCCGATACCGGATTTTTGCCTGTTTTTGTATGCATGGAGGGTAGATTGACCATCAGTGGAAGTCTTGGTGGTGCCGGAAAGATCAGTCAACTTCTAAAATGACATGAATCTGCATGTATTTAATCGACACACGATGTATTTTTTGAATGGCAAAGAAGTATGATTGATTTAGCAATACATATGGACACTGTACTACATTGTATTGACTAAGGTTGAAAATCCAATATGTATTGAATGATTCATTGCATTGTCAAATACAAACTTGCATACCCATCATTGTATTGAATGATGTTTTAGCATATTGATTTTAAGCTTTTACTTAAAAGTCTATTTATTTTTAAGCTTAAGCTTGGGCATTGTCAAGACTGTTATCTTTAGTTTTTTCAAAAAAGAATAAAAGGTATCTATTGTAAAATAAGAGAAATAAATAAGTATTCTCACCACTAGATTACAATACCTTCTATCTCTTTTATAGAAGAAAGAAAACTTGTACATTAATAATTTTTTTAGTAGGAAGAGAACTTCTATTTATTTGAAAGAGGACAGTTAAACATCATAATAAAATAAAAGTTGCACAAATATTAGAAAATATTTCATTGCCCTCTCTCTTCAAGCTCATATACTAGCAGGTTCTTGCACTTATCTTAGGCCAGCGATCTTCCCATAGGCACTTTGTGTATACAGACACGGGTTTTATCGTGATGCCCATTTTTCTCTTCATCTGCCGTACCGAAAAAGTTTGGAATGTTAGAAATCGGCTTACCAATCAGATCCCTTACTAGTTTTTGGCGAGTCGATTTATTGTTCACAGGTGATTCGGAGAGCCAATTTTACTGTACACGAGTGATCCGGTGAACCGATTTTACTGTTCACGAGTGATCTGGTGAGCTGATTTTATTCTTAGCGAGCCGATTTCTGACATTCCTATTATTTTACATTTTCAGTACGACAGATGAAGAACAGAATACGTATCACGGTAAAATCCGTCTCTGTATAAACAAAGTGCCTGCGGGAGGAATGCTCACCTTTTATCTTAACCTCTCTTAGGATTTCAACTTTCAGTTGTAGGCTTTCTGCAACCCTTCACAATCTCCAGCAAGGTGTTTAAATTCTTGGTACAACTTCCACTTTTGCTGACTTCATCTTGTACTTTCTCCTTCAATAATCGCACCTTCTCTCTCATTTTCTTCCCTTCTTCTTTGTGGAGAACCGTGTCTATGCTGTCTTTGACCCCATCTCTGGTTAGGATCTCACCTTCGATCCCAACACCAATCCCCCACACTTGAGAAATGAGCTGGCTGTTTAGCCTTTGGTCTGCATATAAAGCTTTACAGATAATGGGTACCCCACCAATAATGCTATCCATCACTGAATTCCATCCGCAATGGGTCACATGTGCCCCCACAGATACATGTTGTAGGACCCCAGATTGGGGTGCCCAAGGCACCACCATTCCTCTCCCTTTGGTCCTTTCTAGGAACCCATTTGGAAGCTTGTCCCACATACTTTCCTTTAGGGACCATAAAAAATGGGCCCCACTCGCCTCCACTCCTTGAGCTAGGGCTGATAGCTCGGACGGAGGGAGACGTCCGATAGTGCCAAAGCCAATGTAGACCACAGAGGCCGGTGGGGGGGAGAGGGAGTTGAGCCATGAAAGACAAGAGTCATTGGGGTCAGGGCCGTCTTGGAGAGTCAGGTGGCCTACTGGAAGGCAATTATTGTATTTTGAGGACATGTCTTGCAGTACAGGCTCCAAGTCCAGGCCTTGGACGGTGTTGAGGACGACGGCTGAAGCACGTTGCAGTTGCCGAGCCATTTTCTGGAATTGGGCGGAGGTGTAGGAGGTCAATGAATGGAAGAGGACGAATTCCGGTAGGTCTCAGACACGGAATATAGAGAAGCCCGGAACAAAGTCCAGGGCTTTATCCAGTTGTCTAGTAGCTTCTGCTCAGTCAAAAAATAAATAGAAAATACATGTGAAATGGGGAAACTAGGAAATTGATTTGGTCTTAAAAATATTGCATTAATAATATGTCATCTAATATTTTTTAATACCAAGGTGGGAAGTGGCCATTTTATGTTGAGAGTGACTTGAACCTAAGATCTTCCACATTTCGGACAGGTTCTTGACCGCCAAACCAACCTTCACAAATTTATGCAACCATCTAGTATATGGCTTAGTCTAATATCAATAATACATCACTAGATCAATAAGATCTTATAAAAAAATACATGGACTAAATAGATGGATGAAATATATGGAAGACCATATAGATAAGAGGTAAGTAATGTTTTGTTTGTATCTAATCATGTTAAATATGTGATTTTGATTGTTAGAAGATTGATTTAATAAATCTTGTACTTTTTTATGTTTATATTGAAAAAAATATAATAATTCAATAGGAATACAATTTTTTGTATCTTCCATTCATATAATTTTTACATATTTAATACAATTGTTTGGGATTTTTTACTTTTTATAAATTATTATGGTAGATTATCTTGCTAAAAATACTTTATTATTGTAGTTTTTTAAATATTGAAAAGGTATTTTAGATATATAAGATATTAGAGGAGAAGAATTTGCAATTAATGAAAAGATAAAAGTGGCTTTGCAACTAAAACAAAAAGATGTGAAGTCTTTTGCAGTTACCCTATTTTCTATCATAAGGGGAAATAACTTACGTTCTCCCTTTATTCTCTGTATGAGGTAAGTCCAAGAACACTTTTAATCTAATCTTATAAATTTAGACCAACTAAGTTATCCGTACAAATTATGCATGCAAATTTTATAACAAATAATTCTTTTTTTTTTTTTAAACTTATATTTTTTATCAAAATTTTCTATTTTTAAATACTAATGTAAAAATCTCAGTCATAACTCTAAAATTCATCAAATTTAATAAAAACATATTTTCCTATTTTTTCTACAGATAAATAATAATACGATAAAATTAAACAAAATCCCTCCGACTCACAAAATTCCTACTTAAAATATCTTTTCTTATTTTAATCATTTTATCTATTTTTATTGTCAACATAAATAAATAATTAAATTTGTTTTGGTAGTCATTTCTCATGTAGATAGAACATAAAATAAAAATAAAGAAATGATTGTCGTAGTCTTAGTAACCGCTTAAAATCATTCCATCCTCTCTTTGTACTTTGTAACGGCACGAGGAGAGGGAGGGTCACGCGGGTGAAACTCAGGTCGGGTTAAATCAATCAGGTTGGATCATGAAATTTGATCAGCAGGTCAAATCGAATCAGATCAAAAAGACAAAAACTCATTAATTTCAAATCAAATCATGTTAAGAAATTTTCAAATTAATCAAATTAATTCAACTCAGTTAAATTTAAATTAAAATGAGTTTAAAATATAAATCGAATCAGAATTCAAGTTCACTTATGTTATAATTCGGATCAGAACTTCAATTGAATTGAATCAAATTTTATATTTTAATAAAACTCATCTGGACTAGACCCGATTGAGAGATAAGTGACAGCGACAAGGGTTTCTTCACTTTCACACGTGAATGACAGGACATCATTCTTACACAATAGCTCACTTGCTCCTCGGCTTCTTTCACGGTTGTGGTCTCTTCCTACCTCTCATGGGTCTATTTTTGTCTAATATCATATTTTCATTAATTAAATATAATGTATGCCATAAATTAATTTTAATATGTAAATTAAGCCTCTACTTATAAATGGAATAATAATTTAAAAATTAAAGAAAACCACCATTAAATTTTTTTTGCATGTACCCTCAATTTTTATATCTGACCAACAAAATCAATTGCATAAAAAGAAAATATACTGTGAAACAACCACTACCACACATCCAGTTTCCTTCCATAATTACAAAATATTGCAAATAATTATATTTTTAATGAAATTTTAATTATATTATTAATTATAAAAATGAATTTTGTTGAGAAGAGTAGAAAAATTATTTTTGTAAAATTAGTTATTTATAATTATTCTACAAAAAAGAGCTTAATCCATGAAAATTAATTAAGCCAAAAAACCATACCAAAGTAGTGTTGAAGTATGACTAAATTGATGACAAATTAATCAGAATGAATCAGAAAATAGTCTTAAATATTTAAACATGTTTTTATTTTTATTTTAAAATAATTATTTTATTTAAATAGAAAGAAATTATTTAAATTACCTTGAGAGTCGGTGCCTATTATTTGCCGAATGTGATCAGTGTAAAAGTGAGAGGAGAGACTGGATACACCCGCGCACCAAAGGCCAATCCATGGCACGCCCATTTCCTCTGCTAAATGTCCCGCGGACCACAGGATCGCATCGCTGATCACGCAGCAAAGCTTTCGATCCTCTCCCGTCGCATGCTCCAACCCCCACCGTAAGTTCTCCGGCGTCTCTTTCAGGAAGATCTCCACCTCCTCCGTCACGTTCCCGACATAAACGTTGTCCTCAGGTGCACCGCTTGCCACATCATACATCTTGAGGTTGTCCAACAAGCCATGAGAGGCGATCACTGATGTAAGAGAGTCGTTGGATTTAGGGGTGGTAAAGAAGGAGAATTCCACTTCAGGGGCTAACCTGGCTAGCTTGTGGGCGAGGCCGAAGAGCACAAACGGGTGTGAGGAGATGGGGAATGCAAACAATGCCACATGTTGTCTTTGAGATTTCTCCATTACAGTAAACCTCTAATGAAAATGAAAATGATGATGACCTCAAAATTTGAGGTTCACTGTACAAGACACTCACTTCTTGCACCCACTTGGAAGGAGCCAAAGCCAAAGCATCTAGGTGCAGAGACCAATACATTCTTCCTGAGTTTTCAACTAAAAAGAGTAGTTTGGTAGGTGGGGTGATTGAGTTCCGTATAAGTTTTTAGATTTATCCTCTCACAGTCGATTTGGGACTCTCGTTCTTACCCCAACACTTTCCATCGTAGAAAACTTAAAACTTCAGAGTTGGCATGGCGGTCAAGATGCGAAGTTTTAAGTTTGATTTACATTCAACTCCAACGGGTCACTCTCCATGAACTTAATTGGGGTGTGTGGATGGAGAGATTTACAAATGTATGTAAGATTAATCTCACCTCCAACGTGGGGTGGAAATACCCATGTTATTAAAAAAAATATAGAGAACTTAACCTGGAGGGGTTGGTCTCACCACAAACCAGCCTCAGGAAGCGGGGTCATATGTTTGATTCACGTTCAACTCAAAAGGATCACTTCCTATTTAACTTATTTAGTGTGTATCCATTGGGAGGTTTGCACATATTCTGAGATTTAGTCAGATGACACACACCAAGACTTTTTGGTTAAAAAAATTACATAGAGAACTTAGTGATAGGATTTTTTTTTTTCTTGCTTGCTTTCTTTTTACCATGGTTATTTGTAAAATAAAAGTTGCAAGGTTGTGTTAATAAAAAATTTATCAAATAAAAATATTAACACTATTTTAAAATGGTAGTCGAGTTATACTAAATATGTACGAAGAAATATGAGTTAATCCTTTACTCAGGGGTAAAAAATTCTGCCTGGCCGACATGCATATCGGCCGAGATATCGGCCGTTAAATTTTTCTCTCCTCTTTTGTTATTTTTTTGTAAATATAGGTATTATTTTATTATTTTATTATTTTATTTTTTCTGAATTAAAAAATATAAAAAACCAAAAAAGAAACTATTTTTTTTTAAAAAATTGTAAACGTAAATATCGGCTGATATCGGCCAATATTTTGAATATCGGTCGATATTTGGGCTTTATTTCGACCAAGGCCCATCACCGTTTTGATTTTTTTTATTTATTTAAAAAACACCGATATAAATCATCTCGGCCGATATCAGACCGATATATATCACCGATATATCGACCATATCAGCTGAGAAATAGGCTGTACGGCCGATACAATATGTATCAACCGATATTAATCGACATTGAAAAACTGATATATATCGGCCGATACGTTTCGTATCGGCCGATATCTGTACCCATGTTTTACTTTAATTCTCATCTTAGACTTATAACTTTTTAGTTTTAGATTTTAAGAAACATAAGCTATAACATTTGAAAATTTAGAACACATGCATGATTTATTTTATCAATTTATAATTTTTTATGGATCCCGTATTTTTTTTATTTAAGGTGATTTTTAAAGGTTAACATATTTTTAAAAGTCATAAAAATTTATAAACTGAAATAATATTTCAAAGTACTCAAAGTTTAAGGTGTATAAAAGCACAGTTTATGTTATTTAGTCTCATTGTCATGAATAGACTTTTTCTAATAAACTCATCAATTTAGCTACCCATTTTAGCTGAAATGTTTCAGTTTCAGTAGTGGCCGAGATATGTAACTTTAAAAATCTTGACCGACATTTGAGTAATTTTGGTCAAAAAAAATTTAGCCCACATCAGAACTAAAAAATTCTACTGTAAAAAAATTACACCAAAATCCTATGTAATGGAGCTAAAGTGGGGCCTAAGTTGGATTGAAAATTTAAAAAATTAAAAAATAATTAAAATTTATCATATTTTAAAACTTAAAAATATGACTTTATTGATGAAGTAAGTTAATTTTTTCTAATGGTCAAATGATGGAGTAGAAATAAAGAATTTGGTTGCAGATAGATGAGATATTGACATATGATGGTGGTGATGATGGTGCCTACAAAATATAATAAGGGTGAAACTTGGGTCGGGTTTTAACCCAATTGTGCGACCTGACCCGAGAAATTGATGGGTTTGGGTTATGTATTTGTACATTTCGGGTCGGGTCGGGTTAGAAAAATAAAAACCTACATGAAATTTGGGTCGGATTGAATTGAGAAATTTAAAATTAACTCAATCCTGGCCGATATAATCCATCTTGACCCGCATGCTCCAAGTTATAAAATACCGTTGACTTAGGCCAAGAATTCAGATTGAATTAGGTTGAGTAATTTAGATATGATTAATCATGTTGGTTCAATAAATTTATGACATAGATTAGGTTGGATTTATTAAAATCCAACATTACTTGACTTAAATTTTTGCCGTAAAAATTACTTTGGCTGAATCAATTATTCAATATTTTTAATCTCCAATATTGGATCATTTATATGTACTACTTAAGTCACTAAAAAATTGTTTCATTAAAAAAGTTATGGGTTCCACAAAAAGCTACTTTCATTAAATAACTCTACACTTGAATTTGATGTAGAAAAATCTAACTTAGATCAATAAAGTCATATTTTTACTCTTAAATTTTTTTTGTTTTTAAATTATTTTATAATCCTTAAACAATTCAATCCAACAGATAAGATGAGAACTTTATTTATGTGGACGAGGACCATTATACGTCAAACTCAGAAGTTATGAGATTTATAAACACGTGGTCCCCTCTCTTTAGTAGCCAGGTGACCAGGTCTTTGTTATTTGTCCGTGAGTTGTTGTTGTAAGACATACCACGGAACCCTCTCTAACTACATAAATAACCAGAGGGATGAGAACTTTTATTTATTTGAAATAGGACAGTTGAACATCACAGTACAGAAGTTGCAGAAATATTAAAGAATATTTAATTGAAACGTCTATTTTAATATGAGTAAAATTTATTAAGAGATGTAGGAGTAAAATTTTCATTTTATCTTTGTACTGTTTATCAAATATTAGTGTACTGATATGTAAGAACATATATATGCAACGGCATATTATCGGTACACCAGAATTTAATAAGAATTATAAAAGATAAAACAAAAATTTCACTCTCTCACCTCATATACTAGCAGGGTCTTTCACTTATCTTAACCTCTCTTAGGGTTTCAACTTTCAGTTGTAGGCTTTCTGCAACCCTTCACAATCTCCAACAATGTGTTTAAATTCTTGGTACAAGTTCCACTTTTGCTGATTTCATTTTCAGCTTTCTCCTTCAATAATTGCACCTTCTCTCTCATTTTCTTCCCTTCTTCTTTGTGAAGAACCAAATCTATGCTGTCTTTGACCCCATCTGTGGTTAGGATCTCACCTTCGACCCCAACACCAATCCCCCACACTTGAGAAACGAGCTGAGTGTTGAGCCTCTGGTCTGCAAATATAGCTTTACAGATAATGGGCACCCCACCAATAATGCTCTCCATCACTGAATTCCATCCGCAATGGGTCACATGTGCCCCCACCGATTCATGTTGTAGGACCTTAGATTGGGGTGCCCAGGGCACCACCATTCCTCTCCCTTTGGTCCTCTCTAGGAACCCATTTGGAAGCTTGTCCCACATATTTTCCTTCAGGGACCATAAAAAATGTGCCCCACTCGCCTCCAGTCCATCAGCTAGGGCTGATATCTCGGACGGAGGGAGACGTCCTATAGTGCCGAACCCAATGTAGACCACAGAGGCCGGTGGGAGGGAGAGGGAGTTGAGCCATGAAAGACAAGAGTCATTAGGGTGGTCAGGGTCCTTTGGGAGGCCATCTTGGACACTCAGGTGCCCTACTGGAAGGCAATTGTTGTATTTTGAAGTCATGTCTTGCAGTACAGGGTCCAAGTCTAGGCCTTGGACGGTGTTGAGGACGACGGCCGAAGCACGGTGCAGTTGCTGAGCCATTTTGCGGATGTAACCGGAGATGTAAGAGCTCAATGAATCGAAGACGACGAAATCCGGTAGGTCTCGTGCGCGGAATAGAGACATGCCCGGAACAAAGCCTAGCTCTTTATCCAGTTGTCTAGTCGCTTCTGCTCAGCAAAATTGAAAAATACGTGTAAAATGCAATTGGGTGATGAAAACGGTCGTTACCTATGAATAGGTGATCCTTTTTTTAAATAATTTTAGAAAAAGAAAATGAATAATATAATTGAATAAAATGTATAGAAGACTAAAATAGATAAGACGTGAGTAATATTTCACATGTGTGTATAATCATGTTAACTATGTGATTTTAATTGTTGAAACAATGATTTCTATAATTCTTTTAATTTTTTATGACCTTTCTCAAAAACAAATAATAAGGGTCTTAAATTTTTAAACATATATTTTTGTTTTTATTTTTATTTTAGAATAAATTCTTTTAATTATTTTATTTAAAATAGAACGAAATTGATAATTATATAAATTTACCTTGAGGGTCAGTGCCTATTATTTGGCGAATGAGATCAGTGTAATAGTGAGAGGAGAGACCGCATGCACTGCTGCTCCAAAGGGCAACCCAAGGCACGTCCATTTCCTCTGCTAAATGTCCTGCGGACCACAGGAATCCATCGCTGATCACCGAGCAAACCCTTCCACCCTCTTCCGTCGCATCCTCCAACCCTCGCCGTAAGTTCTCCGGCGCCGCTTTCAGGAACATCTCTATCTCCTCCGACACGTTCCCAACGTAAACGTAGTCCTCAGGTGCACCGCTTGCCACATCATACATCTTGAGGTTGTCCAACGAGCCATGAGAGGCAATTACTGATGTGAGAGAGAGGTTGGATTTATGGGTGCTAAAGAAGGAGAATTCCACTTCAGGGGCTAACCTGGCTAGCTTCTGGGAGAGGCCAAACATAGCAGATGGGTGTGAGGTGAAGGGGAATGCAAACAATGCTACATGTTGTCTTTGAGATTTCTCCATTTCAAAGACTTTGATGATGATAATGATAACGATGATTATGAAAACTTGGATTAATTTCACCCATCACTAACATACATATATAGGAGACAAGACACTAAGTTCTCAAACACCCTACCAAACAGTCAACCATGGACTAAAGATGTAGATGAACTCGTACCCCATGGGTGTAGCCACCAACCAGGATTGTAGCCACCAACCAAGCGTGTAGCCGAGTGGTCGTTGGTATGGGGTTTGCTCCCTAATGTCCCATGAGGATTGATTCTGGGTGCTGCCACCTGACTAACTCGAGCAGGCTGTGTGGGCTTGGCTATGCGGGACTGGAATAATTAGTCCCGTTGGGTACATTCAGGGATTTAAATACGTATCGGCCAAAGGGAAAAAATCGGCCTATATAGTCGAGATCTCAACTTGAATATCGGCTGATTTCTTCTTTAAAAAAAAAATAATAAATATATGTTGTGGACTCGGGCCGATATTTCAGCTGATATTTATATTTTTTAATATTTTTTAAAAACACGTTTTTTTTTTAAATGATTTTTTTCAAAGAAAAAAGCCACTGAGATTTCAAGAAAATAAATTTTGAAAAGAGAGAAAGATCTCACCTGAGATCTTGGCCAATACGAAAAATCGGCCTGGGTACATTACCTGAGGGATATCCTTCGTTATAGTAAAAAAAAACTCTTACACCAGCTCTTCATACAGAGGTAGGAGTCTTACAACTAGAAATGCCAATGCAATGAATATTAAAAAAAAGTTGTTTTGGACCTTAGTGAAGATAGAGCATCTAGGCCCGATGGTTTTCCCATTGCCTTCTTCAAGAGTTTCTAGGACATAATAAAGCTTGATCTCATTGCATTCATTGTGGAGTTTCATCAGAGAAGTCAGATTCCGAAGGCATTTGGGGCATCTTTTCTTGTCCTGGTGCCTAAGAAGGATGGAGCGTCTTCTCTTTTTGACTTCAAGCCTATCAGTCTCCTTGGGAGTCCCTAAAAGATTTTATCTAAGGTACTTGCAAACATATTGAAAATCTTTCTTCCTAAGCTTATCTCCCCTACTCAATCTGCATCTATCGAGGGGTAGCAAATAATGGACACGATCAGTACTGCTCATGAGTGTATCGATTCCCATCATAAAGCCCGTCGGAAAGGAGTAATTTGCAAGCTTGATCTGGAAAAAGCTTATGATATGGTGGATTGACACTTTCTTCACTTTGTTCTCTCTAGTATGGGCTTCAGTCGGAAGTAGTGTTTATGGAATTATGAGTGTGTCTCTTCTACTCATTTTTTTATCCTCATCAATGGTAGTCCTAAAGGTTTTTTTAAGAGTTCCAGGGGTATTCGTCAAGGTGATCCTTTATCTCCTGCTCGTTTTGTCATGGTGGCAGAGTCCTTGAGCCTTCTCCTAACCAAAGCTGCTGACTACTCCCTTATTCATGGATTCAATATTGGCGATTCACCTTTATAGATCCATCACTTACAGTTTGTTGATGACACAATCATCTTCTGCAAGGCTACAAATGAAGCTATTATGAATCTAAGGTGCCTTCTCAGATGGTTCGAGTTGTCTTCCTCCCTCCGTATCAACTACTCTAAGAGTGAAATTTATGGCATCAACGTGGACGACAATGAGTTAGGTATCTTTTCAGAGATGTTGGGATGTGCTTTTTCTACCTTTCCTTCCACTTATTTGGGGCTTCCTCTTTGCATTGGGAATCCTGGGTATTCCCAGTGGGTATCCATCATTCAGAATTTCAACAAGTGCATTGCTTCTTGGAAAGGAAAGTATTTGTCATTTGGGGGCAGGATCACTTTACTCAAAGTTGTCATCTCCGCTCTTCTTATCTACTTCCTTTCTGCATTTAAGTGCCCAAGTAATGTGATTAATTCTATGGAGAAAATCATTAGAAATTTTCTGTGGGGCGACCAAGAGGATAGAAAGAAATATCACATTGTGAAATGGGAGCAAGTTTGTCTTCCGATTACTGCTGGTGGTCTTGGTGTGAGACCTATCAGGGAAGTTAATATTGCACTACTTTTTAAGTGGCCTTGGCGTCTTGGCACTGAGGGAGATTTTCTTTGGAAGAATGTTCTAATCCGAAATATAGAGTGGGAAATCAGGGTTCGGTGGTTAATCTTAAACCTCGCAGGGCTTCTGGTATGTGGAGAGCTATTGCTGCGTGTGTCGACAAATTTAAAGATGGGATCAGCTATAAGGTGGGGAATGGTAAAAGAGTTAAGTTTTGGACTGACCCTTGGTGCGACGGCGATGCTTTCGCTACTAGATTTCCCGCATTGTACCACATTACTCGTTTTCCGTCTGGGGGGTCATTTCTGACTTCTACTCCATTTGCAATGGTCAGGTTGTGTGGAATCTCTACTTACGTTGTAACCTCTCTGACACTCAGACTGAGAACTTAGTTGCACTTCTCCATGTCATCTCTGCATACAGAATTCAGACTTCTACTGAAGACTCTCTCGTTTGGTGGCAGGATCCGACTGGCTATTTTTCTATTAAGTCATCCATTCTGTGGAACAATCGTGAGACAACTCCTGCTATTTTTAACCTTGATATCTAGAGGTGTAATGTTCCTCCTCGCAATCGGCTTCTTGTGGACCAAGGGTCTAGGAAAAATTCTTCTATTAACAACTTGCGCAAAAGAGGACGTAATCTTAGTCAGTGCTTGTCTTTTGTGTCTCCAAGGTTCAGAAGAATTAAATCATCTCCTCATCCATTGCCTGTTCTCTTATGCAGTGTGAAATTCAGTATTACAAAAGTTCGGTGTGCTTTGGGTCATGCCTTCTACAATTGCCGCCTTGTCCTTTGCTTGGGATATTGTCTCGGTATCTCAAAAATGCTCCTCTTTGTGGCGCTTGTTCTTCGCTACTGCGTGAAGCTTATGGTGGGAGCAAAACACTCAAATTTTTAAGGATCTTTTTGAAACGTCTGATGCGGTTTCTACTAGAGTCTTTGCCAAGTATACTTCTTGGGATTCTACCCTTGTGGAGTTTAGGAATATCTCCATCAATGATATCTTGCGTATCTGGAAAGAAAGTGTTGACTTAGCCTAGATTTTTTCTTTTTGCCTATTTCGAGGGTTCAGGTTGCAGGTGTATCTTTATTTTTCTAGTTTTGTTTTCTTGTTCTTGTACCTCTGGTGCCTATTTTTTCTAATATATTAACCATTCAAAAAAAAAAAAAAAGAATATGGATTCGTTGATGGGAACCTAAGTATTTGGGTGCAGAAACCATTACATTCTGCTTTTCTTTCTTTTTACCAGTTATTTGTAAAAGAAAAGTTGCAAAATTATTTTGGAACACAGATGTCTGGTTTTAGCTATTTTGGATCTCTTGAATTTTTTTCGGTGCAAATCAATCACCCAGGCTAACCCTATCCATAAGACCTGCCTATGGATCTTGTGCGCCTTCAGGAGCATCATCTTTTTGTCTGCTCTGGCGACGAGAGGAGGATTAGCATGTCTCACATCTTCTGTTCTTTGAATTTATGAGATTTATAAGCAAGTACATGGGTTTTCTCTTCTTAATAGCTGATTTTTAAGAGGGAATTCTATTGATGTGTTTTAAGACACAACCCTCTTTTAACTACATAAATAACCAAACAACACTAATAATTGTTTTGGTAGGATGAGAACTTTATTTATTTGAAAGAGGACAGTTGAACATCATAATACATAAGTTGCACAAATATTAGAAAATATTTCATTGCCTTGACTCTTCAAACTCATATACTAGCCTGTCTTAGGATTTCAACTTTGAGTTGTAGGCTTTCTACAACCCTTCACAATCTTCAACAACGTGTTTAAATTCTTGGTAGAACTTCCACTTTTGCTGACTTCATATTTTGCTTTCTCCTTCAACAACTGCACCTTCTCTCTCATTTTCTTCCCTTCTTCTTTGTGAAGAACCAAATCTATATTGTCCTTGACCCCATCTCTGGTTAGGATCCCACCTTCCAACCCAACACCAATCCCCCGCACTTGAGAAACGAGCTGACCGTTGACAATGTGGTCTCCAAATAAAGCTTTATAGATAATGGGCACCCCACCAATAATGCTCTCCATAACTGAGTTCCACACACAATGGGTCACAATTGCCCCAACCGACACATGTTGTAGGACCCTAGATTGAGGTGCCCACGCCACCACCATTCCTTTCCCTTTGGTCCTCTCTCGGAACCCATTTGGAAACTTGTCCCACATATTTTCCTTCAGGGACCATAAAAAATGTGCCCCACTCACCTCCAGTCCTTCAGCTAGGGCTGATAGCTCGGACGGAGGGAGACCCCCACCGCCGGAAGTGCCAAAACTAATGTAGACAACAGAGGCAGGGGCGAGGGAGAGGGAGTCGAGCCATGAAAGACAAGAGTCATTTGTTAGGTTACATGGATCAATTCCATCTAATGAGTTTGTATAATGTAATAAGGAAACAAATCCTAATGGGAAATATAATCCTAATGCAAGGAATGTGTGACGTGTTGGGACTTTATGTACAAGGCAAGATGAGAGAAAGTAGGTGGTGTCCTATTTTGGGATAGCTTTGAAAAGGAAAGTGAATAACACGGAATTAGGATTATGTTCTCAAAATAAGAAGGCTTTGACTGTGGAGTATTCTTATAAGGGCAAGGCTCACCAACGTGGGTAGTAGTGTGGAATCCCAAGGTGGACACCAAGAGAGGGAGAGCAAAAAAAGTACGGCCTTTAGCCGGGCCTCTAATAGTCGCATGGAGTGGTTCATTGCAGTGGTGGCAATAGAAGTTTGCTCTAAACGGTGAAGATCCATGGAAGGAGCCGCAGATCTGATACTATCTGGAGGACAGCTCGATGGCCAGAGAGGGGTGTAAGCAACAGTGCAATACCGCTGCAGATCTGGGTTGTCAGATCTGTGAGTGGCAGCCAGCAGGAGTGCGGCTGGAGAGACGAAGCCCCTTCGCCAGAGCAGAGGTGGAGATCTGTGTGTGTGGGACACACCATCATCGGATACGCTCGCGTTTGAGAAGCATGTTGAGATTGCTCGTAGGACGCAGGAAGCGTAGAGGGAGGAACACAGAAGTTGGGTTCACTATTCTGGGTATGAGAGAGATCACATCAATTGAGAGGTGACGTTGGTGTGTTATATACAAGGGTATACAAGGGGCTCGGGACTTCGGGTTTGGGCTCATGACTCAAGGGAGTCATCATTATTGTACATGTATTTCTTTCTCATTTATAGTGAATATTCTGTCGCTCCGTGGACGTAGGCCAGGTGGGCCGAACTACGTAAAAATATTGTGTTGTGTTGTGTGTTTATTTCCATTCGATTTTTCTTGTTTCCGCTTGTAACGCTAACAAGTGGTATCAGAGCTTTGGTTGGAGACCAGGTACTCGAGGGTGAACGGATCACAGCACACAGGGAGGATTGTGTGGATGCTTATCGTGAGGAGCAGCACATCGTAAGTGCTGAGTGAAGAAAGGAGATCAATCAGCTGTGCTGCTCACGAAGAGAGGCAGCAACCTGTTCTAACAATAAAGGGACGCTGAACAGATAGTGATACTAGATCTGTCTGGCGTGAGAAGCCTTATTGCTGACAGCAAGGAGGAAGAGAATTGACTTGAATTCTCTTGAAGGGCTGCGTCAGAGGTTGCATACAGCAAGATGAGATCGGCTGAATAAAGAAGGGACGTTGGTCTCGGTGGGAACAACGCCAGTTGGGGCTAGTTTAACTCACTGAACAGAGGAGTAATACCTCTTGGAAAACACAGCATGTAGGAAAGCAGGGTGTCGGCAGGGAGACAAATCCTCATTGTTGCAAGAGAGTGAGAGACAGAGAGATCTGAAAGGGAGAGACCTTATAATCCTCTGTACTTGTTTTTCTACATAGTAGATTTGATCTCGCTCCGTGGACGTAGGCGTTCTAGCCGAATCACGTAAATCTTGTGTCGTGTGATTGTGTGTTTACATTAATTAATCCCTAATCCACAACAAGTGGTATCAGAGGAGAACAGCCGGCCAGATCTGTGAGCAACACAGTGACAGCAGACCAGTGTCGTGTGATTTGTGTGATTGTGTGTTTGCATTATTTAATTTCTAATCCTCAACAAGTGGTATCAGTAGCTTTGGTTGGAGACGAGGGACTCGTGGGTGAATGGAATACAACACCGGGAATGGCGAGAGTTGGTCGAGAGAAGAAAGAAGCAGTCTACTTGGAAACAGGTGGAGCGAACGTCGGTTGCAGGGCATGTGTAAGAGTGCTGCCAGCGTTGTGGCTTGCTGTTGGGTTTTTTCAGTCGGGAAAAATCAGCAAGAGGACCGTCTGATACATGACAGGATCACACGTCGTGCAGCATGTGTGAGATCCCAGCAGAAGACATCAAAGGAAGTTGCTGATTGTGCATACAGAACTCACAGGCAGATGGTGAGCCAAAGGCAACGGCGGTGGAGTCGTCAGTTGCACTGAGACAAAACACCAGCTAGAGGAGGGCTGTCTATACTTGGTGTGCAGAACAAATTCGGATTGGCAGTTTTGCAAGGGAAGTGGAGTACCTAGTGCAGCGTTGGGCAGCAGATTGTTGGAACCTTGCATTAAGCGCTCAGAGTTTTTCCATTGAGTTCAAGGACTGTACAGTTCTCGGCCAGCAGCCCAGTTGGCAAAGAGGGTGGTCTTCGAGTAGCAGCAACGAAGAAGGGGATTGCTATGACTGCTCTGTGAAGATCAATAGAGGCAGGACTGCAGCCAGACAACAGCAGATTGGTGACAGAGGAGGTGGGTTCATCGCCATACAACGGAAGTGTGCATGCTGTGAAACTTGGAACCGATCTGCAGAGATAACAAGGGTGCCTTGCTGGCTGGAAGGGACTGTCTCATAAAGGTGTGTTACCTTTAAGCAGCGTGGCTGCAGGATCGTGTTGTTCTTGACAGTGTGCAACGGTCAAGAGAGGAGAGCTGATCTAAAAAGGGTTGATCGGTCTGAACAGAGAAGGGATTCATACAAATGGGTATGAACTGAAGGGAAAGCCAGACAACCATATACGGCTGAGAGCAGGAAGGAACAGCCACATGTATTGGTACGTTGGCTGCAAGCAGATGCAATGCATGTCATGTTGTCACGGGTCATCTATGAGAGATTGGTTAGCGGAATTCTCGCCAAGGTGGAGATTGTTGAGTATGACTCGTATTCCGCAAGATGAGTATCTTAGCACCGTGATTGTCTCTGCAATTAAGGAGTCTTGCTGGCAACACATAGTGCTAACTTAGAAAGGTATCTTATAGCAAGACTACCCACCGAGAAGTAAGGTGTTGCTTATGTGGGATAGATTTTGTGTAGTCGTGTACAACAAGGACTGCTATTCTTAAGGCTTCTTTCCACTATAAAGACAGGGGTGTGGAACACACGGCAAGGAGTGGTGTGTGAAATCCCAGGAAGGCATTGAGAGAGGGACGTCCTTGAGGAAGGCCTTTTGGACTTAGGCCTCTAAGCCGCATGTGAAGAGGGCCTTATGTGGCCGCATGCAAGACGGCATGGAATCTCAATGGTACGCAGATCTGACGATGTCATTAGGGTCAGGGTCCTTTAGGAGACCGTATTGGAGAGTGAAGCGGCCTATTGGAAGGCAATTGTGGTACTTTGAATTCATGTCTTGCAGTACAGGCTCCAAGTCTAGGCCTTAGATGGTGTTGACGCCGACGGCCGAAGCGCGCTGCATTTGCTGAGCCATTTTGAGGAAGTGGTCGGAGATGTAAGAGGACAATGAATCGAAGACGACGAAATCCGGTAGGTCTCGTGCACGGAATACAGACATGCCCGGAACAAAGTCTAGGGCTTTATCTGGTTGTCTCGTCACTTCTGCACAGCAAAATACAAAAATAAGTGTAAAATGCGGAAAGCGGGTCTATGGATTTGGTCACTATTGCTGCGGGTGTAATTATAATTTATAGACATGGGTACAACAAACTATACAAGAATCATATTATATGGGTAATAATATAATAGTAATATGAGACTACAACAGTTGAAAAATATATTTTTTTATTTAAAAAATATTGTCTAGTATCAAAATATATAACTGAATCAATAGAAGATACTTTTTAAATAATTTATGATTCACAGAAATTGCTATGATTTTTATTCATCATTATTTATCTTAAGTATTATTGTAAATTAAATAAGTTAAGTTTTTGGCCTTTAAACAAATTTTTTATTTTATTATACATCACAGCTATGTAATTAAAATTTTAATTTTCAAAAACCTTAAAATAGATTGAGTGTAAAAGTGATAGAAAATTGTTAGAATATATTTATATAATAGTGTTGCTTTATTTCTCCTTTTAGTGATTTCCCTTTTATTTACTTTCTTTATTTGTATTTTCTTTACTCTATAAATAGAATCATTGGTCTCTCCTTCATTAAAGAAGATACACCTAATTATTCTAAAAAATTGAGTGAAACAAAACCAAAGTAGTATTGAAGTATGGCCAAATTAATGACAAATTAATTCAAATGAATTAAAAAATAACTTTCTTAAACTTTTAAGTATATATATATATATATATATATATTTTTTTTAAATAAATTATTTTATTTGTTTTATTTAAAATAGAACGAAATTGAATATTATATAAATTACCTTGAGGGTCAGTGCCAGGGCACATAACTTGAGGCCTAAGACAAAAATTTTAAATGGGGCCTTCTTGGTATTTAACACATTATTATAAGTAATATTTAATTAAAAATTTAATTATATATAATAAAATTAATTTATTTAAAATCTATTTTTCTTACTGAGATGCAAAATTATTAATTAAATTTTTGTACGCAAATTTTACTAAAAATCATTTTAAATTAATAATATGGCTAATTCACTTAATCTTTCTTGTCACATTGCTGATTGTAGGTAAGATTTTATCAATTTTAGGTTTGAAAACTTCTTTCTTTTGAAGAAATTGTTATTGACAATGCTAGCAAACCGTCTTTGGTCCAACCAGATTCAACCGTGGTCAAATTCAGTCAAACCCATGCTATGAATATTATATTATAAATAATAGTAAATTATTAATTAATGTTTAATAGATGATTTAGAATAAAATTTAATGTAAACAATGTTTTTTATGAAAAAAATAAAATATGACTTTTACAAGTACAATCAAGTGATTAAAAATTGAATTTTAAGTTCAATTTTTTATCTACTTTCGGTTTACCATATATAATTCTAATTCAACATTATTTTGTTATGAATCATCTTAAACTAATTAAAAAAAGAAGAAAGAAAATACACCAGTTGTATTTTTATTATATATATAATGGCTAAATAGACTGAAAGTCGATTGACTTTTGTGACTTTTTGTAAAATCATAATAAAAATTTAGCATGGGTCGCTTTGGTAGGCTATTATATCTTATATGTGTTCAGATTTATTAATGTACGTCGAATTTGACGAGTCTCAAGGGTTTAATTAAAAAATAAACCTACGCAAATACCAAAATTCTGCAGTATATAAATCTATTACAATTTCTTAATATCATTATAAAATTACAAATAGACAACAAATAATCATATAATTACTTTTTATTTGAATTACCATTTTATAAATTTATATCAAATGAAAAACCTTAAAAATGAATTGAATTTTCCCATTTAACTAATCTAGATAACCATATTTTATTGGGTCAAATTTCTGCCTCCCAAGTCATTCTATTTATTTATTTATATTTATAATAGAATAAATGAGAATATAAAAAAATAATCTTTAAATCTTTAAAACCTGGATAATGTTTTAAAAAAAAAATCACTGTGCTCACGAGAGAGCTAATTAAAACTCACGTGTGATTTTGTAACAACTTCTGTCTAAAGAAATCCATATTTTATCATATCCTTATCTCCCATTCTCCCTCACCCCTCTCTTGATAAGCCTCAAAACCCTAGCAGCCGTTGCTGTTGCCGCCGCTCTATGAGAGAATTACAAAAGCTTGCGTTTGGCACCTTAAAAATAGAGGGCCTAAGGTGGCCATAATCGCCTTACCCTTGCCCTGCGGTAAGGAGTACGAACTTGTGAATTGGGGGCCTAAGGCGGTCGTTGACTCTCCTTATAGTCTAGATGGCCCTGGTCAGTGCCTATTATTTAGCGAATGAGATCAATGTAATAGTGAGAGGAGAGACTGCATACAGTGCTGCACCAAAGGGCAATCCAAGGCACGCCCATTTCCTCTGCTAAATGTCCCGCGGACCACACGAATGCATCGCTGATCACAGAGCAAACCCTTCCACCCTCTTCCGTCGCACCCTCCAACCCTCGCCGTAAGTTCTCCGGCGCCGCTTTCAGGAACATCTCCATCTCCTCCCTCACGTTCCCAACATAAACGTAGTCCTCCGGTGCATCGCTTGTCACATCATACATCTTGAGGTTGTCTAACAAGCCATGAGAGGCAATTACTGATGTTAAAGAGCTGTTGGAGTTGGGGGTGGTAAAGAAGGAGAATTCCACTTCAGGGGTTAACCTGGCTAGCTTGTGGGCGAGGCCCAACATCGCAGATGGGTGTGAGGCGAAGGGGAATGCAAACAATGCCACATGTTAGTCTTTGATTTTTCTCCATTTCAAATACTATAATGATAATGATAATGATAATGTTAATGATAGTGATAATGATAATGATGATGATGATTATGGAAATTTAGGTAATTTCTTCTCTGTTGTATATATAGGAAACAAAGACAGTGACTTCTTACACACTATACCAACCTGTCAACCATAGACTAAACATGTACAACAACTCTTAGGCCAGGCGTGTAGCCACCCACCATGCACGTAGCCATCCACCAGGCGTGTAGTTACTCACCAGAGTGGTCTTTGCTATGGGGTTTGCTCCCCAACGTGTAATAATTAGTGCCGGCCTTTAGATTTCAGGAGTTCAAGACAAATTTTAAGATCAATCTTTTATACACTCATAAAAAATAAAATCATACATTTTTTTACATTCAGGGTCCTAGGCGAACTCTTAAAATAGGCTGGTAGGACTTATTATTTTAGACCTATTTTACTGAATTTAATTTCTAATTTTTTGGACCTATATAACAAATGAGTTTATAGATTTGAGGGCCGTATCTATTTAGGGGCCTTAGGAGACAACTTACTCCACCTATAGATATGACCAAATTTGAAGATGATTATAATGATGACGATTATGAAAATTGAGTTCTCACGTACTTAACAAACGTCTAAAGTGTCAACCAGAGACTAAAGAAGGACAAGAACTCTTAAGAAAGTGGAAGGACTATTACAACTAGAAATGCTAAGGCAATGAATATGGATTCGTTGCTTGACTGAGTTCTCACATACTAAACAAACGTGTAAAAGTGTGAACCAGAGACTAAAGAAGGACAAGAACTCTTAAGAAAGTGGAAGGACTATTACAACTAGAAATGCTAAGGCAATGAATATGGATTCGTTGCTCAAGCAACGAAACAATGGGAACCAAGTATTTGGGTGCAGAAAGTCAAACGAAACCCTTGCATTCTCCTTGTCAACGTAGACAACTTAGTGACTTGTAAAAGGAAAGATGCAGAGTTGTGTTAATTAAAGTTTTTATCAATTAGAAATATTAATACTATTTTAAAATGGCAGTCGAGTTATACTTAGATGTGCAGGAAAAAACTTTGACAAAATGTGAGTCATTTTCTTCAGTTAAATTTATCATTTTTTATTTTTAGATTTTGATAAATATAGGTTATAACATTTAAAATTTTAAAAAGATTGCTTGGTTTTTTTGGATCGAGATAATTTTTTATAGACCCATGTCTATATATAAAACTTTCTATTTAAGGTGATTTTTGGTGGGGTGTAATCTATTTTTTTTTTTAAGTATAACTGTTTAAAAATTAAAATAATAATTCAAAGTACTTAAAATTTAAGGTGTTTGAAAGCACATAAGTTTATTTCATTGAGTCTCATTATCACGTGTTACACATTTTCCAATAAACTCATCAAATTAGTTATCAATTTTTTGCCAAAACTTAAAATTTTATTGGCCGAGATATATAACTTTAGAAATATGAATTTCTATTTAGTTATTTTGACTAATTTGTTTTAGCCCACATTAAGACTAAAAATTTGCACCAAAACCCATCACATTGAGCCAAATTGGGATTTAAGTTAGATTGAAAAGTTCAAAGATTATAAAATAATTTAAAACTATCAATCATTTTAGATCTTAAAAAATATGACTTTATTAGTTTATTAATCCAATTAAGTTCTTTTTTCAGACGAAGGAATAGAACTAAAAAAACTGACCGTGCCCACAAGATATTAGCATCTGGCTATTTATTTTGCATTTTCGATGCAACTTGAAAAATCTAACTGTATATATTGAAATAAGACATAACGATCTATCACTAGTTAAAATTTTAGTTCAAAAATATTTTTTCAATTAATTTTAATAGTCGAAGTTTATAGATGTCCTTGAAAGATTCAACACTTGCTGATTTGTCTATTAAAATCAAACAATGATGTTTTAAATAAAATTTTAATAAATGGTAGATCTTTCAATCTTCTTTTTATTTATACAGTTATATTTTAAATTTATAAAAATAATAAATATATTTATTAAAGTCGTGGCGATCAATTCAAATGAACGAATTCCCGACGATCAACAAATAGTAATGGCCGGCGCGTCAAAATCTGGAAAGTAAATGTACCCGGTAACTGTTCTCTATCAGAATTTTCGTTTCCGTAGACTACCCCTAATGTTTAGAATTATTGCAACTTCGCCATCATTAATTTTGCATTCAATGAAAAGTCAATATTACAATTTTATCTTGGATATTATGCGGTTTTCCACCTATAAATTAAAAAAATAAAAAATATTACAACTTTATGCATATGAGATTATTCATAATACTCTTTATCTCAGTTAAAAATTTAGTCAAAATTAATTTTTCTAAAGGCAATGAAAAAAGAAATTGAACTTACATATCGGTGAAATCACTTAAAATTAAACATGAACTTATTTAGATCTTTATTGAAATTTGTCTAAATTTTGGCTAATACAACTTTTCTAAAAACTGAGTGATCAATAAATTTGTGCTAGTTCAAATCCACGAATTTGCACTAGTTAGTGCAAATCAACATATTATTTTTAAAAAATATCTTTGTTATTAAAAATATAGATGGGTGTAGCTCAACTAGTTGTCTGCCTCAGAAAGTAGGAGGTTGTGGGTTCGAACCTCTATGGCCTGACCTTGGTGTGCCATAAGGGTAATGGGCTCATCCGTGGGGGTTTTATGCTGGGTATCCCACGGTTTCCCACACGTAAATTAAAAAAAAAAAAATTCAAAAAAAAAAATGTTATTATACATATGTTATTTATGTTACTTGCCATTTTGAGTTAGTAGGTCCTCGGCTTCATTTATACTTATATCAGAATATAAATGGAGGTTAATCTCAGATTTAGGTTCTGATTCAAAAATTTCAAATGGATATAAAATTTGCATCTAAACACATTTATTTTGGTTTCCCATGTTGGCATACCAAACTTTTTTCCCTTATCAAGACTAATCTTTAAATAGGTTCAAACCTCACATGATTAAATGTGTTAAATATAGATATGATAATCTTCGAATGTGTCTGATTGACCTATTTATAAATGGGTTTGGGTCTAGTCTAATTTATTACATAAACCGGTTACAAATCTTACATACATACCCATTTTAAATGGTAATATTAGGTAAATTTTAAATGGATAGGATCAAATTTTACGGCCAGGGAAAAGAACAAAAAAATTCCCTAGTACAAGGACCAGATATTTCACCCAAAGCCGGCCCTAATAAGACGGACCTAATAAGAGAGAGCTCTGGCTTCGTTTGAGATCGCTCACATCTACATATTTTTTTGGATTTACTTGTGAAAAACCTTAATAAAGTTTTACTAAAACTCCCACGACCTCCACCTCTAAAGGCATCACCAAGATTAATCCATGGAGTTTATTAAAATTTTTCGGTAGGATGAGAACTTTTATTTATTTCAAAGAGTACAGTTGAAGATCATAATACAGTAGCAGCACAGATATTAGAAAACAGGTCGCTGCCCGCTCTCTTCACTGATCTTAGCCTCTCTTAGGATTTCAACTTTCAGCTGTAGGCTTTCTACAACCCTTCACAATCTCCAACAACGTGTTTAAATTCTTGGTACAACTCCCACTTTTGCTGACTTCATGTTCTGCTTTCTCCTTCAACAACTGCACCTTCTCTCTCATTTTCTTCCCTTCTTCTTTGTGAAGAACCAAATCTATGTTGTCTTTGACCCCATCTCTGGTTAGGACCCCACCTTCGACCCCAACACCAATCCCCCACACTTGAGAAACGAGCTGGCTGTTGAGCTTGTGGTCTCCAAATAAAGCTTTATAGATAATGGGCACCCCACCCATAATGCTCTCTATCAATGAGTTCCACCCACAATGGGTCACAATTGCCCCCACCGACACATGTTGTAGGACCCTAGATTGGGGTGCCCAGGGCACCACCATTCCTCTCCCTTTGGTCCTCTCTAGGAACCCATTTGGAAGCTTGTCCCACATATTTTCCTTCAGGGACCATAAAAAATGTGCCCCACTCACCTCCAGTCCTTCAGCTAGGGCTGATAGCTCGGACGGAGGGAGACCCCCACCGCCGGAAGTGCCAAAACTAATGTAGACGACAGAGGCAGGGGCGAGGGAGAGGGAGTCGAGCCATGAAAGACAAGAGTCATTATGGTCAGGGTCCTTTGGGAGATCGTATTGGAGAGTGAAGTGACCTATTGGAAGGCAATTGTGGTACTTTGAATTCATATCTTGCACTACGGGCTCCAATTCAAGGCCTTGGATGGTGTTGACGCCGACGGCCGAAGCGCGCTGCATTTGCTGAGCCATTTTGCGGAAGTGGTCGGAGATGTAAGAGGACAATGAATCGAAGACGACAAAATCCGGTAGGTCTCGTGCACGGAATACAGACATGCCCGGAACAAAGTCTAGGGCTTTATCTTGTTGTCTCGTCACTTCTGCACAGTCAATGCCCAGTAGGATTTCTATCGAAGTGGGTATCAACATGATATATATAAAATCGGGGAAAACATATACAGTTATTCATATCATATAATTTAGTTGGAATCATCCCCACCCCATATTTAAAAATAAATTCTTATCTCATATATATAAAGCATTTGAAATCAGTTCATATTCATCTCATAAATCAATTCATAATCAACATACTTTTGATAACTCATTAAATCAACATGATGCAAATGCCATGGTACATGAATCAATGAAAACCCCTCTCATGCCCATGCATTTCCTTCTATCACACTTTCCATTGAAACAGTTCTAATCATTGGCCATTATATCCGTAGCTTTCCTGGGGCACCAGATGAGAGCTACTACCCAAGTCCTAGTATTTAATCAGAGTTACCGGCAGTATACTATCACCCATACTCTCTTGCGCAGGTTTCGGGTCTCTCACCCAGGAGCTTTGAGCACATCTTAATTGCCTAATTCTCGTGTTCATGGACGCGGCTATACAAAATAATTATGGTATTTCATATTTCTCATGTTAGAGTTTAACATCCCCTAATTTTTATCTCAACTATTCTCATCCCCCACAAGATACATGCTTTCATGTCATGCATCGATAAATCATTATGCATTTGAAATTAAATACATCTCCACATACATAACAGTCATGTGATACATCAAGAAAGTAGGAAAACCTACCTGATCCTAGCCGATCAGCAAATGAAGTTAATCCACAACTAGCTCGGTGCTACCGAGTTTGCTTTCAGTCCTTCGTTCATATACATATGTCAAGAACATAAATTTACATACCACTAAGTTGTAATTTCTAGAAATATTAATATTAAATTATTTATTATTTCCAACTATCTAAATTATATGTTTTTACAGGAAGTATCTTCTTTATTTTAATTCTTATGAGTAAATTCTTCCCTTAGCTATATAAGTAGCAAATCCTATGCATTTCATAACTCACTTGCAAATAGCTTCCAAATAGAACTCGGTCATAAATTATAGGTAGTGTGTCTGGTGAATCAACTGTAACCACATTCATGACCCACACTTTGCATATGCATCCAGTAAAGAATTCAATACCAATTCATTCATCTCAAAACCCCTTCTAAGTACAGCAAAGTGGATACACTTGCACCACAAGCTGTCTCCAAGGTACTTACATGATTGAATAAGATTAACCATAGTGATTTCATCTACTTCGACTCCTGCTTCCTTCATTTTCCATTCCATCAGAAAGCCCGTCAAAAATCAGTAACTGCTTGGAACATAAACATCCTTTTTGAGCAACTTTTAAAGCACTTCCTCAACAAGTTTATCTCTCCCTTTCAGTCTGCTGCTGTTGAGGGATTTCAAATTATGGATGCGGTCATTACTGCGCATGAGTGTATTGACTCCCAGCACGAGTCTTATCAAAAAGGTCTTATTTGTAAACTCGACTTGGAAAAAGCTTATGATATGGTGGATTGGCACTTCCTTCATTTTGTTTTTCAAGCATGGGCTTCAGTCGGAGATGGTGCGTATGGATTTATGAGTGCATGTCTTCTGCCCACTTCTTCATCCTCATCAACGGCTCTTCTAAAGGTTTTTTCAAGAGCTCTAGGGGAATCAGTCAGGGTGACCCCCTCTCTCCTGCCCTGTTCATCATGGTAGCAGAGACTTTAAGCCTTTTGCTCTCCAAAGCTGCTGACTTTTCTTTGATTCATGGTTTCAGAATTGGTACTTCTTCTCTCCAGGTTCACCATTTACAATTTGTGGATGATGCTATTATCTTCTGTGAGGCCAACGTAGAGTTTGCTAAGAACCTCTGTTCCTTGCTCAGGTGGTTTGAATTGTCATCCTCCCTCCGCATCACTATCAAAAAACAAATATCTTCGGTATCAACTTGACTGAGAGCGAGTTATCTTCTCTTTCTACGATTTTGGGTTGTGCTTCTGCCACTCTTCCTTCCACTTATTTGGGGCTCCCTCTTTACATCGGATCTCCGGGCTTGTCTTTGTGGGAACCCATAATTCATAAATTCAGTAAGCGATTAGCTTCGTAGAAAGGAAAGTATTTGTCCTTTGATGGCAGGATCACCCTCCTCAAGGCAGTCCTTGCGGCTCTCCCTCTCTATTTCCTTTCTGCCTTCAGATGCCCAAGTAAAGTTATTCAGTCGATTGAGAAAATCATGAGAAACTTCCTGTGGAATGATCATGAGGATAGAAGGAAATTTCATTGGTGAAGTGGGATCAAGTTTGTCTCCCAATTAGTGCGGGGGGTCTTGGAGTGAGGCCTATTAAGGAGGTTAATTGCTTTCTAAGTGGCTCTAGCGATTAGGGACCGAGGGTGATTGTCCTTGGAAGAACATCCTTATTCAGAAATATCGTCTGGGTAATTGGGGTTGGGACGTTCATCCTGTTTCCCGTGGTGATTCTGGTATGTGGAGAACTATTGTTGCTTGTATTGACAAATTTAAAGATAGAATCAAATTCAAGGTGGGGCGTGACAATAAAGTTAAGTTTTAGACAGATTCTTGGTATAACAACTCTACTTTGGCTGTCCAGTTTCCCTCGATTTACCGTCTTTCTCATTTGCCAGCAGAGAATGTGTCTGACTTCTACTCCATCCACAATAGTCAAATTGTTTGGGACCTCAACATAAGGAGTAATCTTTCTGACCCTGAGTTTGATGAGATTTCCGAGTTGCTCCACTTGATCTCCTCCTACCGGATTCGTAGTTCTACCGTGGACAGTCTTGTTTGGTTGTTTGACCTAACTGGGTGTTTCTCTGTCAAGTCTTTCT
Source organism: Chimonanthus salicifolius (assembly GCA_013350335.1). Taxonomy (NCBI): domain Eukaryota; kingdom Viridiplantae; phylum Streptophyta; class Magnoliopsida; order Laurales; family Calycanthaceae; genus Chimonanthus; species Chimonanthus salicifolius. The sequence continues at coordinate 65,075,494 of CM023538.1, read as the reverse complement.
TCACTGGCAACACTCGGTAGATTCGGCCTGTCATAGTCAACCCAATTATTTGGGCCTCCAAAGCTCCTCTTAGGATTATCGGATTTTTATGGATTGCTGGTCTGGGGAAAATCTTGATTCAAGACAACTTACGCAAAAGAGAAAAATTATTGCTAATGCCTGCCCTCTGTGTCTTTGTGCTTCAGAAGAGACGAATCACCTTCTTCTTCATTATCCATTCTCTTCTGTTATTTGGAACTCTGTGATGGGTAAGTTTGGTGTGCTATGGGTTATGCCTTCTTCAGTGGCTGAGCTATCTTATGCTTGAGATATTTCTTCAGTCTCTTCAAAATGTGCCTCTCTATGGGGCCTTTCCCTCTTCACCATAGTTTGGAGTTTATGGTGGGAGCGCAACAATAGAGTCTTTAAGGATCGTGCTTGAGTCAAGTGAAGCAGTTTCGAGATGAGTTTTTTCTTTGTGTGCCTCTTGGGCCTCTACCCTTGAGGAATTTAGAAACGTCTCTGCGAACGACATCCTTCGTGCTTGAAAAGAATGTGCTGACTTACTTTAGCTTTATCCTTTCCAGTATGTGTGTGATTGTCACGAGGTTGTATCAGGTTTGTGTTGATCTTTTGAGTTTTTCTTTCTTTTGTATTGCACCTCTGGTGCCTTTTCTTATTAATATATTAACCATTCAAAAAAAAAATAGAAAAAATAATAGTAATATGCGACTAGGGCTGCAACTTGGCCCGACCAGCATGACCCGACCCGAGAAATCATGCGGGTCGGGTTGAGAGTTTCGGATCAGCGGGTCGAGTCGAGTTGAAAAGATAAAAACCCGTATAAAATTCGGGTCGGGTCAGGTTGAGGATTTTACATATTAATCCGACCTAATCCGACCTGACTCGGCTAAGCTAAAATTAGATTAAAATGAGTTCAGAATGTGGGTCGGGTCAGAATTCGGATCGATTCGGATTAGAATTCGAGTCGGGTCGGATTGTAAAGTTCGAGTTGAGAATTTGGATCGGGTCGGGTTTCATATATATCAACTTGAGTCGAATTGGATTTTAAGAAATTCGATCCGCTCGACCTGCGTTCAGCCCTATATGACTATAACAGTTGAAATGAATAATACAAATACAAGACGTTGAGGCTTGGTTCCTATCATTTGACGAATGAGATGAGTGTAAAAGTGATCCAAAATTGAGTGAAACAAAAACCAATGTAGTATTGAAGTATGGCCAAATTGATGACAAATTAATTCAAATAAATGGAAAAAAAATAATATTTAGAATGAAATATTTTAATAATTTAATTTAAAATAGAACGAAATTGATAATTATATAAATTTACCTTGAGGGTCAGTGCCCATTATTTGCCGAATGGCATCAGTGTAATAGTGAGAGGAGAGACTGCATACACTGCTGCACCAAAGGGCTATCCAAGGCACGCCCATTTCCTCTGCTAAATGTCCCGCGGACCACAGGAATGCATCGCTGATCACAGAACAAACCCTTCCACCCTCTTCCATCGCATCCTCCAACCCTCTCCGTAAGTTCTCCGGCGCCGCTTTCAGGAACATCTCCAACTCCTCCGTCACGTTCCCAACATATACGTAGTCCTCAGGTGCACCGCTTGCCACGTCATACATCTTGAGGTTGTCCAACGAGCCATGAGAGGCAATTACTGATGCTAGAGAGCGGTTGGATTTAGGGGTGCTAAAGAAGGAGAAGTCCACTTCAGGGGCTAACCTGGCTAGCTTGAGGGCGAGGCCCAAGATCACAGATGGGTGCGAGGCCAGAGGGAATCCAAACAATGCCACATGTTTTCTTTGAGATTTCTCCATTTCAAACACAAAAATGATAACGACGACAACTATTGATCTCCCTTCACTAACATATACAGGAAATAAGACACTGACTTCTCAACTACTATACCACCGACCTGTCAATCTGAAGGACTCTCACCACTTGGAAATGCTAAGGTAAGAACCCATCTTCTTCTCCCCCTTTTCAAAACTCTTTTTTCAACTAAATCGGAGTTATCTTTACTCCCGTTCAAGTGATAGGATAGCAATTTTTTTTTTTTTTTACCATCACTGTATTATTACCTCTTTATCTGCCCTAAATTAGTTGTTCTATTTAAATTTTAAAATTATTTTAAAATAGTTATCTCATTTATATTTAAATAGTATAAATATGTTAAAAATAGATGAAATTATATGAGTGGTAGTTTTATGTAGAGAGTTTCTTAAAAAATATAAATAATTCAAATGAAATAACTAAAACAAGACGGAAGGAATATTATTATTATTTTTAATATATAAATTTTTATCCACACGAAAGACTAATATGTATAAACCTTTTAATTTATGTACACTGAATAAGTCGATGAAACTAACTCATTTTCTTTTTTTCTTTCTTTTTACCATAGTTATTTATAAAAGGAAAGTTGAAAAAAGTTGTGTTAGTTATTAAAAAAATTATCAATCAGAAATATTAATATTATTTTAAAATGGGAGTCGAGTTATACTTGATGTGTAGGGAAAAACATTGAAAAAACGTGCTTTAATTTTCCACTTTAATTTATTATTTGACTTTTAAATTTTGATTAATATATGTTATAACCAATATTCTAAAATTGTTTCGTCCAACGAAGGACAAGCGTTCGTCATCCTCTGTCGTCTCCAACGACCCTCGTATTCCTACGCGTCGCCAACCACAACTCCAACCAAACACCCAATCCATCCGTACTGTATCGGTTTATGCGCCCAAATACTTGGATCTCCTTTTGTTTCCTTCCTCTGCGTATTTCTTAGCCTTTTCCTCCAAATATCACATGAGGGAAAGGATTCGCTCGGACGCTGGTTCCTCTAACAAATTTTACTTAAATATATCATTTGAATTTAATTATTTAATATATTTAAATATAAAAGGTTATTTTAAATTTAAATTTCGTATTTTTTAAAATAAGACTATGAAAATGAAGAACTGAGTTAAATACAGATTTCAAAATCTCACTTAAGTTGAAAATTTTGTTTTCAAATTCAGTCATCTTGTTTGAGATTTTATATTTTAAATATAAAAATAAATATAAATTAAAATAGAATTGAAGAAAATTTAAATATTAAATTTTTTTATTTATATATGAAAAATTAAAATAAATCTAGCGTAAATATCTACTCTCTTTAGAAGACATTAAGCAGACGTAGCCTCGAACCTAACGTCTTCCGCACAAAACTACACCCATGTGAGGTGGGCTACCACCCCACACTCAGTTTGCAACTGTTCTGACTCAGCTACCGACAATTGAGTTAAAGATTTGAACCGAACTCGTACTGGATTTATGCGGTAGGCCCCTCATTTCCACAGCAGCATTTATTGCTGGGGCCTATGGACACCGAGGTGTCAGCTTGGGCAGAAATACCTTTTTGTCTTTTTTTATTAAAATACTATGGCTGCGTTTGGATGGGGGGTAATTTTTATAGGGGTTACCCCTAAGTAGGGGTCACCCTTGAGTAGGGGTGACCCTTGAATTGGAATTACTCTTATCTTGTTTGGTAATTGTTGTGGTAAAGTAAATCTTACCCTAAGGGTAAAAAATCTTGTTTGGTAACTAGAGGCAAGGGTAACATGATATATTAATATTTTTTTTATAAAATATAATTATAAATAATATTTATGAAGTAAATTCTAATAATATAATTTATAATAATATTATCTAATTTCTATAAATTATTTTTCATAATTATAATTTAAAATGAACACTTGCATTCTAATATTAAAAATATAAATAAAGATTTTTTTGATATTACTATTTTAAATCCCAATAAATAAATAAAAAATATCAACATATCTCTTCATAAAAATTATAATTATTATTTTTTATATTATATGAATTTAATAAAAATATTAATTCTCATAAAATTATTAATATGTCAGTTTACCCCTACGTACAATTACCCCTGCTCAAGGGTAACCCCTGTAAAAATTTACCCCTCACCCAAATGCATCACATTGAAGAAATTTTATTTTTATATTATATAGATTTAATAAAATTATTAATTCTCATAAAATTATTAATATGTCAGTTTACCCCTACGTACAATTACCCCTGCTCAAGGGTAACCCCTGTAAAAATTTACCCCCACCAAAATGTATCACGTTGAAAATGTTGCAGAAATTTTATTTTTATATTATATAGATTTAATAAAATTATTAATTCTCATAAAATCATTAATATGTCAGTTTACCCCTACGTACAATTACCCCTGCTCAAGGGTAACCCCTGTAAAAATTTACCCCTCATCCAAATGCATCACCTTGAAAATGTTATAGAAATTTTATTTTTATATTATATAGATTTAATAAAATTATTAATTCTCATAAAATTGTTAATATGTCAGTTTACCCCTACGTACAATTACCCTTGCTCAAGGGTAACCCCTGTAAAAATTTACCCCTCATCCAAATGCATCACGTTAAAAATGTTGCAGAAATTTTATTTTTATATTATATATATTTAATAAAATTATTAATTCTCATAAAATTGTTAATATTTCAGTTTACCCCTACGTACAATTACCCCTGCTCAAGAGTAACCCCTGTAAAAATTTACCCCTCACCTAAATGCATTACGTTGAAAATGTTGACATATTTTTAAAATAATCTTCTAATAGAATAAATTGTTAATTATCTTGAAAGATATTATCATAAATCTCAAAATTTTCAGAGTTTTGAGACCCTATCGAAATTTCGACAGAATCACCTCTTAAAAATAGAACATGTTGACAAATACGTTTTAGAAAATTATATAATATATAATTGAAAAATAGATGAAGGCACGGGATAAATAGAGGAAAAGTTTCCTTAAAAAATAAAAAATAAATAAAAACCACTATTATTATTTTAAATTTCAAAAAATGAATACAAAATTCATTATATCTCTTCATAAAAAAAATATATAATTTGTTGTTTGGTAATATGAGATTTATTAAATGGAAATAATGGAGTACTTTTAAAAAAAATAAAAGTCAAGTACTTACCAAAATAAATAAATAAAAAAAAATATATAAAAAAAAAATTCATAAGCAAAAGTGGGGGGGGGGGTGTAAGGAGGGGTATTCAAAAATGAATACCCCTTGCCCCGTGGGGGTATTGGAAAGGGAGGGGGGAGGGGTAAAAATTTGAATTTTTACCCCTCCCCCCTTGTTACCAAACGGGGGTAAGTAGGGGTAACTGGGGGTTACCCCCCCTTACCCCCCATCAAACGCAGCCTATGCAGCGTTTGGTACGGTGCTGTGGTGATTTTTTGGCCTAAATTTGAAAATAAAAATAGGTGAGAGAAATATCGGTTTATATCTAATAGATTCAGGCTGGCAGACAATATTCGAATTAATTTGATTCAGAAATTTGAGTTAAATCGATTGAGTAATTCAAGTCAAATTGAGTTGAGTAATTCTAATCATCAATTAAAATAAATAAAATTAATTTAATAAATTTGATTGAATTTATTAAAATCCAATGTAACTCCACTTAAATTTCAACCCTACTCAAGAGCATTGGAGAAAATGGGCTAGCGGAAGAAGATTGTGGTAGCTATGGAAGGCCAAGCATGTTTGTTAAATTGAGGTAGGTACAACTTTAAATGCTTACAAATGGGGATAGTTTGAAATTTATAAGGGAAACATGCATAGTGGTCCTTTATTGTTATTGCCCATTTCTATCCACTAAATCCTAAACATTCCACCAACATAGCAACATTTTATCCCAGCCTCAACATTCAACCAACAGTGCAACATTTTATTTTTCTTTCAGTCACAGTATTCCATGTTATTTTGTCCTGTAACTATTGTCATAAATATTGGCACTATTTTCAAACTTATTATATTTTTTTGGGTAAAATATAATTACCGTATTAAAAACATATTTTTATCGCCACGATAATAAATTTCTGATAAAATATCATGATAATATCCCAGTAAATTGTCGGTAAATTTCCTATAAATTCCTGGTAAATTCCTTATTATCAATTTTATTTTATTATTATTTTTATTTATTCTATTATTATTTATTCTATTTTTATTATTTTTAAATATTATAATTTCAGCGAGATTTTCCAGTTAAATTCTTGGTAAAAATCTGAGAATTTAAAAATATTCCGATATTACCAATTGACTTTAATATCCCGATAACGGTATTTGTCACAATGCTCATAACCTCATATGCAAATTTCGATACAAATATGATTTTTTAATATGGATATTCTCACATTATATCGGATGTGAGACTAATCTTAAGAGCATTTGTAAACTTTTCAATCCACATATACTCGTTTAGTCTATAGAGAGTAGCCTATTGAGATTAAGCATGAATTTGAATTCAAATCTCACTTCACAAGACGAGTGTCTTGAGTGTCTAACCAACAGTTCCAGATTGGTTAAACTATTTTTTTAATTTTTTTTAGTTTGGATGTGAGTTAAAATATAAATATCAACAATATTAATAATTTTTACAATAATTATATAGCTAAACTTTATTAAATTCTGAATGAAATTTCAATTAAATTTGGGCCATATATGACTTATTTACGGATATCGGTCCATATAACCAATAGTCTGACATGGTTAAAAGATCGGCTGAAAATTTTCAATCCCTCCGAAGGCCAAAAATTTGACTTGAATCAAAGTTTTTATTTTATTTTGGATTAACGTGTGGAAAATTCAGAGAACAGATTAGTTTACTATTCCTACGGTATACTAAAGTTAGGCTATGGGGGGCTCGAACCCGCAACCTCCCGCTTCTTGAGGCAGATGACAACCACTTGAACTACACCTATGTGGGTAATTAGGCTCATGCCTCAACCCACCTTGATGCTACTTGGCTAATTGAATTTGTGAAATTGTCTAAAATTTCAATAAATTGCGATTAAATTTCAACCAATTTCATAGATATATCTACAAATTTTGGTTGTCGTTGAAATGTCGGCTGAATTTTTTCATCCTCATAAATCAAGAAATTGATCTCAACCAAAATTTGTAACTAAGCTCTTGAGCCCACCTTGACACCGTTCATCCAATCGAGATTTTTGATAATGTTCAAAAAAATTATAGATTTTAATAAATTTAGATTAAAATTTGACCAATTTTATAGATATAATTGATATGCTAGTTGCGAATTTTGGCCCATATAATAAACATAGCCAAAATTTTGGTTGAAAGCTTTTAGTACCTCAAGGACAAAAACAATGGTTAAATTTTTTTTTTCAATTTATTTAAGAGGACAAGAACTCCAGCCAATATGTTGACCATATGTCAAAATTTATATTTAGGCCATAGAGAGTTGTTTGGCGGTGAAAAACCTACCTGAGATGTAGAAGGTGTTGGATCCAAGTCACTCTCAAGTCTCAATACAAAAAGAGTCACTCTCTACAGTGTTTATCGATATGTGTGGATAGGAAAGTTTGCACGTACACCAAGAATTAGTTAAGTGTTTTCTCTATAGTTGTCGATATAGAAATTTGCTTATATCTCAGGAATTAGTTAAGTATTCTAAGAGACCTAGGTATTTTTTATCTTAAAAAAATGAAAAAGAAGAAGTAAATAAATCATGTCACTCATAACTACAAATCCATAGAAATTGAATCAAAATCCATTGATATTTATCAGACCTTCAGCCAAAATATGACAAATCTCAATTGGGCAAAATGTGGTATATTTTCTAATTTATTGATTGACAGAAACCAAACTGATCATAGTTTTTTCTTCTTCTGCAAGTAACATGTATCCCACCTCGAGCATGAATGATCCCTACTTTTATGGAGGATGAAAGGGTAGCAATCCTCTCATCGGAGTTTTGTATAACCCGATACAGATTTTACTGTATTACCCATATTGCCCTTCGAACCGGCTCGTCGAACCCTTTGAATTAGCTCGCAAGATCACTGACCCTTCCACTGCGATATAAACCTACTCACTGAACGGATCATTGATTTTTGTTTTTAAATGCTTACATACGGCAGTGGAAGAGTAAAATGGACAATATATTAAATCCTTTGTCTCGTTACACAAAATGTCTGTGAAAGGATCGCTACCGAGGATGAAATGCTATTAGCCTTTTAAAGGTCAATATTTCTACCTAATGGATGAGAACATGAGAACCACATGTAATTTTTTGTGGGACATAACCCTTATTAAGCACAATGCAGATAAATAAAGTTCTCTCATATATCAAATAATCAAGATTAGCACAGTGATCATTTTGAGCTAAACAGGTGGTGGGGGCAGGTCCAGTAAGAGCCACAAACCAACACAGTCATCTGAATCTAAATTCTCTTGGATGGCAAGAAAATGCAAGCCCCCACAAGCCTTCTTTGCTTCTTCCCAAGCTTCAGCCTCCTGTGTTGCTGCTGCATTTTTTTTATAGGTAGCATAGACATACCGAGTAGAAACTCCAGCCGATAGATACAGACAGGCACGTTTAGTATCAGCTTCAACTGAACAAACCTCCAAACCATTCATCCAAGCTGGAAAAAATCACAAAACATGTGCATAAGTTATTCCTAATCCTTCGTGTCCGAAAATTCATTAAAACCATTGAAGGAATGGAGTGAACAGATATATATATATATATATATATATATACACCAAATCCGGCAGCTGAAAAATATGGTTGCCAATTTACTCCTCAAAATAGCAAATATGCTGGGCATCTCTTGGGTGTTCCGACAAACTTGTGAAGGAATTGTTCAGTGGTGGACCATCCGACGTTCTAGTCCCAAGGTTAGAGTGGCTTGAAACACCGTTCCAAAGGCTATCTTGGTAACTGCATGGAGAGAAAGAAATGCAAGGATCTTCGAGCAAAAAATGTTGGAGGATGACGCTCTGATCCAAAAGGCCAAGTGGAGATTGTTCACATGGCTCTCAGCGAGGAAGGAATTTAAGGGCATCAAGTTAACGGATTTCCTTAACTCTTGGGAGGGTTGTCCCGACGGGGGACCAAGAACACCTAGGGTACAAGCTTCCTCGTGGTCCCCCACAACCGAACACACACATGTTTAATGTTGACGGAGCAACTAGGGGAAAACCGGAACTGTCGTGTATAGGAAGGGTGTAACGTGACTGTAACCGCAGGACATTAATAGTTTTCTCTAAATCGATCGCCAGAAGGATTCAAATAAAGCATAACTTTCTAGCATTAGGAGAGCCTTATCCATATGGTCGCATATAGGGAGAGGAAACTGATTGTGGAAGGGATTCCACAAATGTAATAAAGTGGGTGTCCGGGCTCAAAAGACCCCCTTGGAAATTGATCACAATGGTGACGGAAATTAGGGTGTTATGTTCAGAAAGAGAGGCATCTTTCGTTGCGATCCGAAGATAGGCAAACGGGGTGGCTGACTTTTTGCTAAAATTGGGGTGGATTCTAGTTTAATTGGAGTGTTTCACATTTGACAAACCTTGTGTTTCATAGGAGTATTTGATATGTTCATAGGGGTTTTATGACATGATGTAATCTTTTTCTTTTTGGCTTCTCGTGGTCTATACCTTTTAGACCCCTCGGAGCCTCTTCATGTATATTATTTTCTTTTAATATAATTTCTTTCTTAGCGCTAAAAAAAAAAAAAAAACATTAATTTACCGAGGCCCAACATGAATGTCATAGTTCCTCCTCATAAAAAATAAATCAAATAAAAAGGATACATAGCTTCCCTCCCATGAAGTGGGATTTATGACAGTTGAATTGTGTAAAACTTGCAGCTAATTGTAAGAGTCGATTTCACATTGCAAGAACAATGTAAAAGAAATACCTGCCAGAGGTTTAGCACGTGATGATGCAACAGCAAGTCCTGGAACCAGTGTATTATCATCAATATCAATACCCAAGAGATCTAAATCCAGACTTCCACCAAATGGAATCCTGCTTTCTAATGATGACACCTCCACTTGAACAGCTGAAAATAGGACGCAATAATTAATACAAAAAAAGAAAATAAAACATTTAAAAGAGATAATTACAGCAAGGAACCTCTTCTAACTTAAAATGATGAAATCTGAAAATGAAGCATAGGAACTGTTTAAACAGGAACAATAGTTGACCATCATTCCCCAAGAACATACAATGTATTATGTATATAGTTTCTTGTGTTTCAATGGTTAAATTTTATTGTAAAAGGATGAATAAATACACCTCTGCTGCCAAAACAGCAGCAAGCCAGCCAAAAACAAATTACAGCACGCACACACACACACACAAGCAAGAAGAAAAGAAAACATCGTGGCCCTGCAACCGGACACTTAAACACAACCCCAGGCCCACAAAGATCAAGCCCTGATTATAATCTGGCTTTGCTCCTCCCCTTCAATGGCCAATCTGTCAGATTTGTTGTGAGCTGGCCTAAGAACATGAACCACATCCAGATTTTTTTTCTAATGATCTGTATCATCTTCTCCACCTTGACCAGAAAACTCTGTAGACATGTATAACCCTTGGTCCATTGGAAATTTATAAAGAGTTATCATTCAATAAATATTGCAAGGAATAGTGAAACTAGACTGAATTCTGTAACATGATTAATGTCCAGGCTTCAGAATAAATTTCAAGACAACTGCATCAGGAGGTACCTCATTTATTTAACTAATGGTGGGTTCTTATTCCATCATGGTCCCAAAATTTTGAAACTACACAATGCAGAGGTCATGCAAATGTGCCATAACTTGGTCTTAGAGAGAGTTTTAAGTTAGCTTCTAGCTTCTGTACTGGGGGATGTGAGTGGGGGCAGAGGGGAGGGGCAGGGGGTTGGGGTTGTGTGGTGTAATATAGATACATTTGTACTAAATATCAGCAAAGCCATAAACAGAAAATGGAAGGACAAAAGCAAATGCAAATGAATGAGTAGTATCATAACGGGAAATCATGGAACGATAGCATTCATCAGGTCCATTAATCAGGCAGGCTATGCACTAACGTGATCTTGCCAACGATGAACCTGCTTCACTTATTTGGTAGGTCTCACATAAATGATAAAAGGGTACAGCTCAAATTAGTTGACACAAAATTGACAAGAACAATTCAAGAAGTGATAAGGAGACCCTCACAACTGTCGGAATTTTTCCAGGTTAACATCTGAGAATGGTTACCAGGATAGTAGTACATATGATGAATTAATTACTTATTACTCAAAGTTACATCTAATGTTCTCTTTTACTTAAATTCACACTAGCATGGATGGAAAACCAAAATGAAAGATATTTTGAGAATCCTGGTATGTATCTTCAAATACTAGGAAATGTACAAGTACCTGAGAAAGGTAACTGAACAAAGGCCCACTTATCTCCAAAGAGGTTTTCAGGTAGGTCCATTGGGAATGGATTATCTAAAGCCAGAAGTGGCTTTGAACCTTTCTGAAAACCAGGATGGCGCATATACACAGTCTTATACCTCTCTTCCAACCACAGGAGCAATGAGACACACTGTAGATAGCAAAATATTCATCAGAAACAACAAGACAGAATACAGAGGAATGCAAATACATATAAGTACATTACCAGAAAAACCAATCGACTTGTATGAAACTTTGTCATATAGAAATATTTATGTTGTTGCAATTGGCATTTAATTCATGGTCACACAATCGATCAAAAGCAGAACAATCTCTGAAGGATCTCATTGTGTTTGTAATCAAGTTAAAAGAACCAGTAATGGGCATCAACCGAAGAGACTGATTGGAACAGCTAACATAGCTAACCAAATTCACAAAGATGGGATAAGGGTTCGATGATGATGATGACAATGACCATGACGAGTGCCTAACTTTAATATGCTTCAAATGATTGTTCATAATGCTGATTCTGAATTTTGGTCCATGATTTGTGAATGTATAAACTCACACAATGATCAATATGAATTCCTTTCCATTTTAGACAAAATTTCTGAGACATTTCATTCCAGTAACAAAACTGAAACAAAAACATGTACTGAAACATCCGTCCCTCTTTTAATCTGTTACAATTATTTTTGAATCATTCTAGTCCTATTTTAGTGCTGCTTTGTTCTTGTTTCACTCAATTTTAATGACAACAATTTTCAAAATTTTCTTAATATAAATACTCATAACTTTAATGTAATAAAAAAGATATGAGTTAAAATATCTTATCATCATCATCTAAGCCATTTATCCCATCATTTTGGAGTTGACATTTTATATTTGGACAAATTGCTTCCATAAGCTGATTGCCTATCTGACACCCATGCGACTTAAATCAACAATCATTAGACTGCAACAATGTGCCCTTACCATTTGTGCTACATGTTCTTGTACGAGTTAAAATACCTCTCCTACTTTAAGTAGGACTAATTTGTGCTTTAACATATTTATTTGAGTTATAGAAGTTCTATGATACAGTGAAAACCATATAACATACTTTCTAAAAATATATATTTATATGATTATCAAAGAGACTAAGTTCTTATTTACCCAAACAGAACACTGAAATAGGCAAAACACCAAATTGTTCCACTTCAGACACGAAAAGAAATAATCATTGAAACAGAATTGATAGAGGTCAACCACAAAGTAAAAAAAGATGAATCAAAGAACCATGAGACGCACCCGTTTACTAGGAACTGGTTTTATACCTAGTTCTGTACATGCTTTTGTGATAATTGTTTGCATCTGCGACCTTAAAGCAAGCAAAGCATAAGCAATCTCCTAACAAATCTTCACATAAATCAACTTAAAAAGGAGTTAGAAAATATTAATAAAATAAAATCACCTGAAGAATCTGACTTTCACAGGCAATGACACACCCAAATCATCTGAGATTGAAACTATAGCATCCTTTAAGGTGATGCTGTTGATGACATTGTTGGGGAAGTACTTAGTAAACTGAAGCGAAAGTGAGCCATCGCAGACAACCAGCTCCCACACCTTCTTCCCTCTGATATCTAGTATCGGTCTCGAGCAAAAATCCATTTCCCATTCTGTAATGCTTTCAGGATCAACGTCGGGGTCTAGATAGCTCAAGTCAGCCGATGGGTCATCGTCGTTTTCTTCACCCGTCGGCACTAATATCGAAGTGTTATCGGTGGGGGAAGAAACTGAGCTTTCTGAGATAGAATTGGGTCTAAATTGGGGTGACGGAAGAATCCGTGCTCTTTTAGTGGGATAATTGGAGAAGAGGCATGAGATTTTAATGGGTTTTGAAGGGGAACGGGAATTGGTGGTGGGTTTAGGAAAAATGGGTCTGGGGTTCCTGATTCTGGTTGGATTGAAGCTCAGGATCGCCATGGCCTTTGGCTTTGGTTGCTACAGAGTGGAGAGGGAGCTGAGAGAGGGGATTTATCCACCACATTTATCCGTTGGTGGCAGTTTTGGAGCGTGGCCGCAGGATAACGCTCGGATGGACATGGATTCGCAATTTTGATTCCAACGCGTGGATATGTTTTTACAATGGATTAAATTATATTATATTTGAAGAAAAATTAATTTGATTTAAAATAAATCTAGGTTGAATTAATTTTAGGACTTTTTTATCAGATTAAATTCAATTCAACTCAAATTAAAAGTAAAAAAATAATTTTTTTTATTTCTTTTTCATTGGTTTTAGTCTGTATATTTTACACAGAATACAATTTTAATCCATTATCTATCTTCCTCAGTTCAATGGCTTCATTTTTTTTTAAATCCACAAGTCTTTCATTTTATTTCTTTTTTATTATTTTTAGGCTTTAAGCTCACACAGTACACTCATTCAAAAATATTCTACTCTATTGACTCTATTTTTTTTAGTATAATGAACTCACACGAAAGAAAAATCCTTTGAATTAATAATTGTTTAGTCTTCAAACCACTACAGAAATAAAGCCAACAAAAGCAGGAGTGTCTATGAAGCCAGAGAACCAAACCAAAGAGACCCAATCAGGTTCAGTGAGATTGATGTAGTGGTGTTTAATAGCAGAACTAATGGATAGAACTCTTCCATGATCAATGTCTGTATGAGACAGTTGAATGGTGTTGATGAGTGGCCCCAAATTTCAATCAATTCACAAGAAGTAACCAGAAGGAGGTTCCAAGAGCCATTAAGGATGAAATCACTAACTTTAACCTCTCAACCCAACCTGAGATCATAAGCAGGTCTGTAGCCAAAATGTTGAAACATAATGTACCCATGTTTTAGCCAAGGATCTTTCCAGAAATTGGTAGGCACACTTCCCAGATAGACTTGCTTCTAACTTCTAAGGTATTTTCTATGAACCCATTTGATCCAGAGATCTTCTTTCCTGGTTGACAATGTTCCAAATTGCTTCATGAGATAGACATCGTTAATAGTTCCTCATTAATTTTGTTTTTTTAATTTACATGTAAGAAAACTGAGAGAAACCCCAAGTGAAGCCATGGAAAGTTTACACATGCTCGTGATTAGTGTCGTCTCCAATGTGTGGGTGAGGCCATGAGGATACCATGTTACAAAAAAAAAACTATATTTAAACAATAGAGATCATTCCAATTTTTTTTTTGGATTAATGTGTGGAAAAATCAGACACAGTTCTACTAAGACCTCTACAGATGAACCCACTACTCCTAAGGCACATCAATGTTAGGCTATGGGCGCTTCAACCCGTAACCTTCTGTATCCTAAGATAGGAGGTAACCAGTTGAACTACACCCATGTGCCTAGATCATTACAAATTTGATAATGAATAGTATAAGTTATATCAAATATGTTAGAAAATCATGACATTATAATATTCTTTAGATAGAACTCACTCTAAAAAAACTAGCCGTTGAGAGGAGGGTGCACCAAGTATTATATAATCATTGGTTTCTAAAATAATCAATATGGGATTTTTGTCAATTCAAAAAATGAAAATTATATATACAAAAACATCAATTCAATGGTTAGAATAAATTGAATTAACACTTAATGTCTGATATTAAAACGTCCTACATGAAATTAGATGGACAAAATACCATTCTCTTGGTCAAGTCCAAGCAAAGAATATGACTTTACCTTAAAATTCATTTGAGATTCTTTTCACTCGTTTCTTCATTTGTTTAACCTTTTGTGAATTCTACGACACAACTGCTACAGTGGTTAGACTTTTCCTTATAAACTGTTCAATTATGGTCCCCATTCACATAGGCATGAATTTAGTATTTTGAAGGGGAAGAAGTCAGTATGGCTCAATCACTGGTATGCATTTAGAAGTTTGAAAGCTTCATACTAGAAATTTTAGGATTGATTTGGGACCTTTCAGACAATTGATATATTATTTAGCTCATTGTTGACCTGTGATATCTTTAGTTTAAGTTGATAATCTTTAGTGTATTTTGCAGGTGTGTAAATGTCGGCCGATATCGATATTTATACCTTTGGTCTTAAGTTTCAACTCTAATTCATTTTTTTTTTTTTAAATCCAAGATATCCATGTCTATTAGAGCACTTGACTTACACCCCATAAAACTAGGAGTGACCCCTTATATATATTTTTGGAAATGGTTGATATATTAATATAAAAAGGCACCAGAGATGCAAATACAAAATAGAGAGCTGATAGTGATCCTTATATATTGAAAGTGACACTTGAACCGAGAACCTGTCAAAATTTATTGGGGTTCTTAACCGTCAAGTCAACACTCATGAGTTAACTCTAACTCATTGTTAAAGTAATTATCTTTTACTTAGTCCAATCCACTTTTCAAATCACTACCGATAAAATCCCTAGTGATTTAAAGTTTGAAATCATTCTCCTCTCTACAGCAAACTGGTGGCGCAGCATCTACCTCGCTGGGACCCATGTCTAGCAATGGTATGGACCCTCGCGCTATGTTGGGGGTAGATCAACTTTCCAGGTATGTTTCTTGTGGATCCAATAAATTATTCAACGAAAATGTGAGAGCATTCTTCTCGACGTGGAAATCGTTCGTACCCTCAACAATATCAAAGATAATTCATAAAATAAATGTTTTGAAAGTTGAATTGAAAAATTAAGGAGAAACTATATTTTGATAAAACTAATAATTAAAAAAAATTATGAAAGATTTAAAAAATAAATATTATTTCTGAAGATTCAAATCATAAAATATAAGATTTTAATATCTGTGTGTGGAGAAAAGAATTTTCTAAAAACATTTTGACCCTCCATTCTAACACTAACGTAGTTATAGGTTTGTTTTGCTACAAGAGATACAGAGTCCGACTCTTACAAAGCCATGAGAGCGAGAGATGTCAGAACTATTCATAGAATTCACCATAATATCCGAAAAATTAAACGAGGATGCATATGCACCGTGGGTTGTCTCAATTGGTCCTTATCATCATGGAAATCAACAGCTACAAGCAATGGAAGCTATCAAAGCTCAACGTTTGATCACCCAAAACTCGAATTTGGGTTCCGATATTTTTAAAAAGATGAATTCGATAGCAGAAGCAGCAGGAAGCTGTTATTCAGAAAGGATTAACCTTGATAGAGATGCTTTTGTTGGCATGATGATGATAGATGGTTTCTTCATCGTCGATCTCCTTCTTGAAGCATCATCTCCCTCAACAAGCCATGAAATACTAAATGGTTCACCTTCAATGTTGTATTATATAGCGCACGACATGCTTCTGCTAGAAAACCAACTTCCTTTTGTTGAAGATTTTACAGAATATCTGATTGATTTGCACATCTATAGGATTGATTTACTTCCAGATTTCGTATAATTTGTTTCCTCTTTTATAGTTAGGTTTGTATCTATAAATTGTAACACTCTCATTGAGAAATATATGAATGAAAGGGGAAATCCCATTGATGCCTGAATTCTAAGTTGGTACCTTGAGACAGGTTTTTGAATTGAAACCAGAGAGATCTGGGATTGAAAAAAAAAAAATACAAAGGGGAGGAATTTTTTTTTTTGAATCCAGTGGTTTCAAAGGGGAAATTTTTATTTTTAATTTTTCCTCCAAGTGACACCATCGCTACATGTGACCGGCGACGAAGGGGGAAAATCTGGTCCCAATAGCAAGGGTTTGCAGATCAGAGATCTGCACACGAAACGACACCGAGATCTGAAAATCACGGCGGCAATCCAAAACCGCGGCGGAAATCCAGAACCAGCGGCGACAGCAAGAAACGGAGATCGGCAATCTCACTGAGAACAGAGGCACGATTCCCGTCAGTGAATCCAGCCGGAGAAGAACGCCGGAATAACAAATCTGGGTTATAACCAGCGGCGGAAATCGCGGCTGGTATCCGTGAAGCCGGTCGCAACACCAGGCTGGAAATCTGAACCAGCGGCGGGAATCGCGGCGGAATCAGAACAAAAGGCCGTGCGTTTATCGGTGAAGCCAGTCGTCGTGAGTTAAAATCGCGGCGAAAATCAACAGAAAACCAGCGGCGGCAGATCGCGGATGGAATTCTGAACCAGATCTGGTGGAAAACCAGCGGCGGAAATCAGATTTGAGAGGCCGGCGGCAGCTAGATCTGCGAGGGACGCCGCGGCGGCAGCAACGATCTGGGAGGCGCTTCGACGGCAGCGCGATCTGAGAACCAAATCTGCGACGTGCGTGAAGCAGCAGCGTCAGCGACGGACAACACCCAACACGCGCCGGCGGCAGCAACGATCTGCGACGTGCGTGAAGCAGCAGCGTCAGCGACGGACAACACCCAGCACGCGCCGGTGGCAGCAACGATCTGGGAGGCGCTTCGACGGCAGCGCGATCTGAGAACCAGATCTGCGACGTGCGTGAAGCGGCGGCGACAGCGTCGAAAGACCCAGCACGCGCCGGCGGCAGAGACGAAAAACCGCCGTGAACAGATCTAGTGATGGCGGCAGCTGCAGAAAACACCAAATTTTAAGGAAGAAGAAGCGGCGGTTGAAAAAAAAAAAAAAAAAACTACAACCAGTTTTTTTTTTAACAGCCGATACAGCCGGCATCGAAGAGAGCCGTGATGTCTTCCTCCAAGCCGGAATCATCAGGAACAAAATCAGTTCCTGTTATTGTACAATCTGAAAGTATTTTTAATGCGGGGATCATTCTTACTGAATCCAATTATGATGTTTGGTCACAGCTAATGGAGATGCATATTGCCGAGAGGGAAAAACTCTCATATATTCGTGGTAAGACGAGGCCCCCTGCAGAATCTGATGATGGATATGAAAAATGGTATGCCGAGAACCAGAAAGTGAAACGATGGCTTTTGATGTCCATGACTCCAGATATTATGAAGCGTTACTTACGCTTACCCACTGCTTCCGAAATTTGGAGTGCTCTGTCAAAAGCCTTCTATGATGGAAGTGATGAGTTGCAAGTTTTCGCCTTGAACCAAGAGGCCTTCACTGCCTCACAAAGTGGAACGTCTCTTTCAGAATATTATGGCAAGTTGACCGGGATTTTTCGTGAATTGGACCATCGAGATAAAGTTATTATGAAGGATCCTGATGATATCGTCGCTTACCAAAATTCTATTGAGCGGCTACGGGTGCACATATTTCTTGCCGGATTGGATGCAACGTTTGAACAAGTTCGTGGCGAAATTCTACGCAAAGAACCAATTCCAGATTTGGAAGACTGTTATGCGTTCATTCGACGAGAGGTGGTTCATCGTGCAACTCTGAAAGGGGAATCTGAAAGTTCTGAAGCTTCCGCTATGGTGACTCGAAATCGACCAACCCAAAACTGGCAAGATCGTTCAAGGGGCAACCGTCCAAAGAATACCAATGATGTCGATAAGTCTGCTTATAAATGCACCCATTGCAATTAGACTGGGCATACCAAAGATCGTTGCTTTGAACTTGTGGGATATCCAGAATGGTGGGATCATAGTCGTGCTTCCCGAAAGAAGAAGACTGTAACCGACACAAAGACAGCTGCTGATGTTACAGAAAGGACCTCAGCATTAGTCACCGCGACAGATAATGGTGGTAAGTTTTTTCATATTTCTACACCTGTTTCTAATAGTACATGGATAATTGATTCTGGTGCTACCGATCATATGACATTTGATTCTAGACAGGTCAACCCTCTGAAACCATCCTCACAAAACATTGTTTCCACTGCCAATGGTACCACGACCCCAGTTATTGGGGAAGGATCTTTGACCCTCACTGATACTTTGCATTTAGATTCTGTTTTAGTTGTTCCCTCTTTAGAATATAACCTTTTGTCAGTTTCCCAAATAACCACACTCTTATCTTGTGTTGTGATTTTTTGGCCTGATTTTTGTGTTTTTAAGGACATCCGAACAAAGCAGACGATTGGTTGTGGTATTAGACGAGGGAAGCTATATTACTTGGACTTGGTGTCAGGAAGTTCCGACAAGTTAAAAAAGGGTTTGACAGTGAATGGCTATGAGAGGGACAAACAGAAATCTGAAATCTGGCTATGGCATCGACGCATGGGGCATGCTTCATTCGGCTATCTCAAAAAATTATTTCCTAGTTTATTTGCAATGTTGGAAGTTTCTAGTTTCCGTTGTGACGTTTGTGAATTGGCGAAAAGCCATCGCATTTCCTTTCCATTACTTTCGAATAAAAGTCCACTTCCTTTTATGGTTATACATTCTGATGTCTGGGGTCCGTCCAAAGTCTCTTTGGGAGGATCACGTTGGTTTGTTACTTTTATTGATGATTGTACAAGGATGACTTGGTTGTGTTTAATGCAGTCTAAAAGTGAAGTGAACTCATTATTTCAAAAATTTTATAAAATAATTGGCACTCAGTACAATGCACAAGTTAAGGTTCTTCGCAGTGACCATGGTGGCGAATATCAAAGTTCTGAACTTCAGAAGTTTTTGGAAACACACGGAACTATTCATCAAACTACTTGTTCCAATACACCCCAGCAGAATGGAGTCGCCGAGCGAAAAAATCGACATTTGTTGGAAGTTGTTCGTGCCTCCTTGATCGAAGCCCATATGCCATTATTCTACTGGAGTGAAGCACTTACTTCTGCAGCATATTTAATCAATCGAGTACCCTCTAGCTCTCTTGCTTTCCGGACACCATTCCAGGCGCTCACTGATGCTGTTGTTGCCACTGTCGTCCCAAATTTACCTCCTCATGTTTTTGGTTGTGTCGCATTTGTACATCTTTACAAACATCAACGCACTAAGTTAACTCCTCGAGCGTTGCGATGTGTTTTTCTTGGATATGCTACATCCCAAAAGGGGTATCGATGTTATCATCCTCCATCTCAACGTATGTTTATCACAATGGATGTGGTTTTCCATGAACATTTAATGTATTTTTTGTCTGAGCCTGAACTTCAGGGGGAGTACCAAAGGGAAATTCAGACTCTAGATTATGACTATGAGTACCAGACTTCCGTTGAAAGTGAATCCTTTGATTCTGGTAACCAAGATATGGGTGAATTGGATTTGAGTGGTCAAACTTTGGATCAAAGTGGTAATGCACACCCAGAAACTGAAGGAGTGACACTACCAGAAGGAATAAGTCAATTCCCACCAGTCGAGTACGAGCCTCTCATTGAGGTATCACACCAATCGTCATGTACTGAGGATGTTCTTGATATTGTGTCTGAGCCACCAAAGAAACAACTACCACAACGTCATACTAGAGGTATTCCTAAACCCACATATGAACCTGAACTTTCTAGTAAAGTTAAATATCCCATGAGTCATTATGTGTCTAACCACCGTTTGTCTGAATCAAACCAATCATTTGTAAATCAATTATCTACTGTATCTATTCCTAACAGTGTGCAGGAAGCCTTAGCTGATCCACGGTGGAAAGCTGCTATGAACGAGGAAATGAATGCCTTGCAGAAAAATAAAACCTGGGATCTCACTGATTGCCCACCAGGAAAGAAACCAGTGGGATGTCGATGGATTTACACTGTGAAATACAAGGCAGATGGTATGGTTGAACGATTTAAAGCAAGACTGGTGGCAAAAGGGTACACCCAAACCTATGGAATCGACTACACATACACATTCGCACCTGTAGCTAAAATCAACACTGTTCGAGTATTGTTGTCTTTAGCTGCAAATTTGGATTGGCCATTACAACAATTCGATGTGAAGAATGCCTTTCTACATGGAGAATTATCTGAAGAAGTTTATATGGATTTCCCACCAGGGCGCATGACATCAGAAAGAAACAGTCAGAAGGTGTGTAGATTGAAGAAATCATTGTACGGATTGAAACAGTCTCCAAGAGCATGGTTTGGAAGGTTCACAAAGTCCATGTTAGCATTTGACTACCATCAGAGCAATTTAGACCACACTTTATTTCTGAAGAAACAACATGGTAAGATCACTGCACTCATTATATATGAAGATGACATGATAGTTATAGGAAATGATCCAGCAGAAAGGAAGGCACTAAAAGAATACTTGTCCAGAGAATTCGAAATGAAGGATCTTGGTTCCTTGAAATATTTTCTTGGGATTGAGGTGTCTAGATCCAATGAAGGAATCTTTCTGTCTCAAAGAAAGTATGCCTTAGACCTATTATAGGAAACTGGCATGTCAGCATGTCAGCCTGCTGATACACCGGTGGAGGAAGGCTTGAAGTTATCTGTTGAACTAGAGGGAGTTCCAATTGATAAAGAAAGATACCAGAGACTTGTAGGAAGACTGATGTACTTAGCACACACAAGACCAGATCTTGCTTATGCACTTAGTATGGTCAGCCAATTTATGCATAATCCTAGAGAACAACATATGAATGCAGTCATGCGCATTTTAAGGTATTTGAAGGCTGCACCTGGAAAGGGAATTCTGTTTACTAAAAGTACAGAGTATCAACGAATAGATGCATATACTGATGCTGACTGGGCTGGAGCAATAGATAATCGGCGATCGACTTCTGGTTATTTTACCTTTGTAGGTGGTAATCTTGTTACATGGAGAAGTAAGAAACAAAATGTTGTTGCTCGCTCAAGTGCAGAAGCTGAATTCAGAGGTATGGCCCTTGGTCTTTGTGAAACATTATGGTTAAGACTTCTCTTGCAAGATTTGGGTTACCCATCTAGGCAACCAATTGAACTGTATTGTGACAATAAAGCTACATGTGATATTGCTCACAATCCAGTTCAACATGATCGTACAAAGCATGTAGAGGTGGACAGATTCTTCATCAAGGAGAAGCTAGATGGGAACATATTGGAGTTACCTAAGATTCGATCAGAGGATCAGTTGGCTGACATTCTCACCAAAGCAGTCTCAAAACGAGTGTTCTCAAATTTTTTAGACAAGTTGGGCATGTGCGATATCTATGCACCAACTTGAGGGGGAGTGTTGAAGATTTTACAGAATATCTGATTGATTTGCACATCTGTAGGATTGATTTACTTCCAGATTTTGTATAATTTGTTTCCTCTTTTATAGTTAGGTTTGTATCTATAAATTGTAACACTCTCATTGAGAAATATATGAATGAAAGGGGAAATCCCATTGATGCCTGAATTCTAAGTCCTTTCTTTGTTACTGCTGCACATATTTGAGATCTTAATGTCTGAGCGAACAACCAAACTTTTACTTTCAGAGCTCGCACTAAACTTCTTCCATCGATTAATTCCGACGGAGAGGAGGATCCTTCCAAAAGAATCGAAACCCACACATCATCTTCTTGATTTAATCCATTCATATCTCTTGCCGACTCATACATAGCTGGAACAATCCCAAATGCTGACCAGGCCCAATAGAACATCGAAACCCATGTATCGAAGCAAGCGGCTAGACGAGGGGTCTCTACTCCCAAAATTCTCTTCTTGTTGCCCTCTCTCCTCTAGTGATTCTAATAAGGTACCACCTCCAAGACAACAACCAGTATTTATTCCTTCGGCAACCAAGCTCAAAGAAGCAGGAGTCAAGTTCAAGAAAAATAGTGGCAATTTCGATTAGTCAAAGTCCCACCTAAATCATAAGAAAGAGTTGATTGGAAACATGTAACCTTCCTTAGGAAGTATAGATGAAAAATCCTTATAGCTCAAGTAGTATTTACTCGTCCTTAATTTAAACTCATTTAGACAATTAGACATATGTTCACCATTAGACTAAGTTCAAGTTCTATAAATCATTCGAAGTTTGTAGCTTTTGCAAATAAACAAATTTAAAATTAAATTTAATCACAATTCTTATCGAGAAAATAAATTTATCAAAATAACTTATTCTCATCATCTAATATAAGCACTATAAAAATATAAACATCCGATTCACAATTTTTCCTTAAGTTGCATTCCAATCTCAAGGCAATATACATGGTTAATAGACCTATTAAATCTTAGAGGTAATTTTCCTATTTGTTGGGGTTGTGAACGGGTCACTACACCTAATGGAGTAGTCTTTTGGGATAGATACCAATTTTTTAACAAGTGGTATTAGAGTTAGGTCTATCTCATATGAACTAAGAAAATCCCCCAAGCGGATGGGAAAGCTAACCTTGAGGCTGTGAACGAGTCTCACATTACAAATTAGAGGGAGATTTAGGAATTTATAAGTAACTTGAGAACCAGACGAATGGTACAGTTATTTTAAAATCGTTTTAAAATCAATTTCTTAAAATATGTAAAATCTTAATGAATAAAAGAAAAAATTCTATCATATATCATGACATTATATTATTAAAAAAATTAATTATTTTTTTTAAATGGAGAGTTCATTAAAAAATATATTTTTAAAATTCAAACAACAAATGTACAAATTAACATTAAATTTTTCTGGACAAAATTTCTCAATAAAAAATCTCTCTTTACTCTATTTCAATTTCTAATTCCCCACTTTTACTGCTTTGTATCGACAAAGGCTATAAAAACCTTAGTGATTAAAATCTCTCTCCTCCCTCCAGCAAACCGCAGAGACCCATGCCTAGCAGTGATATGGAACTTGGAAGGTCCAAAGAAATTGATCAATATCCTCACGAAGTGAATGAGCTTGAACCTGACAAGGAGCCTATCACGTACCTCTATGCTCTATCTCTCTCTGCTCTCTCTCTCTAAAATGGGCCTGAGTCCAAGTCGACCAAACTTGATCTTATCCAATACAACTGAGTCCTTTTATGACTTAGCCAAGTCCTATTATTTTGATATCTCTCTCTCTTTAAAATGGGCCGAGTCAAAGTCAACCAAACTTGGTCTTATCCAATACAACTGAGTCATTTTATGACTTAGCCAAGTCTTATTATTTTGATCTAACTCTAGTTTAGAGTCACGACGTTTTAAAATTTGAGTAGTCCAAGTCAACTCAGTTGTGTCAATTTGGACTTGGACTCACCCTATACAACCGAGTATGACTTTATTCTAACTAGGATTCAACCGGTACTACTTAGACTCAGTTCCTTTCGAGTCTGATATTTAAAACCTTATTCTCCCTCCACTATGTGTAAAAAAACTGTTTAATTGGTTTTTTTTTCATCTCTGTATTTGGAGTGTGGATTTCACGCTTTGTGCAATATTAATTTATTATTGGACTACATAAAATTGATTTTGCATTTGACAATGGGGTCTATTACTTTGTACTTATGAGTTAAGAAGTAGAAGTTTAATGATATTTATAAGTTCATATGTTTTACTTTATATTTATGTATTACTTTAATGTTTTGTTGATGTTACAGTTTAACTCTAATTGAGCAGTTCAATTGGATCTGAATGGATTAAACCCGAGCCTTAAAACAGTTTGAGTTATAAAATTATGTTATATACCCATCTCACCCGCATCAAGCAAAGACTTAGTTACTATAATTTCTATTATCCAATAAATCATTCATGGAAAATGTGGGGGCAATGTTAAGAAAAAATAAAATTATATACTACTCCCTCTCTCTCGAAATACTTGTCTTATTTGAAAAAAAATTATTTTTTAAAGATCGTTTTTGCGCATAGCTCGCTAAAAGTCTATTAATAGATTATATGAGTCAATCAATACAAAGTTGATAAAAAAAGAGGTCTATACGAAGTTTCATTTTATAGTTACTATTCAATAATGTTTTCCTAACTATGAAACAATGCATGATTGAAACTATAAGAGTCGGAAGTAGAAATAATTACAGAATTTCGCATATAGGCAAGACAAAGCTTAGAAAAGAAGGTCATCTACCCATCACATTAGAAAGTGATTTTTACCTCATCGAAAAGGTTAAAGCTTTAATTTAATATGAAAATAAAGAAATAAGACAAGTAATTTTAGACAATTTCGAAAGGACATGTATTTTGAGAGAGAGGGAGTAAATTGTTCTAAACAGTAGATTGTATCGTTTTACCTTATTATATGATCTTTTATAATTTTATCAAGAAAATTTAATCTCTCAATGTAGAATCTCTCTTTACTCTATTTCATTTTCTGATTCCCTGCATTTACGGCTTTGTATCATGACATTATATTATTCAAATTTTTAACTCTTTTTTAAATAGAGAGTTCATTAAAAAAACTATTCTTCCCTCCAGCACACCGCTTGGACCCTTGCCTAGCAAAGATATGGAACTTGGTCAATATCCTCAAGAAGTGATTGAGATTGAGCTTCAGCCTGACAAGGAGCCTCTCGTGTACCCCTCTCTCTCCTCTCTCTCTAAAATGGGCCTAGTCCGAGTCAACCAAATTTGATTTTATCCAATACAACTGAGTCCTTTTATGATTTAGTCAACTCAGTCCTTTGTAAATCTCTAAATCTCCTTCTATACTTTCAACATGAGACTCATTTACAGTCCCAACAATGATCACATATAATTCATAAAATTACTGTTTTGAAAGTTGATTTGGACCATTAAGGAGAAATTATATTTTGGTAAAACTAATAATTAAAAAACAAATTCATGAAAGTTTTTTAAAAATTGTATTGTAGATTCAAATCGTATTCTTTAGAAGTTATATCTAAAGATTCAAATCATAAAATATAAGATTTTAACAATAATTGTATATGGAAAAAAGATTTTTCTAAAAACATTTTGATCTCCCATTTAAACACTAGCACCACAGTATCTTTGCAATTGAGCTACCAAGCACTAATTATAAGTTTGTATTATATACAAGTACATTATTTAATAATTAATATTTAGCTAAATATTACTAACAATTACTTTATTTTAAATATGACATTTACTAGCTATTACAAAAAAGCTTTAAAAATATGCTTATTATAGGAAAGAGTTTCTAAAAGAACTAGCTTAGGGCCTAAGCCATAAAATGTGCGACACAGAGGCGGTTGAGGAATTCATTTCGAGCGGTGGCACACTTGGCACCACCATTGGAACCCAAAGGATTCATTGATTCTGGAAAAGATTCTGATAACTTCCAGAAGAAATTGCAGTCAAAGAAATTCGATCAAGAAGCTCAGAAGCTATGGTTCAGCATGAGGAATGAGGTCATATCAGAGCTCCAAGAGAAGGGATTTGATGTTGAGTGAATCTGGAAATAATCTGGAAATACTTCTGTTTTCTCCATTTTGAAGATGAGCAAAGAAATGGTGTTATCAACCTAGAATCAAGTCTGCCCCCACCATGAACCTTACCTGTTGGTATCTCTTCTTGAACCCTAATTCTGAAACTGGGACATGCTTGAAATTCTCAGAGAATCGTTAAAATATTCATTGGATTGAGCCTCCTCTGGTATGAGTTATTTCGATGTCGACTTCGAATTAGATCTCAAATTTATAGGAATAAAATTAGAAAACAAAAACAAATTATTGGCTACACTGTACAGACTGAAATACCATTTCCCAGAGATTTATTGGCCATGCCTTGATCAGTATTTCAGCTTACGTAGTATGTGAGGAACTACACTGATGAGAGAACATTTGCCTGTCTTGACCAATACTGATCGAATTTTGAACCTATAACAGCCTTTGTTCTCAGGGATTTAAATCAACAAGGAGAGCTCTCTTACTCTCTCACTGGTTAAATAGAAAGCTTTTACTCCTCTCAGTATTTAGTACGATTCTTTACTGTTGTTTTTTAAACAATGGTTGCAGGATCTCCTCTTTATTTCAAAATTTCGTATGACTTTGTTTTTTTATATAAGAAATTAATAAAAATAATCGTATTTTTAATAACAAGAGATATTAATTTAATTGTTCACAATTTAAGTGAGGATAAATAGGTAAAACAATTATTTATAATACTTCTCATAATAATTTATCAATTTATATATTTAAAAGTTATTTATTATATTATAAATTTATTGATACCTATGATTCGATCTTAAAATATTAGAGTTAAAAGTAATTGTGGAAATGCTTATTATTAATTTATAATTATTCATATGTAGATAACTTAGTTTCAAAATTTGGTCCGGACTAAGTCCGATGCATACATCCCATTCCTAACATAATCATTGCATTGCAACTTTGGATAAAACGAGGAAACATTCCTTTCCTAAAATAATCATACCCATATTCATGTCTATATTTTAAAATAAACTGGGGATATTAGATTAACATGGCTTTAATTGAGTATTTTTAGAATTAAAAAGTAATTTAAAATTATCAATATTTAAAGGGCTTAAAGAATATTGTGTGTTTTATTATTTTAATTCTTACTTAACTTGACTTGTAATGACTTGATTCATCAAATTATATAGGAATTTCGTAGAAAATGCATGGAAGTGACCGTTAATACCAATTGGACAAAGTTGACCTTAAAATTGGATGACTTGTGGATCCAATTTGATGTATCAAATCAAATCCAATTGGTTTGTTGAAACAATCATAAAAAATTTAGTCACGTGTTCCGAGAGTCAGCATGACATCAATTGGACAAAGTTGGTTTTAAAATTGGATGACTTGACACTAGGCATGACTTGTGGATCCAATTTGATGTATCAAATCAAATCCAATTTTGGTGAAATTTGGTTTGTTGAAAAGATCATAAAAAATTTAGTCACGTGTTCTGGGAGTCAGCATGACATGACCCATTTATTGAAATATTGTTTCAATTCAACTTACAATAAACTAAATCTAAATATCCAACCAAACTTTGATAGATCAATTTACATTGATCCATTTATGAACGCTTGGTCCAACTTAATTTTATTAAAATGACCAATTTTTAAAAAGTTAAATTAAATTGAAACACTCTTAAATGGATTTTTTTTTCAATCCATTCTTAAAATACAAAGAATTTAAGAATATGAATTCATTAATCTAATTATTATATTTGTTCTTTTGTTCTGTTTTCATATTTAGACATTCTCAATACACTTATCATACTAGATCAAAATAGACTTCAAATAAAGTGTCAAAGTTTTAATAATGAAAAATTGAAAATAATTTAAAATCATTAGAATAAAAAAAAATTAAAAATTATACTTTATCAAATATAAGAGGTGTTTTCTCAAATAAATTAACACGTAACAAATATTTTAATAAATAAAATATTTTTTATATTAGCTGTTTGAACAGGTTTTTTTTTCATTTCTACGCGTGTCGGTACGCGGAAGTAAGTATTTTTCCTATAAATTCTAATTCTACATTTCTACCTCTCAACCTCTCAAGATCGTCGTTCTCTCAGTTTCTCTCCTTTTCTCTTGTTGCTCTTCGCTCTCGTCTTTACGGCAATTCGGTCTCGTCAGACCCACTTCCCGTGGCCTCCTACGATGATCGCTATAATCGCCAATCGGGTTAAAGAAACCCATCCTTTCAGCAAGAAACCTAATATCGAGAAATCCACCTTTTCAGGAAGAACCCTAATATCGAGAAACCCACCCTTTCAGCAAGAAACCTAATATCAAGAAACCCACCCTTTCAGCCACTCAGCCAGAACCCTAATCTCATACTCAATTACATAGATGGCTTCGATTTCCCACCCAGATTCCCAATTGTGGAGTCCCTGAAGAAACGCAAGAAATCCTTCCCAATGTTGGAATTCCGGAAGAAACGCAAATCCTCTGTCAATACACCAGCCGTTCCAAAGAAATCCAAAAAAGAAAGGGAGAATATCAAGATCGGGTTATGAGCAATACTTGGCAGGTTTTTCAAAAGCAATGTATGCCTGAAGAAAGAGAAAGATGGGGATGTGACCAATGAGACGAAGAGGAGAGAGGTGAAGGAAAGGAAAATGTGGGACCCAGAAGGTGTGAAGAGCATCGGCAAGGGAGAGGAGAAGAAGGGAGTTGGAGGAGACAGAGAGAAGGGGTTTTAAAGAAGGCTCGTCCTGAGAAGAAACGGCATTGCAGAAACAATTCAGGTAACTTCAACTCCCCTCTTCTGCAACTTCAACACTCTTTTTTTTTCTTTGCTTCCTTCTTTTTCCTTTTCTTGTCTCTTTTTTTGGATCTATCGGCAACTCGATCTGACGAGACCTCGCTGCATTTGTCCAAGCGAGAGACCGAGTTGCCCTAAACGGTTTTAAGGGGCAGAATTGAAATTAAAAAATAGCTTACTGTCGACGTACCCTTATCAAAGTCACGGTGTAAATATCAAAAGTTGGAAAACAATTAAAGGCTAGTTTCCTATTTGGATGTGAATAAAAAAAATTTAGGAGATAAAAGTTGCATTTAAATTCATTTATTTTAAGTCAGATGGTCAACAAGAACCAATTATTGACAAAGGTTTAATCATAATCTGAAAAATATAAAAGTCATCTGATCGATTCATTGAGTCTCTTGATTGACCTAATCCTTATCTTGATTTAAACTGTGGATAAGCATTGTCATCTTAATCTATCTTAAGTTAATCTACATCGATTCTTAATCTAGGGACATTTCTGATGGTTAGGTAATTGGTTGGGTGTTAGCAATTATTTTAGACCAGACCAGACTACTTGGTTCAACTGGATCAAATTGAAAAGATGAGGTTTCCTGTTTGGTTCATGAGGAAAACCACTCTGTACTTGGAACTGTAAGAATCATGCTGTTCAACTGATAAAACCGTGTCAACCGCTAAATTTTTAGAGAATTATAAAGAGGAAAAGGTGAAGACAATGTAAAAATTCAATTGCTGAACTGTTCTTTTTTCCCCTTTGAACTTCTTCATCCTGTTTCTCTTGATCTTTCCTTCTCTCTCTATATCCATGCCACCTCTCTCTCTTTCTCTCACATTTTTATAAAGGTTTGAAAAGACAACTGATGAGAATAGAAAATTGGTTGGTGGGATGGGGATCTCTCATATGGGCATTCGGTGCTTGGTGGGTATGTGTAATAAAGTTTTTTCTAATTTATTCATGGGTCCAAGAGTAAACTCCAAACCATTTTAAAGGGTAGAGTCTGCATTTAAAGCTGTTTATATGGTGGATGCATATCACATCGCACTAGGAGTTGAGATTGGTCAAAAAATGGACTTCACTCTCTCTAATACGAAAAAGAAGCATGTAGTCCTGGGAGTATATAAAAAACCTAAGGTACATTAAATATATAATTATGATATCATGGTGATGCTACTGGATCAATTGGTTTAAACCTCCGAGTTGGACCCAGTTGGCCCAAACCTTGACTTTGAAAAGTTTGAAGAACAATCCGGCTTTTAAAAGATCAAGTGTTGGCAATGCATGAACTCATTGTTGTTTTTCTCTATGGCTGTTATCCTCTAGTCTGGAAGTAGAGAAAGCCTATGCATATGTTGTCTACAACTTCTTTGAATATAGTACATGGTTTAGTATTTGATGAAGATGCTGCTATGGTACTGATGGCACAACACTTCACTTGGTATGGTACTGTGCGAAAAACATTACTCTATACCCAATGGTCCTTCTACATAAAGTCGACATCGCTTATTTTTCTATACTTTTCTTTAGCTTGCTTTTGATTTAGTCCCACATTGGATAAAACTCTCATGATGTAACATGACACTATGGTACAATACTATACCTGGATGACCAGCATGTTCATTGATTTTATTCAATTCTTAATTTTCTCTTGTGAAGAACCATTCACATACTCACACACTGTTATATGTGTAGGTCATGTGATGTTGATAGTCTGTGGTGTCTATTGACATGAGTTTCCCACCTTGTTTTTAAATGATCTCCAATACATTAATTGGAGAAAAGGGTTCCACTCTTCCCGGATTAACCCATTACACGAGGCTTGTTGGCAGTATCTTGTATCTATGGGATTAGTCTCACCTCCACATTGGGTGGGAATGCCATATTATTTTAAAAATGGAGTTGGCTGTTCTTTTTTTTTCCCTTTGTGATTTGGAAGGGTTTGTCCCAGATTTGGCACAATTCTAGAAACTTAATGCTGTAGGTTTTGGTTCTTTGGAGCCCAAGCACACTCATGATTAACCAAACCTGAATGAAGTATAATTAACTGGCCATATTTAATTGTATTTATACTAGTGCATACTTTATTCTACCTTTCTGTTGATAATCTTTTGGCCTATTTTAATTGCATTATACTGTTGTATTATTTATTATACCTTTCAGTTTATTACCTTTTTGAAGATTTGCCCTTTCAGGTGTCATTGAGTTGCTGGCCAATAATGGGAGGAGGAAAATGGAGGTCATCAACTTGGCATATGCATTTGAACTCACAGAGAAATTTGATCCTGTGCCATTACTAAAGGCGTATTTCAAGGATGCTAGAAAAGCTTCACAGGAGAAAGCTGGAAACATATCCCCTGGTACCCGGGTGAGTTTTTGTTAGTCATACTGTTGAATGCTGCTTCATCATTTGCATCCTCTGATTTCCTTTTCTATTTATGAAAGCAAAAATGTTGCATCAATATTTCTAAATATTTGTCATTTATAGTAATGGTGCAAATTTCCGTGAAAATTCTGAAGTTGTTAGGGCTGTTTTTTCCTTTTTTAGAAAGGGAAAAAATTGGTTGTTGGCATCCTAATTATCCCAAGTTGGGGAAATTCAGCCACTGATTTACTTTGTTATTTTTCTAATCTCACTTCTACTTGCACTGTGCACCCACATTTGAATCACTACTACTTGAATCAGTTATTTTGCTAATCTCACTTCTACTTGAATCACTGAAGAGGTTGGATTCTAAAGGGTCCATAGGGGACTCCTTTGTGGTTACCCAATGGGCTAGAGGTAACCGGTGTCCCTGGAGGTTGCTAGACAAAATTGGAAAAATTAGGAAGGTTGTTTCTCAAGTGCCCATATCGGCAAATTGGATGGCTGATGAGCTGGCCAAACAAGGTTCTGAGCTACCTGAGGAATTCATTCTCAAGGTGGAGGGCATGGGTAGTTTTGCCGTTCTGATTGTGCAGTTCTTCCTTTTTTGGAATGGATTATATATTTTTGTTCTTGCTTTTTTAGATCTAGGGGAACATAGGAGTTAAAGGAGGATCGAAGAAATGCATTTGAAGAAAAGTTCTCTCAAAGACCTAGGGGACATCAAATAGCTTCACATAATTTGACCACAGGTGCCTGATAGGTGACCACATACGAGACAAGTAAGATTCTCTTCCATCTTCAATAAACCTCTCCTTCTAAGGTTCATTCTAGTAAGGATCTTACCCTTCAGTGCACACAAGACAAAAGTTTGGACCCTAGGGGGAGCTAGGCCATTCCAAGCTTAAGCCAGAGGTAGAGTTCGAATTATGTTGCTATTGAATGAATAACTCCACCATTGACTTAACCGAATAAATACCCGATGAATCCCCTGTTCAAACAAGTTCATCCTCATATCCTAAGGACACATGAATCTACCCAATCTGGTCGAAGTAGGGATCACTATTTAGTTCGATGACCGGAAAACTTGAATAGCCCGATTTGAAAGAAATTGGGCTTGGCTCATGATTTTTAAGTTCGAAGAGATTTCATGAAATTCAACTTTAAATGAGTTGTTGAATATTGGTTTAAAAGCTTGTCAATACCTATTTTTGATTTAGGTCAATCGATTGGGGGAGGGCATCCAAGCAATAACATCATTTATGTTGTGAAGACCATACTTATAGTATCTCAAATAAGATTGAAATCTATTTTTATGGGATATTTAGAGGAAAGTCGTATTGATGCTCAATTTTGGTTAGGTTCCTTCGTTGGGATGGGCATCAAAAGAGCAACATTATGTTTGTGATTTACGTGGCCATACATTAGAAATTCATATAGGATCGCAAATTATTGATAGGATGTTGATAAGGAACAAGTGTCAATGCCCGTTTTTATTTTGATTTATTCATTGGGGAAGGGCATCCCAATGAAAATATAGTTTATTCCTACCACTCACACAGGGAAGTGGGAATCAACACAACTTGTTCTATGATTTGTAGACTTTAAATACCCCCAAGGTTGTGCTACTCAACGCATTGGCTCTGGTCTAGACAACCTTGTTGCACATGCGATAGCCTAGATATGCTTACGTCCGAACGAAAGAAGTTCCGCTTGAGTTGGTGATGTGGTGGAAATGTGGAATGTCTAAAGCTATCACGATGTAGGTGCAATAGGTGCCTCGAACCTACGTTGCTTCTCTATACGAGCAAGCCGTATCAAACAAAGGCTTGGCCATTTGGCTGAGCGGCAATCCCAATGATCCCAAAAGATGCATGCTTTATGCAACCATGGTGTCCCGATGATCACAAGTTTCAAGTATGTTTATAAGATCCAAGTGTCGCTTTTTCATCATAATTTATGATGGATAATCAAAAGATACATGCTCTGTCCAACTGATGATGTCTCTGATGATAAGAAGTTTTAAGTCAGTTTTAAAGATCCAAGTGCCGCCTCTACATCATAACTTCAAATGGATGATCAGAAGATGTAGGCTCTGTCCAACTCATGATGTCCCACTAACCTCAATTTTCAAGTCAGTTTTGAAAATACAAGTGTCACCTCTCCATCATAACGTCGGATGGATGATCAAACGATATAGGCTCTTTCCATTTGATGATGTCCCGACGATCACAAGTTTTCAGTCAGTTTTAAAAATCCAAGTGTCGCCTCTCCATCATAACTTTAGATGGATGATCAAAAGGTGTAGGCTCTGTTTAACTCATTATGTCATAATGATCACAAGTTTTAAGTTAGTTTTGAAGATCAAAGTGTCACCTCTACATCATAACTTCGGATGCATGATCAAAAGATTTTGGCTTTGTCCAACTCATGGTGTTCTGATGATCACAAGTTTTAAGTCAGTTTTGAATATTCAAGTGTCACCTCTCCATCATAATTTCGGATGGATGATCAAATGATGTAGGATCTATCCAACTAATGATGTCCCGATTATCACAAGTTTTAATCATAACTTCAGATGGATGATCAAAAGATATAAGCTCTATCTAACTCATGATGTCCCGATGATCACAACTTTCATGTCAGTTTTTAAGATAACATTGTTCCCTCTCCATCATAGCTTCGGATGGATGATCAAAAGATATAAGCTCTGTCCAACTGATGATGTCCCGATGATCACAAGTTTTAAGTGTGTTTTGTACATCTAAGTGTCACCCTCCATCGTAACTTTAGATGGATGATCAAAAGATATAGGCTTTGTTCAACTCATGATGTCCCAATTATCACAAGTTTTAGTTAGTTTTGAAGAGCTAAGTGTCGATTCTCCATCATAAGTTTGGATGGATGATCAAAAGATATAGACTCTGTCCAAGTGATGATGTTCCAATGATCACAAGTTTTAATTCAATTATAAAGATCCAAGTGTCACCTCTCAACCATAACTTCGAATGTATGATCAAAAGATATATGCTCTGTCCAACTGTTGATGTTTCGATGATCACAAGTTTCAAGACTATTTTGAAGATCCAAGTGTTGCCTTTCCATCATAACTTCAGATGGATGATCAAAAGATATGAGTACTGTCCAACTTATGATGGCCCTATGATCTCAAGTTTTATGTCAGTTTTGAAATTCCAAGTCTCACCTCTCCATCATAACTTCGGATTGATTATCAAAAGATATAGTTCTGTCCAAATTATGATGTACCGATGATCAAAAGTATTAAGACAGTTTTGAAGTTCCAAATGTACCCTCTTCATCTTAACTTCAGATGGATGATGAAAAGATGTAGGCTCTATCTAACTCATTTTGTCCCGATGATCACAAGTTTTTAGTCAGTTTTGAAGATCCAAGTATCGCGTCTCCATTATAACTTCGAATGGATGATCAAAAGATATAGACTCTGTCCAACTCATGATGTCCTGATGATCACAAGTTTCATGTCAGTTTTTAAGATTCTTGTGTCGCCTTCTCCATCATAACTTTGGATGGATGATCAAATGATATAGGCTCTGTCAACCACTTGATGTCCCGATGATCACAAGTTTTAATTCTATTTTGAAAATCTAAATGTCGTCTCTCCAACATAACTTTGGATGGATGATCAAATGATATAGGCTCTGTCCAACTCATGATGTCCTGTTGATCATAAGTTTTAAGTTGGTTTTGAAGATCCAAGTGTCACATCTCCATTATAACTTCGGATGGATGATAAAACAATGTAGGCTCTTTTCAACTCATGATGTCCTGATGATCACAAGTTTTGAGTCTGTTTTGAAGATCCAAGTGTCACCTCTCCATCTTTATTTTGGATGGATGTTCAAAAGATGTAGGCTCTGTGCAACTCATGTTGTCCCAATGATCACAAGCTTCAAGTCAGTTTTGAAGATCTAAGTGTCTCCTCTCCATCGTAACTTCAGATGGTCAAACACGTGATGTCCCGATCATTACAAGTGTTATGTTGTCTGTCGAACATAACTTCGGATGGATGATCAAAAGATATAGGCTTTATCCAACTCATGATGTCCCGATGATCTCAAGTTTTAAGTCAGTTTTGAAAATCCAAGTGTGGCGTCTCCTTTATAAATTCGGATGGATGATCAAAAGATGTATGCTCTTTCCAACTCATGATGTCCCGATGATCACAAGTTTTGAGTCAGTTTTTATGATCTAAGTATCATCTCTCCCTCATAACTTCAGATGGATGATAAAAAGTTATAGGCTCGATTCAATTAATCATATCCCGATGATCACAAGTTTTAATTCTCATTTGAGCGTAATACTTTCATTTTCTCTTTAAAAAATGCAATATTTATATTAAAAAAAATCTATCTTTTGAGAAACACTCATTTTCTAGTGAATTCTCTCGTTTTCTTATTGAAACTCTCATTTTTATGAAAAGCTCTTCTTCTCTTTTTTTTTTTTTTTTAAATTCTTCTTTTATTCATATCTTATTTCATTTGAAAATTTCTTATATATTTTCTTAAAGGTGTTTTTTCTTCTAAAAACACTTCTCTGTAGATGGAGGCAATTTTATAAAACGTCGGTAAAGAAATTTGACTTTTTGAAAAATTTCATTTGTTTAGTTCAAGGTATATAGGACTATGGCGTTTTCCATCCAAAGTCCATGTGAATCTAAGATTTTAGGGCCCAAAAATCATGGATTCACTTGGATCTTGGGTGGAAAAGCCCATGGACGCTTTAAGTTGGAATTTAGTTTTGAAGATCCTAATGTCACGTCCCTATCATAACTTCGGATGGATGATCAAAAGATATAGGTTTTGTCCAATTCATGATTTCTTGATGTCCAAGTTTCAAATCAGTTTCTAAGATCCAAGTGTCGCCTCTCCATCATAACTTTGGATGGATGATCAAAAGATATAGGCTCTGTCAAACACGTGATGTCTCAATGATTATAAGTTTTATATCTTTTTTGAAAATCCAAATGTCGTCTCTCATACATAACTTCGGATGGTTGATCAAAAGATATATGCTCTGTCCAACTCATGATGTCCCGTTGATCACAAGTTTTAAGTCAGTTTTGAAGATCCAAGTGTCGCGTCTACATAATAAGTTCGGATGGATGATCAAACGATTTACGCTCTTTCCAACTCATGATGTCTCGATGATCACAAGTTTTGAGTAAGTTTCGAAGATCCAAGTGTCACCTCTCCATCTTAACTTCGGATAGATGTTCAAAAGATGTAGGTTCTTTGCAACTCATGTTGTCCTGATGATTACAAGTTTCAAGTTAGTTTTTATTATCCAAATGTCACCACTCCATAGTAATTTCGGATGGAAGATCAAAAGATATAGGCTCTGTCCAACTGATGATGTTCCGATGATCAAAAGTTTTAAGTCAGTCTTAAAGGTCTGTCTCTCCATCATAACTTCGGATGGATGATCAAAAGTTATAGGCTCTATTCAATTGATTATGCCCCAAAGATCACAAGTTTTAAGTCAGTTTTGAAGATCAAAGTGTTGTTCTCAATCATAACTTCGGATGGATGATCAAAAGATATAGGCTCTGTCCAACTCATGATGTCCCAATGATTACAAGTTTTAAGTCAGTTTTGATGACCCAATGTCGTCTCTCCATCATAACTTTGAATGGATTATGAAAACATATCTGCCCTATCCAACACGTGATGTCCCAAATCAGTTTTGTAGATCCAAGTGTTGCGTCTCCATTATAACTTTGGAGGGATGATCAAATGGTATAAGCTCTATTCCAACTCATGATTTTCCGATATTCATAAGTTTTATGTTAGTTTTGAAGATCCAAGTGTCACCTCTCCATCTTTACTTTAGATGAATGATTAAAAGATATATAGGATCTGTCCAACTCATGATGTCCCAATTATCACAAGCTTATGTCGTTTTGAAGATCCAAGTGTCACCTCTCCATCATAACTTTAGATGGATAATCAAAAGGTATTGACTCTATTCCAACTCATGATTTCCCGATATTCATAAGTTTTAAGTCAGATTTTGAAGATCTCCATCATAATTTCAGGATGGATGATCAAAAGATGTAGACTTCTTGCAACTAAGGATATCCTGATTGATTCAAATTTTAAGTCAGTTTTGAATATCCATGTGTCACCTCTCCATCCTTATTTTAGATGGATGATTAAAAGATATAGGCTCTGTCTAGCTCATGATGTCCCGATGATCTCAAGTTTTAAGTCAATTTTGAAGATCCAAGTGTCGCATCTCCATCATATCTTCGGATGGATGATCAAAAGATTTAGGCTCTTTCTAACTCGTGATGTCCCGATGATCAAAAGTTTTAAATCAGTTATGAATATCAAAGTGTCACCACTATATCATAACTTCGAACGGATGTTCAAAAGATGTAGGCTCTGTGCAACTCATGTTGTCTCGTTGATCACAAGTTTCAAGTCAGTTTTTATTATCCAAATGTCCCCACTCCATCGTAATTTCGTATGGATGATCAAAACATATAGGCTCTATCCAACTGATGATGTTCCGATGATCAAAAGTTTTAAGTCAGTTTTGAAGATCTAAGTGTCATCTCTCCATCATAACTTCGGATGGATGATCAAAAGTTATAGGCTCTATACAATTGATTATGTCCCGATGTTTACAAGTTTTAAGTCAGTTTTAAATATCAAAGTATCACGCCTCAATCATAACTTCGGATGGATGATCAAAAGATATAGACTCTATCCAACTCATGATGTCCCAATGATCACAAGTTTTAAGTCAGTTTTGATGAACCTAGTTCATAACTTCGAATTGATGATCAAAACATATATGCTCTATCCATCACGTGATGTCCCAAATCAGTTTTGAAGATCCAAGATTGCGTCTCCATCATAACTTTGGATGGATGATCAAAAGGTATTAGCTCTATTCCAACTCGTGATTTCCCTATAATCATAAGTTTTAAGTTAGATTTGAATATCCAAGTGTCACCTCTCCATCATAATTTCGTATGGATGATCAAAAGATGTAGGCTCTGTCCAACTAATGATATCCCGATTAATATAAGTTTTAATTCAGTTTTGAAGATCTGAGTGTCACCTCTCCATCCTTACTTTAGATGGATGATTAAAAGATATAGGCTGTCCAACTCATGATGTCCCGATGGTCATAAGTTTTATTTCAGTTTTGAAGATCCAAGTGTCACCTCTCCATCATAACTTCGGATGGATGATCAAAAGATATAGGCTTTCTCCAGCTCATGATGTCCCGGTGATCACAAGTTTTAAGTCAGTTTTGAAGATCTAAGTGTTGTGTCTCTATCATAACTTCAGATGGACGATCAAAAGGTATAGGCTCTATTCCAACTCATGATTTTTCGAAATTCAGAAGTTTTAAGTCAGTTTTGAAGATCTCCATCATAATTTTGGATGGATGATCAAAAGAAGTAGACTTTTCCAACCAAGGATATCTCGATTGATACAAGTTTTAAGTCAATTTTGAAGATCCATGTGTCACTTCTCCATCTTTACTTTAGATGGATGATTAGAAGATATATGTTCTGTCGAACTCATGATGTGCCGCTGATTACAAGTTTTAAGGTTAGTTTTGAAGATCCAAGTGTCGCGTGTCGATTATCAAACGATGTAGGTTCTTTCCAACTCATGATGTCCCGATGATCACAAGTTTGAAGTCAGTTTTAAAGATATAAGTGTCATCTCTCCATCATAACTTCGGATCAATGATCAAAAGATGTATGCTCTTTCGAAATCATTATGACCTGATCTTCACAAGTCAATTTTGAAGATCCAAGTGTCTCCCCTCCATAATAACTATGGATGATCAAAACTTATAGGCTCTGTCCTACCCATGATGTCCCAATGATCAAAAGTTTTAAGGCAGTTTTGATGACTCCAGTGTCGTCTCTCCATCATAACTTCAAATAGATTATCAAAACATAGATGCTATATCCAACATGTGATGTCCCAAATTAGTTTTGAAGATCCAAGTGTGGTGTCTCCATCATAACTTTGGTTGGATGATCAAAAGGCATGAGCTCTATTCCAACTCATGATTTCACGATATTCATAAGTTTTAAATCAGTTTTGAAGATCCAATTGTCACCTCTCCATCATAATTTCAGATGCATGATCAAAAGATGTAGGCTCTGTTCAACTAATGATATCCCTATTAATACAAGTTTTAAGTAAGTTTTGAATATCCAACTATCACCTATCCATCCTTACTTTAGATGGATGATTAAAAGATATAGGCTCTGTTCATCTCATGATGTCCCGATGATTACAAGTTTTATGTCAGTTTTGAAGATCCAATTGTCACCTTTCCATCATAACTTCGGATGGTGATTAAAAGATATAGGCTTTGTCCAACTCATGATGTCTCGACTAAAAAATTTTAAGTCAGTTTTGAAGATCTAAGTGTTGTGTCTCTATCATAAGTTCGAATGGATGATCAAAAGGTATATGCTCTATTCCAACTCATGATTTCCCGAT
Organism: Chimonanthus salicifolius; assembly: GCA_013350335.1. Lineage (NCBI taxonomy): Eukaryota > Viridiplantae > Streptophyta > Magnoliopsida > Laurales > Calycanthaceae > Chimonanthus > Chimonanthus salicifolius. The sequence continues at coordinate 65,035,493 of CM023538.1, read as the reverse complement.
ATTCATAAGTTTTATTTTCGTCTTGAAGATCCAAGTGTCGCGTCCCCTTCATAACTTCGGATGGATGATCAAAAGATGTTGGCTCTTTCTAACTCATGATGTCCCGATAATCACAAGTTTTAAATCAATTTTGAAGATCAAAGTGTCACCACTACATCATAACTTCAGATAGATGTTCAAAAGATGTAGGCTCTGTGCAACTCATGTTGTCCCGATGATCACAAGTTTTAAATCCATTTTTAATATCCAAATGTCACCACTCCATCGTAATTTCGAATGGATGATCAAAAGATATAGACTCTGTCCAACTGATGATGTTCCGATGATCAAAAGTTTTAAGTCAGTTTTGAAGATTTAAGTGTCATCTGTCCATCATAACTTCGGATGGATGATCAAAAGTTATAGGCTCTATTCAATTGATTATGTCCTAATGATCACAAGTTTTAAGTCAGTTTTGAAGATCAAAGTGTCGCGTCTCCATCATAACTTCGGATGGATGATCAAAAGACATATGCTCTGTCCAACTCATGATGTCCCAATGATCACAAGTTTTAAATCAGTTTTGATGAACTTAGTTCATAACTTCGAATTGATGATCAAAACATATATGCTCTATCCAACACATGATGTCCCGAATCAGTTTTGGAGATCCAAGTGTGCGCCTCCATCATAACTTTGGATGGATGATCAAAAGGTATAAGCTCTATTCCAACTCATGATTTCGTTATAATCATAAGTTTTAAATCAACTTTGAATATATAAGTGTCACCTCTCCATTATAATTTTGGATGGATGATCAAAAGATGTAGGCTCTGTCCAACTAATGATATCCCGATTAATACAAGTTTTAACTCAGTTTTGAAGATCCAAGAATGCTCTATCTAACACTTGATGTCTCAAATCAGTTTTGGAGATCTAAGTGTGCGCCTCTATCATAACTTTGGATGGATGATCAAAATGTATAAGCTCTATTCCAACTCATGATTCCCTATAATCATAAGTTTTAAGTCAGATTTGAATATATAAGTGTCACCTCTCCATCATAATTTCGGATAGATGATAAAAAATGTAGGCTCTGTCCAACTAATGATATCCCGATTAATACAAGTTTTAAGTCATTTTTGAAGATCCAAGTGTTACCTCTCCATCCTTACTTTACATGGATGATTAAAAGATATAGGCTATGTTCAAGTCATGATGTCCCGATGATCACATGTTTTATTTCAGTTTTGAAGATTCAAGTGTTATCTCTCCATCATAACTTTGGATGAATGATCAAATGATATAGGCTTTGTCCAACTCATGATGTCTCGATGATAACAAGTTTTAAATCTGTTTTGAAAATCCAAGTGTCGCGTCTCCATCATAACTACGGATGGAATATCAAAAGATGTAGGCTCTATCCAAATCATTATGTCCCTGATGTTCACAAGTTTTAAGTCAGCTTTGAAGATCCAAGTGTCTCCTCTCCATAATAACTTTGGATGGATGATCAAAAGTTATAGGCTCTGTCTGACCCATGATGTCCCAATGATCACAAGTTTTAAGTTAGTTTTGATTACTCTAGTGTCGTCTCTCCATCATAACTTCGAATAGATTTTAAAAACATATATGTTCTATCCAACATGTGATATCCCAAATCAGTTTTGGAGATCCAAGTGTGGTGTCTCCATCGTAACTTTGGATGGATGATCAAAAGGTATAAACTCTATTCCAACTCATGATTTCCCGATATTCATAAGTTTTAAGTCAGTTTTGAAGATCCAAGTGTCACCTCTCCATCAAAATTTCGGATGAATGGTCAAAAGATGTAGGTTCTATCTAACTAACGATATCCCGATAATATAAGTTTTAAGTCAGTTTTGATGATCCAAGTGTTATCTTTCCATCCTTACTTTAGATGGATCATTAAAAGATATAGGCTCTTTCCAACTCATGATGTCCCGATGATCGTAAGTTTTATGTCCGTTTTGAAGATCCAAATGTCTCGTCTCCATCATAAGTTCGGATGGATGATCAAAAGGTATAAGCTCTATTCCAACTCATGATTTCCCGATATTCATAAGCTTAAGTCAGCTTTGTAGATCTCCATCATAATTTCGGATGGATGATCAAAAGATGTAGGCTTTTTCCAACTAAGGATATCCCGATTGATACTAAGTTTTAAGTCAGTTTTGAAGATCCATGTGTCACCTCTCTGTCCTTACTTTAGATGATGATTAAAAGATATAGGTTTTGTCTAACTCATGATGTCTCGATGATCTCAAATTTTAAGTCAGTTTAAGAACCAGGTGTCGCGTTTCCATCATAACTTCGGATGGATGATTAAAAGATTTAGGCTCTTTCTAACTCATGATGTCCCGATGATCACAAGTTTTAAGTCAGTTTGAATATCAAAGTGTCATCACTACATCATAACTTCGGACGAATGTTCAAAAGATGTAGGCTCTGTGCAACTCATGTTGTCATCATTATTGCAGATAATGGAGTTGGCTTTTTTATTCTACTTTTCCATTTATGGTTCTCTCTCTCTGCGTCATAACTTTCATTAAGTGAATTCTATCAATATCTTCCTCGTTACTAATAATTGTTGCAGACCATGTCTAATACATCAAGGGTATAACAATTATCTATCATCTTAAATGCTGTAGTGGATTCAATCTTCAAACACTTCATCAAATTTTTGTAACTGCACGTTTTTCCAGTTAATATGAGGTACCAATCAATCTCCAGCATATCATCTTGAACCATAGTTGTCTTTCCCAAGACCAAATTGATTTGGCAGAAGAGGAAGGTAAATTAACACCACATCTAATTGAAAAGGGCACCACATGACAGCTCTAACGCAATCAAAGGTGATCAATTTTCTATAAAATCAGAACCGTGGTGCCATTTGTCTTTAGCTTTTTATTTCTTCTATAAATAAACATCATTTAGGTCTCAATGCTGATGACGTTCATTGCTCCAACAAGGACTTCCATATCCAGGTTTGAACCTGGATCACGTCTATGGAGTGACTGAGTGTATGTACCTGATTTAAGATGGCATGGGACATGAAAATCACCTTAATAGGTGATTTCAGCCATCGAATTAAAAGCCTCTTATCCCTATTAGACACTCTACAGTTTGAACACAACCTAAAAGACACGAAGATTTTTGCGCCTCTTACAGAGAGCTGGCAGCCATAACCTCTCTCTCTCCCTCTCTCTGTCTTCCTTAATAGGGATGTCAAGGAAGATATTTACCTTAGAATCTCTCTAGTAATGGATTCTCAAATGCTTTCATGCCGGGTTTCTGGTGAATGGCGAAATTCATCGGGGCCCACAAGTTCTTAAAGTAAGATGACTCATTTCTACACGAAAGTTTGATCTTTTTTTTCCCACATTGGTTTTGGATGCGTCTGGGCGTGCATTTCTTTTGAACTGATCTTGTTTTGTTCATATACTTAAAGTTGTTAATTATCATGATAATTTTCCCTCTAACCACTTTTTAGTTGATTTTACCCAAATCCAAAACCTCCTTATTATTGTTTTTCTTTCTTTCTTGTTATTGAATGTAATAAGAATATATGTTTGCTCACTTGAGATGTGGGCATAGAAGCATCCTACTGTAGGCTGTTTTTGTAGGACATCCAAACAAACCACTATTTAGTATTACTATCGATTTAATTAAACATGTATTACCACTAGCCAAACAATACCCTTTTGTTTCTGGGTAAATAAAGAGGAAATTATATTGAAAGGAACACAAGCAAGAAAGAAGTTGAAAGCAATATTGTCGCCAAAACAGCAAAACATGGGGGAAAAAAATCAAAGACAGAGAGAGAAGACACTGCTCTAAGGACCCCTTCAGTAGAAACTTCCAGCGAAATTTGCAATTTCCCAAATTATGAAGTTAGCAAATTCTGCTAATTTTGGAGAACTACTGCAATAACATTCTTGTGTTTGGTTGCTTTAAAATTATTGGGTGTAAACTAAGAATTCCATTATGTAAAATGATTCAAGCTCTTAAATTCCAAAATAATACATTCACCTTGGAATTTCTAAAGTACTTGGGAGTTTTGGGCGACTTCCAAATTCCCTATCTAGAATTATGATTTAACCAAACATGGATTTTTTTTGAGAACCTTTTAAGCTCAAAATTCTACCATCTAAGAATTCCAGGCTACTGCAAAACTGTAGTTACCACTGGCAAGATGTGAGATAGGAAGGTCCTCAACCTTGAAATTATCCCTTCTAACATGAAGAAAACCTTACTCCTGTTATGGATTACACATGCTACCTCTTCCCCCATAAGGGCACAAAGTGCTACTTGTTATAGATTTAACCTGCCATTTACTTCTTAAATAAATAAGGCCACCTCTATCCATTTAACAAGGGTTTCCATCTGAAACTATCAGTTTTTACTAAAAAATATAACACTACTGTAGCTTCTATACACAGGCATTGATCTAGTATCCTATCTATCTAAGGTACATACCCTCAGTGTTGTTTTTACTGTTGTGACAGCCTACCAACTTTTGCATCCTGAGCATCAAATCAACCAGCATTGAACTCCCTGTTTGTCAACTGTGATGACTAGTTGGATATACAAGCCATTGATGGTTGATTTCTTTACCAGTTGCTGGATAATACGTTTTCTCCTATGAAGGGAAAGCCAAGCTGCATTTACTTTCAAGCTTTTAGTTCGAAGACTGGAAAACTTGAATAGCTTGATTTGAAATAAATTGGGCTTGTCTCATAATTTTTGAGTTCAAAGAGATTTCATGAAATTCAACTTTAAATGAGTTGTTGAATATTGGTTCAAAAGCTTTTCAATACCCATTTTTTATTTAGGTCAATTGATTGGGGGAGGGCATCCAAGCAGTAACATCATTTATGTTGTGAAGACCATATTTAAAGTTTCTCGAATAAGATTGAAATCTATTTTTATGGGATATTTAGAGGAAAGTCATATTGATGCTCAATTTTGGTTAGGTTCCTTGGTTGGGATGGGTATCGAAAGAGCAACATTATGTTTGTGATGTAAGTGGCCATACATTAAAATTTCATACAGGATTGCAAATTATTCACAGGATGTTGATAAGGAACAAGTGTCAATGCCCCTTTTTATTTCGATTCATTAATTGGGGGGCATCTCAATGAAAATATAGTTTATTCCTACCACTCACACGGGGAAGTGGGAATCAACACAATTCATTCTGTGATTTGTGGACTTTAAATACCCCCAAGGTTGTGCCATACAACGTGTTGGCTCTGCTCCAGGCAACCTTATTGCACATGCGATAGCCTAGATTTGTTTACGTCCGAACGAAAGAAGTTCCGCTCAAGTTGGTGATGTGGTGGAATGTCTAAAGCTATCACGATGTAGGTGCAATAGGTGCCTCCAACCTATGCTGCTTCTCTATACGAGCAAGCCCTATCAAACAAAGGCTTGGCCATTTGGTTGAGCGTCAATCCCAATGATCCCAAAAGATGCATGCTCTATGCAACCATGATGTCCCGATGATAACAAGTTTCAAGTAAGTTTATAAGATCCAAGTGTCGCTTTTTCATCATAATTTCGGATGGATGATCAAAAGATACAGGCTCTGTCCAACTGATGATGTCCCTGATGATCAGAAGTTTTAAGTCAGTTTTGAAAATCCAAGTGTTGCCTCTACATCATAACTTCGGATGGATGATCAGAAGATGTAAGCTCTGTCCAACTCATGATGTCCCACTGATCTCAATTTTCAAGTCAGTTTTCAAGATCTAAGTGTCGTCTCTCCGTCATAATGCCAGATGGATGATCAAAAGATATAGGCTTTTTCCATCTGATGATGTCCCGATGATCACAAGTTTTCAGTCAGTTTTAATAATCCAAGTGTCGTCTCTCCATCATAACTTCGAATCGATGATCAAAAGATATAGGCTCTATCTAACTCCTGATGTCCCGATGTTCATATGTTTAGTCAGTTTTGAAAATCCAAGTGTCGCCTCTCCATCATAACTTTGCATGGATGATCAAAAGGTGTAGGCTCTGACCTACTCATTATGTCACAATGATCACAAGTTTTAAGTTAGTTTTGAAGATCAAAGTGTCACCTCTCCATCATAACTTCGGATGCTTGATCAAAAGATTTTGGATATGTCCAACTCATGGTGTTCTGATGATCACAAGTTTTAAATTAGTTTTGAAGATTCAAGTGTCACCTCTCCATCATAATTTCGGATGGATGATCAAGTGATGTAGGATCTATCCAACTAATGATGTCCCGATTATCACAAGTTTTAAGTCAGTTTTGAAGATCTAAGTGTCGCCTCTCCATCATAACTTCAGATGGATGATAAAAAGATATAGGCTTTGTCTAACTCATGATGTCCCGATTATCACAACTTTCATGTCAGTTTTTAAGATACCACTGTCCCCTCTCCATCATAACTTCAGATAGATGATCAAAAGATATTGGCTCTGTCCAACTGATGATGTCCAGATGATCACAAGTTTTAAGTGTGTTTTGTACATCCAAGTGTTGCCCTCCATCGTAACTTTGGATGGATGATCAAAAGATATAGGCTCTGTTCAACTCATGATGCCCCAATGATCACAAGTTTTAAGTTAGTTTTGAAGATTCACGTGTCGATCCTCCATCATAAGTTCGGATGGATGATCTAAAGATATAGGCTCTGTCCAAGTGATGATGTTCCGATGATCACAAGTTTTAATTTAGTTTTGAAGATCCAAGTGTCACCTCTCAACCATAACTTCGAATGGATGATCAAAAGATGTAGGCTCTGTCTAACTGTTGATGTCTTGATGATCACAAGCTTCAAGTCTATTTTGAAGATCCAAGTGTCGCCTATCCATCATAACTTCGGATGGATCATCAAAAGATATGAGCACTGTCCAACTCATGATGTCCCTAGGATCTCAAGTTTTATGTCAGTTTTGAAATTCCAAGTGTCACTTCTCCATCATAACTTCGGATTGATTATCAAAAGATACAAGTTCTATCTAAATTATGATGTACCGATGATCACAAGTTTTAAGACAGTTTTTGAAGATCCAAATGTAGCCTATCTATCATAACTTCGGATGGATCATCAAAAGATATGAGCACTGTCCAACTCATGATGTCCTGATGATCTCAAGTTTCATGTCAGTTATTAAGATTCTTGTGTCGCCTCTCCATCATAACTTTGGATGGATGGTCAAATGATATAGGCCCTGTCAACCACATGATGTCCCGATGATCACAAGTTTTAATTTTGTTTTGAAAATCTAAATGTCGTCTCTCCAACATAACTTCGGATGGATGATCAAAAGATATAGGCTCTTTCCAACTCATGATGTCCCGCTGATCACATGTTTTGTGTCTGTTTTGAAGATCCAAGTGTCACCTCTCCATCTTAATTTCGGGTGGATGTTCAAAAGATGTAGACTCTGTGCAACTCATGTTATCCTGATGATCACAAGTTTCAAGTCAGTTTTTAATATCCAAGTGTCACCTTTCATCATAATTTCGAATGAATGATCAAAAGATATAGGCTCTGTCCAACTGATAATGTGCCGATGATCACAAGTTTTTAATCAGTTTTTGAAGATTAAACTGTTGCGTCGCCATCATAACTTTGAATTGATAGTCAAAAGGTATAGGCTCTATTCCAACTCATATGTCTCGATAATCATAAGTTTTAAGTCAGTTTTGAAGATCTTGGTGGGATCTCTCCATCATCTCACCTCTCCATCATAATTTCGGATGGATGATCAAAATATATTGTCTCTGTCCAACTAATGATGTCCCGATTATCAAAAGTTTTATGTCAGTTTTGACGATATAAGTGTCACCTCTCCTTACTTTTGATGGATAATTAAAAGATATAGGTTCTGTCCAACTCATGATGTCCCGAGGATCACAAGTTTTAAGTCAGTTTTGAAGATCCAAATGTCTCCTCTACATCATAGCGTCTAATGGATTATCAAAAGATGTAGGTTTCGTCCAACTCATGATGTCCCGCTGATTTCAAGTTTCAAGTCAGTTTTGAAGATCCAAGTATCATCTCTCCATCATAACTTCTGATGGATGATCAAAAGAAGATAGGCTCTCTCCAACTTATGATGTCCCGATGATCATAAGTTTTAAGTCAGTTTTGAAAATCCAAGTGTCACCTCTCCATCATAACTTCGGATTGATTATCGAAAGATACAAGTTCCGTCCAAATCATGATGTTCCGTTGATCACAAGTTTTAAGTCAGTTTTGAATATCCAAGTGTCGCGTCTCCATCATAACTTCGGATAGATGATGAAAAGATGTAGGCTCTATCCAACTAATGATGTCTTGATGATCACAGGGTTTGAGACAATTTTGATGATCCAAGTGTCACCTCTCCATCATAACTTCGGATGGATGATCAAAAGATATAGGCTTTGTCCAATTGATGAAGTCCCGATGATCACATGTTTTAAGTGTGTTTTGAACATCAAAGTGTCGTCTCTCCATCGTAACTTCAAATGGATGATGATATATGCTCTGTTGAACTCATGATATCCCAATGATCACAAGTGTAAAGTTAGTTTTGAAGATCCAAATATCGACTCTCCATCATTAGTTTGGATGCATAATCAAAAGATATAGGCTCTGTCCAACTGATGATGTTCTGATGCTCATAAGTTTTAATTCAGTTTTGAAGATCCAAATGTCACTTCCCTATCTTAACTTCGGATGGATGCTCAAAAGATATAGACTCTGTCCAACTCATGATGTCCTCATATCACAAGTTTCAAGTCAGTTTTTAAGATCCAAGTGTCGCCTCTCCATCATAACTTCAGATGGATGATCAAAAGATATAAGCATTGTCAAACACGTGTTGTCCCGATGATTACAAGTTTTATGTCTATTTTGAAAATCCAAATGTCGTCTCTCCATCATAACTTCGGATGGATGATCAAAAGATAAGGCTCTGTCCAACTCATGATGTCCCGATGATCTCAAGTTTCAAGTCAGTTTTGAAGATCCAAGTGTCGCGTCTCCATTATAAATTCGGTTGGATGATTAAAAGATGTATGATCTTTCCAACTCATGATGTTCCAATGATCACAAGTTTTACGTCCGTTTTGAAAATCTAAGTTTCATCTCTCCATCATAACTTCGGATAGATGATAAAAAGTTATAGGCTCGATTCAATTGATTATGTCCTGATGATCACAAGTTTTAATTCTCATTTTAGTATAATACTTTCGTTTTCTCTTTAAAAAATGCAATATTTATATTAAAAAAATCTCTATTTTGAGAAACACTCATTTTCTAGTGAATTCTCTCGTTTTCTTATTGAAACTCTTATTTTTATGAAAAACTCTTCTTTTCTTTTTTCTTTTTTAAAATTCTTCTTTTATTCATATCTTATTTCATTTGAAAAGTTCTCCTATTTTTTCTTTAAGGTGGTTTTTCTTCTAATAACCATCCTCTGTAGATGGAGGCACTTTTATAATGGTCGGTAAAGAAATTTGATTTTTTGAAAAATTTCATTTGTTTAAATCTTTTTCTTCAAGGTTCAAGGTATATAGGACCATGGGGTTTTCCATCCAAAGTCCATGTGAATCTAAGATTTTAGGGACCAAAAGTCATGGATTCACTTGGATCTTGGGTGGAGAAGCCCATGGACCGTTGGAATTCAGTTTTGAAGATCCAAATGTCACTTCCCAATCAGAACTTCGGATGGATGATCAAAAGATATAGGTTTTGTCCAACTTATGATGTCTTGATGTCACAAGTTTCAAGTCGGTTTCTAAGATCCAAGTGTTGCCTCTCCATCATAACTTCGGATGGATGATCAAAAGATATAAGCTTTGTCAAACACATGATGTCCCGATGATCACAAGTTTTGAGTAAGTTTTGAAGATCCAAGTGTCACCTCTCCATCTTAATTTCGGGTAGATGTTCAAAAGATGTAGGTTCTTTGCAACTCATGTTGTCCCGATGATCACAAATTTCAAGTCAGTTTTTATTATCCAAATGTCACCACTCCATAGTAATTTCAGATGGAAGATCAAAAGATATAGGCTCTATCGAACTGATGATGTTCTGATGATCAAAAGTTTTAAGTTAGTTTTAAAGATCTAAGTGTCATCTCTCCATCATAACTTCGGATGGATGATCAAAAGTTATAGGTTCTATTCAATTGATTATGTCCCAAAGATCACAAGTTTTAAGTCGGTTTTGAAGATCAAAACGTTGCGTCTCCATCATAACTTCGGATGGATGATCAAAGGATATAGGGTTGTCCAACTCATGATGTCCCAATGATCACAAGTTTTAAGTCAGTTTTGATGACCCTAGAGTCGTTTCTCCGTCATAACTTCAATTAAATAGATTATCAAAACACATATGCTCTATCCAACACGTGATGTCCCAAATCAGTTTTGATGATCCAAGTGTTGCGTCTCCAAGCTCTATTCCAACTCATGATTTCCCGATATTCATAAGTTTTATGTCACCTCTCCATCCTTACTTTAGATGGATGATTAAAAGATATAGGTTCTGTGCAACTCATGATGTCCCAATGATAACAAGTTTTATATCCGTCTTGAAGATCCAAGTGTCACCTCTCCTTCATAACTCCGGATTGATGATCGAAAGATATAGGCTTTGTCCAACTCATGATGTCTCGATGATCACAAGTTTTAAGTCAGTTTTGAAGATCAAGTGCCGCATCTCCATCATAAGTTCGGATGGATGATCAAAAGGTATAGGCTCTATTTCAACTCATAATTTCCCGATATTCATAAGTTGTAAGTCAGTTTTGTAGATCTCCATCATAATTTCGAATGGATGATCAAAAGATGTAGCATTTTTCCAACTAAAGATATCCCGATTGATACAAGTTTTAAGTCAGTTTTGAAAATCCATGTGTCACCTCTCTATCCTTACTTTAGATGGACGATTAAAAGATATAGGTTCTGTCGAACTCATAATGTCCCGATGATCACAAGTTTTAAGTCAATTTTGAAGATCCAAGTGTCGCGTCCCCATCATAACTTCGGATGGATGATCAAAAGATGTAGGCTCTTTCTAACTCATGATGTTCCGATAATCATATGTTTTAAGTCAGTTTTGAAGATTAAAGTTTCACCACTACATCATAATTTTAGATGGATGTTCGAAAGATGTAGGCTTTGTGCAACTCATGTTGTCCCCATGATCACAAATTTCAAGTCAGTTTTTAATATCCTAATGTCACCACTCCATCGTAATTTCGGATGGAGGACCAAAATATGTAGGCTCTGTCTAGCTGATGATGTTCCGATGATCAAAAGTTTTAAGTTAGTTTTGAAAATGCAAGTGTGATCTCTCCATTATAACTTCGGATGGATGATTGAAAGTTATAGGCTCTATTCAATTGATTATGTTCCGATGCTCACAAGTTTTAAGTCAGTTTTGAAGATCAAAGTGTCGTGTCTCCATCATAACTTCGGATGGATAATAGATATAGGCTCTATCTAACTCAAGATGTCTCAATGATCACAAGTTTTAAGTCGGTTTTGATGAACCTAGTTCATAACTTCAATTGATGATCAAAACATATATGCTCTATCCATCACGTGATGTCCCAAATCAATTTTGAAGATCCAAGGTTGCGTCTCCATCATAACTTTGGATGGATGATCAAAAGGTATTAGCTCTATTCCAACTCATGATTTGCCTATAATCATAAGTTTTAAGTCAGATTTGAATATCCAAGTGTCACATCTCCATTATAATTTTGTATGGATGATCAAAAGATTTAGGCTCTGTCCAACTAATGATATCCCAATTAATACAAGTTTTAAGTCTGTTTTGAAGATCTAAATATCACCTCTCCATCCTTACTTTAGATGGATGATTAAAAGATATAAGCTATGTCCAACTCTTGAAGTCCCGATGATCACAAGTTTTATGTCTGTTTTGAAGATCCAAGTGTCACTTCTCCATCATAACTTCGGATGAGTGATCAAAAGATATAGTCTTTGTCCAACTCATGATGTCCCGATGATCACAAGTTTTAAGTCATTTTTGAAGATCCAAGTGTCTGTCTCCATCGATATAGTCTTTGTCCAACTCATGATGTCCCGATGATCACAAGTTTTAAGTCATTTTTGAAGATCCAAGTGTCGTGTCTCCATCTTAAGTTCGAATGGATGATCAAAAGGTATAGGCTCTATTCCAACTTATGATTTTTCGATATTCATAAGTTTTAAGTCAGCTTTGAAGATCTCCATCATAATTTCGGATGGATGATCAAAAGATGTAGGTTTTTTCCAACTAAGGATATCTTAATTGATACAAGTTGTAAGTCAGTTTTGAAGATACATGTGTGACCTCTCCATCCTTACTTTAAATGGATGATTAAAAGATATAGGCTATGTCCAAGTCATGATGTCCCGATGATCACATGTTTTATTTTAGTTTTGAAGATCCAAGTGTTATCTCTCCATCATAACTTCGGATGGATGATCAAAAGATATAGGCTTTGTCTAACTCATGATGTCTCGAAAATCATAAGTTTTTAGTCTATTTTGAAATTCCAAGTTTCGCGTCTCCATCATAACTTCGAATGGATGATCAATAGATGTAGACTCTATCCAAATTATGATGTCCCGATGGTCACAAGTTTTAAGTCAGTTTTGAAGATCCAAGTGTCTCCTCTCCATAATAACTTTGGATGGATGATAAAAAATTATAGGCTCTGTCGGACCCATATTATCCCAATGATCACAAGTTTTAAGTCAGTTTTGATGACTCTAGTGTTGTCTCTCCATCATAACTTCGAATAGATTATCAAAACACATATGCACTATCCAACACGTGATGTCCCAAATCAATTTCAATGATCCAAGTGTTGCGTCTCCATCATAACTTTGGATGGATGATCAAAAGGTGTAAGCTCTATTCCAACTCTTGATTTCCCTATATTCAAAGTTTTAAGTCAGATTTGAATATCCAAGTGTCACCTCTCCATCATAATTTTGTATCGATGATCAAAAGATGTAGGATCTGTATCCAACTGATATCGCGATTAATACAAGTTTTAAGTTAGTTTTGAAGATCCAAGTATCGCCTCTCCATCTTTACTTTAGATGGATGATTAAAAGATATAGGTTATGTCCAAATCATAATGTTCCGATGATCACAAGTTTTATGTCCATTTTGAAGATTTAAGTGTCACCTTTCCATCATAACTTCGGATGGATGATAAAAAAATATAGACTTTGTCCAACTCCTGATGTCTCGATGATCACAAGTTTTATGTCAGTTTTGAAGATCCAAGTGTCGCGTCTCCATCGTAAGTTTGGATGGATGATCAAAAGGTATAGGATCTATTCCAACTCATGATTTTTTTATATTCATAAGTTTTAAATCAGTTATGAAGATCTCCATCATAATTTCAGATAGATGATCAAAAGATGTAGGATTTTTCCAACTAAGGATATCTCGATTGATAAAAGTTTTAAGTCAGTTTTGAAGATGCATGTGTCACCTCTCCATCCCTACTTTAGATGGATGATTAAAAGATATAGGCTCTGTCCAATTCATGATGTCCTCCGGTGATGACAAGTTTTAAGTCTGTTTTGAAGATCAAAGTGTCTCTTAATCATAACTTCGGATAGAGGATCAAAAGATATAGGCTTTGTTCAATACATGATGTCCCGATGATCACAAGTTTTAAGTCTGTTTTGAAAATCCAAATGTCGCGTTTTCATCATAACTTCGGATGGATGATCAAAAGATGTAGGCGCTATTTATATCATGATGTCCCGATGTTCACAAGTTTTAAGTCAGTTTTAAAGATCTAAGTGTCTCCTCTCCATATTAACTTTTGATGGATGATCATAAGGTATAGGCTCTGTCCAACCCATGATGTCCCAATGATCACAAATTTGAAGTCAGTTTTGATGATCAAAGTGTCACATCTCCATCATAACTTCGGATGGATGTTCAAAAAATGTTGCCTCTGTGCAAATCATGTTGTCCTGATGGTCCAAGTTTTTCAAGTTAGTTTTTAACATCCAAGTGTCACCTCTCTATCATAATTTCTGATGGATGATCAAAAGATATAGGCTCTGTCCAACTGATGATGTCCCGATGATCACAAGTTTTAAGTCAGTTTTGAAGATCTAAGTGTTGCCTCTACATCATAACATCGGATGGATAATTGAAAGATGTAGGCTATGTCCAACTCATGATGTCCCGCTGATTTTAATTTTCTTGACAGTTTTGAAGTTCCAAGTGTCTCTTGTCCATCATAATTTCGGATGGATGATCAAAAGTTATAGGCTCTGTCCAAGTGATGATATCCCCGATGATCACAAGTTTTAATTTAGTTTTGATGATCTAAGTGTCGTCTCTCCTTCGTAACTTCGAATTGATGTTCAAAAGATATAGGCTCAATCCAATTTATTATGTCCCGATGTTCATAAGTTTCAAGACAGTTTTGAAGATCTAATGTCGCCTCTCCATCATAACTTTGGATGGATGATCAAAAGATATAGATTCTGTCTAACTGATGATGTGCCGATAATCACAAGTTTTAAGTCAATTTTGAAGATCTAAGTGCAATTCTAAATCATAATTTTGGACGGATGATCAAAAGATGTAGGCAATGTCCAACTCATGATGTTTCTTTGATCCTAAGTTTCATGTCAGTTTTGAATATCCAAATGTTTCGTCTCCATCATAACTTCGGATGGATGATCAAAAGTTTCATTATAATTTGAAATTCAACTTTAAATGATTTGTAGGATACTTGTTCAAAAGCTTGTCATTGCCCATTTTTGGATTGGGCTCAATTGATTTTGGAAGGGCATCCAAGCAACATCATCATTTAAGTTGTGAGGACCACTTTTAAATATCTCAAATAAGATTGAAATCTATTTTTTTGGGATATTCAGAGGATAGCTGTATCGATGCTCAATTTTGTTTAGTTTCCAAAGATGGGATGAGCATCCAAAGAACAACATGATGTTTGTGGTGTATGGCCGTACATGGATATTTCATATAGGGTTGCAAATTTATTCCTAGCAAAGGTCAGTAGGAATCAACATATATGTGATTTGTAGATTTTAAATACCCCAAGGTTGGACAACCTCGCTGCTTGTTGCACATGCGATAGTTTGGATCTGTTTATGGTTGAACGGAAGAAGTTCCTCTCGAGTTGGTGCAGGAGGTGCCTCCAACCTATGCTACTTCTCTAGATGAGCAAACCCTAACAAACAAAGGCTGGGCCATTTGGCTGAGCGTCAATTCATGCTCCACATGCACTTGTTGACCTGTTCAAATTAGTGGAACAAAGAAAACTTCTCCGAGAAATCTAGTCCCGAAGACCGTACTATTAGATACGCTCATGCTCGTGCTTCTTTCGAGTGAGATATCCATCCCAAGCAACCATCTCTTGGCATTCTTATATCCGTCAAAACTTGTTCTACTACCGCTCCACTGTTAATCTGATCCTCTAGGTAAGGATACTAGATTTGTTTGAATTACATATTAGTATCAAAGTTGTTGGAGAGAGCACAATTTTGTTCAAGTCCATTAGTTGGGGATGTGCGTGAAACAATGATGTAGTTTATGAGTGTAAGAAAGAATTTATGAAAACGAGAATCCATTTTTGTCTACTATTAAGTGGAAATCAATGAAATGCCCAATTTTGTTTTAGGTTCATTGGTTGGAGATGGACATTTTCACAATGGCATCATCAATCTGGTGGAAGTAGGATCACTATTTAGTTCGAAGACTAGAAAACTTGAGTAGCCCGATTTGAAAGAAATTGGGCTTGCTCTTTATTTTGAGTTCAAAGAGATTTCTTGAAATTCAACTTTAGATAGGTTATAGAATTTATGATAACGATAATCGATTGATCTACTATTATGTGGAAATCAATAAAATGCCCAATTTTGGTTTAGGTTTATGGGTTGGGGATGGGCATTTCAGCAATGACATCTTCAATCTGGTGGAAGTGGGGATCACTATTTTGTTCGAAGATCGAAAAGTATTACTAGCCCGATTTGAAAGAAATGGGCTTGACACTTAATTTTGCGTTCAAAGAGATTTCATGAAATTCAACTTTAAATGAGTTGTTGAATATTAGTTCAAAAGCTTGTTAATGCCCATTTTTTGTTTATGTCCATCGATTTGGGGAGGGCATCTAAAAAAGAAGGTTTCTATTGTTTTTTGCTTTAGTTTCAAAAGCAGACTGCATAGTTGTCAAGTGCTTACAGTTGCAACCATAAAGGTTGTAGACCCAAGTCATGTTGCCATCAGTAGGAGAGTCTCTTTCATTCTTCTTTCAAACGAAGCCACTGTCCCTGTCTTCTTGTCATCATTATTGCAGATAATGGAGTTGGCTTTTTTATTCTACTTTTCCACTTATCTCCATATATGGTTCTCTCTCTCCGCGACTATGCAATGTATCACATCTCACTACTTCATTTCAAGTCTCTTTGGTCATTCTGTTCTTGATAATTTTTCTATACACACTTTCATATTGGAGGCTATTTTCCATCAGCATACATCTCCATGTCTTTTACATGTTCGTGTATGCATGTATATATGTATGCCTGCTGACCTAGATACTTAGGATGTGATCTTATGATGATCATAATCAGATTGTAAATGTGATTTTGTATTGAATGCTTTGAAAATCTTTCCTCTTTGGAGCTTCCATATTGGCACAAATGAATGTGTGCCTCATAATTGATACCTTTTCACAAAAAGTAGACCTAGTCTCTCATAATAATTATCCATACATCAACTAGAGACCTATTAATCTGTTATTAATCCAAGATTTTCAAGGAACTCACACCTACCCCCCACCCACCTACTGACACATCCACTCGTGCAATTTTCAAGTCGAAAACTACATTTCCCTGGTTACTGTAAAGCCACAGACCCATACCCATGTTTTGATGAATGGTTGTTTCATGGAGGAAGGAGGGTTGATAAAGTGTACAGGAGGTTTACGTTGATGAGCGTTATTTGAATAACTTGGCTTAGGAACAAGGGCAGAGACATTTCTGAAGTTGTGGTTGCAGTAAAGTTCTTGGTTGCTTCGTCGATAATAGCTGTTCCAAGATATTCTGATGCTGGTAATACAGATTTAGTTGGATGATTGGTATGCAGTTTCTGGGTGCTTATTCAAGGAAAGGGGAACTAAGACTATGAGTTGGACTCCATGCAGAAAGCCATCTCAAAGCAAATGTTGATGGGAGCAGCACGAGTGAGTGTGGGAAAGCTGTGTATTGTGGTATAATTTGTAACCCAGACGCAGAAATTTTGAAGTACTTGGGACAGCTGCCTTCTTGCCAAGCTATTGAAGTTGAATTATTTGCTTTACAGAAGGGGATGAAAGAATTGGAGGGATCTAGAGGGGATGTGGTAGGATAGAGGATCAGATTGTCCGTGGTGTTATCTAGACAAGAAATTATTAGAAAATCATTATGGAAAAGGAGCAGCAGGTTTAGAAAATCATTATTCAAATATGTAAATGTTTTTTTTTTTTGGTCCTCCTTCTTGTCTATTGTTTTCTTTTAATGCAATTTGTTTTTTTGTCGGAGTTGCTTGGAGCATGTCGAAGGATCTGAACCTTTTATCTAACGCATGGATGACAAGTGGCAGCATGAAATTTATGGTATCTTCCTTCCCTTGCCATCCTTTGGACTCTTTGGAAGGATGGAACAATAGTCTTCTGAAAAAAAAAAAAAAGCCCCAAAAGATTTGCATAGGTTATTCTATTGTTACGGATATGGTAGCATGTTATCTCGCATAGGGTAGCTCAAATGGTAGGTACTTGTGGCTCAGAAACTAGAGGTTCTAGGTTTGAGTCCTGTAGTCACCCATGATTTGCGAGGGGTTGCATACAACTGGAGTTTTATCCCTTGTCCTTGTACTCAGAGAGAGATGGGGGTCTTGGGGTCATTTGTCATAAAAAAAGAAAAAGAATACATTGGCATATCCTGATTTTAGAGGGATTAGCATATCTGATATGGAGTAGCAACCATCTCTTGATGTAAATTAAAGCTCAACGCTAATGGAGTTCCATTCTAGAAGTTAAAGCTTGGTTTGGAGGGTCATTTTTCAATGCATATTCTGAAGTCCTTTGTGGGGCTCTGTTCAATTGTCAATGTGCTAATGTAGCTGAGCTATATGTTCATATCTGAAGATATACTCTTCGTGGGATATGTACAGAGTAAGGTCCTACCGTTTAAACTCAGCATGTGTGTAGGGAGGCGTGCACATGCCCCAAAGGTCTAGTCGGGCGAGACACCTGGACAGCTTCGGTTCCAATGGTCACAAGTTTTAAATCAGTTTTGTAGATCCAAGTGTCATCTTTTCGTCATAACTTCAGATGGATAATCAAAAGATGTAGGTTCTATCCAACTTATGATTACAAGTTTTAAGTCAGTTTTGACTTTTGCACCCACTGAAATTTCAATTATTTGGTCTCCTTTAATCATGATCAATTCATAAAACGGCAAGTGTTACCCTTTATTTTTACTGTCATGATCGGGTGCTACTGCTCCATATCTTTACGAGTCTTCTTATTCTTCAGGAGACTCGAGCCTAAGGTCTTGGTATCTCTATCTGTAACAGCTGACATTTAGCAAAGGTGAAGTGTACAAAGCCCTTCTCTCTGATTGCGGAGATAGAAGTGTGTCTTTTATATTGTTGCCATGTTTTTCAGTTGAAGAAGACAATCGAGACTGTCTTTTGATCAATTTGAAAACAAGGAGCTGGTATGATTGATCTGTTGCACATCTGAACCTTTCTAGTATCATTTATTCTTGGATCCATTAATTTTTTTAGGAACGTAGGATGGACCATTTGATGAATATTTGATGAATACTAATTTTTTCTAGAATCTCTTAAGAAAAAATTAGTATTTTTAATATTAAAAATTTCAGTTTAATCATTTTATTTAAAATATATAGCTACTTGATTGTACTAATAGAATATGAAGTTATATATACTAAGAAATATCTATTTTATTTGTATAAATAATTTAGAAAAAGTATATTTGAATATTTTTCATAATCAATATAATGACAATTTATATCTCATAAATTAAAATATACAGAAACTAACAATATCATTAAAACCAAACGAGTCAAACAATACACAGAACAATATGAAATTTACTCTAAATATATCATATAATCATTTTGCAAAGTAACATAAAATAATAAGATATATAAATCTACCCACTTATTAATTCATAGTTGAAAGGATCAGGAACATCAAGGGAAAACACTTTTTGGTACGTGAAATCATGAGAAGACTCTGCTGTTAAACTAGGGGTGACCGAAGTAGTGAAGGAACAAGATTTCCGGAAGCCTTCAAAGAAAAGAGGATATCTGACGACTGAAATGCAATGTTGTTGGCAACACATGTATTAATGTATATTGTTATTAAAAATTCCATCTATTAACAAATGGGAGAAAATAGAAGTTGTATTAATTTTTTGTATATAATATTTAATAGAAAATTTTATTTCAATAAAAACACATGAAAAGTTCAAAGTCTAAAAACCATAGCTCACAAAACAATATGCTTGAGTGATTGAGCCTCGATTTCTATCCTCAATTTTAATTGGGTTTAGATTTAGACATGAGATGTGATTATTAATTTTAAGAAATGAATTTTTACGTGATAATTTGAAGACGAAGCATTTTATTTAAAATTTATAACTACTTGATTTATACTATAAAATATAGAGTGATTCATCTTGACAACTATCTATTTTATTTACATAAATCAAATAGAAAAACATTTAAATATAATTTTTTTTTTCATAATCAATATAATGACAATTTAATTTTCATAAAATTAAAATATGCAGAAAATAATATTATTATTAGAACTAAACAAGTTAAAAGAGTTCAATACTCAATAATGTCATATCAGATTATTGTAATTAGTCCGGATATTTAATTTGAGAAATTTTAAAAATATACAGTGCTTAAAAAATAACTTTGAAATTTTTAAAAAAATCGATTCATTCAATCGTTCACCCGATTCATTCATTCGAACGAATTGATTTAAAAGGGGATTCGTTCGAACGAATCAAAATTCGATGGGTTGCGTCCATTCATTCGAACGAATGACAAAATGGACTGAGAATTCATTCGAACGAATGGAAATGCAGGGGCAAAATGGTAATTAGCTATGGGCACTCAGAAACGGATATGTAGAGGCAGAAAATCCAGGTGTGTAAACGGAGATCCAAAATTTATCATAGAATAATGGCTTAAGTAAACGTTGAAAACTTTTCTTTCCATCGTACTCATATTTTTTAACAATGTTTTTTTCCAACTTTTATTCCCATTAACTATCTAAGATAAAGTTAGATGAGAAATGGTCAATATGAATTGAACTATAGAATGACGTAATTGACCTGATGTTGAAACATTGAATTTTTGAACAACATAATTGGCCCCACAAGAAAATAACAAATTGACCCTCCAAGAAAATAATTGTAGTGCACTGGATGTTACGTGACACCAAACTCAAGAGGTGCGCTTAACTTGAGAGTCAATAGTGGGGTATTGTAATTGAGCCTAAGTAAAACATGAATATGATTGAAATGTCAATCAACACTCAAATTACTTGACGTAAACAATGTTCTTTTATATTTTTAACCTTTATGAAAAGCGACAAAAAAACTCTAGCTTTTGGAAAAAATGATAAGACAATGGATGGCTATTTAGATACTCGATTTTTCTGTTAGGAGACACTTTTCTTTGAAATTTAAGATGAAATTACTATTTTGTCTTTCCAATTTTGAAAAATCTTTCATAGTACATCAGAAGGGCAAAATGATAATTTCACTCTAAATTTTGAAAAAGAGTGTCACTTAGCAAAAAAAAGTCGAATGTCTAAATAATTACCCTAAGAAAATTTATAATCATCTTTCAAGAAAGAAGTAAAGGTTCCAACAGTGAATCAATTCAACTCAGGTTAAATAAATAAAAATTTTGTTTATGTATATCTAAAATAATTTTGTTTGAGTGGAGTAATCAGACTCTCACCATATTAGAGACCATATTATAAAATATAAATACTCCACAAAAAGATATCTGAAATCGAATTGAATCTATGTCAGATGTAACTGAAGGGGAGACACGACTTCTAATTGCCCCTAAATTAGGGGTGACCGAAGTAGTGAAGGAAATCTTGGCAAGATTTCCTGAAGCCTTTAATGAAAAGAGGATATCTGACGACTGAAATGCAATGTTGTTGGCAATACATGTATTAATGTATATTGTTATTAAAAATTCCATCTATTAACAAATGGGAGAAAATAAAAGTTGTATTAATTTTTTGTATATAATATTTAATAGAAAATTTTATTTCAATAAAAACACATGAAAAGTTCAAAGTCTAAAAACCATAGCTCACAAAACAATATGCTTGAGTGATTGAGCCTCGATTTCTATCCTCAATTTTAATTGGGTTTAGATTTAGACATGAGATGTGATTATTAATTTTAAGAAATGAATTTTTACGTGATAATTTGAAGACGAAGCATTTTATTTAAAATTTATAACTACTTGATTTATACTATAAAATATAGAGTGATTCATCTTAACAACTATCTATTTTATTTACATAAATCAAATAGAAAAACATTTAAATATAATTTTTTTTTTCATAATCAATATAATGACAATTTAATTTTCATAAAATTAAAATATGCAGAAAATAATATTATTATTAGAACTAAACAAGTTAAAAGAGTTTAATACTCAATAATGTCATATTAGAGTTTTAATTTGAGTAGCTTGAATAGTTTATTACACGCTGATGTGAAGTTAGAATTTTGGTTTGAAGAGCTTGAGTTATAATGATATAGAGCTGGAGTATGAATGTTGGTAACTTGGTATACATCTTAAAACATTTTTTATTGATGATTTTGGATCACTGATATAAATTTAGAATGTAGTTTATTAGCATTCTTTTTTTATTTTACATGTGGGACATCGCCGGATACCCAGCATAAAAATCTCATGAGTGAGCCCATTATCCATAGGGTACAAAGGTTCGGTCATGCGAACTTTAAATGAAAAAAAAAATGTTTGATATGTTGTGAATAACTACGTACGACTAAATTGAATTCATTAAAAACTTATTCAACTACTTTGATAGGTGCAACAACCATGTTTAAATGGACCTAATTCAACTACTTTGATAGGTGCAACTACCATGTTTAAATGGACCTAAGTACATCTGGTAATGACATTAATGCAAAACCAGACAAGCAAGTTGAATCTACTCATTCTTTTTACCATACTCATTATTTCCCCTTATTTTTTACATTTATCCCTTATTTACCATTCATTTCTCACCGTCCAATGTCCCAACCACCTCATTATTAAATAAAGTATTATATATACAAGTGCGTCGACTAAAATAGTCTAAGGCTGCATTTGGATGGGGGTAAGAGGAGGTAACCCCCCAGTTACCTTTTGTTACCTTCGTTTGGTAAAAAGGGAGAAGGGTAAAAATTCAAATTTTTACCCCTCTTGTCTCCCTTTTGAATACCCCCATGGGGCAAGCCCCTCCTTACCCTCCCTTTTGCTCATGAGAATTTTTTTTTTTTTACATTTTATTTATTTATTTATTTTGGTGAGCACTTGGCTCTTTTTTTTTTTTTTTTTTAAAGCACTCCATTATTTTCATTTGATAAATTTCATATCACCAAACAACAAATTATATTTTTTTTATAAAGAAATATGAAGAATTTTTTTATTCATATATTGAAATTTAAAATAATAATAGTGGTTTTTTATTTATTTTTTATTTTTTAAGGAAACCTTTCCCCTATTTATCCCGTGTCCTTCCTCTATTTTTCAATTATATATTATATAATTTTCTAAAATGTATTTTTCAAAATGTTTTATTTTTAAGGGGTGATTCTGTCGAAATTTCGATAGGGTATTAAAACTCTGAAAATTTTGAGATTCATGATAATCTCTTTTAGGGTAATTAACAATTTTTTCTGTTAGAAGATTATTTTAAAAATGTGTCAACATTTTCAACGTGATGCATTTGGGTGAGGGGTAAATTTTTACAGGAGTTACCCTTGAGTAGGGGTAAACTGACATATTAACAATTTTATGAGAATTAATAATTTTATTAAATCTATATAATATAAAAATAAAATTTCTGTAATATTTTCAACATGATGCATTTGGGTGAGGGTTAAATTTTTACAGGGGTTACCCTTGAGTAGGGGTAATTGTAAGTAGGGGTAAACTGACATATTAACAATTTTATGATAATTAATAATTTTATTAAAACTATATAATATAAAAATAAAATTTCTGCAATATTTTCAACGTGATGCATTTTAGTGAGGGGTAAATTTTTACAGAGGTTATCCTTGAGTAGGGGTAATTGTACGTAAGGGTAAAATGACATATTAACAATTTTATGAGAATTAATAATTTTATTAAATCTATATAATATAAAAATAAAATTTCTGCAACATTTTCAACGTGATGCATTTGGGTGAGGGGTAAATTTTTACAAGAGTTACCCTTGAGCAGGGGTAATTGTAAGTAGGGGTAAACTGACATATTAACAATTTTATAAGAATTAATAATTTTATTAAATCTATATAATATAAAAATAAAATTTCTGCAACATTTTCAATGTGATGCATTTAGGTGAGGGGTAAATTTTTACAGGGGTTACCCTTAAGCAGGGGTAATTGTAAGTAGGGGTAAACTGACATATTAACAAATTTATGAGAATTAATAATTTTATTAAATTTATATAATAAAAAAATAAAATTTCTGTAACATTTTCAACGTGATGCAGTTTAGTGCGGGGTAAATTTTTACAGGAGTTACCCTTGAGTAGGGGTAATTGTACGTAGAGGTAAACTGATATATTAACAATTTTATGAGAATTAATAATTTTATTAAATTTATATAATATAAAAATAAAATTTCTGTAACGTTTTCAAAGTGATGCAGTTTAGTGCGGGGTAAATTTTTACAGGGGTTACCCTTGAGTAGGGGTAATTGTACGTAGAGGTGAACTGACATATTAACAATTTTATGAGAATTAATAATTTTATTAAATCTATATAATATAAAAATAAAATTTCTGTAACATTTTCAAAGTGATGCATTTGGGTGTGGGGTAAATTTTTATAGGGGTTACCCTTGAATAGAGGTAAGCTGACATATTAACAATTTTATGAGAATTAATATTTTTATTAAATTCATATAATATAAATAATAATAATTATAATTTTTATGAAGAGATGTGTTGATATTTTTTATTTATTTATTGGGATTTAAAATAGTAATATAAAAAAAATCTTTATTTATTTTTTTAATATTAGAATGTAAGTGTTCATTTTAAATTATAATTATGAAAAATAATTTATAAAAATTAGATAATATTATTATAAGTTATATTATTAGAATTTACTCTATGAATATTATTTAATAATTATGTTTTATAAAAAAAATAAAAAAATATTAATATATCAGGTTACCCTTACTTTTAGTTACCAAAAAAGATTTTTTACCCTTAACGTAAGGTTTTACTTTACCATTGGAATTACCAAAAAAGATAAGAGTAATTCCAGTTTAAGGGTCACCCCTGTAAAAATTACCCCCCATCCAAACGCAGCCTAAGTCTTTGAGACCACTTTTATTGACAACATATCATTATACCATTTGAATGTGAACATAACAAGGGAGTTGGATGTTATTAGTTCTGTGTAATCTTTTAATAATCCACCTATTTTAAAATAGGTGTCTTATATGTATTTTAGAATTATTTTAAATTATTTATCATATTCTTTTATTTTTAACATTAAATCAAAGGTTTAATATTTTTTATTAACTTTAAAATCACCTTCTAGCGTTGTAGAAAGACAGTCTTCTTTTATAAACTTTGACTTATTTATATGCGTTATTATATTATTATTTCCACTTCCAATGTTAATTATCTGGAATCATGCATTACTGCATAGTTAAAAAAATATTATTGAGCAGTAACTACACAATGAGTGCCGTTCAAATTTCTTTTTTTTTTTATCAGTTTGTACTGACTTAGAGAATCTATTAATAGGCTTTTGGTACACTCCGTTTGAAAATGATTCTTGTGAAATAAAAAATTATGTAATAAGATAAATATTTTGAGATGGAGAAGTATATTTTAATGGTGAAAATCAAGTCTATCTTTTCTAATGTATTCAAAGCTTTAGTGTCCAAATCTTTAGCTAAAAAAATAAAAATGATTATATTTGCAACTTTGATATGTTGTCAATAACTAACAACCAACCACTAAATTGAAGAACTTATTCCAACAACCACATTTAAATGGACCTAAGTACATCTGGTAAGGACATTAATTGCAAAACCTGACATTTAGCAAGTTGAATCCACTTGTTATGTTCTTCTTTTACCACAGTCATTATTTCCCCTTGATTTTTACCATTTCTCCCTTATTTACCATTCATTTCTCACTGTCCCAAGACCCAACTACCTCATTCTTACCAACCCAAATCTTTCAAAAGTGGTGTGTCCTCTCTCTCTTTTCTTTTCTCTCATCTAAACTTGTTCTTTTCTTAACTTGATTGCCATTAGATTTAATTTAGAGAATGTTAGTTTTTCAAACTTAAATTTTCTTTTAAGATTTTACACGCCTAAGATGTGAGAATTTTCTAATTTTTCATGCTCTTGGAAAACATGACATTGATATTGTGGTTAGGATTTAATACATCTTAATAGTTTATGATATGTTGGATTTAAATTACACTAATTGAATTTCAATAATTAGAGTCATTTATATATTTGGTATACATCTTAAAACATTTTTAATTGATGATTTGGATCACTCATATAAATTTAGAATGTATTTTATTAGCATTCTTATTTAACTAATGATTTTTTTCCTCTAACTTATGTATGAATGTGATTGAATTCACAAAATTGTGTTTAATGGAAAAACGAAGGGGATTGATTAGAGGTAGCGATCCTCTCACGGGTGTTTTGTGTAATCCAACACCGGATTTAAGGGATTATCCATTTTACCCTTCCACTACGATACAAATCGGCTCACTGACTAAATCACTGAATTTTTTTTAAATGCTTTCGTATGGAAGTAGAAGGGTAAAATGAGCAATAATCTAAAACCCGTGTCTCGTTATACAAAATGCCTGTGAGAGAATCGCTATCTATTGATTAGTGCACCAACACTTTTATTTTTGGTTTTATCCAATATAACTGAGTCCTTTTATGACTTTGCCAACTAAGTCCTTCATAAATCTCTAGATCCCCCTCTATATGAGACTCGTTCGCAGCTCCAACAATGATCACATATAATTCATAAAATTACTGTTTTGAAAGTTGATTTGGACAATTAAGGAGAAATTATATTTTGGTAAAACTAATAATTAAAAACAAATTTCTGAAAGTTTTTTAAAAATTGTATTGTAGATTCAAATCGT
Source organism: Chimonanthus salicifolius (assembly GCA_013350335.1). Taxonomy (NCBI): domain Eukaryota; kingdom Viridiplantae; phylum Streptophyta; class Magnoliopsida; order Laurales; family Calycanthaceae; genus Chimonanthus; species Chimonanthus salicifolius. Next base: position 65,009,009 of record CM023538.1, on the reverse strand, counting down.
ATTCTTTAGAAGTTATATCTAAAGATTCAAATCATAAAATATAAGATTTTAACAATAATTGTATACGGAAAAAAGATTTTTCTAAAAACATTTTGAAATGATCCACGAGAAGAAGACCACTTTTGCATTTGGGCCTTATTGTCATCGATCATGGAAGGACAGTGTCTACAACTCTTCAACCGTAGACATGCCCCACGCTCGTGGTAATTTTAATTTTTTACATGCCATGATATTAAAAGTTCCTCTTAAGAAAATTGACCTTCTTGATATTTTTTTGGGAAAAAAATTGATAATAGAAAATGTCTATCATACTTGGATTTTTGTTAATAAAAAAGATTAGTGTATTTTTTTATTATATAGATGATGGTAAGTGAACAAAAAAGATAAGTTTAGTGCCTATATTATGCTATTTATGTAATGATGCAAAGTTTTATTTTCAATTTATGCATATGTTAATGATCTTTTTATATTAATTTATGTATTAAATGTCATACTTAAAATTGTAGATGAAATAGTTATTTAATGATTTCATGTTGATGTTAAAAATGAAGATTTAGTATAAATTAATAAATTTTCTTTTTCAAGAAACTCGACTCTTTCAAGAAGTTGCTAAACTAGAATTTACAAGATTGTGTTGAATAGAAAAAGAATTATGGTCTTTTATTTTTATATCACATTTTTTATAAGAAATTTTCTAAAAATAACTAATAACTAAAAAAAAAATCACTAAGTTAGTTTCTTAAATCAAATTGAATAACTTAGAGTTCTAATTTTATTAAAAATAGTAAAAATGAAAATTTTAAGATGGAATATTATATATTGACAAGTGTGCCACTAGAATACTCAAAGACCACTCTTGTTGTCAGTGTATAATTACACCCTTTGAATGTGAAGATAATAAGGGACTTGGATGTTAGTAGCTGGTCGTAATTTTTTAATATATATTTGTTTTTTTTTTAAGATTCGAAAGTGTTGAGGCATCGAAGTGGGTAAAAACTCTTCTAAATTTCTGTTTCCTTTACTTGTCAAAAGCTTCAGTGTCAAATGTCAATTAATACGTACTACTAAATTGAATTCATACCGTGGGTGCAACTACCACATTTAAATATTGAAGACCAATGAGTCCAAGGTATGCAGTAAGCTCGTAGAAATAATAAATGTCAAATTTAATTATAAATATCAAATTGAAGTTAAAGAGAAAACTAGTATTTTTAACGTTAAAAATCTCAGTTTAATCATTTCATTTAAAATATATAACTACTTGATATATACCAATAAAATATAAAGTAATATATACTATGAACATTCTATTTTATTTGTATAAATTAATTAGAAAAACATTTGAATAATTTTTTTCATAATCAATATAATGACAATTTAAGTTTTATAAAATTAAAATATAGAGAAAATAACAATATTATTAAAACCAAACGAGTCAAAGAAGTTTGTTACTCGATAAAATCACATTATAGTATACGTTTGAAACTTTGAAATTTGAATAGCTTCCCCTTCATTTTTACCATTTATCTCCTTTTTACCATTCATTTTTCACTAATTGCGGGGTAAAATCGTCGTTGTCTCTCTTTCTCTTTTGTCTTATATCTCATGAAAGCTTGTCATTTTTCCTGACTTACATTGCCATTAAATTTTAATTAGAGAATATTTTTTTTCAAACTTAATTTTTTTTAAGATTTTACTGACGTAAGTTGTGAGATTTTACTATAAGCTATGCCTTTCCACTGATAACTTTAAGTAAACATAAATTTAATATTGAAATCAGTGCATTTTAAATTTTAGAAAGCCGAGTGAATCAAATTCAAATTCCCAATTATAATTGGGAAGGAGAATCTTATTTAAGATTCAGTAAAAAGTTAAAAATGAAATTAGAAAGTTGGGCTTAATTAAATTAAGACAAATTCAACGATGAACTGTTATATGATTCTATTGTAATAATAAAGGTCCACACCCTTATTAAAGAATTTTTTAAATGAAAATTTTGAAAAAAAATATTTGTTGAACGAAAAAACTTAAAATAGAAAGTGACAAGTGTTTAAGAATAAATTCAGATCAAATATATATAAATTTATACCAATTAAAATTGAATTGCTAAAAGATTAAATTCAATGAGCTTAGACACTTACAAGTTAGAGTCGCCTAAGCTATATTAAACCATTACAAGTTGATTGTAAATTAAACGGGGAGAAATTCTCCAATGCAGAGACTATTTTCAATTTTTCATATTCTATCTTTGATTTATTAAGCACAAGTCAAACATAAGTAAAGATTCTTCTAAGCTAATCCATTTTTATTGCTTGGATTTTTTAGACTTTCAAAAGCTTGATTCTAAATTTTTTTAATAGAATTTTTTTACGGACACTTAAAGCTTGGATCTAGGCCTATTTATTTTATTTTTATGTAAAATTTATTAAATTGATAACCTTTTGAACTATCTATGTTTTTATAATAATGTAAATTAACATTGAGAATTTTATTATTCATTACATCATATATCCTACATCAAAATTCTTATTAATGTCAAATCAATTTAATTGCACACAAATTAAAATAATAAGGTCCAAAAGTCATACATTCTTTGTCAAAAGTGTTAAAAAAAATTGTGGAGCAACCTCATCAACCTTGTTGAGTAATGTTTAATTTAGAATTGGTTATTTATCAATTGGCTTGGTCCGACCAACTCTCATTTGGGTTTGGGTTTGGGTCACTAACCTCTAATGCCCTGACCTCATTCCCTAGTATATACTCTTTTAAAAATAATTCGTTTGAATTTGCCAAATCCATTTTCTATTTAGGCCTTTTGCTCCTTTTAAAAAAATACAAAATTATAAAATAAATATGCTTAAATCTCATGATTTCCCCCATTCCTACAAAATCAAATATGTATCACAAGCAATATTAATATAAGACACAAAAAAAATACAATATACAAAATAATATGAAATTTACTTTAAATATATCATATAATCATTTTGCAAAATAACATAAAACAATAAGAAATATAAATACATACTCCAAGAAAGGAGACAAAAAGCCAAATAAATTCTATAGTCATTTATTCATATTTTGATCTAATCATGTCTGAATCTAATAACTAATTATCTACTTTATATAAATAAATAGAGTACATAGGTATTCATATTATATTATCCATTAAACTACAAATTAAGAGATAGCATTACAAGTGAGATATCGCTAAATTTTATTAATTTAATTATGAGTTTTTTTCAATCTAATTGCAATTTTTGTACTTTATAATGTATTTTTTCATACAAGTATTAAAATTAGTTTTTTGGAAGTCACTATTAAGCTTTTTTAAAGTCTCATTAATTATATATGTTGTTGGATCTTTACTTCTTTTTTTTTATAATAAATTTTAACTCTGTATTAATCTGATTTTTCTTTTATCAGATTATGAATGTTGGTTGGTGTACATATTAAAACATTTTTTTTATGATTTTGGATCACTGATATAAATTTAGAATATAGTTTATTAGCGTTCTTTTTTGAATTTATATGTGGAAAATTGAAGGATAAAATCTCATGAGTGAGTTCACAATCTTAGGATACACCAAAGTTAAGCAATCGACTCGAAATGATAAAAAAATGATTTGATATGTTGTGAATAACTACCCACCACTAAATTGAATTCATTATAAAAAAAAAAAACTTATTCCAACTACTCTGATAGAGTGCAACTGCCTCGTTTAAATGGACCTAAGTACATCTGGTAATGACATTAATGCAAAACCGACAAGCAAGTTGAATCTACTCATTCTTTTTACCATACTCATTATTTCCCCTTATTTTTTACATTTATCCCTTATTTACCATTCATTTCTCACCGTCTAATGTTCCATTGACAATATATCATTGTACCATTTGAATGTGAAGATAATAAGGGAGTTGGATGTTATTAGTTCTGTGTAATTTTTTAATAATTCACCAATTAGTAGTTATCTTATATGTATTTTAGAATTATTTTAAATTATTTATCATATTCTTTTATTTTTAACATTAAATCAAAGGTTTAATATTTTTTATTAACTTTAAAATCACCCCTTCTAGCGTTGTAGAAAGACGGTCTTCTTTTATAAACTTTGACTTGTTTATATGCGTTATTATATTATTATTTCCACTTCCAATGTTAATTATTTGGAATCATGGATTACTGCATAGTTAAAAAAATATTTTTGAGCAGTAACTACACAATGAGTGCCGCTCAAATTTCTTTTTTTTTTTTTATCAGTTTGTACTGACTTAGAGAATCTATTAATAGGCTTTTGGTACACTCCGTTTGAAAATGATTCTTGTGAAATAAAAAATTCTGTAATAAGATAAATATTTTGAGACGGAGGAGTATATTTTAATGGTGAAAATCAAGTCTATCTTTTCTAATGTATTCAAAGCTTTAGTGTCCAAATCTTTAGCTAAAAAAATAAAAATGATTATATTTGCAACTTTGATATGTTGCCAATAACTAACTACCAATCACTAAATTGAAGAACTTATTCCAACAACCACATTTAAATGGACCTAAGTACATCTGGTAAGGACATTAATGCAAAACCTGACATTAATCCACTCGTTATCTTCTTCTTTTACCACAGTCATTATTTCCCCTTGATTTTTACCATTTCTCCCTTATTTACCATTCATTTCTCACTGTTACCATTCATTTCTCACTGTCCCAAGTCCCAAATACCTCTTTCTTACCAAGCCATATCTTTCAAACGTGGTGTGTCCTCTTTCTCTCTTTTCTTTTCTCTCATCTAAACTTGTTCTTTTCTTAACTTGATTGCCATTAGATTTTATTTAGAGAATGTTAAGTTTTTCAAACTTAAATTTTCTTTTAAGATTTTACACGCCTAAGATGTGAGATTTTTCTAATTTTTCATGCTCTTGGAAAACATATGACATTGTTATTGTGGTTAGGATTTAATACATCTTAATAGTTTATGATATGTTGGATTTAAATTACACTAATTGAATTTCAATAATTAGAGTCATTTATATATTTGGTATACATCTTAAAACATTTTTAATTGATGATTTGGATCACTCATATAAATTTAGAATGTATTTTATTAGCATTCTTATTTAACTAATGATTTTTTTCCTCTAACTTATGTATGAATGTGATTGAATTCACAAAATTGTGTTTAATGCAAAAACGAAGGGAATTGATTAGAGGTAGCGATCTTCTCACGGGTGTTTTGTATAATCCAACACCGGATTTAAGGTATTACCCATTTTACCCTTCCACTACGGTATAAATCGACTCACTGACTAAATCACTGATTTTTTTTAAATGCTTGCGTACGGAAGTAGAAGGGTAAAATGGGCAATAATCTAAAATCCGTGTCTCGTTATATAAAATGCCCGTGGGAGGATCGCTACCCATTGATTAATGCACCAACACTTTTACTTTTGGTTTTATCCAAACAAATGAGAAGATGGAAAGGAGAGGAATTCATGAAAATTTAGAGAAAATGAGTATTTCATTTAACTTAAATTCAGATGAAATATATATAAATTTATACCAATTAAAATTTAATTGCTAAAGGATTTAGACACTTTTGTATTGTGTCATGAATCCTACTATATCGTGATTAAAGAGAGAAATTTTCCAATACAGACACTATTTCCATACTCTATCTTTGATTTATTAAGCATCAAGTCAAAATTCTTGTATGCCAGTCCATTTTTATTGTTTGGATTTTTTAGACCTCTAAAAGCTTGAATAGTTGAATATATATTTTCTTAATCGAAAATGAGTATCGACACTTAAAGCTTGGATCTAGGCCCTTCTTTTTTTTTAATTTATCAATAGGAAACACAGTCTAAACTGCCCACGGATGATACCCAGTGTCTAAAAACAAAATGAAAAAAATGAGCAAAGAGGGGTAAAGAGGGTTTAGAGGGGTAAATAAGGGTAATAGGTACAAAGAGGGGTAAAGAAGGCTAATAGGTGTAAAGGGGGTAAAGAGGGGAAAAGAATGGTAAAGAGGGGTAAAGAAGGGTAATAGGTGCAAAGGGGTAAAGAGGGACAAAGAAGGGTAATAGGTGCAAAGAGGGGTAAAAGGGGGTAAAGAGCGGTAAAGACTGGTAAAGAGGGTAAAGAAGGATAATAGGTGCAAAGGGGGATAAAGAGGGGTAAAGAATGATAAAGATGGGTGAAGAAGGATAATATGTGCAAAGAGGGGTAATAGGTGCAAATAGGGGTAAAGAAGGTAAAGAAGGTTTAGAGGGGTAAATAAGGGTAATAGGTACAAAGAGGGGTAAAGGAGGATAAAGAGGGTTTAGAGGGGTAAAGAAGGGTAAAGATGGTTTATTATAATAATAATATTTACTAAATTTATATAATAAAAAAATAAAAAAGAATTATTAAACATAATTATTAAATAATATTCATCAATTAAAAATATTTTGGCTCCATAGGTGCACAGAGGGGTACGAAGGGTAATTTATTAACATTTTTTATTAAATTCATAAAATATAAAAATAAAAATAAAATTTATAAAATATAATTAATAAATAATATTCATCAATTAAAAAATATTTTAAAATATTTTAAAATATTTTTGCTCTACATGTGCATAGAGGGATAAAGGGGGGTAAAGAAGGGTGAAGAGGGGAAAATGAGTATTTCACTTGACTTAAGATAAAAGTGTTAGTGCACCAATCACATCTCAAAAAAATGGTATTTTATTTGGGTAGCGATCCTCACACGGGATTTTGGTGTAACCAGACACTATAATGAGTGAATTTTCCACTTTACCGTTCACCCCTGCCGTATGGTTAACTTAATTTTTGTTGTAAAAAATGCACTTACTGGCGAGCCTATCACTCCAAAATGTCAAGCGATTCTGGTTCGTTCATCAACTGTGGATCCAAGAAGGGGACAAAAACATTAAGGTCATGCAAAAGGTAAATCTGAGAATACACTAAAATCCGTGTTGATAAATACAAAATATTCGTGAGAGGATTGCTGGCCTTTCACCTGTATCTTTAGTTCCTCTCAATATTTTTTACAATAAAAATGTTGCTCTGTTTTTAGTAGATTAGGGGGGTCTGCAGAAATATTGTCATAAATACTCTTATAGGAATAATTTATTTCCTGAAAATAATACGAAACACGTTTAAGTACTTGGATTTTTTAGGATGTTAGTCAAAGTATGTGACAAACAAGATAATTAAAAAATTAAAAAAATCCAAATTTACAGTATTCAATGATTAAGAAAGTAAATATTTAAGAAATATTATGATAAGAAAGTAATGTGCTTTATCATAATAATCAAAAGATTGTTGGTGTTCTGAGCATTAACTTCAATTTTCTTTTCACAGGGGAGAAGATGGTTGAGGTCAAATTCCATCTTGCTGAGCACAGTTTGATAAGGATTCAAAAGAAGGGGGGAGAAGAAGTGGAAGGATGCAAGAAACAAACGTAGGATGTAGTTGCATTGAGATTTTGTATCAGTAAATATAATATGCTTTTCTTTTGAATTTACGTGTGGGAAATTAAAATCCTCATACGTGAACCCACTACTCTTAGGGTACACAAAGATTAGACCATGGGACTCAAACCCGCAACCAGGACCGTCTAGAAATAAGTTGAGGCCTAAGACAAAAAATTTAAATGGAGTCTTCTTTGAGTTCATGCATAAATTTCATTCGTCCGGATGGTCTACATATGCATAGTGCATTAGTTAAAAAAAACTATATAATTCCTATAGTTTTGAATAATGAAATTACCTTTAAAATTTTAAAATTATTTTTTAAGCAATTTGTATTTCCAAAATTTCTCAAATTGAATATCCGGACTAATTACGATAACCTTATAAAAATACTTTAAGACTTGAAGGTCTTTTGATACTCCCAAATATTTAAAACACAGTATTTTATAAATAAAGGGTATTCCTCAGCTGTACAGAAAATACACTTTTGAAAGTCCAAACGACTAACCGTGAAACCCGTTGAACTCCAAATTCAAAACTAAACAAATATATGAAATTTGAAAAATTAGATCTTTTAAATGATTGTTTAACTGGATTTTTTTTTTTCGAAGAAGGGAAGGGATTTGGGATGGGAAAAGATCACCTATTTTTGGTAAAGATTTAAGATTTTAAATATCACATATTTGTTCAGCTTTGAATTTGGAGTTCAACGGTTTTTACGGTTTGTTGTTTGAACTTTCGGAAATGTATTTTCGGCACAGCTGAGGGATACCCTTATTTGTAAAAAACTGTGTTTTAAGCATTTGGGAGTGTCAAAAAAACTTAAAATATTAAAGTATTTTTATCAAGTTATCGTAATTAGTCCGAATATTAAATTTGAGAAATTTTAGAAATACACAGTGCGCCACGACGAGAGAGGCCTTCTTCATCTGGGCCCCTAAGGCGACTGCCTTTCTTGACTAATGGTTAAGACGGCCCTACCCGCAACCTCCTCGTGAGGCTGGAGGCAACTACACTCATGTGGGTAAATATAATATGTTTTAGTCATGTTGCAGTAGCAACTTATTTCAATGGCTAGCTTCTCCATCTCCACAGTGAGGGAAATTATTGTTGAATAACTTGAAGTCTTTTTTATTGAATGATCACATCAATATTCTCAAGAATAGAAGAATAATATCATCAAATAAGATATTAAAGTGGATGATTCACTATTTTTTTTTATAATATACATATTCACACCTCATATTAGAGGTGAGACTAATCTCACAGATACACAAAATCATCTGCAAGTTACGTGTATTAGATAAGTCCATAAAAAATCGAACCATGACTTCGAGAAGATGAATTCTTACTTTTTATAAGATCCCACAATCAAAACAATTGGTTGAATTCCATGAAACTATTTTATAGAAGTTCATTAATATCTTCTTTTTATAAAGCAAAAGAATTCAATACATAAAAATATTCAGTAAATCATAATGTATAAAAGAAATCATCATATCTTAATTTATATTTTATAATTCTAACAGAGTACACTAACTTACTAAATTCTCACTTTAAGCATTCACTTCACTAAAAATTGCGAACCAGGAAAGAGTGTCATCTTAATAGCAATTTTCTTTCATCTTAGCCTGGTTTTATTATTAAAATTCAAATCATGATAAATACTTTTAGATTGAATAACCAAACAAACTGAAAATTATATTTTTAATATTCTAAACTAATAATAACAAAAGCAATTTTAATATTTATATTAAGTGATTTAAGACATTCAAAAGAGCTATATTTAAACAATGGAGATCGTTTGTAATACCCAAACCCAAATTAATGTCTAATTGTGTGATTAATAATCATTGAAAATGATTAGTGGTCCGTTAATTTGAATAATTACATAATGGGCTTTGTATAGAGTCCACGTTTCACTCGATCTGAGTTCAGAAGCCTTTGGATTTAACTTAGTAAAGAATGAATGGCAAAGTCGTAAATATTTGACTTTCCTCCGACTGAGACTCTAAAGCTATTTTTATGTGAAAAAAATTCTTATTTAAGATATTTAAAATTTCAAATTGTGCAATGTCGTTCAGTTTTAAATTCTGAGTTCAATGAATTTTACCGTGTGTCATTCCAATATTCAGAAGTGTGATTTTTGAATAATCAGGAATGTCTCTGTTTTACAAAAAGTTAATTTTTAAGTATTTAGGAGTGTCAAAACCCCGTAAGACTTTTGAATGTTTTTATCAGATGGATTTATTTGATCTGAATGCGAAGTCAGAATTTTTCCAAAATATTATTTTAAATTTTGGAAATTTGATATCTATGTGATTATGTCTAAATCATCGGGTTTTTGACGTAATTTTCTCTCTAAATTTTTATGGTATTTATAGTTTCTAATCTTGAACCCATCGAACCAGTGAGATTAACATGTGATTTTATTTTTTACTCAAAATTATAGAGATCGGTTAAGACAGTTTTTAAAACAAAGTGTGCCCCACCTATCTTGTATATTACGTCTAGGGCTGCAACTCGGGTCGGGCGGGCCGAGTTTTAATAAACCCAACTCTAACCCGACTCACTCCATATTGAACCTGACCTGACCCAACCCGAATAAAAAACCCCTAGATAGTGAACCCGACCCAACCCGAGATTGTAATACCCTTAACCCAACCCGACCCAACCCTTAACCCGACCCAACCCGAATAGAATTGCAGCCCTAAATACATTACTCAAATCCACTGATATCTCGGGTCGGATCATGCGGGTCGGATTAAACCCCAACCAAGTTTCATCCCTGGTGGGCTGGAAAACATGGTAACGTGGAATGGGAACAGGTGCATGAACGGTAGGAGTGTTGTCGAGGGTTTGGGCGGAAGCAGGACAAGTTGCAGGTGTAGATAGAGGAGAAAGGGCTTGTGGCATATTGGGTGTTGGCGTGGCTGCAGGAGGGATCAGGAAAATGGGTAGAGGCGATGGTGGTTGTTTGGGGAAAACCCAAACAAAGATGGTGGAGAAGAGGGTGAGCAGGGACACTGCTGCGGAGTGGCGTCGGGACGACAAACCTAGAACAAGCCATGATAAAACTCTGGGGTATGCTCTCAATCGCCATTGACAGCAGAGAAATCACAGAGGAAGAAGAACAGAGAGAGTTCTGCTAGGGTTTGAGACTTTGAGGGTAAGACAACCTTTTATATTAAGTTATGAAAATAGGGTCGGGTCGGGTCGGGTCTTCTCGGGTCGGGTTTTCTCGGGTTGAAATTTAAAAGCCTCAGCCCAACCCGACCCGAATTTCTGTTGGGTTTTTCTTTTCTCAACCCGACCCGACCCTATAGCCCGACCATTGTAACCCGACCCGCATGATTTCTCGGGTCCGGTCATACAAGTTGGGCCAAAATCCGACCCGAGTTGCAGCCCTAAATTTACGTCCATTCATTTTATTCAATGATTTGATTTCAAACGAAATCTCACAGGTGACCTTTGTTACAGTTTACTAATGTTTTAAATATTGTGGGCCCCACTGCCTTTTATCTCATATGTATGTTGTCTCATTTAAAAGAGGTGTCAAAATCTTCAACGTGTAACACGTTCCATGGAGCCCAAGTCTCATCTTTCTAAAAGAGAGGATAAGTGGCATTCTCATCTTGTTTGGTTGTCTTTGCCAAGTTATAAAAAGGGAACAGATGTGGGAAAGAAGCTCGCCCATTTCAGCCGTCCATGTACTTCCTCTCTCTTTTCATCTCCTTGTTTCTCATCTATCTGAGAAGTCAGTCTCCTTCCTTTCTTTCACTTCCAGCGCTGCAATCACCGTCCAGCTACCCCTATGAGGTGAGTTTCTTTATTTATTTATTTTAATTATTTAATTTAAATGGTACAAGTTAGACACTTTAGTACTGTATATTTAAATTTCCATTCATTTGGATTTTGATCACTATTTTAGAAATTATTAGTAATCTACTAGATTAAGTCTTATCATATAAGTGATATATGTGTAATACGATGATATGATCTGTAAATGATTGTAATATAGTGTGTTTGGTGAATCCCTGTGTAGTAAGTGGAAAAAAAATGGAAAAATGGAAAATCATTGGATATAACCGGTACTATCATGTCGAATGGTTCGACGAGGACTGTGATCATTAGATGCCCATGGACTTTGATAATTGGATTTGTTTTAAAAAAATCAGGCGCATTCCGAATCCACATATGGATTTGAGGCGTGATATCATTACAAAATTGTAAATGAACAACATGAGTTATATCAAATTTGTTAGAAAACCATGACATGATATTATTCTTGAAATAGAACCCACTCTTACGAGTTAGTCGTTGAGAGAATGGTGTCTAGTGTTATATAGAGTCATTAGTTTCTCAAATTAACCGATGTGGGACTTTTGTCTCTTCACACCTGTCCTTATATACAGCTGAACCCTATGGCTACAAATGAAAACTTCAAAAACCTTCTTTGATATTATGTTAAAAAATCATAACATGATAATGTTTTTGAGATAGAACTTACTCTAAAAAATTAACCGTTGAGAGAATGATGCGTTAAATGTTATATAAAATCATTAGTTTCTGAAATCAATTTATATGAGTCTTTCTTCACAAAATGAAAATTATATATGCAATGACATCAATTCAATGGTCGAAATAAAATTATGTACTACTCCCTCTCTCTCAAAATACTTGTCTTATTTAAAAAATATATATTTTTTAAAGATCGTTTCTGAGCATAGCACACTAAAAGCCTATTAATAGATTCCATGAGTCAATCAATACAAAGTTCATAAAAAAGAGGTCCATACGAAGTTTCATTGTATAGTTACTACTCAATAATGTTTTCCTAACTATGAAACAACGCATGATTGAGACGATGAGAGTTGGAGGTGGAAATAATTATAGAATGTCGCATATAAGCAAGACAAAGCTTACAAAAGGAGGTAATCTACTCATCACATTAGAAAGTGATTTTTACCTCATCGAAAAGGTTAAAGTTTTGGTTTAATATGAAAATAAAGAAATAGGAGAAGTAATTTGGAACAATTTCGAAAGGACATCTATTTTTAGAGAGAGAGAGGGAGTAAATTGTCCGAAACAGTAGATTGTATCGTTTTACCTTATTATATGATCTTTTATAATTTTATCAAGAAAATTTAATTTCTCAATGTAGAATCTCTCTTTACTCTATTTCATTTTCTGATTCCCTGCTTTTACTGCTTTGTATCATGACATTATATTATTCAAATTTTTAACTTTTTTTTTAAATAGAGAGTTCATTAAAAAAAAAAAAAACTATTCTTCCCTCCAGCACACCGCTTGGACCCATGCCTAGCAAAGATATGGAACTTGGTCAATATCCTCAAGAAGTGATTGAGATTGAGCTTGAGCCTGACAAGGAGCCTCTCAGGTACCCCTCTCTCTCTCCTCTCTCTAAAATGGGCTGAGTGCAAGTCAACCAAACTTGATTTTATCCGATACAACTGAGTCATTCATAAATCTTTAGATTTTCGTCCATGACACTCATTCGCAGCACTAACAAATTCATAAAATTACTGTTTTGAAAGTTGATTTAGACAATTATGGAGAAATTATATTTTGATAAAACTAATAATTAAAAAACAAATTCATGAAAGTTTTTTAAAAATTGTATTGTTGATTCAAATCGTATTCTTTAGAAATTATATCTAAAGATTCAAATCATAAAATATAAGATTTTAACAAAAATTGTATATGGAAAAAAGATTTTTCTAAAAACATTTTGATCTCACATTTTTCCAATACTAATGTAGTTATATGTTTGTTTTGCTTTAGAGGAAGAGATGTGGATCAAAAATGGAATAATTACATGACACACATAAATCAAAGCTTACGTAAGAGCGCATCAGCTGTCAAACTCCCAACTATTCAGAGAGTACACCCTCGTATCCGTAAATTAAACGAGGATGCATATGCACCGCGGGTTATCTCAATTGGTCCTTATCATCATGGAAATCAACAGTTACAAGCAATGGAAGATATCAAAGCTCAACGTTTGATCACCCAAAACTCTTTCGATATTTTTGAAACGTTGGATTCAATAGAAGAAGAAGCAAGAAGTTGCTATTCAGAAAGCATTAACCTTGCAACAACTGATTTTGTTGGGATGATGATGATGGATGGTTTCTTCATTGTCGATCTCCTTCTTGAAGCATCATCTCCCCCAACAAGCCATGAAATAGTAAATGGTCCATCTTGGATGTTGCATTACATAGCACGCGACATGCTTCTGCTAGAAAACCAAGTTCCTTTCTTTGTACTGCAACTCATATTTGAGATCTTAATATCAAAGAGAACAACCAAGCTTTCACTTTCAGAGCTCGCTCTCAACTTCTTTCGTAATCTATTACCTCCGACGCATAGGAAGATCCTTCCTAAAGAATCGAAGCCCACACATCTTCTTGATTTAATCCATTCATATCTCTTGCCGACTGATGCATGGCTCCAACAGTCCGAATTTTCTTCCTGTTGCCCTCTCTCCAAACCCAAGTACCGAAGCAACCAGCTAGAGGAAGGGTTTCTACTCCCAAAATTTTCTTCCTGTTGCTCTCTCTCCTCTAGTGATTCTAATAAGGTACCACCTCCAAGGCAACCACTAATATTTATTCCTTCGGCAACCAAGCTCGAAGAAGCAGGAGTCAAGTTCAAGATAAATGGTGGAGCTGAAAGTATGCTAGAGATAAGATTCTATCATGGAGTGATGGAAATCCCACCTTTTTTCCTAGATGAAAGTTTTGAATTTCTGTATCGAAATCTCATAGCCTTCGAACAACATTGTCTCCATGCGGAATCTCATTTCTTCATAACTTATACTATGTTCATGGACTGCATTATCAATACTGCAAATGATGTTGAGATACTCCAACAAAATGAAATTCTCCGACATATATGGGGTAGTGATAAAGATGTGGCTCTCATGTTCAACGATCTATGCAAAGGAGTGATCGTTCATTATCCAAATTACCTCTCTGGCGCGACGGTGGATATCTTAGCCCACTGCAGCTTGAAAAGGAACCAGTGGAGGGCAAGCTTGGTGCATGATTATTTCTACAATCCTTGGGCCATTCTCTCAGTCATTGCTGCCTTTGTTATTCTTGCTCTCACTTTCATACAAACCTATTTTTCTGTCATCTCTTATGTAAGCCCACATTCCTCTTCCTACGGTTCTTTCTTCTTTACTGGATCTAGTTGTTTTAGATTGTCGCTGTTGTCTACAAACTATTCTTTTCCTTCCTCCTCATCCTTCTTCTTATTCTTCTTCTGTTTATTTTTAATATTCTTGTGTATTTTTGATGCAGCATGCATGAGGATCTCGAATTAGAAGCAATGTATGAACACAGAACGCTGCCAAAAGAACTCACGAAGAAGTTGTTCTTTCCAAAATGCTGTTGCTATTTTCTTAATTTCCTTTTTTTTTTTTTCTCTTCCTTGAAGAATCGATTCAACCGATTCAATTTCCTTCTTTTTATACTATCACTCAAATCCTCGTATGCGATGAAACTGGGTTTAAATAGAATGTTGTAAAGTGTAAACCAATTCAATAAAGACAGAATTAAAATATTTATAGTAAATGAATTAAAAAAATATTATTTATTACACAAAAAGAAAAATAATAAGGTCATGTTCATATTTTGGTATTATCATCTTCACGTAGGCGAGCGATCCTACTACGGACATTTTGTGTATACAGACACGGGTTTTACCTTGATGCCTAATTTGCCCTCCACTTGTCGTACCGAAGAAAAAAGAATGCCATAAATTCATAAACAATGCAAATCGGCTCGCCAAAATTATGAACAGTGTAAATCGGTTCACTGAAATTGCAAATCAGGTTCGCCAAAATTCATGAACAGTGCAAATCGTCTCGCTGAAATTCATATGAGCAGTAAAAATCAGCCCGTCGAAATTTTACTGTTCATGCGAAGGGTAAATCTGAGAATACACTAAAACCCGTGTCGCTAAATACAAAATATTCGTGGGAGGATCGCTGGCCTTTCACCTGTATCTTTAGTTCCTCACAATACTTTTTACAATAAAAATGTTGCTCTGTTTTTAGTAGATTAGGGGGGTCTGCAGAAATATTGTCATAAATACTCTTATAGGAATAATTTATTTCCTAATATAATACGAAACACATTTAAGGAATTGGATTTTTTAGGATGTTAGCCAAAGTATGTGAAAAACAAAATAATTAAAAAATAAAAAATACCCAAATTTACAGTATTCAATGATTAAGAAAGTAAATATTTTAGAAATATTATGATAAGAAAGTATTATTTACTATTATATGCTTTATCATAATAATCAAAAGATTGTTGGTGATCTGAGCATTAACTTCAATTTTCTTTTCACAGGGCTAGAAGATGGTTGAGGTCAAACTCCATCTTGCTGAGCACAGTCTGATAAGGATTCAAAAGAAGGGGGGAGAAGAAGTGGAAGGATGCAAGAAACAAACGTAGGATGCAGTTGCATTGAGATTTTGTGTTAGTAAATGCAATATGCCTTTCTTTTGGATTTACGTGTAGGAAACTTGTACACAGTCCTATTAAAATCTTCATAGGGTGAGCTCACTACCTCTAAGGTACACCAAGATTAGGCCATAGAGCTCGAACCTGCAACCTTCCTGATTCATGAGGCGGGAGGCAACTACACTCATGTGGGTAAATATAATATGTTTTAGTCATGTCAGTAGTAACTTATTTCAATGGCTAGCTTCTCCATCTCTACAGTGAGGGAAATTATTGTTGAATAACTTGAAGTCTTTTTTATTGAATGATCACATCAATATTCTCAAGAATAGAAGAACAATATCATCAAATAAGATATTAAAGTGGATGATTCACTATTTATTTTATAACATACATATTCACATCTCATATTAGAGGTGAGACTAATCTCACATATACACAAAACCATCCGCAAGTTATGTGTATTGGATAATTCCATAAAAAATCGAACCATGACTTCGAGAAGATGAATTCTTACTTTTTTATAAGATCCCACGATCAAAACAATTGGTTGAATTCCATGAAAATATTTTATAGAAGTTCATTAGTATCTTCTTTTTATAAAGCAAAAGAATTCAATACATAAAAATATTCAGTAAATCATAACGTATAAAAGAAATCATCATATCTTAATTTATATTTTATAATTCTAAGAGAGTACACTAACTCTACTAAATTCTCACTTTAAGCATTCACTTCACTAAAAATTGCGAACCAGGAAAGAGTGTCATCTTAATAGCAATTTTCTTTCATCTTAGCCTGGTTTTATTATTAAAATTCAAATCATGATAAATACTTTTAGATTGAATAACCATACAAACTAAAAATTATATTTTTAATATGCTAAACTAATAATAAAAAAGCAATTTTAATATTTATATTATGCGATTTAAGACATTCAAAAGAGCTGTATTTAAACAATGGAGATCATTTGTAATACCCAACCCAAATTAATGTCTAATTGTGTGATTAATAATCATTGAAAAATGATTAGTGGTCCATTAATCTTAATAATTACATAATGGGCTTTGTATAGAGTTCACGTTTGACTCAATCCGAGTTCAGAAGCCTTTGGATTTAACTCATTAAAGAAGGAATGGCAAAGTCGTAAATATTTGACTTTTCCTCCGACTGAGATCCTAAAGCTAGTTTTATGTGAAAAAAATCCTTATTTAAGATATTTAAAATTTCAAATTGTGCAATGTCGTTCAGTTTTAAATTCCGAGTTCAATGAATTTTACCGTGTGTCATTCCAATATTCAGAAGTGTGATTTTTGAATAATCAGGAACGTCTCTATTTTACAAAATGTTAATTTTTAAGTATTTAGGAGTGTCAAAACCCCGTAAGACTTTTGAATGTTTTTATCAGATGAATTTATTTGGTCTGACTGTGAAGTCAGAATTTTTCCAAAATATTATTTTAAATTTTGGAAATTTGATATCTACGCGATTTTGTCTAAATCATCGGATTTTTGACGTACTTTTCTCTCTAAATTTTTATGGTATTTATAGTTTCTAATCTTGAACCCATCGGACCAGTGAGATTAAACTAATGTGATTTTATTTTTTACACAAAATTATAGAGATCGGTTAAGACGGTTTTTAAAACAAAGTGTGCCCCCACCTATCTTGTATATTACGTCCATTCATTTTATTCAATGATTTGATTTCAAACCAAATCTCACAGGTGACCTTTATTACAGTTTACTAATGTTTTAAATATTGTGGGCCCCAGTTCCTTTTATCTCATACGTATGTTGTCTCATTTAAAAGAGATTTGTCAAAAGCTTCAACGTGTAACACGTTCCATGGAGCCCAAGTCTAATCTTTCTAAAAGACAGTATAAGTGGCATTCTCATCTTGTTTGGTTGTCTTTGCCAAGTTATGATAAGGGAACAGATATGGGAAAGAAGCTCGCCCATTTCAGCCGTCAATGTATTTTCTCTCTCTTTCCATCTCCTTGTTTCTCATCTATCTGGGAAGGAAGTCTCCTTCCTTTCTTTCAGTTCCAGCGCTGCAATCACCGTCCAGCGACCCCTATGAGGTGAGTTTCTTTTTTTATTTAATTTAAATGGTACAAGTTAGACACCTTAGTACTGTATATTTAAATTTCCATTCATTTGGATTTTGATCACTATTTTAGAAATTATTAGTAATCTACTAGATTAAGTCTTATCATAAAAGTCATATATGTGTAATACGATGCTATGATGTGTAAATGATTGTAATATAGTGTGTTTGGTGAATCCCTGTGTAGAAAGTGGAAAAAAAATGGAAAAATGAAAAATCATCGGATATAATCGATACTATCAATGTCGAATGGTTCGACAAGGACTATGATTATTAGAATAGTTGATGTTAGTTGAGGGTTTGATAATGTTCACATGAGCATGTGCAACACTTTCTATGTGCTTAAGTTAGCTCTTTTAGATGACCATGAACTTTGATAATTGGATTTGTTTTAAAAAAATCAGTCGCGTTCCAAATCCACATATGGGTTCGGGGAGTGACATCATTACAAAATTGTAAATGAACAACATGAGTTATATCAAATTTGTTAAAAAATCATAACATGATATTATTCTTGAGGTAGAACTGACTCTCACGAACTAGTCGTTGAGAGAATGATGCCTAGTGTTATATAGAGTCATTGATTTCTCAAATTAACCGATGTGAGACTTTTGTCACTTCACACCCTATAGCTACACATGAAAACTTCAAAAACCGTCTTTGATATTATGTTAAAAAATCATAATATGATAATATTCTTGAGATAGAAGTCACTCTAAAAAATTAACCGTTGAGAGAATGATGCCTTAAATGTTATATAAAGTCATTAGTTTCTCAAATCAATTTATACGAGACTTTCTTCACAAAATGAAAATTATATATACAATGACATCAATTCAGTGGTCAAAATAAAACTATGTACTACTCCTTCTCTCTCAAAATACTTGTCTTATTTAAAAAATATATATTTTTTAAAGATCATTTTTGGACATAGCGCGCTAAAAGCCTATTAATAGATTATATGAGTCAATCGATACAAAGTTGATAAAAAAAGAGGTTTATACGAAGTTTCATTGTATAGTTACTACTCAATAATGTTTTCCTAACTATAAAACAATGCATGATTGAGACGATGAGAGTCGGAAATGGAAATAATTACAGAATGTCGCATACAGGTAAGACAAAGCTTACAAAAGGAGGTCATCTACCCATCATATTAGAAAGTGATTCTTACCTCATCGAAAAGATTAAAGCTTTGATTTAATATGAAAATAAAGAAATACGACAAGCAATTTGGGACAATTTCGAAATGACATGTATTTTGAGAGAGAGGGAGTAAATTGTTCTAAAGAGTAGATTGTATCGTTTTACCTTATTATATGATCTTTTATAATTTTATCAAGAAAATTTAATTTCTCAATGTAGAATCTCTCTTTACTCTATTTCATTTTCTGATTCCCTGCTTTTACTGCTTTGTAACATGACATTATATTATTCAAATTTTTAACTTTTTTTTAAATAGAGAGTTCATTAAAAAAAAACTATTCTTCCCACCAGCACACCGCTTGGACCCATGCCTAGCAAAGATATGGAGCTTGTTCAATATCCTCAGGAAGTGATTGAGATAGAGCTTGAGCCTGACAAGGAGCCTCTCAGGTACCCCTCTCTCTCTCCTCTCTCTAAAATGGGCCGAGTCCGAGTCAACCAAACTTGATTTTATCCAATGCAACTGAGCCATTCATAAATCTTTAGATCTTCC
Organism: Chimonanthus salicifolius; assembly: GCA_013350335.1. Classification (NCBI taxonomy): domain Eukaryota; kingdom Viridiplantae; phylum Streptophyta; class Magnoliopsida; order Laurales; family Calycanthaceae; genus Chimonanthus; species Chimonanthus salicifolius. Next base: position 64,989,231 of record CM023538.1, on the reverse strand, counting down.
TCTATACTTTCAATATGAAACTCGTTCGCAGCTCCAACAATGATCACATGTAATTCATAAAATTACTGTTTTGAAAGTTGATTTAGGCAATTATGGAGAAATTATATTTTGATAAAACTAATAACTAAAAAACAAATTCATGAAAGTTTTTTAAAAATTGCATTGCAGATTCAAATCGTATTCTTTAGAAGTTATATCTAAAGATTCAAATCATAAAATATAAGATTTTAACAATAATTGTAAATGGCAAAAAGATTTTTCTAAAAACATTTTGATCTCCCATTCCAACACTAATGTAGTTATATGTTTGTTTTGCTGTAGAGGAAGAGATGTGGATCAAAAATGGAATAATTACATGACACACATAAATCAAAGCTTACGTAAGAGCGCATCAGCTGTCAAACGCCCAACTATTCACAGAGTACATCCTCATATCCGTAAATTAAACGAGGATGCATATGCACCGCGGGTTGTCTCAATTGGTCCTTATCATCATGGAAATCCACAGCTACAGGCAATGGAAGATATCAAAGCTCAACGTTTGATCACCCAAAACTCTTTCGATATTTTTGAAAGGTTGGATTCTATAGAAGCAGCAGCAAGAAGTTGCTATTCAGAAAGCATTAACCTTACAACAACTGATTTTGTTGGGATGATGACAATGGATGGTTTCTTCATTGTCGATCTCCTTCTCGAAGCATCATCTCCCGAAACAAGCCATGAAATAGTAAATGGTCCACCTTGGATGTTGCATTCCATAGCACACGACATGCTTCTGCTAGAAAACCAAGTTCCTTTCTTTGTACTGCAACTCATATTTGAGATCTTAATATCAAAGAGAACAACCAAGCTTTCACTTTCAGAGCTCGCTCTCGACTTCTTTCGTAGTTTTTTAATTCCAACGGAGAGGAAGATCCTTCCTAAAGAATCGAAGCCCACATTTCATCTTCTTGATTTAATCCACTCATATCTCTTGCCGACTCATGCATGGCTCGAACAATCCCGAGTATTGACCAGGCCCAATAGAAAATCCAAACCAATGTACCAAAGCAAGCGGCTAGACGAGGGGTTTCTACTCCCAAAATTCTCTTGTTGTTGCCTTCTCTCCTCTAGTGATTCTAATAAGGTACCACCTCCAAGACAGCAACAAGAAATTATTCCTTCCGCAACCAAGCTCAAAGAGGCAGGAGTCAAGTTCAAGAAAAATGGTGAAGCTGAACGTATGCTAGAGATAAGATTCGATGATGGAGTGATGGAAATCCCACCCTTTTGCGTAGATGAAAGTTTTGAAATTCTGTATCGAAATCTCATAGCCTTCGAACAACATTGTCTCGATTGGAAATCTTATTACTTCACAACTTATGCTGCGTTCATGGATTGCATTATCAATACTCCAAATGATGTTGAGATACTCCAACAAAATGAAATTCTGCAACATGTATTGGGTAGTGATGAAGAAGTGGCTCACATGTTCAACAGTCTATGCAAAGGAGTGATCGTTCCTGGACAAAATTACCTCTCTGGTGTGACGAAGGAAATCTTAGTCCACTGCAGCTTCAAAATGAACCAGTGGAGGGCAAGCTTGGTGCATGATTATTTCTACAATCCTTGGGCCATTCTCTCAGTCATTGCTGCCTTTGTTGCACTTGCTCTCACTTTCATACAAACCTATTTTTCTGTCATCTCTAAGGAAAGCCCACATTGAATCGAGTTGTTTCAGATTGTTGTTGTTGTTTACTACTATCTATTCTTTAGCCTCCTCCTCCTCCTCTTTATTTTTTTTATTTTTAATATTCTTGTATTTCTTTGTCAGATTGATTGTTAAAGATATGTTAGTTTGTGACATTAAAAGTACATTACCATGTTCTTTCACTTTAGGGTTTATTTAGTTTGAATGAATTTGGTTGTAAATGTAATACATGTATTTTCTTAGTATTATTGAAAAATAAAATTTTCAATAGGATAAATTTTGCAAGGGTTATTCAAGGTTACTCCTACCCTGGGTGTTATGAATATCCGTTGTAAGGAAAGGATTTTCAAAAGTAGAAGGAGAGAGGTAAAAAATTACCCTTTCATTACCAAACAAAGGTAACGAAGAGTTACCCCTTACCCCATCCAAATGCAGCATAAACCTTTATCAGTAAGTATTTTTAAAATGTTGAAATTTATTTGGATGCCTGTGCTGTTTTTACTCCAAATGCTTCTAGTGATTTGATGCATGTGGAAGGCTCAAAAATGACACATGACATTTTTATTGTACCATGGCTCACCAAACATGAAAGATGACTACTATTTCAGTAGTGATGATCAATAATCACCTCCCTCCAAACTTCAAGTCGATGTCTGCAATTAGGGTGCCAGTGAAACTGCCCAAGGATAAAACAACCCTAGATATCACTATGTGTTGCACAGTGGTTTGTAGTCTGTAGTACCAAATATGATGCAAATTCGACAATAAGAAAAATCCACAAAAAGAACTAGGTTATCAGGACTAAAATAGAAAAATGACCTTCCCTCTTAATTCTTTGGGTACGATTTCTTAAGCCTAAAACTATACATTTTTCACTTAAAAACAGTTCCGGAATTCAAAAAATTTAGAGTAGATGAACTTTGATACCTTTTTTTTGTAGAAATCGATCGAGAAATGGCCTTGTTTGAAAACCCAAGAGAAAAACCCATAGTTGATGAACGAACAAGAATAACTCGTTGTTTTGGAGTGATCGGCTCGCCGGTAAGTGCGATTTTTGACATTTTTTTTAAGTTATCTGTATGACGGAGGTGAAAGGTAAAGTGGGAAATCTACTTATTCCCATGTCTCGTTACACAAAAATCCCGTGTGAAGATCGCTACTCTAAAAAAAATGCAAAAAAATAACTAGGTTAATGGGAGTAAAACAGAAAAAAAGAAAATGTAAGAGATTACTCCATGATCAACCCCTCTCTCCATGAGTGTTGTTTTAAGAGACACCTACATCGCCTTAGAGAAACAATGGCGACTCTAAATTGTTGGGATAAATAGATAGATGATGATGAATATGAAAAAATGTGCTTTTTAGCTGATGATATTTTGGCAAGGATTTTGGAATATCGGTCCATTTTGGCTGATAGCTCTTGAATTTCTTAAATTTTGGTCACAATTTTTTCTTGATTTTTAATTGAAAACTATCATGTGCAAAATAGCCGATATGAATAAAACGTAAGCTGATATTTTGACTGGATTTTAGTGTCAGATTTTATTAAATTTCAGATTTACTGAATGATTTGTGTGTTTGGTTAAAGTGGCGTTCTTCGTTGGGAATTATGAAAGTTTGAAGAAATCTAAGTCATGAATTGCTTCGATATCTGTACGTCAACCAACTCGTCAAACTTCTTCGAATCGTGCATTTTTTGGAATTGATTTTGGACACGGAGCATTGCATCAAAAACATTGGCAATGTTGGCTTCTCATCTCTATCGACAAACCGAAGCACTTTCAAGAAAAGTGTGCATCTGTTAATGACAAAAACAATAGTCTCAGAAGATGGATAAGCCCAAAATACGCGCCATGAACTCAGCATATGTCTTATGATCTAAGAATCTCATATCCAGTGCGAACCTACGTAACCGTCTCTTTGTCATCTTAATCAAGTCGTCCTTGTTCCATTCATCGCGAAGCGGGTCATAATCAATACAGAAATATTGTCATAAGTATTCCTAAAAGCGTAATTTATTTTCTGAAAATAATACGAAACATATTTAAGGACTTGAATTTTTTAAGATATTAGTCAAAGTTTGTGAAAAATATTAAACAATAAAAAATATCCAAATTTAGAGTATTTAATGATTAACAAAGTAAATATCGTTGAAATCTTGTATCTTAGCTCCTATTTAATGAGTCACATAAAAGAATATCATTTTAGAATTAAAAACTCTTTTGAAAATGAGTTATATACGAACCATTTTCATTCTGTAATTTTATCCCACATCGAGTCGCCAACTATGGATCACAATAAATTTTCTTCCCCAATAAATTTTCGTTGATTCAAGTGGTATCCCATAGTAGGATAACTGCCTTGCGTTTTCACTGGTTTTGGATATTTTAACCTGTCTCCTATTTCCTGTTTCTTTGCAGAGCTATCTTTGGTCTCCATGGGCCTGTCTTTAGTTATTTTTTACTTTTGGACCGGGTCCAGGGCTTCTCTTGTGTATATTTTGTTTGAACTCTCTTGAAGATGCCATTAATCATTTGAAGATGCCTAATACAATGGCATTCATTTAATGTCTGATATTAAAATGTCATACATGAAATAATGTGCCACACGTTGGGAGTTGTTCATTCTTTTCGTCTATTCCAAACAAAGAATAAGACTTTACCTTTTCATCTCTAAAAAGTTATTTTGAGATTCTTTACTTGTTTTTTTATTTTTTAAGATTTTTTTATTTTGAATTTACACATAGGAAATCTTAGAAAATCTAATGTAAAACCCCTATGGATAATATCCAGTGTCCTTAGGACATACCAGATGAAGTTACGGGAACTCGAACTTGACACTTCCCACTTTCTGAGATGGAAGAATAAAAGATTACCGGTTAAACTACACAATGTAGACAAAGCTTTTGTTAATTTACCTTTTCATCTCTAAACAGTTCTTTTGAGATTCTTTACTTGTTTCTTCATTTTTCTTAAGCTTTTGTGAATTCTACTACACAAATGCTACAGTGGTTAGATTTTTTCTTATAAATTGTTCAATTATGGACCCATTCACAGAGGCATGAATTTAGTCTTCTGACGGGGACGAAGTCACAATCGCTCGATCACTGGTATGCATTTAGAAGTTTGAAAACTTCATACTAGAAATTTTAATGTTGATTTCGGATTCTTACATTTTAGTGATATATTATTTAGCTTATCGTCGAACTGTTGTGTCTTTAGTTTAAGTTGTTAATAGTTAGTGTCTTTAGTATTCAAATTTTTAGAGCACTTGAGTAATTCACGGAATATGTGCAAGGCTCTCTGCCCACACACATTAGATAATTCTACGGAGAATAGTCTTTTAGAGTGAAGTAAGAATTGAAAAATTCCTTTACTTTCTTCCTTCCCTCTCTTTCCACAAAATGTTGGACAAAATCGAAATTTCATTTAAATCACTTTGCCTAAAATCTCAAGGCAGTATGTAAGGTTAATACGCCTATTGAATTTTTTAACCCTAGCAGGTACCCTTCTCTCTCTCTTAAAAATAGGCCAGGTCTGAGTTGACTAAACTTAGTCTTATCCGATACAACTGAGTCCTTTTATGACTTGATCAAGTCCTATCATTTGACCTGATTCTAGCTTGGATTCACGATGTTTTAAAAATTGCATAAGTCCAACTCGACTCAGTTGTGTCGACTCAGACTTGGACTTACCTGATACAACCGAGTCCTTTTATGACTCGGACTCAGGTGATACTACTTAGACCTAGTTTCTCTGAGTCTGATATTTAAAACCTTGTTCTCTCTCCACTGTGTAAAGAACACTGTCGAATTTGGAGTGTGAATTTCACGCTTCATGTGCATTATTAATTTATTATTACACTACATAAAATTGATATTGCATTTGCCAACCGGGGTCTATTTACTTTGTACTAATGAGTTAAGATTAAGCCCATAATTTAAGTGGATTTAATAGAAGTAAAGAAGTTTAATGATATCTGTAAGTCCACACCTTTTGCTTTATATCTATTTATTACTCTAATGTTTTGTTAATGTTAGAATTTAACTCAAATTGAGCAGTTCAATTGGATCTGATTGGATTAAACTGGAGCCTTAAACCGTTCATGTTTTAAAATTATGTTATATTCCCATCACACACATCAAGCAATTGGAGGCGTGGAAGCAAAGATTTCTGTGGTTTCCCCACATAAAAAAAAGACTGTCACTATAATTTCTAATCCAATACTGACACATTTAAACATTTGGTTCTCTTGTAGAATTAACATTGCAGACATGTCTCAAATAAATAGCTCGGATGAAACTGTTGTTTTTATTGAAATGGGGGATGAAACTGTCGTTCAAGGTAGCAACGATAGAAGTCCCAGAGCCCCGAGAGCACCTAGGGCAGTATTAGGGGTTGATGAACCTTCGAGGTATGTTTGTTGTTGAATTGTCTAAGGTCGGTCTAAATCCAAAAACCTTCTGTAAGATTTAATGTAGAATAGTGGAGCACATGTTTAATTAGAATAAATGGAAGAAACGCTATGAGTGATAATTCGAATGCAATTAAAGATATCCAATTAAACTAATTAAAAATAACTACACACAATAAACAAAAATTAAATTCAAAAGACCTCAGCTCACGGTCCTAAAGAGAGAGAAGAAAAAAAAAAGCTCTTGCTTTTTCTTAATTTTTTCAAACTAATTCAAAAGTATGTCTCACAACTTAGACCAAAACACTAATTTATAGGCTTTATTTTTTGAAAATAAAAATTAAAATTAAAAAAATAAACTTAGCAGCTCAGCCTATTTTTAGGTTGTTTGAAATTCTATACCTTGCAAGCCCAATAATCAAACAGGTGAGTCACATGAACCAGAAGAATGGTCCTGTTATTTTAAAATCAGTTTCTTAAAATATGCAAAATCTTAATAAATAAAAGAAAAACTTCTCTCATATATATATCATTACTATATTTTATTAAAAAAATTCAAACAACAAATATACAAATTAACATTGAATTTTTCTGGACAAAATTTCTCAAAATGAAATCTCTCTTTACTCTATTTCATTAAAATCCTTTTCCTCCCTCCAGGAAACCGCTGGGACTTGGAAGGTCCAAAGAAATAAATCCTACAGGAGAAATTGGCCCTAACAGGTACCCTTCTCTCTCTCTCTCTCTCTCTTAGTGAGTCCAAGTCGACTCAGTTGTGTCAACTCGGACTTGACTTACCCGATAAAACTGAGTCCTTTTATGAGTGACCGACTCATATTATTTTGACTTTGCTCTAGCTGGGACTCGGCCAGTACTACTTACGACTCAGTTCCTATCGAGTCTGATATTTAAAATCTTGTTCTTCCTCCACTATATGTAAAAAATACTGTCTAATTGTTTTTTCTCCATCTCTAAATTTGGAGCTTGGAGTAGTAGAGTGTGGATTACACGCTTTGTGCATTATTAATTTATTATTAGACTACATAAAATTGATTTTGCATTTGCCAACGGGGGGTCTTTTTATTTTGTACTCTAATATTTTATTGAGCAGTTCAATTGGATCTGATTGGATTAAACCGGAGCCTTAAACATTCATGTTTTAAAATTAAAAAAAGACTGTGTTACTATAATTTCTAATCCAATCCTATAGTTTTCCACACATAAATTAAAAAAAAAAAAAGACTGTTACTATAATTTCTAATCCAATCCTGACACGGTTAAACATTTGGTTCTCCTGTAGAATGAACATTGCAGACATGCCTCAAATAAATAGCTCGGATGAACCTGTTGTTCAAGGTAGCCACGATACAAGTCCAAGAGCCCCGAGAGCACGTAGGGCAGTATTGGGGGTTGATGAACCTTGGAGGTATGTTTGTTGTTGAATTGTCTAAGGTCGTTCTAAATCCAAAAACCTTATTTAAGATTAATTTAGAATGGTGGAGCACACGTTTAATTAGAATAAATAGGAAGAAACCCATTAGTGATAATTCGAATGCAATTAAAGATATCCAATTAATCTAATTAAAAATAACTAAAAACAATAAACAAAAATTAAATTCAAAAGACCTCAACTCACGGTCCTAAAGAGAGAGAAGAAAAAAAAAGCTCTTGCTTTTTCTTAATTTTTTCAAAATAATTCAAAAGTATGTCTCACAACTTAGACCAAAACACTAATTTATAGGCTTTATTTTTTTAAAATAAAAATTTAAAATTTAAAAAAAAAAAAAACTTTGCAGCTCAGCCTATTTTTAGGTTGTTTGAAATTCTATACCTTGCAAGCCCAATAGTCAACAGGTGAGTCACATGAACCAGAAGAATGGTCCTATTATTTTAAAATCAGTTTCTTAAAATATACAAATCTTAATAAATAAAAGAAAAACTTCTCTCATATATATATATATATATATATATATATATATATATATATATATATATATATATATATATATATATATATATATATATATATATCATGCTTATATTAAAAAAATTGAAATAACAAATATACAAATTAACATTGAATTTTTCTGGACAAAGTTTCTCAAAATGAAATCTCTCTTTACTCTATTTCATTAAAATCATTTTCCTCCCTCCAGGAAACCGCTGGGACTTGGAAGGTCCAAAGAAATAAATTCTACAGGAGAAATTGGCTCTAACAGGTACCCTTCTCTCTCTCTTAGTGAGTCCAAGTCGACTCAGTTGTGTCAATTCGGACTTGACTTACCCGATACAACTGAGTCCTTTTATAAGTGGCCGACTCATACTATTTTGACTTTACTCTAGCTAGGACTCCGCCAGTACTACTTAAGACTCAGTTCCTATCGAGTCTGATATTTAAAATCTTGTTCTCCCTCCATTATATGTAAAAAATACTGTCTAATTTTTTTTCCAGTCTCTGAATTTGGAGCTTGGAGCAGTAGAGTGTGGACTATATAGGATTTTAGAATTATCCCAAAATAATTGTCTCATTTGTATTGGAGTATTATAAAGTGTGTTGAAAATGGATGAGATCACATGGAGTGCTAGTCTTATATAAGAATTCTTTAGAAAAAACAATATTTCAAATGAGACAATTAAAATGGGACGGAGGAAGTATTAGACTACATAAAATTGATTTTGCATTTGCCAACGTGGGTCTGTTTACTTTGTACTTATGAGTTAAAGATTAAGTCCATAATTTAAGTGGATTTAGTAGGAGTAAGGAAGTTTAATTATATCTATGTATTACTCTAATGTTTTGTTGATATTACCGTTTAACTCACGGTACGGCCGATGAAAGGCCAAGACAGCGTAGGCCAGAATTCGGGGTTGATGAACCTTGGAGGTAGGTTTATTGTGGATCCAATTAATCATTGAAGGAAAATGTTGGGGCAATATTAATAAAAAATAAAAGTATGTACTAAATTGTTCAAATCATTATAATACTGTATCGTAAGATTTTAGCAAATACGTATAAGAGAAAAGATTTTTCTAAAAACATTTTGACCTCCCATTCCAACACTAATGTAGTTCTATGTTTGTTTTGCTGTAGAGGAGGAGGAGTGAATCAAGAATGGTATAATTACATGGTTGACAGAGTGAGAAGCATACAACACGGTCATACGAGAGCACCAGAGGCCAGAACTATTCACAGAGTACACCCTAATATCCGTAAATTAAACGAGGATGCATATGCACCGTGGGTTGTCTCAATTGGTCCTTATCATCATGGAAATCAACAGCTACAAGCAATGGAAGGTATCAAATCTAAACGTTTGATCACCCAAAACTGGCATTTGAGTTCCGATATTTTTGAAAGGTTGGATTCAATAGAAGAAGAAGCAAGAAGTTGCTATTCAGAAAACATTAACCTTGCACCAACTGATTTTGTTGGGATGATGACGATGGATGGTTTCTTCATTGTCGATCTCCTTCTTGAAGCATCATCTCCCTCAACAAGCCATGAAATAGTAAATGGTCCACCTTGGATGTTGCACTACATAGCACACGACATGCTTCTGCTAGAAAACCAAGTTCCTTTCCTTGTACTGCAACACATATTTGAGATCTTAATATCAAAGAGAACAACCAAGCTTTCACTTTCAGAGCTCGCTCTCGACTTCTTTCGTAGTTTTTTAATTCCAACGGAGAGGAAGATCCTTCCTAAAGAATCGAAGCCCACATTTCATCTTCTTGATTTAATCCACTCATATCTCTTGCCGACTCATGCATGGCTCGAACAATCCCAAGTATTGACCAGGCCCAATAGAAAATCCAAACCAATGTACCAAAGCAGGCGGCTAGACGAGGGGTTTCTACTCCCAAAATTCTCTTCTTGTTGCCCTCTCTCCTCTAGTGATTCTAATAAGGCACCACCTCCAAGGCAACAACCAGTATTTATGCCTTCCGCAACCAAGCTCAAAGAGGCAGGAGTCAAGTTCAAGAAAAATAGTGAAGCTGAGAGTATGCTAGAGATAAGATTCAATCATGGAGTGATGGAAATCCCACCCTTTCTCCTGCATGACTATTCTGAATTTCTGTATCGAAATCTCATAGCCTTCGAACAACATTGCCTCGATTCGAAATCTTTTTACTTCACAACTTATGCTGTGTTCATGGATTGCATTATCAATACTGCAAATGATGTTGACATACTCCAACAAAATGAAATTCTTCAGCATGTATTGGGTAATGATGAAGATGTGGCTCACATGTTCAACAATCTATGCAAAGGAGTGACCGTTCATCAACAAAATTACCTCGCTGGCGCGACGGTGGAGATCTTAGCCCATTGCGACTTGAAAATGAACCAGTGGAGGGCAAGCTTGGTGCATGATTATTTCTACAATCCTTGGGCCATTCTCTCACTCATTGCTGCCATTGTTGTGCTTGTTCTCACTCTCATACAAACCTATTTTTCTGTCATCTCTTATGCAAGGCCACATTGAATCGAGTTGTTTTAGATTGTTGCTGTTGTTAACTGACTATTATTTCTCCTTCTTCTCTTCTTCTTCCTTTTATTTTTCTATTTTAATATTTTGTGTATTTCTTTGTCGTATTGATTTTTAAAGAGATGTTAGTTTGTGACATATTAGAAGTACATTACTATGTTCTTTCAATTTAGGGTTTGTTTAGCTTGAATTAATTTGGTCGGAAATGTAATACATGTACTTTTCTTGAAAAATAAAATTTTAAATAAATCTCTTATCAGTTTCTAAAATGTTGAAAATTGTTTGGATCTCTGAAATATTCTTTGCTCTGCTACTCTTGCAATGCCACCCATCTAAACCTCATGCTCCAAGCATTAGAAAATTTAGAATTATAATTCGAACAAGTTATTATCTCAAAAGTATCTGTTAATGACTTAAACCAACTCATTTGAGGAACAATCACTCTCCTTAAGACCATAGTCACCCCATTAAACTTCTAAGTTGATGTCTGCAATTAGGGAGCCAGTGAATCTGCCCAAAGATAAAGTAATATTACATACGTTCAAAATACAAAATTAATGTAAAAGTGAGTAAGGACCTTACAAACTATATCATAAAAGAAGTAATATGAGATAGACTTTTCCATGAGCTTTCTCATTCTGGAGTCATTTGTTTACCGTCCGAGCTACACGGTGACAAGGAGATCTGCATGTCTGAAGAATCTTTGGGCTAGATGGTCTGTCCACTTTACAAGAGTATGTCATAGTATGATTTTTTTCCATAAAGAGAAGTCGAAAAGAGTGATTTGTTTTCACAAAGAGAAGCCGAAAGATTTTTAGAACAGAGATACTCCTAGTCTCTCTAATTTAATAACCTCTATAATGTAATATATGTAGTATGGTCTCAAATATATTATATTATAAAGGTTTTACGGTACTCGAAGATAATATTCATTTTCAATAAAAATAGAGATTTAAATGCACATAATAAAAACATCGGATTTCAATGGTCCAACACGAAACTGAAGTATATATCAGACGATATGAATGTAATCTAAGCATAGTTTTTTCTTTCCATTGGATTTTTTTTTTTTTTTTTATAGAAGTGAAAAATAACCTCAAGGATGAAAAATCATTTTCCTACAAGGAGGCTGATAGACTGATTTTGCTCTTCACTTTTCTAATATGTAGAAACACAAACATACTTTTTTAAATAAAAATCATCACTTTTTACTATTTCAAAATTTATTGGGCATAACTTTATTCGGCTTTTATTTTCCTTAAAAAAAAAACTCTATCATAACACTATTAAGTTATACGTTTTTATAAATACTTAATAATATCACTAGCATATAATCCTATAAGAAAAATTAATCTCATTTAATTAAAATAAAAAACTACTGACATACCAGCTATAAGAAAAAATTTCATTAAAAAAATAATTGTTGATAAGAAGCTCTATTTACATGGTTCAAATTAAATAAGAATTAAAAAATTATATCAATAGTTATTTTTTTAATTTTTTTAATTTTATGAGTTCAGTTATACTCATTTATTATTGAGTAAGGAGAATGTGATTATAATTAAAGCGGTTGATTTGAAAAGTGTCAGCTTTCCCGCACAAGAGCCACTGCCTGTGTCTTCCCAAAAATGCCAAGAAATTTCAAAATCCTGTAATCCTCTCGCTCCACATTCCTCCACCATCGGATTTCTCCTTTGAGAAGAAGAGAAACGTTCAAATTCTCTCTCTCTCTCTCTCTCTCTCTCTCTCTCTCTCTCTCTAACCTCTCAAACCCTAAATTTCAAAACCCTAATGCATGGAATCTAAGCAGGCCGAAGACGGCGGCGGCACCAGCGAGCCGGAGGACGAGACGGTGGTGGTACGTAGGAAGGGGCTGCGTCGGGTGAGTTTTGCCGCCGATATCACCTCCATCCACGTCTTCGACCGGGACGAGGACTTTGAGACACCGCCGGATGACAAGCGCAGCTCCGAAAACAACAATGCCGAATCAGCACAGAGGAATGAGCCTCGTGGAGTTTCTTCTGCAGTGAGTGACGGGTTCAAGGAGTCACCGAGGCGCAGGGGAGATCACGACGGTGGGGATGATGCTGATGATGATGAGGAAGAGAGGATGCTGTTTGTAAGAAACATGGATTATTCATCGCCTGGGAGTGCTGCGGGGTCTATGACATCCAATGACTGTAAATTCTTAATGGAACTGGAATTGAAGTAAAATTTTATCCTGAGGAAAAAAAATAGACGGCAACCCAAAATTTTAGCTGATTTTTTTTGTTCTTAGCTGCAGTCTGACATGAAAATTACCATATTAAAAAATTCGGTTGAAAATTTTCAGTTTTAGGTCTACCTGACATGAAAAATTGGTGGTTTTGGATTGTTTTTGGAAATGACTGTAGCGAACTAATATTTCAGCCAAAATTTTGGAAATACATTTGGGCATATATTTATGAGGAATTTGGATTCTTCATCTCCTGGAAGTGCCGCAGAGTCTATGACTTTCGATGAAGGTGAATTCTTAGGTGAAATTTGAATTTTATCCCAAGAATTTTTTGTCCAAAATCCAAAATTTTGGATGAAAATTTCAGTTTTCAGTTCTAGGTTTATGCATGTTACAGCAGTATTTATGTTATAATTGGTACTTATTCATGTACAAGACTGGCTTTGGGCATATTGGTAGGGCCAGTGGTGCAAACATCTCATCGATTTCAAGCTTGCTACTAAATCTGGTATCCATCATGCAGATGACAATTTTTTTGGGCCTGTATCGACAAGTTTTATAAGAACTGGACGATTATCAATGGACTCTGCAACCTCAGATGATAATCATGACATAACTATGGATTCTACAGCATTTTTGTTACATTTTCGCAATCTGGTTCAGTCAAATGAGCGTTTGAGTAGCTCAGAAGGAAACTTTAAGACGCCAACAGGGGTTCATCTTGGGTTTGTTGAGAAGTCACCATGTGGGGACTCCATGGTGACCAATGGTGGAAATTCCATGATGCTGACTGGATTTAAGAAGTCAATCCGTCAGAATGTTTCAAGTGGAAGTTCTAATCGAGGTGGCAATTCAAGTGATATGAGCCTGATAGTTGAAAATCCGAATAAGTACGATTATGGAAAGTTATCTCCCACACTAGATGCACTGCTGGCTGAAGATCAGAAGAAATATCAGCATGTGTCTGTTTCTAACCAATTAGTTATATCAAAGTCATTCAAGTCTCCAAGTAGTGAGAATAGGTTTTCACCATTCTATAAGCATAAAAGTGACCTTATGGATTCACAGAGTTCTGGCAAAGCAAAAGGACAAATCATTGCTGGGGAACCTATGTCCACTGTGGCGGTTTCTGATTCCATTATTAAATCATCTGATCAAGACACTGGAGGCACTGGGAAGATCAGTTCTCATCATTTCCCAACTAGTGCAGATGAGACTTTGGTTGCTGATACCACTGAAAGAGTCGAGATTGAGAGACAAAGTGATCTAATCCAGGTAAAAGAATTCACATCCTGCTCTCCTTCTTGCGCCTTAACTTGTTTCATAGCTTCTATTAATAGGGAGCCATTTTGTTGGGAGGGAAGATCCCAAGTAACTTCTTGTGGTCATTTTCAGTGACAAATAGAGTATGTGCAATTTCATTGAGACTTCCATTATATTTTCAGTAATGATTTCCTTTTTCATTTATTATGTGAGATATTTTTATTTATGGGACAATGAATTTTGGGATTGGACTGATTCATGCATGTTGCTTCTAGAGCTGTCACAAATCCCATTTTCAGCAATTTCTTGTCTCAGTGAAATTTCCAAATTTTAGTTTTTCCTAAGCTTGCGTGGTGGGAAATATCTCTGAGAAGAATTTATTTTGATAGGAAAATTTAAAAAATCTGTGAGAAACTGCTCTTGATGTTTATGATTCAATTTCCATGTTTTTTTTAATTGTTACATATTTGTTTTCATTTCTTACTTTCATTCGTCAGATGTCACGTGGTATGTGTCATCTTGCTTTTTCAATTTAAGAATCCGCAACCTCCTATTTCGTAAGACAGGAGGCAACTACACTCATGTGGGTAAATATAATATGTTTTAGTCATCTTGCGGTAGTAACTTGTTTCAATGGCTAGCTTCTCATCTCCACAGTGAGGGAAATTATTGTTGAATAACTTGAAGTCTTTTTTATTGAATGATCACATCAATATTCTCAAGAATAGAAGAACAATATCATCAAATAAGATATTAAAGTGGATGATTCACATTTTTTTTTAATAACATAGGTATTCACATCTCATATTCGAGATGAGACTAATCTCACAGATACACAAAACCATATGCAAGTTACGTGTATTAGATAAGCTCATAAAAAGTCAAACCATGACTTTAAGTGTGAAAATAAGATTGGAGGTGTCTTCCTTGTGAATTAAGGAGAGACTTAATTTTATTATATAGATAAAGATTATTAGAATAATAGATATGGAATCAAATAAAAGAGGAAAGAAAATACATCTTTAAAAATGCTGACTAAGCAAATGAAAGCAAATAATCTAATTAAAGTAAATAAAGATTCTAACATTGAGAACATGAATTCTTACAATTGGTTGCATTCCATGAAACTATTTTATAGAAGTTCATTAATATATTCTTTTTATAAAGCAAAGAGACTTTGATACATAAGAATATTCGGTAAATCATAATGTATAAAAGAAATCATCATATCTTAATTTATATTTTATAATTCTAAGAGAGTACACTAACTTACTAAATTCTCACTTTAAGCATTCACTTCACTAAAAATTGCAAACCAGGAAAGGGTGTCATCCTAATAGCAATTTTCTTTCATCTTAGCCTGGTTTTATTATTAAAATTCAAATCATGATAAATACTTTTAGATTGAATGACCATACAAACTAAAAATTATATTTTTAATATGCTAAAATAATAATAAAAAAGCAATTTTAATATTTATATTATGCTGATTTAAGACATTCAAAAGAGCTATATTTAAACAATGGAGATCAGTACAAATTTGTAAATGAACAAAATGAGTTATATCAAATGTATTAGAAAATCATGACATAATATTATTTTTGAGGTAGAATTCACTCTCACAAGCTAGTCGTTGAGATAATGGTGCCTCAAGTTTTATATAGAGTCATTGGTTTTTCAAATTAACCAATGTGAGATTTTTGACATTTCACACCTGCCCTTTTGTGCAGCTGAACCATGTGGCTACATATGAAAACTTCAAAAACCTTCTTTGGTATTATGTTAAAAAATCATAACATCATAATATTCTTGAAATATAACTCACTCTAAAAAATTAACCGTTGAGAGAACGATGCCTTAAATGTTATATAAAATCATTAGTTTTTCATATCAATTTATATGAGACTTTTCTCACTTTCACAAAATGAAAATTATATATACAATGACATCAATTCAGTGGTCAAAATAAACTGAATTAACACTTAATGTCTGACATGAGATTAGATAGGCAAAAGATACCACACATTAGTTTTAACAATCCGACCCGAACCGACTTGTACAATACCGTCCGCTCTGGACTCACACTGGCCCGCACGGATTTACATTTGGTCTGTCTTAACTCACAGGCCCAAAATGCATTGTGCTGAGTTAGAGGTGAGCTCCCAATGTGGGACTTTTCCACACTCACACGCCCAGGCAGCAGTCCACCGTCGATCGATCTGATGGTGCCCTAATGGTCAACCGACAGGAGCCCATTTTCTCGGTTTTTGGCCCTTATTGGGCTCGGCCTGGGACACGGTGTATTGATCATTCTCATCGTCAAGTCCAAGCAAAGAATATGACTTTACCGTTTCATCTCTGTAAAATTCTGTTTAGATTCTTTCCTTGTTTCTTCATATTTTTTTTAAGCTTTTGTGAATTCTACGACACAAATGTTACAGTGGTTAGATTTCTCCTTATAAATTATTCAATTATGGTCCCATTCACTTTGCCATTAATTTAGTCTTTTGAAGGGGAATAAATCACTATGGCTCAATCTCAGGTATGCATTTAGAACTTTGAATCTTGAAAGCTTCCCACTATAAATTTTAGTGTCGATTTCGGATCTTTCAGCCAACAGCTATATTATTTAGCTTGTTCTCGACTTGTTATATCTTTAGTTTAAGTTGCTAATTATATTTTCAGTGTCTTAAATATCAACTCCAATTAACTTTTAAAGTTGATTCTTATTTAAAATATAATTATTCTGTCAAACTTCAAACACAACCCACATGGCATTTTTTATTGTCCATCAAATAAACATTTCTCATTAGGTAATTTAATGGTTCACGTACCTTTTTTTAAAAAAAAAATTATATGTGAAAAATCACGGGAAACCCAACGTAAAACCCTCACGAATGATATCCACTACTCTTAAGACACATCAGGTGAGACCATGAGGACTCGAACCTGGCACCTCCCACTTCTGATGTGATAGATCCAATACATAGATATTCAATTAAATATAAGAACTAATGGAAATCAGTTCAATTCAATTATAGAAATCATATTTTTTTTAAATCTGTCAAATTTTCAAAACTCTAGTTACTTTTTAATATACAAAACTCTTACACCTTATATTGAGCCCAACTTTTGTCCCATATTATGGATGCTTGGGATAGAGTTTTGCATTGATGAACATGACACTAAAAAAAATCACAGTTAAGCTCACATGAGTTAATTACTCTAAATAAAAATCAGTTTCTTAAAATATGTAAAATCCTAATGAATAAAAGAAAACTTCTCTCATATATCATGGCTTATTATATTATTCAATTTATTTAGGTTTTTTAAATTAAAGAGTTCATTAAAAAAAACTATTTTTTTCAATTCAAACAACAGATGTACAGACTAACATTGAATTTTTCTAGACAAATTCTCAAATTAAAATCTTTCTTTACTCTATTTAATTTTGTAAGATAAAAACCTTAGTGATTTAAATCCTTCTCCTCCATTTAGCAAACCGGTGGGGCAGCATCTACATCTCTGGGACCCATGCCTAGCATTGGTCTGGATCTTGGAGCCGTCACAGAAATTCATCATTTTCCTACAAAAGAGGTTGATCCTACCAGGTACCCTTCTCTCTCTCTAAAATAGGCCGAGTCCGAGTCACCAAACTTGGTCTTATTCGATACAATGAGTCCTTTTATGACTTGGCTAAGTCCTATTATTTTGACTTGAATCTAGCTATGATTCGCGATGTTTTAAAAATTGAGGGGATTCCGAGTTGACTATGTTGTGCTAACTCGAAATTGGACCTACACGATACACTTGAGTACCTTTATGACTTGGCTGAGTCCTAATATTTTGACTTTATTCTAGTTAGGACTCAGCCGGTACTACTTTTTTTTGAAACCGTTAAGAGTAGACTTTCATTAAATAAAACGATTACAGTACAAAGAGAAGATAAATATTTGAACCCTTGTTATCCCTCAACTATGTGTAGAAAATTACTGTCTAATTGTTTTTTTCCATCTCTGTATTTGGAGTTTGGATTTCACGCTTTGTGCATATTATGAGTTAAGATTAAGCCCATAATTTAAGAGGATTTAATAGGAATAAAGAAGTTTAATGATATTTATAACTTCATATTTTTGCTTTATATCTATGTATTACTCTAATTGGGGTTAAAATATCGGCTGGCTAATATCTGCGGCTGATATATTTCTATGTCCTCTTGAATTTTTTATTTTTTTAAAAAAATCTAGAAAAATTATTGGGTGATATTTGGTAATATATTTGAAGATATTTGAAATATGGGCTGAGATTTTACATGATGTCTCGGGTGAGATATCGGCGAGGCATGATTGGCCCGAGATGATACATATCATATCGGTTGATATATATATATATATATATATATCGGCCTCAAGAATTCTAATATATATCTCCTGATATGATATATATCAACCGATATTTGCCCGTAAAACTCTAGTATTTTGTTGATGTCATTGAGCAGTTCAATTGAATCTGTTTATTATGTTATGTACCCATCACACGCGTGCAGCAAAGACTGTGTTACTATAATTTTTAATCCAATACTGACACTGTTAAACGTTTGGTTCTCTTGAGGTATGTTTGTTGTGGATCCAATAAATTATTCAAGGAAAATGGGGCAATGTTAAGAAAGAAATTAAAGTATGTAATAAATTGGTCTAATCATCGGATTGTATCATTTTACAAATCTTATCAAAAAGTATAAGATTTTTTTACAATTTTGAAGGGGAAGAAGTCACTGTGGCTCAATCAATGGTATGCATTCAGTAATTTGAAAGATTCTAGTAGAAATTCTAGTGTTAGATTTTCAATCTTCCGACTAGTGCTGAAAATCGGGTTGGGTTCTAATAAATTCAACTCTACTCATGTCAAATTTATTGAACCAGACGCGATCCGAATTACTCAACTTAACCTGATCTGACCTAAATTTCTGACTTGACTCCACCCAAGTATTGTTTTATAACTTAGTGTAGTCGGGTCTAGTCAGGTTACCTCGAATTGGATTGGGTTGATTTTAAATTTCTCAATCCAAGTATCCAATCTGACTCAAATTTCATACGGGTTTTTTCCAACCCAACCCGACCCGACCTGAAATACACAAATACATAACCCAAACCAACTGATTTCTCAATTCGGGTTAAAACCCGACCCAAATTTCCCCCCTACGTTCAGCCAACTGATATATTATTTAGCTTGTTATCGACCTGTTTTATCTTTGGTTTAAGTTGCTAATCTTTAGTCTCTTAATATATATAATTAGGTCTGTTCAATCCTAATTTGACCCAAATTAAATTTCAGTCAAAGTTTTTAACGAGAACTACGAGCTATAATTAAAATGAGTGGAATTAGCTCGTTAACATGGCAATTTCGATTAGTCAAATTTAGGTTAGCCTTAACCAAGTAAGTACTTTCTCCAACCTAAATCATAAGAAAGAGTTGATTGGAAACATGTAACCTTCCTTAGGGAGTATAGATGAAAAATCAAACTCCACAATGTATTATTGCTCAAGTAATATTTACTCGTCCTTAATTTAAACTCATTTAGACAATTAGACATATGTTCACCATTAGACTAAGTTCAAGTTCTATAAATCATTTTTATTTTGTAGCTTTTAAAAATAAAAAAATTTAAAAATTAAATTTTATCACAATTCTTATAGAAAAAATAAATTTATCAAAATAACTTATTCTCATCATCTAATATAAGCACTATGAAAATATAAACATCCGATTCACAATTTTTCCTTAAGTTGCATTCCAATCTCAAGGCAATATACATGGTTAATAGACCTATTAAATCTTAGAGGTAATTTTCCTATTTGTTGGGGTTGTGAACGGGTCACTACACCTTAATGGACTAGTCTTTTAGGATAATACTAATTTCTTAACAAGTGGTATCAAAGTCATGTCTACCTCATATGAACTCAGGAGATTCCCCAAGCGGATGGGAAGGCTGGCCTTGAGGCTGTGAACGAGTCTCACATTACAAATTAGAGGAGATGTAGGGAATTTATAAGTAACTTGGAAGCAATTGTCTTATCACATGAACCAGACGCATAGTACGGTTATTTTAAAATCAATTTCTTAAAATATGTAAAATCTTAATGAATAAAAGAAAAAATTCTCTCATATACCATGACATTATATTATTCAAATTTTAATTATTTTTTTAAATTGAGAGTTCATTAAAAAAAATATTTTAAAATTCAAACAACAAATGTACAAATTAACATTAAATTTTTCTGGACAAAATTTCTCAATATGAAATCTCTCTTTACTCTATTTCAATTTCTAATTCCCCACTTTTACTGCTTTGTATCTACAAAGGCTATAAAAACCTTAGTGATTAAAATCTTCTCCTCCCTCCAGCAAACCGCAGAGACCCATGCCTAGCAATGATATGGAACTTGGAAGGTCCAAAGAAATTGATCAATATCCTCAACAAGTGAATGAGCTTGTGCCTGACAAGGAGCCTCTCAGGTACCTTTATCTCTCTTTCCTCTCTCTCTAAAATGGGCCGAGTCCAAGTCAACCAAACTTGGTTTTATCCAATACAACTGAGTCATTTTATGACTTAGCCAACTGAGTCCTTCATAAATCCTTACATCTCCCTCTATACTTTCAATATGAGACTCATTTGGAGCCCCAGGAATGATCACATATAATTCATAAAATTACTATTTTTTGGAAGTTGATTTGGACTATTTCTAATTATTTTTTACCCACGTGGGTGTAGTTCAACTAGTTGCCTCCTGCATCAAGAAGTGGGAGGCTGCGCGTTTGAGCCCCCATGGCCTAACATTGATGTGCGTTAAGGTTAGAGGACTCATCCGTAGGGATTTTAGTGGGACTGTATCTGAGTTTCCCACACATTAATCCAAAAAAAGTTGAATTGAACAATTAAGGAGAAACTATATTTTGATAAAACTAATAATTAAAAAACAAATTTATGAAATATTTTAAAAAACCGTATCCTATTATAAGATCCAAATCGTATTCTTTAAATATTATATCTAAAGATCAAAATCATAAAATATAAGATTTTAACATCTGTGTATGGAGAAAAGAATTTTCTAAAAACATTTTGACCTTCCATTCTAAGTTTCTAACACTAATGTCGTTATATGTTTGTTTTGCTGTAGAGAAGAAGATGAGTCTCCACAATGGCTTAAGAGATAACAGAGTCCGACTCTTACAAAGTCCCATGAGAGCAAGAGATGTCAAAACTATTCATAGTTCACCCTAATATCCGTAAATTAAACGAGGATGCACATACACCGTGGGTTGTCTCAATTGGTCCTTATCATCATGGAAATCAACAGCTACAAGCAATGGAAGATATCAAAGCTCCACGTTTGATCACCCAAAACTCGAATTTGGGTATTTTTGAAAGGTTGGATTCAATAGAAGCAGCAGCATGAAGTTGCTATTCAGAAAGCATTAACCTTGCAACAACTGATTCTGTTGGGATGATGATGATGGATGGTTTCTTCATTGTCGATCTCCTTCTTGAAGCATCATCTCCCTCAACAGGCCATGAAATAGTAAATGGTCCACCTTGGATGTTGAATTACATAGCGCACGACATGCTTCTGCTAGAAAACGAAGTTCCTTTCTTTGTACTGCTACACATATTTGAGATCTTAATGTCTGAGCGAACAACCAAACTTTCACTTTCAGAGCTCGCTGTCATCTTCTTCCATCGTTTTTTAATTCCAACGGAGAGGGAGATCTTTCCTGAAGAATCGAAGCCCACACATCATCTTCTTGATTTAATCCATTTATATCTCTCGCCGACTACATGGCTAGAACAATCCCAAATGCTGACCAGGCCCAATAGAAAATCGAAACCCAAGTATCAAAGAAAGCGGCTAGACGAGGGATTTCTACTCCCAAAATTCTCTTCTTGTTGCCCTCTCTCCTCTAGTGATTCTAATAAGGTACCACCTCCAAGAAACCAACCAGTACTTATTCCTTCCGCAACCAAGCTCAAAGAGGCAGGAGTTAAGTTCAAGAAAAATGGTGGAGCTGAAAGTATGTCTATCATGGAGTGATGGAAATCTCACCCTTTTTCGTAGGTGGAAGTTATGAATCTCTGTATCGAAATCTCATAGCCTTCGAACAACATTGTCTCGATTGGAAATCTTATTACTTCACAATTTATACTGTGTTCATGGATTACATTATCAATACTGCAAATGATGTTGAGATACTCCGACAAAATGAAATTCTCCGACATAAATTGGGTAGTGATAAAGATGTGGCTCACATGTTCAACAATCTATGCAAAGGAGTGGCCTTTTATCAACCAAATTACCTCTCTAGTGTGACGGTGGATATCTTACCCCCACTGCAGCTTGAAAAGGAACCAGTGGAGGGCAAGCTTGGCGCATGATTATTTCTACAATCCTTAGGGCCATTCTCTCAGTCATTGCTGCCTTTGTCATACTTGCTCTCACTTTCATACAAACCTATTTTTCTGTCATCTCTTATGCAAGTCCACATTGAATCGAGTTGTTTCAGATTGTTGTTGTTGTTGTTGTTTACCAACTATTCTTTCGCATCCTCCTCCTCCTTTTTATTATTTTTATTTTATTTTTAATATTCTTGTATTTCTTTGTCAGATTGATTGTTAAAGATATGTTAGCTTGTGACATATTAAAAGTACATTAACATGTTCTTTCACTTTAGGGTTTGTTTCGTTGGAATGAATTTGGTTGTAAATGTAATACATGTATTTTCTTAGTATTATTGAAAAATAAAATTTTCAATAGGATAAATTTTGCAAGGGTTACACAAGGTTACCCCTACCCCTGGGTATTATGAATACCCCTTGCTAGGAAAGGGTTTTATTGTGGAAGACTCAAAAGTGACACATGACATTTTTATTGTACCATCGCTCATCAAACATGAAAGATGACTCCACATCATCTTCTTAATAAAGATCTACAAGATTGTTATCAATTTTAATATAAGGCACAACTTTTAAGGATTGGTTTTCTTCATATTCATCATCATAATCAATGGTCATTGACTATTTCAGTAGTGATGATCAATAATCACCTCCCTCCAAACTTCAAGTTGATGTCTGCAATTAGGGTTCACTTGTGGTTTGTACTCTGTAGTACCAAATATGATGCAAATTCGACAATAAGAAAAATGCACAAAAAGAAGTAGATTATTAGGAGTAAAACAGAAAAATGATTTTTCCTCTTAATTCTTTGGGTACGATTTTTTAAGTCTAAAACTATACCATTTTCACTTAAAATCAATCCCGCAGTTCATAAAATTCATATTAGATGAATTTTGACATCATTTTTTGTAAAAATCGATCGAGAAACGACCTCGTTTAAAAACGACGTCGTTTAAAAACCCAAGCGCAAAACCCACAGTTGATGAAAGAACAAGAACGGCTCGCTGTTTTGGAGTATCGGCTCGCCGGTAAGTGCGATTTTAGACATTTTTTTTAAGTTATCCGTGCGACGGGGGTAAAGAGTAAAGTGAGAAATCTACTTATTCCTATGTCTGGTTACACAAAAATCCCATATGAAGATCGCTACCCTAGAAAAAATGCAAAAAAAATAACTAGGTTAATGGGAGTAAAACAGAAAAAAAAGAAAATGTAAGAGATTACTCCATGATCAACCCCTCTCTTCATGAGTGTTGTTTGAAGAGACACCTAGATCACGACTCTAGATTGTTGGGATAAATGGATAGATGATGATAAATATGAAAAAATGGTGCTTTTTATCTGACTGATATTTTGGCAAGGATTTTGGAATATCGGTCCATTTTGGCTGATAGCTCTTGAATTTCTTAAATTTTGGTCACAATTTTTTCTTGATTTTTAATTGAAAACTATGATGGGCAAATTTGCCGATATGAATAAAACGTCAGCTGATATTTTGCCTGGATTTAGTGTCAGATTTTATTAAATTTCAGAATTACTGAATGATTTTTGTGTTTGGTTAAAGTGGAGTTCTTCCGTGGGAATTATGAAAGTTTGAAGAATTCTAACTCATGAATTGCTTCGATATCATCAACTCGTCAAACTTCTTCGAATCGAAAATACTGGGCAATGTTGGCTTCTCATCTCCATCGACAAGCCGGAGCACCTTCCAATAGTCTTGGAAGACGGATAAGCGCAAAATACGCGCTATGAACTCAGCATATGTCTCATGATCTAAGAATCTCATATCCAGTGCGAACCTACGTAACCGTCTCATTGTCATCTTAATCAAGTCGTCCTTGTTCCAAAGATAACTCTGGAGACTAATGACATTCATTGCAAAGCGGGTCATAATCAATACAGAAATATCGTCGTAAGTATTCCTATAAGTGAAATTTATTTCCTGAAAATAATACGAAACATATTTAAGGACTTGAATTTTTTAAGATGTTAGTCAAAGTTTGTGAAAAATATTAAACAATAAAAAATATCCAAATTTAGAGTATTTAATGATTAACAAAGTAAATATCGTTGAAATCTTGTATCTTAGCTCCTATTTAATGAGCCCACATAAAAGAATATCATTTTAGAATTAAAAACTCTTTTGAAAATGAGTTATATACGAACCATTTTCATTTTATCCCACATTGAGTCGCCGACGATGGATCACAATAAATTTTATTCCCCAATAAACTTTTTGTTGATTCAATTGGCATCCCACAGTAGGATATCTGCTTTGCGTTTTCGATGGTTTCAGCTATTCTATCTTGTCTCCGACTTCCTGTTTCTTTGTAGAGCTATCTTTGGTCTCCATGGACCTGTCTTTTGTTATTTTTTACTTTTGGGCTTGGCCCAGGCTATGGGCTTCTCTTATATATATTTTCTTTAGGCTTCTCTTGAATGATATATACTAACCGATTCATTAAAAAAAAGTGATGTCATAAAAATGTGCCCCATTAATTATTTGAAGATGCCTAATACAATGGCATTCATTTAATGTCTGATATTAACATGTAATACATGCAATAATGTGCCACACGTTGGGACTTGTTCATTCTTTTCGTCTAGTCCAAACAAAGAATAAGGACTTTACCTTTTCTTCTCTAAACAGTTCTTTTGAGATTCTTTACTTGTTTTTTCATTTTTTTAAGACTTTTTTATTTTGAATTTATAAGTAGAAAATCGTAGAAAATCCAACGTAAAATTCTATGAGTGATCCAGTGTCCTTAGAACACATCAAGTGAGGCTATGAGGACTCGAACTTAACACCTACCACTTCTTGAGATGGAAGATTACCGGTTGAACTACACCCACGTAACAAAGCTTTTGTGAACTACACCTTTCCACTTCTAAACAGTTCTTTTGAGATTCTTTACTTGTTTCTTCATTTTTCTTAAGCTTTTGTGAATTCTACTACACAAATGCTACAGTGGTTAGATTTTTTCTTATAAATTGTTCAATTATGGACTCATTCACAGAGGCATGAATTTAGTCTTCTGACGGGGAAGAAGTCACAATCGCTCGATCACTGGTATGCATTTAGAAGTTTGAAAACTTCATACTAGAAATTTTAATGTCGATTTCGGATTCATACATTTTCGTGATATATTATTTAGCTTATCGTCAAACTGTTATATCTTTAGTTTAAGTTGTTAATAGTTAATATTCACATTTTTAAAGCACTCGAGTAATTCATAGAATATGTACAAGGCTTTCTACGTACACACATTAGATAATTCTACGGAGAATGGCCATTTACAGTAGAGTCGGAATTGAAAAATTACTTTACTTTCTTCCTTCCCTCTCTTTTCACAAGATGTTGGACAAAATCGAAATTTCATTTAAATCACTTTCCCTAAAATCTCAAGGCAGTATGTAGGGTTAATAGGCCTATTGAATTTTTTTCAAACAACAAATGTACATATTAACATTGAATTTTTCTCGACAAAATTTCTCAAAATAAATCTCTTTGCTCTATTTCATGTTGTAATTCCCCGCTTTTACTGCTTTGTATTCACAAAGGCGAGAAATTAACCCTAGCAGGTACCCTTCTCTCTCTCTCTCTTAAAGATAGGCCAGGTCTAAATTGACTAAACTTCGTCTTATCTGATACAACTGAGTCCTTTTATGACTTGATCAAGTCCTATTATTTGACCTGATTCTAGCTAGGATTCATGATGTTTTAAAAATTGCATTAGTCCAGCTCGACTCAGTTGTGTCAACTCGGACTCGGACTTACTTGAGACAACCGAGTCCTTTTATGACTCGGACTCAGGTGATACTACTTAGACCTAGTTTCTCTGAGTCTGATATTTAAAACCTTGTTCTCTCTCCACCTGTGTAAAAAACACGGTCGAATTTGGAGTGTGGAGTAGTGGAGTGTGAATTTCACGCTTTATGTGCATTATTAATTTATTATTACACTACATAAAATTGATATTGCATTTGCCAACCGGGGTCTATTTACTTTGTACTTATGAGTTAAGATTAAGCCCATAATTAAGTGGATTTAATAGAAGTAAAGAAGTTTAATGAAATCTATTAGTCCACACATTTTGCTTTATATCGATGTATTACTCTAATGTTTTGTTAATGTTACAATTTAACTCAAATTGAAGCAGTTCAATTGGAACTGATTGGATTACACTGGAGCCTTATACTGTTCATGTTTTAAAACTATGTTATATTCCCATCACACACATCAAGCAACTGAGGCGTAGAAGCAAAGATTTCTATGATTTCCCACATATAAATTAAAAAAAAAAAAAAAAACTATGTTACAATAATTTCTAATCCAATACTGACACATTTAAACATTTGGTTCTCTTGTGGAATGAACATTGCAGACATGTCTCAAATAAATAGCTCAGATGAAATTGATGTTGAAGGTAGCAACGATACAAGTCCAGTAGCCCCGATGATAACTAAGGCCCATTTGGGGGTTGATCCTTCGAGGTATGTTTGTTGTTGCATTGTCTAAGTAAGGTCTAAGTCCAAAAACCTTCTTTAAGATTTAATTTAGAATCGTGGAGCACACGTTTAATTAGAATAAATGGAAGAAACCCACGAGCTGATAATTCGAATGCAATTAAAGATATCCAATTAATCTAATTAAAAATAACTAAACACAATAAACAAAAATTAAATTCAAAAGACCTCAACTCACTGTCCTAAAGAGAGAAGAAAAAAAAAGCTCTTGCTTTTTGTTAATTTTTTCAAAATAATTCAAAAGTATGTCTCACAACTTAGACCAAAACACTAATTTATAGGCTTTATTTTTTGAAAATAAAAATTAAAATTAAAAGAAATAAACTTAGCAGCTCAGCCTATTTTTAGGTTGTTTGAAATTCTATACCTTGCAAGCCCAATAGTCAAACAGGTGAGTCACATGAACCAGAAGAATGGTCCTGTTATTTTAAAATCAGTTTCTTACAATATGCAAAATCTTAATAAATAAAAGAAAAACTTCTCTCATATATATATATCATGACTTATATTTTATTAAAAGAATTCAAACAACAAATATACAAATTAACATTGAATTTTTCTGGACAAAATTTCTCAAAATGAAATCTCTCTTTACTCTATTTCATTAAAATCATTTTCCTCCCTCCAGGATACCGCTGGGACTTGGAAGGTCCAAAGAAATAAATTCTACGGGAGAAATTGGCTCTAACAGGTACCCTTCTCTCTCTCTTAGTGAGTCCAAGTCGACTCAGTTGTGTCAACTCGGACTTGACTTACCCGATACAACTGAGTCCTTTTATGAGTGACCGACTCATATTATTTTGACTTTGCTCTAGCTAGGACTCGGCCAGTACTACTTAAGACTCAGTTCCTATCGAGTCTGATATTTAAAATCTTATTCTCCCTCTACTATATGTAAAAAATACTGTCTAATCTTTTTTCCATCTCTGAATTTGGAGCTTGGAGTAGGTAGAGTGTGGATTACACGCTTTGTGCGTTATTAATTTATTACTTCCTTCTATTTCAAATTAGTTGTTCTATATGGATTTTGGAATTGTCTCAAAATAGTTGTCTCATTGGAGTAGTATAAAGTTTGTTGAAAATGGATGAGTTCAGATGGAGTGTTAGTCTTATATAGAGAATTCCTTAAAAAATACAAATATTTCAAATGAGACAACTAAAATAGGACGCAGAGGAATATTAGACTATATAAAATTGATTTTGCATTTGCCAACATGGGTCTGTTTACTTTGTACTTAACTGAGTTAAAGATTAAGCCCATAATTTAAGTGGGTTTAGTAGGAGTAAGGAAGTTTAATTATATCTATGTATTACTCTAATGTTCTGTTGATGTTACAGGTTAACTCAAGCTGTGGCCGATGAAAGGCAAAGCCACCGTAGGCCGGTATTGGGGGTTGAAGAACTTTGGAGGTAGGTTTGTTGTGGATCCAATTAATCTTTCAAGGAAAATGTTAAGGGCAATGTTAATAAAAAATAAAAGTATGTACTGAATTGTTTAAATCACGTATCGTAAGATTTTAACAATGCGTACAGAGAAAAGATTTTTCTAAAAACATTTTAATCTCCCATTCCAACACTAATGTAGTTCTATGTTTGTTTTGCTGTAGAGGAGGAGGAGTGGATCAAGAATGGTTTAATTACATGACTTACAGAGTGAGAAGCTTACACGGTCATACGAGAGCACCAGACGTCAGAAGTATTCACAGAGTTCAGCCCAATATCCGTAAATTGAACGAGAATGCATACACACCGTGGGTTGTCTCAATTGGTCCTTATCATCATGGCAATGAACAGCTACAAGCAATGGAAGATATCAAAGTTCGACGAATGATCACCCAAAACTTGAATTTGAGTCGCCCTAGTTTTTGAAAAGATGAATTCGATAAGAGAACAAGCAATCAGCTGCTATTCCGAAAGCATTATTGGTCCCAGAACTGGTTTTGTTGGCATGATGATGATGGATGGTTTTTTCGTCGTCGATCTCCTTCTTGAAGCATCATCTCCCTCAACAACCCATGAAATACTGAATGGTCCACCTTGGATGTTGAATTACATAGCGCACGACATGCTTCTGCTAGAAAACCAAGTTCCTTTCTTTGTACTGCAACACATATTTGAGATCTTAATATCAAATAGAACAACCAAACTTTCACTTTCAGAGCTCGCTATCAACTTCTTCCATCGATTAATTCCAATGGAGAGGAAGATCCTTCCTAAAGAATCGAAGCCCACATTTCATCTTCTTGATTTAATCCACTCATATCTCTTGCCGACTCGTGCATGGCTCGAACAATCCCAAGTATTGACCAGGCCCAATAGAAAATCCAAACCAATGTACCAAAGCAAGCAGCTAGACGAGGGGTTTCTACTCCCAAAATTCTCTTCTTGTTGCGCTCTCTCCTCTAGTGATTCTAATAAGGCACCACCTCCAAGGCAACAACTAATGTTTATTCCTTCTGCGACCAAGCTCCAAGAGGCAGGAGTCAAGTTCAAGAAAAATAGTGAAGCTGAAAGTATGCTAGAGATAAGATTCAATCATGGAGTGATGGAAATCCCACCCTTTTTCTTGGATGACTATTCTGAATTTCTGTATCGAAATCTCATAGCCTTCGAACAACATTGCCTCGATCCGAAATCTTATTACTTCACAACTTATGCTGTGTTCATGGATTGCATTATCAATACTGCAAATGATGTTGATATACTCCAACAAAATGAAATTCTTCAACATGTATTGGGTAATGATGAAGATGTGGCCCACATGTTCAACAATCTATGCAAAGGAGTGACCGTTCATCAACAAAATTACCTCTCTGGCGCGACGGTGGAGATCTTAGCCCATTGCGACTTGAAAATGAACAAGTGGAGGGCAAGCTTGGTGCATGATTATTTCTACAATCCTTGGGCCATTCTCTCACTCATTGCTGCCATTGTTGTGCTTGTTCTCACTTTCATACAGACCTATTTTTCTGTCATCTCTTATGCAAGCCCACATTGAGTCGAGTTGTTTTAGATTGTTCCTGTTGTTTACTGACTATTCTTTCTCCCTCTTCTTCTCTTCTTCTTCCTTTTATTTTTCTATTTTAATATTCTTGTGCATTTCTTTGTCGTATTGATAGTTAAAGAGATGTTAGTTTGTGACATTAAAAGTACATTACCATGTTTTTTCAATTTAGGGTTTGTTTACCTTGTAATACATGTAGTTTTCTTGAAAAATAAAATTTTAAATAAATCTCTATCAATTTCTAAAATGTTGAAAATTTGTTTGGATCTCTGAAATATTCTTTGTTCTGCTACTCTTGCAATGCCACCCATCTAAACCTCATGCTCCAAGCATTAGAAAATTTAGAATTATAATTCGAACAAGTTATTATCTCAAAAGTATCTATTAATGACTTAAACCAACTCATTTGAGGAACCATCTCTCTCCTTAAGACCATACTCACCCCCATTAAACTTCTAAGTTGATGTCTGCAATTAGGGAGCCAGTGAATCTGCCCAAGGATAAAACAACCCTAGATATCACTGTGTGTTGTGCAGTGGTTTGTACTTTGTAGTACCAAAGATGTTGTACAGTGGTTTTTTGACCCACTTTTATTTTGGATAAGAGATTATGTTTTCAATCAAAAAGTGTTTTGATACATTTGCAAAAAAGATTGTTTGCCCTTTTGTCTTTGATAGAAAACAAAGAGTATTGAGAATGAAACTTTTGCCTCGTCTTTTTCTGCATTTTTTTTAAGAACGGAAAATAGAGATCTTGAAGGGAAGAAGAGGGACATTTTTCTTATACATAAATTCTCTGTAGTACTTTATAAAATTATAATTTGTCTAAAATAATATTGGCAGCGGATCCTGACCTCGGACACATTAAAAATGTAATAAATCTCTCTAACTTAGTATTCAATACATTCAAAATAAAAAATGTATTGCCTTAACCATTTTGTAAAGTAATATTCTATATGTTTAGAATACAAAATTAGTATAAAAGTGACTAAGGACCTCACAAACTATATCATAGAAAAAGTAATATGAGATAGACTTCTCGATAAGCTTTCTCATTCTGGAGTCACTTGTTTACCGTCTGAGCTGCACGGTGATAAGGAGATCTGTCCGTCTGAAGAATCTTTGAGCTAGATGGTCTGTCCACTTTACAAGAGTATGTTGTAGGAATGATTTTTTCCACAAAGAGAAGTCGAAAGGAGTGATTTGTTTTCACAAAGAGAAGCTAAAAGAACATTTTAGTGATATGTGAGAGTTTTAAAGAAATTTTTAGAAAAGAGATATGCCTAGTCTCTCTAATTTAGTAACCTCTATAATATAATATATTTAGTATGGTCCCAATCATATTACATTATAAAGGTTTTACTGTACTGCAAGACAATATTCATTTTCAACAAAAATAGAGATTTAAATGCACATAATAAGAAATATATATCAGACGATATGAATGTAATCTAAGCATAGTTTTTTCATTTTTTTTTATATAGAATTGAAAAATAACCTCAAGGATCATTTTCAAAGAAATCACTTTCCTACAAGGAGGCTGAGAGACTGATTTTGCTCTTCACTTCTCTAATATGTGGAAACACAAACATACTTTTTAAATAAAAATCATCATTTTTTACTATTCCAAAATTTGTTTGGCATAATTTTATTTGGGTTTTATTTTCTTTAAAAAAGAACTCTATCATTACACTATTAAGTTATAAGTTTTTATAAATACTTAATAATATCAATAACATATAATTCTATAAGAAAAATTAATCTCATTTAATTAAAATAAAAACAACTACTGACATACCAGCTATAAGAAAAAACTTCATTAAAAAAAAAATTGTTGATAAGAAGCTCTATTTACATGGTTCAAATTAAATAAGAATTATAAAATTATAAAAGTAGTTATTTTTTTAATTTTATGAGTTCAGTTATACTAATTTATTATTAAGGAGAATGTGATTATAATTAAAGCGGTTGATTTGAAAAGCGTCAGCTTTCCCGCACAAGCGCCACTGTCTCTGTCTTCCCAAAAATGCCAAGAAATTTCAAAATCCTGTAATCCTGTAGCTCCACATTCCTCCACCATCGGATTTCTCCGTTGAGAAGAAGAGAAACGTTCGAATTTTCTCTCTTTCTCTCTCTAACCTCTTCAAAAACCCTAAATTTCAAAACCCTAATCCATGGAATCTAAGCAGGCCGAAGACGGTGGCGGCACCACAGAGCCGGAGGACGAGACGGTGGTGGCACGTAGGAAGGGGCTGCGTCGGGTGAGTTTTGCTGCCGATATCACCTCCATCCACGTCTTCGACCGGGACGAGGACTTTGAGACACCGCCGGATGACAAGCCCAGCTCCGAAAACAACAATGCCGAATCAGCACAGAGGAATGAGTCTCGTGGAGATTCTTCTGCAGAGAGTGACGGGTTCAAGGAGTCACCGAGGCGCAGGGGAGATCACGACGGTGGGGATGATGCTGATGATGATGAGGAAGAGAGGATGCTGTTTGTAAGAAACATGGATTATTCATCGCCTGGGAGTGCTGCGGGGTCTATGACATCCAATGACGGTAAATTCTTAATGGAACTGGAATTGAAGTAGAATTTTATCCTGAGGAAAAAAAATAGACGGCAACCCAAAATTTTAGCTGAATTTTTTTGTTCTTGGCCGCAGTCTGACATGAAAATTACCATATTAAAAAATTCGGTTGAAAATTTTCAGTTTTCGGTCTACCTGACATGAAAAATTGTGGTTTTGAATTGTTTTTGGAAATGACTGTAGCGAACTAATATTTCAGCCAAAATTTTGGAAATACATTTGGGCATATATTTATGAGGAATTTGGATTCTTCATCTCCTGGAAGTGCCGCAGAGTCTATGACTTTCGATGAAGGTGAATTCTTAGGTGAAATTTGAATTTTATCCCAAGAATTTTTTGGCCAAAATCCAAAATTTTGGATGAAAATTTCAGTTTTCGGTTCTAGGTTTATGCATGTTACAGCAGTATTTATGTTATACTTGGTATTTATTCATGTGCAAGACTGGCTTGGGCATATTGGTAGGGCCAGTGGTGCAAACATCTCATCGATTTCCAGCTTGCTACTAAATCTGGTATCCATCATGCAGATGACAATTTTTTTGGGCCTGTATCAACAAGTTTTATAAGAACTGGACGATTATCTATGGACTCTGCAACCTCAGATGATAATCATGACATAACTATGGATTCTACAGCATTTTCGTTACATTTTCGAAATCTGGTTCAGTCAAATGAGCGTTTGAGTAGCTCAGAAGGAAACTTTAAGACGCCAACAGGGGTTCATCTTGGGTTTGTTGAGAAGTCACCAAGTGGGGACTCCATGGTGACCAATGGTGGAAATTCCATGATGCTGACTGGATTTAAGAAGTCAATCCATCAGAATGTTTCAGGTGGAAGTTCTAATCGAGGTGGCAATTCAAGTGATATGAGCCTGATAGTTGAAAATCCAAATAAGTACGATTATGGAAAGTTATCTCCCACACTAGATGCACTGCTGGCTGAAGATCAGAAGAAATATCAGCATGCGTCTGTTTCTAACCAATTAGTTATATCAAAGTCATTCAAGTCTCCAAGTAGTGAGAATAAGTTTTCACCATTCTATAAGCATAAAAGTGACCTTATGGATTCACAGAGTTCTGGCAAAGGAAAAGCACAAATCATTGCTGGGGAACCTATGTCCTCTGTGGCACTTTCTGATTCCATTATTAAATCATCTGATCAAGACACTGTAGGCACTGGGAAGATCAGTTCTCATCATTTCCCAACTAGTGCAGATGAGACTTTGGTTGCTGATACCACTGAAAGAGTCCAGATTGAGAGACAAAGTGATCTAATCCAGGTAAAAGAATTCACATCCTGCTCTCCTTCTTGCGACTTTAACTTGTTTCATAGCTTCTATTAATAGGGAGCCATTTTGTTGGGAGGGCAGATCCCAAGTAACTTCTTGTAGTCATTTTCAGTGACAAATAGAGTGCAATTTCATTGAGACTTCCATTATATTTTCAGTAATGATTTCCTTTTTCATTTATTATGTGAGATATTTTTATTTATGGAACAATGAATTTTGGGATTGGACTGATTCATGCATGTTGCTTCTAGAGCTGTCACACATCCCATTTTCAGCAATTTCTTGTCTCGGTGAAATTTCCAAAATTTAGTTTTTCCTAAGCTTGCGTGGTGGGAAATATCTCTGAGAAGAATTTATTTTGATAGGAAAATTTAAAAATCTGTGAGAAACTGCTCTTGATGTTTATGATTCAATTTCCATGTTTTTTTTTAATTGTTACATATTTGTTTTCATTTCTTACTTTCATTTGTCAGATGTCACGAGGTATGCCATCCTGCTTTTTCAATTTAAGAAGCCCTGGAGTTCTTTAAGAATGTCAGTCTCTTGAATATTGTCTGTGACCTAATGATTCTTACTGACAGAGTTATCATTACTCTAATGGCAGCTTGCTCGCATGGATAAGAAATCCTTGAAAGATGCACTTGAATTGAGTCAACCACAAAAAGAACTAAACTATGCCATTAATGGCCATTCAATCTCACCACAGAGTAAAACCTCTCCAATGAATTTAATGATACAGCAAGGTAATGGAGCCATAGTTCATTTTGGAGATAGAGCAGGGGAAGACCATCGATTTTCACATTCTTCTCCCATACCCATTTCAAAAAGTCCTTTGCGGGCTCTCCCAGATAGTCAACAAAGATTGACAGCATCTCCTAAGGGCCGTGCAATCTCACCCCTTGGTAAAACCACTCCAATGAATATGATTACACAGCAAGATGATGGAACTATACTTCATGTTGGTGATAGAGGGGGAGACCATCACTTTTCAAATTCTTCTACCATAACTGTTGCAAAAAGTCTTCTGTTGGCACTCTCAAATAGCCAGCAAACATTGACAGCGTCTCCTAAGAGCTGTGCAATCTCACCCCAGACTAAATCCTCTCCAATGAATTTAATCTTACAGCAAGATGATGGAGCTATAGTTCATGTTGTAGACAAAACAGGTGGAGACCATCAGTTTTTGCATTCTTCTCCCATACCCATTGCAAAAAGTCCTCTATTATCTCTCTCAGATTGTCAGCAAAGATTGACAGCATCTCTTAAGGATGGACAATATGTTTCTCACCCTGTTCAGAGTGATGGAAACAATTTTGAACCTTCATCTCCAGGGTCTATTTCCTCTTTACGCACTAAACGGCGAAGAATATTTTTGGTAATTCCATTTCAGCAAGTACTGAGCGGATACCTATTCCTCTTGCTGCAGAGCAACCTTGTTCACCATCAAACAAGGCAGGTACAGAAGATGGTGGTAGCATTTCTTCTATTGAGAACAGCGTCTCAAACACAAAAATTCATGAAACGAATCAGGTGCCATCATTATCAGTTCTTGCCAGAAAGTCTTCTCTCTTCAAGGATGTATGCATTGAAAATAACAGAGATCCTATTTCGGTGTCTGTGGATCCTTTTGTTAGTAGTGTAGAGGCCCGACTGATGGATACTGCTGAACATAGCCTGGCACCTGAAATTGCAGTGGACATGCTTGATTCTCAGGTTGAGACTCCACAGAATTTTAACGTATTTAGATTGAGTGGGAAGAGCCCAGCCATCTTCCATGACAGAGGACATGGTCTGGGAAAGCATAACAATGAGTATTCTGGGGCATATCACAATCCCGTTGAAGGAGCTCTGTCTACTGCCTTACCTTACTCCTCAGAGACACACAAAACAGCTGAGGTAATGAATATTAAGCAAGTAACGGGCACTCCGATAAGGTTTATTTCCTCACCAGTAAAAAGAGAAGAAAAATTCTGTCTGTCTGGTGGGCTGGAGGAAGAACCTTCAAGGATTCCAAGTCAGCAGGACCAATCTGGTACGCTTGTTGGATCCAGCCGAAGGCAACAAATTGAAGATTCATTAAGGACTTCAGAAACTATAAGTCTGTTATTGACTCCCAGAAATGAAGGTACTATCATGTCAAGTTCCTTCCTTAAGGAAAATAGAGAACATTCTAAATGGAAAGAAACATCCAGTGAAGAACCTTCTCTCCTTGACTTGCAAAAGGAAATGAGTAGTACAATGTCCTACCAAACCCCTACAAGCTACAGAGTTGCTTTGAAATTCCACTCCAAAAGCCAAGAGAAGAATGTCCAAAATAGGATGAATCAGTCAACATTTGATGAGAAATTCTTCCCTCACAGCGATTTAACAGCTTCTTCATGTGAGTCTGCTCCTCCAGGCATATGTAAAAGCACTGGGCTAAGATCATTTTCTGAAAAGGTCATTTATCATTCCATTTTTGTTTCTCACAATTGTTCTCTTGATTAAATATCACTATTTAGTATAAATTGCATAGACAACAAAATATGATCTGGGGTACTGTTTTCATGTCTTGAATTTTTATTTTTATTTTTTAAGAAAAAATTATGTTTTATAGTTTAAAAGGAGAGACTATTTTGACGTGCAGAAATTGGGGGCTCAGTTTATTCAAAGTGCCTCAAGGAATGAGGTATTCAATTTAATGGAAAATGACAGCCTTCTTTCCCCACCCAGGAAGGTTCAAGTCTCCTCAATGCCACTTCAAGATATGAGGGAATTTAATGACAGTGACAGGGAAATGAGTCTCAACAGTTTAAAGAGATCATCTTTTGTAGTTAATGTTGATGGTTCTAGGAGGAAAATAAGTGATGAAATTTCTGCCATGGAGAAAAACTGTGGGGATAAGATTGGCAGGAATAACAAGAGTAAAGTTGTGCCCGGAGTAGAGGGTACTGTATCAGGATTCTTGACAAGGAATCATGTGGTAGGCAGCAGTGAGGAAGCCATGATTAGAGGTGAATCATCACTAAAGCATTGGGGTGATGTAAGTTTGTTAGAAGTAACTTCTTTCCGTAATATTTCTCTTCCTTATGTTATCATTGCTAGGGTGTATGGAATGTTAGAAACATGTATTTGGTAACATATAGCTTCTGTTTTCTCCTTGCAGCTTTCCTCAAAATTTTCTGCAGCGGCCGATCAACTGTTACCAACATCATCCAATAAACTTAATTCTCGGGAGGTATCTTTCATTTCTTCGTCTTGTTTTTAAGCTTAGGTGTAAGTTGATCTTTTCTGTCTTGAAGATTTTTTTGTTTGATATGTTTGGTTTTCAAATCATGTATTCAACTCACAACAGCATCTTTACCTTGTCCTACATGTGGCCACAAATATGGTTCTGGGGCCCATACATTTAATCCATACAATAGGTAGACTCCACTTTGCAGGGAAAGAAGAAGAGTTGCAGCCATTATCATCTAAATGTGGGCTGCCCATGCATGTGTATGGACAATTAGTTATTTTTACTTTTTAGTGTACGTTTTGTGGTTTTCTATGCTGGTCAATCTCATATGATAGTGGAACATGTGCACAGGCACGGGTATGGACAGACATGGATATGGAATAGAGATATGACACTCCATTTTAACAAAATCTTTGGGGCACATATGTGTACATGTGTCATCTTCAAAATAAATTTTGCATTACTTTATGGTTTTTCACTTGATATACTTTACCCGTGCTATTATTTCTTTTAATTTTGTTAAATGATCTAGTCTTTCAAGCATGCTAAATGTCTCCTATTTTTGTACTTTTTAAAGCTTTGTATAGTAAGATCCTTTTATATTTCTTTAGTACATATTGTGATAAAGTTATAAAAAAGCATTGATGCACATTTTACAAATTATTCTACAAGTATTGGGGTTTCTGACAGGGTATGGGTGTCCGACATGATATGTTGAGCATATAGAAGTGTCTGGGCATCAGAGACAGTGGAAAGGGTCTGAACTTTGCATCAGGGGAAGGGCATGGCATGTTCCTAATGCGACACTTGTCTCTCACACATTCTTTACTTGATATTGATATCTGTGGACTCTGGCAATGTCTGAATGTGTTGGATCAACATGCACTTGGGTTTAGCAAGCTTCTCCTGTTATCAATGCCAGAGTTTCCTCACTTTGTGCCATCTGTGTCTTCTTTTTCTTTTTATTGACCAATATCTGCTATAATTTTGCTCATTTTATTTTTGTGATTGTATTTCCTAAAAGTTGTTCTTTTTTTGTAGCTTGACATTCTGGACGATATGCTCGGTCAGATGCAAAAGGTTCGAAAGTATGAGAGGATTTGCACCGAGGTCCAGTCCCAGGTCTGCTAACTGAGTGCATTTTGGCCTTGGATTCGTCTGTACTCGATCCTTAGTCTTCATCTATTTTGCCTTCTGAGTTATTTCTGAATATTGCAAAGCCAAGTTTTCTGCAGATTATACTGAGTCGTTTCATTCTTTTCCCAGAAAATGCACCAGCATCAGGGGAACATGAAACAGCAAAGGTGATATTCTTGAGCCTTTTTTTGGAATGTTTTAAGTGCTTTTCTTTTTGTTCTTTTAGCCTGTCTAGTGGATAAGAGTTATAGGAAGTAGTTTAATGCCAGTTTGGATCAGAAATCAGGGAGGAAAATGAAAACCCCATCCTCATTATTAATGGGTGGCAAGTTGTCGCCAACACATGGGGCTTTTTGTCCCCTTCTTTTCTTGTGGATTCCACAGGAAGATCTAATGGGCCCTTCATGCTGATATGGTGCCCCTTTTTACCAGGTATGGTAGGTAACTCCAGTAGGGGTGGAATTTGGGCAGGCAGATCCTGAGCTTGCAAAAGTTCAAGTTGGGCTCTAGCTCAGGCTGGGCTTTGTCGGACTAAACCTCGATCTGAACTTTGTCTGAGCTCATGCTTGAGATATTTACATTTATACAAATTCTCAAGCCAATTTGACATGGTTGGCAAATGAGCCATCCATAGTGGGAGTTGGATGAAAAATATGCTCCGGACCACCTGCTCTTGGGTTCTACATATTTAGGATAAGAGGGGAATGAAACATGAGTTCTGGTTAGGGTTTTGAATGTCTTTCTGAGATCTGATATTATCCTTTGGATCGTCTTTTCTCTAGGTCCTTCCCTCTGTTTCTTCTACTGCCTATTGCTGCCCATTAGATGACCCTATGCATCCCTAGTCAGGCTCTTCTGCTTAACAGTTGCATCTCTTGCAACTGTTAATTTGTGGCAACTCATTCAGCCCTTGAACCTTCTCTTTCCTGGAGACCCAAAGAGTTCATATCCCTGGAATTTGTCGCTAGTAGGTCCCATGACAATGCTGTTGACTAGAAGCCCTTCAATGTGTTTGTCTACGAGTCAACTACATTAGAATCCCCTCCAGGGAGACCAATCAGTCGACACTGATAAATATCATGAAGAAGCCATAAGCTTCTCAGGGTTTGCCGTAGAGTGTGATTTAGGAATGGATTCACATCTGGGATCTTGCCTGCCTCTTAATGAAGGACCTCGAACAGATATCTATATCTGTTGAAGGACCTTGACCAGATCTCTCTCTCTCTCTCTCTCTCTCTCTCTCTCTCTCTCATCTTGGTTTTCTGCATGCATTCTTATATATATTTTTTTTAATAATATGATGGTGATGATGATGAATTTGGGCTGTCTTTCGGTTTGGTATGGTCCAAAGCTAGCCTGAGGTGCACCCTCAGGATAGCTCGATGAAGTCAGAATTCAAATTCCATTGAAGAGTTTGAGGCTACCAAGCATGGCCTTACTTTTGTGTTGAATGCAATCTTAATATACAAATTGCAAGGTGTTAATATTGACCTGTTATTGCTGGTGTAGGGTAGTTGAAGCAAGATGGGTGCAGCACATGCTCTTGTTTGAACATGCAAAGTTGCAGCTACTTCATTTGAAGCGAGACAAATTGCTAGTACTCTTTTTTATTACTTCTCTGTTTCATGAATCTGAAGTTTACACTCATATTTTTTCTAACATTGAACTTTTGTTTCTCAGGAAAAAGCACAACAGTTGCAATCAGGAATTCAGGATTGTCGCAGTTTGAAATTTAATAAGTTCCAACATCTTCCACTAGATAGAAGAGGAACTAAGAGTGAAGGAACAAATGTTGAATCCCTTTCAGTTGAATGTAATGCTGAAAATCAGGTTTGAAAAGTATCCTTGAGCTAAATATATCTTTTCTATTATTATCTCCTGTTGGTAGTTAGTATACACTCAACAGCCATGTATTGGATGCCGTGACGCCCAACTATTTATAAAGTCATGGTGATGGATGTGACTTTTCATTTATCAAGTCCATGACATGCATATTTGGATTTCTAAGTTCATGCATTCATTTTAAGGTGTTCTCTTAGGTCATTTAGCTGGTATTATTAACAGCACAATGACCATTGTTGGTCGTGTTAGCGGTTGTGCTGGTGGTGGTATTCATTTTATAAAATGAAGTAACCCTTACAGAGGACTAAGCGCTGCAAAAAAATTATTACAAGAAAATTATGAGAAGAAAAAAGACACCTTGTGACTAGACTTGGCAATGGGTCGGGTCTGTCTTATATGTTTCGGGTCTATTTTTGGGTCTTGTTAAACGGCTTAAGTTGGTTCTAGTTTGTTTTGGGTTTTGCTCGGGTTGGGTTTACTCATTTATCTGACCAAAGAGACTTTTTTAGCGAGACACATACCAAGACTACCCCTCCTTAAATGGATGCAACCCTCATATGGTTGCATGTGTGGCAATAATCAGGTCAATCGCGGTTACCCATTTTTTTCGGCTTTAGGTCAGGTCTACCCATCTATAAACAGCTCTGGGTTGGGTCGGGTTATCTTTTAAACATGTCATATCAAATCGGGCCATTTATCGGAACGGGTCATTTTGGGTTGGGTCAGATTTTGCCAGGTTTACTTGTGACACTAGAGAATTGACCTAGTAAGACAAAAATGTACTACTTATTGAGATGTAGTCAATGTGACAAGTACCGTTCTTGGGGGATAATATCGTTGTTAACATCGGGATATTTTCTATTTATGGGTTTTTACTGAGAAAGTCAAACGAAAAATATAAATATTCAAGTAAAAATATAATAAATAAATATATAATAGAAATGACGTTTAAGCCCGAAATAACCTTTGATAAATTTGTGATTAAAGTGCAAATATACTATAAAAATAATTTACTTTAGCAATTACCTAAAAAAATAAAACATAATTTATCATCTAATATTTCTTGGACCATAGAATGCTATCTAACATGACATAAGTTCATTGCTAAATACCATTATTGAAGTCATCAAATATCAAAATAAGGGAAGAGTCAAACTAAGAAGAGAATAGAAGAAAAAATTAGAGATTTAGAACTTTGAAGTTCAGTCATACGCTCCATATAATACTGGTAGCATTTTCGTTAATTTTTTTTTTTTAAAAAAAACTGGCATTAATAATGGCAATCTACCAAAATATCATGTTTTTATCACGTTTTTATAGGATTTTTACCAATAAAAATGGAAGTGGCAATCAATTCTTGATAATATTGCGATAAAGGTATTTTTCCAATAAAAACGTGGTAAAATTGAATTACTGGCAGTATTTGTTACAGTGACTAATCCAAGCCGTTTATCACTTCATGTAGGGAATGATTAATTTACATGTATTGTAAAATCTCCATTAAAAAAATGTGTTATAGCAAATATAGATTATTGATTTTGTGTGTTTATAATTGAAGGTCAAATGGTTGAATGACTAACAAGAAGGCTTAGAAAAGATGCAAGTATTGATAAACACCTTGAATTAGCTAAGAGATATATAAGACAGTTGTGAAACTAACTATGAAGTCTGCATCAATGTGTATGTGAATTGGGAACTAAGGAAGAGGAAATGGTATATACGCTTGTCAATATATGAGAGGAAAAATAGAGACCTTAATAAGGTGTGGTAGATTAGAGATGAAATTATAGGGTCTTGGTGAAGGTCTTGGTGAAAGATAGGAGACCAAAGATTGGTGGGGTATGTATTTTGTATATCTTGTCAAATGCTGGGTATATGTTCAAAATTGATCTTAATCAGAAGCAAATGAATGGGTTGATGCATAAATCGTGATTTGGTTGTCAGTTTTCTTCTCAACCAACAATAATGTAGGTGACATGGCCGGTGTTTCTTATTCCATTCATCTTTAACATCTTCACATAATTAGTCATGTATCTTCAATCCTCCATCAATGTTTATTTTATTTTGTTGAGCGGTAACCAAAATATTTCATTAAAGGAAGGGAAAAGGTACAGATACCAGTAAACTTTGTTATTTTTTAATCATCTCATCAAACGACCATCATTTATGAGTTCACTGCTAATGCATGCTCTCTTTTTTTTTTTTTTCAAGGATTCACATCACAAAGTGGTGGCAATGAGGAAGGAACTTGGAGTGCTAGGTCAGAAATTAAAAAAATTAATCACATTTTTTCAAGCTTCATGTAAGATAAAAGGAGAAAGGAGCTCTGATGAGATTGTAGCATTTGTTAAGGATCATTTGCAGAAGCAGAAGCATCGCAGGGTTATATGCCAATACTTACTGGTACTTTTTTATTCTTACTCTAATCATGGTGCTACACAGTTTTCAAATTGAGTTGAGTTCCAAGCTGATTTGCCGACTCAACTTGACATAGTTCTGTACCTAGTCACTGGGTACGGTTAGGGATGGCAATGGTTGAGATAGGCTTATGTTGCGCTGAGCCTGATAAGAAGTTTGATATAGTAGCATGCAGAACTGAGGAGAAAAGAAAAAAGGAGGAAAAAATCCTATTTCACAAATAATAACAGCAAGAAAAAAGAAAACAAGAATAAAAAGTTCATTTCGCAAATGTCCTCAAAACTCTCTCTCTCACACACGCACACACACAAAAATAAAAACCTAGATGGAGTAAAGGTAGAAACAAACAAAGAGAAATTCCCATTTGTCAATCATCTCAAAATACTAGAAAAAGTTCCAAAGAACTAAATATCAAGATGGAGAGCTTGTATTGGATAAAAGAAGTAAATGAAACATATGCTGAAAGACCATACACGCGCACACACACATCCAAAAAGAAAAAAAGAAAAAAAAAAACACCTGGGTACTGTAAAAGTAGGAATGGAACAAAGAAAATTTTCCATTTCTCAAATCATCTCAAAACATTAGAAAAAGATTCCAAAGAACTAAATTTTAAGATGTGAGAGCTCGTATTGGATGGAAGAAGTCTTTCTTTAGATATATATATATATATATATATAATAAAGGAAAGAAAATTTTCAGATCAAGCAAAATTATTGGGATTTTTTAAAATATCCCTTCATTTCATGTCACTGACGA
The DNA here is from genome assembly GCA_013350335.1 of Chimonanthus salicifolius. Lineage (NCBI taxonomy): Eukaryota > Viridiplantae > Streptophyta > Magnoliopsida > Laurales > Calycanthaceae > Chimonanthus > Chimonanthus salicifolius. The sequence goes on along the minus strand of CM023538.1, from coordinate 64,945,935 downwards.
CATTTTGGGTTGCTTTATATTCCATCAGTTATGGGAATTAGCTGGTGTAGAAAGGACGGATGATCATCGCAACATTCTTCTCAACTACTGTGGTTTTCTCTGTCAAAGGTTTGGATCATCCTTTATGTCTCTTTTTGAAATATGTTGGACCAGCTACGTCTTAGTGTTTCTATAACCATATGGGCCATTTGTTTTTCAATTTTTCTAAATGTTGACCTTTCAGGTTGACTACAAACAATGCTTTATCGAGTTTTAGCTCCTCCAACCTTCTGAACAATGCAAACATAAAGATGGTAATAGAAACTTATCCTGCTTGTAGGGCATATATTATTATTTATTGATTTTGTATTAGTAACTTTATATTTCATCTTCTCAAGCAGAATTTCCCAAACATGAATGCAAATAAAGCTTTTGAGTTCGTTTTTAGTGTTATAAATAACTGCAAGCTTCGCAGTCAAAAAGGTTTCCAGCAATTAACACAAGTAAGTTTCTCTGTAATATAAATTGGTGCATCTACTGAATGTTAGTTTTCGTTTTCCTTTTTATTTTTTTATGATATAGTATATATAAGACAATGGTACCTTGCATCCCTCCTTACACTGCACTCTTCGTGAGCCAACTTATATAAAGCTCATGTATGGTGATTGTGTTGGGTCCATTGAAAAGGTCTAAGTTTAAACTTGTGACCCACAAAAACTCATCTTGATTGGATGGATCAAGTTATGTTTTTCAAGCCCTCAAAAATTTTATCATTTTTTTAACCCGTAAATGTATCTTTGAAAATAATTGCTTCATGATAATCACTTTGGCGTGTTTCCGTTGATCGAAACTGCCCAAAAACGAGAAAAAGAAGGGATAAAATCTGGAAAACTACCAAAGAATTGCTGCATACCGTCGCAATTGCTATGCAGTTTTTCCAATCAATCGACTGAAAAACAACTGTTGCGGTTGTTGTTTTTCAGTCGACTGATGAGTCGACTCATAGAAGCAATAAGGCGATGTATTAGTCCACTGATAGTCAACTGATACTTTCAGAGACCGCCTGAAAAATACAAACAATAATCAGTCACCGTATCCGTCGATTAATACTTCTAAAGACCGCCTGAAAAATACAGACATTAATCAGTCACATATATCAATCGTCTGATACTTTCAGAGACTATTTGTTAAATACAGACGATACACAGTAGATCGGCCAGTCGACTGTTTTTCAAAGAGTTGTTTTTTCGAATCTTTTAATACAAAAATAGCAGGGAGATCCTCCTGGATCAATTTCAGAAAGCCAAGTGGAGGTTGTTCACATGGCTCTCTGCTGGGGAAGAGTTTAAGGGCATCAGATTAACGGACTTCCTTAACCTGATAGGTATATCTGGCGTGCTACGCGATTACATCGGTAGAACATTTATAGTTTTCTCCGAATCAATAAGCCAGAAGGATTCAAACGAGGCAAAAGTTATCAGTATTAGGAGAGCCTTGTCCACTTGGTATCACATATGGAGGGGGAAATTGATTGTGGAAGGAGATTCTACAAATGCAATAAAGTGGTGTCTGGGTTCAAAAGGCCCCCATGGAAATTAATCACAATAGTGAGGGAGATCAAGGCGTTATGTTCAGGAAGATAGGTCTCTTCCACTGCAGTCCGGAGATCGGCAAGTGGAGTGGACTCTACTATGACTGCCGTGTTTCACATTTGTCAGCTCTTAGGAGGAGTTTTTCTTATTTATTTCATAGGCATTTTTTGAAAAAAAAAAATTGGCTTTTTGTGACATGATGCATCTTCTTTTCTGTCCAGCATCCCTTGGGTCCATGCCTCTTTGACCCATTGATGCCTCCTCATGTATATTTTTTCTTTTTAATATAATTCGTTCTATTTGTTACCGCTCAAAAAAAAAAAAGAAAAGCCCCAAAACTTCTTGTCTAACTGCTGAACTGATTGAACAGTTTCATTGGTGAATCATCCATCTTAAACTCTCTACTTTATTTTGAACCCACAGCAATAGTCTTGCCTTTGATTTTTAAAAAGAAATGAATCGTTTTCCTTTTTGTTGTTTATGCAGGCAGCAAGATTACTTTTGGGCAACCTACTGGATGTGTTGGAGGAAGTACATGCAGCACAGATGGAGCTTTCTAATTTAATCAACACACACTTTAACTGTCCATATGGTATGATATTAGTACTTGGAGAGAACTTCATAGTGGCATTAAATAGGTAGGAAAATCAACTAAAAAACATAAAATAACCTTTCTGGGGCTAAAGGTTTGTGCATAGGGAAGTAAGAAATCCAATACTACCTGTTCTATTTAGGCTGGACTGTCTTCTCCTGTTGAGAATTTGAAAACTCCAAAAAGCCTTACTGAATGCCCCAGAAGTAAAAAATTGTTGAAGCCTGGATGTATTTGTCACCAATATTCAACCCAAGTATTCCATCTAGATTGTTGACGATAAGGCTCCCTACATTCTCAAAACTATTTTAGATGGGGGAGGGTCAGAAAACCAATACTGAAAACAGAGCTTATTTCTTTCTTAGCAAGGCTTATATATATATATATATATATATATATATATATATATATATATATATATATATATATATATATATATATATATTGAATGATTGGGGTTAGTATCATTCAAAGAGAGGGGAAAACTTTCCAGTAATTACAAAAGAATGCCGTTCCAGGCTTGGCAAAAACTGGAGCACCCATACAAAGCAAATACACCAAACAAAAAGTTAAAATGGATGAGCCCACAGCCAGAGCCAAGTGTAATAAAGATGGCTGAAAGCCAAGCTGCGAAATACACTTTATGAGCCAGATTGGCCCAAACCCGGGCAAAACCACTGAACAGCTTGGGCCCAGCTCAGAAAAGATAAAAACAAAGGAGAGATCACCTGCGAAAAGATTCAAAAACACCAGTGCCTTTGCATGAAACAGGGTCAGTAGACACCCAGTCACTAAGCTTTATAGAAAACTCTCTTGGAGGTTTGGATATGGTGGGTTTTCCTCCAGATAATCTTGCCAGAAGGGAGGCAGCAACCATGGCATGAGTTCTGTATTTCCAGGGAGCCGAGGCAGCATTGGAGAGGTGGACAATGATTGCACTGTCCAGCAGAAGGCGATCCAGAACATATTTTCTTAGCACACATTTTTTTTTTTTCTAGCAAGAGAAAACAACAAATGGAGGAAAAACTTGGTCAAAAGTAACAAATATGCTGATAGCATGCCTGGTGCCTTGAAAATGGATACAAGTGCTTTTATCTTCTCGTCATCTTGTATGGAGCATTTGGATTGAAAGTTGACAAACGGTAGCTAAATGAACTTAGTTTTTGATTCGTCTGCAGTAAATATGTCACTAACAGAAGTCAGCATCGTAATCTAGGTCATTAAATATACTATGAAGTTTGAAAAATTTAATCGAAGCTTTTTTTTTGAAAGATACATTAATGTAAGCCATTGAACCATACAATATGTAAAATTCCCGAAACTCCCTTTTACTCAAGCCCAATTGATTAGATAACCAGAAAATCTAACTAGTAATTGATGCTAGCCTATTGTGCCAATGTTGTCTATTTGTCAGTTGTCAAGAGTTGAGCCAAGGGAATCATGGACCATCATCATCATCATCATCTAAGCCATTTTTCCTATCAATTTTGATTTGGCCTTTATATTTGGATTTGGAAAAATGTTTTCATGAGCTGACTTTCTATTTGACTCTCATGAGACTTGAACCACAACCTTTGGATGTAACAACAAACCACTATGCCTAATAAATTTGTGGTTTAATCCTACAACTTCAAATATAAACCCCGAAATATGGAGTCCTAACTTGTCCAAATAAATAAGGTTCATCTTATCAGGTAATTAATGAGAATCTGTTAGACTGAACTGGTGCAAATGATGTGATTTTCTTTTGGGTAACTTGATATGCCTTCATTTCATTTTGCATATGGTGACACTGATTCCCCATTGGATGATTCTGGTAGTAGATAGATAACACAGAAGTGTGATAGTTAGGCACACAACCTTTCATTGGGTGTGATTTGATTCAATGGTCTACCTTAACAAGTGAGCCCTATGGTGCTGATTTTCCTTGATATTATAACATTTAGATGACAATGTGCTTCTTGATTTGCAGTCGGACATCTAGACTTGCAGCTTGATTTCATTGATTTCAAGACTGGCAGGAAAGTGACTCTGATACTCGACGTGACTGAACTAAACCGGTGAGTACATTTTGTACTAGTTAAACCATGTATTGTATGTTGAAGAATGTGATGCTTTCTCTTTTTGTAATTTATTCCATTGACAAGAAAAGCAAAATGCAGAAGATATGGAACAAGGAGCATTAATCCATGGATATGATGACAGGCCTCAAAGGCCCATAGTGGTGAATGATGTAATGGTTCACCAGCATCATATGGAGCAGGTCACAAATCATTGGCTAGGGAAATATGTCTTTGATTTTGTATCCCTTGAAATAAGTAATTTGTACAAGCATCTAATTTACTTACAAGAACTTCTAGCACAAATGGCAAGGGTTTGCTGTTATAGCTCAAAAGTTGTGAGTTCAAGTCCCATGAGCGTCAAATAAACAATCAGTCGATGGAACAATTTACCAAGTCTAAATATAAGAGGCCAACTTTAGATGGATGGGACAAATGACTTAGATGATGATGATGATCTACTTTACTCTCAGGATAAACACTTGTACCAGTAGGCAAAGATACACACCCCATGCCAATTTGATAATGCTTCGTGAATTCCACAAAATGCCAAGAAATTGTACCCTTTTCTCTTGTCAAGACATTGGTGGTATCTCCATCACAGAATGTCCTTTTGGTAACCTATGGGGTCTTGGGGGGATTGTATAGGTTTACAAAATGACATGGGGTAGTTCTACTGTGTAGTTTGTATGGTGCTGCTGCTAATTGTGTAGTCATATGGTGGGCTAGTTTTACGCTTCTTTTATCAACCTTTTAATTGTCAGGAGCTCGCCATCCTAGTTCTTGGGTGGTATTCTTCAATAAATTCTTGTAACGATATTGGCCCTTGACATTGCTCGATGATAAAGTGCAGTTTGCTTGTATCTTTGCAAATGCTTAAATCCATGAAACCAATTTTGTTTTATTTAAATGACCTTTGGCTTCTTAGTTTCCTAGTAGATGGTAGGAGTCTTGGATGTTGCGCGATATCAACTTGATTTTAAAACCTTGATATCAAGTTGACTATAAATGTGGTTGTACTGAATGTTTCCTAAGTTGATATTACCATCTACTAGAAAAACGATAGTGTGGATAATTTTATTTTCCTGTGTATCTGAATGTTTCCCTTCTCTTGGAACAGTGGCATCTATCCCACTGAGATTGTACCTTCTAAGCTAAAGATCCAGATATGGGGAATGCAATCAGTGGCGACATTAATCTCTACTGAGATTTTAGATGCAGTCAGGAGTCTTAAATCTGGACATCATTCAGTTCTTACGAGGCTTTGCCAGTGTGTTTCCCAGGTTGTCCAATCTTCAAGCTGGTAGAATTTAGACTCACAGAGGCCTCCTGTTAGATGTTTTTTTTTTTTAAAATCTTTCTTGCACATTGTTTTGACAAGCTCATTTCACTGTGGGCAACCGGGTATTCGTTTTGCTTTACTAGGCCATAAGATCGTAACCTACTCTTGTTTCTTCTATCTTTTTTTCCATCTACTTGATGGATTGGTATTTTCCCCCAACATTATAAATAGCTTTTGTTGGTTTATGACATGCACATGCCAGAGTTTTCTCGGGTGCGTGCTTACATGTAAGTAGAGCTCTAATGGTATGATGGTAACCAATGTTTAATATTTTGACATGTGGGATCTAGTGAGATTTAATTGGTGTGTGCAAATTGAAAGATTTATATGAGCATTAGTCTAGTGCAGGGGTTGAAATATCGGCCGATACATATCGTATCAGTAGATATGTATCGGTTTTTCAGGGCCGAACGATATCGGCCGGTCAAAAAGGTTATCGGCCAATATGACCGAATATCGGTCACCATATAGGCTGATATGCATTAAAATCAGTATTTAAAATTTATTTTTATTTTTTATTAAAAAAAAAAAAGCGAGACGATTTTTTGACGGTTTTATAAGGTTTTCTACTGTTTTTTACGGTTTTTCAACGACTTTGAATATCGGAGGAAAGAGAAATGCAACTAAATGCAAACATCGAAGAAGAGAGAAATTTATAGGCCTGTAATATCGGCCGGGCCGAATTTTTGACCCCTGGTCTAGTGAAATGTCTTGACATCTTAGTTAAAAAAAAGTAAAATATAATTTTTTACATATGTATTTAGCGAATACTAGCCTTAATATATATATATATATATATATATATATATATATATTTTTTTTTTTTTTTATGATAGGTGTTCATGTGTTTTATCTGACTAGTCTTTCGAGACATGTAAATACCTTTCAATTCGCACACACTGAGTAAGTGCACAGAGAATGTCCTTCATTGAAGTTGAACGTGAATTAAATTCAAAACTTAACTTCATAAAATGAGTGCTAGCCCTTTATATTATTTTAATGGGAGAAAGCTACAGGTATACGGGTGGCAATGGTCGAGTGAAGATCTTCTACAGACGAGTTTCTAAAAGATTTAGCACAAAATTTAAATTGGGTGCTATTACCATTATTACTAGTTTATGCATAGAATGGATCTTGACTCGGTGATGGTCCAAGTTCAGACTAAAATCAATAAGCAAGCATAACATGTTCAAACGTGTTGGTCCTATTAACAACAATGACATAAAATATGCTCACACGTGTCAGGCTCTCAACACTCTCTCTATCGAAGCAGACAAGTGTTCGGAATCAAAGCAAGCATGTGAAAGATAGTGACAGTGAGGGCTACCGATGGAATCTTGGACCCTAGCGAGTGCGCGACCACCAAAGTGAAGGTGACGCACTGTGTTTTGTTCTTCTGTCCACGTGTTCGTCTCTAGAGCCTTCTAACCTAATCATGCCACGTGTATCCCACATCGCTGCCATCTTATACACGTGATGAAGAAGAGAGGCTCGAGTAGTTTTATACGATGGAGTTTTTGACAGTCGAATCATCTAATGAAGTAATTGTTAATTTGTTTTATAGTGATCTTAGAGTCGGAGTTCTACGTAGATGGATTTGATTCGTATCTCTATTTTTATATGGACTAGGAGAGTTGACTACTCTAGTTGTAATGTTGAGAGAGAGTGTTAGCACGTGTTATATGACATTTATTTTTTTATAAGTTAATTTTTAAGAGTGAATTCTATGTATCTATTTTAACAATAATGAATCGATGAGGAGGACCTCCAGGAGTGTTGGCCTGATGGTCAATACGCTGGCCTCAGAAGTCAGCTCTTGGAGTTCATTCTTAGTTAGAATTAGTTGAATGAGACGTCTGTACACTTTTATTCATTAAAAAAATAAAAATCAATGAGGGGGTCTACGTTGATAGAAATATACATGTAACATGGAATTATGGGTAGTGAAAATAACTGTTTGGTTGGATTTTTCTTCACTGACCCACATTGTGAGATGTCTAAATCATGGACAGAAGATATGAGACATCAAAGTAGATGAATATGTCCTGAATTTACTTATTTTAGGTGCAGCCCTCTACATGGGGTCATATTTGTACATTTTGGTACTACTTTAATTCCACAACTTGAATCAATGGAGTGGGTGTATCTGGCCATAAACATTGAATGCCTGTGCCACCTTTCCCAAGCATTTGAATGTGACCTATCAAGAGTTTTAATTTGAATTATTATTATTTATCTTTAAGGTGTGATGTTTCAAACATTCAATTTAGAGTTCACCTTTTTATAAATCTTTGCATAGAAAAGTTGGAGTGAATTGTAATGAATCATATGAATTAAGAAACCCTTTTCAAAATTAAAAATTTAATTTCTAAACTATTGACTATTCAATTGTGAAATGTGTTATATACATTAGATCTAATAACCCATTAACCAGTCCTTAATCTCGTACACTTGAAAAAAAAAATTATATACCATATTTTGAGTTTTTCTACCTCTCTGAAAAGGCTTATGAACTTTTCTCTAACATCCTTTAAATATTTCAAAATGCATATAAGATAACTAAATTGAGACAGAAAGAGTAATTTCTTTTGTTAACTGGACCTTTTTTGAATCCAATTCCCCTCACACTCACCAACCCATCCACCCATACATTCAGTGAATTAAATTCATACTTGATTAGATAAAATTTTATCATCAAATAAAGTTAAAAAAATTAGAAATTTTAAAACATAGCTTCATCCATCCAAATAAGGTGAAAAGACATTACACCACAGTTAAGATCTTTCAAACTCATCTGTACATTTGAATTCAACAAGATTTATTGAACTGTTTGAACAAACATCTATGAGACTTTAATCTGAATATGTAAAGGTTTTATATATAAATTTTAATCCCTTTGTATTGATTGATTTTTAAAATTTATTCATAATGTGATTCAAAATATACAATGATGGACTGGAAACTCTTTATGGGTGTAGATAATATGTACACTAGTGTTCAAGGGTATTACTCCTTTCTCCTCGGTAGGTGGTGGGACTTTACTATGTTTTCTAGGCCACATGTTCTCAAATGGGTTGAACTGAGAGAGAGGAAGTCTATGAATTTATAATTGTTTTGGAAGATAGGATGGTAATTTAATTTTCTTGTGAAATTGACCTTTTTTTCGAAGATCCACAGCGGGTTCTATGTAACATACGCTACATATTTAAAGCAGCCAACCACTTATGTTCGTCTTTCACAAAGTAATTATTTTGTAATAACCTATCTGCTGTCTAAATTGTGGGATTTTTTAGACTGAGTTTCAACAAGATTTTAGAACATTCGACTAATTCTTAAGTGTATATCAGGAGTCCAAAATACGATTCGGCTGAAATATCAGCCTGATATTTTCTCTCTCATCCTGATTTTTTCCATTTTCTGGCATTTCTCTCTCCTCCGATATTTAAAACCGTGAAAAAACTGTATCGGTTTTTTTTTTGTTTTTAAAAAATTCAAATAAATTTTAAATATCGATTTTATGCATATTGGCCGATATGGTGACCGATATTCGGACCGATAACCTTTTTTATTGGTCGATACATATGGTATAGGCCGATATCATTCGGCCCTGAAAAATAGATACATATTGGCCGATACGATATGTATCGGCCGATATTTCGACCCTGGTGTATATAAACTTTTTACCTATACATATCGAGTAAAATTATGAGGAATGATTTTTTAGAGTGGAATGAAATTCAAATTTAAAACTCTAGCTTCTTAAAGTGGGTTTTTGGATCCTACTCCAACAATATCTTTTGATGCCCTTTACGTGAGAGAAAGTGATCCGTTAAGATAGAGTGAAAATGGAATACAAAATCTCTAGTTATTAAGATGAGTTCTTGACGTCTACTCAAACTCTCTCATGTTTTGATCTTATACTTAAAAGATATTTTTTTGATTGATGACATTTACAAATTTCATACTTATCTACAAACGACCATTCCCATTTCTCCACCAACTCCACATTCATCCTAAGATTCAATTCCAACATAAAAAGAAAAAGGAAGAGAGAGAGATTGGATGGAACTAAGATAACAATAACATGTCACTACAATTTTTATTCGTGTCCAATTATTCAATTAGATCGCATATACAATAGGACATCAATATTTGTCATATACATCAAAATGTGAGATTCACCATTTGAATAGAAAAGTCTTTGATTGGATATATGGTCTACTACAAATCATTTTAATCAAACTAATCAAACTATTTTTAAATTATAAAATTTAAATATTAAAAAAAATTAAATTTTGATATTAACTCAATTAAAAGAATTTTGAAAAAATTAAATACTAAATACAGATCATTCAAACAAATTCATCTGCATCTCAAATGATTGCCCTGCACCCACTTACTCATGATAATAACATTCAGTCTAGTCCATCATTGATCATTACCTAGCATTGAATTCATGAAAAGAATCCAATGGAAGTAAGAGAGAGAGAGAGAAAAAAAAAAAGAGAGTTTGCTTCAACTTGAAGAAATTCATAAAACCATCTAATGTGCTTCCAAGTGTCAACATAAAACAGGCATGTGAGTGGGCCCTTTGAAGCCTCCTTTCATGGAGACACGTAGCCATAACGCGTAGGGGAAAAGGGCCCTCATGAGAGCTCCAGACATCTAAACACAAGAAAAATGGGTTGGGCCCATGACTGCAGATCCAAAGAATGACACGTTGCATTTTAAGGGATTGGGCCCATTGACTGCAGATCCAGAGAATGACACGTTGCATGATTCCTAAAGAAACAGTTGTCATTACTCATCTGGGTCTATGTGAGGACAATCGCTCTCTTGGACCTAAAAATACATTGAACATGACATATTTGGGTTGAAGACAACAGTGGTGGGCCAAACCATTGCTGACCACTGTTGTCTTTGTCCTCTCAATTAACCAAGCAATAGAATCTCTCTGCCCTAACGGGTTTCACATTTTCTTCTTGTATGATCCAAAGTCCAAACCACCACCACCACCACCACCACCAACCCAAAAAAAAAAAAGGGAGATTGGAGATTAGATTTGCAGGGGTAAGCGCCTTCGTTTAGGTTTTAAGGATGTTTTAAAAAGTAAATGGGTCTAAAAGCTTAAGTATGACCTGCCGAACAAATTATATTCGGGGAAGTACCGTTTATTTAGGTAGGCCTTGGAGACCTCTTATTTTTTACTTATTTTTTCAAAAAAAGGAGAAAATGAGTTAGAACGAGATTTGAAACTTGGGGTAAAAAAATGCCCACCATATCGTAGCGGCTATTGTGCTGATACAATGTATAACGGCTTGTAATGGCCGTTATAAAATCTCTCTCCTTCTCTTTTTTAAAAAAATTTAAAAAATCTGTAATGTCCTGTAACGACATGTAATAATCTATAATGACATGTAACGATCTGTAATAGATGATATGTATCGCCTGTGACAGAGGGTGTATCGCCACTACACCGTACTTCCGATACATGGTGTAGAGTAATTACCGTTACATAACAGCCCTCAGAATGCCAAAACGTAACGGCCGATACGTTACGTATTAGCCGAATTTTTCACCTCAGTTTGAAATTAAGCTTTTCACTTAGAAGATAAGTTTTCTTTTTACCACTATGCTACAATATTTTTCATATTTTGGTTTGGAATGATATCGGCGGTATAGGCCGATATCATTCTCTCTCCTCTTTTTTCTTTTAATTTCGCTAGAATTTTTTTTTAATTAAAAAATGAAAAATAATCTCATTTTATTAAAAAATATGTGAAAATAAAAAAACACAAATATTGGCTGATATTTGTGCTGATATTAACACATTATCGGCCGAAAGATCCGATCGGGCCCACGTCCAATTTTGAATTTTATTTTTGACGATATTTATGATATCGGCCGATCGATATATCGGCTGATATTATATATGTACGGCCATTAGATGAATCAAACTCAAGACCTTACTTCATGAAATATATGTCTTGACCGTCTTGTCAACTCCCTCATGTTTAAAATGATAGTTCTCAATAAAAAAATTCATTCATATGTATTACTCCAATCTATACATATCACCGTTAATCCCACTTTATCCTCCTAAAACACGCATCAATGCATGTTGGGAGCATGCCTTTGTGATCCGACCGTTGGTCTGTGGGCCTCACCATAGACAATTAGACATAGAATGCACCTGATGCTTCCAGGTTGGTGGATTTGGAGACACTCTCTTGTTCCATTTCCTCTTCTTCTTTTTTTTTTATAATATATGAAAACCCGCCAATCCTACTTTATAATGATTATAGGTAAAATTCTGAATCTATGACACTCGAACAAATAAAGTACCATTCAAACAAATAAAGTGATGGATAACAAATAAAGCAATGAGTAATAAATAAAGCTGATGGATCCCTTTCATAAAATATACTAACAAAATCTGTCTATTGTCCATGGAATGCATAGGCGTTGATTGGAGGGTTCAGATTTTTCGAGGGTCATTCATCTGCGGTAGGTTTCATCAGATGAACGGTTCGGATCACTCAATAGTATACCACTTTCACAAATATCTGATTTGAATATTTTCCCATATAAAAATAGTGGAAATGAGGCTAGTGTGTCTTACTCCACTGGTCTATTAAATACGATCGGTTTTGAATTCTAAAAAAATCATGAATTTTTTAAATCCAATCAATTAATTATTTTTATAAAAATATCATTATGAAAATATCCATTAAGCCTATGTATTTTCCTATGTATTTTCATTCATTGAACTCCATTTTTAGGAATCTAAAAGAGCTTTGGGCAAAGTGTTGCTCATGAGCGATGTCCCTTAAACCGAAAGTGACTGTAAGATTGTCATGTTCTTAGAAGAAATATAATGATTATTTTTTAATTTGATTAAATAAACAGATTTTATTTAATCTTAATTTAAATTTAATTGAAACCAGTCAACTTAAATTCTAGACCTTATCAATATAGAGATGCGTAACGATACATCCCGCTAGAATGATATTATCAGCTTTAGACTCCACACACAATCTGCATGGTTTTCAATTGACGAGTTAACCCACTGTTACTCTCAAAAGTCTTATATATATTAGGAAATTTTCAACGCAACTAGCAATTAAAACTTTTTCTCCATAAACACATTCTACACTATAGACCTCTTTTGAAGCGGGGTATTAAATATAATATTACATTTTTCCTACTTAGTTGTAGGGCCTAAGTGAGCCCACACAAGGCCCAATAGATATTGGAACTTAGATATAGTATCAATTTTTTCTACTCTATTTCAAAGTTACTATAACTTTTATTTAAAAAAAAATGAGATTATGGATATATATTTCAATAAGGGATACTTTTTAGTACTTTTTTAATTAAATTAAGTAAATATTTTAAAATAACAGTTATCAATTGCATTGAAGTTTCAATATATATTTTTTTTATAATAACATGAGGTAAGTTCTGAAGAAGAATTTTATCATATAAAAATATAGTTTCCATTAATTCATATTTGTAGCATTTTAAATAAATAATTTTCTTATTGTACTTGTTTAATTATGAGTGAGATCTTTTCGTTAGTATCGTATGTATTGCAAAATCATTAAATTGAGAGAGCGCGAGCGAGAGAGCGAATAGCATAAACAAACTAGAGTTAGTTGAAGTAAACTAGAGTTAAGGACGTGAGTGTTAAAAGGAGAGCGGCAGAGTAGCATCATATATAAGGAGGTGGAGAAGGTGAGAATTGATCGTCTCTCCAATCCATATCTCCGTCTTTCATCTCATCATCGTCTTTGTTACCGTTCGTTCTTTCTTTCTCTTTCGGGGTAACGGTGATCTCTCTCTCTGAAGTCTTCTTTTAAATTTAATGCATTTTGGTGAATTTCATCTGTTAAAACTGAAAAGACGAACTTTCTTTCAATTGTATATTAGTTTCTGATCTTAGCATTCTACATTCTACTTGAAGTGAGATTTTTGAATTCTGAAATTTTGTTTGATTTTGTAAAGATTGTTATTATCGATCGCTTAGGAATATTAGTTCTACCTCAGCAAATCAATTCTCAAGCTTTCTCTTAAAAAATTATCTCCTGAAAGTTGTTTCTCAATTGTAATGTTAAATTGAGTTCAAATTTCACGCGCTTCTAAATTTTTGTGACTTTTTTGAGATTTTACTTTAAAATCGAAGTTGATCTTCGATGATTGCTTTCTTCTGACAGGTATGTCATATGTATAAGAGGATTCCAAAAAAATGCTTATCAAGTTCAAATTAAATTAAAACTTGCTTTTTTACTATAATTCATGTGTAAAATATAGAATCGATCGATTGCTGCTGCGTCAAATGCATTTTCATACATTTTCGCGCAAACTCTGTTCTTTTTTTTTTTTCTTTTTTTCTTTTCCCTATAATTTGAAATCAATCTCTTGATCATTACTTTACTTTTATCTGATCCTGATACTATAATCTAACTTTATTTATTACTTTTTTTGTGTTGATTTTTGGTTGCAGATCGTCTGGCAAGGCTTTTGAATCGATTGAATTTCATCTGATCTTCAGACGGCATCGATTCAGATTTCAGACTCCTAACGTAGCGTTATTTTCTTTCTCCGTTTTTTTTTTTTTTTTCAAATTCTTATTTCGTCTCTCTGTTCTTACTGATCTGACTGGCTCTGCTCTCTTGTTTTCAGGTGTACGGAGAACAGAAATTTGAAATCTCATCAGTCGGAAGAAGTTCTGAAAGCGCGAGATTCAATTTCCTCGGAGTTTCCGATCATTACGTGTATCTCGCAATCCAATCGCATTTTCCGTGGAATCTAATTCTTTCTTGAAATCGAACATTTCCTGGAATTCTCCTCAGATTATCTGAAAGCCAGCTACAATTTTCCAAGATACTTTGTTCATTATCAATTTCCACCGGTCGATCTTTCAATACTCAATTCCCTTAGATTTTCAATTGCATTTTCTCTTGAATCTTTCTTTTTTTAGTTGAATTTCTTTGCGTTTTCCACTCATTTTCTCAGGAATTTCGTATCCTTCTTTTCACCCATTCCAAATATATTTTCTGTGGAATCTATTTTCCCCGTTATTTTCGACGAGATTTTGCTGCAGTCAAATCTCTGCCGTCCGATCACTCTCCTCTCCAAAACGAATTTCTCCGCACTCAGAACCAGTCACTTCCGTCCGATCTAATCGAAGATGGGGCTTTCAAGCCTCCCGGCCCCCTCCGAGGGCGTCCTCTCCGTCCTCCTCGTTAACACCGCCCTCTCCATATCCATCTTCAAAGAGATTGTACGGTCGATCCTCCAAGTGGTCGGCATCCGCCTCCCTGCACCGTCCGATTTAGACGAGACCCCATTCGAACCGCTCGATTTCCTACCCTTCGCTGAGGAGTTCCGTTGCCGAGTCCCATCAACCCGATTCGGGTCCCACTTCGGCGGTCCGACCGAGGACGAATGTTCGGTCTGCCTAACCCGGTTCGAACCGAACTCGGAGGTGAACCGGTTGCCCTGCGGGCATTTCTTCCACAAGGGTTGTTTAGAGAAGTGGTTGGAGTATTGGAATGCCACCTGCCCTCTCTGTAGAGCTCCTCTAGTTCAGGAAGAAGAAGAAGCAACTTGCCCTTGGTTCTAGACATAATTACGACTTTGCCACTTTGGATTAAGCCGTGATTAGTGGGTGTACAGTGTACAGATTAAGGGGTGTTTGTGTAAGAAGATATTGTGAGTGAGATGTATACTCAGGAAGAAGATTTTATAATTTGTTGGGTGAGTGTGAAGTACGTATTCGTATCATGGTGTTATACAGCTTAATGGCATTGAGATTGTCCTTAATCCATGTTGCATAAGGAAAAAGTTTAAAATGATTTTTCATTTTTGAACTTGACACTTTTAAAAATTATTATTAATGATTAATCATGAATATTAGAATGAAGGCTGTAATTTATTTATTTTTAAGATAAATTTCTTTACAAGAATCAGAGAACAGCCCTTTTAGAATTTTGACTAATAAAACTAAATTTTCAAAGTCTCTATAGAAATTCCATTCTGGCCAAATTTTATAATAATACGTACATTTTACTCTTTAATTGTTTAATATTGTAATTATAAATATTATCTCGAAAATATTAAGTGAAATAGTTGAAATATTGACGCAATAAATTGATGTTTTGAAGATGGATATATCAGCATCAATGAACAAGTAAATGGAATTTTGTGATGAAGACATGCTCCCCATATTCAAACGAAAGCTTTATAGTCAATGAATCTATTATTCTCATGCGGTGAGCACATCATTCATAATTTCATATAGTAGGTCCAGTTGTTGATGATTCACTTGAAAATTTTAATTAGATCTAATAGATAATGACTTTATACTGTCGATATCATCTATGGAAGATTCAAGATGTAGATGTGCTGTTAAATATTATATTCATAGTTAATTGTTTGAGTCGAATGATGTTGAGTTGAGCAAATCTACTAATTATATAAAAGATTTTTCAAATAAATCTGATTACATACTTAAATAACTCAACTAATAAATTTTGGAATATTTAAATTATAGTTAAATCCCTAGTAATTCTAATAAAGGGTTACTCTCAGTAAGATATGTAGAAAGTATAATGTCACTGTTTGAATCCGACATGTATAGGAAGGTGCACACATGTTTTGAATGACTAATCAGACAAGACACTTAAACACATTTAGTCATTAAAAAAAGGAATACCGTACGGGTATTTTGCAATAGTAAAGTTTTCTTGACAATTATAACCTTACTGATTCAACATCAACATCAAGGTGGGATATGATAGAAAGGGATTATTTAAAGTTTAGTGAGGGTACAAAATTTAGTTTTAATCTGATTGAGCTTGACACGAAACATTATGATTCAGTGTTTTTTTTTTTCAAATAATTTTGATAAATGGTTATTTGTTCCTTAATACTGATCCCACGTGTATTATTTGATATATGAGACTCATTTGAAGTGAGTTAACTCTAAAATATAGAGTTAAAAATAATTGTATATTATAGATAATTTAAAATTTGTTCTCATAATTTTCATTTGAATGATTACAACTCGCACATGTAAAGAAGATAGATAGGAAAATATAGACGAAAAAGATAAGATAGATATAATAGATAGGAGTGGGTAATTATCATTTGTAATGAAATATAGTAGAAAAAGATAAGATAGATATAATAGACAGGAGTGGGTAATTATCATTTGCAATGAAACGAATTCAAATGGATGAAATTTTGGTAGATGGCAATGATGATTATGATGTCAATAATGATATAAAGATTTTAATCGTAATTATTCAATATTGGTGTAGGTCTATCTCAATGTAATGGAAATCAAGCCTCGTGAATATCTGATTTTTATAATTTATTAAGTTAAATTTGTCTAATCATCCCTTAAAAGTTTAATCCTGATCAAAATTTATAGTTTTATATCTGATTGGCCAGGCTTGGTGGAATATGACATAGGCGTCACTTTTGCAAAAAAATTAAAAAATAAAACAACTTGCTGCATATAGATAGTCAATGAGTGGGATTATGAAGTCGGCAACGCTGGTTTGCAGTTTATCTTCTTCAAATGTATCATTATTTTCTATAATATGTGATGTTGCTATCTTTCAACCTATGTGTTTTATTTTTTTTTTAATTAAATAGATTATTATTATTTTTCTTTTAAATTTCTACTTCTTAGATCATCATTCACATTTTTTTTTCTTTTAATGACCCTACTTCGTTGACCTGCCCATTAACTAATAATTGTGAAATCAAGTGCCACTGGATACATTCAAATGTGATTGATGATGTCACATCCGTCCAAGATAAATGTATTTGACTTTATTTTTTTATACAACTATAATTTAATATAGTTCATGCGACGCACAATAAGAAAGAGTTTATTTTTTTTCACTTTAAAATTATATCCTTTATATCAAGTACTCACCCATCAAATGACTTATTGTTTTATTATAAGATATAAAAGACCAATAGTTTGAAGATAAATTTAATATTTTTCTTCATAAATATCTCAAAGTTTCCAATACGTTGTTTGGGCCTAATCTAAACCAATCGACTCTATCCAACATCTGGATCAGGGGTCAAAAATTTGGCCGATACAGAGAAAGAAAAGTTCGGCGATATGGCCAAGATCTCGGCCAAATATTGGTCGATTTTTATTTTTCATTAAAAAAAAAAACAAATATCGGCGTGAGCCCATTCAATATCCCAACCGATATTCGTCCAATACGGGCGAATATCGGCCGATATTTATATATATATATTTTTTTTTAAAAAGCCTTTTTTATTTTTTTTAAATGAATTTTTTCAAAAAAAAAACACCGAGATTTAAAAAAAAAAATATGAGGAGAGAGAAAAATCTTGGCGATATCTCTGCCGAACCGAGATATCGGCCGAGATCAAAATTCGACGGAAAATTTGGCTGGGCCGAATTTTCAACCCCTGGACATGTCGATTGACCTTAGTGGGCTTGAATCAAATTTCTCTCTGTTTTCAAAATTGGGCTGAACCTAAGTGGGTTGGGCTGAGTTAGGACTAAGATATTCGAATTGAACACGCCCAAAATACGAATCCATACAAATACAAAGCCACCCAAATGTGCTGGAAAAACTTGGCTGGTTTGATAGTCTGATGAGCTCCGTGAGAGAATGAGATCCACCTGATGATAAAAAATAGTTAAATGTTTGGATAAAATCATTTTGAGGACGGTTATATCTGTGTATAAATTGTTAGACATATGAATAGAACTCATCCTTAAAAATCAGCCTATAAAGAGAGGGTGCCTATGTGTTTATAAACCCTAAGACCCAAAGGTCCACTAATACGGGACTTTTTGTTAATACTCCCTCTCAACGCCAAGACTGGAGACACTTGGCTCTCTTCCTCTACAAAAGACTGAAGATATGAACGCGACTTATCCCAGTGATACTCTTACTCTGATACCATGTTAAACACATGAATAGAACTTATCTTTAAAACCCGACTTATAAGAAGAAGGTGCCCATGAACTGACAATGTTGGACTCTGTTAACAAAAACTAGTGTTGCAGAAGAAAGAGACTACATTGAGAGATCTCGGCTCGAAATAAGTTCATTCATTAAACACACTAATATATAGATATAAATATAAGAATTATAGACTGAGTGAAATTCTAAATCTAGCTTGAAAATGGTAGTTTAGGATTAGATAATGGAGACTAATTTCTTAATGTATCATAAAGTTGCAAAGAATCAAAGTTTGCTTATATTATCAAACTATAAATAACAATTTCATTCACCATGTAATGTACCTTATAGAATTTCTTTTTCCTCTTTTGAATAAATCCCTATTCATTTTTCTCACCTGATTTTTTCCCATGGCCCTTGCTTTCCATCTTCCTGGACTCAATCACACTAGAATGCAATCTTTCTTCCTCCACACTTCTTGTACCATTCCCCATCTCCATAACTTGTTTCACTGTTCTTTTCGATGCCGGTGGCCGCTGCTTTCCATCAAATTCAGTTCCTTTTCTATGATCAATTCCATCCCGCGGCATTCTCTCTTTACCCATTTTGCCAGCTCTGGATACTAATTCCTCAATTTCATTACTTCTTCCTCCGTCCAACGGTGCACTGACTGAGTAACCTTGTGTTTGTTTTTGGCTACCAGTTCTAGTAGCTCTCTCTTGCTCAAAGAAGAGTACTTGCACTACTGTTCTTAATGGCAATCGCTCGTTCCGTACTGCATGCAAGCACATATCAGTAGACAACTTCCTGCAGTCTAAAATCCGACATAGCCTCTTCCGTTCTTCCTTGCTTAGATCAGGATGTTCCTGTAATAAAAACATATGCAATGACTGAATGTAGACATTTTGTTAAATGATTTCATAAACAAATCATACACCAAAACTTTAGTTGCTTCTCCATATGATTCATATACTTGGCTAAACTTACAGCTAAATAAAAAATCATGCTCACAAGAAGTTAGTGACTAATATGTGTTGGTATTTGGATCGATTTAACTCAGCCCATAACTGAGTTGGTATTTTGGCAGTTGTATAACTGCCATTGTGCAGTAGTATAATTGTAGGAGCATTTTCTTTTGTATAGGTAATAACTGCTTGTATGAAAAACAAAAGAGAGGAAGAAAGAAAACCAGAAAATAGATTGAACATTGTATCTCCTTATTTGATTTAGTGATAACTCTCCCTGTGTTGCACGTGGACGTAGGCATTTAGCCGAACCACGTAAACTTGCGTGTTCTTCATATGTGTGATTGATTTCTTGCATAGATATTCCGCTATCTAGTACAACAATTGGTATCATAGTTGAAGGTTTTCGGATTCAGTGCGGGTTCTTCGAATCTTTCGGAAAAAACCAAATCACGCCGTCGGACGTTCCAGTCGGGCGTTCCATCGATTGAAAAAAAAAAAAAAAAAACTCGACCTGCAGAAAGCAGGAAGGCAGTAAGCCAGATCGGCAGAGAAGTTGTAGCAGTCAGCGGCGGTCGAAAACAAAGAAGGGCTTTCAGATAAAGAGACTGGCGAAAAGGGGTCCAGCCAGAAACCCAATTGCAGAGTAGCGCCGGTAACAGAGAAGTCATCGGCGGAAGAAGAATTGAAGCAGCATCGCCAAACAGAGCAGAGAAGAGTCTTCTCTCTCCCAGCGTACGATTGTGACCCCTCAGTAGACCTGAGACAGAGCAGCTACCCATAACTTTAAGCTTAGTGCTTTGATGTCTCCCCGCACAGATAAGAGCGTGAGTACATGGCTCAGGTTCCATATGTGTGTGCAGTTGGTAGCTTGATGTATGCTATGGTGTGTACTAGGCCCGACATTTCACAAGTTGTTAGTATAGTGAGCAGGTATATGCATGATCTAGGAAAAATGCATTGGCAAGAAGTGAAATGGATTTTACGGTACATTCTGGGTACCGTAGATGTTGGTTTGATGTTTGAGCGGGATGATCAGTTTGGTCGACATGTGGTTGGTTATGTGGATTCGGACTATGCTGGTGATTTGGATAAACGTCGGTCTACTTCAGGATATGTGTTTACACTTGCTAAAGGACCGGTGAATTGGAGGTCGACGTTACAGTCTACCGTTGCTCTTTCTACTACTGAAGCAGAGTACATGGCAGTGACAGAGGTCATTCGTGAGGCCATTTGGCTACATGGGTTGCTTGAGGACTTGAGTCTTATACAGAAGCACGTAGATGTCTATTGTGATAGTCAAAGTGCTATTCACTTAGCAAAGAACCAGGTTCATCATGCACGAACAAAGCACATCGATGTCCGTTTCCATTTTGTTCGAGAGGTTGTAAATGAAGGTGTTATTCTCCTTCAGAAGATTGGAACTGCAGATAATCCTGCATATATGTTGACCAAGATGGTAACTGGGATCAAGTTCAAGCATTGTTTGGACTTGATCAACATCCTGCATATTTGAGCACCTTCGGGTGCGTGGCACCTTCGAGTGCATTTGATGGCAGCACAGTTTGTTTGTTCACTTGTGTTTGTTGGGCGTGAGATTTTCATGCCAAGGTGGAGATAGTTGAGAGGTGAGGAGGAGATGGCTTGCAAATCTCGCCAAGGTGGAGATTGTTGATATTTGGCTTGATTTAACTCAGCCCATAACTGAGTTGGTATTTTGACAGTTGTATAACTGCCATTGTGCAGTAGCATAATTGTAGGAGCATTTCCTTTTGTATAGGTAATAACTGCTTATATGAAAAACAGAGGAGAGGAAGAAAGAAAACCAGAGAATAGACTGAACATTGTATCTCCTTATTTGATTTAGTGATAACTCTCCCTGTGTTGCCCGTGGACGTAGGCATTTAGCCGAACCACGTAAACTTGCGTGTTCTTCATATGTGTAATTGATTTCTTGCATAGATATTCCGCTATCTAGCACAACAATATGTAAAACAGTGTGTTCAATGGTTAAAACATTTTACCTTGAGATAAGTATTGATAGCCTTGTAGAGCTCATCATGCACAGGGCGGGCAAATTCTGGAAAGGACTCTGCAAGAGCAACCATCTTTGATGCTGGAAGGTTGATGTCATGTGCCACAACTTTCAAGTAGGCATCGATGAGCTTCGCTACTTTGAACATGGATTGCATGGTCTCACTATTTTCTGTACTGGCACGATTTCTAAATTGTACCAAGAAATTCTCTAATACTGCTCCTACCAAGTCAATATCATACAAATGACCATTTGAAGATTGCTGTGAAGGAATTAGCAAGTCTTCTACGGTTGCTTCGCCTAATTTCCGACCTGATCGCCTCACAAGCTCAGCTTTGGTTGAGGGTGAAGCCCCAAGAAGATAAGCAACCTTAAGTAGTCTTAGAAGAAATCCACACGAAACTGACCCACGATCATCTGGTAGCATGTTGACAATAGATTCAAGCACACGACGGTGCTTGACCAAGTGTTCTTCAGTTTGAGCCACTGAGCTTTCTGGAGTTACACTCTTTGATGCTTGGGGTAGCCATCGACAGGCATATACATGCAATGCTTCACCAATGAGTGCAGGAGAGACCTTCCTCGATGATCGGAGAGCCGCAATTATGAAACGGAAAAGATCTATGTCCAAGTCTGAGACATCCTCTGTCCACCAATCCTTTGGGATGGATCGGTGGTCCTTTTTGTTGTATCCTGGCCTGGTGTAAGTGAAGGACCATGTCACCTAGAAGAGTGAAAAGAGAGAGAAATGGGTTTAAATGGAAAGAGTAACACTTAAATAATTGACCCATATTCAACACTTCCTTGTTCATTACAGCTCTCTGTTTCTCATCCTAGCTATCTTTCGATTGGGATGGATATAAAACAATGTTATATCTAAATTATGGGACTTCTGCAATTCTAGCTCAGTCCAGTTTCAGCCTTCTATTTCTGTAAGGAGAAAATTTAATCTGTCGTGACACTGCTAGCATATATATATATGAACTAATTTTTCACCAACATGCCACCTAATCTGAACATTGGTAACTGACCTTTGCTGGGGGTGTGAGTATTTTCTCAACAATAGAATCAATGCATCGCCCGACGATGCCAAGATTTTCTGACAGCTCAGGCAATTTTACCGTCCTCTGTAGAGTAACAATCGAGTCCTTCCAACCCTGTAGGATGCATGTATCAAAGAAAGTTTCTAGTTTCAAAATGAAGTTTCCCTTCTCAATTGATTCAGTCATTCTTAGGAACTTCGCTCCACAAATTGCTGGAACAAAGTTATGGGCACTTAGATTTATTGTAATTCCATAGCATAATTTCGCGCATAACTCGAATGCTTCTTCACCTCCTGGAATTTCATGGAGTTCGATCGAAGTATCATCAGAATCACCAATGTTGTAGAGTCGTCGTAAGAGGCCACACTTAGAAAGAAGGGGAAGCTACAGTGGGAAAGAGCAAAATAAAGAATAAGCTTAATTAAACTTAATCTGGGTTAACATTTTCAGTTTTTGTTTTTTCTTTTTTGGTGAGAGTTGCAACCGAAGAATATGAACCTAAGAAAATTTAATGAGGAAAAGACAGAGCTCGCTGAAGAAAGAAAACATCTCCTTTATCTTCAACAAAAATAAAGATTGTAATGAAAACGTCATATTTCCATGGCCAAACACGAGGCTGGATTTCACTGCATCTATCGGATGACACGAATCAAACCCAAACCCATTATTGTTTCTTGTAGAATTAATCTCCATGATGGAATAGACAAACAACCTCTAAATGGTCAAAGATGTATACTTTAAGATTCAGAACAATGGAGAAAAAAGTTTGTGGCCACCAAGTAGATTGTTTTTAGGACAAGTTTGTATGAATCTGATCCTTTCTAGACAAGGTTATGAGCTTTTTCTTGTTTGAGAATTGAATGAAACACACGTATTTGAAACACATCGACCAAATCAAATAAAAGAGAAATTCTATTTTATCGACCACAAGCAAAAGTACCAAAAGTCTTTTCATAGTTTCTGACCATCCTATATAAGACTATAAAATGGGCAAGTGCTAGAAAGTATGTAGGCAGCTAAAATTTTTGCTAGGATAACTTTATATTGGATTGGGTCAAAGTTAAATCTGGATTGAATTCTCATTTATGCTTTGATTATGAAAATGTTTCATGTCATTTAGATTCAGTTGGAAGGTTCATTTTATCTCCCTTCTTTCAGAGGAAATAAATTTGATGCTTGGGACAACTTGAAAATGGTCACCAACCAAACAACCAAACAAGAAAACAAGATCAATCATCTTCGTGATCACCAACCTATGCGTGTGGGCCCCACCTTCACCAAAAAACTGTGAACAGATAGATCCATACTTCGGCCCCGATTCGAGGTTATTCACTATTGAATTCAATTTCTTCCCCTCCGAAGTCGGACTTACTGAATCAAATATAAAATGATCCAGTGCATGAAACCCTTTTTTTGGATAACGAGGGTATCTAGGTATGAATCTAACAAGACTAACCCCCGGAGCTCACACCGCCTAGCCCACACAGCCAGCTCACTTCAATTGGGGGCTGGGAAGAGTGGAAGGCAGGACGTGGGGAGCAAACCCACTCCTCCTTGACCACTGTGCCACACACCCGGTGGGTCCAGACATCCGGTGGACATGAAGCCTTTCAAACTATTGAATTGATTGATTGAATCTAAGTGAATTTTCAGAAAGCTCAAAAAAAACATAGGTTTTTCTAATTTATAGAAAACAACAAAAAACTTATGAGACCTAGGAACCACGCATAGATTCATCTTAACCATCTAATTTTTACTGACAGAATTAGACCATTCACCAGTGTTTTCTGACCATCCTTTTGATCATGGATTTCAATGGTAAAGAATCCGACTACTGTAAATTCCATGACTGCCATCCATCAACCATCTTCTCTGACAACATGTGTAGCATGCTCCTAAGCCATATTTAAGAGACAAGAAAGGGTGGTGGTGATCACCACTGCCACTGGCACTGCCACTGCCGTGAGGCCAAGGTGAATTCTGAGTAAGGGCAGGTGAAAAAGTGGAGAGAAAAGCCCCTTTTCTTAATACAAAGCCCACTAAAATAATCTTGGTTAAAGTTATAAAGTGGGAAAATCACATTTTTTATCACTTACCACAGTTTAATAAGTGAAAAAGTACAGCAGTCTTTCTTAAAGATCACAAATTCTTAACTTTTTCAGAAATTCTTCTTCAGAAGTTAAGAACTACCTGATTTTTTCAATCTTGATTCTGTAGAAGAAAGTAAGAAAGATTGAGAAACAAAGTGATTTTTTTACTTCTTTAAATTATTAATTTTTTATTTGTACAATAGGAAAAGAGAGATTTAGTCTGCAAGAGAGAGAAACAGAGTACCTTGTGGAGTAGATACCTAATGTTGTTAATTTGTATGGTGAGGTCACTGGGCACATCTGAGGACACAGACCTGCAAAAGGTAGAGAAAGTCTTTGTAATCAAGAAAAAGTTCAAGAAAGAAAGTGAGAGAGGAGAGCAGTTGGGTCATTTGAAATGATCAACCTTGTTTTCATACCTGGTGGCTTCTTCAGTGTAGAAGGTATCAGGCCTTGTCCCTAGTCTCATATACTTCATCTTGATCTTTCTTCTTGAGAAGTTTCATATACTTCTCCTTATCGATGTCATCACATCCCTTCCTCCTTTGCTCTTTCTATCCTTGCTTGTGTTTATTTTTGTGTAGAGTGAATTTGATTCTTCTTCTTCTTCTTCTCACTCACTTTAATGAATCATCTTTTGTTGGACTTTCAGAACCCCTTGACCAAAATAAAATATGGTAAGCTCTCATTCGATCTCACAAAACCAGAATTTAAGGACTGTTTGAGTGAATGCAGGTCACTTTCACACGTGGACCCTATGGATATGGGCTCTTTGACACTTGTAACTTGGTCAGAAGACACAGAACACAAGAACACAAACATGCATCATTGCTTACAGAAGAAAGTGAGAGAGAAAGAGAGAGACTTCAATAGCACTCTCATTCATTAGAGAAACATGAAGAAAGTGTGAGAGAGAGAGAGACTTCACAAGCACTCTGATTCACAGAGAAACATGCAAATGGCAAAACCCAAATGCAGAAACATGCAGATTATGAGGTAACCAGCGTCACCAATGAATAAGAGCTGCGTTTGAATGAAGGGCAGAGAGGGGACAACAAATGTAACTCTTGTTTACTTTCATTTAGTATCGAAGGGACGAGGCGAGAAAATCCTTCAAAAATTCCTTGTAAAATCCTTGTTCAAGAGAAATCCCTGTAAAATTTATCTTTCATTCAACGGCAGCCTAAATGTTTGTACATAAACTGAAAAGACATGTACAATTTTTTTTTTTAGGCAGATGATGAAATTTTTTCACAATTATATTAAAAATTTATTTTATACTGAAAGCGTTAGAAAGGAAGATCTAGGAATTTGTAAGGAACTTGGGTCACTCTATTTAATTTAGTCTTTTGAGTTGGATATTCAGATCCTAATAAGTGGTATCAGAGTCGGATATCAGAATATCTCACGTGAGATCAAGAGATTCTCTACGTAGACAAGTTAGTTGTTCCGTTCGAGGGGATATTGTTAGGACTGACTGAGAACTGAGTTTCACATGGAAATATAAAGAGAGATCTAAAGATTTATAAAGAAATTAACTCTACTGGATAATCATTACAGGTTATGTTGTTAAGATAAACAAAATCAAATATATTCAAAGACATCAAAGATTAAAGTGGTGATTTTCTCACAAAAAAAAATGATCTTTATAGTGAATTAGATTTTAAATGATTAGATAAGACCGATATAAGATTAAATAGATGAAAATTTTCTATAATAATCATAATTTTCATAAAAAGGATTTAAATAAAGAACTGTGATGATCAAATGAGGGCCAAATTGTGTAATCTATTTAATTTTTTTATAAAATAAGTTTTAATTTAAAAAGATTTCAACGGTGTGTGAATTATGAAATGCATTTTCAAATGGTGGATTGGTAGATCTGAAGAGGGCTTAGAATGATCTTTAGACACATAAAAATAAGAAAGCAAAAATGAAAAATAAATGTTAATAATAGCAGATAATTTGTTCGACGAACCATCGATAGAAAATCTTTTTAGGATTAGATGATAAATGCACGAGGTTTCTAGAGTTTAGAGACAGTGAATGAGCTCACACGTGTGGTGCATGTGAATGAAAATAAATGGAGATAAGCATATAAATTAATGGAGTAAATTGTCATTTTTGGTAAACTTAGAAAGTATCAGGATAAATTAATCACATTTTCTCTATTGTGTTTTTTAAATATCATCTTATCTGCTTCATGGATTGAATCTATATGTAACTTAATCTCTCCTATGTGCTATTAAATTAAAATTTTATTTTATTATACTATTAATTTTTATAGTTACTAATTTTTTTATTCAGAGTGATTTGTTTAATCTAATTCTTTTACATATTCTATTTCTAAAAATATAGCTGGAACCTTTGACTTTTTAAATATAGGAAAAATTCAATCGAGTGGGCCCATTGTTAAAGCAACTATATCTCAGGTGGGTCTCCACATCGTTGCTTGGGTGATTATTATCTTATGGAAAAAGGAATGGCATTTCTATTTTTCATTAGAGAAGCCATTAGACATATCAGTCCCATCTACATTGCCAACCAAAATTCACCCCAAAAACCACAGAGCCAAACCCTAAACCCAATTCATAATTAAATATCAACCTCATTTAATCCGTTTGATATTTTTTACTAAAGTGTTGAGATCTCTTAAAGCATCCGATTAATCCGAGGTGTGTAAAGCCTTCCTACTCACACACTGAATAATTCAATGGGAGTGATTCTTTGGAGTGAATGGAAAATTGAACTCAAGACTATCACTTTCTGAAACGAGTTCTGATACTATAGATTCGTTTTGATTTCAACTAAAATTTATATTATGTATTTTCTAGCATGAACATTGATTATAAGGATAGAGAATTGAAGGATTGTGAGTTTAGTCCTGAATATTGTATCAAAGTCTTTGAGGAGATTAGACCGTAGCATATAGCCCAATTAAGGAGTTGTTGGTGACCCAAACTTTACTTGGTTGGCAGTCCAAATTTTACTTAAGATAAAAAATTTCAGATCCAATTTAGAGAGAGAGAGAGAATTCTTTTTGAATTTCTTAAAAACTGTAAAATAATATTTTATCCTCCTTAATCAAAAAGAGAATCTGGATATTATTTATATAGAAAAACAGAAGTACAATAAATGGGGAAATTACTAAAATAGGAAAAACAATAAAAGAAAATCTAATGATATCTTAACACGCCCGCGCAAGAGTAGAAATGACAGATGAAATAACAATCAAAATGAAGGATAAAATAGTAGAATTTTCATGGGCATGAAATATTAAACACAAAAACTTAATTCTTCATCATCAAAGTTTTTTTTTTATTATTATTATTTGTTTCATATATGAGCATGGATTATTTTGATAACAAACTTATTAGTTTAAAGAAGAGAGAAACACACGTACCTTCAAATAACACAGTAGAAACGCCCATCTTACATCTCTGAAGCCTTTGCCCTTCAGAGAGAGATTTGGCTCTGAAATACTTGAAAGGAATTGTCTTCTCCCAAGCCTTAGCCCCAGAGAGAGAGAGAGAGAGAGATTTGGGTCTGAAATACTTGAAAGGAATTGTTTCACTTCATTGGATGTTTCTATATATTCTAGATTTTCATTCAGTGAATGAAATATCTTTTGGAACTTTGCTCTTTGGCCTTTCCTATTTTGCTTGTCACTGTATAGATTGTAGAATATTTTGTGTACATGTCCACGTTAGATACCATGAGTGAAAGAGAGAGAGAGAGAGATGGGACCCTTGTGTGATACAAATGGTTGATTGTAGACAATGGGCTGTGACTACAATGAGTCAACAATGTAAGGTTGTCATGCATAATGCAACAAAGAATGATAAGCTCATTGAAAATAGAAGGCAACATGCTAGCCTTGCTCACTGAAGTGGAATTTGAAATCTCTATCTCACTCAGTTTTAAATATTTGTCGAAATCTAAATTCAGCCAATATTTTTTAGTCTAAGTCTGTACCACATTAACTATTTGTTTCTCTCAAAATTCTAACAAAAACCAACATCAATTAAAATATGTTGGATTTGACTCAAAAAGTCTTTACTAAGCCAGGTATATTTATGTAAGGTCCAGCAGACTAGGTCTAAGCTCGCTTCAAGAAGTGGAGGTCTTGGATTCGATTCACATCCCATCCAGACCACTTCCTTTAACTTTATCCAATATGTGCGGATTGAAGCCCTTCACCACACCTTAGTTGCACAGTCACTGCTGGTTGCGACCCTTTTTAGCAGTTCCTTCTACTCAAAGCCTCAAACCACTTTTGTTATTGTCTCATGCTATATTTGTTCAAACTATTCATTTGGTAGGCCTTACCATTCATGGACCATGTAGTCCATGCCATCCATAAAGAGTATGATACAAAACTTTGGTAGATATTACAATGGTAAGTGGGCCATTCTCAAGCTTGTCCAAGCTTAGTCCATGGCCTTTTCTGCACTAGATTTTATTTATTTATCAAAAAAATTATTTTTGATTTTTTCTTTTTGAGTTGGGTCACTAGACAACCCCTTTAAGTTGATATGAGTCCAACCTCTGTTCAATTATCACTCTTACCTATAAAATATGATGAAAATATTAGGATGGATAACTAGATCATCATGGAGTCTTATCAAATTGTTGAAAGCGAAGTCAATTAAATCATCCTACCTCTTAATTATTAAGATAAAAATATAATTATTGAATAAATGTTTTTCATCTATAATACTCAATCCAATGATTCGAATGCATCAAATAGAATGAAAATTTTATATAGATTTGTTAAAATAACAATTTTAACAGTTTCGTTTTATAATAAAGTTTCAATATAAGACGTTATGTCTAAACACACAAAATATTGAAACACTTTATAATTTTTCTCTAGAAAATAATCTAAAGCACACCTTATAAGCTTAAAATGTCATTCTTGTTAAGACTTGGATATCCAGTCCAAAAGGCTAATCTGTTAGGTGGAATGACCCAAATCCTTTATAAATTCCTAGATCTTTCCTTACACTTCCAATGTGAGACTCGTTCAAAACCAGCCCCAACTATCTCACCCTCGAAAGAGGCCCATCCAACTCGTCTGCCTAGAGGATCTCCTGAATCCACATGAGGTAGCATGATACCTAACTATGATACCACTTGATAGGATCTGGGTATCTATCTCAAAAGACTAACCTATTAGGTGGGTAACCCAAATCTTTTATAAATTCTTAAATCTCCCTCTACAGTTTCAACATGAGAATCGTTTGCAGCGAATCCCAACAATTCTATATTTATGCCTTTTTAAGTTGTTATTCCCATTTCAATATATGGTGGGAGGTGCGCACGACCCATCAGTGATGATAGTTGGTAGATGAATGGTCTGAATCAATGAACATTTGAAGGAAGCAACCTAACAAATGAAAGCAACAAAGAGTGAAGACGACTGGCATTTCTGTTGAAGAAAAAGAGTTAAAAAGTGAGAGACTGCTTTGCATTTTAGTGCTCTATAATTGAAGGCAGGCAAGTGAAGGAAGGGCAGAAGGGAGGTAAAGGGAAGGAAGGAAAGAAAGGAAAGATCCCTTGTGGGATACCAATGATGGTCCTTCCCACTATCAAGGTATATTCTTCTATGTTCATGGAGGGGCATTGGGTTCTTACTGATCCTCTTGCCTGCCATGTGGCCTTACACTTAATATATAGATAATTAAATTCACTGGTAAGATTATAGAAATCACATTTATCAAATAATTTTTTTTTAAGATCTCTCCAGACTTTTTAGAACACTCGACTAATCTTTAGAATATATGCAAATCTCTCTATCTACATGCACTGGATAACACTATAGAAAGTGACCCTTTTGATATTAAGAGTGACTTGATCCCAAGACATCCCGAATATCAGACAAGGTTCTTAACCGACAAACCAATCCCCATAAGTTGTCTCTTGGTTATAAATATATTGCACATGGTAGCAAATAAGGGTTCATTTGTCTTATGAAAAATAAAAAAACAATCTCATTAGCATTTCTAAGATAAAAATGGAAGGATAAATTGTTCATTTCATATGCCATTACATTAGATGGTTAAAGATGTCTAAAGTCGCTCATCTTTTGAATTTTAGAATTTGATACACTTTATTTTGGTGAGACTTAGTGGGCTCCATCCACTGTTATATGTCATGCAATTGAAAATCATCTCATGGGTTCCTGTTCATTCTGTTGCCTGCCATCTGGATGCACTTGAATATATGGTTGAATTTCAGTATTAGTGTGAGTTGTGACATGGTTGAGCCATGGATATTTTATTTATTTTAAATTATATTCTATATAAAATTAGATGGGATCCATTGACTTCAAATAATTGAAAATGAGGATTTAGATGCATCAAATGCATAAAAATCAATATTGAGACATGTGTAAGCCTCTCTATTTACACACACCAAATAACTCTAAGAGAGCGAGTAGAAATTGAATCTAGGATTCCCACTTTCTAAAACGAGTTCATGGCCTCTCTCTCGCCCAAGTACTCCTCTTTATGACATTTTCTTTATTTGTTACTCTTTGGAGCATATGATGGAAACGTAATAATAGATTGTTCAAAGGCATAACAGAATCCAGTGGTGTGGTTGCTAGACGTAGCTTCACCATGTGTGCATCGTGGGCCACCTCTCTTCAGGAGTTCCGAAACATCTCTATCTCCAACATTTTGCGTGTTTGGAAAGAATGTGTTGATTTATCCTCATCTATATGTGTTTTCTCTTGTTTTTGGTTGTTAGCCTTTTGAATTGGAGGGTTCCTTCCTGGTCTTGTTTATTTATTTTTTTTGGTTATTATCTGTATTTGCACCTCTGATGTCTCTATCTATTAATATATAAACCATTTCAAAAACAAAAAATTCTTTTTATAGTTTTAATTTTATAAAACAAATAAGCAACATTCAGTGTCATATGTCATAAAATTGAAATCTTAATCAGAGATCTTAATGAGTAATGACTTAATTTATGTCATGTAAGGGTTTTCCTTTTAAAATTTGACAGGGAGAAGATCAGTGTGCAGTGTGATGGGATTGGTTGGACGATCGGATGGATTTCTATTTGGTTTGCGTAACATGGAGACAAGTGACATGGATGGAATTGGCATCGCCTTCTAATGTAGGTCAGGTGGGAGGCCAACAACGACATATAGTCCCATCTCTTTCTTTGTGCGCGCGTGTGCACGTGAACATTCCTTCCTTTTCTTTATCTTTATCAATGTATTTAATTGCAGCTTTTTTTATATTTTATTTATAATTAATATCATATTGTATATCATTTTTCTACGTTAATTTCTTTTTCTATTTTTTTTAAATAAAATAGATGATTCTCATACACTTAGTTATACAGTTTATTAAATAAAATGATGCCGAGTGTTCGGTGAGATTTTTTAATATATAATTCATCAAAAAGCATAGTTATTAATTTCATTTTATTTCGATTGAAACGAACAGAAATGTTATATTTTGATACGAATCCAAAATGAAATACCTTTTTAAAATTCTTTGGTCTCTGTTTCAATACATTTCAGTCCATTTTGACTAAAACAGATGAAAACATGTGTGTTTTAGTTAGAAAATGTACATTTCAACCATCTAAATATACATTTTTCTTCTTTTTAATTTTCTATTTTATTATTCTCAATTTATAATTATTATTTCTCTATTCCCCACAAATCTTCAATTTTTTTTCTTATAATGATTTTATCGAAACAACTGAAATACCAAAGTGTTTCGTTTCAGAGGCAAAATGAAATGGTTTCTGAAACAAAACTAAGAATTGATAACAAGTTGTTTTGATTGAAGCTCTCTCAAATTTGATCAGTTTAAATTATTTTTTAATCTTTCAACTTTGTGGCCTTCAAAACATGGTTTAGTTGATTTAATAAAAGTAATTTTTTATAAAGCCATATATTCAAGAAAGACTAACGATTCTATCATCATCTTATTTAGCGAACTCGTTACCTAAATGTACATACATGGTAATATGCTGTACACTAATGTATAGTTGATCATTTTACTTTTTATAAAAACGTCGGTTAGATTTCTTTAAAAGTTTATTTTTATTATTTTTCCATAATTATTGACATCAACTCAAGTTGGTTCTTTCTCACTTACCCTTCTCTTTAAATCTGTTTTCTAGAATTGTGAATACATTTTTTTATTAACTCTTCTTGACATGAACTCATGTTGGTTCTTTCTCACTTACCCTTCTCTTTACTTTGGTATATGACCCAATTTTGTAAATTATTTTTATAATTTTAGAAAACTTCACTTGTGAAGATGCCAAGAGGGAGAAGGAGGGCAATTTGGGCTGAAATTTGCTCTATCACTAGTCCAAATTATGACCCTTTCTATAAGGAAATATTATTTTTGTTGGGACTCGGCTTCCAACCCAAAAGACTAGTTTAAAAAGTGGGGTAATTTTTAATACAGAGCTCACATTATCAGAAAAAGGGAACCTGCCACAAATTATGACTAGTCATAATAGATTTAGATTAAGTTCTACTCTATTTTCTTTTTTTATTTATTTTCACATATCACAGACATGTCAATACCCATATAAAACTCACGTAAGACTGTTTAAGGAGATCTTTGATATATATTTAAGAGAGGGGCTGGGATACGGTCAAGAACCTGTCTCAGAAAGTAGGGTTTTGTGTTCGATTCATGCTCAACTCTAAAAAGTTGTTCCCTATAGGTTTACACAGTATGTACGGATTGGAAGGTCTTCACATGTCT
Organism: Chimonanthus salicifolius; assembly: GCA_013350335.1. Lineage (NCBI taxonomy): Eukaryota > Viridiplantae > Streptophyta > Magnoliopsida > Laurales > Calycanthaceae > Chimonanthus > Chimonanthus salicifolius. The sequence goes on along the minus strand of CM023538.1, from coordinate 64,912,516 downwards.
TGAAAGACTGAAAGATTAGTCAAATGAGATGTCTAAACACCTCCGATAAAATATATATCAAAAGAGAAATTTTATTAGGCATGAGGCCTTGATGTGGGACCCTTGTCTGTGTGGATATGAAGAGGATACGTTACAAGTGGGCATGTGATCTTCACAGCAAACTTTGTTAGTCTCTTCCCATTTTTCTTGTTCTTTGTATACTTGATTGAAGAGTTTACTGCATCCTTTCACCGTTTATTTCAAACATACAAATCTCCACCAAATATTGTCTTCTTGACTCTTTGTTGCCTTACAATAAAAACATCAAGCATTATCCAACCATGATGGACCCCTACCCACTCAACGGTTCAAGATGTTTATTACTGTGGCCCACCTTGTTGACCATGAACTGATTCTGTAAATTCTGCAAGACCATCGATCAGCTACCACAGATTTTCCAAATTTCTTAATTGACAAATTCATAAAGAATTGAGAGATTTAATCACTGTGATTTGATCCAAAAAGTTTGAAGGTTCAAATGTTCGAGTTACGATTAATAGGACTTGGTGCATAAAAAATTTCCTCTCTGAAATGATTAAGTTCTTATTCTATCTAAATTAGGTCTGATAAAATTTGATCTAACCTATTTTACCTATTTAATTAATAAGTAGACTGACTTATTCAACTATTGTCATATCTATTTATAACACATCTAATTGTATAAGGTCGAGACCTATTTGATTTACGTGTTTGGCTAGAATGGAAACGGTTAATCAGATAAGTAAAAATCGCTGAATTGACATGGCATATGACATGAAATTTCATCACTTCAGCTTGCATATAACATATGGGCCTTCAAATGTAAGCTTCTACGGCCCAAATCATGCTCAAACAGGCCTTGATCCATAGCACACTCACATGGGCTTAGTTTGATATGGAATTAGGTCTATTAGAACCCTCAATGATTTCTCTCTTGCATGCATCAACTTTATGATGAAATTGGAGAGTCATTTCTTCAATTTGATCAAATATTTTCTCATCATCTTCATTTGGATTAATTGGGTCACTGATGCCGACATTAGTTAGGGTTAAAAAAAATGGGTCTATCATTAAAAACAGCCAACCAAGCTGACTCATTGATGCCCTTATTAGTGTCAATCCATCTTGTTAACAGCTACAAGGATGGCAATGTGTATTAAAATTAAGTAGTAAACAATAAGAACAAATGATTAAGATTGCATGCATCAATCTTATAATTAGATTGACATACAAATCCATCAGCCATAGAATAAAATAACAAATAAATGACAACAATTGCCAAATATATATAATTCTAATAACTTAAATTCTGTTTGGAAGGATGGAAATTGAGATAAAAGGCCTCAATCCCTTGATACCAGCAATGCATGATCCAGTGCTTGAATACTATGTAGATGGATGAGAAACAAATGGCTAATGCTCACCAATATACTTAGCCGGAAGCGTCGACTTTTCAGCGAGACTGGAAAGGCCGGAACCGACGGACTTGCTGTTCCGGGTAAGACCGGGCTTTCTATGTTGCCGGCACCTGAAAGAACCGGAGTGCGTTGTCGGCGAGCATAGGCAGTTCATCTTCCCACTTGATTGCTTGTGCAGGGACATGAGCATCGACTTCGGCGACTTCGTCTCTATGTGAAAATCCTGTTTGGAGAGCTCTGATACTTCGTGTCTCTTTGCATCCATTTCTTAAGCTGCTATAGATAAGAAACATGGACGTAGTTCAAGTAGATTCCATTGATGCCGGTAAGAATCAGAGTTTAAAAGCTTGAAATTTCGACTCAATTTGAAATTAATATATTTGAGTAATTCAAATAAATGGAAAATGGACCCATTAACCCAAAGGGTTGCCACAAGTCTCGAGAAAAGGGGACTCCTAAATTCGATTACAAGGATTAGTCAAATGTTCTAATAATGAAAAATGGACCCATTTGATATCAATTGTTAATTTTGATTAAAACCTTTATAGGTGAGCCCACTATCCCTAGAGCACACCAAAGTTAGGTCATAAAAGTTCGAACTCGCAATCTCCCGTTTCCTAAAATGGGAGGCAACCATTTGATTTACACCAATATTCTTCAGTTACTTGGTTAAAATATGTTTCTTATTTTTAGGACATTGCCTAATTACACCAAGAGACCACATGTTGAAATATATTTTGGTTTTCAAGGAGAATGAAACTCTGCAGATTTTATTCAAAATGGACTCTAAGTTTTTTTCAAAAAAATAATAAAATCTTGGCCCATATTAATTTTGTTTATAATATTGATAAAATCAAAAAATACATTTATTTTATTTTAATACCTCTCAAAATGAAAAATTCTCAGCCAATATTTCAAATATCGATTCGAATTATTTCCATCAGTCCTTATATGAACTCATGATAAATGACCATATATTAATGCACCAGTTTAGCATATTTCACAACCAAAGATTAAAAAACTCGACATTAGACCATTACATATTAGCATTTTTTCGTTATTAAAAATTTCAATTTTTTTAAAAAAAATCCCTAAATGAAAAAGTGATATACATTTTTAAAATAAATATTGTGGATTAAAACATTTTAAATTATATAAGTAACATCCTAGTGTTGTGTAATGCCCTTAAACTAAAGGGGGCCCAAATATGTATTTAGTGCATAATAATGCATTAAAAGATAAAATAACATGATGTTCAAATCACCAATTCAAATAAAATTAACATGTTAAAAATAAACCACAAAACTCACCAGATAAAAAGTGAAAACCGGCAGCAATCCGGCGGTGGCCGGAATGCAGTCTTCTCCGACGAGAGGAGAAGGGAAGAAGGAGGACGATCAATTGTCAATTGTAATGGATTCTTTTGGAAGAGAGGATCAAACCACAGTGAGGAAATGAAATTGCATGATAATAGAGATTTGACAACTGAACTCACAGTTTCCGTGAATGATTCTGTGGACAGGACAATTCATCAACTTCTCACCAATGATTTTTATAGTAAATGCTTCTCATACGTGGATTGTACACTGATGTGACACGTGGCATGATATTCTTTATTTCTTGTGTTAAAAATATTTAAATATATTGATAGGTTTCACTGATTCTCTCAAATGAAGAGCATAACACCATCACACATGTACTAAGTTTTTGTCGAACCACATAAACATCGGTGTCTAATTTATAGTATGCTTCATTTGATTTTATTATCATATTGTGATTGATCCGTCATTTATTTTCCGCATATTATTTCTAACAATTTCATACTTATTTATAATACTATGGTTTTTTATAATAAAAAAATGTCTTTATAAAATAACTTGTGTCTGAATGAACTTCATAAATAAGATTGAAAACTTAAATTTAATTTTTACTAGAGTAAAAAAAAAAACTACTATAGAATATTAAATTTTGCAAGTGAGACCCACTAAAGGGACCATAAGACCACATCTTAACAATTTGTAACATAAAATATTATTTACTGATTCTTGCTCTTGTAATGGAGAAAACATTTTTTTTTCTTTGCACACTAGTACTTGTAGCATGATTTCTTTGAGTTTTCACTTCTTAGAGGATCGGAACTTCAAAAGAATTGAAGTGATGGTCCAATAATCCATCTAAAGAAGTGATAGTTTTGAGTTCGAATTTCACTCTACTTCAAAGGGTTACTCTACGTAAACTTACTCTGTGTCGTATGGGGGACTTGCACATGTCCCAAAAGTTAGTCGGGTGACCTGATCACCTTGATAATACAAAAAAGATATTAGAGGATTAGAATTTTCATTTCATCAATATAAGCTTGTAAATGTGAATATTCAATGCACCTTTGAGCTGTCATTTGATCTTGAAAGAACATATTTCAACTGAGTTCTGATATGATGTTTAAAAGAAGTTCCTAATTTATGATGCTGACTGTATTACAATGTGTACAAGTAAACCAAACTCTGTATTGAGCCCCAATTTACATTTATGGTCCACGTATGGGTCCACCAAATCTCGCTGCAGAGATCATTGAGGTGCCAAATATTGCAACCAGTGAATCATATTTACCAAAAATAGGCTAAACTCAATTAATTTTGATTTAATTCGCCTGGAAGGTATTTTAAACTTTTGGAATACATTTATGGTCCACATACGTATCATTCTACTCCTTTGTTTTAAATATTTAAAAATCAATAAATTCTACTTCTCAAAATTTAAATGTCAAGATTATACGACTTAATTTATCAATTGATGGTGAAATTTTATATAGTTTTTATTCATGTAATTACCTATCAAATGCACGTATAATCCATTTTACAGGAAATCTTCTTAAATATTCTTGCTTGTTCTCACTTCTCACTAGCTTAACTCTGTCTAAAATTTAAAGTCACTAACCAAAGGTAAACAACAACCTATCACTTGCACAAAAGAGTGCAAGATATTCCTATGTACACCTAAACACCACGCCTAGCGCCTATTAAAAAGGTCTTTATTTGATTATGTGGCTTAAAAAATCATCTTCATCGAATGAATCTAACCATATTTTTAAGCTCTACGAAATTATTTATTTTGTATTATTATTAATATTTGAACTCTATAACATATACTGTAGCCGACGTGCTATTGAGATTTATTGGCACTTGAAAAAAAAAGTGTCTCAAATGTTATATAAAATTATTGGTTTTTCAAATAAGACGATGTTGGACTCTGTTTTACCACTTTACAATAGTAGACAAGTTAAAAACTCGGAAATTTCGAAAATGAAAAATTTAAAAGAAAAACAAGTAATATGACTTGTAATGCCTAGAATACAGAAAATACCATGCTCCCCTAGATGCCATTTAGTCCCTACTTAGCATATACAGTGGCAAGATTTAAAACTTAATAGAAATAGATTCTCTGAATCTTCTTTTTTGTTTTGTTTTTATAAATACCCATGCAGGGTTTTTTCCATGAAGACCATGCCAAGCTTTAACAGGAGCAGCCCCAACAAGAGGTGAGTAGGAGACAACCCTTAAGTTTCTTCTTCTTCTTCCTCATTTATACAAAAGGTGTCATTTGAAAAAAAAAAAATTTTCTTTTTAATGAAAGAATTGATTCTATGATGTCGATGTTGTGTAGATTTTGCTTCATAGAGCTTTTATAAAGTTATTTGTTATTTTCTTTATTATTCTATTATAAGTTTCAACTTTAAATAAAATGGAATGTATGATTTTGACCAATGGTATATGGGATTTGCTTGTTAGGATATGATTGAAGACCTAGTATTAGAAGCCTGCACATGAAAACTCTTGAATTTCATTTTCTTGTAAGATAATAGTTACATAATTCTTTCAAAACTCTGAGAGGTTGGCTTGACAGGTAAAACCCGTCTAAAGTGTCTTGCGTTTGATTCACATTCAACTTTTAATGGACACTCTCTGTAGTTTTACTGGGTTTATCGAATTGGGAGGTTTTCACCGTTAGGTGAAATACGTGGACATCTTCAGTCAGAAAAAAAAAACTCTTCTTAAACAAGTTCTACTATGTGATAAACCGAGGCGCATCGATTTCAGCCATATCAGTGGCTACTAATCTTAAAAGATTATGATCCAAAACTTGAAATGTGCTAGAGCTTTATTTCTAGGACCTCTATATTTTAGTTTAGTATTTTTATATTTAAAAACACTTGAAAAGTCATCTAAATTGCATTTCTACTCATTTATTTTCTTTTAAACTTTGAACTTCTTAAAAAAAATACTTTTTAAATAAAATAAATGGTGTATAAGAATGGGATGTTGGTCCAAGACCAATGTACATTCCAACAAGTTCTCGCAAATCCAATAGAAGGTCTGAAATCTTGGTGGAATCCATTTTGAATGGTGTATAAAATTTTAATACACTTTTTTTTTTCATTTTACAGTATTATCACTATAAAGATTGCTATTTTTTTTTCTGCATCCATCCATATGAGATCCACCAGATAAACGGTCTAGATCATTGCAGAGCATGGCCCATTTTGCATGATGAAATGATAGTGTCATTGATTTTATTTATCTTGAGCATTGTATGTTTCCCTTCACTATAGTAAGAAAAAGAAGAGGTAGGTAGACTCTTCTTTTAAGTTGACTCAACTTGATAAGAGTTTCAAATCAACTGAGTCAATAAATTTTATTAAATTTTATCAAATTAAGCTGAAGAACTTGACTGATTTAGTCAACTAAATCTTGAAGCACTGGGTTTGATCCAGATTCAAGGTCCTCAATCCTCATTATTGAATGCTATAAGACCAAATATAGTCTTTATTATTGTCGTCATAATCATTTTGATGGTTATAATTATTATAGAAAGGCAATTATATTAAGTAAATTGGTTTAAGATATATTTTCATGAGATTGAGATGTTATATAAGTACAAAAGATATTTCTATGAGATTGGGATGAAAGATTGGATAAAATTTGATTAAAAACATTGTGGTATAATTTTTGGATTTTATATTATATGATTGAGTGCCATATATGAAGCTATGTGAATGAGAGGGTATAAAGTTTTACATTGTTTAATGAACTTAGCTTTGTAATTTTCTTCTTTGAAATTTCATTTATTATTATAAGTCATTATTTTTAATTTAATTAATGATTTTCTTCCTTCTCAAACATGAGTATGTTTATAATTCATTGGGCTTTTCGGGCGGCCCATCTCGAATTAATGGAAAGACCAAGTTCACCTATTTGAACTCATCTGTAGACTAACATTTTAGGCAAAGGGAGTCTAAAACCCACTTTTAAGACCTAATTTGAAATCTCATCAGATGATTTTGTTTCAGACTTAATTTAAAATTAGAAGCGCCATTTTAAAAATGTCTTTCAAATCCATCGTACCTATATAATGTTCAAATTTAACCCGAAGTGGAGGTTAACATGACAGTCAAGACACACCCCTCACAAAGGGAGATTTTGGAAATGATTCACGCTCAACACCCTTTTGAGTCATTCCCCATAGTTGTTTACTCAGTGTGTGTTGGATTGGGAGGCTGACATTGCTTGATGAAAATATAATTTATGATATTTTTAAAAACTAATATAATATTTTTTTTTTAAGTTACAGTAGCTCTATTAAATGAAAGAGATTTATTCTATATTCGCGTTACATTAAGATTTGTTCTATTTTAACTTTAAATCACTTGATCTAACAGAGTGAGATATACAACTAATACAATTTTTTTTATTTCACCATCTATCTTATTTTTTAATCAAGTAATTAAAATTTTAAAATAAATTAAATTTTAATTTGTCATTAATCTTTTAAATGATTTATTTTTATTATCATTCAGCATGAAGTAACTCAACTGGTAGAGTTAGACACTCTATTTAACTCCTCAAGAATCCACATTTGAAGCCCATGGTTTCTGATCAATACCATTGATTTGGCAAACCCCATTCGAAAGAAGACAAACACAATAAGAACTTTTTACGTGTAAGAGTCAACCATTCGATCAACAAAACCAAGATTAGTGCTAAAGGAGAAAACAACGGCCTAGATTCAACAGAAATTACAAGGTTAGGATCTTCCAATCCAGATGTGGGACCATATCATCATTTTCCACATAGCCCATCATGGCCCACATCATAAAAATGGACGGACAATACCATGCAGATAGGAGAGAGAGACAGAGAGAGAGAATGAAAGAGTTTTTCAGTTCAGAAACACTATAAATTCGAAGCAGCCTGAAATTCTCTGCCCTGTGCAGCGTTACAACTGACTTCTACTTTTTCTGAGCTTTTACTGATTGAATTTGAAACCTCTTGCTTTCATCTGCATACAGACTTCCAGCTCTGATTCAGGTCTCTCTCTGCTCTGTTTTAGGAAAAATAATAATAATAAAGATGTAGAACAGCTCAAGAAGATGCTTTCATGTTTGAGAAATCAATGATTTCTACTTCTTCCCATATTTTTTTTCTTCCCATGGTCTATGTTATATATATATATATATATATATATTTTAAATAGTTTATATATTAATAGAAATAAGCACCAGATATACAAATACAGAGCATTGATGGATATATAATAGTCACTAATATATGTTGATTGAGGAAAGAGAGTTCCTTCTATATTTGAACTCCATTTGTATTTGAAATTCCTTATTATATATATATATACCGGCGTTGCTTGTATATTTTGTAATACAACATCATAATAAAATCTCTTTTTTTTTTCCTTTTGGGTTTTCCATGTCAATAGTTGTTCTTGATTGTGAATGGTTTGATTATCGTCTTCTACATAGTATCAGTACTAAGGTTGTAAAGATCCTCATTCCCCTTGTTCTCCGATCTCCCATTCCTATATTTTTTCCCTTCCCTTAATCTTTGTTGTGTTTATTGATGGTACACATTAGTGTTCATTGATGGGTGTACATTATTCAGAACTCTCTAAAGCCATAAAAGTTCTTTTTTTTTTCCTTTGAAGTGACTGATTGCTTACTAGTAGAAATGATAAGAAACCCACATTAGGTTTCTCATGTTTTTCAGTTCTTGTTTTGGAAACTTAAATCGTGAAGAACCCATTTATTTGAAACTCAATTTTGACCTTTGATCTTTGCATGAAGGGAAATTTTTTCTTCTATTTAGAATGCTAAAGTCACCCATCGAATTTAGTGTTGTTAATCCGGAAAAAAAAATCCAAATAAAAAAAAATATCATTCTAGAAGAAGAAATGAAATAAAAGATACGCTAGAACTAGTATAATTATTTTATAAGGTCTATCCATTGCCAAGTGTAGAAGCGCATGCTAGAGTATTGATTAAGGAGAGAGAGTTTGAGTTGACTTAGGACTCTAAGTGCGATTTATATATGTATTGACGGTGCTGTAATTCAAACAATTTAATAATAAAATCTCTCTCTTTCTCCCGTGGTTTTTTCTGAAGAGTTTTCCATGTAAATCTCTAATTTCTATTGTGTTTGTGTTTGTATTAGTTAATCATCTTCTACATAGAGTCCGATCGCAAAGACCGAATTTATTATTGTACAGAGATGATAGATAACTAATAGATGGCTTTATTAGCTCATGATTTGAATTTTAACACTTTTTCATGGAAATTTCACTTACCACCCTGATCTGTTTCAGTGATTTTCTTGATAAGATGATTGTATGATTATTTCTATCTATTTGCAGGAAAAGCTGAAACCATGTTTCCTTCCTTCCCATTATTTGAGGCAGAAATGAAGCCATTTCAGGCCCATAACCCAACCTCTCAACCTCTTCAAATCCAAAACAATGTGTGGGTCTCCAACAATCCAACCCGACCTACAAATTACCCGAATTTGGAAATGATTGCTTCTTGGCAGAATCCAAATGGGAATGAAGTCAGGAAAAGGAAACGGGACTGGCAGAATGGAGGTGACGGGAATGCATATGTGGCAGGAGAGGAGCAATCCCAGGAAAGTTCTGGAGGTGAAAGCCAGGGAAGTGGGTCAGTGAGTCCGACCCAATTTCCGTTTGGCATGGGGAATTCAAATGAAGAAGAGAATCAGAGGCGGGAGATTGAGAATGCAATGAGAATTCCAATCTGAGGCTGAGAGAAGGTACAAGAGGATGATAAGGAACAGAGAATCAGCTGCAAGATCTAGAGCAAGGAAACAGGTATCAGATTCCAGACTCTACACTTTTCTTTTTAAAAAATATTATTTAAGGCACTCGAACAGTGGTAAATGAACACTGTCAGAGTTGACTTGATGGTTAAGAACTTCTAATAAGCTGTGAGAGTTTCTGGATTCAAGTCCTAATCACAACATACTAGGGTCATTCCTCTTAGTTTTACTAAATATGTATGGATAAAGAGGTTTGCACATATCCCAAGGATTTAGTCAGTACTCTAAGAGGTCAGAATCCTTGGACTTAAAAAAAAAAACCATCAGATGGTGTCTACAACAGGTTCTCAGCAAGTTCTCCATTTCGTTAATTTAGATTGTCTTGTGTATTAGCGTACTTTTGTTTTTGTAATATGAGTATTTCCACTTCACATTAAAAGTAAGATTAATCCTACAAGCATGTGTAAACCTCCCAATTCATACATACTAGTTTAGTCGATGTGAATAAACCCTATGGAAAGTGACCTGGAGAGATTGAATGAGAATCAAACGGAAGACCTCGTTTTATCAAGCAAATATCTTAACCATCAGACCAACTTGAATTAAGTGAGAATCGAACTCAAAATCTTATTTCGCGAGACGAACATGATCTTCTTTGCTACTATCACTAGAAAAAAGAAAAAAGAAAAAAAATATTCATGATAAGCAAGTTAAATCATGTTTCTGCTTAAAGTAGTAAATGCCCTGAAACCAATCAAGTGGTGTTTACAAAGGGGTCCTGACGAGTGGTCCAGTTTCAGTTTCGTGAATCTGGATCCTCTACTGCACTGGGCTACATTACGCTTCACGTTCTTCCTCTCTGCTACTGGGGTTAGAAAAATATTTTTTTCCTATGACGTGTGAGTTAGAACAATGAATGATGATGGAGCGAAACAGAACTTTTGAAGCTTCACGTTCTTCTCAAGTTGATACCTATCTCACAAATATCGGCATTATTTTTAAATTTATCTTTTTTATCAATAAAATATTATTATCGCATTAGTAACGCGATTAATCTCTACTGTAGTAAATTCTCAATAAAATGGGGTTAAAAATACAATAAATGGTAGTATTACGATTATATCCCATTAAATTTATGGTAAATTCATTATTAAGATTTTTATGATTAGTCTTTTTATTTATTATATTTTAATTATTTTTAAAATTATTATATTTTTCGCAAGATTTTCCCATTAATTTTCCTATAAAGACTTGAAAATTTGAAAATATTCCAATATTACTAATTGTCATTAATATCCTGAGAACGTTATTTGTGACAATGCTTTTAACTGTGAGGCTAAAAAGATATTTTTTTTTCTTTCTTTTATTATGACATGTATGTTAGAACATAGAGCAATGAATATGGAGTAAAACGGAACTTCTGAAATGCATGTAGAACATGTTTCTCTTTTAAAGTAGTAAATGCAGTTGAACTGATGAACTAGTGTCTAAATCGAGTTCTTTACAAGTGTTTCTTTTCTTGAATTTAGATCTTTTAGTCCGTTGACATAAAAGAATTTATGGTGTCACCAATCATGAAAGGCCAAGCATATGAAATTATTGGTCCCAGCTCACACCTTCCCGCGTTCATCATTTAGAGCACTAGTATTAGACAATTCACATTTATACATTGTCATATAGATCAAAACAAGGGTATTTTGGGTGTAGTTCAACTGGTTGCCTCCCGTCTTAGGAAGCGGGTTCGTGCCCCTATGGTCTAACCTTGGTGTACCTTAGGGGTAGTGGGCTCATTCCTGGGGAACCCGCACCTCCATGGCCTAACCTCGTTGTGTCTTAGAAGTAATAGGCTCATCCGTGGAGATTTTTAGTAGAACCATTTCCAAGCTTCCCACATCCAAAAAAAAATAAGGGTATTTTGGTCATTTGACAACTTTCACATAGGGCTGAAATGACAAAAACACCTTTGTTTTTATCCACCAAGGGGTCTCATTTGTTAGAAAGTTAACTGGTGATTTTTATTAAATCAAGCATATTACATTGGGTTTAATTTTATATTTAATAATCACGTATAATTTTTTGTTCTTTCATCTTATTTTAGTACTTTATTGATTTTATTTCTTGAAATCCATATTATACTAAATTACTGGTGTTTTAGTGCTTTAATCATTGGAAGGAATGACGAAGAGATTGCATTTTTTTCCTTCTTTTATATTCCTCAGCTTAAAAACTGAATATTTCAGAGTTCGTTCTCAGGAAAATAGGCATTCATACTTTTATATAATTTTTTTGTCATAACTAAACCCATTTATTACATTTTATTTGAAATTGACACTTACAAGTGAATTTCGTAAATTACTTTTCATGGGTCAATCCCCTATTTGGGTGTCTGCACCACATAAGAAAGTGGAGAGAAAAATCAATTATTTTCTTCTACCTTTGTAGAAAAGTGATTTCCTTTGAAAATTGACTCTTTAGATATGAAAATCTATTTTTCATGTGCACCCACCCATCTAATAGCAAAAATTGGAAAATAAAAAGTGGTTTTGAAAACTATTTTGCTTTTTTTAAAAAAAAAATCTATCTCAATTTTTTATATAAAAACTCATTTTCATTGCAAAACCTGCTAGAATATTAGTTAAATTTGGCCCTGTCAAATTTGGCTCGTTTAGGCTCAACTCAACTTGACTCTCCTTTCCTATATAAGAGAGAGATAAAATAGAAAGTCTCTCGACTTAAGTTCGCATTGTATCCTCTAAAGAGGGGAATTGAAAGTTTGTATGAGTAAGAGCCTGATTTGTATTCACCTTCTACAGATTTTTGAATTCTTCTCTGTGTTGTCTGTGGACGTAAGTCTTTGGCCGAACCACGATATTTGTGTCTTCTCTTTTGATGATTATTGATTATTTGATTGCTACTTCCGTTGTTTGAATTATCGATATTTCGCACAGCAAAACCTACTTTGATTTGTGTGTTTCTATGTGTAAGAAAGTGAAGAGAATAATCAACTTTCCTATCCTTCATAATAGAAAAGAGTTTTCTTGAAAATGACCAATTAGGTAAGACAATCTACTTTTTGGATACACACTAATTCACATTTTCAATGAAAATCCTATCTTCTTCCAAACATGGAAAAATAAATAGATTTAAAAATCACTTTGATTTTTGCAAAAACTACCTTACTTTTTGTTAAAAATTCATTTTCATCGAAAATTTTGCTTCGAATGACAAACACAAACATACCCTGTAATTGACTAAGATCATGCATCCAATACATAGTCATTCCTATCTAAAATCTCTCTCTCTCTCTCTCTCAGGCTTATACGGCACAGCTTGAGATAGAAATTCAACAACTCAGGATGGAAAATGCATGGCTCCACAGAAGAAGAAAGGTATTTTTCACTCCCTCACCTTTTTTTCTTAGTTTTAATGGAAAATTTCAATCATTTAAGTTCCAGCTAGACTAATTTATGATTACCAATTCTTTTTTAATGCGTAAAAACCCGCCAACCCCACTTTGTGGTGATGATAGGTAAAATTTCAAATCCATGACAGCACCCATAAACACCATGGATCAGGTTAGGCATCCCAAAAGATTGAGGGCTAGACCTCCCATAAAAGATGAGAATATCCAACCACTCGAACAAATAAAACGATGGATATAATTACCAATTTTATCATCAAAAGCTATGTCTAATTTATTTGTAAGATAACAATCTCAGTTTGCGATTGTGTGTCATCACACTACCAATTACTTTCAATCATATTAAAGTTCCACGAGATTAATTTCTAAAATTCAATATCCTTGTAATTTCTAACATTTTGCAAATATATTTACATATATATATTGCAAAATTAGATCATTTTTGGATGCCACCTTCTCCATGGAGAGTAAGTTTCTTTTCCATTTAAAGGGACCATTACATGAATTGGTGCACAGATTTTCTGTGTAAACTATTTTCTAAGCACTTTTCTGCAGAAAATGGAAACATCCCAGATATTCAGTAGCATGGAAAAACCAGGGTAGTCCAAACCATTCACTCCTAATTTGCTCATATGTTTGAATGAGTGACAAATAATATGAAACTTTTTTTTATAGAGAAGTATTGAAATGTTTAAAACAGGGGTCGAAATATCGGCTGATACATATCGTATCGGCCGTATATATCGATTTTGGATAGCATCATATCGGCCGATATCATATCGTATCGGCCGATATTCACAATATCGGTCGATATATCGGCCGTATCAAAATATCGGCCGATATATCGGCCAAAAATGATTTTTGTACCCCTGGTTTAAAATATTAGAAGGTGGGGGTATTGGGAGATATTTACTCAATTATTTTAAACTACTAACAAGCAGGATTTGCTCCGTTAATTCTTCACCATCATATGGGTCAATCTCAAATTAATGGGATAAATGATTTAGATAATGATGATACTCACGTACAAACATTCAAACAATTCACAACACAATGAATATAATAATATTAGAGCATTTTATAGTTCTCCATTCAAACATACACTATTTTAAACTTTGCTAATTATATTCATTTCGAAGTTTTTAGTTGAAAGAAAACTCTATAATGAAATGGTTATCATAATCAAAGAAATGATTATTTGATGCTTGATTTGATTAAAATTATCAAAATACTGATAAAAAATTCTTATGTTAAAGGTGAAATAGTGATAAAATGTTTGAGAAATTAACTAATTCTTTTGTACCCCCGACAAATTTAAACACTTTATACAAATTTCTGTCAAATGGGCATTAGGCCATACATTTAACAGAAGAGGGTCTTGTGATCTTTGAGAACTTAAAATATTCCTATAGAAAACATTCTATATTTACTGATCATGGACTCCTAATATTTTTGTATGTTTAGAGTAGAGTTACGCTAGTGACGGTCTTGACTTGATAAATATAAGTCATTGATTTTAAAAAATCAAAATTAAGGAATAGTTTGATCAAATGAGATGAAACTGCACATACCTAATCATATGATTCTCTTTACATCAACACCGAATCATTTGACAATCAGTCTGATCTTTCGGAACCGTCAGCTTTAGTAGTTAGGGAAGCTTTAACCACTCATTCGAAATTGGAAATGTTATTCACTTTGTTAGCAACAACAATAACTTTTTTCAATGGATTGTAGGTTCTTGAAGATATTACTGCTGCGGCACTCCGGCAACTCCGCCGTATTCCGATGAGGAGTTATTCATGGGCATTCTGAGTATCATTTCCATCTGAATCTTGAACTCAGCAACAGTTCCGGCAATATAATAAGACATAAGAACAATGTAGTTCGAAAATAAAAGGGGATTGTATAAAAAGTGGATGAGTTAAGCACATGCTTTGATTCTACGTCCACTTAGAGTTTATATTATTCCCTAAGTTTCCCTATATGGAGTCTGCTTATAATTTAAATTGAAACTATGGTCATACTAGTTAAAATATTAATTTTCCTTTTATTTAGTGGCCCAGTTTTAGTTGTTTTATTCTTGTGATAATGAAACTTTTGTTATAGGCTCAAAAGCCTTGATATTCTGGCTTCTTGTCAAGATCAAAAGTATTAGATGGTTGGATGGTTTATTAGGGGGACTATCAAATTATTTAAACTTGAACTTTAAACCGGGCCGACGCAAAAACTTGAGAAACCAACCCAATCTTCTCCCCCAGTTAGACTTGAGATGAGCAGATTACTTGCTTATCAGTTTTCAAGCGAAACTATTGTGAAATAATCAGAATGAATTATCTGTTTTTTAGGATATTTGTCTCAATTTGTATAGATAAGGCATCGCTGCAACCCTGAATTGCCAAGCATAGAACCACAAAAGCAAATAAAAACCTGGACCGTCCTTTGAAATAGTTGGTGTGTTTATACTGTGAGTGAAACTTGGGTTAGATTTTAACCTGACCTGCATGACCCAACTCGAGAAATCACTGGATTTGGGTTATACTTTTGTATATCTCGAGTCAAGTCCGGTTGAAAAAAATAACCCACATGAAGTTCAAGTCGGGCTGGATTGAGAAATTTAAAAGTAATTTGACCCGACTCAAGTGCACTAAGTTATAAAACAGCACTTGAGTTGAGTTGGGTCAGAAATTTGAGTCGGGTCAGATTGTGTAACTCGTGTAAGCAATTTGGATCGGTTAGGGTCGAGTTCAATAATTTTTTGGATGGGTTGGGTTGGGTTATTGAAACCCATCCCAACTTGAGTTTCAATCCTAGTTTATATTAGGAATGTAGACTCCCAAGACATTATCAGTAGGATTTCATAACTCATAGTTTTATCACCTCTTCTAGTGTATTTTTGCCATTTTCTCTCAAATAAGATACCATCATTCAAGAAATAGAATGTAAATGTTCAATGAAGAATGAAAAAAAAAAAAAATTGGAGTTAGAAATTAATAACAGTGTACATTTTACATCGTCTGATCTGATTAAAATCATACATTTCTGAATTTCTTTAGCATTTAACAGAAACTATCCCATGCAACTTAAATGTTTTACCAACATTATCAAAAAGATAGAAAACAATCACAGAGATGTCTCTATCAATGCTTGCTTACAAAAGAATGGTCGAGTCCCTGCATTCCGCTTCTCCCAGCTTTACCAAATTATCAGATACAACAGACTTATGTTGGACAATGAGGAAAGGTCTGAAAGCATACCATGAAATCGGAGAAGGACGACCTCATCTACAATGATTCCAATGATTCCTTGCTTTACAGAAATGAATAATGAAACAAATTTATGTTGGGCGATGGGGAAAGGTCAGAAGACACGCCATCCTCAATGATTCCAATGATCCTTTTGTTTGCTTAATATGTCAACAGCAGCATGATAAATAACCTACTTGCAGATAACAGAGACTAATTTGTCATTACAACTGTAATTCCAAGCCCCCTCGCAACCATGATATAAGATAGATCCAATCTGTTCATTTGTTTGATAGACTGAGGGTGACATAGAGATGGCAGAGTATTATCTGCAACAGAGGCTTCACTTGCTTCTCACAAATCACTTCTTAAATCGGCTTCTTCTCATTTAGCTAATGAAACTTCTTGGTTTGTTGGTTCTGAAATGGTAATCTTTGATAGCAAATATCCACATTACTGACTGCAACACAGTTTGATGAAAGTCCCTCCCAATTCATGAAATCAAGCTCCTCTCAAGTGCAAAGCACTAATTGCATTAGCAGATCTTCTGTTCAGTTTTCCCCAATTAGGGGAAATCATGGGTGATCAACATCAACTACATATAACATATATCCACAAAAGCATACCGACATCTTTGCGTCTGAGCTTTCTATTTTTCCGATATGCATTCCTTTCCCATCTCCTTGGAAAGATATGCAAGAAATGGTACAGAAGCTAATAGACTCCCATGTATAATCATTTCAAACTTGGAAGACGTAATTAACCAACATCAGTTAACTGATTCATAAGAAAGCATCCATGTTGATGCAACATATCCTTCTACTTTTCCTGTTTCAGCTCTTTCTCCACAACACTGAACATCTCCTTCAGGCGATCAGCCAGATTTGATATAACGTTCTTAGTAATCCTTTTCTGATGCTTAGAGCTTTTCAACCATGCAATTCCCAAGAATACCTGCACATTGCATGCTTTTGATTTGGATGGTGGATCCTCAAACTGATATCTAAGATGAAGCTGAAACCAACAATAAATGAAAAGAAATTAGACTGCAGGCTTCTACATCCACTAAGTAAAAAGCAGATAGTTGCCAGGGCTCAGAACTGTATTCATTCTAAATGAATTTTAAAATTAAAAAATAAAAAATAAAAAATTAAAAAACCAAAACTCAGTTGACTATTTTGGTACTGGAACCCAGTTCAGTAGCTAATTTGGTTTTTTTTTTTTCTCATTTTTGGAATTAAATTGAATATTTGACCAGGATATAATCATGGGATCCAACTCCATCATAAACAGGTTAGTCCCCCACATACACAGCAGTTGAGGGAGAGAGAAACCTTCCTACAGGCAGTAAATGTTCAGGGGTCAGTTTGGATTTTATTATTTAATACTTCAAGATTGACACATAATATTAACATCTATTTAATTTTTTGATATAAATTTATGTAATATTGAGAAGTTACATGAAGTTTAATAATAGACGTTTATTCAACCCTAAATGCCTGACATAGCTTAGAAATTAAAGTGGTCCACCGTAGATGATAATGAGTTTGGAGTGTTAGTTGTGCAATAGAGTGGGAAGAGGTAAGAAGAAAGTTACATCGAGGTTAACTGCTATATGAGAGACAACAGGAGACTTTCAGAGGGTATCGAAGTTTCTTTAAAGCATATTAGATGCTCAGTCAATGGGATAACAGATTTTTTTTTCCTCTTAGGTGGGATAGGCCTGACTTTTTGTGAGCTTTTTGTAACCATTTTTGTTTTTTTTGTTGCGTTAGTTAATATAGCTATGTAACGACCCGTCCCTCTAACACGATATTGTCCGCTTTGGGCTCAAAAACCATCACGGATTTGCATTTGGGCCCAAGCGTCACTCTTGGGCCCAAAAGGCCTCATGCTAGGGAGGAGGGTGTTCCCTCTCTTAAACCCAGACGGTATGGGACCCTTTCCCATCACCGCTGGGTATTATAAGCCATCTTATACTATGTATATGTTCTATGCTTTTTGTGCATTGACGCAATTGTTACCATTTAAAAATCAAATCAAAAGGATATACCCCAGATTTTCTAGCAATTATGAACTTAACCATTGAAATCTTCTGTCATAATATGGGCTATCCATTATCAAAGGATGGTTAGGATCATCAATTAGGGTAGAGGATAGGGCCATGGCCTAACCCATACTGTCCCACTAGGTAACTAGCAAAATTACCAAAAGGAGGGTTGCACTTGTACCCTTTTACTTGCAAATAATGCAAAAATTTCTCTTGCACCAGAAGTCATATTTAGATCATATGATTAGTAAAAAAATTAAAGAACAGAAGCCATGCATACACTGAAATAATCGCCGAGAGGGATCCCTTGGAGAGTCATAACTTCTTCAACAACCCATCCATTTCTACCAGGGAACAGAGACTTTTGCTGGGTGCTAGTTACTTCCCCTCCATAACGAGAAACATGCTTGTCAAACTTGTAGCAAATTTGTCTCTGGAACACATCAGGCTTCACCATTTCCCATGGTGTACAAGAGTAATCAACGCAGCCAACCTTTTCCATTACTTTACGCTCCAAATGGCTTCCACTGAACAGCTCCATTAGAGAGTTGGCCTGATCATGCACCAACAAAAACAAAGGTGTAAGATTTAGACTGTATAACCATTCAAAATGACCAAGTTATCAAAGATATTTAAGAAATATTAGTACAAGGTACTGAAACTGCTGACCCCATTTATATGGACAACACGTAGAATGACATCAGGTACTAATTATCAACTAAATTATATAGCTTGCCAAGGCTCTGGATCAGAATGTTGCCCCATATTTTTGTGATCTAGATCACTGATCAGATGGGTCACATTGTGAATCTCCCGTTCACATTATTAAGATGCGTCATATAACAAGTGGCTATTGGCCTGCTAATCAGAGTGAGAGAGAGAGAGAGAGAGAGAGAGAGAGAGAGGAGAGCTCACAGGTAACGGAAGAAGAGAGGAATAAACTTCTGACATGCTAGCATCCTCTAGGCCCAAGAATGATCCGTTCTCTTCAGTTTGGAGGTATTTCGTGTCAGATTCTTCTTCAATTATTTGCACCTTCTGTTCAGGACTTAAAGATCTGGCCTTCCATAGTGCCATGATGGTCCTTTTTAGCAGAGAAAATGATTGGTTAATTTCTTTCGAACAAGTACAAAAGAAGGGTATAGTTACTTGGGAAAGGAGATGACCGTGCAAGAACTATCAAATGAATAAGTTGCAGTCAACAGTGATGCAAAATTTCTGCCAATCGCCTTATGGCATGGCACTAAATATAGACAATTCAGGATGTGTCACAAAATCAGGAATATTCAACTTATGAGCCCTCTTGGATGGGCCAATGGCCAAGGAAAATGTAGATGTTATTTATTTTACCATTTCTATGAACATTTCCAGATTGAACTAGTTAGCACCAATTCTTGAGCCATGGCACATCCAAGTGGGGTCCAGCAATCAGACAGTCTAGATTCATCATCATATTGCACCCCCAAAAAGAGGACTTTCAGTATGGGTGCCTTTTGAGAAGTGGTACTCAATATGCATTAGATCCTAAACTTCAAAGCATATTTAGCGTTTCGGCCTCAAGATTTGGGCTTCATCTACTAATTTCCAACCTGAATATTTCATTTCTTCTTCATCATCGTCAGTCAAATGCCAAAGTTCCATCTATCTGGGGTAGTAGGGTCAGTTTTTCTAGTCATCGTCATCAAATGCCAAAATTCCATCTATCTAGGGTAGTAGGGTCAGTTTTTCTAGTTCTACTTACTGCCTTTTACCCTGTCATAAACCATATAGTCACTCACTCATTATCTATCATCTCTTTTTTTAATCCTTTCCTACCACGTTTTCAGCAGTCTACATCTCCTCTTTGTGCTTGCAATTTTTAACCTCTTAACTCTATGTACTCCAGCGATCTTTACTCTTCTACTTTCATGCCCAAACCACCTCAAACGAATCTCTCAATTTATCATCTATTGGAGGTATTTTTAAACATTCATTTATGCAATCATTTCAAACTCTATCCTTTAGCTTAACCCACCCAAACATTCCAATTGAACTAAAAAATAAGGCCTCCCACATTTACCATCAAAACATGTTACAATAGGAAAGATTTGAAAATTTTAAGAGAGGAAACCAGCCATATTTCCTCTATCAGCCATAATAGAGTCTTCAAGAATTCTGCAGAAAGTCCAGAAGCTGTCAGCAGTCGGATTTTTGCCAAGTGCACATCTTGGGCCTCCTCTCTCGACGATTTCAAGAACATTCCCATATCTAATATCTTGAGAGCCTAGAAAGAGTGTATTGATTTGGCATAAAACCCATTTATAGTTTTTCCTTTTTTACCTTTTACGGGTATCTTCATGTGTAGTGGGTCCAAGGGTTGTTTTTCTTGCTTTACTAGATTTCTGTACTCGCACCTATAGTGCTTCCTCTTTATTAATATAATAACATTTTCAAAAATGTATATTATATATTTTCCTCTATCAGAGAAGAAAACAACAGTAGACAAATTGGTCAAAAAGCAAAAAAAGGGGTGCTCACATCATGCTCAAACAACTCAAGAAGTGGTAAAGGCATTTTCTGTCTCCTGATTTTTGCAAGAGAAGCATTTGTAACAAAAACTGGCAAATGGCAGCTCAGGCTGTCTCCTGATTTGCAAGAGAAGCATTTGTAAAAAAACTGGCAAATGGCAGCTCAAGCCATGTTGTGTGTATTCACACATATGGAAATTGGAGAGAGGAAACCCCCCAACCCCCTTTCTTCCCAATTTTCAGCAAACATGGGAGAAATGAAAAGAGAAGTGGAAAACCACTCTACTCTTTTGAAAATATTACCTTATCTTTTGCGCTATTGCTCAATTTTATTGAAAACCCTATTCTCAATAAAACACAAACATGGCTTTAGTGATTAGCGACTACAACTACCATACCCTCGAACAGCAGGATAGAACATAGAAAATGAACTTCTGCACTAGAGGTTGAATAAAATAGAAATGTTACAGAAGTTTTGCCTACTATTGACTATTGAGAACCCAAAAAAAAAAAGGAATCATCAGATGACAGATCAAACAGAATGCCTGCTGCCATTTTGACAGAGCAAGGACAATAGAACGCGTGAGATATATATAAAGATGCCAATATATGTCACAAATCCACAAAGCAGCCAACCCAAAATGTGTATAACCCATATAGGGTCCACAAGATCCTATTTAAAAAAAAAAACGGAAGTTAACATTATCCAGCCTTCTTGAAAACAACCAAGAGTAAGACATGTGGAAATGACAGACTAGACATCAAATCCCATAGGCATTTGACTGAATCCAGCCATCCGTGCCTTCCCAAAAGAAGTAAAAAAGTAACTCTGGTTGATGTTATGCTGGGCAAAAGAGTGGTGACACAAGCAGTCAGTCTGCCAAATTACAACATGCAAACTACAAAAATGTCCTTCGCTTTAGTAGAAAGGAGGTAAATATGATGATTGCTCAAGTAGTACCTGTTGGCTTTATGAAATGACACAAATGACTGGAAATGGAATTTCAGGCGTCCTTCCTCATCTTGTGACTTGGCACCATGCTTTGCATCCATGCCCCTGCCTCGACGAAGAATAATTATCAATGATGGACTGCCCACTGTTGCCAGAGATGGAGGCATCACTTGGATATCTTCTATGTCTTCCCAAAGAAAGAAGAATTTGGTCTTATGCCCAAACAAGTTTGCATGGAAACCAATTATTCTAGCTGACAAAAAGAGGCGGCCCTGCACAGAAGCGATGTCTCTCAATCATTCAATTGAAACCATAGACGAAATACTCTAAGACAGTTATTGTATATTGCACTCAGTGACTGAAAAGAGAGTTCATGTAGCGACCCGACCTGTTTTTTTTCGGAGTTTTAGGGTCTTGGTAGCAGTGGGGTGAGTGGGCCCTATGGTGGGTCCTGGTTTGCCCGATTTTGAGTTCGGAGACTCAGAGAGCAATTTAGTAATTTTGAATTATTGAATTTTCTTTCATAATTAAAAGTTTGAAAATCACACGTTTTCCCCCGACGTTTGTCGTTTGTCTTCTTCGAGCTTTTTAAAATATTTCAAAAATTAGAGATTTTTATTAAAAAAAAAAAAAAGAAAAAAAAACCCAATCTTAAAACCCCCCAAAACCCTAAGTCGTGGTACCCCCCTTTCCGCGCCGCACTGTAGCAGCTCGCTACAGTGCCACGAGCCCTTCTCTTCCCCCTTCATCTTCTTCGCCCTTTTCGGCAAACCCTAGCCCTAATCCCGCCGCCGATGCCGCTGCCGCCGTCCTCATCTCCCTCCCTTCCTCTTCTCTCTTTCCCCTCCCTCAAGTCGCCGCCGCCGCCGTCGCTCTCTCCCTTCCTCTCCCTTTCTCTCGGCCTCTCCCCTCCCATTTCTGCCGGTGCTTTGCCCTCCTTCTCCCGCACCTCCATCTCGTCCGAGCAGCCCCATTGCCGGAACCCAACACTCTCGCCGTTGTCAGATCTTCGGTCCAATCGCAGGTATTTCTTTTTCTTCCCTTCTCTCTTCTTCGATTTTCCCTCTTTCCCTTCATTTTCCTCCCCTTTCCTTCCTTTTCCTTCCTTTTCCTTCTTTTTCTTTCTTTTTCCTGTTTGGCTGAGTTGCTGAGCCGACTCGGCCGAGTCACCAGTCAACTCGGCCGAGTTCAGTTTCGGATAGAGCCAACCCAGTCCGACTCGGCCCAGGCCCAGGCCCAGCCCTCCGGCCCAGTTCTGTTCGGCCTGGCCCGTTTTCAAGCCCGGCCCGTTTCGGCCCAGTTTCGGGCCCGACCCGATTTCAAACCCAGTTTCCAGTTTCGAGCTCGGCCCAATTTTGGACCCAGTTTTCAGTTTTAGGCCCAATCCCAAACCAGACCTAGTTTTGGATCTGGTTTTCAGTTTTGGGCCATGTTCGGCCCATTTTGGGGCCCGTTTGTGGCCCAGACTTGTTTTAGCTCGTTTTAGCCCGTTTTAACCCGTTCGCTAATCTTTGTATTTCTTTTATCAGATCGAGCCCCCTTCAACCTAATGGACCCGGTTTCTCGAAGTTGATTTTCAAAACGCACACACGGTGAGGGAACTTATCACCTCTTTTAGCATGCATCTATACACATTATTACGCTATCAGATGTGGGGGTACAAAATGCGGCGAATGGGGTCCCCCGGTATTATAAGCCACTCGGCAAGGGAACTGTTGATACCATTATGTGGCGGGGGCCTCATCCGGGTGTATTTGTACCCATTGCTCATGGAGCACCTATGAATAGTTTATCGGATGTCATGACTTGTTGATGATATGATAACATGATTGGTTGATGTGTGATAACTTGCCATGTATGTGATTAATAATTTAATCAACATGCTTTAGAATTGCGTGCAGTAGATAGTAGATGATACCATTTTCTATGCTCGTATGGAACATGCCATGATTGACACCATATCTGAATGTTAATGTGTAGCATGTGATAGACGATGATGTATATACTTAATTATGTTGCGATATGTCATATTGACGACATGCGTAGAGATAATTTTGTATGCATGTAGCTAGTGTAAATGGAATGTCGGTGGGGGCATGGGTACTAGGCAACATCAGGATTTAGAGACTTTCCCTAGCTTGCGGGTGGCTAGGATTGAGAGGTTATGAGAAACCATACTAGGAAACGTAGTTTGGTTATGGATCGATAGATGACGGAGGTGTCTCCCCTACTAGGGGTTGAGCTGTTAGGCCTACCGTTGGTGGTCTTCAGACACGCTTGTGGGTGATGCGTCGTCTGGGTTAGAGAACGAGGTGCCCAGAAGTCTCGGTCGGGACCAGTGGTGAGGCAGTCATGGAATCTTCAGGGAAGCCATTGGGTTAGGTGTTGGTTGACCCTAGGTAGACTTGGAGGGCCTGGTTGTTACGCTACCCGAGTACGTGGCGGATGAGACGTCCCCAGTGGTCTAATGGGTTGAGTGGTTCGCCCGCGTGGGGACCAGAGGGTGGGATGTTGACTTGTGATCCTCGAGTGATTGAGTAGGCTGAGGAGGTGCTCGCCTGGTCATTGGTCGAGGGATGATGCGGTGAGGAACAGCTCCCGCCAGTATGCCTTGTGGTCCCCGGATGACCGGATAGGCTGAGGAGGTGCTCGCCTAGGTCGAGGGACGACGCGGTGAGGGACGGCTCCCGCTGGTATAGTTTGTGATTCCCCGGATGACCGAGTAGGCTGAGGAGGTGCTCGCCTAGGTCGAGGGACGATGCGGTGAGGGACGGCTCCCGCTGGTATAGTTTGTGATTCCCCGGATGACCGAGTAGGCTGAGGAGGTGCTCGCCTAGGTCGAGGGACGATGCGGTGAGGGACGGCTCCCGCTGGTATAGTTTGTGATTCCCCGGATGACCGAGTAGGCTGAGGAGGTGCTCGCCTAGGTCGAGGGACGATGCGGTGAGGGACGGCTCCCGCTGGTATAGTTTGTGATTCCCCGGATGACCGAGTAGGCTGAGGAGGTGCTCGCCTAGGTCGAGGAACGATGCGGTGAGGGACAGCTCCCACTGGTATTGTCGTGATCCCCGGATGATCCAGTAGGCTGAGGATGTGCTCGCCCGTTCATTGGTCGAGGGATGATATGATGAGATGTTCCGGGCTAGGACTCCTGTATGGTGGGTACAGCCTGTGGTGTGATGTGGTAGTGCTTTTACCCATGGTTATGACTTTGGGGTCCATTGTTGAGACTTGTGTTGTGGGTGTTGACTCACCAGGAATTTATGAGCATCTAACGAGTGAGTTCGGCCGGCTCACTCGGTAGAAGACCTATAAGATTCTGTGAGAGGTGGATACACCAGTCGTGTGGAGACCAGCATATGGGGTCCGAGATTATAGATTTGACTATCGAGACTCTGATGCTTAGTCGATGAAACCATAGATGAGTCTGGCTGGCAATTTGTTGAGGACTGGTGAAGTGCTTACTCCCGTGTGGTAATCAGTTGGGACTTTAGTGAGTCCGACTCTTGGGTTAGTCGTGGTATGCGTGCGGGTTGTCATGAGAGGGTCAGAGGTCTAGTTGAGGACTAGAGACCCCGATCTGACTGAGAATCAGTCTACGTACCCGTGGATAGGTGGACTGTTGCGGTTGGATACTTAAGGGAGTTGCCTTGCGTTGGTTAGAGGATGTTCTAGAGACCCGGCCGACGTGGGCCCTGTGCTAGGGGTAGGGCACACGTTTGTATGGTCATGCATGTAGACATCTTAGACATTGTTGTGTTCATATGATATTATGCCGTGCATGCTTGGTGACATATGGTGCGTGTGTTACCCTCACTGGGCATGTAGAGCTCACCCCTTGCCTCACAGGTACTTCATAGAGGGAGGGCCGGCGGGACCCCCAATCGAACATCGGGCATAGAGTTGCAGCTTTGTACTTGTCTTGGTTTCATTTTGTATTTGAGGACCTGTTAATGTATTTGAGATAAATGTATTGTTCACTGAGCCGGATGAATGTAATAATGGGTGATGTTATCATTTGAAATTATAATTGATGCTTACTGTTTTTGGCTTATTGTTGGATTGCTATGATTAGTGCGGAGAAAAGAAAAAAAAAGGGTACCCGAAATTGTATTGGGACGGTTTTAGGAGTCCGTATCAGTTTTAACGTGCCCGTAGCGGGACGGGTCGTTACAGTTCACTTCTTTCTGATGCTTCCAATAAAATTCCATGCATGTGTACTCATGAGATGCACTCTAGCAGTGAAATGGCATATTATCGCTTCAAAAAATGAAACAGATGCTCCTACTTCTTGATAAGCTAAGCCATTTACGATGTCAACCAATGGGGAAGGTCATGCTTTAGCATCTCCAATTTAAAATGCTAACTTTCCAAGTGGCAACTTATGCCTGGATTGTTCAACCCAAATATCTAAATTTGAAGAGCACAACATTGGCAATTTTTCAGTATCCCAATTCTCACCGCTGGACTAGGACACATAATATAAATGCTTTGCATCATCAAAAGGTAGGGCACACACATATCTTGAACACAATATATCTACTTAAAAAGTTATGTTAAAGTATTTGAGTAAATTGACACGTGAGGTGGAATTATGGAAGCACCTGCATAGGCATTTTACGCTTCAAATGACATGTAAAATCATTGATGAGAAATTCTTCTGGTGGAAGCCCAAATAGTTTCTGGAATGCTGAATTTGTCTGAGGTGACCGCATAATTATCTAAAAATATTATGAAATGTCAACAAATTCAAAGTTAAAACAGATAAAGTCACAAATAAAAGATCAAAACGAATATGGTGCATGGGTAAACAATATTCCAAATTACAAAACTCAATCACCTTCTTGCCGACCTCCTTCTCCATCTTTGTTATGTACTCTTTAACAACATCAGTACCTCTTGTGTTGTTTAGAAAAATTCTCAAATGTAATTTAGATTGGCATGCTTGTGCTAATTTTCCTTCAAGAGGAATCCATAAATCAGCTAGTTCAGACAAATTCGATTTTACAAAATTGATTTCAGCATGCCCAAGGGATATAGCTTCATCAAAGGGTCCATCAAAATCAAATACTTCTACATCCATCGTAGATGGAGGCTCATCCATTGCATCAAATTCAAATATCTCTGCAATCCAAAAGTGTTTTGACAATGAATAAATAATGTAAAAGGTATTGGAAAACTATGGAAATCGTAAAATGCATAATATGCATTGTCCTATTCAAATCAAACCATATTGAAAGTATTCATATGAGAAACAAGAATGGTGTTATAGCTAAACGGTGTAGTATGTTATTCAGACTTTATTGAATATAATTCAATTAATACCACTACTACAATTCTGACAAAAACAATGGTAGTAAACGTTTCATTGGAATCCAAGACTGGAAGTACCAATTTGAACCTTTAGAAATACAAGGAAAATACATCTCAAAAAGAAAAACACAATCAGCTTCTGATTCGGAATTTTGATTGCAACTCCACATTTTAAGTTGAAAATCTTTATCTTTTCATGGAAACTTATGGCCTCAATGGAGGCATGGAGAATTTTTCAGCTTCTTGTAGAAAGTTTACATCCATGACATATTTCAGTTCCACCTGCTTTGAGATTCATATTGGAGCAGATGGCAGGTTCAGTAACATACATGCACTTCCAAATCAAGAAATTCTCTTAATTGCAAAAAAAAAAAAT
Organism: Chimonanthus salicifolius; assembly: GCA_013350335.1. Lineage (NCBI taxonomy): Eukaryota > Viridiplantae > Streptophyta > Magnoliopsida > Laurales > Calycanthaceae > Chimonanthus > Chimonanthus salicifolius. The sequence goes on along the minus strand of CM023538.1, from coordinate 64,885,108 downwards.
TCATTTTTTTCTAAATGTCCCATCATGCATGGGGCCAAATCATTCAGAAAAAGGGTGCACTGGGCCAAATCATTCAAAAAAATGGTGAATGGGGCCAAAACTTGAACTTTGTTAGTTATCCAATGACAGTTTTCAGGTCGAAATGTTCAAATCAGTTTTAGTTGAAAGCCCGTAGATGAAATGATGGTTATTAACTAATAATGTATTAATATTTTCAGGTTTTTTTTTTTGGCAGAAATCTAAAAGAACCTTAGTAGGAGCCAAAACTATTGTAAATTTTGATCCAAATTAATTTTAGAATATCCTGCTGGAACCTCCATGATGATTGTTGCTCTTAAATACAGCTCCAAGAGATTGATATATATCTGGCCAAAGGATACACATGTTTATTCCTAGGGTCTTGAGTTTCTGCATATAGTGCCTATCCTGATGGGAACTAAGGATATCCCATATACTAAAGATAGATTAGAAGAGAATAACCTTCCAAATGTCTTTTACATTAAACGTGGATTATTCCAGCATTTACTTCATCATTTGCACTAATGCTGTTACTCGAAAAGTCCAAATTTTCTACGGAAAAGATTTTGAGCAATGACCTATCCACAGAGGGGTTCAGAAGATCAATCTTCTGTATGACTGGATTATGGCCACACAAGTAGAAATCATAGTTTGAGAATGCCATGGAAATCACCTATGATCAATGATCACATAATCGTCTGTAGATCTGAAGCAAATTCTTATGAACTATATTCATTGATAAAATTTAAAAATAAAATTGAAAGAACTTTTAATTGCTTACCATTCCACTGAGGATCTAGTATTTGAAACTTAATAGAGCTGGTTCTTGTTTTACCGTTGCAGGTGAATACCACATATGGATCTGAATATCCAGTTGAATCCACAGCTGCTAAGTTGCTTCCTTCTATCAAGGCAACAGTTAGCAACCACCCATCTCCTTGTGCCTTCACTCCATGATCACTCCCTAGATTTCATGTGGGAAAGAAAACGTTACTTCTCAAAAATATCGTTAGATTGACAATCCATATTAAGGGTACCAAAAAGCAGAAAGTTAATGATGACAAGCTTTGTGTTTCTTTAAAGAGTTCCCATAAATCTATTGTGACACACATGCCACCATGATACACATGTTCAAGATCCAAGCCACTCATCAGCAGGCAAAATAGCCAGTCACCCCATTAATGGGGGAACACTCGCATAAATACTGAAGGGTTTCAAAAAAGGCCAATGGACCAAGTTCACATCCAATTTACATTTGTGGTCCACCTAATAGAGAAGTCCCAATCATAGGACATGCCACCTAAATGGCCAATTGAGGGTAGCTTGAATCTTCCAACAGGTTGGCATGTCATCCACAAGTAGGCCTAGCAAAACTGTTCTGACATTTACTGATTTACATGTTATCCTTGACGATTAAGAATTAAGCCAGCCTGCAATTTGGATTCTAGATTCAAAACAAAGTTGTCAGAGTACTATATCCATCACACTTCTTGATGCGGGCATCTGTGGAGAGAGAAAACTGCATCTTTGACCCAGGCTCAGGGCCAAAGCCAGCCGAGCACAAACAAGCCAAGCCCAAGCTCGCCAGGCCCAAAGTCCAAGTTGGCGTAACTGCTTCATTTGGAACTTGTGTAATAAGTTTCGAAATTAATTGTTTTTCAAAAGTTACAAAATGAAAGTTGAACAGTTTTTCTTTTATTTAATAGGGGGGCGGGGGGTAATTATGCATTAAGAATTGACCGTTTTTCTTTTAAAGAGGGGGTAATTAGGAATTAAGGGTCGACCGTTTTTCTTTTTCTCTTTATTTAAAGGGGATTGTATTCGGTGATTGAACACCAACTATTGAGAAATTATCCAAAGCTTTGTGCTTTCTCCGATTTTGTAAGTTTTTACCCCTTGTGATTTTAATTTGTGTATTGTGTTGAATTCCAATTCCACTTGCAAGTTAATTCATGAGAAGGTTCTCCGAATTAGACCGTACTTAACCCAAGAACAATTCACCGTGTTCATACTTGAGTCCGGCAACAACAAGGGGGTTTCTTCACGGAAATCCATGATTCGGCTTAAAATCCCGGATCTAAAACATCAATTGCAGCTTGGCCTGCATCACTTTTAAAGATATCTTCATATTGAATGCTATAAAAAGGAACACCCCCTCATAATCATCATCATCATTAGCCAGAATTCCATCTATCTAGAGGTCGGTTTTACGAGTTCTTCTCCAACTAACCTTATCATAAAATCAAACCATCAATCACTCTACAATCTAACAAGTCCTTTATCCCTTCCTAACATGTTTTCAGTGGCCGGCCTCTCCTTCTAGTATCTATGATCTGTAGCCTCTGAACTCTAGGTAATGAGGCCAATTCTGGTCTTCTACTAAACATGATCAAGCCACCTTAAGCGAACCTCTCAGTTTGTCATCTATCGGGGATATTTTTAAACTATCAGTAATGAGTTTCTTTGAAAGATATCCCTAATGTATTCATTTCTAATTTTATCCTTTAGGATTAATCCACTCATCCAATGTAGCATACACATCTACACAGTCACAAGAAAGGAACACCTTATTTTTAGCAAATACAAATTTGAAAATGAGAGAGACATTAAGATATAGAGAATTCAGGCTAAACAACAAGTTTAAACAGGAGTTTCTATTCATGGTTAACAACTTATAGGCCTGTTGTTAGTGGATGCTCTCTGGCTTAATACTGAATGGCTCAAAAGAGGATGAAGTTTTTTTTATTAAAAACAATATTTCAAAATGATAACTCAAGCTACAAGCTTCAAGATATAGAGAAATCAAGTGAAACAATATCTAATGAGGAGTTTTCAAGTTCCACAAGTTACAAGGTTGTTAACGGATGTGTTCTGGAAATTCAGCAAAATATTATCTATGCATGCAAACTACTGGGATAATTTGTCTTTAGAAAAAATAATCCTTCACCAGATGGCTTAATTAGAAAGTAGTCATCATGCCATCAAATAAAGGTTGAAGAATTTTTGGGGTAGCCTCAAGAAATGTATATATCACATAGGGATCCATATTTCAGTCATTGGGCCCATCATCACAATCCTAACATACTAGATCCTCGATTTTCTAACTTTGACCTTTCACTGGAACAATGGTCCATTTTATTCTTAAATCATGTATTTGCTGGCTAGCATTTGAAGGCCCAAGAACCTACAACCAGAAAGATTTTGGGGCTTACATGTTGCATGATATGGCCCATGATATCAATGCTCTAGATCACAGAATCATGTTCCCACACATAAAGAACGAAGCACTACAGAAATGTGGGGGTCAGAACATATAACTCCTCAATGGTGAACCTTTCTTTGAAATAATCATCATTGAAGGCATTATGCCATATACCTGGTGCAGCTTTCTACGATCTATTTTCTAATATAGATGGTAAGCCATTATGAAACATATCATTTTTGTGAAACCATTCAAGTTCCCTGACTCCTTTCTAAATACTAAACTTCTTTTTCCATGTTTTATACTGAGTAACATATTGCTGCATGAGATAACAAATAAGCAAGCTCATGGATGCAGGAGCTACCTCTTTGCATTCTAGCCTGCATGAAGCGTGCTGCCATCTCAAGGACACGCTCGCCTTGCAAAACCAGAACCCCACAAACAACCACCTCTCCAATTGAATCTGGCAAGTCTAATCCCTTGAATTCAAGCCCTTGGATTGTGCTAGGCATTGCTAGCAAGATATGTGCAAACACATACAATCCCATGAAAATAGCAGAAATCACAGTAAAATTCCCAAAAAACCGAATTGCCAGCTTCCAATCTGACTCCTGCTCTGCGTGAAGAGATGCCAAAATCTGCTCCTTGTTGCACCCCAGCTCTTTTGAATCAACCAGCTTTACGTTCTGAGACAACAGATCAGAAAACTGCTCATAACTGTCCTTGAGACCTTGTCGGGCCCCACCTTCAACCATACTTTTCATCATAATATTCTGTAAAAAATTCGTGCGCCACGAAATTACCAGTCGTGATGATTGTTCACCAGATGGCAACTCAGGCCCAGGCATAATACAGAAGAGCAGTTCAGTCCTGAAACTGCTTCCATAGGGAACATCAGGTGTGCTCACAGTAACTAGAACTGCAAATACCCTGCCATCAGCTTTCAAATATATCTGTTCCTCTGTAGCTTTGTAAGCTTTAACTAGTTTTGTTGGGGCCTTTATATAGGTCACCACTCTTTTTAATCTCTCCCCACTATTTTCAGGTATCCAAGGTCCTTCTTGCAGATCTGTAGTCCCTTGAAGCTCTGCCAAAGATTTAAAAAATTCTGAACTGGGCGAAAAGAGAAGGGAATTCAGATCAGCAGGTGCAATAACATAAGACTGGTCAACAAGTACTCCTCCAGGTAAATTGCTAGGCATCTCCTCTCCTTGGTCTCGAGATTCCATATTTTTTATCGCTTCATCAAATGTGCATGAAGAGGATAACTCTTCAACCTTATTGTCGCAATCCTCAGGCTTCAATAGCATTCCAGGTGAGTCAGATGATACGAGACCTTTGTCGGTGGTGGTTGAAGAAGAAACCTCATTTTCGGTGGTGGATGTTGTTCCTCCATTTTTGCCAAATAATTGGGCAACACGATCAGCAAGGCTCTGTGCATATGACTTTTCCTCTTTAATGGATAGAGTTTCATCTGCATGACCATTGAAAGATAGCTTTCTAGGGTTTTCTACATGTGGTACACGATCGCCATTATAAGAACTTGAATCATTTGGCATTTGGTCAAACAAGTTGTTTTGGGACAATGACATGGAAAGACGAATTTCACCTACAAAATAACAAACAAGTAAATAAACAGCTTTCCAAAACCAACCTCATATACTTCAAATTGTAACCTCCTCCTTGGACACAAAAACAACTACTTATTATTAGTTCATAAGAATGAAATGAGGCTACAGCAATTATTGATCACAGAAGTAATATCTATGACAGCTGAATGTCCTAGAGTTTTCAAAGAGAACTGGAACAGACCAATATGTAAGCAAATTAAGAAAAGAAAGGAACTGACATGAGGATTGATTTGTACCAATCTAATAATGATCCACCAATTTCTTAAAAATAATGGAAATAAGGGAAAGAAAAACTGGTTCAGTTTATATTCTTTGTATAAACTCAATGGGACACACATTCAACAAGATAGCGTTTGAATGTGGGTAAATGTAAATGGGGTTACCCCAACTACCACCGAACACATACAACAAGTTCCATAACAAAAAGTAGTCCATATCGGATAAATAAATAATAAAGAAGATCAATGATAATGCCTATATCATCGTTCTTCTTCGAAACATGGAAAGTTTGCAAACCTTCAACATGGCTAATATATTTGAGTATCATGCACCTAATCAATCCATGCAAACAAAACAGAACTTGATGCTAGTTGTCTTCACGAGGAGGCAATTGATGTAGAACAGGATGTGGATAACTCTTTGTATCGTCTATATCAAAAAAAGAGGGTGCAGAAGTCCAAGTGCACGGTGTTCCTTCAAATGGCCATAACTTCCAACCCAACTATCGCATTGCTTCTATGAGATATACACAGAATTGGCATGACAAGCACTACAGGATGGCAACTGCCTTTGCAAGTTGGTGTGTTACCATCACCAAATTCCATCATTTCAAGGGTTAAATAGACAAATTTTGTAAAACTAAATTTTAGTAATTTTTTTGTGACACCTTGAGTTATTTTTAGAAGTTTAGGATTATCATGGTAGTTAAGCAAACATTAATAGTGATAAATTGGGAATTCATCTTATTACTGCACTACTACATATATACACATCTACTAAACGAGAGTCTCTTTGGGACTGCCTATACAACCGACTTTTCACATTCAAGAGTCCGTAGGACTTTGCTACAAACCAAAGAATCCTTATAGGATTTTATTAACCAAAACATAATGGTGGTAAAACCGTGAAACTCAGGACTAACAATTAGAAGTTTCATTGGAGTAATAAATTGCTTGGAGTTTTTTTTTTTTTTAGTATGTTGGTAGTATTTAGGCTCAAATGGATTTAGTAGGACTTCGCTTATCAATTTTAATGGTTGGACAAATTAAAGAACAATTCAGCCTTATTTCATTGTACTGAGAATTTCTCTGTTATTCCTTACAGATTCAAGGGTTCCAGGGAGAGATTATGCACTTCCTCTCATTTTTTTCTCATTCTAATATATCAGGTATCCTCTTAGGTGGAACGAACTTCTTCTACATAAACCCCACTCTTTACATAGCCTATTTGGTCCCAACTAGTCGAAGTGAAAAGGGAACAAACAATTTGGAAGCGAGATTGATTTTCGAGTAAAAATTGAGTTCACCACCCCCTTCTAGGTGCAAACATTTGCACCAATGAAACGGCTGGCACCACTTTTCTCCACTTAGGTACTTAGAACCTACCAAACAGAAGCGAACCCCTTGTCCCGGTAAAGAAGACTACATCTGCCCCTTGACCACATCCAAAAACCAGCTAATGAAAAGAAAGAAAAAAAACTAGAATGGGAAAGATGCAAGAAACCAAAAAAAAACACCAAGGCCAATAAAAGTAAATCACGCAGAAGATATTAGGATTGTTAGGTTTATTAGCAAATAAACACACCCAAAATAATAAGCGGAATAAAACAAGCACAAGCAAACACCGATAATTTACGTGGTTCAGCCCCACCCTTGGCGTACGTCCACAGAACGTGTAAATATTTTATTAAGATAGAAGAAAGAATAGAGAGTACAATATAATATCCCTTTTTTTGTTTGAAGCCCAAACCCCAATCACAGTTTATACACACCTTGACCTGAACCGACCAGATCCTTCTTGAAGAGAACTTCCTGTGTTTCTTTTCTTCAATGGTCTCTCTCTCTCTGCGTTGGTGGGTTCTCACCTGTTGGTGTGCACGTTGAACAGCAGATCTGAGAATCCACTGTGCTTCTCTCAATGCTACAGTTCACGTTTCAGCTGTATGGTATTCTCTTCACACAATACCCACTGTATGTGCTTCACCGATCTGATCTACTATAATCAGATCAGTTCCTTCTCTGCACACAGCTGTCAGCCTCCTCTCTTGTTCGTGTGTCTCCTCTTGCTGCTGTGTTTCAGCAACTTCCCTTGTTCGGCTGGTTCATACAGACAGACTGTTTGTATCCGATCTGCCTGGCCAATGAAACTGGTTTGCTGTCTAAACCAGTTTGGCTGTTCTGCTAAGTCTACTCACAAACCACCGTATATTGCTAATCTCAAGAACCCCACTGGCTCTCGATGCAAGTGCCTCTTTGATTGCTGCAGACAGTGCCAAGCCCCTTCTTTTTCAGCCGAGAACTCCCCTGTTCTCTTGTGTCTCAGACAGTCACGAGCCCCTGCAACTTTCTTTACATACTGCTGAGATAAAACACCTCTGCAATCTGCCTTGCTGCCCACGATGCAGCCAGAAGAACTCTGGGCTGAATCTGTACTTGAGAACCTGTTGTTCTCCCTCTCTGAGTCTTCACACGTTGATTTCTATATTGTCGCTCGTTCCTTCTTTACAAGTTGGTGTATTTATAATCTCTTCATAGTTGGCGCCTCTAACAAATAATAGAACCTTTCCTCTGTTTATTACAGCCGTCTATACTGTCCCCCACACAGACCACCTAATTCATCCAGCGCTAGAATAGATAGAGATTTCTATCTAAATAAAGCCTCGCACGCATAGTAGTTGCCGAGAGTTCCCCACTTTCTTTATATGTCTCCTCTTAATATTAGCCACTACTAATTAGAAGTCCTACCCAGGATTGTGGATTTGAGCCACACGATCCCAACAAGGATCGTAAATCTATGTCAGAAAGCACTAACAACAACTGTAACCGGTTGCCAGTCAATCAACAAACCGGAATTTCTCAAGACAGATAAAACCAAACCCAATACTCAAGAAGAAGATTTCAGAGCAAAACAACAACTAGAACCCACTTAAATCACATACGATTGCACTAAAATAACAGATCCGATCAGCAAAATGCACTGGCAAACATGCTAACTGATTACTAGCCAATGAATTACACTAGCTTTTTCGGAATGATAAAATTAAACCCAGTTCTCAAGAAACAGATTTTTTTTATACCAAATAAGTAGCAAAATAAAAGGTATGATAATTGCAAAGAAAAAAACCCTTAAAATTTGGAATTCGAACATATACCACATTCTCTGTTCCTGGACTTCTTGTTCTTGGGCAACAGAGGAAACCATTCAGGACCAAGCGTCTTATTCTCTGCATCAAATACCCTTGAAACCGGCATTTTCAGCTGGCCAACAAAATCATCGTTAAAGTACTTATCTTCATCCAAAACAGAGATGGTAATCTCCTCACTGAGGTCTTCGACCCAGAAACTAAATTCTTCATTCCATGAAGGATTCAAACACTTCTTCACTACTTTAGTCCGGAATCTATTCCTTCCGAGCTGTATTCGAACATATGGATCACTGAAACCATTTAAATCCATTGCAGGCAGATCCCGCGCTTCAATCATTCGTACAGAGAGCTTCATTTCAAATAAAAGTTAAACGGCTAAACTTTTTAATAGAAGTGCAAAAAAATACTGAAAACGGATAAGATTTCAAAATGGGCAATTATTTGGTTTTTTTTTCTTGAAGAATGCCTGGTGATATAATTTAATTTACAAATGCAAATCATTAAACAAAGAAAAGTAAAATTAAAAATCAATGAAAGAAAATCAAATGCAGTTGCAAAAGAAAAAGAACTGAAAATGACAAACAAACAAAAAACTGATTTCTATAGAAATTCCAAAAATGAGAAGAAAGATCAGCAACAATTACATCAAGAGCTCAAGAAACAAAGACAAAAATAAGAATATATATACTGATAAAAAAATTCCAAAGAAATCAAGAGAAACGGTCTTTTTTAGTTGCAGAAAGCTCTAATTTGCAAATTTTGAGACTTATACCACGGAAATCGAGAAAACAAGAAGATAAAGATCAGGAGAAGTAAATTTGAGATGAAACTAAAAAAAAGGGAGGCGCAATTTGGATTGTTGGATGCAGAAACCCTAAAAACCTTGTCTTTGAAGAAGGAAGATTTGGGGGATGGTTTTGGATGGAAAAGAAAAGTCCGCGTTAGAATTTCAGTTGTTGAGACGTTTTGATTTTGATTAATGATGAGTTTAAGTAATAATGACATCATTAAGGAAGTAATGTAATATAGTCAAAGAAATGGTTTGACAATTCCCAGTTCATTTCTCCGCGCTTTCTATCCTTTGTTTTGGTGGTTTTCACGGTTCGTCGATATGAACCCAACAACGGTCCTGCTTTCATGTCCGAGTCATCTGAGATTTGAAGAAGACTTAAAGAAGCCACATTCATTTAATAGGTGATTAGATAAATTAAAGTATATAAATTTTACCATCAATTAATTATTCAAGTCATATAATCTTGTTGTTTAAATTTTGCTAAATATGAATTATTAATTTTAAAAATTAAAATCAAGGATAAAATGTTTAGATTGAGTCGAAACTTTGTACAAAAATTACTCCTACACTCCTCTCTGCATGAGATCTAATAACATAAGCTCTTAGATTCATTTTTAAGGTGTGTCAACTAACTTCATAGTTGGAGCCAAAGTGTCTCATAACTTATTTAATTTTTAGTAATTTATTAATTTATCTAAGAAAAAATACCAAAGTAAATTAAAGATTTCTCAATATTAAACCTAAAAGATTGTTTTGATTTTTGTTTATTATTTTAAGTAAATGAAGTTATAATTAACAAGAAGCTTCATTTTATTTTATTTATTTTAAATATATAATTGTATATATTTGATGATATTATATTTTTATACATTCTCGTATTAATAATAGATTAATAATAAAATTAGTGGAACAATAAAATGTAGAGCCAAAGTGAATGCATTAAAAAGATGTGAACAAGATATTGGGGGAAAGAAAAAGGTCAAAGCATAAGCGCAGGCCGTAGGGTCAGATGTTGAAAGTGTCTTTTGGTGGCTTTCTAATTTAGATAGGAAATTATTAAACTGGACTTCTAGAATTCTAACGTAAGGGAAAAAAGCAAAGGGTCAAGTTGTAATTTCCACTCCACTTGGCAACTGATTTGGTTGACAACGACTTTACATTGAGAAAGTCTTTTGTTAATTTTCTAAAATGGTAATAGAAAATATCTTAAGGATTTTATGTCGGTAGGTCTTAAAAAAAATTATTAGGTAAGGGCAGTGTCGAGATATTGGCCGATACCATCGAAAATCTATATATATATCTGTGGGTATGATATGTAAAATTTTAAAAGAAAAATAAAATTTTAATGTTATTTTTTAAGTACCGTGTATTTTTAAAAATTTTCAAATTAAATATTTAGACTAATTACGATAACCTGATAAAAATACTTTAAGAGTTTAAGGTCTTTTGACACTCCCAAATGTATTTTCGGCACAGCTGAGGGATATCCTTATTCATAAAATACTTTGTTTTAAGCACTTAAAAGTGTCAAAAGACCTTAAAGTCTTAAAGTATTTTTATCAGATTATCGTAATTAGTCTGGATATTCAATTTAAAAAATTTTGAAAATACACAATGCTTAAAAAATAATGTTAAAGTTTTAAAGGAAATTTTATTATTTAAATAATATATTCTACATAACTGTAGCTTAAACATGAATCAATCGATCGATTTTTTGAACGAATCAATCGCATGTATCAATCGATCGATTCCACGCGGGTTGGACAGAATTGTAATTTCCACTCAAAATCTGAAATTCAGTGTCTGGTAATAGATTTCTGCGGTGTTTAAATGCGAGCCTATTTTTACCAATGCATTGTCTCTTTTATAATGGGTGCCATATTAATACGAAAAAACTTTTTTAGGAGACACAGGTTTTTCGGATTTTCTACTTTGTCCATATCTGTCCGTACGGGTTTTAGTAAATTTTCATAAATCGATTCACTTTCCAGTGAATCGGTGCATTGGATCGATGTACCGATTGAATCACTTGAAAATGAAAAGTTGAAAAAAGTGATCTGATCGATGCATTGATTTCTTGAAATATGAAAGGAGTCCAAATCGGTGCACTGACTAGATCACTTTTCTCAAATTTCCATTTGCAAGTGATCTGGTTGGTGTACCGGTCCGGTGCACCGATCCAGTGCACCGATTCACTGGAAAGTGAACTGATTTCTGAAAGTTCACTAAAACTCTTACGGACAGATAGAGACAAAGTGAAAAATATGAAAAATACATGTTTCCTAAAAGAGTTTTCTTGTGTTCCGATGGCCACCCTTTATAATACATGTGCTAATTTTTTCTTATAAATATTATTTATAATCTAAAAAGGATATGAAAACTATTATAGTTTAGTGATAAAAAATTTGTTTCTCATTTGAGTGATGTGGGTTTGAATCTTGTTGATGCTTTTTTTTTTAAAATAATAATAATAATAATTAAGAGTTATTGATTTGTCTGAATTCAATCTAAATAAATGAGATTGGGCAGTGATTTTTTGTTTAATGGGATGAATTTGTATTTTTAAACCTAATTATTTTTTAAATTCAAATAAAGTATGAACCCGATAGACTTTAAGCCCGACCAACCCATTGAATAAAAATTCTTTGTCGTTGCCCGCCTATTAAAATCATTGTTGTACATGAACTTTTACAGTTTACTTAAAGCCTTTCGAGGTGGGCCTCATATTTATTTAAATTAAACTAGATATTTATTAATATTAAATAAGTTGAGCTAATCAACAGCTGGCCATGACCCGACCATGCCATCAGATTGCCTGTTGCCACGTGGCAAGATGCGCTTTGGTCAGACGCGACTGAGCGTATACACCGTTGAGCTGAGGAAAAGGGGCAGAACTTTCCGTGGAATTTGGTGGAAAATAGGGAATACGCTCGCTGACCTTTTGGTGGGGAGTAAGGGAAAAATGAACCTACTTTCTTCGAAAATGCCAAAAAGAGGGAAATGAATTAAAGAAACAAAAGTGCATGGAAACTTTCACACGCTTCTCTTTCAAGAAATATAGTACACTTTTGTGGGCTTCAAGCCGTCAACTAACTGATGGATGAGATACCTGTGACTTGCCCTCTAGGAGTTGAGAAAAGTCATCGGGTAATAATCTCCATCAGTAGGAGATAGGAGATATGTAATGATATGTTTCGCTAATATGATATTGTTTGTTCTGAGCTTCACACACGGCTTGCACTACTTTTAATTGGTGAGACAACCCACTGTTACTTTAAAAATGCCTCATGGTAGAAGTAATAAGGCTAGTACTTATATACCGAAGAATTTCCAACTAAGAATGTGAGACTTTTTTTCCTCTATAGACATGGGATATTACAATCTACCCTCCTTAAAACAAGAGTCATCCCCGACTCTTCACATACAATAAGCAATCCCACACCCTTAGACAAAGAGTTGAACTATGTTCTGATACCATTTGTAACGACCGGTCCTGCTAGCATGATATTTTCCGCTCTGGGCCTCACACATGGCCCGTACAACTTTCAATTGGTGAGCCAACCCACTCTTACTCTCAAAAGGCCTCATAGTAAAATGAAGAAGGATACTACTTATATACCAAAGAATTTCCAATGCAACTAGCAATATAAGACTTTTTTTTTCTCTATAGGCATGGGATATTACAAGATATCAGTATCAGAATATCGGCGAATATCTCGGCAATATGATACTCTTGTATTTTATTTTTTAATATTGGTTATTTTAATTTTTTAATTTTTTCTGAATTAAAAAAATTGAAAGAAGGCTTGTTTTTTAAAAAAAATTAGATCGAAAATATTGGCAGACAATTGACCGATATCAGTAAGGCCCACGAGCGAAATATTTTTTTTAAAAAAAAAACCAACGATATTTAATTATAAAAGATGATATATATCGTTCCATGCTCTCGTCAATATCTTATTAAAAAATTTAGAATTTTTGGAAAAATTACATTGAAATTGTGTTTAAAATTTAAATTAGAAGGAAAGAAGGAGAAAGCAGAAGAATCACCTCCATTTTCCTGTGCTTTTGGTTTGATATTGGTGAAAATTTTGAAAGAAACAAACTGATCCTACGGCAGTGGAGAAAAGCGAATTAATTGAAATTTTAAAAAAAAGTTGTTAAATTGAATTTTAAAATTTATTTAATTATTCTAATTAACTCTTTATCCGACAAAAGTTAAAAAAGCTAAAAATTAATATAAGTCAAGGTGTATTAAAGAATCTTCAATAGTCAGATTTCTAAATTTTTATCTTCTATATGTGTATATTTTATCAAGTATTTTTTAATATTTTATTTAATTTTTTATATATTTATCTCTTGTCTTAGTTCTTAGTTCTTACCAGGGGTCAAAAAATCGGCTCGGCTGATATATCGGCCGATAATTTTATCAATCATACCGATATCGGCATTTTCTCTCTCCTCCGATATCGGAATCGTGAAAAAACCGCAAAAAACCGTGATGAACCGTGACAAAACCGCAAAAAACCGTAAAAAACCGTGAACACCCCTGAGAACCGTAAATCCTGAACCGCGGAAAACCGCGGAAAACTGCGAAAAACCGTGAATACCCCTGAGAACCGTAAACTGCGAAAAACTGCGAAAAACCGTGTAAAAACCGGGAAAAACAGTATCGGTGTTTTTAATTTTTTTTTTTTTTAAATACCGATATTTATGAATATCGGCCGATATTGTGACCGATATTCGGTATGTATAGCCGATACGATAACTCGGTTTAAAAAAACCGATATATATCGGCCGATACGATATGTATCGGCCGATATTTAAACCTTAGGTTCTTACTACCCGTATATAATAAATTTTATTGATCAATATTGTTTCTTATTGTCTATAAACATATCTAAAACATAAAATAAAAGATCACACATAATAAAAATCTTAAATTTTCAAAAGATTTTTAAACTAGAATTTTTTCTCATTAAAATTCAGATAAAATCTGTTAATTTATTTGATTTTTTGTTGAACATCGCCCAAAAGATTTTGGAAATGGGTGGAGATGATGATGGCATTTTGGAAATAATAGTTAAAATAAGGTTTTCTTAAGCAGACAGGACAGATATGAGACTGAAAGAGAGAGTGACCAATTTTGATTTGTAATCACATTATATTTAACATTGACTGAAGAAATTCTAAGTTATTATTGGCCTTATCTATTGTTTGATAAAACAATTAAATGCCGTTCTTTTCTTTTATAAGACTAAAGAAAACCATTGTAATTCTCAGTCTTACATTAGAGTCTGTATAATTCATATAAAAAAGCCATAATAGTTTATTTAATTGAACTGCTTTCCCAAAGTTTAGAGGTGTGGGTTGATTTATATTATTTTAAAATTCGAGTTAAGTTGGATTGGAGAAAAAAAAAAAACAAATTAAATTCAAATAGAGTTGGGTCAAATTTTCTTAAATTAATCTGATCCAATCTGACCCATTCAAAATTTTACATAGAAGTAACGCCATAATCCGCCAAATGCCCTAATAGGCGAAATACCTCTTCCTGAGTGTATGTGAGAGAGAACCAATCATCTCTACTCTTGTTCTCATCATCGGCCGTCAACATAGCCTGGTTCCTTCGCCTTCGCCAGCAACTTTGGTCCAAATATTTTATTGAGCTCAAGATCTGGTTGGGTTGGGTTCTGCAATTCGGTTATCAATTCAGATTGGGTCGGGTTGAATCAAGTTCAACTATTTTTTTTATTGGTAGGGTGGGACTTATCAAAATCCAATCCGATCCACTTGAGTTTCCACCCTTTCACTTATGGAATAGTTAATTAAAATTTTATCACATCCAAACATTCGTTTGAATAGTCATAAACAGATGATAGACTTACAGAAATGAAATGAATGAAGACAAAAGTCTTCAAGTCTCGTGATCAAATTAAGCATCATGTCTTATTCAGGCCTTTTTGATGAAGTTTGTTGGAAAAACAATTGGATTATGGATACAATTCTAATAAAGTAGGAAAAAATGGCGCCTGTCATGGCAGCCGATATTTAGCCGATATGGTCAAAAGGTGGGCGATATATCGATCAAATCCAACACTGATATTTGATTTTTTTTTTTTTTTAATATCAACCGATATTCAAAATATCGACTAATATTTTGGGACGATATATCAGAGTCCTATCGGCGATATCTCCTTTATACATTGGCCGATATTTTAACACCAACTAGTTACCATTTATTCATTTTAATTTAACTTTCCAAAATTCAAAGTCATTACAATATTTATAATAGAATAATAATATTAGATAAGACCAAGTACAAATAACATACGTTATCAATACGTTACATATATTTCTTTTTATAACATAATTAAAAAAAAAAAAAAAAGATAGTTCTTTGCGTGTCCAACGTGAGATCCACGTGAAAAACGTGTTTGCAAACTTGCAAATGCAAAAAGTTAGGACTTGCGATAGTTTAAAAAGAAAAGAAAACTACTTATTTATTTAAGCTGACGTGACTCAATAGGATTTTTAAGTATAAAGAAAAAGTTCTGATTAAATTTAAAATTTTACTTGGAGTTTTGTAATTTTAAATTGATTTGGTATAAAATTAGCATATGTTTCATTTTTTGAAATTGATGAAATTAATGTAATAGACCACTGATATTTCAAAAATTTCAATTTATTTCGGCCAATATTTCTATTTATTTTAAAAAAATTAGATTAATTTTTGAAATTTAATTAATCATATATCAAACAAAATGGCTGCAATGAATGAAATATCGCTTATAATATTTGTAGAATTCCCGCTATTGCTGAGGCTGCAACGCAGGTGGGCCGAGCCATATTTTGGGCTTTCTCGAGTCCTGGCCCAACTTGCAATTACAAGGCTAAACCTGAGCCTGAGCCCGGGTTGATTTGAATGGGTTGAACCAAATCTCAGTCCAAATTTTATTTGTAGGCTCCAAATCCAATTCCAATCCCAAAAATGTATATATGGGCTAATCTAGACTTGGGCTTTTTTAAGCCCAAAAACATAATTTCTTTTGCATTATTCTATAAAATATGAATCATATACTACACTAATGATTTTTACAAACTATCCAAAAAGAAAACTATTTTTTATAGAATGTAGCTTAAAATCGGATTTTCGTATCAAACTCGAGCTTTCATGTATCAGGTCAGGGCCCGACCCAAATTTTAATTGGGCCCTGATGGCAGTCCAACATCAGTTTCGTCTTTTAGTCATGGGCTTCCATGGAAATTCTGCTCCCGTGTTATCTCATCTTTTTTCTACATGGTTCTATTGGTAAAAAATCAGGCCCGTTTGGACTGAACAGGTGTTTTGACGACACATTCTCCTTTCAATATTACGAATAATGATAACACTTTCTTTAAATTCCATCTCAATTTTCTCTTAGATGGGTTCCCTACTGTGATGGGTTATTTCCAAATCACTCATTATAGAAGTTGTTCTACTAAATTATTGATCTACTCATTTTGAATAGAAACAAAGCAATGTGAATTTTAGTTATAAAGAACACCCTTGTTTGAAGTGGTTTGACTATATAGATAAAAGACTCCACATAGTTTTATTATATAAAGTGGAGAGATAAAAAGGAGTTGATCATTTAAAATATAGAGAGATGATAAAAAAAAAAGACATTATAGAAGTTGAGCCGTGGTTGTGTAGGGGGGAGATTTGGAGACTTCGATCACTCCACCTAATATATTAGTCTTTTGAGATGGATACACATTTCTAATAAGTGGTATCAGAGTCATATCTCCAAGTGAACGCATGTAGATTCGGAGAATATCGTTCGAGGGAAGATTGTTGGGCAATGAATGAGTCCCACATTGATCGTGAGGGGAGAGACCTACTTATAAGGGACTTTGGTTACTCCACTTAACAAGCCAGTCTTTTGGGATGAATACCTGATCCGGCTCAACACAGTAAGAGACATTGCTTGTAAGAAATTGAAATTCTATGTTTTGTATTCACATAAACCATGAAGATGTACTAAATTTCTCTCAATTATACAACAGAAAAAACTCCTCCAAAATCTTTCCCCAAATTTCTCAATTATACAACAGAAAAATCCCCAAAATCTTTCTCCAAATTTCCCAATTATACAACAGAAAGATCTCCAAAATCTTTCCCCAAATTTCTCCTTTTTTTCTAACATTGCTTGATTTCTATTTTTTCTAAATAAAAATAATAACAAAGAATTATGTAAAACTTATTTTTCCTTTAGAATGCAAGCTCTTTAAATTTAGATAAAAATTAATGATGGACTTTTAAAAGTTAAAAATAATAGTAGAAAATTAAAGTTAAGCTAGCGAGATACGCCAGTGAGGCACATTAATGAGATATGCCATTAGATCAATAGTAGGTCATACATTTTAGATTTATCGAATAGGTGATTACATGAATATAGAGTATATAAAGTTTCATTGTCAATTGATCATCCAAGCTATATAATCTTGGCCGTTAAATTTTAATGAGTATGGACCACTGATTTTTAAAAGTTTAAAATCAAGGGATGCGATCATTAAATGTTGGTGAGACGTCATATAAAAACTATTCATATTGTCCTCTTTTGTTTTAATATAATTTTCATTCTTACTGTCAAATTTTATGTACCTCCGACTCATACTTTCTGATTACATTACATACAAGTATACAGAACTCAAAATTCATTTGAAAAACAGTCTAGATTCTTAGTCTCGATAGAGCTTTTGTTGGATTTACCGTTTGTCAAGTTTGCAAGGTGGATGAACCCTCCACAGACATACGTGGTTTTCATCGCTTCGTAGCTCCTCTTGATTCTAGTGTTCACCGTCCAAAAGTTTTGCCCCCAAAATTCATAAGCAAGATCTTTAGTCTTCCCCCATAGCAATAAGCAAGTTCTTTAGTCTTCTATCTTTTCCAATAGAGAGAGAGTAAAATGGCAGAGGCAGTAGTTTCATCTGTGTTAGATAGATGTTACGAATGGCTAGCATCAGAATTTGTGCAGTATCTCAATGACTATGAAGTGGAGAAGAAAGTGAGGTCCCTCCAACAAAAGCTGGTTTGGATAAGTGCCTCCCTCCGAGATGCCGAGAAGAAGGACGGCTTGAAAACTAAAACAGACAGAGTGTGGCTCGGCACAATAAGAGACATTGCTTATGATGCGGAGGATGCCATCGATGACTACATTTACAAGGCCCAGACAAACTACCGGAACAGGCGTTTTGGGTTTTGGGGAACCCGCTTCCTGATGCATCAGAGAAGATTGATGACATATTAGCAAGACTGGATGAAGCTGCCAAGAACAGAGCAATCTTCAGCAGAGGAGTTGCTGATGCAGCTGCTGTTGCATCTCCTTCTTCGATATATACATCACAGAGGGGGGAGAGAATTCTTCCTTTTGTTGATGAAGTGGATGTAGTGGGCATGGAAAATGAAGCTTCTGAAATAGCAATGCAGCTTTTAGCTGAAGCACCTCAACGACTTTCTATGGTTTCAATTGTTGGAATGGGAGGTTTGGGTAAGACTACTCTTGCCAAGAAAGGCTACAATCACAGCGATGTTAGGATGCATTTTGATTGTCGCGTGTGGGTGAATGTGACCCGAGACTGGAGAGGGAAAGAGCTTGATATTCTGATAAAAATAATCAGAAGTGTTGCAGGTTCATTGGAGTTGATGAATGTGGATGAGTTGAGGAAGGAACTTCATAAGCTCTTAGAAGAGAAGAGCTCCTTGGTGGTACTTGACGATGTGTGGGACAAGCAAGCATGGGATGCTTTAGCTGCTGCCTTTCCTACAAGGACAGCACGAAGCAGAGTGTTGCTCACCACTCGCAAAAAAGATGTAGCACTATATGTTGGAGGCTTTATCCATGAACTAAAGGTTTTAGGTGAAGAAGAAAGTTGGATGTTGTTTTGTAAGAAAGCATTCTCAGGAGATGATGGTCATACTTGCCCTCCAAACCTAGAGAGTTGTGGGAGAGAGATGGTGAAAAAATGTGGGGGACTCCCCCTAGCAATCGTTGTTTTAGGAGGACTTCTAGCAACCAAAGAGAATCGCCCTAGTGAGTGGGAAAGAGTCCATAAAAACATCCATTGGCAACTACTTGAAGGTGAAAGCCAGATTGAAGAAATACTAGCACTAAGCTATTACGATTTACCTTTTCACCTAAAGCCTTGTTTCCTCCATTTTTCTGCTTTTCCAGACTGCTCAATGATCCGAGCAAGTGAATTGATCAAATTGTGGGTTGCCGAGGGGTTTATATCAGAGAGAGGAGAAGAATCCATGGAAGATGTTGCAGAGGATTGCCTTAATGAACTTGTCCAGAGAAGTATGGTTCAAGTTGTTGAAAAGAGTAGCTCTGGAGGGTTGAAGACATGTCGCCTCCACGATCTTTTATGGGATCTCTCCCTTTCCAAATCCGAAGAAGATAAATTTCTAAAAGTCTATCGGGATATCGAGCCCACATCACCCACCAATGCACGTCGACTGGTCATCGTTGATCTTGACTTGGGTAAGTGCATTTCCCTCAATAGGACATCTGCACACCTCCGTTCCTTGTTGTGTTTTGATGGAGTTATCGAATCAAATTCCATTCATGGATGTTTCAAGTTTCTTAGAGTATTGAGTCTTTACAGAGTAGACATAAGTTCCAAGTCAATTGAAAAAATTGGATTGCTAATCCATCTCAGATATTTAGGGCTAAGAAATGCTGACTTGGATAGCCTTCCCTCTACAATTGGCGACCTTTACAACTTACAGACTCTAGATGTAAGAAACAATCGCATCAGAAGCCTACCTGATGGTTTTTGGAATTTGAAGAAGTTGAGACATTTGCAAACAGAATACATGTCTATGAATATTCCAAGTAATGTCCCGCTTGACCACTTGAGTAATCTCCGAACGCTTGCAACTGTAGAACCTGGAAATTGGATGGAAGATGGCTTGGCCAAGTTAAAGAATCTGTCAAAATTGAAGATGAGGGGAAAACGTCTATTGCAATACTACCACATATTCTCCAAGGTCAACTTGTCCCAGCTCAAATCTTTGAGTCTAGCATCTGATGATGATGGCCCATTTACAGCATTGTCATCCTTCTCATGCTGCCGGCATCTATATAGCATGTCTCTGTCTGGACAATTGGAGTTGTCCGATCCACATCATTTCTCACCGAATCTCAGGAAGCTAATCCTAAAGGCTAGCAAACTAGATCAAACTCATTAAGAATATTGGAGATGCTGCCAAACCTTCATATTCTTGAATTGAATCGTGGTTCGTATGTGGAGAAGGAAATGGTTTGTTCTTCAGGAGGCTTTCCTAGACTTCAAGTTTTCAAGATTCACTACATGTACCGTTTAGAGAAGTTGATAGTCAATGAAGGTGCAATACCTGATCTTAAAGAGCTGCACGTTCGTAACTGCTCTCGTTTAAGACTTGAGCTTCCAGAACGACTGCAACACCTAATTATTCGTAAAGAAGTAGCAGGCAGGAGTCAGCTGATACCAACTGTAGCGCCCCTCCCTTTTCCTCCCTATTTATCAGAGTATTTTTTTTTTATATAACGACGTGAAGAGAACAGGAGGAAAGGGGCAGAGACGCCACGACGCGAGTCAAGTCCGAGTCCGAAGACCCGACCCTTGACTGGCCCAACTAGTGTGTGCATAATATTTTGCACACTCTCTCATAATCCTGCGGAAATTTAAACATTTTTTATTGCATGAATAACCGAATACATCTCATAGCAGATAAGGAATTCCCAAAAGAAAAAAATATAATGAGTCACAAACAATTAAACTGAAAATACATAGATCCCAAAACATGAATGTTACATTATCTTCAAAACTCTCAAAACATGAATATATAGCTAAGTCCTCTGGACTTTCTTCTTTGCTCTCCATCTCATTCATGTTCAGTCAGCCCTTGATCCGATGTCATCTACATCTTCCAAAACCTGCATATAAATCTAGAGGGGGAAATTTATGGGCTTAGTCAACGTGCCCAGTAGGAATTCCGATCATATAATATGCCCTACGGCGTGCCATATCTAGACATTGTACATAATTGTACTTTTATCAAAATCCGATCATATCGTACTTCAAATTACACAAAAACATGCTTAAAACATCACATGATGTATAAGTATTTCAATACTTTATTCAAATCACTCTTAGGTTGTAAAACCCACATCTTACCACAAATTACCTCTTCTCAAGATGAAGAGATCACTTCCTTTAAAATATTTATCATGCTATAAATCTCATAATTCAAACATTATAGAGATATCATATTTGAAAACATATTTGCATACTTTTTCATAAGATATTATACGCATGCCTAAATCATCATATACTCTCCAAAATACCATGTATAAATCATATATCATTGATCAAGGTATCAAATTGAAAATACTTTCTTAAAACCTTTCACGAAAGAAACACCCGTCTTATTATTTCAAATACCACATTCAATGTATATAGATGTTCATCAATATGTAACATGTCATGCCATGGATGCCATGATATATGCATACCCTTATCATGCCCTATGCATAGGTATTTCCATACCTCATATAAAACCATGGGGTATTTAACATCCCGTGTACCCATTTCATACTCATTGTTTTCCTTGGGGAATACACATTATTACCACTCAACCGATTCTACCGGAAGACATTATTTCTTTCACGCGCGCGTACGACATCAAAGTCTGCCCGGGTCAACTCAGCACTTTGATTCGTCAAATCATAATACGACTCCAAAGTCCGTCCGGACATTCGGCACTTTGGTTCGTTACTCAACCCCATAATAGTAGTTCATGACCCTAAGGTCCATTTGTTTTCATTTCATGTCTTTCCCATCCCATGCTTCATGCATGAGGAATATGAATGCATTTGATGTCCATGATTCATGTCATGTATTATCAATTATCTTCTTGAACTTGAAAGTATTGTTTTCATCACAAACACTTCATACATTACTAAACACATCAATTCTTTTCAACATAATCATCTGGATGCTTTATACATAGGTTTAAGTCCCAAAGTAGTTCAAAACTCCAAATAACTGAAATCCATATTATTCTCAAAACACTACGTATTAATAATGTACATTTCAAAGCATCTCATATATCATATCATTCTAGAGTACTTCAATTGAACATACACCCAATTTAATAAATCAAAGACACATGGCTTTCAAAGAAACTCAAAGCATCATTTTCATATTTATAATAGGGTATTAGATTCACACCCATTGCATTTCAATAAAGTAGGAAAACCTACCTGATCAATAAAATTCCATAAAGGAGTTGTTACGGTGTACGTACAGCTCCTAGATCACCCTCCGATCTTCTGGTTGTGTCCATCAATCAAAACAACCGTACAAATCAGTTCGTGTTTATGATTTCAAACTTCACAGATTATTAATCTCATTAATCTTTCATTTAATGGTATCTCTTTAATTCTAAGTTCTTTGGAGTTAACAATTTCCCCTATCAATAATAATATAATCCTTGATAGTCCAAAACCAATCATAATGTTTTCTAATATATCAATGCACCCCTACAAAACTCCTCCTTGAGTTTGAATTTAATGAACTGGGTAATCAAATGGCTAAAAGCAACAAGTGACTGAGAATATCTAAAGAAATCCAATAGTTGGATGACATCATCTTCTATGAAATGCTTAGCTTCATCCTGGGAACTAGTAGAATCCACTGGTAATTTTTCTTTAACAATGACAACAACAACCTGACATCACTCTCCTTGAGTCACTTAAGGAACCTATATTCTTCTCTATTAGATACACACAAGAAAGATTACAAGTGGATATATCAGGCTTAACATCACAAGTAGTGAATTCCACCATATCTACAATTTTCCCTGTTAATACAAGTTCCATGTTTCCACGACCAGCAGAAAGAAGGTACACTGAATCATCTTCTATGTTTCCAGGTGGCAAGGAAGATACTCCAATTTTACAGTCAGTAAAAGAATCATCCCATTTTAATTCCTCAGGGATGTTATGTTTCTCAACTTCTATTGGAACATTAGTTAAATCAAGCACTTTCTTTTGCACTAAAACCTCATACGGATTATCAGAACTGGGTACGCTAAGAAGACTTTTATCTTCAAGAACCATCGATTTTGCTTTATTCTTTGATGAAAAAGAATTACCTTGTAAGAACAATTAGCAGGTATGCCGGCCATAGGACACTGTTGCAGAGTTGAAACTTTCTTCTAAGCTATCGGTCATGTACTTCACTCTTTTTACTGTCACACAATTCAGTCCTTTTCTAGTGGAAGCCAATAGTACAAACTCAGGTTTTATGACTGATAAAGGATAGGAAGGGACTGAATCTATTATTGAATTACATTTAATCAGATGAAAACAAATGAAAATAACAGCCCAGTACAAAGCTGAAAGGGTCCTACCAAGGGAATCCTCTTTACAGAGGCTGCATCTCTGCAGAAATGGCCCGGGGACTTTCCTCAATCAAGGGCCAAACAGGCCCATAATATGTATGGCTTGACTGAACTTTTGGAGCCTTTCAATTTTTTGTAGGTGTTTGATCATTTCCTATAATCATTTATTCAGTGAATCTTGAGCTATAAGAGATTTATGATCCTGAGATTCACTAATCAATAAGAACCGTGTGAATTCTCTAAGTTATTCAGTAATCATGAAAATTTAGAGAAAGAAACAAATTATTGCATTCATCTAGAAGGAGAACTTGTACAGCATCCCATTCATGCAATTTATCAAACAGTTGGGGGAATACCTTTGCATCTCTGTAAGTTCCGGCTCGGAAACAGTAACCGTCATTGTGTTTTCAGCGGAAAAGAGAAACAATATCGGGATGCTCCAAACATTCTCCTTCTCCATTTTCATTCCATTAATCCGAAATCGTCTAGGGTTGATTTTAAATCACCCTAGACTCTTATTTAAATCTAAATATTAATTTAGAAAATTGCACCAACCTTTCAAGACTCTTTCTGTAATCCCTTTTTCTCTTTTCTTCTTCGTCTTTCCTTCTTTTCCTCTTTTCCTTTCTTGCTTGAGAGGAGCAGTGCAGGATGTTCTCAGTGGAAGATATGGGAGATAGATTGTTGAAGTGTAAAGAAAAGCTAGGGAAGAAGTGTCGTTCGTATATGAAGAAGAGAGGGAAATACTGCCGTGTGTATGGGGTAGTGGGGAGTGGGTACCATGTGCATAGGAAGTGGAAACAACCCACTGCCATGCGCACGTAAGATGGAATGGGTTACTGTTCACGCAGTTACTATTCACGGGATGGAAGTGGAGACTTGGTCAAAACATATCTTAGCTCTTCCATTCCCCTTATGCCCTTGAGTTCTTTTAAGGTGTGACATTTGCGTCCTTTTGACATGGAGTGACCCGACGTCACTCAATCCTTCTAAATTAAATCTTATACATTTAATTTCCGACAGTGACGTTTGACGGTTAATTTATAGATTAATTTCCTCAATTAATCTTCCTCTTATTTTCTCTAATTAATTGATTAATTTTCATTAATCTCAATTAATTAATACAATTTTATTTTCTTTAATAAATTCTAAAATTCGGGGTGTCACATAAGCAAGGTTAGTTCCTACTATTCCCATCTTCTTTCCTTTGAAACTGAGACATATAGCTTCTCTAGATAAATTGGTAATCATTTTCATGGTAGGAATGCCATATAATGGACCAACGTGAAGGAGGGGATTAGATTAGTCACCTACAAAAAGTGTGATTGAATAATGACATTTAACTTTGGATATTAGAGTTGACCTTCCTATTTAAGCATCCCTAATTGATGAATTTCATTATGATTTATTCTGTATTTATATTTTACCCTTTTTATTTAATTGATTCCTTTTTTCTATATTCTCATTTTCTCTATTAATACAATGATTTTCGGGTCTCTCCGAATACTAAGAAGAGACGCCCATTTGATAGCGTTAGAAGAATCGCTTTCAAATTCTAGTTTAATTCCCCCTAAGCTCATTCTTAAGGTCAAGGCTCTCCGAATATAAAGAAGTTCTGCCTCATTGGATTCCTTGAGACCCACAGATTAAAGTAGATGTCAGCATAAAGATTGTTTAGTAAACCATTTTCATCCATAATGGAACAAACAAATATTTAAGAACTGAGTGTAGGTTAGAGTTTTCATCAGATTAAAAAAAAAACTTATAAAACATGTAATCATGATATTAATAAAATATGATGATTATAATATTATACTAAAAGAGAAACTCTCATGATCGAATATTTATTTCAGCTCGTGATTTTAAAGTTTGATCCTCAATTTTCTTTATTGATATAGGGGGAAATAAATTTCATAAGCAGCTGAATATGTGTATCCTTTTATATAGCTTTGTATTGATTATACTAAAATTGCTAAAATATCAAGAAAAAACAACAATATGATGGTTGATTTCTAACCCCATGAGGGTCGTTTTGAACACTTCTTGAATGTGTTCCAAATACTTTTTGGGTTTGATTTGCTTCTCTCCTGACTTTCAGTTCAAGTCCTTGTGCGTTGCGAGTATCAAAGGTGAAGTGTCTTCTTCGAATGGAAATTTGGAGTCTTTTCGTCGTTTGGTTTCCTCGTTCTGTTTGGTGATTTCTTGGTAATGCTACTCTATTTTGTGGTACTTGTCTTTGAGCCACATGGCTCAGTTATATGGATACATGGAATCAGACATGAGTGCACTTAGTTATTTAAAATTTATTAGCCACCCAGGTTGAATTGCTCAAATAAAAGAGAAATTGGAATCTTGGAGATTACCACTTCTCTTTCTCAGTAGTTTGTAGTAGCAAGTGGACTTGGTTCAAATTTGGTCTTAATTTATGTTTCATTGTTGATATACTGAGCAACGATGTAATATCCTTTTATTTTAATGAATGTAATAAAAAAAATGAATGAATGTAGGATCCTTTCATTGCAAGGACAGTATGCTAAAACCTATTTTAGCTTATGGATAACGGATTGGATTGCAGTTTTAGTTTTGGACGTCCTATGTTTGTGCTAATGTTTTTTTTTAAGATCAAAGTATTTAGGTGTCTCACCTGACTAAACATTAGGGCTTGTATAAGCCTCCCAATTTGCACACGCTGGGTACACAACAATGAGGAGTGACCCTTTTATGTGTTGAGGAGGACTTGATCGCAAGCCCTCATGCAAACAAAGACGGGAATTTGGTCTTAGTATGATAGGTACTACGGTGCAGCAAAGAAGAAAAATGAAATATTAGCAAGATTTTACGGCGTATTCTGGTACATCCAAAGGGGTGGGAAGAAGTGCAAGTGCTGATTCATGTTCTTCCTCTTCATGGAGAGGAAAAAGAATTCCCTCTATTGTTGAGGAAGTGATTGTAATTGGCATGGAAGATGATGCTTCTGTCCTAGAATGACCCAAACAGCTTTCTCTAGTTTCCTTTGATGGTATGGGAAGTGAGGGCAAAGCCACTCTTTCTAAGAAAGTCTTTAATGACAGGGATGTTCAGATTCATTTGATTGCTTTGCATGGATGAATGTCTCTCAAAATTATTATGAAGGGAAAATCAAAGTCATTCTGGTGAAAATAATCAGAAGCATTTTGACAGCAATTGCCAAAAGAAATTTGAAGAGGAAAATAATGAAAGTCTGCTATCTAGCATGCTTGAGACATGGAAAAGTAAAATAGGAAAATAATGAAATTCGGCTAAAACGAAAAAGAAAGGAATGCTTGCCTGCCGGAACTCCCTGTTTCCTTCTCTGTTCTCGGGCTTCTTCTTTCTCTGTCTCTATCCCTGCTGCAAACTTGGGTTTCAGCCTCACCAACATTTGATTCCTCATCACCCCCTTTCTCTTAAAACAGCTACAGAATCCAGAGATCGGCCACATGCAGGCCCATTTGAGTTAGTTTCCATTTTGTAATGGATTCACTCTCCGAATAAGCATCCACGTGGTACCCCGATGTCCACTATGTCAGCAGCTGATTTGCCTTTCATGGGCCCACAAAATTGAGAGCATTTGGATTTGATTTCACGGGCTTTTTAGGCCCAACTCGTCTCTAAATGGGCCCAGATCGGGCATGGATGCAAGTAGGGCTGTCTTAACCCTTGGAGAAGAAAGGCGGTCGCCATGGCCCCCTGGGTGAAGAAGGCTCCTCTCACCGTGCTGGGCTCCAATAGTGCATTAACTAAAAAAAAACTATATAATTTCTATAGTTTTGAATAATAAAATCTCATTAAAGTTATTTTTTAAGTACTATGTATTTCTAAAATTTCTCAAATTGAATATCCAAACTAATTACGATAACCTGATAAAAATATTTTAGGACTTAAAGGTCTTTTGACACTCTCAAATGCTTAAAACACAGTGTTTTATAAATAAGGTTATCCCTCAGCTTGTGCCGAAAACACACCTCTGAAAGTCTAAACAACAAACCGTAAAAACCGTCGAACTCCAAATTCAAAGCTAGGTGATCTTTTCCCATCCCAAATCCCGTCCCTTCTTTAAAACAAAAAAATCCAGTTAAATAATCATTTGAAAGATCTAATTTTTCAAATTTGACATATTTGTTTAGTTTTGAATTTGGAGTTCAATGATTTTTACGGTTAGTCGTTTGGACTTCCGGAAGTGTATTTTCGGCACAGTCGAGGGATACCTTTTATTTGTAAAACAGTGTGTTTTAAATATTTGGGAGTGTCAAAAGACCTTGAAGTCTCAAAGTATTTTTATCAGGTTATCGTATATTCAATCTGAGAAATTTTGAAAATACACATTGCTTAAAAAATAATTTTAAAGTATTAAAGGAGATTTTATTATTCAAAACTATAGGAATTATATAGTTTTTTTTAACTAATGCACTGTGTATTACTGTGGTATGCATTACTGTGGCATTTGGACGAATAGAATTTATGCATGAATAATGGTCCGAATGAAGGAAAAATGCTCTTAACTCACGTCTGGACGGTGCGGAAGGGGAAGGGCAAAATGATAATTTCTAATAAAAATTTGAAAACCCCTTTGTGCTAAAGAAAAATCTCGTGTCTAAATAATTCCCCTTATTCAAATTATATAGAAAAGAAGAATGAGATAGTAGCAGTAGAGAGAACACATCTCTCACTCTCTGTTTGAGGCCACTCAGTATACTCATCTTTTAAAGTATTTTTATTCTATTTTAATTTATGAATATGCTAATTTCACCCGGATGGGTAAATTTTTCAATGCTCTGTATTATTGGCCTCTTGATCTTTTTACATTAAAAAAATTATTATCTAGAATAATTTATTTTATAATATATAATTAAAATTTTAATTAAATATTACTTATAATAATATGTTAAATACCAAGAAGGTCCATTTAAATTTTTTGTCTTATGCCTCAACTTGTTTCTAGACAGCGCTGGATGCAAGTGGGTCATGTCCCTTGCCGTATGGAGGCCCCTGCTTTCCTCTGTCCATCCGTGCATGAATTCAGAAAATCAATTCATCAAACTGATCTAATTGTGTCTAACTCGTCTTCGATCGAGCTCACGTTGGGTTCGTTGAGTTTGATGTTCCCATCACTGTATGATCTAGACATTGGATGGAAGGATGTACGCCCAAGTTGAGATATTTAAGAAAATTGAAAATATTGTTAGATTTGTAGTATAGTCGTGTATCTTTTAAGGGGTTATTAACCATTTTTTAAATGGATAAAATAAGATCATTCTCTCTTCTTTTATAAAGTAAAGGCTCTTCTTTTACAAAACGATAAACTGATGGATCCTAACATCAGCTTCGACTTGCAGTCATGGGTCTGCATGGAAATTCTGCTTGTGTGTTATCGCATTTTTTTTTAATACACACTATGCAGTCAATTTTCGTAAATCTCATGCCAATTTTCTCTTAGATGGTTTCCTACTGCGATGGATGATTTCTAAGTCACTCATTCTAGAAATTGGCCAAATAAATTATTGATCTATTTATTTTGAATAGAAGCAAAACAATGAGAATTTTAATTAAAAAAACACTTTCTTTGAATTGGTTTGACTATTCACCTAAAATGGAGAGATTATAAATCGGGGTTATAAGTAGAAAAAAAGTAGACTATTTAAAATATGAAAAAAGAGGATAAAAAAAAGGCAGCACTTATAGACACTTAGAAAAACCGTCTCTACACACTTGATTCTGAATTTTCGTGATAAATTACCATTACACCTCTGCATTTTTCTCATTCAAACGAACTGCTCAATTCATTTTGGATTCATTTGAATGTAAGTATAAATTTAGTTCATTCGAATCGAATGGCTGAACAGCAACACGGAATACTGTTCTGCTCATTCGTTCGAATGAATGGATGGTTCATTCGAACATTGATGCTACAATATGCATTATTTAAATAATAATTTTTTTAAAAAAAAATTTTAAAGTTACTTTTTAAGCACTGTGTATTTTCAAAATTTCTCAAATTGAATATCCGGATTAATTACGATAACCTGATAAAAATACTTTAAGACTTCAAGGTCTTGTGACACTCTTAAATGCTTAAAACAGAGTATTTTACAAATAAAGGTATCTCTCGGCTGTACCGAAAACACATATGGGAGTGTCAAAAGACCTTAAAGTTTTAAAGTATTTTTATCAATTTATCGTAATTAGTCTTGGTATTCAATTTGAGAAATTTTGGAAATACACGGTGCTTAAAAAATAACTTTAAAGTTTTAAAGGAGATTTTATTATTTAACTAATTCACTATGCATTACTATGGCATTACTGTTATTTTTTAAGCACTGTGTATTTCTAAAAATTTTCAAATTGAATATCAAGACTAATTACGATAACCTGATAAAAATACTTTAAAACTTTAAGGTCTTTTGACACTCCTAAATATGTTTTCGGCACAGATGAGGGAAATCTTTATTTGTAAAGCATTGTATTTTAAGCATTTAGGAGCGTCAAAGGACCTTAAAGTCTTAAAGTATTTTTATCAAGTTATTGTAATTAGTCCAGATATTCAATTTGAAATTTTTTGAAAATATAAAGTATTTAAAAAATAATTTTAAAATTTTAAAAGAAATTTTATTATTTAGATAATATCGTGCATTCTAATTAGCATCTCTTCACTCGTTCTTCATTCGAACGAATGAAGTGTTGTGGCGGTTCGAATGAAGTGTTGTGGCCATTGGTATTACTATTTATTTGAATGAGCGAATAGAACAAACGAATGAACTGTTGTACCCATTTGTATTAATGAATTACTGTTCATTTAAATGAATGTACTGAACAGTAATACGAAATACTGTTCAGTCCATTCAATTCGATTGAACTAAATTTATATTTGTCATTCGTTCGAATGAATTCAAAATGAACTGGACAGTTCGTTTGAATGAATGAGAAAAATGCAGATGTATAATGATAATTTGCCACGAAAATTCATAATCAGATGTGCAGAGACAGTTTTTTCAAGTGTCTGTAAATGCTGGCTAAAAAAAATATGATAGATAATAAGGTCACTAAAGATTTAATTTATGATAATTTATTATAAAATTAAATGAAAAAAAATAGAATTTGAAAAGTCTACCGATATAAATAAGGTTTTGACATTTATTGATTATGACAATTATTAACATACAACTAGGGGTAAGAGAGCAGTATAATTAAAATTTTCGGTGTTCCTGGCCATTTTAAATTTTTGATATTATTTTTATTTAGCTTTATTCGATGCCATATTTTGATGAATTTTGAAAAAAACATTGGATTTATTATTTATGGGTTGGTGTAAAAGCTTTTAGAAAAGTAGACGCAACTTTGTCTAAAGAGGTTCCAGTCTTCTTCCTTTACAGCCTAAAAGCAAGAAAGTCCCGCAAAGGAAATCTGAATAAGATGCCAGGGCCATTCTTGTCTCACATGTTCTCACTGCCAGGCCATTGTGATTTGACAAAAATCACATCATAGCCTTTCTTTTTTGCCTCCACTTCACAACATTTTCATCTCTTCCGTCATTCTGCCCGTAAACGCACGAACGAATCGATCGATTTAACCACAAAAGTGATCAATCGTTCGATAATCGATCTATTCTCGAGCGAGCGGAAGAAGCAGCATTATAGATTGATGGAAGTAATCGATCTATTTATAAACGAAGAAAGCAGCGTAGCAGTGTAATAGATTGATCGCATGATCGTGCGATTGATCTGTTTACCTGGTAAAATAATTATATTATTTAAATAAAAAAATTTCTTTTGAACTTTAAATTTATTTTTTAGACACTGTGTATTTTTAAAATTTCTCAAATTCAATATTCAGATTAATTACGATAACCTAATAAAAATACTTTAAGACTTTAAGGTCTTTTGACACTCCTAAATGCGTTTTCGGCATACCCTAGGGATACTTTTATTTTTAAAATACTGTATTTTAAATATTTAGGAGTGTCAAAAGACTTGAAGTCTTAAAGTATTTTTATCAGGTTATCGTAATTAGTCCAGATATTGAATTTGAGAAATTTTGAAAATACACAGTACTTAAAAAATAACGTTAAAGTTTTATCTTTCCTTGAAAACTTTAAAGTTATTTTTTAGGCACTGTGTATTTTTAAAATTTCTCAAATTTAATATCTGGACTAATTACGATAACCTGATAAAAATACTTTAAGACTTTAAGGTCTTTTGACACTCCTAAATGTGTTTTCGGCACACCCTAGAGATACCTTTATTTTTAAAATACTGTGTTTTAAATATTTAGGAGTATCAAAAGACTTGAAGTTTTAAAGTATTTTTATCAGGTTATCGTAATTAGTCCGGATATTCAATTTGAGAAATTTTGAAAATACACAGTGACTAAAAAATAACTTTAAAGTTTTAAAGGAAAGATAAAACTTTAATATTATTTTTTAAGCACTGTGTATTTTCAAAATTTCTCAAATTAAATATCCGGACTAATTACGATAACCTGATAAAAATACTTTAAAACTTTAAGGTCTTTTAATACTCCTAAATGTGTTTTCGACATACCCTAGAGATACCCTTATTTGTAAAATAATGTGTTTTAAATATTTACGAGTGTCAAAAGACCTTAAAGTCTTAAAGTATTTTTATCAGGTTATCGTAATTAGTCCAGATATTAAATTTGAGGAATTTTGAAAATACACAATGCTTAAAAAATAACTTTAAAGTTTTAAAAGAAATTTTATTATTTAAATAATATAATTATTTTACCATTTATAAACAGATCGATCGCACAATCGTGCGATTGATCTATTACGCTGCTACGCTGCTTTCTTCATTCATAAACAGATCGATCGCTTCATCGTGCGATCGATGTGTAATGCTGCTTTCTTCCGCTCGTTCGGGAATCGATCGATTGATCAGCTTGTGCTTTAATCGATCAATTCCTTCATGCGTGTATGGGCAGAATGGTAATTTTCACTTAAAATCTGAAATTCGGTGTCTGCTGGCAGAAAACGTCGGTGTCTATATGGCCAGCCTTTTTTTAAATGGAATGAGTTATTTTTTTTCTTTTTTATTAGCTGGTCATATAAAAACAGGTAAAATATTAAAAAAGAATGTTCGGAGAACTGATGAATGATCTGATCAATGAATTGATCACTGAATTGATTTGTTATTCTTTATAAAAAGAATAGTCTTATTTAAATAAAATGAAAGTGATCCACTAAATGAATTGTTAAATGAATCAATTTTTGACATTTTTTCTTTAAATACTTTTGATAAAAAAGATAGAAGTAAAATTAAAAATTTAGAAAAACGTGTCTCACAAAAAATATAAGTATTTTTAAGAGCTTAATAGAATCAAATGGTTAGTTTGGACTAAATCAATTTCAAAACTAGTTGGGTATTCAAAATTTATTATAATTTTTACTCATTTTATTTTTTTCTAATTTTGCTAAAATCATCATCATTATTATTATATTATTATTATTATCACTCCTACTACTTCTACTATGGTTATAATCTCAAAAAAATTGCTTCAATAGTTAAATTCCATTAGACTAAAGTACTAAACCATTATGAAAAAAATTGTCACAATCAATAATTTAATTTTAAAACGTTGCTATCTATTTTGTATTTCTTTTTTAACTTTTAGATCATCATGAGTTTATCAAAGTATTGGAAATGAGATCCCTCATATATTCTAGCTTTTAAATCTTTAATATCAAAATAGTAAAACCTGGTTAATGTCAATTAACCTGCTTTTTTAACCTGATAGTACTGCCACTTGATGAATGTCAGAAACTAGAAAAATCAATTGGATCTCGTTAGAAAAACCTGCTTAATGTGGTCAAGTGGGTCTTCTTCCCCATTACAAACGAGGTGCTGGGTTTTGATGGTTCCTGTTTTAGAAACGTAGACGACTTGACTTTGCTTAGAGAGGTTTGAACGCAAATCAGGATCATTAAAGAAGGAGCTACCGACCCGCAGGTGGGTAAAAATAAATAAATAGTAATTAAAAAGAAAGTGGTCAATTCAATGGGACCCACACGTATGTGGATTAGCAGAAGGGTGTAAGGGTCAGTTCAGCTGGAAAGGAGTAACGGCGATTGATCCATTCTTTTGATTAATAATACAAATGGGTGAAATGGGTATATCCAACAGAATCTGAATAAGATGCTCGTCTCCCTCCTGAGAGAGCTTCCAGGCTTCTTCCTTTCCCATATAATCTAGAAAGCAACACCAAAGCAATTAGCAACTTCTTTAGTTTTCCCCCATAGCAGTAAGCAAGTTCTTTAGTCTTCTACCTTTTCCAGTAGTGAGAAAGAGTGAGAGAGAGACTAAAATGGCTGAGGCAGTTGTTTCATTTGTGTTAGCTAGGTGTTCCGAATGGCTAGCACCAGAGATGGTGCAGTGGCTCCATGGCTATGAAGTGAAGAAGAAGGTGAGTTCCCTCCAAGAAAAGCTGGAATGGATAAGTGCCTCCCTCCGAGATGCCGAGAAGAAGGGAGTCTTGAAAAATGAAACAGCCAAAATTTGGCTCAGCAAAATAAGAGACGTTGCTTATGATGCGGAGGATGCCATCGATGACTACATTTACAAGGTCCAGAAAAAGTACTGGCAGAGGCCCTTTCGGTTCTTCGGGAACCCACTTCGTGATGCATCAAAGAAGATTGATGACATATTAGCAAGACTGGATGAAGCTGCCAAGAACAGAGCAATCTTCAGCACTGAAAGTGTGGAAGGAGTTGCTGGTGCAGCTGCTATTGCATCTCCTCCTTCGATATATTCTTCATGGAGAGGGGAGAGAATTCTTCCTTTTGTTGATGAAGTGGATGTAGTGGGCATGGAAGATGATGCTTCTAAAATAGCAATGCAGCTTTTAGCTGAATCACCTCCACGACTTTCTGTGGTTTCAATCGTTGGAATGGGAGGTTTGGGTAAGACTACTCTTGCAAAGAAAGTCTACAATCACAGCGATGTTAGGATGCATTTTGATTGTCACGCGTGGGTGAATGTGACCAGAGACTGGAGAGGGAAAGAGCGTCAGATTCTGATAGAAATAATCAAAGGTGTAGCATCATCGTTGAAATGGGAATTTGAGACGATGAGTGTGGATGAGTTGAGGAAGGAACTTCATAAGCTCTTAGAAGAGAAGAGCTCCTTGGTGGTACTTGACGATGTGTGGGAAAAGCAAGCATGGGATGCTTTAGCTGCTGCCTTTCCTACAAGGACAGCACGAAGCAGAGTGTTGCTCACCACTCGCAAAAAAGATGTAGCACTATATGTTGGAGGCTTTATCCATGAACTAAAGGTTTTAGGTGACGAAGAAAGTTGGATGTTGTTTTGTAAGAAAGCATTCTCAGGAGATGATGGTCATACTTGCCCTCCAAACCTAGAGAGTTGTGGGAGAGAGCTGGTGAAAAAATGTGGGGGACTCCCCCTAGCAATCGTTGTTTTAGGAGGACTTCTAGCAACCAAAGAGAATTGCCCTAGTGAGTGGGAAAGAGTCCATAAAAACATCCATTGGCGACTACTTGAAGGTGAAAGCCAGATTGAAGAAATACTAGCACTAAGCTATTACGATTTACCTTTTCACCTAAAACCTTGTTTCCTCTATTTTTCTGCTTTTCCGGACTGCTCAATGATCCGAGCAAGTGAATTGATCAAATTGTGGGTTGCCGAGGGGTTTATATCAGAGAGAGGAGAAGAATCCATGGAAGATGTTGCAGAGGATTGCCTTAATGAACTTGTCCAGAGAAGTATGGTTCAAGTCGTTGAAAAGAGTAGCTCTGGAGGGTTGAAGACATGTCGCCTCCACGATCTTTTATGGGATCTCTCCCTTTCCAAATCCAAACAAGATAAATTTCTTGAAGTCTATCGGGATTTCGAGCCCACATCACCCACCAAT
The DNA here is from genome assembly GCA_013350335.1 of Chimonanthus salicifolius. Lineage (NCBI taxonomy): Eukaryota > Viridiplantae > Streptophyta > Magnoliopsida > Laurales > Calycanthaceae > Chimonanthus > Chimonanthus salicifolius. The sequence goes on along the minus strand of CM023538.1, from coordinate 64,849,765 downwards.
GCACGTCGACTGGTCATCGTTGATCTTGACTTCGGTAAGTGCATTTCCCTCAATAGGACATCTGCACACCTCCGTTCCTTATTGTGTTTTGATGGAGTTATTAAATCAAAATCGGTTCGTGGATGTTTCAAGTTTCTTAGAGTATTGAGTCTTTACAGAGTAGACATAAGTTCCAAGTCAATTGAAAAAATTGGATTGCTAATCCATCTCAGATATTTGGGGCTAAGAAATGCTGACTTGGATAGCCTTCCCTCTACAATTGGCGACCTTTACAACTTACAGACTCTTGATGTAAGAAACAATCACATCAGAAGCCTACCTAATGGAATTTGGAATTTGAAGAAGTTAAGAAATTTGCGAACAGATTACATGTCTCTTAAGATTCCAAGTAATGTTCCGCTTGACCACTTGAGTAATCTCCGAACACTTACCACTGTAGAACCTGGAAATTGGATGGAAGATGGCTTGGCCAAGTTAAAGAATCTGTCAAAATTGAAGATGAGGGGAAAAGGTCTATTGCAATACTACCACATATTCTCTAAGGTCAACTTGTCCCAGCTCAAATCCTTGAGTCTAGCATCTGATGATGACGGACCATTTACAGCATTGTCATCCTTCTCATGCTGCCGGCATCTATATAGCATGTCTCTGTCTGGACAATTGGAGTTGTCCGATCCACATCAATTCCCACCGAATCTCATGAAGATAATCCTAAAGGCTAGCCAACTAGACCAAAACTCATTTAAAATATTGGAGATGCTGCCAAACCTTCATATTCTTGAATTGAATCATAGATCATATGTGGAGAAGGAAATGGTTTGTTCTGCAGGAGGCTTTCCTCGACTTCAAGTTTTCAGGCTTCACAACATGTACGACCGCTTAGAGAAGTTGATAGTTAATGAAGGTGCAATGCCTGATCTTAAGGAGCTGAATGTTCTTAACTGCTCTTGTTTAAGACTTGAGCTTCCAGAACGACTGCAACACCTAGTCATTCGTAAAGTCAAAATGCCGCCATTACGTTCTCAGGTCGTACTATTCCCATCTTGTTTCCTATAAAACTAAGGCATATAGCTTTTCTAGATAAATTGACAATCATCTTGTTGAGCATTAAAAATCCGATTTTATTGCATCTGTCATTTTTAACGGTAAATTTATATTAAAAACACATTTTTATCACGAGAAACGGTAAATTCCCGTTAAAATCACGAGATTTTAACATTAAATTCCCCTTAAAAATGCTTGGGCGAAATACACATTTTTTTTTTCTAAAATATAATCTGTGTTTTCAAACTCTCGCCATATTATTTGTTTTTTTATATTTTTATTACTATTATTATTATTTTTTTTTAGTTTTTAAATAATATATTTTCTACGAGATTTTTCCGTTAAATTTCCGATAAAAATCAGAGAATTTGAAAATAGCTCACTATTAACAATTACCGTTAATATCCCGAGAACGAGATTTGTGACAATGGTATTGAGCCACGTCTCCAATCTTCTCTATTTTATCCAACTTTTTTTCCATTTCTTCTACACGTAGAAGCGGACTTGACATTTTTTTTGGCTTGCCACTTTAATCTCTCTATTAAAGTGTTGGACTTTGGCAATATTTAGCCCAACCTGACCCCATTTGCTGGTGAAGAATCAGAATTAAAAATAGGATTTCCTAGTCCTAATCAATCAGAGGAACGATTACCTTAAGCTACATGGTTTCCTAACCCTAATCAAACATAAAAGTTTATTGTATTTTTGTATAAGGAGTTCCTAACCCATAATCAAACCCATCACTTCTTCATCAATCTTTTTCTTCTTCTCTTTCCTTCTAAGGGTTTTCTTTTCCACTTAAACTTCTTTAATGTGCCACACTGCCACCTCATTTGCACCATAATCATGCAGTTTCACGGCTTAGAAAACATGGGGATGAACAATTTGTGCCCTATTTGAAATGATTTCTCCTGCACATATTGGTAAAAGAATTGACAAAATATCTCTTATGCTTCTCAATATGCACAGGCAAAGAAATTTTATTCAATTATAAATGGTGCTGTTACGTTAGTATAATGTTATTCCAACTCACGTTTTTTTTTTTTTTTTCAGATTTTCACCCGGCAGAGTCACTGGCTGAATCTTTTCAGGAGTTAGATTTTCATGGGAATGATGACTTTTGAGGTTAGGAATTCATTCGTTAGTTTTATATTATTATGTTAACCTCTCATTTATATTTTTTAAATAAGATAATTTTTAAACTTTTTAATGCAACATTTTCATTTTAAGTAGATGTCAGCCTAAAGATTGTTATGTAAACCATTTTCATCCATAATGGAACAAACAGATATTTAAGAACTGAGTGTAGGTTAGAGTTTTCATCAGATTAAAAAAAAACTTATAAAACATGTAATCATGATATTAATAAAATATGATTATTATAATAGTATACTAAAAGTAATTGATAAAACAAGTTTTTAAATATTTAAATATGCAACCGCCCATTATCACTTATCATGCTTTCATGCTTTTATGATATTAATAGAATATGATGATTATAATATTATACTAAAAGAGAAACTCTCATGATCGAATATTTATTTCAGCTCGTGATTTTAAAGTTTGATCCACAAATTTCATTATTGATATAGTGGCAACTAAATTTCATAAGCAGCTGAATATGTGTATCCTTTCATATAGCTTTGTATTGATTATACTAAAATTGCTAAAATATCAAGAAAAAACAACAATATGATTGTTGATTTCTAACCCCACGAGGGTCTTTTTGAACACTTCTTCTATGTGTTCCAAATACTTTTTGGGTTTGATTTACTTCTCTCCTGACTGACTTTCAGTTCAAGTCCTTGTGCGTTGCGAGGACATGATGAGAAAGGTTTTCGAGGTATCAAAGTTGAAGTGTCTTCTTCGAATGGAAATTTGGAGTCTTTTCATCGTTTGGTTTTCCTCGTTCTGTTTGGTGATTTCTTGGTATACTTCTCTATTTTGTGGTACTTGTCTTTGAGCCACATGACTCAGTTGTATGGATACATGGATCAGACACGTGTGCACTTAGTTATTTAAAATATATTAGTCACCTAGGTTGAATTGCCCGAATAAAAGAGAAATTGGAATCTTAGAGATTACCAGTTCTCTTTCTCAGTTGTTTATAGTAGCAGGTGGACTCGGTTCAAATTTAGTCTTAATTTATGTTTCATTGTTGATGTACTGAGCAACGATGTAATATCCTTTTCTTTTAATGAATGGAAGTAGCATCCATTCATTGCAAGGATAGTATGAAAAAACCTATTTTAACTTATGGGTAATGGATTGGATTGCAGTTTTAGTCTTGGATGTTCTATGTTTGTGCCATTTTTTTTTAGACTAAAGTATTTAGGCATCTTACCTGATTAATCATTGGGATATGGGTAAGCCTCTCAATTTGTGCACGTCAGGTGTAGAAAAATGGAGAGTGACCAGTTTTGTGTTAAGGGATATTTGATCTCAAGACCTCATGTAAACAAAGACGGAAATTTGATCTTAATATGTTCTGGTATTATGATGCAGCGAAGAAGTAAAATGAAATATGAGCAAGATTTTGCGGCGTATTCTTGTACATCCAAAAGGGTGGGAAGAGGTGCAAGTGCTGAATTCCCGCTATTGTTGAGGAAGCCAGTGTAATGGGCATGGAAGATGATTCTTCTGTCCTAGAATGACCCATGCAGCTTTCACTAGTCCTTTGATGGTATGGGAAGTCGGCAAAGCCACTCTTTCTAAGAAAGTCTTTAATGACAGTGTTCAGATTCATTTTGATTGCTTTGCATGGTTGAATGTCTCCCAAAATTATTATGAGGGAAAATGATCAGAAGCATTTTAACAGCAATTGCCAAAAAGAAATTTGAAGAGGAAAATAATGAAATTCTTGTTGTGCCAATACAGCGGAAAAGGACTGCAACAAATCTAACACAGACAAGAAAACACGGGCAACACAGGGAAGAGATTTATTAATTTGAAGAAGGAAGGGGATACAATGGAGGCTCTCACTCATACAATCAAACTCTCGGTTGCCCGAGAGGGGCTACAGTGCCAAACCTAGCCTCCCTGTATCTCACATCTTTTACTCTCTTTTCCCGCTTACACTGTCTCAAAGAAACAACTAAAGAAAGATACAATATATATTGCTTACAACAGATTGGGTCCACTGGGCCCAACTGACAATCTAGGCCCAAATGGGCTTTGAGCCATAAATCCAACAATTCTGCTATCTAGCATGCTTCGTCTATGTCAAAATAGGAAAAATAAAATAGGACAATAATGAAATTCGGTTAATACGAAAAAGAAAGGAATGCTTGCCTGCCGGAACTCCATGTTTCCTTCTCTGTTCTCGGTCTTCTTCTTTCTCTGTCTCTACCCCTGCTGCTAACTTGGGTTTCAGCTTCACCAACATTTCAGATTCCTCATCACCCCTTTCCTGTTAAAACAGCTACAGAATCCGGAGATCGTCCCCGTCAATTTTCTCCTTCTAATCCTCTGGTGCCTCTTTTTTCTAATATATTAATCATTCAAAAAAAAAAACAATTCTCTGCAATATCTTCAATCAGATCTCAGCCTTCCTCTCCTCTAAGTTCTAATATCGTCTTTCAAGAATGCTAAGAATCTGCTTGAGAATCAGGCTTTAAATTTGCTGATTGGAATCCTGCCATTCCTAGGCTTTCCCAGTTCGGTCACAAGCTGGCCCATTTGAGTTAGTTTCCATTTTGTAATGGATTCGCACCCTGATGTCCTCCATGTCAGCAGCTGATTTGTCTTTCATGGGCTCACTAAATTGACAGCATTTGGATTTAATTTCATGGGGCTTTTTAGACCCAACTCGTCTCTGAATCATGCTTAGGCCCCCGCTTTCCTCCGTCGATCCATGCATAAATTCTGAGAGTCAATTCATCAATCTGATCTAATTGGGTCAGCTCGTCTTCGATCGGGCTCACATTGAGTCCGTTGAGTTCGATGTTTGCATCACTGTATGATCTAGATATTGGATGGAAATATGTCCGCCCAAGTTGAGAAATTTAAGAAAATTGAAAATATTATTAGATTTGTAGTATAATTGTGTATCTTTTAAGGGGTTATTAGCCAGTTTTCAATGGATAGAAACAAGGAGCATATAAAATAAGATCATTCTCTCTTCTTTTATAAAACAAAGGCTTTTCATCTTAGAAAAGAATAAAAAAAAAAAAAAAAGACATTTTCCTCTTTGTCAAAAAAACCATGTCCTATAGAGATATCAAAAGGAGGTTTTCCACTTTAAAATAAAACAATGTTTTATTCATTTTCAACAAAAATAAAAGTTTTGATGCAAATTTTTTTTTTAAAAAAAAAAAAACACACAGACTTTTGTACCCGTGGGATGACGTGAATCAAATCCAAGCTTAATCTTTTTACAAGAAATTGATTTCTTTGAAGAAATTGACAAACAACCTCTCAAATAAACTTCTTATGTCTCAAACTATTGAAGATGTCATTTATCTTGATTAGGTGCAGAGATGTAACTTGGGCTAGGTCTAACCTGTCCACAAAAATCAGGTTTCACTTGATCTATCAGGCCGAATCAGAATCCATGTCAGGCCCAGCCTTTGTATATGAAAGCCTACGGTTCGGCCAAATGCCTAAATTTTAGCTACATTTTTACGAGTCTAATTTTTTAATCTATATTTTGTATCAACAGAATTTATAAAACATATAATTTATATTTTATAAAATAATACAAAACGATTTTTATTTTGGACCAAACAAATTAAGTTTAGATAAATCTGCATATGCATTTCAAACTTAAAATTAAGTTTTGATCCTGCAAATACAATTCAGACTGAACTCGAATTTAACTACTTTGAATTAACTCAGACTTGAGTTCAGACTCATTTCCTTCTGGCAGAACTCAAACAAGACCAAAACCTGGCCTAATTATGTGGCATACGTCCAATATTGTCAATAGAGTTATAGAGCTAAAACTCGGATTTGTCAAAATATACAAATACATAACTCAAACCTATTGATTTATCGGATTACATCATGCAAGTATAGTTTAAATCCTACCCAAGTTTCACCTCCAATTGTCAACCTTTACTATAACTGGCCACCCATAATTTATTATAAAATTAAATGAAAAAATAGAATTTGAAAAGTATACCGATATATATAAGGTTTTGACATTTATTGATTATGACAATTATTAACATACAACTAAGAGGTAAGATTAAGAAAGCACTATAATTAAAATTTTCGATGTTCCTGGCCACTTTAAATTTTTGATATTATTTTTATTTAGCTTTATTCGATGCCATATTTTGATGAATTTTGAAAAAAACATGGGTTTCTCTTTAGAAACGTCTGTGTTTTTATTGGTTACTGGAAAAGCTTTTAGAAAAGTAGACTCGACTTTGCCTAAAGAGATTCCAGGCTTCTTCCTTTCCAGCCCAAAAGCAAGAAAGCCTCTGGGAAAGCATTTGCATCTCTTTAGAAAAACCTGGTTATGTTAAAATAAAATAAAAAATTAATTCCCTCCAAGGAAATCTGATTAAGATCCTCTAACAAAATCTGAATAAGATGCTGGCCTCCCTCTTAAGTGTGGCTGAGCACAGTAAGAGACATTGCTGGTAAGAAATTGGAATTTTATGTTTTGTGTTCATGTAAACGATGAATATATATACATACCAACTCTTTAATGACCCTCCTAATTACCCTAATTTCTCTTAATTATACAATAGAAAAATCTCATTTGCTTTTCAAGTGGTTGGTCATTTTGCTTTCTCCATTCAAACGTGGCCCATTTTACTGAGGATCCACGAAAGATTGAGGCTAAGAAAGCTTCCAGCCTTCTTCCTTTCCCATGTAAGCAAGTTTCTTTAGTCTTCTACCTTTTCCAGTAGAGAGAGAGAGTGAGAGAGAGACTAAAATGGCAGAATATACAAGATGGGCTAGGTTACAAGAAAGAGTGAGAGAGAGACTAAAATGGCAGAGGCAGTTGTTTCACTTGTGTTAGATAGGTGTTACGAGTGGTTAGCACCAGAGTTGGTGCAATGGCTCCGTGGCTATGAAGTGAAGAAGAAGGTGAGATCCCTCCAACAAAAGCTGAATTGGATAAGTGCCTCCCTCCGAGATGCCGAGAAGGAAGGATTGAAATCTGAAACAGCCAAAGTTTGGCTCAGCACAATAAGAGACATTGCTTATGATGCGGAGGATGCCATCGATGACTACATTTACAAGGCCCAGAAAAAGTACTGGCAGAGGCCCTATCTGAACCCACTTCGTGATGCATCAAAGAAGATTGATGACATATTAGCAAGACTGGATGAAGCTGCCAAGAACAGAGCAATCTTCAGCACTGAAAGTGTGGAAGGAGTTGCTGGTGCAGCTGCTATTGCATCTCCTCCTTCGATATATTCTTCATGGAGTGGGGAGAGAATTCTTCCTTTTGTTGATGAAGTGGATGTAGTGGCCATGGAAAATGAAGCTTCTAAAATAGCAATGCAGCTTTTAGCTGAAGCACCTCCACGACTTTCTGTGGTTTCAATCGTTGGAATGGGAGGTTTGGGTAAGACTACTCTTGCAAAGAAAGTCTACAATCACAGCGATGTTAGGATGCATTTTGATTGTCGCGCGTGGGTGAATGTGACCAGAGACTGGAGAAGAGGGAAAGATCGTCAGATTCTGATGAAAATAATCAAAAGTGTCGCATCATCATTTTCGGCAGGCAGATTAAACGAGATGAATGTGGATGACTTGAGGACGGAACTTCATAGGATCTTAGAAGACAAAAGCTATTTGGTGGTACTTGATGATGTGTGGCAAAAGCAAGCATGGGATGCTTTAGCTGCTGCATTTCCTACAAGGACAACACGAAGCAGAGTGTTGCTTACCACTCGCAAAAAAGATGTAGCACTATATGCTGGAGGCCTTATCCATGAACTAAAGTTTTTAGGTGAAGAAGAAAGTTGGATGTTGTTTTGTAAGAAAGCATTTCCCCGAGATGATGGCCATACTTGCCCTGCAAACCTAGAGAGTTGTGGGAGAGAGATAGTGAAAAAATGTGGGGGACTCCCCCTAGCTATCATTGTTTTAGGAGGACTTCTAGCAACCAAAGAGAATCGCCCTAGTGAGTGGGAAAGAGTCCACAAAACCATCCATTGGCAACTACTTGAAGGTGAAAGCCAGATTGAAGAAATACTAGCACTAAGCTATTACGATTTACCTTTTCATCTAAAACCTTGTTTCCTCTATTTTTCTGCTTTTCCGGATTACTCAATGATCCGAGCAAGTGAATTGATGAAATTGTGGGTTGCCGAGGGGTTTATATCAGAGAGAGGAGAAGAATCCATGGAAGATGTTGCAGAGGATTGCCTTAATGAACTTGTCCAGAGAAGTATGGTTCAAGTCGTTGAAAAGAGTAGGCTCTGGAGGGTTGAAGACATGTCGCCTCCACGATCTTTTATGGGATCTCTTCCTTTCCAAATCCAAACAAGATAATTTTCTTGAAGTCTATCGGGATATCGAGCCCACATCACCCACCAATGCACGTCGGCTGGTCATCGTTGATCTTGACTTGGGTAAGTGTGTTTCCCTCAATAGGACATCTCCACACCTCCGTTCCTTGTTGTGTTTTGATGGAGTTATCGAATCAAAGTCTGTTCATGGGTGTTTCAAGTTTCTTAGAGTGCTGAGTCTTTATGGAGTAGACATAAGGTCCAAGACAATTGAAAAAATTGGATTGCTAATCCATCTCAGATATTTGGGGCTAAGAAATGGTGACTTGGATAGCCTTCCCTCTACAATTGGCGACCTTTACAACTTACAGACTCTAGATGTAAGAAACAATCGCATCAGAAGCCTACCTGATGGTATTTGGAATTTGAAGAAGTTAAGACATTTGCGAACAGAATACATGTCTATTAAGATTCCAAGTAATGTTCCGCTTGACCACTTGAGTAATCTCCGAACACTTGCAACTGTAGAACCTGGAAATTGGATGGAAGGTGGCTTGGCCAAGTTAAAGAATCTGTCAAAATTGAAGATGAGGGGAAAAGGTCTATTGCAATACTACCACATATTCTCCAAGGTCAACTTGTCCCAGCTCAAATCCTTGAGTCTAGCATCTAATGATGATGGCCCATTTACATCATTGTCATCCTTCTCATGCTGCCGGCATCTATATAGCATGTCTCTGTCTGGACAATTGGAGTTATCCGATCCACATCATTTCTCACCGAATCTGAGGAAGCTAATCCTAATGGCTAGCAAACTAGATCAAAACTCATTAAGAATATTGGAGATGCTGCCAAACCTTCATATTCTTGAATTGAATTGTGGATCGTATGTGGAGAAGGAAATGGTTTGTTCTTCAGGAGGCTTTCCTCGACTTCAAGTTTTCAGGCTTCACCACTTGTACGACTTAGAGAAGTTGATAGTGAATGAAGGTGCAGTGCCTGATCTTAAGGAGCTGAATCTTCTTAACTGTTCTCGTTTAAGACTTGAGCTTCTAGAACGACTCCAACACCTAATTATTCGTAAAGAAGTATATCTTCATCTGAGAGGAGGTCAGTTCCTACTATTCCCATCTTGTTTCCTATAAAACTGAGACATATAGCTTCTCTAGATAAATTGACAATCATTTTCATGGTAGAAATGTCATATACTGGACCAACCTGAAGGAGGGGAATTAGATTAGTCACCTACAAAAAGTGTGATTGAATAATGGCATCTCTAACTTAGAGGATATTATAGTTTAACTTCCTATTTAGCATCCCTGATTGAGGGATTTCAATGTGATTTCTTCTGTATTTATATTTTACTCTTTATTTCATTGATTCCTTATTTATATATACTCATTTTCTCAATTAATACAATGATTATAGTGTATGTTACTTCATATGAGAGGAGACAAATTTAGTCTCCATATCAAATTTGACATGGTATCGAGCCACGTCTCCAGTCTTCTATATTTCATCCTACTTTTTTCCGTTTCTCTCTATACGTAGAAATGGACTCGACATTTTTCTGTCTTGCCATTTGTTGGGTTCGGCTCAAAAGGCCAACAATAACTTGGGCTCAATAGGCCCAAGTCTTCTTGTAAGTCCAAACTTATAAGGGTTATTTCCTCTAGGGTTAGAGGCAAGAGGCAAGAGGCAAGAGGCAAGAGGTGAGAGTTCCTTTCTCAGATTATTTGTGAGATAGAAAGAGGAAGGGATTGTAGCACCTTGATTTATTTTCTTCATAGTGGATTGAGCTAAACACTCCATGGACATAGCCTTCGGGTGTACCACGTAAATCTCTGTATCGCATGGTGTGATTGCATTTTTCGTTTCCAACAATTGGTATTAGAGCTCCGGGTTCGGATTCAGGCAGAAAATCACAAATCGGAGAAGAGGCAAGCACAACAGATCGGCATTAGATCTGGTTCTCTCGGCTGGGTTTTCAGGGACGAACTAGGCAGCAGAGGAAGGAGATCTACAGCGGGTAGCACAAGATCTGAAGGGGGCACAAGCAGTCACCGTGAAAAGGGACCCAGTTCTAGACTCCATTGCAGAGATTTGTGAACAGGATTGGTGGGAGTGAGCTCCCACCAGGTCGAGGGGCTACAAACACATCAACATTCTTCAAGGGTTGGACTTTTTTCACAAGGTGGAGATTGTTGGGTTTGGCTCAAAAGGCCAACACTAAGTTGGGCTCAATAGGCCCAAGTCTTCTTGTAAGCCCAAACTTATAAAGGTTATTTCCTCTAGGGTTAGAGGAAAGAGGTGAGAGTTCCCTTCTCAAATTATTTGTGAGATAGAGAGAGGAATGATTGTGAAGGGATTGTAGCACCCAGATTTATTTTCTTCATAGTAGATTGAGGTAACCGCTCCATGTACAGGGCCGTCTTGACCATTACGCAAGAAAGGCGGTCGCCTTAGGCCCCTGGATGAATGAAGGCCCCTCTCACCGTGGCGCACTATGTATTTCTAAAATTTCTCAAATTGAATATTCGGACTAATTACGATAACTTGATAAAAATACTTTAAGACTTTAAGTTCTTTTGGCACTCTCAAATGTTTAAAACACAGTCTTTTACAAATAAGGGTAACCCTCAGCTGTGTCGAAAACACACTTCTGAAAGTCTAAACAACAAACCGTAAAAACCGTTGAACTCCAAATTCAAAGCTGAATAAATATGTGATATTTAAAATCTTAAATCTTTTAAATAATTGTTTACCAAAAATAGGTGATTTTTTCCCATCCCAAATCCCGTCCCTTCTTCAAAACAAAAAAAATCCAGTTAAACAATCATTTAAAAGATCTAAGTTTTCAAATTTCATATATTTGTTTAGTTTTGAATTTGGAGTTCAACGGGTTTCACGGTTAGTCGTTTGGACTTTCGAAAGTGTATTTTCGGCACAGCCGAGGAATACCCTTTATTTATAACATACTGTGTTTTAAATATTTGGGAGTATCAAAAGACCTTAAAGTCTTAAAGTATTTTTATCAGGTTATCGTAATTAGTCTGGATATTCAATTTGAGAAATTTTGGAAATACATAGTGCTTAAAAAATAATTTTAAAATTTTAAAGGTGATTTTATTATTCAAAACTATAGGAATTATATAGTTTTTTTTAACTAATGCACTATGCATATGTAGACCGCTGTCTGGACAAATGGAATTTATGCATGAACTCCAAGAAGGCCTCATTTAATTTTTTGTCTTAAGCCTCAACTTGTTTCTAGACGGCCCTGTCCATGTATTAAAGTAAATTCCTTCACTTTTCATTGATGTGTTTACAACAATATATTACAAGGATATGTTTTAGAGTTTTGAGTTGTGCAATGATATGAACGGTTAGGATTAAATGGATGGATGAATGAATGGATGAGATGATGACATGGAGGCTATCTAGATGAGATATGCGCATGAATGAGATAAAATAATGCAAAATTCAAATGATGCATGTGTGATAAGGTGATGAGGTGTATGCAATGAACCTAGATGGGATGTGAATCAAATACATGGAGAAAATATTGTGCTAGAATCAAGCAAGGTGGAGATGAAATAGGATCTAGGTGAGGTGGCAAGCTTGGAGAGGAATTAATGGGATTTTCCTAAGGTTGCATGCCCATGAGGCTTCCTAAGATTGTGTGTGTCATGTGATGCAATGCATTAGTGCATGAACACCTAAATTCTAGGATTTAATCAGATGCCTAGGGTTTTAATGAGATGAAACATGAAATGGAGGGCTAGGATTAAATGATCCTAGATCTAATGGCTATGGTGCATGATGGATGACCTAAGTGGATGGATGGATCGATGGTGCATGGATTATCCTAATCTTAAGGTTAATCTATATGATGAATGGTTTGTTCTTCAGGAGGCTTTGCTCGACTTCAAGTTTTCAGGCTTCACTACATGTACCGCTTAGAGAAGTTGATAGTCAATGAAGGTGTAATACCTGATCTTAAATAGTTGCACGTTTGTAATTGCTCTCGTTTAAGACTTGAGCTTCCAGAACAACTGCAACACCTAATTATTCGTAAAAAAGAAGTAGCTTCTCTAGATAAATTGGTAATCATTTTCATGGTAGGAATGTCATATAATGGACCAACCTGAAGGAGGGGAATTAGATTAGTCACTTACAAAAAGTGTGATTGAATAATGACATTTAACTTTGGATATTAGAGTTGTCCTTCCTATAATACCTCGTGCCTATAGAGAAAAAAAGTCTCAAAGCAATGCATTGGAAATTCCTTAATATATAAGTAGTAGTCTTCCTCCTATCACGAGGCCTTTTGACAGCAACAGTGGGTTGGTTCGCCAATTAAAAGTTGTTCGAGCCGTATGTAAGGCTCAGAGTAGACAATATCATGCTAGCGGGACGGGTCGTTACAAATGGTATCAGAGCATAGTTCAACTCTTTACCTGAGAGTGTGGGCTTGGTTGTTGTGTGCACAGAGCCGAGGATGACTCTGACTTTGAGGGGGGTAGATTGTAATACCTCGTGCCTATAAAGAAAAAAAGTCCCACATTGCTAATTGTATTGGAAATTCCCTGGTATATAAGTAGTAGCCTTCCTCCTTCTAGGACGAGGCCTTTTGGGAGCAACAGTAAGTTGGCTCGCCAATTGAAGGCCGTGCGGGCCGTGTGTGAGGCTCAGAGCGGACAATATCATGTTAGCGGGACGGGTCGTTACACTTCCTATTTAAGCATCCCTAATTGATGAATTTCATTATGATTTATTCTGTATTTATATTTTACCCTTTTTATTTCATTGATTCCTTATTTCTATATTCTCATTTTCTCTATTAATACAATGACTTTCGGGTCTCTTACTGTGGTGAATGGAAGTGCATGAATAATAGTCGGAAGAACAAAACACAGAACAATCACACACAAAGACACAAGGATTTACGTGGTTCCCTTTCGGTACGTCAAGGGGTTCAAACCAGATCTACTATGCTCAAAGGCAAAAAATGGCAAAAAAGATACGACCATGTCTATTACAATTTTCCCTCTCTCTATCCTCTATCATTAAAAGAGACATTATATACGGCCCTAATTAGGAGATTAGATCATCTGTAAATAACTGACAATCAAGCTCTACAAATCTAACACTCATTTTATATGAGAGAACGCAAATTTAGTCTCCATATCAAATTTGACATGGTATTGTGCCACGTCTCGGATCTTCTCTATTTTATCCAACTTTTTTTCCATTTCTCTCTACACGAAGAAAGAGACTGGACATTTTTTTGGCTTGCCACTTTAATCTCTCTATTAAAGTGTTGGACTTTGGCAATCTTTAGCCCAACCTGACCCCATTTGCTGGTGAAGAATCAGAATTAAATAGGATTTCCTAGTCCTAATCAATCAGAGGAACGATTACTTTAAGCTACATGGTTTCCTAACCCTAATCAAACATAAAAGTTAATTGTTTTTTTGTATAAGGAGTTCCCAACCCATAATCAAACCCATCACTTCTTCCTCAATCTTTTTCTTCTTCTCTTTCCTTCTAAGGGTTTCCTTTTCCACTTAAACTTCGTCAATTTGCCACACTGCCACCTCATTTGCACCATAATCATGCAGTTTCACAGCTTAGAAAACATGGGGATGAACAATTTGTGCCCTATTTGAAATGATTTCTCGTGCACATATTGGTAAAAAAATTGACAAAATATCTCTTATGCTTCTCAATATGCACCGGCAAAGAAATTTTATTCAATCATAAATGGTGCTGTTACGTTAGTATAATGTTATTCCAACTCACTTTTTTTTTTTCAGGTTTTCTTCCGGCAGAGTCACTGGCTGAATCTTTTCAGGAGTTAGATTTTCATGGGAATGATGACATTTGAGGTTAGAAATCATTCGTTAGTTTTATATGATTATGTTAACCTCTCATTTATATTTTTTAAATAAGATAATTTTTATACTTTTTAATGCAACATTTTCATTTTAAGTAGATGTCAGCCTAAAGATTGTTTTGTAAACCATTTTCATCCATAATGGAACAAATAGATATTTAAGAACTGAGTATAGGTTAGAGTTTTCATCAGATTAAAAAAAAACTTATAAAACATGTAATCATGATATTAATAGAATATGATGATTATAATATTATACTAAAAGAGAAACTCTCATGATCGAATATTTATTTCAGCTCGTGATTTTAAAGTTTGATCCACAAATTTCATTATTGATATAGTGGGAATTAAATTTCATAAGCAGCTGAATATGTGTATCCTTTTATATAGCTTTGTATTGATTATACTAAAATTGCTAAAATATCAAGAAAAAATAACTATGATTGTTGATTTCTAACCCCACGAGGGTCTTTTTGAACACTTATTGTACTGTGTTCCAAATACTTTTTGGGTTTGATTTGCTATTCTCCTGACTGACTTTCAGTTCAAGTCCTTGTGCGTTGTAAGGACATGAGAAAGGTTTGCGAGGTATCAAAGTTGAAGTGTCTTCTTCGAATGGAAATTTGGAGTCTTTTCATCGTTTGGTTTTCCTCGTTCTGTTTGGTGATTTCTTGGTATGCTACTCTATTTTGTGGACTTTCTTTGAGCCACATGACTCAGTTATATGGATACATGGAATCAGACATGAGTGCACTTAGTTATTTAAAATATATTAGTCACCTAGGTTGAATTGCCCGAATAAAAGAGAAATTGGAATCTTGGAGATTACCAGTTCTCTTTCTCAAGTAGTTTGTAGTAGCAGGTGGAGTTGGTTCAAATTTGGTCTTAATTTATGTTTCATTGTTGATGTACTGAGCAACGATGTAATATCCTTTTATTTTAATGAATGTAATAAAAAAAATGAATGGATGTAGTATCCTTTCATTGCAAGGACAATATGCTAAAACCTATTTGAGATTATGGATAATGGATTGGATTGCAGTTTTAGTTTTGGACGTCCTATGTTTGTGCTAATGTTTTTTTTTTTAAGACCTAAGTATTTAGGCGTCTCACCTAACTAAACATTGGGGCATGTGTAAGCTTCTCAATTTGCACACGGCTGGGTACACAATAATGAGGAGTGATCCTTTTCTGTGTTGAGGACGACTTGATCTCAATCCCTCATGCAAAGAAAGACAGACGGGAATTTGGTCTTAGTATGATATGGTACTATGATGCAGCGTAGAAGAAAAATGAAATATTAGCAAGATTTTATGGCGTATTCGTGTACATCCAAAGGGGTGGGAAGAAGTGCAGAGTGCTGATTCATGTTCTTCCTCTTCATGGGGAGGAATAAAGAATTCTCTCTACTGTTGAGGAAGTGAATGTAATTGGCATGGAAGATGATGCTTCTGTCCTAGAATGACCCAAACAGCTTTCTCTAGTTTCCTTTGATGGTATGGGAAGTGTGGGCAAAGCCACTCTTTCTAAGAAAGTCTTTAATGACAGGGATGTTCAGATTCATTTTGATTGCTTTGCAGTTTCCATAAATTATTATGAAGGGAAAATCAAAGACATTCTGGTGAAAATAATCAGAAGCATTTTGACAGCAATTGCCAAAAGAAATTTGAAGAGGAAAATAATGAAATTCTGCTATCTACAATGCTTGAGACATGGAAGAGTAAAATAGGAAAATAATGAAATTCGGCTAAAACGAAAAAGAAAGGAATGTTTGCCTGCCTGAACTCCCTGTTTCCTTCTCTGTTCTCGGGCTTCTTTCTCTGTCTCTATCCCTGCTGCAAACTTGGGTTTCAGCCTCACCAACATTTGATTCCTCATCACCCCTTTTCTCTTAAAACAGCTACAGAATCCAGAGATCGGCCACAAGCAGGCCCATTTGAGTTAGTTTCCATTTTGTAATGGATGTCCTCCATGTCAGCAGCTGATTTGCCTTTCATGGGCTCACAAAATTGAGAGCATTTGGATTTGATTTCATGGACTTTTTAGGCCCAACTCGTCTCTAAATGAGCCCAGATCGAGCACGGATGCAAGTTGGTCATGTCCCTGCCGTAAGCAGGCCCCTGCTTTCCTCTGTCCATCCTGTGCATAAATTCAGAAAATCAATTCATCAATCTGATCTAATTGTGTCAACTCTTCTTAGATCGAGCTCACGTTGGGTTCGTTGAGTTTGATGTTCCCATCACTGTATGATCTAGATATTGGATGGAAGGATGTATGGCCAAGTTGAGAAATTTAAGAAAATTGAAAATATTGTTAGATTTGTAGTATAGTTGTGTATCTTTTAAGGGATTATTAGTCCATTTTTCAATGGATAGAACCAAGGAGCATATAAAATAATATCATTCTCTCTTCTTTTTATAAAACAAAGGCTCTTCTTTTACAAAACGATAAACTGATGGTCTGAATGGAATTTATCTCTTAGATGGGTTGCCTACTATGATGGGTGATTTCTAAGTCGCTCATTCTTAGAACTTGTTCAAATAAATTATTGATCTATTCATTTTGAATAGAAGAAAAACAATGAGAATTTTAATTAAAAAAACACTTTGTTTGAATTGGTTTGACCTATTCACCTTAAGAGACTTGACACAACTTATATAAAATGGATAGATTATAAATCGCCGTCATGAAAAAAAGTAGACTATTTAAAATATGAAAGAAAAGGATAAAAAAAGATATGATAGATATAGGGTCACTAAAGATATAATTTATGATAATTTAGGGTAGACATTTAGACACCTTATTTTTCTATTAGGAGACATCCTTTTTCAAAATTTAGGGTGAAATTATCATTTACCCTTCCGATCTGCATTCAAACAATAAAAGATTTTTTCAAAATCGAAAGAACAAAATGATAATTTCACCATAAATTTCAAAAAAGGGTGTCTCCTAGTAGAAAAGTAGAGTATCTAAATGACCACCCATAATTTATTATAAAATTAAATGAAAAAATAGTTTGAAAAGTCTACCGATATATATATATATATATATATATATATATATATATATATAAGGTTTTGACATTTATTGATTATGACAATTATTAACATACAACTAAGAGGTAAGATTAAGAAAGCACTATAATTAAAATTTTCGGTGTTCCTGGCTATTTTAAATTTTTGATATTATTTTTATTTAGCTTTATTAGATGCCATATTTTGATGAATTTTGAAAAAAAACATTGGTTTCACTTTAGAAACGTCTTGTATTTTTATTGGTTACTGGAAAACCTTTTAGAATAGTAGACTCGACGTTGCCTAAAGAGATTCCAGGCTTCTTCCTTTCCAGCCTAAAAGCAAGAAAGCCTCTGGGAAAAGCATTTGCATCTCTTTAGAAAAACCTGGTTATGTTAAAATAAAATAAAAAATTAATTCCCTCCAAGGAAATCTGATCAAGATCCTCTAATAAAATCTGAATAAGATGCTGGCCTCCCTCTTAAGTGTGGCTGAGCACAGTAAGAGACATTGCTGGTAAGAAATTGGAATTTTATGTTTTGTATTCATGTAAACGATGAATATATATACATACCAACTCTTTAATGACCCTCCTAATTACCCTAATTTCTCTTAATTATACAATAGAAAAATCCCATTTGCTTTTCAAGTGGTTGGTCATTTTGCTTTCTCCATTCAAACGTGGCCCATTTTACTGAGGATCCACGAAAGATAGAGGCTAAGAAAGCTTCCAGCCTTCTTCCTTTCCTATGTAAGCAAGTTCTTTAGTCTTCCACCTTTTCCAGTAGAGAGAAAGAGTGAGAGAGGGACTAAAATGGCAGAGGCAGTTGTTTCATTTGTGTTAGATAGGTGTTACGAATGGTTAGCACCAGAGCTTGGTGCAGTGGCTCCATGGCTATGAAGTGAAGAAGAAGGTGAGGTCCCTCCAACAAAAGCTGGTTTGGATAAGTGCCTCACTCCGAGATGCCGAGAAGGAAGGCTTGAAATCTGAACACTAACTTGTTCTACTAAATTATTGATCTACTTATTTTGAATGGAAACAAAATAATGTGAATTTTGATTACAAAGAACATTCTTGCTAGAAGTGGTTTGACCATTTAGATAAAGGACTTAGAGACAGCTCTATTATATGAAGTGGAAAGATTGCAAATAGCAGGCGTAAAAAAAAGAGTAGCTCATTTAAAATATGAGGAGAAAGGATAAAAAATGATGTCATAAATAGTAGAGTCACTGAAAATATAACTTATGATTGTTTATGATAAGGTTAAATAACAAAGTAGAACTCAAAAAGTCTAAGATAGATACGGTTTTGGCTTTTGTTGATTATGATGATGATTAACGTATAACTAAGAGGTAGAAAAGTACTATCATTAAACCCTTCCCTCACGTGCAACTGTTTCACATGTCTAATATCATTAACAAATAAGGATTTGATACTATTTTTGAGGTAAATCTTACTCTCAAAAGTTAGTCATTAAGAGGAGGATGGATTAAGTGTTATATACATTCACTGATTTTTCAGTCTAGACAATGTGGGACTTTTATCAAGTGATTTTTTATATTATTTTTAATGAATTTATTCAATGTCATATTTCGATAGAATATTGAAAAAGCATTTGGATCTCTTTAGATAAACCTCGTTAATGTGGTCAGTGGGTCTTCTATACCCCACACAAGTGAAGTGCTTTATTTTGATGGGTTCTTGGAATCATAGCTTTATTTGGATGAGGGATAAATTTTATAGGGGTTATCTAGGATTATCTTTAACTAGGGGTTATTCTCAACATTATGAATATCCCTTGTTTAAAAAAAGTTTTCCAAAGAAAAAAAGAGTGATAAAGAATTGATTTTTTAGGCCGCACTTACACACCCCCGGTTTTCCTATCTCTACACACCCGAATTCAGATTTTCATAACAAATTACCATTTTACCTCTGTGTTTCCAATCATTCGAAAGAATGTCCCGTTCATTTTGCCATTCACTCGAATGAATGAGTTGAACAGTAATACAGAATATTGTTCAGCCCCATTCATTCGAATTAATGGGCTTTGTTCATTCGAATAAACATAGTTTCAACTATACATTCGAATGAATGACCCTTATTCATTCGGATGATTGCTACAGTAGTAGTATTATTTAAATAATAAAATTTATGTTTAAAACTTTAAAGTTATTTTTTGAGCAGTGTGTATTTTCAAAATTTCTCAAATTAAATATCTGAACTAATTACGATAATTTGATAAAAATACTTTAAGACTTCAAGATCTTTTGACACTCCTAAATATTTAAAACACAGTATTTTACAAATAAGGGTATTCCTAGGCTGTGTCGAAAACACATTTGGAATTGTCAAAAGACCTTAAAGTCTTAAAATATTTTTATGAGGTTATCGTAATTAGTCTGGATATTCAATTTGAGAAATTTTAGAAATACACAGTGCTTAAAAAATAACTGTCTATATTTTAAAGAATATTTTATTATACATTTGAATGAATGGGTTTCATTCGTTCGAATGAACATAATTTCAAGTATACATTCGAATGAATGTTCGAATGATTGCTACAGTAGTATCATTATTTAAATAATAAATTTTATTTTTAAAACTTTAAAGTTATTTTTTGAGCAGTGTGTATTTTCAAAATTTCTCAAATTAAATATCCGGACTAATTACGATAATCTGATAAAAATACTTTAAGACTTTAAGGTTTTTTGACACTTCCAAATGTGTTTTCGACAAAGCTTGGGGATACACTTATTTGTAAAATACTGTGTTTTAAATATTTAGGAGTGTCAAAAGACCTTAAAGTTTTAAAGTATTTTTATCAGATTATCGTAATTAGTCCGGATATTTAATTTGAGAAATTTTGAAAATACACACTGCTCAAAAAATAACTTAAAATTTTTAAAAATAAAATTTATTATTTAAATAATGATATTACTGTAACAATCATTCGAATGAATGAGGCCCATTCATTCGAACGAATGAAGCCCATTCATTCAAATGTATAATAAAATATTCTTTAAAATATAGACAGTTATTTTTAAGCACTGTGTATTTCTAAAATTTCTCAAATTGAATATCCGGACTAATTACAATAACCTGATAAAAATACTTTAAGACTTCAAGGTCTTTTGACACTTCTAAATATGTTTTCGGCACAGCATAGGGATACCCTTATTTATAAAATACTGTGTTTTAAATATTTAGGAGTGTCAAAAGACCTTAAAGTTTTAAAGTATTTTTATCAGATTATCGTAATTACTCCGGATATTTAATTTGAAATTTTTTGAAAATACACACTGCTCAAGAAATAACTTTAAAATTTTAAAAATAAAATTTATTATTTAAATAATGCTACTACTATAGCAATCATTTGAATGAATGAGGCGAATGTATACTTGAAATTATGTTCATTCGAATGAATGAAGCTCATTCATTCAAATGTATAATAAAATATTTTTTAAAATATAGACAATTATTTTTTAAGCACTGTGTATTTCTAAAAATTTTCAAATTGAATATCCAGACTAATTACGACAACCTCATAAAAATACTTTAAAACTTAAAGGTCTTTTGACACTTCCAAATATATTTTCGACACAACTCAGGGATACCCTTATTTGTAAAATAAGGTATTTTAAATATTTAGGAGTGCCAAACGACCTTGACGTTTTAAAGTATTTTTATCAGATTATTGTAATTAGTCTGGATATTTAATTTGAGAAATTTTAAAAATACACACTGCTCAAAATTAACTTTCAAGTTTTAAAAATAAATTTTATTATTTAAATAATACTACTGTAGCAGTCATTCGAATGAAAACTATGTTCATTCGAATGTATAGTTGAAACTATGTTCATTCAAATGAATGAACTCATTCGTTTGAATGAACTGACAAAATAAATTGAACATTCATTCGAATGATTAAAAAAAAAATAAAAGAGTAAAATGATAATTTACCATAAAAATTCATATTTAAATAGGTAGAAGCAGAAAATCCGGATATATCTAGGTGCGTCCATTTTTTATCTCTTCTCTTAATTACCAAATCCCTCATCCACAAGCGACCATAGACTTGACTTTGCCTAGAAAGTTCCAGTCTTTTTCCTTTTTTGTCCTTTCCAACCTAAGGGCGACAAAGCCTTCAGGATAGGGAGAGGGAGAGGGAGGGGGAGGGGGAGGGGGAGGGGGGAAGCTCTTTGTCTTCAACCTTTCCACCTTACTGAAACCTGAAATAAGAGATGTTATGAATGGACAAAACCAGACTTTATTGGCAATGAGACATTGCTGTAAGAAATTGGAATTCTATGTTTCGCATTCACATGAACCATAGATATATACACAAAAGCATTTTACTCACTGACTTAATTACACTAATTTCTCTCAATTATAAATAGAAAAATCCCCAAAATATTTCCCCAATTTTCTAAATTACACAACAACAAAAAAATCTCCAAATTTCTCAATTATACAACAGAAAAATCTCCAAAATCTTTCCTCAAATTTCCCTTTTACAGCTAGGAAATATACATATTCTAACATTGCTTGATTTCTATTTATTTCCAAATAAAAAATAACAAAGAATTTATGTGGAAGTTATTTTTTCTTTAGAATGCAAACTCTAAAAAATCATAAATTACAAATGTCAAACTTAGAACTGTTCACTTAATTATAAAAATATTTAAGATCAGAATAGAAGAAGAAGAAAAAAAAATAATGAAAAGGAAATGAAAAAGAAATATGGAGATGCATGAAAAAGATAAAAGGGCAGAAATGGCAGAAAAGTATTATGCAAAACAAGAAAAGAGAGGAAAGAACTTGAGCAAATAAGCAGTCTTTAATTAAAAAAAATCTAATATCATCCAACTGATTTTTTTAATTTTAATTTATGTTATTAAAAAACCAACCATGTTAATAAAAGACAGATGATGGGCTTAAGTACATTAAACTTTAGCTTTAAGCTTTTAATCACTTGATTCTTAATAGTTAAATCATTAGACGTCTTTAAAAAATGTTAAGAACGCAGGTGATTTCGATTATTAAAATCAAGTGGATAAAAATTGAGCTTGCAAATTAAATTCAATCTGACTATCAACTCTAGTTTTAATTTGTATGATTATTTTACTATATTTAAAAAATAAAAAACAAAATGAATTATATGTGTCCCCACATCCAAAAAAGCTTTTATGCATTTAACTTGAATGAGTATCTAACTTGGTGTACCCTATGAGTATTGGATATTACCTGTGAAGGGTTTTACACTGAGTTTTCTATAATTTCTCACACGTAAATTTTTTTTTAAAAAAAAAAAAACATTCCATTGGAACTAAACGGGTGTTTCAAATACACTCACCAGACAATTTCCATAAATTCCATGCGAATTTTCTCTTAGATGGGTGATTTCTAAGTCACTCATTCTAGAATTTGTTCAAATAAACTATTGATCTATTTATTTTTAATAAAAGCAAAACTGCAAAACAATGAGAATTTTGATTAAAAAAACACTTTATTTAAAGTGGTTTGACCATGCGCCCTAAAAGACTTGGCATAGGTTATATAAAATGGAGAGATTATAAATTACAGTCATAAAAAGAAAAAAATAGGATATTCAAAATATGAAAAGAGATGATAAAAAGAGAACATGATAGATAGTAAGATCATCAAAGATATAATTTATTATAGAATTAAATGAAAAAAATAGAATTTGAAAATTCTACACATATAAATAGGTTTTTGACAGATTATGACAATTATTAACATACAACTAAGAAGTTAAAAAACCTGGTTAATGTCATCTGGTGGGATTTCTTCCCCATTACAAACGAGGTGCTGGGTTTTGACGGGTCCTGGAGAAGCTTTTAGAAACGTAGACTTGACTTTGCTTAGAGAGATTTAATGCAAATCAAGACCATTAAAGAATGCGAATAATAATAATAATAATATTATTATTATTATTACTGAAAGAAAGTGGTCAATTCAATGTACGTACACGTATGTGGATTTGGGATTTTTTTTTTTACCGTTTTTAAATGAATTTACTGACCTCCATTTAAAAAAAAAAAAAATATTTCAGTTCAGTGGAAAGGAGGGATGGAGATGAATTCATTGATTGATTAAAGAAAGGGTAAAAGGTCTTGGGATTCGGAAAAGGTTGTGGGCTAGAAAGCTGCGCCATAGCAATAGCAAGATCTTTAGTCTTCTTCTACTCTGCTCCGTAGCAATAAGAAAGTTCTTTAATCTTCGGCCTTTTTCAGAAGAGAGAGAGAGAGAGAGAAAAATGGCAGAAGCAGTAGTTTCATTTGTGTTAGCTAGGTGTTACGAATGGCTAGCACCAGAGATGGTGCAGTGGCTCTATGGCTATGAAGTGAAGAAGAAAGTGAGGTCCCTCAAACAAAAGCTGGATTGGATAAGTGCCTCCCTCCGAGATGCCGAGAAGAAGGGAGGCTTGAAAACTGAAACAGCCAAATTTTGGCTCAGCACAATAAGAGACGTTGCTTATGATGCGGAGGATGCCATCGATGACTACATTTACAAGGCCCAGAAAAAGTACTGGCAGAGGCCCTTTCGGTTCTTCGGGAACCCACTTCGTGATGCATCAAAGAAGATTGATGACATATTAGCAAGACTGGATGAAGCTGCCAAGAACAGAGCAATCTTCAGCACTGAAAGTGTGGAAGGAGTTGCTGGTGGAGCTGCTATTGCATCTCGTCCTTCGATATATTCTTCATGGAGAGGGGAGAGAATTCTTCCTTTTGTTGATGAAGTGGATGTAGTGGGCATGGAAGATGAAGCTTCTACACTAGCAATGCAGCTTTTAGCTGAAGCACCTGGACGACTTCCTGTGGTTTCAATTGTTGGAATGGGAGGTTTGGGTAAGACTACTCTTGCCAAGAAAATCTACGATCACAGTGATGTTAGGATGCATTTTGATCGTCGAGTGTGGGTGAATGTGACCCGAGACTGGAGAAGAGAGAAAGAGCGTGAGATTCTGATAGAAATAATCGAAAGTGTAGCATCATCGGTGAAAGGGGGATTGGAGTCGATGTGTGTGGGTAAATTGAGGTGGAAACTACATAGGCTCTTAGAAAAGAAGAGCTGCTTGTTGGTACTTGATGATGTGTGGGAAAAGCAAGCATGGGATGCTTTAGCTGCTGCCTTTCCTGCAAGGACAACGCGGAGCAGAGTGTTGCTCACCACTCGCAAAAAAGATGTAGCACATGTTGGAGGCTTTATCCATGAACTAAAGTTTTTAGGTGAAGAAGAAAGTTGGATGTTGTTTTGTAAGAAAGCATTTCCCAGAGATGTTGGCCATACTTGCCCTCCAAACCTAGAGAGTTGTGGGAGAGAGATAGTGAAAAAATGTGGGGGACTCCCCCTAGCTATCATTGTTTTAGGAGGACTTCTAGCAACCAAAGAGAATCGGCCCAGTGAGTGGGAAAGAGTCCATAAAACCATCCATTGGCAACTACTTGAAGGTGAAAGACAGATTGAAGAAATACTAGCACTGAGCTATTACGATTTACCTTTTCACCTAAAACCTTGTTTCCTCTATTTTTCTGCTTTCCCGGACTTCTCAATGATCCGAGCAAGTGAATTGATGAAATTGTGGGTTGCCGAGGGGTTTATATCAGAGAGAGGAGAAGAATCTATGGAAGATGTTGCAGAGGATTGCCTTAATGAACTTGTCCAGAGAAGTATGGTTCAAGTCGTTGAAAAGAGTAGCTCTGGAGGGTTGAAGACATGTCGCCTCCACGATCTTTTATGGGATCTCTCCCTTTCCAAATCCAAACAAGATAAATTTCTTGAAGTCTATCGGGATGTCGAGCCCACATCACCCACCAATGCACGTCGACTGGTCATCGTTGATCTTGACTTCGGTAAGTGCATTTCCCTCAATTGGAAATCTGCACACCTCCGTTCTTTGTTGTGTTTTGATGGAGTTATTAAATCAAAATCGGTTCGTGGATGTTTCAAGTTTCTTAGAGTATTAACTCTTCACGGAGTAGACATAAGGTCCAAGTCAATTGAAAAAATTGGATTGCTAATCCATCTCAGATATTTGGGACTAAGAAATGCTGGCTTGGATAGCCTTCCCTCTACAATTGGCAACCTCTACAACTTACAAACTCTAGATGTAAGAAACAATTGCATCGACGTCCTACCTGATGGTATTTGGAATTTGAAGAAGTTAAGACATTTGCGAACAGAATACATGTCTATTAAGATTCCAAGTAATGTTCCACTTGACCACTTGAGTAATCTCCAAACACTTGCCACTGTAGAACCTGGAAAATGGATGGAAGATGGCTTTGCCAATGTTAAAGAATCTGTCAAAATTGAAGATGAGGGGAAAAGGTCTATTGCAATACTGCCATATATTCTCCAAGGTCAACTTGTCCCAGCTCAAATCCTTGAGTCTAGCATCTGATGATGATGGCCCATTTACAGCATTGTCATCCTTCTCATGCTGCCGGCATCTGTATAGCATGTCTCTGTCTGGACAATTGGAGTTGTCCGATCCACATCATTTCTCACCGAATCTCAGGAAGCTAATCCTAAAGGCTACCAACCTGGATCAAAACTCATTAAGAATATTGGAGATGCTGCCAAACCTTCATATTCTTGAATTGAATCGTAGATCATATGTGGAGAAGGAAATGGTTTGTTCTGCAGGAGGCTTTCCTCGACTTCAAGTTCTCAGGCTTCACAACATGTACGACCGCTTAGAGAAGTTGATAGTTAATGAAGGTGCAATGCCTGATCTTAAGGAGCTGAATGTTCTTAACTGCTCTTGTTTAACAGTTATGCGTCCCGAACGGCTGCAACACCTCCCAATTATTCGTGAAGATGTTCAATACGCTGAAGTTAACATGTTTCTGGGTTAGTTCCTAATTTTCCCATTTTGTTTCCTTTGAAACTGAGACATATCTTCTGTAGATAAATTGATAAAACCATTTTCCTAGTAGGAATGTCATATATTAGACCTAGCTGAAAGAGGGGGAGTAGATTAGTCACCTACAAAAAGCAAGTGTGACTGAATGATGCCAATCTTAGGATGATTAATATGATCATTGCCTGAATCTTTGCTGTTCAATCATCCATTTATAATTCCTCGCAGTCTCTCTTTCTCTCCATTTACAGATCAAAGAAACCTCAAGAGAAAGAGACCTTATATACTGCTGGGCTTACAATAAACACAGGCCTAGCCCAATAAAGGGCTTTTGCTCCAAAACCCAACAATAACAGCTTTTGGCCTTAGTCGATACACAGTTTCATTTGAATTCCTTGTAAGTAAAACGTATGTGGTCCCTACCTCTCAAACAAATAAAAGTTATCCCTTGTTTAAAAAGTACACTAATTAAAAGATCCAAACATATCATTTTTGTTTGAGGTATTATACTCCACTCGGAAAACATAGAACTCAAAGCGCTAATCACAACATTAGATTGGATAAATGATTATGTATAGATGGTATTTAACATAAGATTTTCCCAACAGTAGATGGGATATCATTTTTGTTTAATAGGATGGCTTGGCCCAAGATTTTTAACATAAGATTTTCCCAATACTCTGGAAACAGATCCATGGGTTAGATTCAGCTCAATACCAGGTCTGGTAATTCAAAGTGCTGGACTTTGACAATCTTTGGCCCAATCTAAACTTGTGCCCCCATTTACTGGTGAAGAATCAGAGTAAAATAGGATTTCCTAATCCTAATCAATCAGAGGATCGATTACCTTAAGCTACATGGTTTCATTACCCTAATCAAACACAAAATTTTATTGTATTTTAAACTTCTTTAAAAGTTCTCTTTCTTTTAAGGGTTTTCTTTTTGCACTTAAACTGCTTTAATGTGCCACACTGCCACCTCATTTGCACCATAGTCATGCAGTTTTACAGCTTAGAAAACATGGGGATGAACAATTTGTGCCCTATTTGACTGACACTTGTGTCGGTGGGTCCAACAGATGACAGCTTTTCATCGGTGCGACCTACCCGGGGCTGAGTATTGAGGCATGTCGCACGTCGTCGGTCCGACTAACGGGATCCGTCGGTGCGGTCCACACATAACTTAAGTTGGGGTATTTCTTGAGGAAAATCCCATTTTTCACCCCCTCTCTTTCCTCAGTTGTGCAAATCCTCTCCCTCAAGCTCTAGACTTGTTCCTATACCCTCCCCCTTCCTCCCAAACCCCTTCTTGCATTGTTGAGTTGGTTTTGGGTTTGAGAACCCTTTCAGGGGTGATGCTTGGGGGGAATAGTTTGAATTTGAACCTTGAGCTGGGTTAGTGGAGATTTTTGGGGAAATTTCTCACAGTTTAAGTTGTCTAACTCAATTATAGGGCCAAGACTTGAGAAAAATTGAGGGTTTTACTTATTGTTAGAAATTATACTTTCTAGATGATTTTGATCATTAATTTGATTGTGGATATCTTGTGTGTGGTGTTGGGGCAGCTGTTCCTAGTCCAAAGCCGCCACCAATACCCCGTGGGGATCGACAACGCACCTGCTAAATCTCTAGGTGAGGAATTCTACCTTAATTCTGGAATTTATTGAAATTGATTATACTTCAAGTGTGTATTTATACTTCAAGTATGTATGCTCACTGAATTTGATTGTAATTATGCCATGTGTATGTTGTGGGATGAAATTAAACTTAGTTGGTTGAACTTGTTAATTGGGATAGTATGATGAAGTTATGGATGGAAATGAGTAAGTGAAACGAGGAGTCCTAGTACTTCCCATAAATTGTGAATGTAAGAATGAAGTCACCATTGGATGGAGGTGGTGGGATGCTCCAGATGCATTGGGTCACTAGTCTGGGTTGGGAATGGCCATGAAGGTGGGAGTAGTGGCGGGACTCGTAAGCATGAACTAGAGAAATGGGTTCCACGCTAGGGTCACCGACATGGACTAGTAATGTCCATGACACGGAATGTGGTGGGGGGACTCAGATGCATGAGTGACATGTTGAGGTCCCCTCCGCCATCTGTAGTGGGATCATGGGAGAGACAGGAGTAGTTGAAAGACGTAAATGAATATCACCAATGACGTTGTACAATGTGAAATATTATTAATACTATGTTTTTCATTGTATACCTTGCTGCCTATTATGATATTGCCGTGTTCATACTAACCCCTCATAGATGCAGAAGAAGCAGTGGAGACGGGTCCTGAGGACCCATAGACGAAGGTAGAAAGTCGGTGCCCAGAAGCCTGTTTGTATTTTGTCAACCTACTATGGATTGTTGTTCATATGGCTTGTAATGTGTTTACGAAAACATAATCATGTACTTAAGTGGTAAACCTTGATTATAATGTTCGATAACTCCTTGTTGGTTTTTAGCTTATGTGTTGATCTAATGTCTATAAAAAAAATAGTCATGTGCCAGAGTGGGCCGTGACAAGATCTTTTCTCAGACCTTACCTCTGCACCATTGCAACAGAGAGAAGCGCTTCTCCATCCATGCTATGTTAGTGCATTCCACTACTTTTCTTTGATCACATTCTGCCATTTGAAATTGGAGCATGTTCTTCTTTTTGCAATTGATTGGTCATTTTCTTTTTAATTTCCTTCTTCCATGTCTTACATTCTATTGCCATTTTTCATGAACCTTGATCAAAGATCAAAACCCAAAATATTCATCTTAGAATCATTCCTCAGTTGCCAATCAATTCTTTAATTCAATCCCGTCAACATCTGAAAGTACCAACCAAATGCATTTCAACCCATAACATGTAAATCTTAACTAATCGGTCACAGGCAGAATAAACAATCTTATTTCCACCTAGTCTCTTTTAGTCCCATCAGTTAACCATCTTCTTGATAATACTTTATTATGATTATGATAAGAAAAATGATAGTCTTTAGCGACTATGCAGTTGCATATTTCACTTCATATAACGCCAAGACCTTAGTCGGTATAGAATTTCATGTGAATTCCTTGTTAGGTTATGTGGAGCCTGATTATTAGATATGTTCTGTCGATTTGGTCATGGACAAACGTGTGTAAACCCTAACTAAAGTAGTATATAATGTCTTTTTTTTTCGTGAGAGAGAGAGCCAAAATTATAACAGGGGTCACGACCGTCTCTTCTTCGTTTTTTGCCTTTGAGTATAGTAGATCTGGTTTTAAACCTTGTAGACGTAGTGAAAGAAAACTACATAAATCTTTGTGCCTTTGTATGTGATTGATCTATTGATTGTTCTTTCGTTTATTGCTTGTGTGAGCTTATATTCCCAATATTCCTTGTATGTAAAACTTATGTCATCCCTTCCTCAAGGAAATAAATAATTAAATCTTTTCCCTTTGTTTAAAAACTACTCTAATTGAAAGATCCAAACATATCATATTTGTTTGATGTCTTATATTGATTGATCATGGAGTGTTAGCAATCGAAAAAGATAGAACTCAAAAAGAAGTAGATGAGATAAAATGATTATATATCAATAACGTTAAAGATGTTCTATTATACCGGTCGATATTGTTCTTATTCTTATTGAATAGGATGGCTTGATAGGTCAGGCATGGTGGATGCTCTATAACTATAATCCAGCCAAATAGCTTGGCTTGGCTTGGCTTGGCTTGGCTCGGCTCAACATATTTAACATAAGATTTTCTTAATACTCTAGAAATGAAACTCGTGGGTTAGACTCGTTAAGATATGTTAATTTAGGTTAATAAGATTATGTTTGACTTGATTTAATTATAATAAATTGTGAAAGAGATTAGGGATATCTCTCAATTAAAAAAAAGGTAGTGATCCTCCCATAAGCATTTTGTGTAACTCTACACGAATTTTATTGTATTGCCCATTTTATCCTTCGAATCGGCTCACCGGATCACTAAATGGATCACTAACCTTTTCACTGCGATATAAATCGACTCACTGACCGGCTCACTGAAATTTAATCTAAGTGACACTGTTTTTCCATACAGAACAGCATATCGGATCGCTGAAATCGGCTCACTGACTGAATCACTATTTTTTTTTAAAATATATCGTACGACAGTGGAAGAGTAAAATAAGCAATACCCTAAATTCCGTGTCTCGTATTCCCAGATCGTTACCCTTAAAAAATTAGAATTCTAAGAATTTTCAACTATCTTTTGAAATTATCTTTTATACTCTATTTATTTGATTTCCACTAAGTGAAATAATATAGAAAAAATATTATAATGATTTTATTTTCTCCCATTTTCTAACGTGGATCAGCCAGATTGCTTGATCCTTTCTTGTCTTCTCCTCCTCTAAGTTCTCTGTGGGCCCTACCTTTGAGTTCGATGAGCACGTCTTCTTATGGACCAACTGTTGGGATTTCCCATCAGTGATGCTGATTTTTGCCATTTTTTTCCTCTCTGATGTTGAGTCACTCGTACCCGAACAGGAACCATGGTTAAATCAGTGCCCAACCCATGAATACATTTAGTTTTATTATTATTTTAAATTGTGTTCTCCGTGTCTTATGAGTGTTGCCTCCACTGTTGGTTCGAATGTTAGTCATCATGCATTATTGCTTTCCTGTGGGTTAGTTTGATGGTCAATTTCACAAGTGGAAGATTTTAGGATCAAGTCCTCATAACACGAAAAGAGCCAATCCCATTAGTTTTATACTGAATCAATCAGGTGAAATGCCTAACAAATTTCAGGTGAAAAGGTTGAATGTCTTCATCTTCGATATATATATATATATTTCCCATTCATTGAAATAATACAGAAAAAATATTATACTGATTTTATTGCTCTTCTCATTCTCAAACAAGATTCAGCTCGATACTAGGTCTGACAATTATTTTGCTTTCTCTTTTTACCTCTAATTTCATTATTGATAAATTAAAAAGTAAAAAGAGCAAAATTTAAGTCAACCAACCAACATTCTTGGAGGCATTGCAAAACATATTGACAAAAAAATTTGTTGGGCAAATGATAAAGATTGAATCCTAATGCTAAAAAATATCTTGAAAATAAAATTGTTTTAAAAAGAAGCAAATTGCAGAGTGTAGGTTAGAGTTTTCATCAGATTAAAAAAAATGAGCCACACAGACACTTGGGTTTTCTTTCCCTACACACCCTTTTTCGAAATTTTGTATGAAATTACTGTTTTGCCCTTCCACTTAATTCTTCTACCGACCAAACCGCCGAAGGAAGAATTCCTTCGGACGTGCGATTGACCGAATACATAGAAGAGGGAAAAAATTGGTGGGCCCCACCGTTGGCCGAAACCCAAGGTCTTCCTTAGCCATAGATAGGTGGGCCAAGGGCGATCATGGTCGTGTCGATCCTAGGGGCAGAAGTACAGGATCAACTTGGATCTAAGAAAAAAACCCACAAAATTGATTTTCGGACGGCCCAAGAAGCAATCGAAGAAACTGGCCAGAGGAGGGTCCCATGTGATTTAGATTAGAGATCTGATAGTACAGATGGATAGACCATTAAAAATGTGATACCCTATCCCTCCCTCTCTTGAAGTCCCACATCGGTGGGAGAGAAAGGAGGGAGTGGGTTTATTAGAAAGCCACCCATGTGTAACTTAGTGTGAGGCCTTTTGGGCCAGGCCAGGTGGGCCTGGGCCCAAATGGAAAACCTTGCAGGGCTCGCTGGTGTGTGAGGCCCAGAGCGGACAATATCACACTGAGTCAAGCCCTAAGCCCTGTATTCGGGTCGGGTCGTTACAAATGGTATCAGAGCTAAGGTTCTACACTGGACTGTATGGGCTTTCCTCTTACCCTGCAGTTGTTGAGCTGGACAGGATCGAGTCGGAGACGGCTCGAGACTTTAGGGGGGGTGATTGTGATACCCTATCCCTCCCTCTCTTGAAGTCCCACATCGGTGGGAGAGACAGGAGGGAGTGAGTTTATTAGAAAGCTACCCATGTGTAACTTAGTGTAAGGCCTTTTGGGCCAGGCCAGGTGGGCCTAGGCCCAAATGCAAAACCGTACGGACTCGCTGGTGTGCGAGGCCCAGAGTGGACAATATCACACTGAGTCAAGCCCTAAGCCCTATATTCGGGTCGGGTCGTTACAAAAAAACGGAATGGATATGGTAGGTCCCACTAGCAGAAACTTTGCCGATCACCTGATCCAGATCTTCTTCTCGACCTAAAACATTAAACTGATGGAAGTCCAACATCAGCTTCATCTTGCAGTCATGGGCTTCCATGCAAATTCTGCTTCTGTATCATCTCATCTTCTTTCTACATGGTTTACACTTTTACTGATGAAAAATCATTCCCATTGAGTTCATTTTTCTATTCAACCTTATCACAAATTATATCGGGTCACTTTACTATCTAATGTCTTTATTAGTTCATATGGATGTAGCTCAATTGGTTAACCTCTCGCCTCATAGCCTAACTTGGTGTACTTTAAAGGCAGTAGGTATCACCTGTGGAGAGTTTTATGCCGAATTTCCCGTGGTTTCCTAACTGTAAATTAAAAAAAAAACATTCCCATTGGGACCAAGCGGGCGTTTCGAATACACTCTCCAGTCAATTTCCATAAATTCCAGTCAATTTTCTCTTGGATGGGTGATTTCTAAGGACTCATTCTAGAACTTGTTCAAATAAATTATTGATCTATTTATTTTGAATAAAAGCAAAACTGCAAAATGATGAGAATGTTGATTAAAAAAACACTTTGTTTAAAGTGGTTTGACCATTCACCCTAAAAGACTTGGCATAGCTTATATAAAATGGAGAGATTATAAATGGCAGTCATAAGAAGAAAAAAAATAGACTATTTAAAATATGAAAAGAGATGATAAAAAAAGGACATGATAGATATTAAGATCATCAAAGATATAATTTATGATAATTTATTATAGAATTAAATGAAAAAAAATAGAATTTGAAAATTCTACACATATAAATAGGTTTTTGACAGATTATGACAATTATTAACATACAACTAAGAAGTAAAAAACCGGGCTAAAACCCATAGCTTTTAGAAACGTAGACTTGACTTTGCTTAGAGAGGTTTGATGCAAATCAGGATCAGTAAAGAAAGAGCTACCCATAGGTGGGTAAAAATAAATTAAAAATAAAAAATAATATTAAAGAAAGAAACTGAGTATAGAACTAAACGGGAATGGTCTTTTTGTATTGAGGAAGGCTTAATTTCAAGGCCTCCTACAAATAATGGTGGGAATTGACCATCACGGGTTTATATATATATATATATATATGTGGATTTGGAGAAGGGTGTGAGGGAAATGTAACAAATATCGTCTCGGCAAAATAATTTTTGCCTGTTAAAAAATCGAGTTTATCGCATTTGCCATTTTAACGGGCGAGAAACGACAAATTTTAATTAAAATCGTGAGATTTTACCGTTAAAAATGCTTCGACCAAATATATTTTTTTTATTTCTAAAATATCATCTATATTTCAAACTCCGACTACATTATTATTATTATTATTATTATTATTTTTATTTCTGAAATATCATCTATATTTTCAAACTCCATCTATATTTTTATTATTATTATTTTTAAATATTGTATTTTTTACAAAAAAATTCTATGAAATTTTTGATAAAATACAATTTTTTTAAAATATCCTACTATTAACAATTGTCTCTAATATTTCAAGAAGGAAATTTATGACAATTACCGATGGGTCACTTGAGATTGAAAGGAGTGTTTGTCATGACTCATGGGAAAACTGGCAGGGTCTGAATATCGGCCGATTTGACGATATTTCGGATGCATCATATCGGTTGATATCGACCGTCTTTGTGAAAAAAGAAAATAAAGAGAGAGAAAAATATCGGCCGATAATGAGATATCGGTCGATATATCGTATTGGCCGAGACCGTTTTTTCGACCCCCATGGAGAAGGGTCGATGAGAATGGGTTCCATTGCTGCACCATATCAATCAGCAAGTTCTTGAGCCTTCTCCCATAGCAGTAAGCAAGTTCTTGAGTCTTCGAGTGTAGTATCTTTTCTCATAAATTATTATTGATAAGTTCTGATATTAATAAGAAAATATTAATAATATGTATCATTTATATAAAGTTCGTTCGTATTGATTTAGAGAATCTATTAATAAAATTTTAATACATTATATGCAAAAATGATCTTTAAAAAATTAAAAAATTCGGCATTGGACAACTATTTTAAGAGTGAGGAAGTATGATTTAACACAAATTTGATGATCCGATTCGAATCAGTCAGTGAAGAATGAATAATCTTTTCTTGTGTGAAAATGTGTTAATTCCTTGGTAAAAAAAGTGGAGAAATGAATCCCACCTGAAATTTCCCCGGAAACCATACATGGAATCTACACGGATTGGGGAGGACACAACAGCAATAGAAATGAACTTTCCAACTTTTCCAACCCAATGAAATACCAACCCAAATAAGAGCTTGAATACTCTTAAATCTTAATAATTTTCTGATCAATTAATCTCCGTTCACTGTATTACTAAATATTAAGGCTAGCCATTTTAATACGGATAAAATTTGTTAGGAGACAACGTGATGGAGTGAAATTCTCATTTTATCTCTGTCGGTATACTGGTCATCAAGTATCGGTTTACCGATAACACGCCGCTCTACATATATATATTCTACCAGTACTTGATGAACAGTGCACCGATAAGGGTAAAATGGAAATTTCACTCTATTCTATATCTCCTAACAAATTTTACCCGTGTTATGATGGGCGTCAGTGTAAATATTAATTAATGATTTATTTTACCATTATAAATCGCACTAATAAGAAGAAAAGGTAGACTACATAAAATATGAAAAGAGAGTAGGGTTACTAAGGGTATAATTTATGATAATTTATTATAAAATTAAAAGAAAAAATAGAATTTGAAAAGTCTGCACATACAAATAGGATTTGACATTGATCATGAAAATTATTAACATACAACTAAGAGGTAAAAAAGCACTATAATTAAAATTCTCGTTGTTCCTTGCCATTTTAAAATTTTGATATTATTTTTATTTAGTTTCACTGTTATTAGAATCAAACCAGGCTGCAATGGAGTCGACGTCACTTTTGTCACAATGTAACAAGTATCTCTGATAATTTCATTTTTATCACGAAAATATTGGTAAAATATTTTTCTGTAAT
The DNA here is from genome assembly GCA_013350335.1 of Chimonanthus salicifolius. NCBI lineage: Eukaryota > Viridiplantae > Streptophyta > Magnoliopsida > Laurales > Calycanthaceae > Chimonanthus > Chimonanthus salicifolius. The sequence continues at coordinate 64,814,307 of CM023538.1, read as the reverse complement.
ATCATCTATATTTTCAAACTTCAACCACATTATTTGTATTTTTTTTAAAATAATTATATATTTTTTAAAAAAATTGAGAATTTTAAAAATATTTCACTCTTAACAATTATCGTTAATATCTAGAGAACGAGCTTTGTGACGATACAAATTTTCATTTTCAGGATAGTATTTTTCTCCTAAAAAATTCAAAGTCGGGGTTTTTAATGTCATGGTATGTAAAAGTAAAATTACCATAAGCATGACAAACACCGAAGGCTAGGGGACTCAAGTCATAATCAGTCCTTGTCTTCGTTTCTTTCTAATATCAATAAAAACTTATTGTTGAAATAGAAAAGAGAGGATGAGTAGGACTCTGAGTCCTAACTCAATGGGGTCTCAGAGTCCTAAATAGAACTCATACTTGTATTTTCTCTTATAAATATGTCTCTGATGTACATAGAAAAACACAGTGAAATAATATACTCTCTTTCTCTCGTGGTTTTTTCCCTTATGGGTTTTCCACGTAAATCTTGTGTTACGATGATTTGTGGTGTATAATTTATGTTTCTACATGGTATCAGTCTAATCGATCTAAAGGGTTTGTTTTTCGATCGACTTTGCAATCGAGTTTCTGGACCTACAGGGTTCTGCCTTTTGCGAGTGGGTTCTTCAGATCTATTGGCTCCCACCCTTGTTGCTTCTACTGCTTTCTCCATCTCTTCCGGCTTCATCACTGCCGATCTGTGATTACAGTGTTCTGCTCCAATATCTGCGGCAGATCTGATCTCTCCACTCACTGGTAACTCACGGCCACTGCAGATCTCACGGCTATTGCAGGATATGACGGATCATCACAAATCTGTATGCGGTTGCCGATCACCATCGCACTTGAGATCTGGTTGAACATCTGGGTCGGGCAGAAGTCAGTGACCCCATCACTGATCAGATCTGGGTTCCCTTAGACCTGGATTTGTGGTTTTTCTCTCCAATCTGAGATCTGCAAAGCCATCGCCGTTGGGCTTTCTTCCTCGCGCTCACAGCTTTGATTCTCGCTGGATCTGCGTCTTCACCACTGCAGATTACAGATCTGCTTTCAGTTGGGTGTTTCACAGCAGCCAGATCATTCCAGATCTGTATTTTCAGATCTGCCGGGCATCGCAACTTCCGCCCATCGCCGACCTCTGTTACAGGCGGTGTCTCACTTGATTCGGGGCCAGTTCATCACCTGCAACTCCGGCGCCTTCATCGCTGCTATTTGTGTTTCAGATCTGATCTGTGTGTACAGACGGTCTTTGCCGATTTGCCCTCTGCCATCGCCGACTCAGATCTAGGGTCGAGCCCAGTTGTTGTTGCCCAGTCGGGCTGTCTCTACCGTTCCGACGTCTTCCGCCTGCATCAGACGGCCGGCTGCTGCCATTGCAATTTTTTTTTAAGACCAGATTTGGCCATAGTGCTCAGCTCTTCCCCGCCACTCTGCTTTGCTCTCTTTCCCTTGCATCAGTTCTGCTAGCCCCGATTTGGGCATTTTTCTACTGAGAGACCATTGCCCTGCCTCACTCGCGTCGGTTTCACCAGATCTGATTACCTTGGGTCGTCGCCTCCATCTGAACAGCTCTAATCTGCGTTGCAGTCCTTTGCTTCTCGGATGCTGTGTGTTGCTCAATGGGTGACTGCGACTGCAATCCCAGTCTGAAACTTTCTTCTGTTCTCTTGAATCCAAATAACTATGTCCTTTGGTCTCGGGCTGTTCACTTATCCTTTGGTAGTAAGAAAAAGTTGGGTTTTATCAATGGCAAGATTGTGCCCCCTGCACCGGCCTCCGCCTCTAAAGCTCAACCTGCTACTTCGGAAGATCCTCCAGATACTGACTCTGCTTATGATAATTAGCTATCTAATGATCAACTGGTTCGATCATGGCTTCTTAATTCTATGGAACTCTACATTGCTGGAATTTTTACATTCTCCGATTCTGCAAAGGAATTATGGGATTCTGTGACAGGCATGTATGGCAGTTGAAATAATATCGCTCGAGTGTTTCAAATTCAAAATGAGATTGCGACTAGCGCTGCAGTGCGAACGGAGATTTTGCAATCTTACTGGACATATGAAAAGGCTATGGGATGAGTTCCATTTGTATCGTCCTCATACCACTGATGCACAGACTCTTTTGCACCGAGATGCAGAGGACCAAGTTTTCTCTTTACTTCGGGCCCTGGGGCCAAAATATGAATATTTGCGGAGTAACATCCTTATGACTGATCCGCTACCCTCATGGATTGCTGTTTGTGCTATCATTCAACGCGAGGAAACGCGACAAGACACTATGAATCCTGCTCTTCCTCTATCCTCTGAGAATTCCTACTTCAGTGCTTTTGTGACTCATAAAAATGAGCGCCGACCCTACTTTGAGTCTGAGAAGAAGAAGGTTCTGGTTCCAAATAAAAGCCGACGGGATACTGTTCGTTGTGATCATTGTGACAAGGTTGGGCACTCCAAAGAACGTTGTTGGTTGTTACATCTTCATCTCAAACCAACCTTTGAAGTAAAAAGGAAAGCCAAGGCTAATGTCGCAGATACTTCCACTACTCTGGATCAGTTGAGTCAAATCCTATCTGATCTACGTCAGTCTCTGCCTTCTACAAATCTACCTTCCTTGTCTCATACAGCAGGTACCGTTCATGCTTCTCTTGCTTCCCATTGTACTGGTCATTCTTGGGTTATTGATTCTGGTGCCACAGATTATATGGCTAATTCTCCCTCTTCGGTGTCAGATTTTTCAACATCATCCCTTAAACATGATGTCTATCTAGCCAATGGAACTGTGGTTCCTATGGCCGGCAATGATCAAATTGATTTTTTTTCAAATAGAGTCTTTGCTACTGCTCTTGTTGTCCCTTCTTTTCCAACTCAACTCTTGTTTGTTGGAAAACTTACTAATACTTTGAATTGTAATGTCATTTTTTCTCCTAACTCTGTCGTCTTTCAAGATCAAACTTCCAAGAGGACGATTGGTAAAGGCACGTATTTCAATGGGTTATACTTGCTACATTCAACTAATAAGGCCTACAAAGCCACGAACTTAGTAGAGAGTCACATCCTGCACCAAGGGCTTGGACATCCTTCAAGTTGTATTTTGTCTTATCGTTTTCCTTCTGTTTCTGTTCCGTCTAGTGTTTGTGATGTCTGTCAATTTTCTAAACAAACTCGTTTACCATTTGTTTCTTCTAGTTCTAAGTCTGTTGAATGTTTTGATTTGATTCATTTTGATGTATGGAGTGCTCCAGTTGCTTCTTATGATGGTTTTAAGTATTTTGTTTTATTCATTGATGATTGTACTCGTGTTACATGGTTGTACTTACTCAAATCTAAGACTGAGGTGTTTTTGCTTTCAAAGCCTTTCATACCATGATCACTACCCAATTTCATGCCAAAATAAAAAATTTCCGTTCTGACAATGGCACTGAATATGTCAATGCTAATTTCGCCGAATATTTTCATACACAAGGCATCATTCATCAAACTAGTTGCGTGGGTACACCACAACAGAATGGTGTGTCAGAACGAAAAAACCGTCACATCTTAGAAACTGCACGAGCTCTTATGTTTCAAATGAATATTCCTAAGAAGTACTGGTCTCATGGTGTTCTGACGGCCATCTATTTGATTAATTGACTTCCTAGTCGGGTTAACAATTTTAAATCACTATTGAAAATGCTGAAGAATAGAAAGCTTGTTTTGTCACACCTGCGTGTGTTTGGGTGTGTCTGTTATATACACCGCCAACCTCTTCATTGAGACAAGTTAGATACCAAATCTGTCAGATGTGTTTTTTTCAGCTATTCTTCCTCACAGAAAGGGTACATTTGTTATGACCCAGCATCTCGCAAGCTCATTGTCTCCCGTGATGTGCGCTTCGCTGAATCTGAAGTGTATTTCTCAGTTCACAGTGATTTTGGGAATCAGTCCTAGGGGGAGAACTTATCTGATTCGGTACCTCTTCCTACTGTAACTGATGATGTCTCTTTTAACAGAAATACAGTGATTATATCTCCAGATAACCAACCAATGTCTGCAACAATTAAAATACCGACAGCTTCTACTGAGACTATATCTGCAGAAATTCAATCGATTTCTCTAACAACTGATATACAGGCTCCTCCCCTTCCATTACGGAGATCGAGCAGAGAGACTCGTCCTCCAAAAGGAATGAAAGATTTCTTCACTTACCATGCTGTATCATACCTAATGGAGGCTTCTCTAACATATGATAATGTTACTCAGTCGCATTTGGCCTTCTTGAGTGTAATGTCCAGTGAACAAGAACCAAAGACATTTCGTGAAGCTAATTCCATATCTGTTTGACGACAGGCAATGAAAGAAGAATTGCAAGCACTTGATGATAATAAAACTTGGAATATAGTCAAATTGCCTCTCGGAAAGAAGACAGTTAGGTGTCGTTGGATATACAAAATTAAATATAAAAGTGATGGAACCGTGGAGCGACGCAAGGCAAGACTGGTTGCCAGAGGTTTTACACAAACATATGGAGAAGATTATACAGAGACTTTTGTACCTGTTGCAAAGATGAACACTCTTCGAGTGCTTCTCTCGTTAGCAGCAAATCAGGGTTGGAAATTATCTCAGATGGATGTAAAAAATGCTTTCTTGCATGGTGACCTAGAAGAAGAGGTGCATATGAGTGTTCCACCAAGACATTCACAAGAATCCAAAGTTGGATTTGTGTGCAAGCTGAAAAAGGCCATATATGGACTTAAGCAATCTCCCCATGCGTGGTATGCTAAGCTCAGTTCTGTTCTCATGAGTAATGGACTTAAAAGGAGTGCGGCTGATTCTTCATTGTTTGTAAAAAAAAGATATGTGTGGTACAACTGTTGTTTTAGTGTATGTTGATGATATAGTGATCACAGGTGATGACAAAAATAAAATTATAAGACTTAAGACTCTACTGCACAAGAGATTTTCCATCAAAGATCTGAGAGTGTTAAAGTATTTTCTTGGAATAGAAGTTGTCTACTCAAAGAATGACATATTTCTCAATCAAAGAAAATATGTGCTGGACCTGTTGCAGGATATTGGAAAGATGGGAGTTAAACCATCAGATACTCCAATTGACAGTGGAGGTAAACTGGATAATGATGGAGAATTGTTATCTGATATTGGTCAGTTTCAAAGGTTAGTTGGTCGATTGATTTATCTAACGATTACTAGGCCAGATATTTCCTATGCAGTTAATCTAGTCGGCAGATTTATACATGCTCCTACAGTTACTCACATGAATGATGTCAATCAAATTTTACAATATTTGAAGGGTTCTCCAGGAAGGGGAATATGGGTGCGGAAGAATGGAAATAGTTCCATTACTGCTTACACTAATGCTGATTGGGCAGGTTGTCCGGTTGATCGGCGATCTACAACAGGATATTGTACATTTGTGGGAGGAAATCTGGTAACTTGGAAAAGTAAAAAGCAGAGTGTTATTGCAAGATCGAGTGCAGAAGCTGAATATCGTGCAATGGCCTTAACCACCAGTGAAGTTATTTGGCTTCGATCCTTATTAAAAGATTTGAGTTTTGGTTCGAATTAGCCAACGCAAATGTTTGTGATTATAAAGCTACCATTCACATTGCTTCAATCCGGTGTTTTATGAGAGAACCAAACACATTGAGGTGGATTGTCATTTTGTTTGAGAAAATTTACAAGCTAATGTTATTTCTACTCCGTTTGTTCGCAATGATCAATAATTAGCAGATATCTTCACAAAAAGTCTCTCCGCTATTAAATTCCAAGATATTTTGTCCAAGTTGGGCTCAATCGACATTTTCGCACCTACTTGAGGGGGAGTGTTGAAATAGAAAAGAGAGGATGAGTAGGACTCTGAGTCCTAACTCCATTAGGTCTCAGAGTCCTAACTCAATGGGGTCTCAGAGTCCTAAATAGAACACATACTTGTATTTTCTCTTATAAATATGTCTCTCATGTACATAGAAAAACACAGTGAAATAATATACTCTCTTTCTCTCGTGGTTTTTTCCCTTATGGGTTTTCCACGTAAATCCTGTGTTACGATGATTTGTGGTTTATGATTTATGTTTCTACACTTATCCATATTGTCCTTATATGATAGGGATTAGTCGGATGAAACATTTGGACACGTTCGATCATAAAAAAGATGATAGAGATCCGATAGAAAAAAAAATGCCCGTAAAATTATAAGGCCAAAATGCAAATCACATCTCCATTTTTAAGTTCTTTGTCATGAATTCAATTTAGTTGTACATATTAATAGACGAGACTGAAGTTTTTGATATTTAAAACAAATAGGCTTAATTTTCACCACTAAAATATATTGGGTAATTTTATTTTACCCTTATTTTCCAGCCAAATATTTTCTTCCCTCACAATTTCCCAGTGTTAGTCTAAGGGTTTTTACTTAAAGGTATAAAAATAATTTTTATGATAAGAAAGTATTGATGTACGGTACTAATGCTTTCAATGATATAAATTAGAGAACAAATTTCTCAAGAATGCTTCAGGAAAGCAGTCAGACATCTTCAAAGAAGACAAATTTGTTGAGTCGTGTATCTTGAGTCTCTTATATGTAAAGTAAATTTTATTTTAATTCCTTCAACATGTAATTTGTATAAGTCTAGTGGTACGTAAAAAGCTTGTTGGACTTGTTGAGTCATGCATACTTGCTACTGCTTGTTTGCCGTATTTTTTTTGGATTTAAAATTTTTTTTTTCAGGATTTTCAACATATGAATAAATGATTATTAGTATTTATATGACTTTTTTTTTTCTCCTTTCTTAGAGTATGTTTATGGTAGATTTATATATCTTATTATTTTATGTTATTTTGCAAAATGATTATATGATATATTTAGAGTAAATTTCATATTGTTCTGTATATTGTTTGACTCGTTTGGTTTTAATGATATTGTTATTTTCTGTATATTTTAATTTATGAAATATAAATTGTCATTATATTGATTATGAAAAAATATTCAAATATACTTTTTCTAAATTATTTATACAAATAAAATAGATAGTTCTTAGTATATATTACTTTATATTCTATTAGTACAATCAAGTAGCTATATATTTTAAATAAAATGATTAAACTGAAATTTTTAATATTAAAAATACTAATTTTCTCTTAAAAGATTCAAAGCCACTTTCTGAAAAGGGATTCTAAATGTTTCGTAGAAGCTTGATATCAATGAAGAGCAGTAGATAGTGTCGTTGCATGGTAGGGATGAGTGGTATGAAACAATATCTTTTTGTCGAGTATTTATATTTTATAATATGGTCTCTAATATGGTGAGAGTCTAATTACTCCACATAGTGGAGTAATCAAACAAATTTATTTTAGAGATTACATAAACAAAAATTTTATTTATTTAAGCCAAGTTGAATTGATTCGCTGTTGAAACCTTTACTTCTTTCCTGAAAGATGATTAAAATTTTCTTAGGGTAGTTATTTAGACATTAGACTTTTTTTTTTTTCTATAAGGCACCTTTTTCAAAATTTAGAATTCCACTCTGAAAGATTTTTAAAATTAGAAAGGCAAAATAGTAATTTGATTCTAAATTTTGCAAAAGGACGTATGACAACAGAAAAGTCCATTTTCTTATCATATTTTTCCAAAAGCTAAAGTTTTTTTTTTTCCCTTTTCTTAAAGGCTAAAAATATAAAATAACATTGCTTAAGTCAAGTAATTTGAGTGTTGATTCATGTTTTACTTAGGCCCAATTACAATACCCCACTATTGACTCTCAAGTCAAGCTATCCTCTTGAGTTTGCTGTCACGTAACATCCAGTGCACTACAATTATTTTCTTTTCACATGCAGTGCACTACAATTATTTTCTTTTTACATGCAATGCACTACAATTATTTTCTTGGAGGGTCAATTTGTTGTTTTCTTGTGGGGCCAATTATGTTGTTCAAAAATTCAATGGTTCACCATCAGGTCAATTACGTCATTCTATAGTTCAATTCATATTGACCATTTCTCATCAAACTTTATCTTAGATAGTTAATGGGAATAAAAGTTGGAAAAAAACATTGTTAAAAAATATGAGTACGATGGAAAAGAAAAGTTTTCAACGTTTACTTAAGCCATTATTCTATGATAAATTTTGGATCTCCGTTTACACACTTGGATTTTCTGCCTCTACATATCCATTTCTGGGCGCCCGTCACTAATTACCATTTTGCCCCTGCATTTCCATTCGTTGGAATGAATTCCCAGTTCATTTCGTCATTCGTTCGAACGAATGGACGCAACCCATCTAATTTTGATTCGTTCGAACGAATCCCCTTTTAAATCAATTCGTTCGAATGAATGAATCGGGTGAACGATTGAATGAATCGAATTTTTTAAAAATTTTAAAGTTATTTTTTAGGCACTGTGTATTTTCAAAATTTCTCAAATTAAATATCCGAACTAATTACGATAATCTGATAAAAATATTTTAAGACTTTAAGGTCTTTTGACACTCCTAAATATTTAAAACACAGTATTTTACAGACAAGTGTATCCCTAGGATGTGCCGAAAACACATTTAGGAGTGTCAAAAGACCTTGAAGTCTTAAAGTATTTTTATCAGGTTATCGTAATTAATCCAGATATTCAATTTGAGAAATTTTGAAAATACACAGTGTTTAAAAAATAACTTTGAAGTTTTAAAGGAGATTTTATTATTTAATACACATACACATTATTTTTTAAGCACCGTGTATTTTCAAAATTTCTCAAATTGAATATCCAGCCTAATTACGATAACTGATAAAAATACTTTAAGACTTCAAGGTCTTTTGACACTCCTAAATATTTAAAACACACTATTTTACAAATAAGGGTATCCCTAGGGTGTGCCGAAAACACATTTAAGAGTGTCAAAAGACCTTTAAGTCTTAAAGTATATTTATCAGGTTATCGTAATTAGTCCAGATATTTAATTTGAGAAATTTTGAAAATACACGATGCTTAAAAAATAATGTGCATAGTGTATTAAATAATAAAATCTCCTTTAAAACTTCAAAGTTATTTTTTAAGCACTGTGTATTTCCAAAATTTCTCAAATTGAATATCCGGACTAATTACGATAATCTGATAAAAATACTTTAAGACTTCAAGGTCTTTTGACACTCCTAAATGTGTTTTCGGCACACCCTAGGATACCCTTATTTGTAAAATACTGTGTTTTAAATATTTAGGAGTGTCAAAAGACCTTTAAGTCTTAAAGTATTTTTATCAGATTATAGTAATTAGTCCGGATATTTAATTTGAGAAATTTTAAAATACACAGTGCTTAAAAAATAACTTTGAAATTAAAAAAAAAAACTGATTCATTCAATCATTCACCCTTCATGGGTGAACAGTAACACGGGCAGTAACCCTTCACTCGATTCATTCATTCGAATGAATTAATTTTAAAGGGGGATTCGTTTGAACGAATCAAAATTGGATGGGTTGCGTCCATTCGTTCGAACGAATGGCGAAATGAATTGGGAATTCGTTCAAACGAATGGAGACGCAGGGGCAAAATGATATTTAGCCACCCGCACCCGAAAACGGATGTGTAGAGGCAGAAAATCCGGGTGTATAAACGGGGACCCTAAATTTTAGATTTGAGATTTTAGGACATATTAAGTATTCTAATGATAAAAACTCTAAAAAAAACCAACTCTTATTCCTCCTCGTCACTTTCAAGAAGAGAAAGATGAAACTACTTTCATAAGGATAATTTTGACTAAAGAAATTAGGTATTCAATTGAAAATAAAACAAACGTGGAATTATATTCCAAATGCAATGATTTACCCAATTAATTGAGGTCCACAATTAAATGAATTTTTTTTAATAATTATATACATGTATGGAACTTAAATCCTTCAGTAATTCGATTCGACATTTTTTAAACCTTCTAAGGACCAATTTGATTTTGAAATTGTAATTTAATTAAGAATGGACAAAATGAAATTAAATTCACCATGCAAAATTAAAACCAAAATACTTTAATTAAATTCTATTCTAAAAACAAAAATCTAAATTAAATTCAAAGAATCAAAATAGGACTCACCTCACCAGAAGACTTAAACAAAGCCTAAAGCTTCAATTAACTCATCTCAATAATTCAATGATATATAATTCATATATCATTTGCCTATGAATCTAAACTGAACTATAAGTGTTTAATTAAATGTTAAGATAACATCTAAAGTTCACTCTTATTAAGCAAGTGTTTCCTTGAAATTAATTAATGACAAAAAATTGTCTATGAACAATGAGAGCCAAGTGGAAACTATTTGGATCATCTAAATTAATAAATGTGATCCATTAAAGAAAGAGCTACCCATAGGTGGCTAAAAATAAATAAAAAATAAAAAATAATATTAATGAAAGAAAGTCAATATAGAACTGAATGGGATGACCCTTTTTGTGTTGAGGATTGTTTAATTTCAAGACCTCCTACAAACAATGGTGTGAATTGACCATCAAAGGTTTCTATATGTATATATATATGTGGATTTGGAGAAGGGTGTGAGGGAAATGTAACAAATATTGTCGATATTTGGCAAAATAACTTTTGACATTAAAAACGTGAGTTTATCGCATTTGCCATTTTTAACGAAAATTTTACAGCGAGAAATGACAAATTTCAATTAAAATCGAGAGATTTTACCTTTAATTTCTGAAATATCATCATTATTTTCAAACTCCGACTACATTATTATTTGTATTTTTATTTTTTAAATGTTATATTTTCTACAAAAAAATTCTATGAAATTTTCGACCAAATACAATTTTTTTAAAATATCTTTCTATTAACAATTGCAGTTAATATTGGGTGCCCATATAGACACCGCATAAACTTGCTAGCAGGCACCGATTTCTAAAATTTGAGTGGAAATTACAGTGATCGATCGATCGATCTTGCCCTAAACAAATAATCGATCGATCGATCACATAGAATTGTGCAATCGATCCTGAGATTAGAGGTCGACTGCCAAACTGTCGACTTCTCAGTTAAAATCGATCGCACGATTGTATGTGATCGTGCGATCGATCTTTGAATAGGTCACAATCGATCGATCGATCGATCCCATATAATCATGCGATCGATCTTGGTAGGAGAGGTTGACTGTCAAACCGTCGACCTCTCAGTTAAAATCGATCGCACGATCCCATGGAACCGTGCGATCGATTGAGTCCCGTGTTATGATCAATCGATCGATTCGAAAATGAACTGTCGGATTGATCGATCGATCGTAAACGATCGATTGACGCGAAATGGCGTTGTAGAACCGATCGCATGATTTCGCGCGGAAAGGGCAGAATGGTAATTTCCACTCAAATTTTGGAAATCGGTGTCTACTGGCAGATTTATGCAGTGTCTATATGGGCACCCTTAATGGGTAGTTGCTTTACGTTTCGTTCTTCTTTTGTTCAACATCAACAGAACCCTTTCGGTATACTTTCTAAACATGGGTCAGCAAAGCTGAAATTTTATAGAAAATTGTCAACATGGTCCTGCAGATTGAATGATTTAAGTTTCTCAATTATCATCGACATGGGTCGGCAGATTTTCAGGTCTAGACCGTCGAAAGCAGTGCTTGGTGGGTATCAGATCTTCAAAACAAAACTCTTGAATTTCTCTCTTTCTGCTTCCATTGATTGTGCCTATCTTTCAAGTGCAGTCCCCTCTTTGAAAGAATGAAAGAACAATAAAAAGAAAAGAACTTTCAGAAACTTCTATTGGGTAAGTGTTGTTCACTGTTTTTGCAGATAATGGGTCTTTGGGATGCTCTGTTCACACTTGCAGCAAATGATTGTTGATGAGATTGATTTGGAAATTGGAACTTTTCCTTGGTCTTGAAGGAATGTAGTGCTTTGGGTTATTTTAGGTTTGAGAGGCTATATTGGGTTTGAGAAAGTGTGACAAAAGAGACAGCATATGATGAAAGAGAAAATCAAATACATGGAATCAAGTTATAAGTAGAAATTTATGTAGTTATTTTCCAGTACGTCCACATATTCAAACCAAATTCACTATTTTCAAAAGAAAGAAAAAAAAGGGACAGCTATCACTCTCGTTATAATTTCTTAATTAGGCTTATAAAGGGTGGTCATTTAGACACCTGACTTTTCTTTTATGAGACACTCAATTTCAAATTTTTTGTGTGGAAATTATCATTTTGCCCTTCAATTTTTTATAAAAGACGATTCATCCACACAAACTGAGGGGCAAAATAGTAATTTCGCATAAAATTTTGAAATCGAGTATCTCTTATAAGAAAAGTTGAGTATCTAAATGGCTAGCCCTTATAAAAACTATACAATGTGAAATTACAAAATTGTTTGCAGTAATAGAGATCAGATTTTCAGCAAATATCTGATAATCAAGCTCCATAAAACCTAAAAAATACTAACAAAGCAATCACACATAAATTTATGTTTTAAATAATTTGATATTATGTTTATATCTACAGTGAGATTTGTTTTTGAAAATAGGGTTAAAACTTAAAATTGCACTCTCCACACTTCGTACAGTTGGATTGAGTGTAACTTCATTCACACCTTGAGTTTCAAATTTTGAAATGGACTCAGAACTGATTAAAATTTTGGATATATTTGTTATAATCAGGACTTTCACCTCAAAAGACTAATCTATTAGGTGGAGTGATCAAATCCTTTATAAATCTCTAGATCTCCCTCTACACTTCAAATGTGGGACTCGTTCGCAGCAACCCCAACAATCTCCTCTTAGAACTAGGCCCTCCGACGGAGAGAGCGACGCCGGCCATCCCGTTCACTTAGAGAATTTCCTGATCCCATATGAGGTAGCCTGAGACATGGTTCTGATACCATTTGTTATGACCTGAGCTTTTATCCCAAAAGACTAGCATGTTAGATGGATTGACTCAAGTCCTTTATAAATTCCTATATCTCCCTCTACACTTTCAATGCGGGACTCGTTCACAGCGTGCCCAACAATATTGAAAATAAATATTTTATAAAAACAAAAAAAATAAGCTTAAAAATTAGTCAAAATAGAAAATTGGCTTAATCTAGGCCTGAAATATTTCAAAATCAGCTGAGATCATGTTAATATGTTCTGTAGTCTCTGATCCTATGTACATCAAACTCAATTATGTAAGTCAATAATTATTTAAAAATATTTTTTATAAACTTTTTTAAGTAATTCTCTATATTGATTTTAATATTCTTTTAGCAGGAATAAAAAACCTTATTTCAGCCTAATATCGTGACATTTTATGAGGTTAGTCATTGAATAGAATTTGAAATGAGTCCCATCGGCACAAACACTTACGGACTTCATCAACTCTCTCACATCCAATTATATGCGATTAGTCGACTATACTGTTTGAAAAGTTGGCTCTGTACTAGTGTGGGATGTCCATTTTCTAAAAAGCGAAAAACTAGTAACAATTTTAACCATAATTTTTTTATTATATTGGATATTTTAATTTGACATTTTCATTTTATATGATACAGGTTGGATGGTTAGGATTACAATTTTAAGAATTAAACTTAATATGATAATCCATCAGCTGGTCAAAATTGTGGCATTAGATCAAATATTTGAGTAATAAATAAATAAAGCAATTAAGTTCTTATGCACTCGACAAGTGTGGATTGAAAGATTTACACATATCTAAGAATTAGTTAAATAAGATGTTTAATACCTTAATCATAAAAAAAATCTATAATAAAGACAAGCCTCAACCGTAGAGGCATTCCACCTTTCTCAAATAAACAGGTTTCAATGCATTAATTCACGTCTTGTAGTGATTAAAAGTCCATAGTTTGTAAGGAAGTACATGCATCTAGAGTTTTATTCAATACTTTTATACTAAAAGAGGAGTAGCGATCCTCCCACGTACATTTTGTTTAATCCGCCATGGATTTTACTGTATTGCCCATTTTATCCTCTTAACTGGCTCGTCAAATCCTTAGAATCAGTTCGGTGAATCACTGATCCTTCCACTACAGTATAAATCGACTCACTGACTGTCTGAATCACTGACCGACTTACTAAAATTTATACAAGTGAAACTATTTTTCATAAAGAACAGCAAATTGAATTACTGACCATATCACTTGAATTTTTTTTAAATACTTTTATACAGTAATATAAGAATAAAATAAACAATACCTTAAATTTCATCTCTTAAACAAATATATCTGGGTTCCCATATAGACACCGACATTTTCTGCCAGCAGACACCGAATTTTAGATTTTAGGTGAAAATTACCATTCTGCCCTTCACGCATGAAGGAATCGATCGGTTGATTCCCAAACGGGTAGAAGAAAACAGCAAAACAGATCGATCGCACGATGCAGCGATCGATCCATTTTCAAATGAAAAAATCAGCAGCGTAACAGATCGATCGCACGATCGTGCGATCGATCTGTTTAAAAATAATTATATTATTTAAATAATAAAATTTCCTTTAAAACTTTACACTTGTTTTTTAAGCACTGTGTATTTCCAAAATTTCTCAAATTGAATATTTAGACTAATTAAAATAATCTGATAAAAATACCTTAAAACTTCAAGGTCTTTTGACACTCCTAAATATTTAAAACACAGTATTTTACAAATAAGGGTATCTCTAGGGTATGTCAAAAATACATTTAGGAGTGTTAAAAGACCTTGAAGTCTTAAAGTATTTTTATCAGGTTATCATAATTAGTCCGGATATTTAATTTGAGAAATTTTAAAAATACACAGTGCTTAAAAAATAACGTTAAAGTTTTATCTTTCCTTTAAAACTTTAAAGTTATTTTTTAAGCATTGTGTATTTTCAAAATTTCTCAAATTTAATATATGGACTAATTACGATAGCCTGATAAAAATACTTTAAGACTTCAAGGTCTTTTGACACTCCTAAATATTTAAAACACAGTATTTTACAAATAAGGGTATCCCTAGGGTATGTCAAAAACACATTTAGGAGTGTCAAAAGACCTTGAAGTCTTAAAATATTTTTATCAGGCTATCGTAATTAGTCCGGATATTGAATTTCAGAAATTTTGAAAATACACAGTGCCTAAGAAATAACTTTAAAGTTTTAAAGGAAAGATAAAACTTTAAAGTTACTTTTAAAGCACTGTGTATTTTTAAAATTTTTCAAATTAAATATTCAGACTAATTACGATAACCTGATAAAAATACTTTAAGACTTCAAGGTCTTTTAACACTCCTAAATGTGTTTTTGACATACCCTAGGGATACCCTTATTTGTAAAATACTGTGTTTTAAATATTTAGGAGTGTCAAAAGACCTTGAAGTCTTAAGATATTTTCATCAGATTATTTTAATTAGTCCAGATATTAAATTTGAGAAATTTTGAAAACACACAATGCTTAAAAAACAAGTGTAAAATTTTAAAAGGAAAGATAAAACTTTAACGTTATTTTTTAAGCACTATGTATTTTTAAAATTTCTCAAATTAAATATCCGGACTAATTACGATAACCTGCTAAAACTACTTTAAGACTTCAAAGTCTTTTAACACTCCTAAATGTGTTTTTGACATATCCTAGGGATACCCTTATTTGTAAAATACTGTGTTTTAAATATTTAGGAGTGTCAAAAGACCTTGAAGTCTTAAGGTATTTTTATCAGATTATTTTAATTAGTCTAGATATTCAATTTGAGAAATTTTGAAAATACACAGTGCTTAAAAAACAAGTGCAAAATGTTAAAGGAAATTTTATTATTTAAATAATATAATTATTTTTAAACAGATCGATCGCACGATCGTGCAATCGATCTGTTACGCTGCTGATTTTTTCATTTAAAAACGGATCGATCGCTGCATCGTGCGATCGATCTATTTTACTGTTTTCTTCTACCTGTTCAGGAATCAACCGATCGATTCCTTCATATATAAAGGGCAGAATTAGTAATTTTTACTTAAAATCTAAAATTTCCTGTCTGCTGGCAGAAAACGTAGGTGTTTATATCGGAACCCATATATCTGACTTCAAAGAAATATATCCAATTTGAGGCACAATAAAGATTTGATTTAATGCCCCTGACAATTTGGTCAAAACTCAGAAGCAGTAATACTACTGACCAGTCAAAACTGTAGAGACAAAAAAGAAAAAGTCAAAAGTGTTTTGATGAAATTTATTTTAGTCCTTCACAGAGGAGGCATACCTGATTCAAACAGAAGGAGGGCCCCTCATACATAATTTCCTTAAAAATGGCTAAGTGATCCTTTTTCAACATCATTTGAAATAATTTTTTTTTTTTAATGAAAGGCTAGTAAATTCATTTAAAGAGGAAGCTGAAAAGAATACAACTTTCGAATCCACAGCCCGAATTAGACATAAAAGTTAGAAAAAGAACCAGCACAAGACAAACAAAGTTAGACCCAATGCACAATCTAAGACGAGGAAAAAAAAACATCAAAATTGACAAAACAAAGTCCATCCCACAAGCCATTGCTAATCATTTGAAACACTTTGCCAATGATCATTTACTAATTTGATTCATAACAGAAAACTAGAGAAATACAAAAAAGAAAAAAAGGTAAAAGATGTTTCTTTTCTCATTGATCTTTTCATAGATGTGATTACTCTTTATTGTCACATCTAAAACATTCATAATTTTGTTAGCTATAGCCTGTACAAACTTTCTCAAGAAATTCCTGGTCAATCCTGCCACAATTAAGATCAGACCCACTAATCCCCAGAGTTTAACTAGACCATTGAAGAGATTATTTTTGCTTATTTAATTTTTCGAGTTCGAAAATATAAAATTACACTGAACAATGTCCCAAGAGAGCAAATTGATCCCCATATCGTGAAAGTTTTTTGGTAGCATTGGGCACCCATGCATCTCCCATTTCCTCCACCTTCTCTTTCGTAGAGAACTGCTGCAAAGTAGCCGAATAGGAAGGAGCCGATCGGAATATTTGCGATGATGATGTTATGATTTATGCCGAAATTCTTAGTTCCAAATAGATCGGAAGTTGTGGAGACGGCGACAGAGGTGATTGCACCGGTACATACTCCGATTATTGCAGTGCTGATGTATAAGGAGAGGTTGGTGGTGTTGAGAAGCAAGAAGAAAGACCCTGCCATTGGTGCCATCAGTGTTGCTATAAATGCAGTTCTTGAGACCGTGTGCTTAGTCCTGAACAAATGAGAAAATTAAAAAAGGTATTTGAGAGAAGTTAATTTCAAATAAAAAATCCTTAATCCCTCCTTAATGAAGAATGTGACAGTGACCAAGTAACAAGGTTTCTAAGGGCCAAATTCTTTCAATCAAAATTTATGCAAATAATAATAGACAATAAATAGTGGAGTGTTTAAATATGTAAGAATTAGTTTGACTGTTAAGAATTTTTAAATTTAAATCACTCTCAATACAAAAAAACTATCCTCATAATATTAATCGATGTATATGAATATAGAGTTTTGACCATATCTTAAAAATTAAAAGATATTTTAAGTGACATAGATACTTAGTTTTAATAAAAATAGTGGATTGTCTAAGTTTAGCATTTGATAAAGTGAAGTGAAAAATTAAAAAAAAAACAAGTATCTATAGATGGGAGTTTTACAAATGCTGACAACTAGGATGACACTAAAATGGCTTTAATGATGGATTTAATGATGGAAGACAAAATGACAATGGTTGAGAAGGAAGAGTAAACGGTAAAAACTAAAAATCAGAGCTCACTAGATCAGTATCAAGTATGGATTGGTAACTTTCTAGAATGTTAAAGAAAAGGTTGTTTAAAAACAATAAGGAAAAAAAAAAAAGACAATTACTCTAAAATCAAATTTATCAATCAATAATGTGTTGATAATGAAGCTTACTTTGAGAAAAAGTAGTCCATGAGGGAAGGCAAGAGACGGCCAAAGAACCCAAATGAGGAAGACAAGGATACCAATGAAGCAGCCGTAGAAACCCCTCTAGACTCTGCTACTTGCCCCAAATTGTTCAAAAACACCAACCCAAGTGTTGCACCAAACATGTAGACTGAAAAATATAACCAAAATTCTACCCTTCTAACCATTATTTTCACACCCAAATCCTCTTCTTTTGCTACCATCTCATCTCCTTCTAGCTCCTCTGTTGCCTTCACTTCAACCACAGCTCTGTCTCCACAACCATCCTCATCCATGGTGAAACTGTAAACTCTCATCTCCCTTTTCATTAACAATTTTCTTTCAATAACATCTCTAACCATTTCCACAGCTGCAATTGCAAGTGGGGCAGCAAGGAGGGCCCCAAGCCCGATTGCGTGCATTGTAGGGAAGACCCGATTCTGTACCGACCAAACCGTGCCAACCACAGCATAGATTCCGGTCACTATAGTCAAGAAAAACATCGCGACAAATCCACCTTCCATGCCCCATTTACCAGTCCTTCCTGTGTTAATCTCTCGTAGCACCGGTGCAGTCACGAGTGAAACTGCCATGGGGACAATCGAGTTGAGGAGGAGATATGTTCGGGCGATTTTAATTGGTGGGTTGCCGAAGAAGGCATCAACCATGGCAGTGTAGATCTTGGCGCTCAATCCGACGTAGCTTGTCGATATTCCGACGGCAATTTGGCCTGTTGGAGGGGAAGTTTTTTATGGTGACTAGATAGCAGACTGTGTTGATCCAGCAAATACTGTTTCCAGCTAAAACACTTAGGAGAAAGATTTGCCAATATTGGAGTGAAGTGATCTTGTTTAGTAGAAAGAGGAATTGGACACCATATCCGACTAGTCCAAGAAGTGCACCAATCAGTAGCAGTAGCCAGAGGGGGAGGTAGATGGCGGCGATGCCGGATAACCAACCGAAGAGCTTTCCGGCATCGGAGGCAAAGGCGAGATTGTTGAGCTGAACTTGGGAGATAGAGAAGATATGCTTGAGCTGGGAAGAGTAGGCTGGGAAATTTGTATTGGTACCATTTATGGCTTGGAGCCAGATTATACCCACTAAGCTTAACCATTGAAGTGATGATGGAAATGGCATCTTTGAAAGATTGGCAAGGTTGGAAATGAAAGAGAGAGTAATGGAGAGAACAAGTATTGGGGCCTATAGAAATGAAGTGTGGTCGCTTGTTGGCCATCCTTCTTAAATACTAGAGAAAGTAGCTGACTGCTCGTGTCTGGTGTCTAAAGGGTGGCGGCGGAAGTGGAAGTCGGGAATACAGTGAGGCTAATGGCCTAATTCATACATGCAAATTAGCATGCATGGATCCATGCATATATCTTGTATCATGTCGATTAAATTTCATCTATTTGGCTTCTATAAATAATCATATCAACTGTCAATGGTTATTAGTTATTCTTAAAATCTTTTTAAGATTTTATCAATTCAAGTTACAATTGTAAATAATAAGTCTAGAACAAGTTAAGTTGCACTCATCCAGGCAAGGGTAATAATCTTGGCATAACAATATAAAGCTTTGACATTTCGGCCGATGCGATATATATCGGTCGAGATGACCTTTATCGACCGATAATCAATACATATCGTCGATATTTGCTGATAAAGGTGATTTTTTTAAAAAAAAAAAAGAGAAAAGAGAAAAATTTATCGGCCGATATCTTGGCCGATAACGAGATTTCCACCCCTATATCAACCCATAAACTTAGACTAAAAAAATTAGATTTGAGTCATGCATAGCCAAACTCATTCCAATTCGAACCAAAACAAATTCAGACTAGGTTTAGTAAATGGATCCCAGACTTGAATCCAATTTTGCCCAGACTTAAGAAACCCCATCATCTAAGCACTTTATTTTTAGGCCATTGGTTTTATCTCATGTACGTACCCAAAGTTGAAAAATGTTAGACTTTTTGCCTCCATTTTTCATATTACAATGGCCCACATGAAAGGAAAGTCCTTTTTTCTTTTATTTTTTATAAAAAAGATTAAAAAAGTTTGTCTGAGTCAAGTCCGATTGAGTTGAATAAAATATATTTAAGTTGAGTCGAACTAGATCGGCAACCTAACTCGAACTGACGAATTGCCACCAACATACTTAGTTCAGCTTAGTTATATTCGAATTGAAGTTCAGTTTGTGAAAAATAAGGAAAGCTCAAGCTGGCCTTTGCTCGTGTCAACTCAGCTTGAGCGTGGTTTTGTTAAAAGCTTGGTCGAGTTGGAGTTCGAGCTTGACTCACTTTGTGTTATATTTTGTATAATAATAATATAAAATCGATTATTGATTTGGCTAATTAAATACATCACATGCTGCGCTTGAGCTTGGCTTCAGCTCCCGTCGAAACATAACTTGGTGCTCAAGTTGACCCAATCTCAACTCAGCTCAGCTTTACAAGCATTTCAAATTTCTAATCAAGCTCAAGCTGGCCCTTGCTTAGCTCACTTGTTTCGGTTCGTAAACGAGCCATGACAGCGCAAACCCAACATAAGACCATCCCAGTGGCTTCATATGCGGTAACCTTGTTAGCACATAGGGCTGGGAGAGTCTGATCCCATGTCCAAATAGCTAAATTGATCAAGATTGGGCCTACAAGTGCTTAAAGCTTTGCCTTTAACTAATGGTACAGCTCAGCCCCATAAATTTAACAACAAATGACAGGGTCTGGACTTGATTTCTGGATCATGGGTTCCAAATCCCTTAATCCAACCCAGCCTGATAACAGAGGCTGGCTTGGAAGTGGCTAAGCCCAAGCCCGTCCAGTTCAATTGCAACTCTATCTGACAATTTGCATGGGTCATTTAGTAGGTGCATCTCTGTGGAACCTTTTAGTTGCCGGTTTGTGGGGTGGGTCAATTCGGAGGTTGGTGGTTCCACAGTGGGTCCATTTGAATTTCTATGGCAGACAAGTGGTCGGTGGACAAATATTTGGGTACAACTATTGGTGGGCCTTTTGTGAATTTGTTTGGACCATTTATTGAGTCTATTTTGGTCTAGGCCAATTCATTTGGCAAGTTCACCAGAATTTGAGATGACTATTTCATGAGTTCACTTGGGTGGATGGCTCTTAGATTTAAATTGGCATTGTAGTATATCCATTTTGATTTGGGTATTATTAGGTTCTAAGGAGCCTGATTAATAAATATATTTTGTCGGTCTAATTGTAGACAATTTTGTAATTTTACATTGTACCTATGTAAACTCTAATCAGGACAGTATATAATGTCTCATTTCCATAAGAGTGAAAACTGTAATAGGGTCACAACCATCTCTTATTCATCTTTTGCCTTTGAGTATAGTGGATCTGATTTTGAACCTGTAGATGTACCGAAAGGGAACTATGTAAATCTCTGTGTCTTTCTGTATGATTGATATGTGGTGTGTTCTTTTATTTATTGCTTGTGTGCACTTAAATTCCCAACATTCCTTGTATGTAGAACATTTGTCATCCCTTCCTCAAGTAAATAAATAAATAAATCTTGTCCCTTTGCTTAAAACCTACACTAATTGAGAGATCCACACGTCATATATTTTTGAGGTATTATACTGACTGAGCATGGAGTGTTAGCAGTGGAAAAGGTGGAACTCATAAGCTAATCCGAAGTAGATAGGATAAAATGATTATATATCAATAACGTTGAAAATGTTCTATTATACTGGTCCATATAAATGGACTTAATGGGGCAAAATAACTCGGGCTAATAGAAATTGAAAGGGTGGCCATACTAACATGGGAAGACTTTTTTAGGAGACGCTGGTTTTTCGGATTTCTCACTTTGCCCCCATCCGTTATGGATTTTAGTGGACTTTGAAAAATCGGTTCACTAGATCTGTTATTCACTTTCTTACTTATGCTTCAGTATATTCAAAATTTTGTTATCATACATGGTGCTTTTATGTTAGTATTCTGTAATTCCAACTCATTTTTTTTTGGGTTTTCTTCAGCACTGTCATCCCTTCAATTGTATGAGGATTTTGATTTTTTTTTTTTTAGGTCCGGGATTTTGATTATTAACGCTCATCCCTTCAATTGTATTTGGATGGATTCATGGCAAGGCTGTGGTTTCCACATCAATTTCCACCATTGCTTACTAAACTAGCATTATGCAACTCCCATTCTGAGCAAGATTTTCTGACAGTATTGAAGCAGCTGCCAAACCTTCGCATTCTAGTATTGTGCAAGGTCTCCCATGTTGGAAAGGAAATGCTTTTTACTGCCACAGGGTTTCCCAGACTCCAAGTCCTGATAATTCACAGGATAAATGAATTGGAGAAGTTCACAGTGGGGAAAGGAGGGCTGCCCAGTCTTGCACTTCTGAAGATTCGTAGCTGCAAAAACTTGGCAATCATCCATCCTCCTGAAGAGTTTGTTCCTGGGCATGAAAAGCGGAATGTCTTAAATTGGTACAAGATCAATACATACTCCGAGAGATTAGAAGATAGTTTTGACAAGATCTTCACATGACAGTGCCTATCATCTCTACCAAGATCAGGTCTATTTTTTCTTGACTCTTCTTCTTTCTTAGCCCTGTTTTCCATTCACATTCTCTCATATTCTTCTTGGGAAAATGTTTAAATCCCTCTTTATTAAATATGAACTGCAACTTAAATACAGTTGACTACTCTTGAAAATATGGGTGGGATAATCCAATCTATTTAAATATAAAATTTTAAGATGATTAAAAAATCATTCAATTATACCATTGCAACCATGTTTCAAAGATTGTAAATTTTGGTGACTTTAGTTCTTTTATTATTTTAAAATTCTGTGTTTTTTTTAATAACAAGTGACACTCTAAAAATAACAAGATTGTAAATTACAGTGTGTAGGTTAGAGTTTTCATCAGATTAAAAAAATTGATAAAATATGTATCATGATATTAATAAAATATTGATGATTATAATATTATACTAAAAGTAATTAATAAAACAAGGTTTTAAATATTTAAATATGCACCCGCCCATTATCACTTATCATGCTTTTATGCTGTTTTTTATCTTCTTAGCAATAAAATGTTCCTTTGGCTATTTTAGTTTTAACTAAACCCTTTAGTTGGATTTAGTTCTGACTGTTTAAGTATTTATTGGCGCATTTAATTTTTAGGTTTTGTCTAGAACATTTCCCCCATATAAGTAACCTTTAAGGGAGAAAAAAAGACTTGTTCTAAGTTAAAATGAAATATTTGTTGCATAGATTTTATATTTATATTCAATGTTAATTAAAAATAAATAAATTTTACAAGATGTGAATCAAATTTGGGTTTTTAACCCAACTCGTGCTTTCGAGCATGAGGCCTGAGCCCAACCCAAATTCAAATTGGGCCTAGAAATGAGCCCCACCTAAGTTCGGGTCAATCTGAGCTGAATTTTTTTCGAGTTTTGTCACATGGGCTCTGATCAGGCCCGGCCTAAATTTTACAAGATGTGAATCAAATTTGGGTTTTTAACCCAACTCGTGCTTTCGAGCATGAGGCCTGAGCCCAACCCAAATTCAAATTGGACCTGGAAATGAGCCCCACCTAAGTTCGGGTCAATCCAAACTGAATTTTTTTCGAGTTTTGTCACATGGGCTCTGATCAGGCCCGGCCCAAATTGCACCCCACTTTTAACTGTGAATCTCTTTGCTGGATCATATCTGTGTAATGTAGTAGTATATGCACATGTTTACTACAATTATGGGTTGAATTAGTCGGGTTAGTGTATGGCTTTCATCCTTTTGTTATGATGGTTGTAATGTGGCAGTTTGCTTTATAATTAAATAAAATAGTTACTAAAATTGCTAAAATATCAAGAAAAAACAAGAGTATGATGGTCGATTTCTAACCCCACGAGGGTCTTTTTGAACATTTCTTGTATGTGTTGCAATACTTTTTGG
Organism: Chimonanthus salicifolius; assembly: GCA_013350335.1. Lineage (NCBI taxonomy): Eukaryota > Viridiplantae > Streptophyta > Magnoliopsida > Laurales > Calycanthaceae > Chimonanthus > Chimonanthus salicifolius. Next base: position 64,790,501 of record CM023538.1, on the reverse strand, counting down.
GTTTGATTTGCTTGTCTCCTGACTTTCAGTTCAAGCCCTTGTGCGTTGTGAGGACATGAAGAGAAAGGGTTCCGAGCTATCAAAGTTGAAGTGTCTTCTTCGAATGGAAATTTGGAGTCTATTCATCGTTTGGTTTTCCTCGTTCTGTTTGGTGATTTCTTGGTGTGCTACTCTATTTTGTGGTACTTGTCTTTGAGCCACATGACTCAGTTATATGGGTACATGGAATCAGACATGAGTGCACTTAGTTATTTAAAATATATCAGTCACCTAGGTTGAATTGCGTGAATAAAAGAGAAATTGGAATCTTGGAAATTACCAGTTCTCTTTCTCAGTAGTTTGTAGTAGCAGGTGGACTCTATTCAAATTTGGTCTTAGTTTATGTTTCATTGTTGAGGTAACGGTGTAATATCCTTTTATTTTAATGAATGGATGTAGTATCCATTCATTGCAAGGACAGTATGCTAAAACCTATTTTAGCTCATGGATAATGGATTGGATTGCAATTTTAGTCTTGGACGTTCTATGTTTGTGCTAGTTTTTCTTTTTTTTTAAGATTAAAATATCCAGACGTCTCACCTGACTAATTATTGGAGCATTTATAAGCATCTCAATTCGCACACGCTGGTTATAGAATTATGAGGAGTGGCCCTTTTTGTATTGAGAGGGACTTGATCTCAAGAGTTCCTGCAAACATAAGACAGGAATTTGGTCTTATTATGATATGGTACTATGATGCAGCTAAGATGATAAATAAATAAATTATTATCAAGACTTTATGGCGTATTCTTGTACATCAAAAGGGTGGGAAGAGGTGCAAGTGCTGATTCATGTTCTTCCTCTTCATGGGGAGGAGTAAGAATTCCCGCTATTGTTGAGGAAGTGCATGTAATGGGCATGGAAGATGATTCTTCTGTCCTAGAATGACCCAAGCAGCTTTCTTAAGTTTCCTTTGTTGGTATGGGAAGTGAGGGCAAAGCCACTCTTTCTAAGAAAGTCTTTAATGACAGGGATGTTCAGATTCATTTTGATTGCTTTGCATGGATGAATGTCTCCCAAATTATTATGAAGGGAAAATCAAAGACATTCTGGTGAAAATAATCAGAAGCATTTTGACAGCAATTGCCAAAAGAAATTTGAAGAGGAAAATAATGAAATTCTGCTATCTACAATGCTTGAGACATGGAAAAGTAAAATAGGAAAATAATGAAATTCGGCTAAAACGAAAAAGAAAGGAATGCTTGCCTGCCGGAACTCCCTGTTTCCTTGTCTGTTCTCGGGCTTCTTCTTTCTCTCTCTATCCGTGCTGCAAACTTGGGTTTCAGCCTCACCAACATTTGATTCCTCATCACCCCTTCTCTCTTAAAACAGCTACAGAATCCAGAGATCGGCCACAAGCAGGCCCATATGAGTTAGTTTCCATTTTGTAATGGATTCTCTCCGAATAAGCATCCACGTGGTACCCCAATGTCCTCTATGTCAGCAGCTGATTTGCCTTTCATGGGCCCACAAAATTGAGAGCATTTGGATTTGATTTAATGGGCTTTTTAGGCCCAACTCGTCTTTAAATGAGCCCAGATCGAGCCCGGATGCAAGTGGGTCATGTCCCTGCCGTAAGCAGGCCCCTGCTTTACTCTGTCGATCCGTGCATAAATTCGGAAAACCAATTCATCAATCTGATCTAATTGTGTCGGCTCGTCTTTGATCGGGCTCACATTGAGTTCGTTGAGTTTGATGTTCACATCACTGTATGATCTAGATATTGGATGGAAGGATGTATGGCCAAGTTGAGAAATTTAAGAAAATTGAAAATATTGTTAGATTTGTAGTATAGTTGTGTATCTTTTTAAAGGGTTATTAGCCATTTTTCAATGGATAGAAACAAGGAGCATATAAAATAAGATCACTCTATTCTTTTATAAAAACAAAGGCTCTTCATCTAAGAAAATTAAAAAAAAAAGACATTTTCCTCTTTGTCAAACAAATCCATTTCCTATAGAGATATCAAAACTTCAATGATGAAAAGAAGGAGGTTTTCAACGTTCAAATAAAACAATGTTTTATTCATTTTCAACAAAAATAAAAGTTTTAATGAATTTTTTAAAAAAAAAAAAATTTGACTTTTATACTATCCAAACTTATCTTTTTATCAGAAGTTAATTTCTTTGAAGAAATTGACAAACAACCCCTCAAATAAACTTCTTATGCCTCAAATTATTGAAGATGTCATTTATGTTGATTAGGTGTAGAGATGTAACTTGGGCTAGGCCTAACTTATGAACCACAAGAAAATTTCAAAAAAATCAAGATTCACTTTATCTATTCCATTCAGGGGTATAAATCTCAATCGATGTTGTACGTAACGGTCAGAGAAAAAAAAAATCGCCGAGATATTTATTTAAAAAAAAAAAAAAGAATATCGGTTGTGGGCGTGGCTAACATCTCGGCCGATATTTGAAATATTGGACGATAATTTTATTTTTTAAATTAAAAAAAAAGCCTTTTTTTTAAATGATTTTTTTCAAAAAAAAAACCATTTAGATTTAAAAAAAAATTGAGGAGAGAGAAAAAATCTCGGCCAATATCTCGGCAATACGTGGAACCCTGATCTATCCTCAAGTTAGATCATTTTCAGGCCCAAGATATCAGGCCAAATCAGAATCCATGTCAGGCCCAGCCTCAGTAAATGAAAGCCTGCGTTTCGGCCAAAAGCCTAAATTTTAGCTACATTTTTATATAAGTCTTATTTTTTAATCTATATTTTGTATCAAAGAATTTATAAAACATAATTTATTCTTTATAAAATAATACAAAAGGAATTCTATTTTAGACTAAAAAAAATTAAGGAAAATGATTTGTGCACCCTTCATTTTTACCCAAGGTGCACTCCCCATGAGTGAAATGTCAATTTTGGGTAAAAATGGAGGGTGCTTTGTTAGGAAAAGGTAAAAAAGTTGAGGGCAAAACTGGCATTTCACTCATGAGGAGTGCACCTTGGGTAAAAATGGGGGGTGCACCAATCATTTCCCAAAATTAAGTTTAGATAAATCTGCATATACATTTCAAACTTACAATTAAGTTTTGCTCCTGCAAATACAATTCAGAGTGAACTCGAATTTAACTACTTTGAGTTAACTCAGACTTGAGTTCAGACTCATTTCCTTTTATAATAATTCTTAACGGGACTCAAACAAGCCCAAAACCTGGCCTAATTATGTGTCATAGGTCTAACATCGTCAATATAGAGGACCTAACTCGAATTGTTGATTTGAATTACTCAACTCAACCTAAGTGCTATTGTATAATTTGGTGCACTCCGGTTCAGATGTAGTTAGTCGGGTTGTTTTTTAATTTTTTAACTTGATCAGATCCAAATTTCATGTGAGTTCTTTTTTTTTTTTTCAATCTAACTCGATCAAAGATATACAAATAAATAATCCAAATCTATTAATTTCTCAGATTGAGTCATGTAAGTCGGGTTTAAACCCGACCCAAGTTTCACCTCTAATTGACAACCTCTAATCGACAACACTATAGAATATGCTTTTGTTATAAAACGAGTCTTAAATTCTTAATGCGTTCCATCTTGAATCCAGACCCATTAGAAAAATTGGAGAGGCTGCCTCGCCTTGAATTATTAAACTGCTGTAATCAATTGACCGACATTTAATAAAATAAAAATGTCGGCAGTGAAAGAAGCACAATGCTTTGTTTTATGAGCTCTATTTGCAACTTGCAAGGACCGTTAAACTGTTGAATTCAGATAACTTAATATTTTAAAATTAAAATATTGATATTTTTCTTTATAAAATAAAATTTAGATTAATTATATAATCAAATTTTCACTAAAAAATCAAATATCATATTATATAATTTGTAAAGATTATAAGAAAAGATCTATAGTTTAAGTTTCTAAGATTAGACTAGAGATTTTGGGTTTAATTCCTTACCTAATACACGAGATTTGCTGATGATTTTATGTATATGTGGAATTAGTCTCGCTTCCAACATGGAGTGAAAATACTCATGTTATTAAAAAAAAGAGAAAAAAATCTATAAAAATAATTTCAAAAAATATATTAAAAAGAGATATTACAAAAGAACAGCAAACGTTGTAGAAATAAAGCAAGTGATAAAAAATTTGAATTGAAATAGTGGAACCCAATTATATCTGGTAGTTGATACTATTTTTTAAGGGTAACGATCCTCCTACATGAGGTTTGTGTAACCAGATCAGACACAGGCATTAGTGGATTCTCAATATTACCCTTTGCATGAACAGTATATTGGACATTTTGCATGAACTGTAAAATTTTGGCTAGCCGAGGCGAATTTTGGCTAACCAATTTACTGTTCATGCAAATTTTTTGCTAGCTAATTTACTGTTCATGAAAAATTCTGCGAGCAGATGTTACTGTTCATGCGAATTTTGGTGAGCCGATTTACTATTCATGGGAATTTTGGAGAGCTAATTTACTGTTCATATGAATTTCGACAAGCCGATTTACCGTTCACATGAATTTTGGCGAGCCGATTTTACTTTTCATGTGAAGGGTAAAATCGAAAATCCACTAATTTCCGTGTCTGGTTATACGAAAAGCCCGTGGGAGGATCGCTACTCTTTTTTAATTTCAAATATGATAAGATAAGAATATATGAAGGTAAATGTCAGGATTTTATCCTCATATACTTGTATAGTCTAACACTCAAATATATTTATAATATACTCCCTCAGTCCCATTTTATTTATCTCATTTGAAAGATTTATAATTTTTAAGGAACTCTCTATATAAGGCTAGCACTCCATTTGATATCATCCATTTTCAACACAATTTATACTAGGGAAATGATTTGTGCATCCCCCATTTTTACCCAAGATGCACTCCCTATGAGTGAAATGCCAGTTTTGCCCTCAACTTTTCTTTCCTTTTTCAATAAAACACTCCTATTTTTACCCAAAACTGACATTTCACTCATAGGGAGTGCACCTTGGGTAAAAATGGGGGTGCACAAATCATTTCCCTTTATACTACTCCAATATAAATGAGACAACTATTTTGGGATAATTACAAAATCCATATAAAACAACTAATTTAAGACGGAGGAAGTATTATTTATATATTTATAATTCAAGTTAGCAGGTTATTGATTTTGTATATGATTAAATCAAAACCTACATTAAAAAATAAATGGATTTTAAATTTTGAGAAAGTTAAATTAAATCCAAATTTACATGCAAACCGATTAATTATTGTCAAATAATTTCACTATTTTAGACTTTCAAAATTTACATCCTTATTTAACCAATCTAATATTCAAATTGAAAAATAGAGAAAAAATCAGTTTCACTTTTTTATTTATTTAGTAAATATGAAAAAGAAAAAAAATTCTCTCTTTTCGTCATCTAAACAAATCCTTTGTATCAAGAAAACTTATTCCCTTGTACTGTAATTGTAAATAAAAGCTATTGCGCTGAGTTAAAATTCAAGTAAAAATTAATGACATGAGGTTCGATGATCATATAAAATTAATGAAATAAATGTTGGTCTAAACAATTAATCTAATAAGTATAGTTTAAGTAATGCAAATAATTAAAATTAAACTTTTGCCACAAAAAAGTAAACTCAAAATATGTAAAATTTTGACTTTTGATGATATCAATGGAAAGAAATAGAACTCATCAAATCGGGTCAGGTCGAGTTTTAATAAATTTAACTCAGTTCATGTAAAAAAAATTGAACTGACCTGACCTGCCTTGACCCAAGTTACTCAACTAATCTGAACTAAATTTCTAATCAAAATCAACCCGAGTGTTGTTTTATAACTTAATGTACTCGGTCGGATTAGATCAGATTAATTTTAAATTTCACAATCTAATTCAATCTGAATTTCATTCAATTTTTATTTTTCGAATCTAATCCAATCTGAAATATACAAAAACATAATCTAAACTCACTAATTTCTCAAGTAAAACCAGACCCAAGTTTCACCCTTAGAAAAAAATTCTTTAATTTTTGTATCCAATAAAATTATAATTTATTAGAATTAAAGTTAAATCATAGTTACTCGTGACTCACATGAGTCGATAGGGCGGGACCATCACTAGTTACGACAAAAATGAAGTCGTCTGAGTTTCGATAAGTGTCGCTGGAACTTGTCGGAAGTTGAACAGAGTTAACGAGGAAAATCGTCGCCGTCAGCCTACCAGCCGAAAATAAAATATAAATATAAAATAATGAAAATATGTTCAACAACGACGTGATGCCACGACGGGGTGATCTTATCTTTCCTTACCTACCCCATTTTTTTTTTTTTCCATTTGAAACTTTCATTAAAAAATAACATCCACTTTATCCAAAGCATTTTAAGAGTATCGACTAATATGTTCGATAATATTTTAAAATTTAAAATATTTTATTATGTCATTATTGAATATTTTAATATAATAATTAAAAAAATAAATAAATAAATAAATACATAAATGAAAATAATACTTAAAAGTGAAGTAACTAATAGTAAATTTGTTGCTAAAATATAAATATATTATATAAAATATTCACACGCCCACTAAATCACTAGATGCAATTCTAGTCAAAATATTATTTTACAATTCTTTTTTAATATCAATAATAAAGAGTTAACATGATTTAATATGTTCTATTTATTTATACATCTATATAATTTTTAACTTTGACGTCCACTAGATTTACCCAACATATACTAAACTTTTCAATAGAGGTCTAAATATTAAAATTCGTTTGATCTTTGTTTATATATTTTTATTTTAAAATAAAAGAGACAATTTTAGATGACGTCAAATGAATTTTAAGAGTTCGTTTAATTTATGGTTAATATAGTTCTTTGGAAACTTAAAAATTGAAAAGTTTGAGAAAAAAATGATATAATAGAAACTAGATTTTGAAGATTGGACTTTGTGAGTTGGATTTGATTGAAGAGACTTTAATCACATTAATAATTAAAATATGTAGAATTCATATAAAAATTAGCTAAAGTTAAAAAAATTAACTTGAAAGTAGAGATAATAATGCAAAGATAGATAAAAAAATGAATAGGAAATTTAAAACTGGATTTGGTGAGTTAAATTATTTTATCACAATTTTTCATATCAATAATTAAAATATGTAAACTCCATCCAAACATGGCTAAAAATAGGAAAGGAAAGGTTTGATTTGGTGAGTTGAAAAAAGACTTGCTACTTTTAAAATAAAAAAAATGTTGATTGAATCTAGTGAAAAATGATTTTTCATCAATTCTATAATATTTCTAAATATAACCAAGTTTAAAATTTGTATCATGTGTCAAATTCAGATGCATATTTAGATGTGGGTAAATGTGATTTGATAATGTATTATTACTAAATTTTTAAGATTAGAATAGAGGTTTGAGTTCGATTTCTTTCAAACTTACTTGATAAGTAAATTTTACAAATGATTTCATGTATCTCTAGAATATCGGTTGCAGGTCTGATCGATATCTAAGCCGATATATATATATATATATATATATATATATATATATATATATATATATATATATATATATATATATATATATATTAAAAAATAGTTTTTTTAAATGATTTTTTCAAAAAAGAATTCACTGAGATTTCTGAAAAAGAAAAAAGAATTTTGAAGAGAGAAAAAGATTCAGCTGAGATCTCGGTTGAAAATTCGGTGGAGTCGAATTTTTGACCCCCGTTTGGGATATGAGATGAAATACCCATGTTATTAAAAAAAGATATTATAAAGTTATTATAACTAACATAATATAAAATTAAAAGAAAATTTGAATTTAAAATTCAAAAATTTCAATTTAAATTTTACTCAAATCTGTCTCAAATACAACGGATTTACATCTTTATCAATAACCAAGAGAAAAAAAAAAATGAAAATGTTAATTGGTACGTACCTGTAATTTAAAATTCTTAAGATAAGATGTTATGTTCATAAATTTAATTGGTAGGCACACTCAGTCGGTACTGAAGCATCAGCGGACTGCTCACTACTTTTTTTGTGTAAAGAATCACACTAAGTGAGTTACAATATTTTCGTCACTCAATTTAAATTAAGGATACTTTATAATAAATTACAGTCCAGCAATCTTACAAAATTAAATAAAAATTATTTATTTTTAATTTAAAAATAAAATGAATATACTTATATATATATATATATATATTATAAATACTTATCTATTTAAATCAAATAAAGAAAGATGTTTAAATAAAACTTATTTTCCATAATCACGTTATAGTCATAGACAAAAATTAATATATATTATTAAAAAAAACTTCTACTTTCTTTACATTCTCCCTTATAAAGAGCTCCTAAAATTCAACCGATAATCTCTTGACTCAAAAAGTGAGAGGTGTCAAATTCAAACCCTTATAATCTCACTTGGCCTTAAAAAAAATAGGTATCACCCGTTACAAGTTTTCATTACCCCACGTATATTCAAAAAATAAAATTCAAATCCAGATTTACTCATATCGAACCCTAATCCGACCCGTTTACGTTCCTCTTCGGTCGTCAGTCTCACTCCTCACCACCAGCACCCACCCAACGCCTTAAAGTCAGGAACGACGACTCTACCCAATACATTTCTGTCCAAGATCCGAAGACGGACGGCTTTAATTGAGTAGATCCAATTTCCATCCAACCCTAGATCATATCTTATCCGTCCATTTTTCTTTATAAACGTTTCTCCCACTCTCCTCTTTGCTCTCGTACACTCTGTTATCTATTCTCCACAGAAAGGAAAGAAGAAATTGTGTCAGCCATGGCTCTTCTTGTGGAGAAAACATCTTCTGGGCGTGAATACAAGGTCAAGGACATGTCCCAAGGCCGACTTCGGACGGCTCGAGATCGAGCTGGCCTGAGGTCGAGATGCCCGGGCTCATGTCTTGCCGTACCGAGTTCGGCCCGGCTCAGCCGTTCAAAGGCGCCCGCATCTCTGGATCTCTCCACTATGACGATCCAAACTGCCGTCTTGATCGAGACCCTGACCGCCCTAGGCGCCGAGGTCCGTTGGTGCTCCTGCAACATCTTCTCCACCCAAGATCATGCTGCAGCCGCCATCGCCCGTGACAGCGCTGCTGTCTTTGCCTGGAAGGGGGAGACCCTCCCGGAGTATTGGTGGTGCACCGAGCGGTGCCTAGACTGGGGCCCAGACGGTGGCCCGGATCTGATCGTTGATGATGGTGGTGATGCCACCCTCCTCATCCATGAGGGTGTCAAGGCCGAAGAGGAGTATGAGACAAGCGGGAAATTGCCAGATCCCGCGTCGACCGATAATGCTGAGTTCCAGATCGTGCTCACTATTATAAGGGATGGGCTGAAGGCAGACCCCAAGAGGTTTCACAAGATGAAGGAGAGGCTCGTTGGCGTATCGGAGGAGACAACCACCGGTGTTAAGAGGCTTTATCAGATGCAGATCAATGGCACCCTCCTCTTCCCCGCGATCAACGTCAATGACTCCGTCACCAAGAGCAAGGTATTTTATTTCTCTTGATCCGATGATCCATTTTCTGCCATCTCGCCATTGCTTCATTTCTGATATAATTTTCACTAGTTATACTGTGTTTTTTGTTTATATCTAGGAGTTTGAGGGCTTCTAATATCGATTTTGATTTTTTTTTTTTTTTTTGTAGTAATCGATTTTGATTCGAATGCATGATGATCACCTAAATTTCTTTGGTTATATATTTCTCGTTCAGATTATAGGAATGCTAAATTAATTATTAATCTCATTTATTTTCATTTGGACACAAATCTTTAGCTCTGTTTTCAGGGAAAAAAGTATTTCATTTTGGCAGTTGTATTATAGTTTTTTTGTTCATAATTTCATGACCATCTCTTATATCGATTTCTATTTAGAATCCTTGAAATCGCCTAAAAATCTACTCAAGTTTGGGTGAATTTGTTGCAAATCTGATTGAGAATGGACACATTTTTCTCATATCTTTATTTGTTGCCTTAATCATTTTCGTTTCTAGATCTATTTCAGCTGACTGGTGGGGCAATGGGATTTCAGTATAAGATTGAATTGATATTTGATTCTGTAGGCCATGTTTTTTCACCTGGAAAGCTTGATTTAATTGAATTTAGATTTATTGTTGCTATTGTTTGACGATTTTAACAATCATCAATGAGGCTAAGTGGATCTGCTGCTCTTCTTGCTCTAATTTGAAATCCTACCATCCATTAAGTGGTGAGATCTGGAAAGAGCTGCATATCAAGTGGTTTTTTTAAAGGGTGATTGCTCGTGTCGAGCATCTATCGTGCCCTCTTGTATCGGATGGATCAGTGGACACAGAAATTTGTCGAATTTGATCTCATTTAATTACCTTAATCATCTGATTTTTATATTTGAAATCAATGGTTGATAATACTCTGTTGGTTGAGACCCACTTGAGAGTTGATGGGCAATCTCTCCTCTAGAAGTCTTTCAGAGTAAAAAAAATGTCTCTATATGGTTATTTTGGAGCCTCTCATTAGTCACAGTATAACCAGAGCTAACAATCCAGATTATATGCATGAAATGGAATAATTTCCGAACTGCTTTATTTGGGATTCTAAATTCTCCTAAAAGCAAACTTAATTTTGTTTTCCTAGTATATCTTTCTGATGTTTTTTTTATGGCATAAATGCTTCCAGTTTGATAATCTGTATGGCTGCCGCCACTCCCTCCCTGATGGTCTCATGAGGGCGACTGATGTCATGATTGCTGGCAAGGTTGCAGTTGTGTGTGGATATGGAGATGTTGGCAAGGGTTGTGCTGCTGCTCTCAAGCAGGCAGGTGCTCGTGTGATTGTGACTGAAATTGACCCCATCTGTGCCCTCCAGGCCCTGATGGAAGGGATCCCTGTCCTGACTCTTGAGGATGTGGTCTCGGAGGCAGACATTTTTGTAACGACAACTGGGAACAAGGACATCCTCATGGTTGATCATATGAGGAAGATGAAGAACAATGCTATTGTCTGCAACATTGGCCACTTTGACAATGAGATTGACATGTTGGGTTTGGAAACTTACCCAGGCGTGAAGCGCATCACCATCAAGCCTCAGACAGATAGATGGGTCTTCCCTGATACCAACTCTGGCATTATTGTTCTTGCTGAGGGACGTCTTATGAACCTTGGCTGTGCCACTGGGCACCCCAGCTTCGTCATGTCCTGCTCCTTCACCAACCAGGTAAATGGAAACAAAATCCCTTGTTGATATGCTCTCTTACGGCTCTCTTTACATATTCATTTTGAAAAAAAATTGTTCATTCTTTTGCTAGATGCAGTTGAGGCATAATTCCATACATTGATGGGCCTATGGCTCCCATAGTTGGAAAAAACCCTTTCTTGCTGTTGATTGCTTGCATACATTTAGCTACTGGCAGCATTTCATTGCAAAGAGTAGACAATTGTCTTCTGATTTTTTCGTTTTTTCCTTTTTTGGTTCACATTGGTGCCTTTGTCCAAAAACACACCCCAAATCATGGAATTGGATAAATATGGTTCTAACTGCATTGAGAAAATTGGATCAATTTAAGTCCCAATTTGGTCCACATTTTTGTTTTGAGCAGTGGAATGAGAAGTCCTGTGCATCGTCTTAAATTTAATGCAGACATAAATTTGTTCAATTGTATTTCTCAGGTCATTGCACAACTGGAGCTGTGGAAGGAGAGGGCTTCCGGCAAGTATGAGAAGAAGGTATACGTTCTGCCAAAGCATCTGGATGAGAAGGTGGCAGCGCTCCATCTGAGCAAGCTTGGAGCCAAGCTCACCAAGCTCACACCGGACCAAGCAGAATATATCAGTGTCCCTGTTGAGGGCCCATATAAGCCTACTCACTACAGGTACTGAGAATGGGAGGGACCATTCGAGCTAGCAGATGAGATGACGACGGCGGCAATGGATTTTCTTTCTTTTTGTTCTTTTCTTTTGAAGCTGTGTGTGTGTTAGAAGTTATGTGAAGCTGTGTGTGTGTTAGAAGTTATGATGGATAGGATTGAAGGGGAAGTGGGACTTTTTCGTTTTTCCACTGCAATAAGAAGGCTTGAGTAAAGGAAGGTTTCTGAAATGTTTGGTCATGAAATGCATGCAGCTCAGTGTGAAGCTGTTTCTCAAAATCATCCAGTGTGGCAGAGTTGATTGAGTTATCATTACCATATTTGTAGGATCTCATATACCAGAATCCTTAGACTTTGAGGGGAACATGAAAGCGTGATTCTACATAATTTGCACAAATTTGGGTCATGTTAGTACTTTTGGAAAGATTAAATCACATGGTTGAGTTCAATTTCTAAAACATTGTTTTGATTGATTCATATTTTCTTCCTTTTATTCTAAGTTTACTTGATAGAAATCAAATATGATTGGCACATAATATCACAATTGTATAAGGGAACGATTTGCATTTTCCTGTTGTCCTTGAATTTCCACCATGGATATTGTTTCTCTATTTCTTGAAAAGGTAATTTTGTGGATATAATATTTGTTAGAGTTCTATTCATATTATCGAACAAGTGTTATAAAATCTAGTCTCGTGTTAAACTTTAAAAAGTCAACAGTTGTTTATATAAAAAAAATAGTTTTAATGAAAATTAATAATACACGGTTATGAGGACTAAGGAAAATCTCTATTTTTTTATCAATAAAAAGGAAAAATGGAATATTAAAGACAAAACCGTGTGAATTTTTTTTTGTTATAGCTCTGTAGTCTGTACATTTGTGAGAAATGCTTGGTCAAATACAATTGACACGTAATATCAAAATTGTCTAAAAGAGAAGATTGCATATAGCAGTTTTATCCGACTCTTTTACCTGAAAATTTTGTTCGAACTAGGATTGTGGATTGGATGATTCTGAAGTTTATATTGCCTTTATAAATTAAAAAAAAAAACGAAGATTATGACAATTATTAATAATTTTTTTTTTATTATTACAAAACAACCATTTATATGTCTTGTACTGACTTAATTTTTTTATTTTTAAGAAGTCTTTATATTGCAAATTTTTTGCTGAAATTAACCTAAATTTTTGTTCAGTTCTGCTGAAACTTTGAGGGATATTTCAAATACGGCTTATGATATATATCAGCCTAGAGACTGGAAATACATATCGAATTTGACGTATAAGTCCAATTGTTTGATTGATGTGTATCCGCTAATATCGACCAATTCTGATTCTTTTTAATTTTTTAAAAATTAGTTTCTAATGATTTTTGAGTTATTTTCATCAACATTTTTCTAAGCAAATTATTCTGAGTTCTTTCCATTATTTTTATTATTTTTTTCGAGTTTTGATTTTAAGATAATCTTAAATTAATTTTTCTTTTGAAAATAATTTAATAAATAATATTCAAAGGATTGAGGTAAATATTAATTTTTTACTTCTACCCTCACTTTTAAATATTTTTTTCAAACAAAGATATTCATAATACCGAAGGTAAATAACCCTCTGAAATTTATCCTCCATCCAAACGCAGCTTTGAAAGATTTTTCAAAAAATTGTCAACGAACATGAGTAGCGGTGTTTTCGGTCGGGTTCGGACCAAGCTTCTCCAGAAAAAGCTCGAGCCTGAGCCCAAGCTCTACCGAAGTCCGACGAGCTACCAGAGCTCGACCCCACCCGCCGAAGGCCAATTATTTTGAGTTTTTGACAATTAATTTTAAAAAATTCAGTAATTTTCACTATTTATATAATTTAAACAAAAACTGAGGAAGATGACAAAGGGACGATCGAGATCCCAAAGAAGAAGAAAAAGGGACGATCCATGACCAGATTCAAGCTTGAGCAAAGCTTTTCGCTTTTGGAAACACGGTGTCTCTGTCGCTTCCTCTTCCTTTCAAAGCGGCTCGAGAGAGAGGACTGCAAAAGGTGATAAAAGTAGCTGCAGCGTAGTGTTTGTTCTTCAGCTTCGTGGAGAACGAGCTGTTCTCTATAGAGCATTTTTCAACCGGATTCGTGGGAGTACCTCTTTCAGGTAAAGGATCAGCTGAAACAGCTGCGTTTCTTGGTTGGAAGAGTAGGTTCTCTATTTTCCCACGTCGTTGTCGCATAACTCTATCTGAAGTTCGATGCTCGCTTCCATTGTCTCTCTCTTGCAACCCTCACATCCTCTTTGTGTTTTCTTGCTTTTGCCTTTCCAGAAATTTTACTTCCATTGATCCAATTCCTCTTAATCTCTTCCTTTTACCCCTTTGCACGACAAAACCTTACTTTCCTCAAAGAAAATGAACCCAAATTCAGAAACCTCTCTCATGTAAAAGGAAAACCTTTCTTTCTCAACAACCAAGTTCCATTTGTCTTCAAAATGGTAGAATAAGCCGTTGTGGAAGAACCCAAATCGAATAAATTTCTGGTCGTTGTTAGAAAGCTCTCAAAATGACCTTTGAATGCCAAAGCATCCATTCTCGAACCTCTGGTGTCATGGGGTTTTGAAATACTCTTGATTCTTTGAGGGAGAGAGGGGGCGATGGAGAGGATTCTCCCTGATGATTTTAGTAGCGTGAAGTGTAAGAATTCATCGAAGGATGCATTGCAGGGATGGCGACAGCATTGCCAGATAGTGAAGAACCGGAAGAGGCGGTTCCGATTCACTGCCAATTTGTCAAAACGGGAGGAAGCAGAGGCTTTGCGGCGATCCTTTATGATGGTCTGCTCTCTCCTTTTCTGTTGTTGGGTGTTTATATTTGATCCAATTGAATCAAGTTTTGCATTTGGTTGATAGACATGATTTTTTATGCTTGATTCTTGTTTTATTGATTTTGGGCAAATTAGCCTGGGAATTGAGGGATGGTTTTGTTGGCCATCACTTGGTCGGGGCTTTACTTCCTCAATTGAAAATGGATGCGTATTGCTGTAGCCTTTTCTTCGCTGCTGTCCCATTTGATTTGTTCGGCTGGTGCCCCTTTTGCCTTACTCAGAAATGTCAGTGCTGTTTTACTTCGGCTGTGTTTGATCCAGATGGAACAATTGCAATTTGATCCATTTATGTTAGTATTTATATAGTTTTGTGCATTCATTGGGATGCTCAAGTGGAAATTGTTATTGCATTTTTTTTGTTTGCTGTAGTGTTGAGATTTCTCAAGAATCCTTTATTGCATTGTTATATGTTGAGGCACAACCATTGAGAACCTGAACAAAACATGCCAATAATATTTTGCATCATTAACTGCATGAACATGACCCTATTTTAGGCTATTTAGTTTTTGGTTGTCCATTTTTCCATTACATTATAATCCATCTCTTAATATCTGAAGTTGCATGTGGTTTTACTGTTTTTTTTCTAACTAAGTACTAATATGCAATAATAATATTATAAAAAAGTCTTGTGATTTCCCCCCCTCCCCCCCCTCCCCCCTGTATACCGATGTGACACCCCTCCCTCCCGAGAGTAAAATCAGAGTGAAATGGATAAAGAATTCCACGGAGGGAGGCGAGTGTCACGACGCGAGTCAAGTCCGAGTCCAAAAACTCGACCATCGACTGGCCCAATCTAGTACGTGCATGGATCGTAGTCCATGATAACAGTTACAATATGCTAGAACAAATAGCGGAAAATAAAATCATAAATCATGATCATAACATACTCACATCTTAAGCAAAAATAAAGTGTTCTCCATAAACCAAACACAAATATCCGAACACAAAGTGACTAAGTTATTACATCCTCAAATTAAAATTTTCTATAAACTATATTGACTCCAAATTAAATTAAAATAAATAGAACTAAACAATCTATGCATTCTCCTAGCGTCTATCTCTCACACGCCTGACTTTCACTTGGTCTGGCCTCACTTTCCTGTCCTTAATTTGCATTAGCATCTAAAAAGGGAAAAATTGTATGGGCTTAGTCAATGCGCCCAGTAGGAAGTTCCGATCAAAGGAAAGTGCATCAAGAACTGTTATAGTAAAATACATATAATTCGAAATCAATGTTAGGAGAATCACATTTTATAACATAAATGTGTTGCATAATAGGAATCTCAGAATTCAAATAGTAATTATCATGAAATGTCATGTCATGGGTGCCATGAATAATGAATGCCCTTTTCATGCCCATGTATCGACTATGAGTCGTTTATTCTCAATGGTTACTATCATTGGCCAATTATGTCCCAGCATTCCAGGCGGCAACCACGAGGGTGTTGTTCCCTATCCACAAATTTAACAACCGAGACTATCGGTGGAGTGTGGTCTCCTCCCTCTGCGCAGGGTTTCTGGACTTGTTACCCAGGAGCTTTTCTGGCCCAATTCAATGCCGTATCTTCATAACAATGGACGCGGTCAAATATAAATATTTATTCAAATTCATCAATTTATTTCCGAGACCAAAGAATGTCTGGACAGCTTAGCTTTGTCCGGGTAATGCAATTCCCATCCCATGCTATATGAATGTATCATGATGCTAATCCCATGCAATATACGTGACAATATCTCAAATATTTCAAAAGTAAATAAGCATCATCTCTTTCACATAAATCTGAATAAAAATCAATCATCACATTTATAATAACAAAATATCATATTTAAGACACAACTTTTAGTGCTTCAATAATGTAGGAAAACCTACTAGATCGAAGATGATCAACAAAAGAGAGATCCACGTATCTTTTGAATGTCAATAAGTCTCAACGACCAAGGTTTACTGCGTATAATGTTTTAAAGGTTCTAAATACCATTAATATTACGTCTAATCATTATTTATAATGATTTAAATTTAATGAAAGTGGGTGACATGTTGTTATCCCTTCTATGGCTATGGACTTGGGTTGTAGGATAGCCAAAGGAATAGGTAATGACTATCCTAAACATCTAATTAGGTACTTGGGCTGTTTTGAAGCAACAATTTGCTCAAGGACATTACTTTAGGGACTGTAGAAATAAAAGATTTGGGTGAAAGATTTACCACCAAATTTTGGAATACTATAACTTGATGATTAAGTGTATCCATATAGATTCAAATCATATTATTTTGGGACTGAAAATCAGTCCCCACTGTGGATGCTTGGGATTTGGTTTCTTTTTTAACAAGCCTAAAATGGGGTATATAATCCCAAGACAAAAGATAACACAAAGAGCACTTGGATCGAACCAAAGGGCCTAACAGTTTCAAACAGTAAGCTAGCTTTACACATTTCAGTTTATGAGACCTTATTAACAAAAATCTCATCAAAATATTAACATCTTGCAGCTAGGTTAATACTTGAAGACCTGATCCCTTTTGTATTTGGGTCAAAGGGGTGGGTTCTCTGCAAGAGTTGCAGATGGCAACTCCATTGGAAAAGGCTAGGTCCGGTTGGTTGTGAAATAGTAGAAAAGAATCCGTCCAAGCATACAGAGGTGGGTTTGTTGACATTGATCGGACCAAACACAGTCCTTGAATATATTTTAAACAGTTTGGATCTGTCCTTAAACAAACCCATCTCTGGCTGGAAAAACAGCCCTAAGTGGGGATCCATGCATTGTTTTCCCTGATTTTGGTAAATTATTTGTTGTCTTGATGTTGGAGGCAAGGATGTTTGGAAAGTAGATGACTTACCGTTTGGAAAGTAGGATGTTTACTTGCTGCAGAACCGTAGGTAATTAACTGGTTGTGCACAGCAGCACACGGCTGGTTGCAGGTCTAGATTGCTGCCCGAGAGAGATGCCGATGGAAAGAGATGGGGAAAGGATTGTAGCTTGCCATCGCATGAATTTATACAAAACCAGGTCGGCTGGTTATTCCGTGGAGGGTTCGGATTTGAGGTAAGAGTTTCCATTTTGGAGAAGAAGTAGGAGAGGGAGTCGGATTTGGGGGAAAATTTCCCCAGATAGGATATGGTGGTGGAGAAGTGGAAGGGAAAGAGTTCCATCGTGAATGAGATTCACTGGGGTGTGAGTCTCTAAAGGGGTCCACACGGTTTAAGTTGTTTATATCTTAACACCATATATAAATATACCCCCATTAAATACATTGTAAATGGGAAAGGATTTTAATTAAACTCACTACCTTGGAATAACAATTTATTAAACTTTTTATTCTTACCTTTTAATTATCCCTCTAAATACAGAAAACTTACTTATAAATTTTCATTAAATTTTATTTTCAGTACACCAATACTTTAAGAATGAAAATGTGCTGATCGGGGGTCCACCTAAAATCATCAGTTATAAATTTCTGATTGTGTGAATTCCAATTAAAAATCTAACCTATGGGGATTAAATTCAAATTTAATAACTAAATTCTTCATTCACATAAAATCAAATAGTAAATCTGCATAAACAATAATAATTTATTAAACTGATCCTACCTATTGACTCGCTACTCTGGGTTAGGTCACTACAACCCAATCAGTTCAAAGAAAAAAGTCTTGTGATTTTTTTCCCCTGTATATCCGCATTGTGGATGAAATTCTTGAACACTTCCCTTAAATTCTTCAACAATTCCCTTCTTACTACTTTTCTTTTGATTGTTTACTTGAACTAGTAATATGAACATGATCTATTTTTCATGTCATCGTACATGGATGACACCTCAAGTGTCTTGTGTCGTGCAGGACAAGCCGCGCGATATTATTTCAACGAATGCTTCACAGTATATTCCGCACTCTACTACTAATAAACAAGGTATGCATTAGTGAGGCTTTTATCCCTCATTATATGAATGGTTCACATAGTACTACATTGTTCTCATTCTAGGCATTATTTGATGCTTGAATCTTGATTGACAAAATTAGAGGGTGCTCAAGGGTCCACTTATTAGAGCCAAACTTGGCTCCTATATGTAGATTTAATAAGTATTGGATACTCATACTACAGCACTATAGGTGAGACCGTCCTTGATGTGGTGTATTGGTGCACCCACATTATTGCAAACCCAACACCATGCAAACAGCCACAATATACATGCAATAGAGGTCAAGAAGCACTAGAAGACAAGAAAGAGGGAGAAGGATGGAGATACAATTAAACGTGGATGGTTGCTACCTCTTCTTTCTTATTAATTGTTTCCTAACATACATATGACATATACTGACCAACGTGATATCTTATCCTACAATGACTTGGATTACCAAATCCATTGACCAATAACAGAGTAAAAAACAATAACATGCTTTTTTTTCTTTTGAAATGATGACTTGATGAAGGCCTAGTTAGAATCTTCAATCTTCTTGGGTCTTCAACAAAAATAATAATGGAAAAGTTCAGATTTGGCTCAATTTAAATGAGGAATCCAAATTTAAAAATTTATGAAGTCTCCCAAATAGGGCTCATGATTGAATGGTTTGGAATGTGCTCATAGTGTAGTTGGTAAGTGCTGCATGTGCAGTCTTAAATTTTTGTGGGTTTGTGTGCCTCACCACTAAAAAGAAGAAAACATGAATCGGTCTCACACTCTAACCATTACTCCACAACCATGTTACAAATGTCGGTGGTATTTTCAAATTTACCATGTTTTTATCGGCAAAATACTATTAACTAGTTAATAACGCTTATTTATCCGCACGGTGGTAAATTTCTGAAAAATTTTCTATAAATTTCTGATAAATTCAGGTTAAAAATGCAATAAATAGTATTATCGCGATAATATCCCGATATATTGCCGGTAAATTCCCGGTAAATTCTATATTAAGATTTTTATTTTATTAATATTTTAATTTAATCTATTTTTATTATTTTTTAAATATTATATTTTTCGTGAGATTTTCCTGTTAATATTCCGGTAAAAATCCAAAAATTTAAAAGTATGCTGATATTACCAATCACCATTAATAGCATGAGAACGGTATTTGTGACTATGCTCCACAACACCTACTCTTTGAACTTGTCCAGCAACTACATTACCAAGAGATTCAATGCCCTTATCAAGTCAATTTGGCAGGTTTTGATATCGGTGCTGATGATTTGGGATCCATTGTAGAAGGCCATGATGTAAGGAAGTTGAAATATTATGGGGGTGTAGAAGGTATAGCAAAGAAGCTTTTAACATCTACTACTCGTGGGATTTCCAAAAATAATGAATCAATGTATAGGAGAGCTTTTGGAACCAATCAATTCACTGAAAGCCAGCTGAAAGGTTTTTGGCTGTTTGTATGGGAAGCTCTTCAGAACGTGACTGTCGGCATTCTTGGCTTATGTGCATTGTTATCTCTAATTGCTGGAATAGCTTTGGAGGGATGGCCAAAGGGCGTTCTTGGTGCCCTTGGAATTTTAACAAGCATCCTCTTGGTTGTATTCATCACGGCAACATTTGATTTTAGACAATCATTAGAGTTCAAGAATTTGGAGAAGGAGAAGAAAAAGATTTCAATTCAGGTTACCC
Organism: Chimonanthus salicifolius; assembly: GCA_013350335.1. NCBI lineage: Eukaryota > Viridiplantae > Streptophyta > Magnoliopsida > Laurales > Calycanthaceae > Chimonanthus > Chimonanthus salicifolius. The sequence continues at coordinate 64,770,180 of CM023538.1, read as the reverse complement.
GAAGTGAACATCGACAATATATTCCAATATATGATCTTGTTCCTGGTGATATTGTGCATCTAGTGGTTGGAGACCAAGTCCCAGCAGATGGGTTGTTTGTCTCTAAATTCTCAGTACTAATAAATGAATCAAATTTAACTGGCAGGAGTGAACCTACTATTGTGAACGCAGAAAACCCATTTCTTTTAGCAGGTAGCATGGTCCAAGATGGTTCTTGCGAGATGATGGTAACTGCTGTTGGGATGAGAACTCTTTGGGCTACGTTGATGGCCACTGTCAGTGAAGATGGTGATGACAAAACTCCATTGCAAGTCAGACTAAATGGAGTTGCAACCATCATTGGGAAAGTAGGTTTATTAGTTGCAGTTGTGACATTTTCTGTGTTGGCAAAATATCTGTTGAGCCATAAGCTACAACAGGGCATGCTTTGGTGCTGGTCAAGAGATGACACATTAGTGATGTTGGAGTATTTCACTATTGCAATCACCACTGCTGTTGTTGCAGTTCCAGAGGGAATGTCTTTTTCTTTGAAGTTGAATTTTGCTTTTGCCATGAAGAATATGATGAATAACAAAGCACTTGTCCTACATCGTTCAGTTTTTGAGACGATCGGTTCTGCTACAAGCATTTGCACCGACTTGAGAGGAACTTTGACAACCAATGATATGGCTGTTACCAAGGCATGCATTTGTGGGGAAACCATTGGAGTTGGCAACTTTGATGCTGCTTCTAATGTGATGTCTAAATTCCCTAAATTTGTAGTGGACTTGCTTTTGCAGTCAATATTTAACAACACAAGTGGTGAAGTTGTGAGACATACAAATGGAGAAGAGACTTTTGGAACGCCAACTGAGGTTGCTTTGTTGAAGTTTGGTTTGTTTCTTGGTGGGGATTTTCAGGCAGAGCGCGAAAAATCCGATATTGTCAAAGTTGAGCCATTTAATTCCGAGAAGAAAAGAATGGGAGTGGTTGTACAGCTACCTGGAGGAAGATATCGTGCCTATTTTAAAGGTGCTGTGGAAATAATCTTGGCTGCTTGTGATAAGATCATAGATTACACAGGTCAGGTTGCTCCTCTTGATGACGCAACTCTAATCCATCTCAAAAATACCATAGATTCCTTTGCTGAGGAAGCTCTTCAAATATTATGTCTGGCTTATGTGGAAATGGGAACTGAATTTTCGGCAACGGATCCAATTCCATTTGAAGGATACACTTGTATAGGAATTGTGGGTATCAAAAACACCGTCCGTTCTAATGTGAAAGAATCAGTAAGAATATGTAGGTCAGCTGGAATTACAGTTCGGATGGTTACAGGTGAAAACATAGATGCTGCAAAGGTGATTGCCAAAGAGTGCGGTATACTGACTGATGAAGGAGTAGCTATTGAGGGTCTAGACTTTCGACAAAAGAATCTTGAAGATTTGATGGAACTAATTCCAAAAATTCAGGTAATTCTCTCTCCATGACATGCCTACAGTACTTTGTTTACTAGTATGAAAATGCTAATTGCAAATGTCTACCATCGTATACATGTTTCTGTGTTGGCATTTGGAGGGACTTGTACAGGATACATATTGGTTATTCAAATGGTTGTATTATTTAAGAGTGATATCCCAAACATCAAGCCTATATAAAGATCCAGAAAAAATGGTGTCAAAATGAGTCATGGTTGTTTTATTCCTCAAGTTGAGTGCTTAGCACCATCCATCGGAGTCTAAGTCTTCAGTCATGGCCATATACTGTTGGAATCTTGATAGTCCGAACTATTCTATGGATCATGTACACATTAGTGTCACATTTGCAGCTAGCAATAGCATATCTTTACTTACTTTATTGGTAGTGTTGTCAGTTAGTTGTTTTCTTGCTACAACCAGGTGATTGCTAGGTCTTCACCCCCAGATAAACATAAATTGGTGAAGCTTCTGCGTACCATGTTTAATGAAGTTGTTGCTATGATTGGTGATGGTACAAATGATGCTCCAGCACTTCATGAGACAGACATTGGACTGGTGATGGGTTCTGGAACGGAGGTACTCATCCATCCATATACATCCATCTTATTTTTTTGTGTTAGTTGAGTGGTTATATCTAAGGAATCCTGCTCATGAAAATCTAGGCAGGAATTTCTACTAACCTTACAGTGACTAACTCTTTTGTTAAAATTCTATAGTGCTTTTCATTTTGTTAAATAAAAATCACACGCATTGATACACCCCTGAATATATTCTTTGTCAACACTTGAATATTAATGAACTATCTTTATCAACACTTAGCTATTTAGAAGCATAGCCAAATTGCTCTATATGGTATGGAATTATCCCATTATTAATATTTTTAACTGAAATACCCAGTTTGAAGGCATTACTAGATTCATGGTGGTCACAAGGCTTGTTTCATTTGTTGGAGATTAATTACTTTTCTCTAGGGCTGCAACTCGGATCGGGTTTTGGCCCGACCCGCATAACCCGACCCGAGAAATCATGCGGGTCGGGTTACAATGGTCGGGCTGTAGGGTCGGGTCGGGTTGAGAAAAGAAAAACCCGACCGAAAATCGGGTCGGGTTGGGTTGAGCCCTTTAAATTTCAACCCAACCCGAGAAAACCCGACCTGAGAAGACCCGACCCGACCCGATATAACTTACTATTAAAGCTGTCTTACCTCAGTCACAAACCCTAGTAGAAGAAATGAAGAAATGGGTGAGTTCGATTCGATGGAAGGAAAAGGGAAAAAGGGGATGGAGAGAGTTCGATTCGATGGAAGGAACAGGGAAAAAGGGGATGGAGTCTCATCGTCGCTGTTCTCGTTCTCGTAATCTTCTCCATGCTCGTCCCACTCGTCTTCCTTCTCGGCCTCCACAACGGCTTTCATTCCGGTAACCCCCAAAACCCTAGATCTCCTTCTTCTTCTCCAGATCTGCTTACATTTCCACAAGATTCCTCTATCGGAACTCGTGATTTGGCCAATGCCACCTTTTTGGATTCCGATTCCCACATTTTCCTAGAATTTCTGTTTAATTTTCTGAATCTCATTGTTGCTTCAGCCATCTCCTCCTCTCGAGTTGAGATCTCTGATCTCGAGTTCTCGTGGATTGGAGATTTCCTTGATCGAATCTGCAATGTGGCTTTCGGATTCTGATCTTCTCGATACTGCATTTCCAGTTAAAAGCTGAGATATCAGATATTTCTCTTTTTTATTTTGTTATTTACTTTAGATTTAGCAATTTGTTACTTTTATTTCGTTTTGGTTTTAGCAAGTCATGGCCGAATAATGGTTTATTTGAAGACCAGTTTATGAAATGTTTGAATAAAATCATTTTGATTTTTTCGTTAGGAAACTCAGTGGAGTTTTTTGGAGAGGAAATCCTCTATTTTATAGAATTTGAATTCAATTGGTAGCCGAGTCTTCTACCCTATTGCCACTGAGACCTGAAGGGCTGCAACTCGGGTCGGGTTTTGTCGGGTTAAGGGTATTACAATCTCGGGTCGGGTTGGGTTCACTACCTCGGGTTTTTAATTCTGGTCGGGTTCAATATGGAGTGAGTCGGGTTAGGGTTGGGTTTGTTAAAACCCGGCCCGCCCGACCTGAGTTGCAACCCTACTTTTCTCTATGTGTTTGCAAGACTTGCTTCATTAGTTGGAGATGAAGGTCTGAATTGAATCCACTAGTGGAAGTCCTAAGACTTGTTTCAACATGGATTCAACGTTTCCTTCAATCACAAATCCTATGAGAATCCAACAATTGTACTCTTGATGTGTCCTCAAATCCTTGAGAAATCCAAGCTTTGCTTGAGGATTAGAATTTGGATTCCTAAAGTGTGCCATAAATTTTCTCAAGGAAGATCTCACAAAAATTCTCTGGGGACCCAAAGGAAGTCCCTTAAAAGTGGTAGTATTAGGGCCCACTTGGTTGTATGGGCTCTATTACTTCTTTGATTCTTTCTCCCTCAGATATATATATATATATATATATATATATATATATATATATATATATATATATATATATATATATATATATAGAGAGAGAGAGAGAGGACATCTTGGGACACTAGCAAAGAAGGATGCATCATAATCTAAATTTTACATTTTTATATCATCATGTTTGGATGGTGAATTTTTTCACAATCCCTACATATTGACCATGGATAGCCCAGATTTAAGTTGGTCCAGCAGTGGATTTCAAGATTTGACTCAATCCATTTATTTACATCATTCAAGTCATTCATTTATGGATTGAACCGATTTAACTGTTGATCCATCGTCATCCGTGCATTTGCTTTTGTTATATTTTGATAGTGTCATATTTTTTTAGTTTATATGGTTCTAAGATTGTTTTAGACTTGAATTTGTTTTTATAGTTTTAGATTGCCCACATGTGTGCCTTAAGTCACTTGTGTCTAGTATTTTAAGAGAGTCTCATTTTTTCAATAAATAGATTTGTAGAGACACTTTTTTGAATGAAATGAATGAATGAAAGAAGAAATTCATAGATCTGGTGCAACTCCTTCTGCCTCTTTGGTGTGGGATCAAGGAACCTTATGTGACTCAAGGTTTAAATCCTTCTTCTTCTCTATCTTTTCTTCTTTCCTTTCCTTTCCTTCTCTTTTTTTCCCAACTTCTTTCCTCTTTCTACACCTTATTTTTATCTCCTTTTCATTTAAATCCAAACCATGACCCAACCCCACCATCGACCACCAAAACCGTGCATGGACTCACCAGTTCATACAGATGTCCATATGGGCGGGCCCGTTATGGGCCTGTTTTGCCTTATTTTGCATCCCTACCTCTATTATATTTAATCTTTTCTACTGTGGAGCAATTATTAAGTTTATTTTCTGTGTTATCTCTGCTGCATGTAATTCATCTTGTTGCAATTTATTCCTCGTCTTCTTTCAACTTCATGTGACAATTCATGTCTAATTTGCATATTGTGAAAGTAGTCCTAATCGATGTTGTACTTGATGGTCACACATGACATAGCACTAGTTTTTCTCAGCTCTTCCCACCTATTGGAGTCCTACTTGTAGTATACAAATTGAACACTTCTTTATTTATAATCTTCACACAAGTATTGAAATATATCAAGATGTGGCATTGATTCATTTTCAATTTTAACTTGTTTATCCTCCTTAAGCTTAAGATCTACTGGAATTACAGTCAAAATATATTCTACCATTATTTTATTAATTCTCAAATCATTTCTGTTATAAACATTTCCCTTAATCCAAACTTATTGTTATTAGGTTCAATTTTTTCGTCATTAGCTTTATTCTAGATTATGCGAATGATAAAGCAATGTACATATCAGTGCTGTTTGCAATGTATCCAGCACATAGATTAAAACTCTATCCTCTTAACATGTGCTTTTATGGATCTTTGTGTCTTATTCAGATGGCGAAAGAGAACTCTGATGTTATAATTCTGGATGACGAATTTTCGACCCTTGCAACTGTAACTAAATGGGGACGTTCTGTTTATATGAACGTTCAAAAATTTCTACAGTTCCAACTAACAGTCATTGTGGTCGCTTTGATTGCTAATTTTTCCTCAGTATGCATGACAGGTATGCACTTATCTTTACATGGTAAATATTGAATCTTAATGATGAAAGTCATTTAGCTGGCCGGTCTGTCTGGTGTTAGTAAATGTAAGTTATCCTTCAAAAAAAATAAAAAATTAATGCAAGTCATTGAGCTGGGTGGGCTGTTAGCTGGGGTAGCAGATCCTTACTGAAGGGTGAGGGTGGCAACTTTCTTATCATGGAAACTATAATGTGACATAATTCTAATAATAAAATAATTTATTAGACACAATAATTTTACTAAAGTAAACTAGACATTTTCAACATACCAATTATAAAAATTAAGTTTCATTTAAAAATGCTTATCCACATGAGACAAGGAGCTCTACTTCAGCCATTTATTTTACTTTGTTTAAATCAGGTGGCTGTACATGTTTAATATGACTGTTTTTTAATAAAAATTCTCATATCAACAATCATTTCTTTGACTTTGTAGGATCAGTTGATCCCATGTCATTGCCAAATGATATATAATCCAACTTGAGTCACAAGAACCTCATAAGTCGTAACTTAGTTATATCAGCTTAGTGTTGTCTTCTCTTATTTGACTTGTTAGATTTGAGCTAGCTCGAAATATAGGGTTGGGTCAACCTGTATTTAAAAAATTTAATTTGACTTGATTGAGATGGAAAATCCAAGACAAATCGAGTACAGGAGTCCCAAACTTGACCATGTTCAAAACACCTTTATAAATTCCATATTCCTCAGCCCAGTGATTCTAGCCCAAATATCTGATGATATTTGTCAAGTTTGGACCCTGGTTCTGTAATGAAATCTCTCATTACAGAAAATGATAAAAAAGAATATGAAGAAGTTGATAACTATCAGGTCTTGTCTGCTGAAGTATTGACTGAAATGTGCCCATATACTAGCCAATATGGAAAAATTGAAAAACTTGCCTAAAATGGGCTGTAATGGCCGACATTTTCCTATGGAGAAATAATTGATTTTGTCCAACATTTAAAACTTAACAATAATTTCCAAGCCCAAAGATCCTAGCCCATTCCATTTCTAAAAAACAGTGTCCCCAAAATGAAAGGAAAGCTCATCTATCATTCATTTTCTATTAAAAATATTTTCTCCAATTCCTTTTTCATTTTTATCTATTTCTATAAAAATTTGGGTCAGTCATGTCATGTTGGGTGGGATCGGGTTGGATAGAGTAAAATGATGTGGATTGGATCAGATCAAGCTTAAAAACATCATATTTGGATTGGGACAAAAAATATTTTATTACAAGTATCAAACCTGACCAGAATCCAACCTGACAATGGGCCAGGCTCTCGCTGGGCTTATGTTGTGCTGAGTTAGAACCTTTATAAGAGAGAAGCCTGAGTCATGGCCAACGATGCCCTATTGCCCAGACAGGAAGCCTGATCTTGACATAAAGCCCAAGAGCTGATTGGTTTTCAGTATTTTGAAAAAAAAAATTACGGAATCTTAGAAAAACAAATAGAAATTTTCATAGAGATCAAACATTTAAATCAAAGATTGAAAATGAAAAATAATGAAGGTGGTGTCAAAATCAAAATGAAAAAAAATTCAAAATTTTTTATCTAAAAGAAAGGTAAAACTTATATTTGAATAAGGGGAAAATCATCTAATAGAAATGAAAAGGTTTACCAAAAAAGGGGAACTCAGATCTGAGAGGAAAAGCTTAGATTGAAAAAGAAAAAGAAAGTAGCTTAAGACCTGAAATGGCAAAAATAGAAAGGAGGACACCAAAGAGTTCGGAAAAAAAAAACTATTCTAAAAAATCAAATCTAAAAAACAACAAAATATAGAAAGAGGGGTGACTGTGACCTACTTCAATCTCTTTGTGACTTTGATATGAGGTGAGATTCCTTCAATTAACAAAGCAAAAAAGCAAAAAAAAAAGGGGGGGAGATAAAAAAAATGCATGAGAGAGAGAGAGAGAGAGTAATAAAAGGAGGAATAGAATTGTAGTGGGTTTAGATGGAGAAATGATTTATTCCTTCCCTGGCAGTGTCCGCTTCTGGCTTATTTTAATGTCTAAGCCCACTTGATTAACATTTGGATTTAAAATTAAGCACCACTCCCTTTTTCGACCCGGGCTCTTCAGCCTTTCAGATTTTCTGGCTAAATTGCAATCCTAGGTCATTAGTTGGTGACACTTACCATGAAAACTTTTTCCATTGATTACTTTAAAATGGATGTACCTTCCGTCCACAAGTACCTCAAAATTTCTTTTCATTTTTGGTCCTAATAAACATGCAACCCTCTAGTTGTTATCATGTTAAGTGCCCTACAGGTAATTGTAGTTTCATTCATTGCAACCTAGAAATATGAAATTCTAATTGGTGTGCAATGGCTTCTTCAGGGATTCCCCTCTTCACTAATGTGCAACTTATATGGATTAATATGATTACGGATACACTGGGAGCACTTGCATTAGCCACTGAGTCTCCTCAAGGCAATCTAATGAAGAGAGGGCCAGTTGGAAGAGAAAGGAATTTCATCACCAGTGTGATGTGGAGAAATATCTTAGGGCAATCCTTATATCAGTTTATTGCCATGTGGTACTTGCAGATACAAGGAAAGGGGATATTTCAACTTGATGGTCCTGATTCAGATATGATCTTGAACACTTTGATTTTTAATTCATTTGTCATGTGCCAGGCAAGTTTCCAACACCCATTTATGCCATTTTCACTATTTTAATTGTTTCAATTATGTGTATGCAATTTTTTTTTTTTTTTTATTAACGTGTGGGAACTCAGACACAGTCCTACTAAAACTCCCATGGATGAGCCCACTACTCTTAAGGTACACCAAGGTTAGGCCATGAGGGCTCGAACCCGTAACCTCCCGCTTCCTGAGGTGGGAGGCAACTAGTTGAGGTATTCATCTAAGCTCCACCACTTATTGGGCTACACTATTTTGGAGTCACCTGTGCTGCACAAACATCACTTCTCCCCCTCATATCTATTTTATCCCCATGAAATAATCTGATGCATGGCAAGCTACAATAACAAATTTCACATAGGACAAGTCAAAATATTGGATCTAAATGATAGATGGATGCCTAGATGAGAATGCAAAATGTGTATGGTGAACTCTAAAATGACATGTTGCGTGAATAATAAGAAAGAAAGAAAGGTAGAGGCAGAAGAAAAAGACAAAAAGAATGAGATGATAGTGGAGAGAAGTTTTTCTCTATTTTGTATTCTATGTTTGAAAGAGAGTGCCTGTTAGTATAAAAACGACTATTTAATGAACAAATAGTCAAGGTTCATTTTACAATCACCAAAAACTCTCTCCTTCATATATAGATCCACTAAAGAGGTTAATCAAAGGAATGTTGATGAGGCTCAACCAGCCTGGAATCAGGATGAATTGGCACCAAATGAGCGCCAGATCAGGGAGGGCATTCCAGGATATCAGACCAATTAAATAAAAATCTGTTAGCTGCTGAATAATTTTGGGTAGTTGAGAAATTGTAGGAATTATGATTTGGAATTTCTATGGTGAACCAGAACCCCTTTGAATCAGTTCCATCCCGCTCACTCCTTCCTTTCCATTCCACCATGTCCCTTCTCTTTCTACCTTAATTCATAAAAATCTTATCAGATGTACATACATCCACATTCACATGTACTCCAAGAATTTCTCTTGTATTAAATATGACATCAAGTTGAACAAGGCTTCATGTATTTTGGGTTTCATTGGGCAAGAGTTGTAAGTTTCAGACATATATTAATTGCTTGATGTCATTCATGCAATCATAATGGAGGTATGGTAAATCCAAATGGAGCCTAAATGATATAGAGATGTCCTGATGTCTTGTTATTTTGTTTAGATCTAAAATTTTCAACACCATTATGCAGGTCTTCAATGGGATAAACTGTAGGGACATGGAGAAGATCAATGTGTTTCGAGGTTTGCTGAGTAGTCATCTGTTTGTCGCCGTGCTCACTTGCACAGTTGTGTTCCAAATCATGATCATTAATTTCCTTGGTGATTTTGCGAATATGACGTCACTGACATCAATCCAGTGGCTCTCAAGTGTTCTAATTGGATTCCTTGTCATGCCAATTTCTGCTGCCATCAAGATGATCCCAGTTGGTTGAAAATCCTTCATTTGGGAACATTAGTTCCAAAGAATCTGACACACAACCATTCCTTAGAAAGATGGACTAGCATTCGTTTGTTTTGGGAGTGCAAGGATGTGGTCTAGTAATTGAGTTGAACTTCCTGCCAAGAAAGTGAACTTGGTGTTAAATATGTTGTGTGTTGGAGAATGTAATAAAACCCATTTGCAGCCTATATCATCTGGGGATTGGAAGAAAAAACTTGTTCCACTGTAATTGTCTTTAAATCTTGTGAGAAAAACGTTGATGTGATATTTGCCTTTCTTGGAAGATACAATCTCCTCGAGAGAGTTTCCTCATTGATCTTAGAACCTGAAAGAGCCTTCTCTCAAGTTCTAAAACACGCACATACAAATGCATGCACATATGTGACCAAAAAAAAATTGTTTGAAATGGACAAATATGTTTCATATTTAAAAAATAATAATTCAGGATCTTATTCAAATTATATGAAATGCAAGATTCAAACCAAAAAAATGGTTGAAGCAGCTATTTTTCCCAAAAAAAAAGATTTAAACAAAATTGAAGATAGACTATATTATATTGTATTAAGTGATACAACTGATTAAATGTGTTGGTATATAAATTTGATATTGTATATCCTGACCTAAATTAGTGTTTGTTATGTATATTTTTACAATTAATTGTGCTTAATGGCCAATTAATTGGAGTAATTAATAAATGGGCTTTGTTTAGAATCAAAGTTTGACTAGATTCGAGTTAAAAGTGAGTGGATCCAATTCGTTAAGGGCAGTGGCAGAGTTGAAATTATCTGAACTTTCTCCAGTTGAGACTCTTAAAATAATCTGTGTTTGGAAAATAAATGATTTGAGATATTTTAATTCTCAAATCTTACTAATTTATTTAGTGTAAAATTTTGAGTTTAGAGAATTTTGTTGTCAATCATTTTGATTTACACAAGTGTGATTTTTGAGATATCAAGTGTATCCTTATTTTTATAAAATAAAAGTTTTAAATGTTTTAAGAATATCAAATTATCTCGAAAATTTAGAAGTGTTTTATGAGTCAATTTATTTAACCTGACTGAAAAGTTAAAACTTTTTTCTATTAAGTGTTATTTTAATTTTGAAATTTGGTATTTAGTGGTTTTAAATTAAATCATTTAGTTTGGGTGTATTTTAAACAGGTATTTTAATTTTAAAAAAATAAAAAAAATAAAGAAGATTTAAATTATCTTCTAAACCATAAAAATTATATGATTTTAAATTCATTTTTTCTAAAACTATATAAGTTACATGGTTTTGAGTTTTATTTGTCAAATGGATAAAAACATTTGGATTTTAGGAAGTTTTTTAAAAAATCAAAACTTTGGTAATTATTCACGACACCTAGAGTAAAACTTTGGTAATTATTCACGACACCTAGAGTGGTTAGCCTTAGGATTCCACCGACTTATTTTAGTCAATTAAGAAGAATTGAGAAGTAGAGGAAGTAAATGAAAAAAAAAAAATCTCTCTCTCTCCATCGTCCTTTTCTTTTCTTTTCTTTTTCTTTTTCTTTCTCTTTCCCTTTCCCTTTCCCTTTCTATCTGCGATTCAGCTGTGACCGAGGTTTTCGCGTTTGGGGTTCGGGTTTTTCAAACTCCCTCATTTGTCCATCGATTTCGACGATTAAGGTACGAAAGTTTATCTACTTAAAATTTTAGGGATTCTAGCGCTGTTATTTTTGTAAAATAGAATAGTTTTGGGCTTCAAATTTGGTCTCAAAGATCTTAGGAAAAAATGAGTTTTTCTTTTAAATCTTGAAAAACCTCTCCTAAATTAGTTTTTGAGTTGTTTTAAGTATTTCAATTTGAAACAAAATTTATGGAATTATTATGCTTTATAGATCTTGGTGATATTTGCAAGCTGGATAAGGTAAGGAGACTCAACTTAAATTGTATAATGGTTATTATTAAAACCTATTAGATTTTAGATTGAAAATAGAACCCATAGTATTTTTAAGATGGGAAAGACCAAGTGGGACCCATTGGAAGTTTAGAGGGTGATAGGTTTAAGGTTTGGACAAAAGAGTGAAAAGTCCAATGATACTATAATTTATAAAAAGGAACATGTAAATCATGTTAGGATGTGTGCATGTGATTCATATATTGATTATGTGAATAGGTAATATATGTGGCCTTGATCATGTATAGAGTTTTGTATATATGTGATTATACTTGTGCTAATGGTAATGAGATGAAAACATTTTAGGTTATTAGACCTAGATTGGAACCAGTGGATAGTAAGTGAAACTCTATTGTTAAACTCTCATGGAAAAGGTATATGGAGACAACATATGTGAATGATGATTTTATATTATTTCTGTGTTTATGGATAATTGATAGATAATATACATGTTAATGTATACGCACACACTTGTACATTCGGTCAAGCTCTTGCAAGATGCTGCTTTCTGTGTGCCTTAACTTAATGCATTCAAGGATGAGTGGGATTCCTCGACAGGGTTGAGTGGGATACCCCGGACCTGTACAGTTGGGGTTGAGTGGGATACCTCAACGGGATTGAGTGGGATACCCCAGTGTATTACAAGTTTCGTTGTAACATTTTAAATGATAGATATGATTTATTTGTTTATCATGTGTTGAACATGCATTGTGTTATTAATATTATGAGTATATGCTTGTGTATGCATGGGTGTGTATGTGGAAAGAAAAAAAAAACAAATGGTAAAAGTATGCCATGGTGTTCTAAGTGTTTTCCTCGTAGGTTGTATTGTAAATTTGATATTCTGAAAATTTGAAGGGACTTGTTAATTTGAGTTATCTTCACTGGGCTGGAGCTCACGTCCCTTATAATGCAGGTCATGTACTGGATATGGGAAATGATAATCCCTCTGCGATGCTTAGGAGTTGGAATCTAGTGTTGTTCGATGGTAAGATTTATTCTTGTTTAGTTTCATATAAAAATTATGTAAATTTTAGGTGACTATGTCACTTGTGGCATAGAGACTTTATGTATAAGTCATATATGTGTAATATGATAGTATGTTGTATAATTGATTGTATTATGGTGTGTATTTTGGATTTTTAGAGTGTCAGTCGACGGGTATGTGGAAATTGTCAATAGTTTGAGCAGATTACCATCAGTCGATTAATACAGGAGAATTTATGTGAGATATCTTTTCAATGTGCCCATTTGGGGACTTGATGTTTTAGGTCACGAGTATTGTCCACACAAGCGTGTGCGAACGTTTCTATGGGCTTAGAGAATCGCATGAGAGGCCTATGGATTTTTGATAATTAGATTTGTTTTTAGAAAAAAAAAAATTTAGTCAAGTTCTGGGCCCGCTTCTCGGGTCAGGGCGTGACAGATATATATCGGCTGATATGTATCGTATTGACTTTTTTTAAACCTTAGCCTCAATAGGAAAGCTAATTTTAAATCTTTATAATCATCCTTTGAAATTGGATAATTATAGAAGGGTTCCTCCTCCATTGTGACTTCTTCCTTAATGGAAATAGTTACTCCGACAATAACAAGTCTCTCACTGGAGATCATTGTCATAAATATCGGTGGTATTTTCGAATTTATCGTATTTTTATCGGCAAACTACCATTACCGCGTTGAAAATGCGTTTTTATCGGCGAGTCGATAAATTCTCGATAAAATCACGTTAAAAACGCTATAAATGGTAATATCACGATAATATCCTGGTAAATTTTTTATTATCATTTTTCATTTTATTAATAATTTTATTTATTCTATTTTTATTATTTTCAAATATTATAATTTCTGCGAGATTTTTTTGTAAAATTTCCGATAAAAACTCGAGTATTTCGATATTACCAATCGCCGTTAATTTCGGTATTTGTGACAATGCCGGAGATGACGATGTGAAAAGGACATTGTAGCAATTGCAATATCCAGTTAAAAAAGTAGATGAGATGACTTCGAGATATGATGTGGCGGCTGAAACATGTCGCATGTGTCTATTGGCAAAACAACCAGCCCTGTGACTGATTTTTCTTTTCCTTTTATTAAAGACTTCCATTAAAAGAGAACGGAAGCAGAACCTCTACACGCATCAACCCAGAACAAGAATTCCAATTCGAATCGTTTGGAACTGGACTTGCACATAAGAGGAAAAGCATTTTTTTTTATTGGTGGAGAGGACTCTCTTTTTTTTTTCATCTTTTTCTTATCTGATTCAACAGATTGAGAGATCATCCTCATTCCAAGAACTCAACCAGCTAACCTGATACAGCCCAGACACTAACAGATGATAAATTGATAACCTTTTGAAACAAACCTGAAATAACGTAACTAACCCTCACTACTACTAAGACTAGACCTTTGATGTTCTTCATCATCTTCTTAGCAAAATGCTTGTCAAAAACATGATGTTCCTTTTCCAAGTTCGAACCTGCTTTTGAAATTGTTGAGCTCCTTATTCAACTTCATTAAAAATTATATTTGGCATTGTAAAGCAGCTACTTGCTTTTGAACTTCTAAAAAATATAGTGAACAGCAGAGTTTTTGGGTCTTGTGAGGCGTATTTACCAGAAAATATTGAAACTGAAAGAGGTACAAGTTGAAAATTCAAATAATACTGGGAAAACATGAAGGGGATTGCCTCGTTGATTATTGGCTCGATTTGGTCCGGTCTGATTTGGCTCGATGTGGTTTAATTTTAAGATCTCTTTTGTTTACCATCTCAAGAACTTATTGTATGAAAAAAGAAAAAGAAAAAAGAAAGACTATATAGTGAGAGAACGTGAAAGAAAATAAGAATGAAATTTTATCTCCTCTTTAAATTAGTTAATTTTTTTTCCTTTGTTGCCAGTGGACGTAGGCCTTTGGCCAAACCTCTTCTCTGTTGGATGATTGTTTTTGCTTTTTTTTCTTGGATCGATTTGAGATTACTCAGCAACACCCCAACAAATTTGCCATTTTAATGTACCTGAGCTTCTGTGTATCAGTCCACGTTAATGACTCGATCACTGAGCAAAGAAGTGAGAAAAAGAAAGAGAATCCTGTAATATAAATGTCAAGTCTAATTAATTCTGTAATAAAAATTTTGAATTTAAATTAAATGAACCAATCCTTGACTTAATTCTGGGTTTAATTAAAAACTTTAAATAATTTTTTATAGATATCAAAAAGGGATAAAAAAAACAATAATCAAAATCATTCTCAGTTAACCTTTTCAGAATCATTCTATCAAACACACCAACTTTCTCAAAAGCATTCATATTCTCAATGATTTTATAGATATCAAACAGGACCATAGTTTTTTATTTTTTTTGTGAGAGGTAACATAAAATTTTATTAAAAAAGAGAAAGTACAATTGCTGAACACACAAATAAGGGAGGTCTAAAAGGATTGGACCACAGATAAAAACAACAAAAGAGCTACAACAATCCCAAACCAAGCAAAAGAAGCAAGTGATACACCCTAGGTCCCATTTATCTAATACAAAAAACCTCGAGAGTCGAGTTATTATACCAAAGCACACCTTCTATCCCAACAAGACCTGGTTTACCCTTCGAAATAGGACCATAGTTTCTTAACAATATCATACCAAAGTAGATGAGAATATCATCCAGATTGCCTATGAGGTGGTTTGATCTCGAGTATCTCATGAGTGGATCACCGAACCACATTTTCCTGTCGAAGATTCAACATTTTACACAAAAGTCCATGTACATGAAGTAGAAATGAGGGCAAAAAAAACTTAAAAATGGCTAAGAAATTAGAAGAGAAACTGACCTGACCAATTTATTAAGATCATATAATGGTGACTAAGGGTATCTTTTCAATCTTGTACCAATCCAATCCCCAAATTTTTCGAAGCCTATGATTGAATTGTTCAGTCATCTCTTTGATGTTCAATTCTTGTAGACTAGTCACATGTGGAAGTCCTTCAGGCAGCATGTTTAGTTGCTTGCAGTAAGAAATCTCCAAAATACTGAGATTGGGCATTGCTCCTTTCTCCACTATCCACTCCTCTAACTCAGTTATCTTTTCAAGTCTGATGACTTCCAGTCGACGGAAACCATCTGCAGAACAGACCATGTTTTTGCCAACATACGAACCATGGTGCAGTCTCAGAATACGAAGGTTTGGCAGCATCTCCAATGTTTCCAGCGAATCTTGCTCTATCCAGGAATTGGTCAAGGTCAGCTTGGTGAGGTTAGAAGGAAACTGTTTTAGGTCTGTCAACTTCTCCAAGCGTCCAGACAAATACATGCTATACAAACGTTGAATATGAGAGAAAGATGAGAGTGCTGGAAGTTGGCCTTCATTTTTTGATGACAATATCAAGGATTTAAGGCAGTTCAAATTGACCTTAGAGAAGACATGGTTGTACAAAAATAAATCTCCACATATTCCCAACTTGGTGAGATTGGACAACTTGGACAAGCCATCTTCCATCCAATCGTTAGCAGCCGCACCGGTAAGGGTTTGAAGATTTATAAGTTCACGAAGTTGAGCATCAGTTGGACCTTGAACCTTTTTGTGCTTCTTAGCTTCAATCAGAGGATTGTTGTCCATTCTCAGATGCCTCAATTGGTGCAATTTCCAAATATCATCAGGCAGGTTGGTGATGCGGTTCTCTCTTATGTCTAATGTTTGTAAATTGAAGAGGTTGCATGTGGTAGATGGAAGGACTTTTAAGCTAGTATTCTTCAAACCCAAATACCTTAGATGTTTAAAATTCACAATTTTGCATTCGACAATCTGATCTGAGCTAATGTTTAGTCCATCAAGAATCAACACCCTAAGAAACTTGAAGAATCCAAAGTTGGATTTCCACTGATCCTTTGAAATGGACTCTCTCTGTGCTGGGAAACATAGTAAAGAATGGAGGTGCATGGACTCATCAACATGAGAAATACACTCGGTAATGTGACACTGGATGAGTGACAACCGACGGGCGCTGATATGAAGTGATGGATGTCTAATTGTAGCCGGTTCTTTCCTGTGAACCTCAAAGAATTCATCTTCATTGGCTTTTCTAATGGCAAGTCCATGCAGAAGATCATGGATGCGGCAAGCTTTAATTCCCTCATAAGCGCTCATTTTAGCAACTTCAATCATACTTCTACAAAGAAGTTCATTTAGGCAATCTTCTGCAACCTCCTCCATAGATTCTTCACCCCTCTGCACTACAAAACCCTCTGCGACCCACAATCTGATCAATCTTGTTGTTGGAACCTCAAAACCCTCTGGAAAAGCAGCAAAATAAAGAAAGCAACATTTGAGCTGATAGGGTAAATCATAATAACTTAAATCCAATATTTGCTTTATTGACTTCTCGCCTTCAAACAATTGCCAGTTAATGCTCTTCGTTACCTTTTCCCACTCTTTTTGGTTGTTCTTTTTTGTTGACAAAAGCCCTGCTAACACCACAATGGCCAATGGAAGACCATGACATTTCTTTACAATATTCATTCCAAAATCTTGCAAATCAAGAGGGCAACTATGGGATTGATCTTTTGGAAATGCTTTCTTACAAAACAAAGTCCAGCTCTCCTTTTCTTCTAGACATTTTAGTTCATGGTGATAGCCATCTGGGGCGAGACTTTCAACTACATCTTTTCTTCGAGTGGTGAATAGGATTCCACCTTTCCTTTCCATTGGAAAGGCATCAACAATCTCTTCCCATGCTTCTGTGTGCCATATATCATCAAGTACTATCAAGTAGCTCTTCCCTTTCAAGAGCTCATGGAGTTTTTGAATCAATTCACTCAAACTCATTTCGTTCAATGTCTCTTTCCTTAGGGTTGAAATGCTTCGGATTATATCCTGCAACATTTCTTTCACTCTAAAATCATAGGAAACAAAAACCCATGCACGCAACTGGAATTCCTTACTGACTTGAGGACAATAGTAGATTTTTTTGGCAAGAGTGGTTTTACCTAAACCTCCCATGCCTACTATAGAAACAACACAACATTGTTCTTTTCCTTGTGTAAGTTTCTTTACTAGCAAAGAAGCATCCCCATCCATGCCAACCACATCAACTTTCCTGTCTCTATGTGGATTCTTCTCTCTCCTAGAGGAAGAAGAAGCACCAGCACCAGTATTGTCTCCAATGCTTTCAATGCCAAACTCTGATTTGCTTTCAATAGCTTCTTTAAGCCTTGATATAATGCCATCAACCTCCTTCGCTGCATGATGGAGATTGGAAGATGAGAGAGTGGGCCGCTTCCAAGAGAAGAAAGAAGGTCTCTGCCTCATTGCTTGCCTTGACATGATAATAAAATCATCTATAGCATCTTCAGCATCATAAGAAATTTCTCGCATATTTTTCATCCATAGTTTAGCTTTTTCATTGTCTCTGTATCTATTATCTGCATCCTTAAGATCAGCACGTATCCACTGCAACTTGCCTTGTAGAGTCCTCACCTTCTCATGTACATCGTAGTCACGGAGCCACTTCATTACTTCAGGTGCTAGCCACTCGTAACATCTTTCCAAGATAAATTGCACTGCTGCTTCTGCCATCTCTCTCTCCTGTAAATTTTGAAAGGAAAGGTTAGGAAGACGACAATTAACCTAAGTCTGTAAATAAACATCCCAACTCAGTCTATTGACATTCAAATAGATGCGATGAATTGAAAAGCAAGGATAAAAAGTTACCCTTAGTTACGAAATCATACAAAATTCCCTTTCTTAAAAACCAGTTACATGTAAGCAGAGAACAGTGTGTTCAGCATGGGAGTGAGGTGGAGGGAGAGAATGATCCTTCATAGAACTGGAGACAGTATAGCTGAGAGAGAAAGAGACGACTAGGTCGATCAGGAGATTCAACAGGTTGACCAAGTTAGTTGGTCAGTTTTATAATCATATTTTATAGTTATTAGGTCGGATTGACTAGGCGGACTCAGTGGGTCAATCAGATGACTGAATTTATTTGTATATAATTTTTAAATTTTAATATATGTGATTCATATATATCTAAAAAATTGTAGAAAATCAAATCCATTATAAATACTGTGTGATTATGAAAAAAAATTATATTAAATTTACGTGTGGGAAACCGCGGGATACCCAGCGTAAAACCCCCAGGTGTGAGCCCACTACCCCTAGGGCACACCAAGGTTAGGCCATGGGGCTCGAACCACCAACCTCCCGCTTCCTGAGGCAGGAGGCAACCAGTTAAACTACACCCATGTGGTTACGATTATCATTTTGAGTGATAATAAATATCAATTTATCAATAGTCACACCTATTCAAAACAAATAAATAATAATAATAATAATAATGAGTTATTATAAACAAATTTTGAATTTGTAATCAAAGAATATTAATCTATAAGGTCTAACATTACCAATAAATATTACCCAAGAAATTTCTAAGTTTCTAAAACCTACGTTTTAAGTTCGAATAACTAACACCCAATCAATTCAAAGTGGGTTGGCCTGACAGTCAAGAAGTTTCCCTCGTGTAGTCGTGTGACCAGTCTTGCCTCCAAAGTGAAATGGGAATACCCATATTAAAGAAAAGTAACACCCAATCAATAGACATCATCAATGTACACGAGAAACACTATCAAACCAACTTCCAATGAGTCATTCTCAAATATCTCATTTTATTTTCTTGGACCTTGTTCATTCCCTTTCTTCTATTTTTCCTATAAATGCTAACCAAGTTCAACATCTCCTTTTTCTTCTCCCTTTTTTTTGCCATCCAATGTTGCTTAGACCTATTAATACCCCCCTCATGGAATTAGTAATAATTGCATCAAATTCTTTTCTTTTCTTTCTTTCTTTCTTTTTTTGGCTTTGGAGGGTCTATTGTTGTACCATGCTGTCATCCAGGATTAGTGACAGCCATTTGAGAAAATAGTATCCAGTAGAACAAAGGATAAAAATTAATTACAAGAACATTAAAATTAAAAAACTGAAAAAATTTCCAAATTATAAAAGTCAATTTATAAGTTAGTACTTTATTAACTACCAACTCATTTCCATACCATTCATTCAATGATTTCATTTTCTAGGTAAAAAGAACTTCAATTTTTTTTAAAGAAACATAGTCAAATGATTCATTTACAACTGGCCAATGGATTTGTTACACTAAATCGAGGCTAATATTATTACATGCTCATACAAGAAGGGTAAACTATTTAGTAGTTATTTGACTGTATTCTTGCCAATGAGAATTAAGAACATCATATCCTTTAATATTGTTTGACAATTTTGGATGACTCATCAAATAAATTTTGACAATTCATTTATTGAATGGTAGGGATTTGCTTTAAAGTTAGAAGGAAAAAAAATAAAAAAAAAATCATTAAAAATAATAAAATAGAAAATAAATCTTAATGTTTCATTTGATAAGTTTGAAGAACTTGAAATATATCTGTTATATTATTATTATAAAAAAGAGAAAATTCATGCAAAAACCCTTTCACTATTGTTTAATATAAAGGAAATTTTTTTGAGTGGTCATCAAATAAACCTTGACCGTCCATTTATAATTTGCTCAACTCTTAACAATGAAAAATTGTCCAAAAAATTACCAAAAAAAATAAATTTTAACAATTGATTTGGGAAGTGTGAATGATTTGACTTATTCTTATCATATTTGTATTATAAAAACATAGAAAATGTGTTTAAAAAAACCTAAAAAATAAGGAAAGGGATTTTAAGAGTATATTTGGTGATTTAGAATGATATAATCAACTTTATTATGTTATTATTCTTTTACTATTGTTTAATATAAAAAATAAAGCATTGAGTGACTATCAAATAAATCTTAACAATTCATTTATCAACCAATTGCAATTTTCTTTGGGTTGCATTTGGATGGGGGAAAGAAGGAAAATGAAAGGGATTCTCGTCCTTTTCCTTGTTTGGTATTTACTAGTCAGCAAAAAATTTCTCCACATTTCTCCTCTTAAGCCTAAATTCGGCTTCTCCTAGAGAGGGAGGAGAATAGTTTCTCCTCTTTCCTTCTTGCTTCTCTCTTTACTTATTTCTCCTCATGCCTTTACCCCTAAAATTACGAAGCTAATACAAGAGAATCCCCTACTCAAGGGAATCCCTCGCCCAGGAGAATCCCCTGAAAAACTTTCTCCTCATCCAGATGGAGCCATAATGTTAGGAAGGAGAAAATTGAAAGTAAGTCCTAGAAAGAGCTAAAAATAGAAAAAGGTGAGTCTATGGAGAATGGGTTAAGGAGAATGGCCTTCAAAAATTATCAATGGAAGGTGGGATTAGTAAAAAACACATGGATTGATTGGGGATATAATTTCATGCTTACCGAATTATCCCAACTCATCAAATAGGCCATATAAAATCAACGACACATAACACTAAAAGTTTTGAGGATCAAGATCACAAAGCCAAAATAATCAGATAGAGGTATAATTTTACATACATATTTTTTACCTAGAAAAGGAAGAATCTTATATAACTCCTATTGACCTAGAAAAGGCCTATGATAAAATACCATGAAAACTAATTTGGAGAACCTTGATATATAAATACATCATTGACAACTACATTGAGATTATTCAAGATATATATAAGGGTGCAACCCCTAACTTTAGAATTGTTTGTGGAGAGACACTGGAATTCTATGTTAGATTGAGACTCCATCAAGGATTTACTTTAAGCTTGTACCAATTTGTGCTAATCATAAATAACTTAACACCAGAAACCCAAGATTAAGTGTCATAGTCTATGTTTTTTGCAGATGGTATAGTATTAATTAGTAAGACGAAAAACAAATCAATGCAAGGCTAAAGTTGTGGAGGAGAAAGGTAGATTTAAATGGTTTTAAAATTTGTAGAACTATAACAAAATATATGGATTGTAACTTTAGTAAGTTGGATGATAGTGAGACCAATCCGAAAAAAATAGAAAATGACTTAGTTGTCCATTATGATCAGATTAGATACTTGGACTCTATGGTAAAATCTAAAAGAAGTTTTGACTTGGACATAATGAATGAGATAAAAATGGGGTGGGCAAAATGTAGACAATCTAGTGAGGTCTTATACGATAAAAGAGTTCCCCTTTGCAAAGAATTATTAGATCTACAATGTTATACATAGTAGATAGTTGGGCAATAAATAAAAGACAAATAAACAAAGTTATGACAACGAAGATGCGTATGCTACATTGGATGGATGGTTTAACTCTAAAGAATAAAATTAGAAATGAATGCATGAAGTTAAAGAAAGCACCAATAGACAATAAGTTGAAATAAAGAAAAAAAACTCATTTAAAGTAGTTTGGTCATGTTAATAGAAGAAATAGAGTATGGCTCGACCTTCAACATTACTCAGCTGCCATTCCTGATGTTAAGAAGGAACTGAGCAAGCCTTGACCTAATAGCCCTAAATTAAAGGTCAAGGTCTTTCTAGAAAAAGGGTTTTCGTTTCAGCTTTGCAATTGACAAATGGGTTCTCTAATTGTTTCTCATATGGAGCCACCATCACAATTTAGCTTGGCGTGGAAAGCATATTGTTGATCAGCAGCACCACAAATTGTGTAATTATATGATAATTATATGACACTAGAGCAATGCTACAAGAATTTAAGGTATAATCAATTTTTTTTAAGACCAAGGTGTCCAAGCCTCTTAGATCACTTGACTAATCCTTGGAGCATATACAAACCTCTCTATCCACACATACCGGATAACACTATGAAGAGTAGTCCTTTTATATTGAGAGTGACTTAAACCCAAAACCTGCCACATTTTAAGCGGATTCTTGCCTGCTAAGCCAAGACTCTCAATATAATCAATTGAGTTTCATGTACATAAGAAGTGAATTATCTTACCTTCCCCAAAAAAAAATAATGAAAAAAATGTGGCAAATTATTGGCCAAATGTGGTACAAATTTGTCACAAGTGTCAAGGATTAGCACACCTGGCACACTTTAGTTGATACATCTTAAGTGCAAAGGAATGACTAGCAAGTGTACAACAAACAGCATATATCCTCTGGTTTTGTCATTGCCAAATCCATTTGGACTGCCACGACCGTTGTAGTTTTCTAGTTTTTCACAGGGAAGGATTCAGCTATGCCCCAATCGCATGCACTTCAGTGCACTCAAGTCATTTACATTTTTCTTAAAATGTTGGTATATATTTTATTTTTTCTCACAAATTATATCATTTTAATCATCTAAATTTGGAGAGGAACATTTTAACCCGACTAATCCTTGGGGTATATATGCAAGCCTCTCAATCCCACACACCGGATAAACAACTACTGGAGTGGAGAGGGAAGTTGAAGTTAAGACCTCTTTTTTATGAGAAGAGCTTCTTGATCGTCAGGCCAACTCCCTCTTAGATTCATATTTTTTAAAGTATTGAACAAAAAATAGACGTTTAGTCTTAAAATCAATGTTGTGAAATTCAGATCGGACCATGGTCGAACCAGCGGGTCAACCGGGTTTCGGCGAAAAATCAACCGATGCAAAAAAACCATAAAAATCTTCCGGACTTGCATGTGAACTCGATTATCTCAATTCGCTCATGACCCTTGACCCATAAAAAAACCATTTAATATTTATTAAATAAAATAATCTGAAATTCCAAAAAAAAAAAAAAAAACACTGCCATATCAAAGAGGAGTAAGAGAAACTATGATTTGCAGCAGGGAATATACCTGAACTAGAAATAGTCGTTGATCAGAGCTGGTGATGAAGAAAACAAAATGCAGAGAGCAGACCTTGATGAAGAGACAAGCGAGAGAGGTATCTGAAAATGGGCCTCTCGGAAAATCTGGCCGGAATGAGGTTTCAACGCTGCTAATCTTCTGAATTCCCGGCGACCTCAGATTTCATGGATGAAATTTCACAAACCCCTAAGCTGCGACCTCAGATTTCATGGATGAAACTTCACAAACCCCAAAGCTGGATCTTGTAATTTCTCAAACAAACAAAAAAAATAAGTTTTTGAAATGGGTCCCGTTGACAGTAAGAAAGCATTAGCAACAGTGTTGAAGTGGGTCCGTTGAGAGAGAAAGAAAGCGACTTTCCATTCCCCGTCCGATCCACACAGAACATGACAACACCTTCTATCCAAAGATGAAATTTAAATAAAAAAGTTAATTTTAAAAAAAAATCATAAACAGCACGTTCATGTATATTTTATGTTATAATTCATATAAAACAAAACCTTCAATAATTGAATAGCCTTATGTCAATTTATTCAATAAATAAGTTAAAATATATAAAAATCAAGTTAAATTAAGTTTTTGAAATGGGTCCCGTTGACAGTAAGAAAGCATTAGCAACAGTGTTGAAGTGGGTCCGTTGAGAGAGAAAGAAAGCGACTTTCCATTCACCGCCCGATCCACACAGAACGTCACAACACCTTCTATCCAAAGATGAAATTTAAATAAAAAAGTTAATTTTAAAAAAAAATCATAAACAGCACGTTCATGTATATTTTATGTTATAATTCATATAAAACAAAACCTTCAATAATTGAATAGTTCAATAAATAAGTTAAAATATATAAAAATCAAGTTAAATTAAATAATCATTAAATAGGACAAGACATGTCAATCTATTTCTTTTTAATTTACGTGTAGAAAACTACAAAATACCCAGTGTAAAACCTCTGAGATAACCAGCTGAGTTATACCCATGTCAATCTATTTTTTACTCACTTCAAATAATTCTAAGTTGAGTTAACATATTTAATAATTATTCAAGTTTAGAATCAGATCGGTTGTCGTCAAATCTTCTTCTCGGCCTTAAATCAGGTGATTGGAGAAAATTTCTACCGGCGGGACTCACCATACTCATTTCGTTTTGTTATGGTCTATCCATCTGTACCATCATATCTTTGATATGAATCGTGTGGGACCCTCCTCTAACCAGTTTCTTCTGCTACTGTTTGGGGAGTCCAAAAATCAATTTTATGGGTTTTTTCTTAGATCCAAGTGGATCTTGTACTTCTGACCCTAGGATCGACACTACCATAATCATCCCTGGCCCACCTATTTACGGTTAAGGAATACCTTGGGTTTCGATCAACGGTGGGGCCCTTTGATTTTTTTTCCTCTCCCTACAAACCATTCGGTCGACTTTCCAGTCATCCGAACGAAAAAATCGGAAATTTCATTCGTTGGATGCAGTTTGAGTGGAAGGGCAAAAGGATATTTTCTATCAAATTTTTGAAAACAGGTGTATTGGGACAGAATTTCTAGGTGTCTGTATGGCTCCCCCTCTAATTTGATAATTCGATTTTTATTAATTTGAATTTTAACTTTGAAGGGGATGAGTTTATAAATTTCTAATTGAGGAAAAGGTGAATACGCTTGGAAAGCTAGTAAATTTTCTTTCTAAGTCTCTGTGTGCTTTCTAAGCCCAACCACTTTATATTGTATTGTACAGGCGTTGAGTTGAACAAAATCATGCATGGGTTAATGTGTTTCAAGATTTTAGACTCAGAGAGATTGCAAAAAATCATGAAAAGCATTGTTTCCCTTTGTTAAGAAATGGAATGTGCATTATCTTTATTATTATATCAATATACAAAAAAGATCTCAACTACAATAGAAGAACTATTTAATACAAGTGGTTATAAATTGGAAAATGTCTAACTCTATTGCAGGGCTACAACTCGGGTCGGGCGGGTCAGGTTTCTTAAAATCCAACCTCACTTGAGTTGATATATATGGAGCTCGACCTGGCCTGACCCGAATTCTCAACCCAAACTCTAGAACCCGACCCAACCTGAATTCTAACCTGAATCAATCCGAATTCTGACCCGACCCGCATTCTGAACCTATTTTAACCTAATTTTACTCAGGTTGAGTCGAGTTGGGTCGGGTCGGGTCGGGTTAACTTGTAAAATCCTCAATTTGGTCCGACTTGAATATCATATGGGTTTTTATCTTCTCAACCCGACCCAACCTGTTGGCCTGAAATTCTTGACCCAACCCGCATGATTTCTCAGGTCGGGTCATGTAGGTCGGACCAAAACCCAACCCGAGTTGCAACCGTACTCGGTTGAGACTCTTCGGTCTTCACTGGTTAACATCTCTCACAAAAGAAGAAATTGAATTGAGGGAAGAAATGTATGTGGACTAGCAGGGGCCGACCCTGAGATTTCAGGGGCCCTAGGCGAGTTTTTAAGATGGGGCCCTTATCTACTCACAAAAAATAAAATCATACAATTTTTTTTTACAATGTGTAAAACTAAATAAAATATCATAATCAAATTTATAACAAAGTATTATTTAAAATTTATTTTTATTTTGACATGTAACATTACTAATTAAATTACTAAATTTAAGTTTTTTAACATTTATTTTTCAATAGATAAGATAGTTAATCAATTCAATCTTTCGTGTGACATTGCAGACGGAAGATAAGATTTTATTAGTTTTAACTTTAAAAAACTTATTTATGTATAGATAACTGTAACTGGTAAAATCAACATTATTGTATACGCAATTCATGCATTTGGAAAACAACAATTCATTCTTTTTATGTAATTTGGCAATTCATTCTTTTGGTACTGCTTTTTTTTATCATATTCGAGTATGACACTTATGCAAATTCTCATTTGAAATGAAGATATTATTATTATTTTAATTTTTCAATTTTTCTGTATTTTTTAAAAAATAAAAAAATAAAAATTATCTTAATTATAATGATTTATACTTGTATATTACTTCTAATAAAATCTAAATTGATCAAATGAATAAAGCTACGTTTTTTCATTTCTTCAAATTTTAAAAGCTTTAAATTATATTTAATTCAAAATTATCAACTCAATACAGATTTCTCTTTCTCTTTATTTAGATGATAGATATATTTTAAAAGATTCTTTATTAATTAAAATTATTTTATTATTATTATTAAACTCAATAAAATGAGGATTATAATAATAATTATTATGATTGTTACTATCATTATTTTAATTTTTAAAAAAATCCACGTTTTAAATAGAGTAGAAAAATTATCAAATAGTCAAATGATTTCAAGTCGTATTAATTCAAATTATTGTTATTTTTCATTATTATTATTAAATAATTTGATAAAAATAAAAAAAATTATTAATAATGCGGCCGGGATTTGATCCCAGGTCCTGGGATTATACAAGGACAAGTCTACCCGCCTCGACTAGAATGAACTTGTGCTTTAATTATATATTATTAACTATTTAACATATAGTAAAGGAGCTTATGGACTTGAGGGCCCTAGGCGACCGCCTAGTTCGCTGATCGCCAAGGCCGGCCCTGTGGACTAGTTGGGGGATAAGCTCTATCGGCACTTGGATGGGATGTCTTACTATGTGATTCTTGATTATGTGTGGCAAAGGTTCTAAAAATCTACATTTCAGTATATATTACATAAATTTTATGTCTAATATAAATTAAATTAAATTTTATAAATTATGGCTCAAATTTGAACTCATAGACCAAATTTGGGCTTTCATGTACTAAACCTAATTCGGCTTAAATTTCAACTTCTACTTAATATTTTAGGCCTAAAAATAAGCCTAAGTCAACCAAAACACAGAATTTTTTGGATTCTTCTTGTGGGTTTAAATTAGGTACGACCGAAGTTACATCTCTTTCTATTCATAAATGATAACGAATGAAGTGTCAATAAAACTGAAAGTGATAAAAAAAAAATTGTTAATTTGATAAAGTGGTTTTTAGGGAGTCCTATTTTCAAATACAAGCTTATCTAGACGTCCCATTCAGTATTTCGAAAAATCTGTTATTAGACACCCATTTTCAAATTTGAAAATGGGTGTCTAATAACAGATTTTTCGAGTGTTTGAATGAGACGCCTTTATCTAACGGCACTTTACTAGAGACGAAATTAAACTTAAAATAGGCACTAGAAAAAGTTAATTGAGGCACCATTTAGAATTTCTAGGGTAAAGTGATAGACCGTATGATTTATGATATAATTAAAATGAAGAAATAGAACTTAAAGACCATTAAATTATGGCTTTGTTAATGATAATAATGATTTTTTTTTTGAGACATACAATTAATTTCTACCTAATTAATGGAGGTTGTCTTAGGGAGTGAAGGAGAACTACCTTTCATTTGAATTAATTAATTTGACACATTTGCAAACCATATCTTCCATTTCCCAAATACCACAAATTGATATGAT
This sequence comes from Chimonanthus salicifolius, assembly GCA_013350335.1. Taxonomy (NCBI): domain Eukaryota; kingdom Viridiplantae; phylum Streptophyta; class Magnoliopsida; order Laurales; family Calycanthaceae; genus Chimonanthus; species Chimonanthus salicifolius. The sequence continues at coordinate 64,742,398 of CM023538.1, read as the reverse complement.
AATGTGACAATTTTGAGAGATGATTACCGGTGGTAACTATAAAAATGACATGTAATATATTTATATAAAAATGAACCACTTTCAGATTGACAATACGCCTGAGGGCAGCAAATTCATTTGTGCTGCTTTTCAAAATGAAACTGTTACCAATTTTACCATTCGTATGAATAGTAAAATCAGTTCACCAACTCAGTAAAATCGACTCACCGAAATTTTGCATGAACAGTAAAATCCGTGACTGGTGACTTCATGCAAAGGGTAAAATTGACAATACACTAAAACCCATGACTGGTTACACAAATCTCCCGTGAGAGGTTTGCTATCCAAAAAATAGGTGTTATTAAATTTAAAAACTTGTGATTTGTCTAAAAATTAATTGTATTAAATGAATTTTAATCAAATGACATTGAGAAGAGATCGATGTGAGGTAAGGAGGAAAGGTGTATTTGTGGGGAACTTTACATTTGAGGTCTTGTCTCACTCTCATCTTAAATGAGTAAGGTCCTGATGGCATTATCAGCTTCAAACCTGAATCAAATTGCTATATCCAGTATATAAAAACATGATTAATATAAACCCAATTAGATAATAATTCAAAATTGTAGACCATTGCAAAAAAATCCCCATGAAACCTGCAAGCCTTCAACAGCTCAAGCAACTGAAATCATGAATTACATTCACATAGTTTTCAATATATACATTGAAAATATTATAAATTTTACTATAAACTCATTGAAAAATGCTAAACTAAGCATAGCTTCATAAAAATATGCAAACTCCTCCACAATATATCTCCCAGTCCTCCAATCCATGTCCTTCTGTTACAACAAAAACCAAAAGAGAAATGAGAAGGCTGACAATTCCTACAAGCTCCAACTCAAAGAGATGCCTAGCAGCAAATTCTCCCCTCACCACATCCAGACTAAGTTTGCAGGCATTCAGCAGAGCTGCCCAAACTGCACTAATTGGTTCTGTATCACCCTTTTTTCATATCATAGAACAGATCCCACGCTGCTTGAATCTTGCCTGCTCGGCCTAAAAGGTCAATGAAACAGGCACAATGCTATGGACTATGATCAATATTGTGCTTCTCCTTCGTCGAAACAAAGTAATGTTATCAAACCCGACCCGACCCAAAGTTGATCCTGGCGGTCCAACCGTAACTGGCTACACAAACGGTCAGGTCGCTTTTAAACCCGTCTGGATTAGAAACCCGTAAAAACCCTCTATCACCCGCAGGTCAACTCGGTTTATGAAATAAACCTGTAACCCGTTGGATTAAAAACCCATTTTTAAAATATTAAAAAATAAAATCAAACAACTGGAATAGCATGGGTCTTATTAAATAATTGCAAAATTTTCAAAATACACTCCTTAAAATAATATATTTAATTTTGTAGACCAATTGGGCCAGCCCATAAATCCCAATAAAAAACAGAGAGAAATGGTGATTCTTCCTAACTTCCTCATCCTCTTTTATAGGTTATTCATGTGGAAATTGCTTTCAAAATTACCGATGTGAGACTTGAGTAATGCAGATCGTAACTTGTAAAGTTGTAAGTGTTGCCGTGATTTGGCCAACATGAATAAAAATTAATGCCTTGAGTTGGCCATTGAGTTTAAATAGGCCATAACTTTTATTTAAGTTTTTGTTAAATAATATTTATAATAAAGGATTTTGTTGGCCATTGAGTTGTAACTTTTCATGTGGGAATTTTTATTGGCCATTTTAAACATTTTCTTTTTAAAAAAAGATAGATGTTAAATTTTTTAAAAGAAAAATAATAAAACATAAAAATAAAAACTTAATAAAAATCAATAATATTTATAATAAAAGATTTTTAATGATTAAAATATATATTGACAAAATACTAACTTGTTATTTTATCTTTTTTTTTATTTGATCAAAAATAATATTTATACTAAAATATTTTTTGTATAATTAAAATAATACTGGAAAAACATTATTTTTTATACTAATAATATGATAAGTCTTCAACTTTTCTTTTGCTTTTTGTCTTTTCAAAAGATAGAAGTGTGTTGATTCCAAGACATCACGATTTAATTTTATTTTATGTAAAAAAATAAAAATGATTTAATTTAATTAAATCTCTTCTTGGATAATCTAATACTTCCACACTAATCTATCTAATCATTTAAATATCTAAAGTTCACCATCTAACATAAGCACATTGAGCAACCACTAAACTTTTCGTTTCTAAACTACCAAATGTGAAATAAAATATCAGTGGTCAAATTACAAGTTTTGAGAAAAGATTGATTTAAATAAAAATTAAATTTGGATTTAAATATTAAATGTATGATATCATAGATTATGAATTATTTTTGTTTAGGATGATATTGGAATTACAATTTTCGAGAAAAGATTGAATTTAAATAAAAATTAAATTTGGATTTAAATATTAAATGTATGAGATCATAGATTATGAGTTATTTTTGTTTAGGATGATATTGGAACATAAACATTGAATTATTAATTTTTGATATTTATAATGGTTAATGTGGGAATAAGAATTTTTTTTATGAAAATATAATCTTGTCTTTATTACGAGTATTGTATTTTATTTTTTATTTTTTATAGCCATTTAATTGACTTTATTTAACCCAACTTTCCCTTAAATGTTTAGTAGACCAGTGGATTTTAAAATATTACTCTCAACCATTAAAATAAGTACTCACTCCACCGGCCGGGTCGGGTTTTAAAACATTAAAAGAAAGCAATTCCGTGCTGCTTCAACCAGCCCAGAATGACCACAAGCTGACAGAACCACCAGAAATGTCACAGAATTAGGAGAAAATACCACATGGTTCTCTCCTCATCTCCTCGAACAACTTCAGTGCCTCGATCCCACAACCATGTCTTCCATATGCATCAATCATGCTGGTCCATGAAACAACATTCTTTGAATCAATCCGATTGAAAATCAAACGTGAACTAATCATATTCCCGCATTTTGCATACATATCTAATAATGCATTACAATGTATCAGATTCAAAGCCCCAACGGAGTGCTGCACAATGAACCTGCTACCCAATTGGCAAATCCAAGAGCTCAGTACAAGCAACAAGAGCACTTGTCAAAGCCACTGCATTCGGTTTCATTCTTCCAATAATAAGAAAAGCTTCATTGTAATTACGATTACGAACACATCCAGAAACCAGTGCATTGTGAATGGCATCATCCTTATGGCAACTTTAGCCCATTAAAATCTTTCATTGCAAAATCAATCATCTGGCAATCTGAGTAGAAATCAACAAGAGCTGTACCCAAAACAAGTGAATCATTCCAACCTCTAACAATGGTGGAAGCATGAATTTCCTCACCTTGTTGAGGAACATTTGCAGAGGAACACACTTTCAGCATGGAGCAGAGTGTAAACTCACTGATTTCAACTCCATGTTTCAGCATTGATAGAAAAGCACTCACTGCACCATTCACAAATCCATTTTGAGTGAATCCTGAAAGCAGTGTATTCCAAGCAACTGAATCTTTTGACCACACCTCTTCAAATGATCGAATGGAATCACCCAAGTGTCCACACCTGGCATACATGTTGACGAGAGCGGTTCCCACGACAAGGTCCTGATGTGGGGCATGACTTGGAAAGCAATGTATGAACTTGTTTGCCTTGTTCCGCATTGGTCGTCATCGAGCAGACAGTTAGAACGGGCGTGAATGTGTATCCATCGAGGTGGTTGCCTGCTTGGTGCATCTGAGAGAAGAGTCGCCATGTTGCAGTTGGGTTGCCCTCACGGACGTGCACAACGAGCAAGGAGTTGAGAGTGGATTTCTACGAGGCATTTTGTTGAATGGGTGCCATGCAATTGCAGAGTTTATTTCGGGTATTTTGTCGAACCAGTTATGTCCCAGTAGAATAGTTGGTGATTTGGGTGAGAAAGTGAGACATCTAAGAAGAGGTTTCGGGAGGGTTTGGCTTATAGAATTCTGATGTGTGGTTGGATAGGATATCTTGACCTTCACCCAGAAGACATAAGGACAAATCAGGGGATGTAATGACTAACTGCAGCGCTCATATGGAGAAAGCAAAAAGGAAAATTAGAGAAGAAGAAATCAAATATATATATATATATATATATATATATATAAAGAGAGAACACCATACCCGAGAAATTGAAAACAGGGAAGCAGAGTGGCTTTTCATGCATCCCTAAAAGAACCAATATCTTCATGTTCATTTTGATCGTGTAAAGAAGCCAAGTCTTCCGTTTCATCTCCATATATCCTCTTCGTCAAGTTCACTGAAATTGAAGAAAATACATGTATGAGAATATTATATATGCAACTTCATATTATATAATCTAAATTCAAGTAATATTATATCAATAATGATTATAATTTGTATATTCATACCTAAATCACCTTCCTCAAATTGAGTCATAACACTAATAGGTTGTTCCATTCTCTCCCAAGTATATAGTTCCTCCTCGTTTAATAAGGGTGGCTCTGACTCAACTATCCAATCTTCTAGTACATCGATATCTTCTATAGATATTGGATCAAAACATATCCTTTTTTTCGAATTTCTATCAAAATAAAAATATTACACAAATATCAATCCATGTTGATACCTTAATCAAAGAATAAAGGCGAACATAAAATAATTTTGAACACTTCTTAGTTCTTACCTTTCTAACAAACGCAAGTTATAATGGACGTACACCAAATCATTCAACCTTTGATGCTCTAATCGATTCCTTTTTTTTGTATGTATACGTTCAAATACACTCCAATTGCGTTCACATCCAGAAGAAGTACAAGTTTGGCTTAAAATGCGAATTGCCATCTTTTGCAAATTTCGAGCTGAACCTCCATAATTCATCCACCAATCAGCTATAAAAGGAAATAAGGCATATCAATATGTTTTACATGAAGATTCCTAGTTAATTAAAGTAATGAATAATTAAATGTAAACCAAAAAAAAATACCTGGAAGCATTTTGTCGCGATCTTTAATAGCCAATTTACGCCCAAAGTCTCCTGATGCTTCTCTATAAAATTTAAGCTCCTTGCTAATCAATTGTTGCATCGCAATATCATTATAGTATAATGTCTCAATGCAGTCAAGAACTCCACTAAAAACCCGATCAACATTGATATTATTATAAAACCATGATGGATTAAGCCAATGCCCAGCAGCATAAAGTGGATGATGAAGTTGATGATCCCAACGAGTATCTATAATGTTCAAATAAGGAATAGCTTCGGTCAACATTATTGATGATGACAATGTCGATGTTGAATCATTTGTCATTCTCTTATTAAGTTTCTTTGTAATGGCTTCCTTTGCTTTATGCATAGCCTGATAAATATAGCCCATTGTGGGCTTGTCATCACTATCAACCATGCGTAGCACTTTCACAAGAGGTTCAAATGCTGTCACTACAACCTCACATTCAGACCAAAAGGAAGAGCTCAAGATTAACTCAGTCATGTCTTTGCCTCTTTGTTCTTTCGTAGCCCATTTACTCTCTATCCATTCATTGCTAATAACCATTGCATGCAATCCGCCTTTATTTTTCAAAATACTTTGTAATGCTAGAAAATGAGTTGCAAAACGTGTGATTGCCGGACGGATAATCTCATTTCCATCAGTATACTTCCTCATTAATGTTAATACAAAACCATGATTGTATATAAATATAGTGAGAGACCTTGCTTGTTCAATAACACTTTTCACCCTTTCCATTTTTGAAATATCTTCAAGCATCAAATCAATGCAATGGGCAGCACATGGGGTCCAATATATAGTTTTAAAATGAGTGGCTATCAACTTACACGCACTTGAATAATTGGTTGCATCATCTGTCACAATTTGAACCACATTTTCTGCACCAATTTCTTCAACAACTTCTTTGAAAAGCTGAAGCAACATCTCTTCCGTCTTTAAATAGGCACTTGCATCAACAGATTTTAAAAAAATAGTTCCCTTTGTCGAATACACAAGAAAATTGATTAATGTCCTACCTCCTCCATCTGTCCATCCATCAACCATAAGTGTGCATCCATAGTCTTTCCATACACTTTTGAAAGATTCTAAAGTACTTTGAATTTCAACAACATTTTTTCTTAAAAAATATCCACGGACATCATGAAAAGAAGGAACTTTATATCCAGGACCTATACTTGCTGTAGCATCGAACATTTTTTGGAAATAGGAAGAATTAATAGCATTGAATGGGATACATGCATCATAAAACCACCTACAAACAGCCATATGCGCAGACTCAATAGCATCTTTGCTTGCCATTGCACTTCTAATGGTGGGTTGAGCTCCTTTTGTGGATGGAGAAGGAAACAAACTTTCTATACCCGTTTGCCCTCCCTCACAGATGGCTATCCATTTATTCTTATCATCATCACCTTGAGCAATTTCTTGGATTTCATTTTCTTTTGATGGTTGACTCCTTTCACCATATAAACAAGTCTTTTGCTTTTTACTTTTCTTTTCAGAAGCAAACTTATCTAAATCTAGTTTCAACATGAAACTAACATGTGGCGGAACATGATTACATATGTCAACTCCTTTGCCTTTAACTTGTGCTAAATGATGTTTCATTCGATGGATCCCTCCACCTTTAATTACTTTATCACAATAAAGACACTGCAAATGATTATCATCAACTACTTTCACATGGTTCCATGCAATATCAGTCTTTCCGCGTATTGAGCGAGACTCCGAAGGACTTGACATTGATACAACTTGTAAACTAACAAAAAGATATGATAAATTAATTCCACTAACCAAAAAAAAAAATTTGTATAAACATGAGTAATAACTAAAAACAATAACAACATTTACTAATTAATTACACCATAGTGTTGGTTTCAAGAAAATCTCATTTGTAAATCTACATATATATTAATATATTTCTTTTATATATATATATATATATATATATAAAACTTTGTGTCATTCTTAGTTAGAGCTTTAAGTTTTTTATATATGCAATGATATAGAGAAGTGATGAGCCTGTCAAATTGACCTATCTTTTTTTTTGTTTTGTTTTTTTTTTTTTAAATGGTTCATATATGAATACATAAAAGCACCAGAGGTGCAGATAAAAGATAAAAAGCAGTGAAAAGAAAAAGAAAAAGACACAGGAAAGGCCAGAAGACTGGCAACAACTAAGAAACTGGAAAATTCATGTGAGATAAGCGCATTCTTTCCAAGCATTAAACAAAGAAACAACAAAATTTTCTAGAAAATGAAGTCAAATCTTCAGGTAAAACCATATAAAAGACAAATGATTGACAAGCAAATCCAGCATCCTATTGGTTGTATTCATCAGGGCAACATTTTATTACAGACAATCATTAGAATTCTTCAAGGATTTGGAGGAGAAAAAAAATTCAATTCAAGTTACCCAAAGTGGATATCAACAAAACATTCCAATACATGATCTTGTTCCTGGTGATATTGTGCATCTAGTGGTTGGAGACCAGGTCCCAGCAGATGGGTTGCTTGTCTCTACATTCATAGAAGTCAGTACTAATAGAGGATTCAAATTTTACTGGCAGAGGTGAGCTAGTACTGTGAATGCAAACCCATTCGGTGTTTTTTATTTTAAACTCCATGTCATTCTCAGTTTTTTATTTTAAAACCAGGCCTTTCAACTTTCAACCATTGTTTCCTCCTCTCTCATCAAGCCCCATGTCAGCGCCAACACATGTTGGGCTGCATTTGGACTTTGGATGAGGGGGGTGTACTGAACTACTGATTATTTTTAATCAATCAAACATTCAAAATCTAAAGTCTAAACACATGTCTTACAGCAAAAGAGAAGTTCTGCAGCAGAGACAATGGATCTCTAGAATCTAGAAGCCAAAGAGGAAGGAAAGTCATGCTTTTAAAAGAGAAAGAAGGGAAGAGTCCAGAATGGAGAGGATGTGGTGGAATGAGGTGGCTGCATTTGGATGAGGGGTAAATTTGCAGGGGTTACCCTTGACCAGGGGTTACCCTTAGGAATACCCTTTGCTGCAAAAGGCTTTTCGTAGGAGAGATTGGAGGGGTAAAATCTAATTTTTTTACCCTTACCCTTGGTTACCAAAGGGGGGTAAACGAGGGTAACCTGTGTTTCTTCTCTCAACATTTTTACAGAGATTCAGTGATGGCGAGAGAGAACGGAACAACTAGATATACGGGTTATAAAGTGTAAGAAAAAATATTTTAGCATTCAGCGATGGTGCCAATGACCCTTGCTGTCCTTCCAATTTTAACAGGTGGAAATGTGGAATCCAAAATACAGATTTAGCATTCATTCTTTAGACCTAACCCAGTTACAAAACACTTGCAAATTCTAAACCAACCTAAGAACCCCAAAACAGCATGGCCTCTCTTTCCACACAATTCCACCCAAATCAGTGTGCCCCAGGTCATCAATCATCATCCCTCTCCTACAAATCACCACTTCTCGCACAACAGCAATACACCTTTGCCAACCTCACTTTGCTGGTGGCCATGTCCGAGGTCACCACCTCAGAAATAAAAAATAAAATCAAAACAACCATATGCATTCAAATAACTAGAAATTTGGAATAAACCCATTTCAGGAAAAAGCAAAAAAAAAAAAAAACCGAACAAAAATCATCAACAAATGAACACTTACTTTTAGTATAAGAAATGAACACTTGCTTCAAACCAAGTGAGAGAGAAGAGCGACGATATCTGGAAGAAATGAAGTGCGGCGAGAGCGAACGGGAGAAAGGATAGAGAGTTAGGGTTTCGCATTCTGTGTTGTATCCCGTTGTGGGTTGGACAGGCTTTCGGACCCGTTTTCGGACCTTTAAGATCCGCTCCATGTGAGTACTAAACGGACTCAATAATTCAACCCGTTTTATTAACAATTAGCTCGGATCGGACTTCATCTTACGGACCTAGACTTTTCCAGCAGCAAATGAGATTCTCAATCTCTCACTGCAACTCGACATATGGCATTTAAAAGTAATTTATGTATAAAAAAATTATTTTAATTAAAAATCAATCACTTTAACATTTTAAAACTCTAAAGGGTTGAAGTGTTGAAATAATGGTCAGGGACTCATATTAGAAAGAGAGAGTTCTAAGTTTCATTTTCACTCTATTCCAAATGGTCATTTCATGTAGAGTTATCTGACTCCAAAGATTAGTCAGTGCTCTAAGAGAACTGAATATCTTGAGATTAAAAAAATTACCTTTACATTTAAGCAATATTGTCAAATCCAGCCCGACTCATAGTTGACTCGTGGGTCAACTGTGGCCCAACTGAAACACAGGCTCAATTAGGTATTTTTTGGTTTTTTTATATACTTTTTCTTAATTTTATGTACTTTGAGAATTGATTGATGATGGACCAAAACCATCACCGTAGATTATCTATAGTCCAAAAAACTACATTATGATAATCCATGACATTCAAATTCAACTGAAAACAATAAAAGTAACCAATATTATAATAGAAATTGTGCCTTTTTGAGTGATTTGGATCATTCAGGGCTCCATACATAGACATATCGACCCAGAATAACTTCAAGCTATAGTAATTCTTCCGATGGTTTCAATGATCTATTACTGACCCATTGGTGGATTTTGAGTTTGGATTTTCCTCATCGGATTCATTCTCAACCAATCTTATATTGTGAATTGTTAGGAGTGGATATGAGTCCAAAATGCTAGTCACACTGGAGTAATTTAAGTTCTTTATAAATTTTTGTGAATTAAGTTTTTCTTTTTTAGTAGTAAATATAAAATGAAATTTCAACCAAAAAGGAAGTGAAATTCAAAATTTTAAGGTGAAAAAAAAAATCTAGAATTTCTGTGCAAAATTTAGCATAAAATTTCTAAAATTTTAACCAAGATTTCAGAAAAAATTCTGAAAACTTTGGGTAAGAATCCAAGTATGAAATTCAAAATTTTAGCCAAAAAAGGCTAAAAACTTTTGAAATTCTAATTAGAAATTTTAAGTTGAAATTCCACGTGCAATTTCAATTGAAATTTACTAAAAACTTTTCCTAGAATTTCAATAGTAAATTTTTGAAATTTAAGTTGAAATTTCAACCTAAACTTTTAAAAATCCAAAAATTTATGAAATTTCAACCAAAGTTTTAATTTGAAATTTCAGCCCAAGTTTCAGCTTAAAAATTCTAAAATTGTAGCAAAAATCTTAATTTGCATCTTCAGCCAAAATTTTAGTTAAACGTTAAAATTTCAGCGGTAAATTTAGTTGGAATTTTTGCAAATTTAGCCTAAAATTTGAGTACGAATTGTATGTTAAGTCATTTGACAAAGGTTAAAATGATATCATCTAATTTGATCAAGTCCCCTATCTAGTTGGATAAAATGTATCAAGAAATAAGATTTAAAGTAGTGGGTTCAAGTCCCTATGGCTTAATCTTGGTGTGTTCTAAGAGTATTAGACTCACCCGTGGAAGTTTTAGTAGGACTGTGTCTGAATTTTCCTACACGTAAATCTAAAAAGAAAAAAAATTAAAATAGAAATCTCCAATCATTGCGATCTTGTAAGATGGATCATGAAAATAAATGACATATAGGGTTAAATTTTTATAAAATCATAATAACAGGATAATGATGAACACAATAAAATGGAATTTTTTTGTTCCTTATAAATGTCATTTTCTCAATTTTTTAGGCCACGTCAAAAAAATATTAGTAATCATTAATTTCATTAATCAAGAAGGATTAACCAGCCTTTAAGGTTCTCCTCCAATCAAATCGGAACTCCTCCAATCATTAAAGTTTTCATATTCATTAGAAGCCCTTATCCAATCAAATTGGAACTCTTTGTTAACGAGAAACTCTCTCTCCCTCTTTCAATAAGGTTATTGTTAACCAGATAGCAGATTTTTTTAAAAAAAAAACCATTCTCTTCATATTCAATGAATACAACGCACCCATTTCACATTTCCTTGTAGAAAATGGGTATTTTCAATTTTCTGATAGGAAAGGATGCCAGGAAATTCATCAAAAGGAAAGATAGTGATGCAGGAGAAACAGGTTTGGTTTACAATATATTTGTTATTTTAAGATTTTTTTTAATTTTAATGGATTTTTGCTGCAGTTCTATTGTTTTGCATTCGGATGCCTTCCATTTGTTCTAATTCAAGTTTTTACATTGTTTCCTTTCGACATTTGCTGTTTTGATTTGATGGATCTCATTAGAGATGAATTATACCAATAATCTCGGTGGATAAAACTTCGCCGGTATCTCACCCGATAAGTCGCTAAATTTCCTCCTTCACAATCAATGTGAAATTTATTCGCTGCCCCTACATAATATTTCCCTATTGTCAACAATGTACATAGATCAATTAATTATTACCAGAATCATGAAGCTTATGAATTGAACCAATTCATTATTATAGTTCCTTTTTAATCCATTGTTTTCCTTTGACTAAATCTTGTTTCATGGCAGCCTAAGCAGTTGCTTCTAACCATTTCATTTGAAATCCATTTTTGCCTTTGCTTATAGCATTCATCTTCTCCCCTTTCCTTTGGTTTTTGGTAATCTTACATCTTATATTGGGCGATTAAATCAAGTTTTTGTTACAGACATCCAACTTTTCGTATAGTTTCCCCTACTATGTAGAAAAATGAGTTGGAAAATGACATTATTATAATGCGGGGATATGTGGACATGATCAATATTTTTATTTTAACCCGGGCAGATATGTTAGCAGATTAGTAAGTTCGGGCTTCAAGTCGAAAGATTAAAAATGTATCTTCGATCCTAGCGGATATCCGAGTGAAAATTTGAAGACAGGACCGCGGAAGTTCTGCCTAAGGCAAAAGCGGGCAAACCCACAAATGAGGCCCAAGTGAGATCAAGTGGGCCCAAAGTCAAAAGCATAACATGGATGCCCCACTAAGTACCACCGTTTGGTAAATTAAACATGAAATAATTCATGCTTTTATTGGAGAATTGGGTGTTGGAAGTCCTAACATCATTCGGGTCTCATTAGTATTTGATTTTGAGTTTGGTTAAGAAGCATCACCGTTTGAAGAATCCCAAGCATGTGGGAAGGTGATTGGCTGTCATTAGACTTAGAATTGTATATGTGTAATAAGACTTTATTTTGATTTACTCTCCCATTCTTGTGAGGGTTTTTTTCTTCTATTTATAGCATTGTAATCAGTCTTTAGCAATGTCATCAGAATCGGACCGTGTAACGAACCATCTTCGAGGAGGTCAGGGTTCGACTGCAGTAAAAGCCGGTCAAGTATTAAAATAATATAAATATGATATATAATATTAAATAAGACATATTTTACCAATAATATTAATATAAATATTAAAAATAACATTTAAACTCTAAGTAATATACCAAAACGGTGAAATATATGGGATAAAAATAGAAATAAACTTTTATATTTCAAATATACACAATTTTTTAAGGGGAAAATTAAAATAAAAAATTAAAAAATCAAATATATGAACCGCGGTTCACGTTTTTGTGTCAAAAACCGCATAAAACCGAGGTTTTTACCGGTTTTATGCAGTTTTGTACCGCCAGTCGATTTTTGGGTGGAACCGAACCGCATATTGACGGATCACGGCTAAACCTCCGGTTCAGCTGCGGTTCGGTCCGGTTTTGATAACACTGGTCTTTAGGCAGCCATCAGTTATGAAATAAATTTTATTTTTCCAAGTAAATTTCGCTTGATGCTTGAATGATAAGTTTCAGGTCGGATTAGCGATTGAGTAGCGTGTCTTATCCTATCTAGTCTACATCATATCATCTGTGGATTTTCTTCTTTGATTCTCATAACATGTCTTCACTACATCCTTTATTATGCAGGCAACTTCAACATCAAGAAAGTAGGCATGCTTTTTCTTTTCTTTTTCATACACAATAATTGATTGAATATTTATAATTATTGTTAGAATGTGTTGAGTTACTGTAATTTTGGGCCTCCCACAACTGACACTGTATGACAGGGCGTGCATTGGAAGAACTGCAGGGATCTCTCTATAATGAGCTACGCACATCTGAAGGAGCAAAGCGTCAACAGCAACGGCTTTGTGGCCCAACTATGGCACTTTCTTTCAATTTCATGGTAGCTGTCGGAATAATCATAGTCAACAAATTGGTCAGTTATTTGTATTTCATCCCCACATCATCGTGATTCTCCATTTAAAGAAAACCGAACTTAAATATTGTTTTGAATAGAAGCGCACAAAACAATGAACGGAAAAAGTAAGCCGCAGATCAAACACACACAGACACAGAGATTTTATATGGTTCCCTTTCGATACATCAACGGGTTCAAACCAGATCCATTATGCTCAAAGACAAAACGAAAAAGAAGAGGCGTCTATGCCTGCTACAGTTTTCGCTCTCTCTTTCTCCCATGAGTAAATATCTGACAATTAGGCTCTACAAACCTAACAAATATCTCTTGACTTGAAATGGCTTTGGTAGCATTCAGGTAGTGAAATGTGTAAATTGCCACTGAAAAACCCTCAGACATTTAATCAAGTTGATTGAAAACTTGAATTGGCTTAGAGTTTTCATTATTCAGACAACTTTTAAGTTGCAGCAACTTGCAGACCCTCCTTCTTTTTTTTTCTATTGAAGTGTTTATAAAGTTGAGATTTTTATTGTTTATATTATGTATACAGGTGATGGGAAGTGTTGGGTTTAATTACCCAATTTTCCTCACATTTATTCACTATGCTGTTGCTTGGCTCCTGCTTGCCATATTTAAGGTATTTGCAGTGCTTCCTGTTTCACCTCCTTCCAAATCAACCCCATTCTCTTCTTTGTTTTCCTTGGGTGCCATCATGGCTTTCTCGACAGGCCTTGCTAATATTAGCTTAAATTATAACAGGTGAGATTTACTCAAGATGCACCAAATTTTTGTTTTACTTCATAGAATTTGGTTCTTTTTTCATGGAATCTCATTCTTTCCCTCTTACTGTTAATGCAATTCTACAGCGTAGGGTTCTATCAGATGGCTAAGATAGCAGTCACTCCAACCATTGTTATAGCAGAGTTCATACTCTTCAGGAAAAAGGTTTCTTTTCATAAGGTGGGTATGCAATTCTCTCTTTCTTTTCTATGATAAAATTGATTCTTCAATTTATATCCAACATGAAACAGCATCTGTCAATGGTTTCAATCCTACATGCATAAAGTGTTACAAGAACTTCCTTTACTGCTTGTGAGAATTTACATATATCTGGTATTAGATGCACACCCAAAGCCTGTTAACTCTCCTTTTGGTATGTGTATTTGAATGGTTGAGTTTAGATACTAGCAAATGAATTTATAGAAACAAGTCAAAGAAGTGGTCATAAGCCTCCAGTCAGTGAATAGGACTGTTAAATCTAATTTTGGACTTTGCGTCTTCCATGATCGATTACAAAGTTCGTGTTAGGACCTAGGCTTCTAGCCCAAAAGACTAGCCTGTTAGATATAGTGACCCAAGTCCTATATGAACCTTTAGATCTCCCTCTACACTTCCAATGTGGGACTCATTCGCAGCAGCCCCAACAATCCCCCTCGAACAAGGCCCTCCGGCAGAGAAAGCAACTCCGGCCATCCCGTTCGCTTGGGGAATCTCCTGAGCTCACATGAGGTAGCCTGTAATCTTGCTCTGATACCACTTGTTAGGACTTGGATTTCAGCCCAAAAGACTAACTTATTAGGTGGAGTGACTCAAAGCTTTTATAAACCCCTAGATCTCCCTCTTACACTTTCAATGTGGGACTCATTCGCAACAGCCTCAACAATTCGCATGAGTATTTTCAACGAATAGAAATTTGAACTCCAAGTTCAATGCTGCCTCTCTCTCTCTCTCTTTTACATATAACTGGTAATTTACTGAATGTGTAATATGTACAAGCTTTAATGTTGCAGGTCCTGGCTCTAACAGTTGTATCAATGGGAGTGGCAGTGGCAACTGTTACAGATTTACAGTTTAATTTATTTGGTGCTTGTATAGCATTAGCATGGATAATACCCAGTGCTATAAATAAAATCCTCTGGTCTAATCTGCAACAGCATGGCAATTGGACTGCTCTTGCGTAAGGATTTCCTTTCATCATTCACTATTAGATAAGCTTCAAGCAGCCATGATCACATACTTAAGTAAATACATTGAGCAGGTTGATGTGGAAGACTACCCCAGTGACGATCCTCTTCTTGCTAGCTTTAATGCCATGGTTAGACCCACCCGGCGTATTGTCCTTCGACTGGGGCATCCATAATACTTCAGCCATTCTTGTATCTGCATTACTTGGTTTTCTTCTTCAATGGTCTGGGGCTTTGGCACTTGGGTGAGACTTAAAGCTTCCTCACCCATTCACATTATTTCTTGATTTAGTTTCTAATCTCCAATTATGCTCATACAATGCAGTGCCACATCTGCAATCACTCATGTCGTTCTAGGCCAATTCAAAACATGCGTAATTATGCTCGGAGGATTTCTAATTTTTAACTCAGATCCTGGATTTGTGAGTATACTTGGAGCTGCAGTAGCTATCTGTGGAATGTCAGTTTATGCTTTTCTGAACTTGCTGGAGTCGAATGAAACAGAGAAGAAGCTACTACTCACAGAGCAAAACCATCCTCCTTTAAAGCCCAGATTGAGTGAAGATGGAATAGACAGGTTTGGGGTAAAAAACGTCCATGAATCCGTTTGAAGAAGAAAATGGAAGTAGAGAGAAACTAACATTTGCTAGGTTTTCTTTTAGATATACTCCAATCAGTGCCGGCCTTCAGATGTCCTAAAATCATAAGAGCCCTAGGCAAACTTTTAAGATAGAGCCTTACTGCAATTAGTATCCATCTTTTATTTTTTATTTTTTAGACCTATTTTTGGGGCCTTAAGCAGCGGTCTACTCCGCCTGAGGCCAGCCCATTTTCGTGTTCAGAGATGATTACATGATACACAATTTAGACAGCATACTACTTAACCAAGCTTTATTGTAATTTGAACTCTACTATCATGGTTTCTATGAATGATCTTCCTACACATTGAAATATGAATGCCTCCCATCTTCCTTACTGTTTTTCTTCTCGTAGTGATCCCTCTAACTAATTTGTGAGATAAGCTTTCATATACTTTTAAAAAAAAATGTGGTTGAATTTTAATACTTTAGTTAATTTAAATGTCTATTTTTTATATATTTGGATCAATCTAATAGCTATGTCTAACTTTAATTTTAAAGACATTGCATCAAAATTATATAGTGGGTATCTGTATGAGATAAAAAATGACTTTTTCAAATAACTTATAAAAATTCAAATATTTAAATATAGTAAAACAATGGAACTGATTTTAGATTAAATAAAAAATAAATAAAGGGCTTTCAAAATGAGATAAAAAGGACTTTTTTCAAAGAACTTATAAAGAAATTAAATTTTTAAATATAGAAAAATAATGCAACTGAATTTAGATTAAGAAAAGAAACTAAGGGGGCTTTCAAAATCTCCTCTAAAGTAATGGATGTATGTGTCAGGTTAAGCTAGCCTTAATCAACTAGAAGATGAGAGTGTCGTTTTGGGCATTTTAAAAAAAAAAAAAATAATTTAAGAAACTCTTATTTATTTATTTATTTACTCGAGTGTACATTCTTATTAGGAATTTAAACCCATAGTCAGATTTTTGTAGAAAACAACTCAAGATTTTCTCCAAATTGAACTCGTATAGAATTGTTTCGTAAGACGAACCTTCATAAATTGGATCAAATCAAACCTAAATGGATTTATTGGATTTGATCTCACATGACTCATACCTAACACAAATAATTTATTAAATGGACTTAATCTAATCTAAACAATCTTAAATGAGTTGATTTTGGTCTAACTTGACTCACTTATTATCGAACTTTGCCGACTTATATTTATATTGTAACGACTTGACTCTCCAAGTATAATATTGTTTGGGTCCACACAGTTTTGTTCGGCCTCATGCTGGAGAGAGGCTCCCCTTTCTCAAATATCTGCACTCCCTATCCCCATACTCGGCGATGTAGGACTCCTTCCACACGCCCAAGTGGGTTGGGTAGGGGGCGTAACAATCCACCCCTGTAGGCCCAGAGTAGTTATGTGATACCCCTACCCACCAATGTGAGAAAAAAAAAGTCCCACATCGGTGGTGGAGGGGGAAGAAATGGGGAATTTAAAGTGAGAATAGTTATTGACTCGGCTACGTACTAGGGCCCACACAGATAGAGTGGTGAACCTATCTCTAATACTATTTGGATAACTCGATTATCTGAACATGATATTTTCCGCTTTGGGTTCCACGTGTAACCACACGATTTTATTTTTAAACCTAACCCACTTGACTAAGCGCAAAAGGCCTTCTCTGAAAGAGGGGGCTATTCCCTTAGAATAAACCCTTCCTAGTTCCCACATCCCTTTCTTAGTTCCATCACAAATTGCCGCGGCGTGTTTCGCACTGACCTTAAATTAATTTTGTTTATTAAAAATAATTTTATTTTTAAAATTTTATACAACCTTTAGAAAATTTCATTTGATGCATTATCAATCATTAGATTAATCATGATAAATCAAATTAATTATTCAAATGTTAAATTTTATTCATAAAATTAGGGCTAACACGATTCAACAAATTCTATTTTGTTGACATTATGATAACTCTTATGACAAATCATCTATTCATATAATTTTTGAAATCATCAGTTAGAATCCACTATTTGACACTACACGTGAAAAAAAATTAGGCTTTTTAATTTTGAAGTGTGGCAATAAGTGCCACTGTGAGCTCATGTAGATAGGTGAATTTAAAAAACTTGACTTCTATATGATGATTACAAAATTTTATTTTAGTTGGACAAGGAGAGCTATATTTTTTAAGACTTAAAATTTAATATTTTTAATAATAAACGGACATCAAGGTAAATAAATAAATTTAAAAGTCAAATTAGTAGATAGAAGTCTTATTATTCTAAATTTGTATCAGCGGTCGCGGTGGGGACCAAAGAGAAACTTAAAATAGAAGCTTCTTTCTTTAAGAAAAAGAAAACACCCAACAAAAGTGGCCGACTTCTTTGGCCTATATATAATTCAATCGAATGACCGATTTTCGACTTAAAAGCCCTAGCCTTTGCTTCCTCCCTCTTTGACTCTTTTTGGCCACAAAAACCCTAACCCTAGCTTTTTCTCTCTCTCTCTGAGATCTACCAGAGGCCATGGGCTCGAAACCGAAGGCAGATGCAAAGACAGGCGATGCAGCTAGTCCTGGGTTCGTTTTCTTCTTCCTCTCTCTCTATCTCTCTGATTCCCTTGATGTTTGGGCGTATTCGACATGTTCTTTTAGGGTAATTTGGTTTTGATTTTACTATTTTTTCTATCTTCTCTATTACAGAAAGATTTTCGTCGGAGGGCTTCCCAAGGACACCACTAGAGGTGAGTCTCTCTCTTTCTTCCCTTTATATATATGTTGTAAGCATTATAGCAGCAATTATCTGTTGAGAACTCTTCTTGGGAACTCATTGACCACTTTTTTAGTCCATAGTAACACTTCTCCCTCTATTAGTTAGATCCCTGTTTGATTCAACTCCATTCTGAGTCATGCTCACCATGTGATAAACCCAAGTCCCATGGATCCATTAAATTGTGGTCGTTAAAATCATAATTAAACTGATATACCATGCATTATGTTTTTTTTTTGGGTTCAAGCTTTCCCCTTTTGGGTTCAAGCTTTCCCCAGCCCCTTCTCATCAATGGACTCCTGAAGTATACGAAGGAGTGTGGTTTGTTTGAGAATTCCTACCTCTATATCTATCTCTGAGATGTTTGGATTTTTTGGTCGTTAAAATCATAATTAAACTGATCTATCATGCATTGTGATTTTTTGCTTTTTATTTAATGTATGGAAGTTTACCACTTTGGATCTCTGCCTTATTTAGCAACTCTAGGGAGCATACATTTATCATGGTCTGGGCCTCACGTGGTTGGGTGGGACGGATAGACTTATGCATAAGATAATTCAAGGGAAATTATGATCAATCATCATAGGCTTTGTGATATGGTCACTCGTAGCAATCAAATTATTGAAGTCCAAAATCTTAAGGCTATGATGATCACCTTGGGAATATAATCTTATCCACCCACTGCCCTTGGCATTTTCTATGCATCCCAATTAAAGGTGCTTACCCACTTAAATTCCAATAAGCAATCCCACCAAAATCGGGAGATTTGATTTGACCATCTCCCTAGAGTTTTCATACCCTATTTGACCACTTGTTACCATTGGATTAAGTTAAATTCAAGTCCTCTATTGAATTGTCATATCTTTGTGGCTTTTAAAATGCTACTTATAATGATCCATGCAAGCATTAACTTTTGCTCTTTTTTTTTCCTCTCTTTATTTATGATTTGTTTTCTTGCATCGATGTTCTAGGTTCACCCTTTCTTAATTGTATCCTTATTTATCTTGACCAAATTTCATGTTGCTCTCAGTAATTGGATGCTTATTTAACTTGACCACATTCTAGGTTGCTCTAGTGTCATATTAAATCTGTCCTTTGGCAGTTTTGAATTGTCTTGATCTATGAAATCATATGTACAATGATTCCTTCAAAGCATCATGAGCTTTTTGCTTATTTCTCTTTGATTTGGTTTCTTGTTTATGGGATAAATTTTGCTCTACATATTACTTTTCTGGTTTTATTTTATCCAAGTTGATTCATTTGTGATGATCAGATTAGTGATTGAATAATATTCAAAATTAAAGAATGCAATATTTGGACGCTTGATGATGGTTATTGTCTTTATCTGTGTGTGATCAATATCGTTGGCAATAGCATGGTTTGGAAATTTGGTCTGAATTTCCTTTCAAAAAAATTTGGTCTGAATTTTATGAGGATAGATTAGTGAGAATTTTTTATTTCCTTTTTTATACTAAAAAATTGACTATTGATGGGGATAAGTTCATTGTAAATGTTCAGATAAAAAAATGTTAGGCAACTTATCATAAATGTTTGCATTTTTATGGAATCACTATATCTATCAATCATTTTCGGAACTAAAATCGTTGGTGTAGTCCTGGATGTAAGTCAATCAATTTGTTTAATTGTTCGTCATGAATAAGCCCTTAAAATCTAGCCAGGAAATTAAAACCGATAATTACTTCATTACTGCTAATCAATAATAGATGGTTCGTCCTAGTTCACTCCCCTCTCTCTCTTAAAGTTTCTTAATCAAAATTATGACTTCAATAGAAATAAAAAGTTTTTCTTCGAGTGCTCTGTCATGTCCCATTGTGATAGGATTTAGAATCATGATGGTGATGAGAACTACTATGTTGATTTCAACATTGATAAGATATTTTGCCTTTAGATATACACTCAATTATCACTTGTCAGGGGTTGAAGCCTTGAAAGGTTCCTCCTAGTTCACTCCCTACTCTCTTGATTTTCTTGATCAAAATTAGGTTTTCAATAGAAATATTTTTTTTTACCTTTCAAAAAAAAAAAGAGAAATATTATTTTTCTGAGTCCTCTTTCATGTCTTTATTGTTGATGAGATTTAGAACCTTGATGGTGATGAGAACTACTGAATTTTAAGTATAATGTGAAGCTATGAGATTTGTTAATCTTCAAAATTTTCAAAATGGTGATTTTTTTCCTGTAACAAACATGAAAAAAATTCATGGACCTGAAATTCAAATCCTTGGATTTGTTGGTGCATAAATGCCACCTCTCAGAGTTTGGGTCCTTTTCCTTTTCAAATGGACATGATGTTTACTAAGAGGATTCTCCTTTGTTTTGTTTCTTGTGTGTGTATCTATATTATATTACCTTTTTGTTTTTTGTTGTATGATCCTCTGACATTAACTTCATTGTTATGATTGTATCAGACGCATTTGTGAAGCATTTCAAGAAATATGGAGAAATAATAGATGATGTTATAATGAAGGATCGTTATTCAGGACATCCTAGGGGATTTGGGTTCATCACTTTTGCAGATCCATCTGTTGTTGATAAAGTTATTGAAGACAGTCATGTTTTCAATGGAAAACAAGTAAGTTTTCCTTTAGTGACCACTCTTATTTAGACATTTATTATACTTGGGTACATAAGTACTGGGAAAACCTTATTTAATTTTTCATGCTTTGGATGTTAATACACATCTTTATGTTAAACATAATTTTGTTGTTTTTGAAATCAGAGGGTGGCATGTGGTAGTATGCTATTTCTAACTTGCTACTCAATTGCTTATAGCGACAACTTGAATGTTGAAATATGATAGTAGTGTTGTTGAACATAATTTTGTTTTTTTGGGAATGGAAATGTACCTCAAACCTTGTTACTTTATGATCACAAGGTGGCATGGGTGCTTTGTATTGTGCTGTTGCTATTATCCCTTTCTGCCTTGTTTATCAATTCTTTTATATGGTAGTAGTAATATTGTTAATTCTTTTTGTTTTTGGTCATTATATTATTGTTTGATGCAAGAAGAAACCAGGTTCTTAATCTTGGGCTTGTGTGTTATGTCTATGCTCCAGTAGTCTGGAATGCCTTAACTAATATGCTTTTCACTGTCAAGGAATGAAGCATGAGTTTGTGATGACTTGCACTTTGCCTCTCATTAGGGCCTGTCTTAACCTTGGTGATGCAAGCAAGGAATTGATAAAAGCCGTTTGCAATCTCAGACATTTTTTGAATGGTGACATTAATTGAAATGGAATGGTTGAACATGGGATTGAACCTGGCCCAGGTTTAACCATTCCATTTGTCATTCACTCCAGCCGAATAAAGCAATGTGTTTTATAGTGAATTTGGATCCTCTAGAAGTGGACTTCTATAGAGCACCTTGAAACATACTCTCTGATTGGTCGCTTTATTAAAAAATTATTTAACTATCAGATGTCATATAGACAATTTCAATAATTTTTTAATGAAGAGACCAATGAGAGAGTGCTCTATGGAACTCCACTTCTAGAGGGTCCGAACTATTCTACAATTAGGTATAGTTTTGTATGCAGAAAAAAAACTATCTTATAAGACATTGCAGTCAACTGAATACTATCTCAGTTTCATTCTAGTACTCTAATGACGTTTGAGTTCAGCACTCCTTGCAACAATATATATCTAATAATGCTCCTATGAAACTAACTTAGTCGATTGGACATGAGTACTTGTTATAACTCACCTTTTACTAAGATGTGGCTGTCTTATGGACTGGGTATGGAGAAACAAATATGTCTATTTTGATTTTCATCGGTTGGACATTTCAAGGTACAACCATAACTCTTAGATGCAAAAGTGTCTTTCTGAGCATTTAAGTATCAGTTGGATATTTTGCTCGAGTAACAACTTTGGTATTTTCCTTGTCTTCATGTCCACATAATGTCTTAATAAAAAAATAATTTTTCGTTATTTTGCTTAAGGAACACATTTAGCATTTTCCTCCCCATGTCTCTTTTTTGTTTTGTGAGATCAATAACAATTGTCGGCCACAAGCTTCTCATTTTGGTTGGTTTTTTTGTGAATGTAGTTCATTTGCATGTATTGCAGCTTTCTGTCTTGGGTCTTTTTTCTAAATTCCAATTACTTGTGGGTATATATAATTTGTTCCCTTTTGATCCTTTGTACCCTCCTATGATAAAATTGTATCTTTATCTTTGGGTACTATGAAAACTGTACCTAGAACAATCTTGGTATAATTTAATCAAGTTGATGGTACCATGACTGGCCTTTTTAATGAACTTGGCCCATCCTTATAGATGAGCACCATAAACCCCTCAATAGGCATGTTGTCTAAGACCATATATGTCACTCTTGTGAGGTTGAAGTAGTATTTTCTCTAGTTAGACTGACCATCTATCATGGGTTGGGCTTTACATGATAGGGAGGGATGGGTAGAGGATTAAATGGATAGGATATTGGGGAACTCTCCGTTGAACCATTGCAGCTTTGTTAGGAGGCATCCTGAAAAATAAATGGATGATCATAGTCTAATTCAAGTCCAAAATCACATGGCTAGTATGATTAGTTAGGTTGGTCCCTATGTGATTGGGTGGTTATATAGGACTTACATGGATTGGACTTTGGGGAAACTTCTTTGTCAGAAGCATTATAGCTTTATAAAGGACCTTAAAAATCAATGGATTATTTTAGTGTCATTTTCAATATTCAATGCTAGGAAAATTAGATGACATGAAGTTTTCTGTAGTAATACTTAAAAATCTTTGTAGTTGTGCCCATTTGAAAAATTAACGAGTGGAGCCAAATTGGCCTATTACGAGCCGTAACGGCTAGGTCGACTCGGGCTCGGTACCTCTCAATACAGATGTTTCCTACATGACTCAAGTTGATTCCTATTATTTCACTCAATTTTGAATATGATTGTGAATTGGTAAGGATCGATTTTGAGACCGAGTCAAACTTTTAAAACCTGGGTGGTGCCTCCTATATATATGTGTGTGTGTGTGTGTTTGTACTTACATGCATACATGCTCCTATATATATATATATATGCAAACATGTGTTTGTACTTACATGCATACATGCCTGTGTTTGTGCATTTGTGCATATAGTGTGTGCAAATGCTGTGTGCTCTCGTTCGCATTTATGTATGTGTGCTTGTGCCTCTTTGTGGCTGTGTTTGGATGGGGGGATGAGAACTTTAGAAGTCCAACTTCTCATGTTTGTATCATCTCTCCAAGAGAAAGTGGGGCTTGCAAGATGGCAAAGTTCTCATCTAGTTTAAGAGTTATCCACCTCGAGCAGGAGAACACTATCTTCTCATCTTGTGCTGAATATGGTTGCAAGTGCAACATCGCACTTGGATTGCACCCAGTTGTGCCCTTTTTTTGGAATTATTGGAGCTCAGTAAGAAAAAATATAATTGGGGGATTGAAAGCTAACTTAATGGTAGTCACTTGATCATAGTGGTTAAAAATCTGACCACTAAGATCAAGTAGTTAGAATTTAATTTTGGCTGAATTTCATTTCACGTGTAGAGCTTGAAAAGAAATTTCAATCCTACTGGATATTTTTTCTTAAGGATCCATGATTATTTAAAAAGGAAAAAAACTCCGGCGTACAACTTATGAGTCCTTACTAAGTTCTCCTTTTAATATAAACCAAATAAATAGTTTAAGGGGGTCTCTAGAAGAACTTCTAAGGGCTTTATTTAATTATGCTTCTAAAAATTGTGTATTTATTTTATTTAATGTTAAATGCGCAGGCTATGTTTGGTTATCTAAGCTATTGTTAATTTTTCTTTCCTTTATCTGCCATCACAAGTCTTAAAAAAATTAGCCCCCTTTTCTGAATGGTTGCAACTGACAGGTTGAAATTAAAAGAACTATCCCAAAAGGTTCTGCACAATCAAAGGATTTCAAAACAAAGAAGATATTTGTTGGCGGAATACCATCGTCAGTTTCAGAAGGTATTATTTACACTGTAATATGGACTGAGCCTCTCTCTCTATCTCTCTGCTTTTGGGTTAGACGTAATTTAGTCTGTAATTGGCTTCTTGATATTCTGATCATCTCCTCTTACGTTGCTTAGATGAGTTCAAGAACTTCTTCTCCAAGTATGGGAAGGTAGTGGATCACCAGATCATACGAGACCATGCAACCAATCGGTCTCGAGGATTCGGGTTTATTATCTTTGATGATGATCAGGTTGTAGATGATTTGTTGGCTAATGGCAATATGATTGATCTATC
This sequence comes from Chimonanthus salicifolius, assembly GCA_013350335.1. NCBI lineage: Eukaryota > Viridiplantae > Streptophyta > Magnoliopsida > Laurales > Calycanthaceae > Chimonanthus > Chimonanthus salicifolius. The sequence continues at coordinate 64,717,704 of CM023538.1, read as the reverse complement.
AGGCACTCAGGTGAGTTTAGTGCAATATTTGCCTGAATTATTATTGTTGATACTGATTTTGGACCACTGTTTCAGATATTGGATCTTCAATCTATCTAAGGTTTACATTGTCAGTTGCATTACTCAATTATTTTAGACTCACATTTTGGGATCAACTTCCATTTGATAGGTTTTGTTGACTTTTTCGGCAGAGGGTGTAACAGATTTATAGTTATTCCTATGTTCAGGCACTCGAGGTAGCTTACAGATGGCAGAACCTAGGTTAATTTTCTTGCTTTCTTGTAGGTGGAGATCAAGAAGGCTGAACCAAAGAAAGCCTCAAACCCTCCTCATCCTCCATTTGGTAGTGACTCTAGGGCTCGTCCTTTTGGCGACAGCCTTGGGGGATTTGGTGACTCATATGGTGGATTTGGTGGTGGATTTGGCTCTGCTCCCTATAGGACACCTGGAGGTTTTGGTGCTAGGCTTGGAAGTTATGGTGGATATGGTAGCAGTGCTGGTGAATTTGGTGGTGGTTATGGAGGCTTTGGTAGTGGTGGCTTAGGGGGATACCGAGGGGAATCTTCCCTTGGCTACTCTAGTCGCTTTGGATCCTATGGTGGAGGTTTTGGTGGGGGATATGGTGGAGGTGGTCTAGGTGGCTATGGAAGAGGCAGTGAGAGCTATGGAGGTTATGGTCCTAGTTACGATTCTGGCCCAGGTGCTGGTTATGGTGGATATGGAAGTAGGGGAGGCTATAGTGGCAGTAGTCGATACCATCCATATGCAAGATAGAGAAGAAGCTTCATTGCTGTCAACAATTTGAAGTTAAGCACTCCTCTAGGCAACACAGGTTTCTCTAGTTACATTGGATCGTATGTCTTGCTCCATAGATGTTACTTCTATGTGCTAGAAGAAGTTTCATATGCGTGGTGGGCTCTGGCAGGTAGATCAGCGAGAGATTGGAGTACTCCATATTCCTTGTACACCTAGCTAAACCAACTAGAAGTATCTATTGTGGCTTGTATGTCAGATTATTTAGATTTTAGACCACCTCTCATTTAGTAACGAAACTAGAACTTTCTATTGTGGCTTGTGTTTTTCATTATTTAGATATTAGACCACCTCATTTTAGTTTCTCCATAGAAATCTAGCATCTTCATTTAGATTTTTATCATATCATGGTCTAGATAGATATTATTTTATAGAATGCTACCTTTTGTGATTATATCATGGTCTAGATAGACGTTCTCCTAGAGAATGTTAGATTTTATGACGCTGTAGTATAATCAAGTATAGATGAAAGAAATTTGTGTTCTTCATATACCATTAAGCAACCTATGTGGGACTTGATGTGTAGAAGTAGGACCAACTTTTTCTAGTTGGTCCATGGTATTTGTGCAACTTCAAGATTTAATTTATTTTTTTTAATAATGAATTTAGTGGTCAAATGTTGAAGAGCTTTGTGCTTCAATGGACATCTTTAAGGATGAGAGATTTTCGGTGTAGCTTGGTATCGGTAGTCTTTTTATTGATTACTTGTGTATAAACCCACAAGTCTATTCATTCAGCTGTCTGGAGTTGTAGGTTGAGAAGTGGTAAAAATGGTACAAGCACTCTACTTTTGGAGGATGCTCACCAGATCAAGAGCTTCAAAATGTTCTGTTAAAATGAGCATCATCCACTAGGGTTTATGGAAACTGAGGGTTAGTTTTTTTATGTTATATTACATTTTTTGCCACGACCTCTTTGAACACGTTCTGTTCAGATGGGTTCGTTTTTTCAGTGGATTGTTATTCTTCCATGATGACATTCCTCTGGATCTCCTTAGAGCCATACAGAATAGGTTTTCCCGCAAGCTCCCTACCCAATCCTCATAAAAAGAGGTTCTACCAGGCAATTATGGGTATTAAAGCTAATTTTGACCATTGAGCTCATTGCCTTGGATTAGGCAACCCACGATGCCTTTTGGAGCGGATGATATTTGGTTGGTCTTTGATCAACCATGCTTGGGTCTGGAGACTGATGAAATCTGATAAGGGATTCCTTTTGAATGATTTCTGATCCCCAGTTTACCTGACTTGTAGGGCACATCCTTAGTGCCTCGCTTAGCCTTTTATTGTCATGGGCATAAGTGTTTTCTCTCAAAAATAAATGGCTGTTACCCTCTCATTGCTGCATACTGCAAGCTTTCTTCTGAAAAGGAATTAATCATGTTGGAAGCCGTATTGGTCAAGTCCGCTGTTGGATTTTGATGAAATTTGATTTTTTTTTTTTCTGATAGCGGTTGACACTCATAGTTGAGAATTACTATCATACGACTTCTAAAGCCTATGAATCGTCCACTTGTGCATGTGGGGCTTGATGTTTATTATCTTTGTTGATTTTCGTTGATGATAATAGTATGGCCATCTAACCTATTTGTGGAGATTCAGAAGGTTTTTTTCCCGATGGGTATATTGTAAATCCTGTCTGTTAAGGTCTGAGCCTCGTGGTTGCATCTAGTACCTTGTCATCTTTCAGTTCTGTTTTTTATATTAATATTTAATATCACGTTACAGTTTCATGATTATAAAATTACTATTTTGAGAATAAACTGAAAGCATTGTTTCTCAACGGGTAGTCACTGTAGTTTAACATGTTACTTTTATTCCATTTTCTCCTTGTTTTCAAAGGATTGTCCTCTCCTAGTGATTTCAATCAATAGTCTTTCAACTCTACACATTGGGACTGTATTAGGCCTTTTAATTACCTGACCGAACTCTTATGTATTTGTATCTCTGGTGTCTTTTATATTAATATATGAATCCTTTCAAAAAAAAAATTACATTGAGAATCACAGTTTAAATTTGAATTTAAATTGGTTCCCGAGTTGTCAACCTTAGTTTGGGCCTGGAATCTGGTCTTTATCAAGAGTACGGCTCTAGAAGTTTTGGATTAGGCCTGGGTCAGCTTGGGCCTTCTCTTGCATGCCTGATCCTTGTGGTTTGGTCAGTATCTCACAATGCACGATTGCTGAATGTGTTTCAGATTTGATTTCATTTTTCTCAATCATAGCTGGATGGGTGCTGCCTATTTTTTTGAAAAATAGTCTTAAATCTCATCATAGCTTGAAAACCGAAAAAAAATATAAGCTAGTCGATCTGATTTATGATTGATCAATCAACTAAGCGGGTTATGGTTAATTCAATTCATTTCAGTGTCCATTTTAATAAGAATTTGCTAGTATTTGGTAAATATTGCTGGGAAATTGTACGAAAGTTATATTGGTCAAAATAAGGCCTAAATGTGCTGAAATTTAGGCCGGAATGACATTTGCATTTTCTCCCGTTCCGACTTCAACATATAATGGTCGAAGATCTTGTAAAAATCGTCATTTAGCAGATGTTATGGGGAAAACTTAAAAAGAATAAAAGAATAGATTAAAAAAAAAACTTCAAAAATAGAAGAGAGAGATAGGTGCTGAAGTTTTGGAATTCTTTGACAATCCTGAAAAAGTTGGCCCATTTTAGCCTAATATTTTGTCAAGACTATTATTTATGATTTGGAAAAATAAGAGACTCAAATTACTGGTTTATTGATTAGAAAATTTTTAAATGACAATAGAGAACATTATCTGTATTTAGACTCATCTTTTTATTTCGGTCGGCACCCCATTGAATCTATTATTTTAAAATCATCAATTTTTTGTGGTGTCCCTTGACTGTGGCATCAATAATTTTTTAACTAGTATATTTTTAGTTTTAAACTCATAAATTAGCCTTGAACATGTATGCATAAGAGAACGATTTGATAATAAAGTTCGTCACTCTTGGCATTCTTCTTCATGAATTTCTAACCAGTCTCTTTACTTCTTTGGTACTGAGTGTTCTTTTTCTTCTTAGAGACTTGATCATAGAAGGAAGTAAGGTATCAGGGGCACCTAATTTTATTACAAGACATTAATAACCTTTATATCGATCTTTCATGTGTTAATTAGAGAAATGTCGAGTCTCATAAAGGAAAAAAAGAATTCAAGTAATCCAATTTTATTTTGTTTTGGAAACCCATGACTAATTGGCAAATGAAACCCAATTATTTTGTACGTATATTAGAAAAAGGAATCAGATCAGTCGTGGTTACGAGTTCTCAATTTGTAAAAACAGTAAGTGATTAATGTAGATTATGCTAAACATGGAAATTAAATTTGAAGATTGATGCAGAAGATCAAGGGTCGGCAGGCGTTTTGGGCATGATTGAGTTCACTCAACTTCCAAATTTTAAAAAGTGCTCTCTTCTAATTATTTTCAAGTAATCAATGACTCCGACAGTGTCTTAAAGTGTACACTAAAATTGTGAGCTTATGAATCTAAAATATATAACTAAGTCAATCGACTTTTATCTTATATTATATGCCATAAACTAATGTACATTTAGGGTTATAAATTGGGTTGGGTCAGGTTGGGATTGTGCAGGTTATAAATTGGGTTGGGTCAGGTTGGGATTATGCTAAGTTGCTAACACATCTCAAAAAAGAAAGACCCGATCCAACTTGACCCGTCAGCTGAAATATCTGTCTTCTGAGAATCGACTCAAATAAAAAAAAAATACATAAGACCTATGAGGACGTGAGAATCAATTTTAATAGATTGCTGTAAAAATAAATCCAACCTTGAAGACAAAGAAAAATCAAAGATGGATCTCAAAAATTAAAATAAATGAAAAAAGTCTCATAAAAATAAAAATAAAGAGGTTTAGAATGAAAGAGATAAAATATATTCTATATAATAATTTCATGTGAGAAACAGTTAAGACATGTAAAATGTCTTTGTATAATTATATATAAATGACATTACATATTATATCAAAATATTTTTGCTCAGATCTCATGTCTTAGGTTTTTCCCTACTGATCCTGATCAAATCCATGAAAATTTCAAGGTTTCTAAACTTAGAACTGATCCGACCATAAATCCAGTGATCTTGACTCGATTTTACCTATTTTGGATCAAGTTCACATTGATATTGTTTTTTATTTAATCCATTTGTACTCTATTTTTTATCAGCCTCTCGCATAAGATAGATCAATAGGCGGACATTTTGACTCAAGACTTGTAATCACTCGATGCCCATGGCTAGGGCTGCAACTCGGGTCGGGCGGGTCGGGTTCTTTAAAACTCAACTAGATCCTAGTTGATATATATGAAACCCGACCCAAATTTTCAATCCGAACTTCACAACCCTGACTCAACCCGAATTTTAATCCAAATCGACCCGAATTCTGATCCGACCTGCATTCTGAATTCAAATTTCATACGATTTTTATCTTCTCAACTCGACCTGACCTGCTGAGTTGAAATTCTCTATCCGACCCTCATGATTTCTCGGGTCGGGCCAAAACCCGACCAGAGTTGCAGCTCTACCCATGGCTTGTTTGTATCTAGAGTTTTATCTCTCGAATTTGGAGAGATGTAGAAGTTATGAATTTCTCTCTAATAAAAAAATCAGATGGAAGTATATACCTAAGAAAGAAAAAGAAATAAAAAGAGATGAGACTTGCCTTCCACCATCAATTTTCTGTTGCATTAATTTCTAGTGTCTACCCGACAATAATCCAGACCCATTTATGTATTAATGCTAGAAGGTTCCTAAAAAAGCTTAGGCACGAAACTATCAATTTGTTCTCTTATGGTAGGGTCCCCCTTCACTTCCGTTGCTAGTTACAAAAATCCAGACCCATTTATGTATATTTACCATCTTTTATTCTCTGTTTTTAATGGCAAAAAAACATATATATTTTTTGTTTTAAATGCCACAGCACACTTTGCTGGAGAGACAATTTTAATGTGGTGAATGTTGGGTTAGGACTTAGTTGAACAGTAGATCGGGTTTTGGAATTATGTTCAGTAAGAATTGAAATTTTCTATGTTTGTATTTTTTTATTGTGTAAGATTGTAAATAAAAGTAGAGTTATGAAAAAAAAAGTGAGATAGTTTTATAAAATATAAAGTAATTTTTGAATTTACTTTAAACCCATATTTTTATACATAAATCAGTGCACATTTTTATTGACAATTTCGTCTTCTAACAAAAAAAGAGAAGTAAAAGGTGAATTTAAAAATCATTTTGTTTTTTGGAAAAATTTCTTTGGTCTTTGTGTGAAGTTTCACTTTTATTTTAATATCTATAATAGAATAATTGATGTATTATTTAATTTTATAGGAATGAGACAACACCCTATGGTATTTTTTTGTGTTCTTGTCCTATTGATGGGTCTCTATTGTATCTATGTCATAACCAAATATCATAGGGTGTTAGCCAAGCTTTGGCCAAATTTGCACGTCGTGGTCTTTTATATTTGAGGAATTCAAGAATATTTTCATGATTGACATTCTTCGTGTTTGGAAAGATGGTCTTAATCTTCAATAGTTTTCTATTCCATTCGTGTTGTAATATTGTTGCTTTTTCTCTTTTTATGTCAAAGTATTTTTGTGTGGGTGGATGGATTGTCTAAGAGATCATTTTTCATTCACATTAAGCATTATTCATTATTTTATAAAATTTGAAATATGAAAGAGGAAGCAAGCATTAGTAGGAAACAAGTAAACCAGAAAACACTAGTATCAGAAAATAAATAAACAAGAATTTTAGACCAAGCATAAGAAAGAATTACTCAACATGGACAGATTTTATGTAGGGAGTAATATGTAATGCTTGTCATGTGCCTCTAATATAGAAATTTTCAAATGTCTTTAGTGACTGTTTTTTTTTAATGAACTAGGTGTTCAGGCTTTTTAGAATACCGAACTAGTTTTTAGGCCATGTGCAAACTTACCAACTCTCACACACCGAGTAACTTTACCGGAAAGTGGCCCTTCGAGATAGAGTGGAAATTGAACTCACTTTTATTTCTTGAAGTAGGTTTTTGGCCATCACTCTCTAACCACATGCAGAGTAGGTTAAGCACATAATGTTCATAATTTTGTGAATGAAGAAATAGTAAAGACATAAAAGAAACTTTTCAATTTTTTTTTTACATTCCATGCTGAACACCAGCATTCTCGCAAAAAAGTAAAAAACACCACTTTTTACACCGGGGGTTTACACTGGGTATCTTATGATTTCTCACACGTAAATTCAAAAAAAGAAAAAGAAAAGAAAAAGTGAAAATTTCAATATTCCAACATTCGTATAAAAGACATGTAAAGAAGATTTTTGCAAGTGACTTTGCAGGTTTATTTATCCATTGCATATATGATTAGAACGAAGAAAGCCTGAAAAAGAAGAGGCATGAAAAATCTTTTAGAAGATGTGGTCTTTCTTTCTGCAATGGTCATGGAAATTTTAATAGATTGCTGAAAAGATAAGAGTCCTGTATCTACTAAAAGCCAAAGCAAGAGCAATTAAAAGTTTATTTTGTAGAAGCTAATCAAAGTATTGTGGACTAAACTCAAGCAAAGCATCAATTATAGAGTAGGAAGTCATGTCACACAATTCAAACCATCTATAAAACAACTTGTTTAACATTTAAAAGCAGTGATTAGACAATCTTATGGAGAGCTACCATGATAAAAAAATACCTTAATTTCCAGATGATATTTGTTCTCTGTCCTTAGAGTCCTTGTTTGGCTATGTTTACTACTTTCGAATTTCAGAAAAAGAAATATACAGTTTTGAATAGTTTGGGTCCGAGGAATTTGGTAAAAATGTATTTTTTTATAATTAGGATATGTGCAAGTTTCTCTATCTACATATACTGAATAACTTTAAAGAGAGTGATTCTTTGAGATGAAATGTAAATTGAACTCAAGACTCTCACTATTTGACGTAGGTGATGTACTATCAATCCAACCCCTTCGGGTTTGAAAAAAATGTATTTTATATCAAGAAATTCATTCTATTAATAAAAAATGCATTTTAAATTAAATTTTATGATTTAAACAGAGATTATGAAAAAGGCAAGAAAAATAAATCTTTGAAATAGAGTAAAAAGGACAGTAGACGAGCGAGACAGTGGGATTTGTAGATATTCTTACAAGCATTAAGGATTCCCTTGAAATAGGAGTGATTCTATAAGGTCTTTGGAAATATCTTTAACTATCTTGAAATTTGTAGAATGTTGATTTTAATCATGATATTTTAAAATATTTATATAATATTTTTTTAATCTTAAAAAATCAAAAACTAATATACACAATCTTACTAAAACCATCACGGATGAGCCCACTATCCCTAAGATACACCAAAGTTAAGCTATAGGAACTCGAACCCGCAACCTCTAGCTTCCGGAGGCAGGAGGTAATCAGTTGAACTACACCTATGTGGATAAAGAGGTTCCATTTTGAATCTAAGCTGATGATAATCTTCACTCAAATTTAGGAGGTGAGTGGATAGGATGGATTGTGGAAACCTTTGAAATTATACAAGATAATTTAGGGTTTTTAGTGGTCAAATGGATGACCTTAGTATCATTGGAGCATTTGGATTAAGACTTGTTTTTTAATAATTTTTTTAAAAAAGCTTTTGTGGATAGATTTGCAAATCCTTTAAACAAAGTTCCTTTTGGATGCCAAAAGATTCCACTCTCTTTTTATTTAAAGGAAAATTTTCATGGATGAAACTTTTTTAATGAAACATGGAAATCCACTTGTTTTACCTTCTTTTACAATTTAAAGTGGCCTCATGTGAGTCAAGTGAGACTTTGCTACCTTTAAGTGGCAAAGCAGATGGCACCTTTACTTAGTTGAATAAAAGGAAAGAGATCCATGCAAAAACTTTGACACTCCTTAGTTGTTAAGGAAGCTGTCTCTAAATTATGAAATGGAAATTATATTATTAAATGTATTATATATGTTGGAATGGTTGAACGAATTAATATTAAAAATATAATAAATTGTTGTATTAGAAATTTTTAATAATAGTTATTTTAGAAACTTCAGTAGATGAGAAAATTGGCAAGATTATCTAAAATTATTTGAATATGTCATAGATGCTTGAAATCATTTAAAAAAAAAACTATCTTGGGCATAGGTATGACCGATATTTGGGCCGATATCAGGTAAATATCGGCTATGATATCAACCAATATTTTCATTTTTTTTTTTAAAGTCAGCTTTTTAATTTTTTTTTTAAACTAGCCCTTTGGGGTGGAGTGATAATCACTTTAACCCCTTTGAATTTGGGATATGTGTAAATTATACACTCAACAATTTTCATAAGTTTTAAGTTTCTAAATTTTTAAACTTTCTAATAATCTTTGATATCATTGTTTCTTTGAAAGTGATATTAATATCTTTTATAAAAAAGAGTATCGATATTATTATTTTTTATCACTAAAACGATAACAATTGAACAAAAATTTAAATTTTGTCTCTTATTATTAAAGAAACAACAATATCCTAAATATTTCAAGTCCATCAATGATTTTGTTTTGTGTATAAAATAAAGTGAAGTAAAGAACAGCTGATGAAGTTGACTAGAGATAGAACACAACGTGATCAAAACAATATAAAAATTGAAAAATAAATTTCAGCAAGAACAGTGATGCAATTATTTGTAGAAATTTAGAACTTTGTGGCAGTGGGCCTGAATCATTTGGGTACGACTCGTACATTTTAGCTGGATTGAGTGAGACTTGTGAACCGATTGGGATGTCCACATACATTTGAGTCAGATCCATTTCAGCAGCTAGCCCTGCTACTATTCTATCTCCTCTTGTATTTTAGAGGAGAAATGATGTAATTGTAATAAAAGTAGCAAGCTATCCTCGCACGGATATTTTATGTTTAGTGATACAGGTTTTAATGTATTTTTAATTTTATCGTTCGCATGAATAATAAAATTTTGATGGGCTAATTTTTACTATTCATGTGAATTTCGACGAGTCGATTTGAAATTTCAGATAGCCGAATTGTACTGTACATGAATTTTGACGAGCTGAATTGCACTCTTTATGAATTTTGGATAGCTGAATTGCACTATTCATGAATTTTGGTAAGTCGACTTATAATTCTGGTGAGCCGATTTGTACTGTTCATAAACTTTGGTGGGCCTACTTGTAATTTCGACGAATCAATTACACTGTTCATGAATTTTGGGATTCTTTTTTCTTCGGTGCGACAAGTGGAGGGTAAATTGGGCACCACGGTAAAATCCGTGTCTATATACACAAAATGTCTATGTGAAGATCGCTAGCCTTCATTTAGAGGTAAAAAAAATCATTTTCGGATGATATATTCTGGATATCGAATATCCGCTGATATATCGGTTGATATCATTCTTTCTTCTCTCCTTTCTTTTAAAGAAATATTTGTTTTCTATTTTTTTTTCTAAATTAAAAAACAAAAAACAATCTTTTAAAAAAGGTGAAAACCTAAATATTGGCATGTATTCTTGCCATATGCACTCAATATTGGCCAGGCCCATAATGATTTCAATTTTTTTTTAAAAATCACCGATAACAACATGATATCATCGATATGATTGGTATACGGTCGATAAGTATCGTATCGGTGAAGATAACTTGGTTTAAAAAATCTGAGATATCTCAGCTATATGATTTCGTCCCATAATTTTATTTATCATAATTAATATAATTTAATCTTTATATATATGAGTTGAATTAAAATAAATTATACTTTTGATATTTTAAAAATATATTTCAATAATAAAGACAATAATATCATAATTGGCCAAAATTGAATTGCTAAGTTGGGCCAAATGACTTTGAGTTGTGATATTAAACAAAAAAATAAATTAATGACAGCTGTGGGATTTGAACCCACGCCCTTTCGGACTAGAGCCTAAATCTAGCGCCTTAGACCACTCGGCCAAACTGTCAGATTGTTAACAAGAAGATTTAATTAGAATATACTTTATTAATTAAATTTCTAATATGATTACTTGCATGGTGGCCCACCCTGATCTAGAAATCCTTCCATTGAAAATGATACAAGAGGTAATAAAAGTAGTATTTTTAAGGGGAAAAATCAGTACATTGAGGGAGCATTGGTTAATGTGCACTCCTGATGTGGCGGCTTCGTCTATGTACAGAAATAATTCAACGGCAGTCCAAATGGCAGGTTGAAATAGAAACGTGGATTAGATTTGTCGGTGAAAAATATATATTTTTTAAGACCAACTTATCTAAGGATTTTACTTAAATTTTTAATTATCTTATATCATTAATTTCTGTGACATGTGTAAATCTTTTAATCTGTACATGTTGAATACAAAATTAAAAGAAAATGATAATTTTTATATTGAGAATGACTTAATCTCAAGATCATTTAAAAAAAAGAATGAGAATAAACTATAAAAAATATCAAAGTTATATTAGAAAAATAATATGCAACATAAATTATGGTGTGCCATATGGGGCGAATTAGGCTTAGACTTAAGATTAGGATTTTAGTTTAGATATAATTTGAGTTTGAGATCAGTTAAGTCTCTAATGAAATATTTATTTATTATCAAATTGTTAATTTCATTCAAATTTAATTAAATATTGGAATTTAAATTGAATTCTGTTAAATTATTTAATAAATAATTGAATTGAATAATTTATTTAAAAAATAAATATATTTAAATAAAGCATTTTGAGTGCACCAAGTTTTAATAAAAATTAATATGAAAATAATTCCGAAAGATTTTTTAGCTACCGGACAGCCCTTCGTTGGGTCGGTGTCGGTCCAAGGCTGGTACTGAGTCAGTGTTGACAGAGCAGATCTCAAGTGGAATCACTATCCCCAAAAAAGCCTCCAAACCCAACTTGTGGACCCCATTTCATCTTGTGGGGCCCACAATGACGGCTGAAATAAGAGCACAGCCAAACAAAGTGAAATGCTGAGTGTGCAACAATCCATCACAAGCACAGAGCCGCTATAACTCTATTGTTTTCTTGTGGCAGATATTATCTGATACAAATCGACTGGCTCTACTATAATTACATGGGGCCCATTTCCAGATTCTCTCAGTGGACCAGGGTTTCACTGTGTGGCCTGAGGTCCACCTATTGCATGGAGAAATCGTATGCCGTGGATTGATTCACTGTTGATTTTTTCATAAGATTTACATTAATGACGAAAATAAATTAATTTGATATATTTATTGGTATTTTCAAGTATAAGATATCCATGCCTCTTACAGTGTCTGACCAAGTCCTGTAAAAATTCCCTATCATACGCTAAATAAAATTAGAAAAAAAAATTTTATATGTTAAAAGTGAGACTTGAACCTAAAATCTCTTTTATTGAAATTTTAACGATCAAGGTTGATACATTTATTGTTATATATGTCCCAGTGTTTCAATAAGATAAAAAATTTAATATATTTATTTCTGCTTTTTAGAAATTGGGGAGAAATTGGTGTTTCTAATTTTTTTTCAATTTTTGTACATAACTTAATTTTCATTTAAAATCTTATTCTTCATAAAAACACCTATCCTCATGTAAATAAAAATGTGATAAAATTAAATATAAAAATCATTTTAAAAGCAGTAAAATTTTAAACTATTAATATGACATGAACTTAATTCAATAGTCAATACATTTTGACTTAAGTTTAAGTTGAATATATATTTAATTTAAAAATAATATTAAAAATTATAGAAAGAAATAGGTTTTGGCAAATATTTTAGGGGTTCTTATTCACCGTGTCAAATATTGACCATCTTTTAATAATGAAAAAAATTATATGAATAAATAAATTATCATAAAAACTATAAAGAGTTGGATATAAATTTAAAAAATAATTTTAATATATTAAATTTAAAATTAAATAGATCTCACTGTCTCAAAAATTTGTAAGATAAAAATTAGCCCTCTCACTCGGAGTAGAGCAGATATTTTCTGCTTCCATTATCTAAAAATAGAAAATACCACTCATGTTCCATCCACTTCATTTAAAAGCCGCCTCGCTCTCTCCCTCTTTCGCTAAATCTAAGCTCAGAAACACGTAAAAGCCAGACAAGGAAGAAAATGAAATAGAAACAGCTCACTGGAAAGCCACCCTCCCTTCACAAAACCTCTATTATTCTCCACCAAAACCGCTTCCAGTTTTCATGAGTAATAAAATCACCTATTGAAAAACTGCCACTCGTGGCTTCAAAACCGGGATTTCCGATCTGGGTCTCTTCTTGTTCGTCGTTTCATGGCTTCTGAGGCTCCTCCTTGCAACCCAGCTTTGGCAAAATGGAGGTTTTTTGACCCTCCAGACTCCAGAGATTGAGCAGAAGATAAAGAGATCGGATTTTTCGTACTGGGTCCGGGTCGGATTGCTGGAAGATGAGTCGATTGGGTCGGAATTACAGGAACCGAGTCGGGAAGTACGAGTTTGGGCGAGTTCTTGGGGAAGGGACTTTTGGAAAAGTTCATTTGGCGAGAGACATGGAAACGGGAGAGAAAAGGGCCATCAAAGTTCTGAGCAAGGACAGGGTGGTGAAGGATAACATGATGGAGCAGGTTAGCATGGGACCTCTTGGTTTTGCTAACATGCGCCTTGGGTTTGGGATTTAGATTGTCAAAGTGAAAAATTGAAGTTTTCATGATGGGTACTTGAAATTTTATTTATAAATACATTTATTTATTTATTTTTAAGTCGGACTTTTTAATTTTTTTCTCAGATTAAGAGGGAGATTTCCACTATGAAGTTGGTGAAGCACCCCAATGTTGTTCATCTTTATGAGGTGTGTTTTTATAATAAAAAAATAAAATTATTATATTACATTCTCCTTCTCCTTTAACTTATCCTGTTCAAGTGGGTTTTCTTTTTTAACGTGTACCAGAGATTTATTAATTTTTTATTTTTCCTTTTATTTTTTATTTTTTGAAGGTGATGGCGAGCAAGACCAAGATATATTTTGTGTTGGAGTATGTGACAGGGGGAGAGCTCTTCAGCAAGATTGTAAGTTGCATTTTAATTATTATTATTATTATGATTATTATCTCTCACACAATTTTGTTAATTGACCGATTAATTTATGAAGTAATGATTGTTCTTTCGTATTTAGTTTGGATTTTAGTCATTTTCTAGTTCTGTAATTATGATGATTTTCTCTGTTCTGGAAGTTCAGAAATACTCTGATGATGATATTTTTCTTATGGAAGGATGGAATTATTATGGTTCACAAAATTACCAACATGCCCTTGCTTCATTGCATGCACACGTCACAAAATTACTATGGGCTTTCTGAAGTGGGAATTCTAGATTTTTTTAGCTTTGATCATGAAGTGTTGTTTATTTTATGTTATTTTATTTTAATTATTTTTAGGCTTTCTATTATTTAATACTGGTAAATTGGACTTCCTGAATCGGTTGGATACTTGGATTTCATTTACAAGGATTGTTATTTCCACTCCTTAAAGATTTTTTTTTTTTTTTTGGTTTTGATTTTTTTTTTGGGTGTTCTAATAATATCATCTCCAATCAAATTATGCCTATTGGGTTTGGAGATGCAACAATTTAGGGGGCAGAAACATTTTTCTCCTATTCTGTTTCATTTGTTGGTAATGGTCAGAAATCCGTCTAAAGAAACAAGAGTTTTGATTTCGTTTCTCACTTCACATCAAAGAGTCACTCTCTAGAAAATTACCCGTGTGTGAATAGAGGGACATGAACATGTCTTGAGGATTAATCATGTGCTCTAACAAATCTGGACACCTTGGTAAAAAAAAAAAAATCAAGAAAAGCCCATAAATTGGATTCTCAAGACTTTTCCAACTTGATAACTAATATGTAAGAAGTTTCTTTTTATTGATAAAACAGATCTGTCAAGTATATCAGCTCCCATTTTCGATGGTTTTAATTTTTTTTTTTTGTGTTGCAGGCAAAGCAAGGGAAATTGAGAGAAGAAGAGGCAAGGAAGTACTTTCAACAGCTAATAAACGCAGTTGCTTATTGCCACAGTAAAGGAGTTTACCATAGAGATTTAAAGGTATTATTTTAATAATATTTATCATTGGGTTATTATTTTTTTACTGGTAAGCTCACTCAGTAAAGTCACCATCTTTGATTGAATTCCATTGTTGCAGTTAGAGAACCTCCTACTGGATGAAGATGGCAATCTTAAGATCTCTGATTTTGGGCTTAGTGCCTTGTCTCAGCAAGTGCGGGTAAGCAAATATTAGAGATATTGATGATGTTGATTGGTTTTAATAATATGGGAACTTATGATATGGAAAGAACTGAGTCGACCTTGACTCAGCAAGACCGACTCAGTCCCACTCAGTTCAGCAGAACATCGTCGAGAGCATCGCCTTCTTCTTCTTCTTCTCTCTTTATTTTTCATAAGGAGTTGCTCTAAGTGATGCTCGGCTGAACTGAGTGAGACTGAGTCAAGGTCGACTCAAGTTCTTTCCTTATCGACTTACCACCATGAGATCCAAACTGTTCATCTAGATGGTATTATCATGGATTGTACATGGTGTAAAAATCTTTCTGGTTATACAATTTTTACCATTTCATTTCTTTAAAGCTTCCTTGCGTAGCTTAATTTTTTTCGTTTAGCTCTGTTTTTGGTTTTTTTTTTTTTCCTGAGTGTAGTGGAGTTTGGGTTTCCTTTTTAGTTTCTGTATTTGCACACCTCTGGTATTCTCTTTTTCCTTCTTTTTATTAATATATTAATTTTAATGATGTATGTCATATGGATATCTGGCATTCTTCTTCAAACATTCTTTGGTGGTGGTGGTGCTGGTGGTGGTGGTTGGGGCCATCGCAGAGATGTTTGATTGTGTGATTTTGTTCCTTAGCTTCTGTGGTGGGCCAATGTTTGGAGGATGGGTTTGGATCTAGTGCATCAGCGCACGTGGCAACGTGAATAATGATGGAGTTGGTGATGCTAACTTAATTAATTTAAAAATGGAGGAGTGATGAAGGCTGTCCACTTCCTTTCTTATCATCTATATTATTTTAATTGTTGTAATAATTATTTATGATAAGCAAATATTATTATCACTGAAAATGAAATCTTGAAAATTTAGCATGAGTAATCATGTACTTATCACCATTTTCAGGAAGATGGGCTATTGCACACGACATGTGGGACCCCTAATTACGTAGCTCCGGAGGTATCTTCCTTTCCTGATATTCATGCTTTTATCAAATAGTCTTTTCTTTTTCAAAATCTAAAAAAAATATCGTCTGATAAATTTTTCTCTTGTTACAAAAGTGACCAATATAAAATAAAATTATTAGATATCTTACGGTTTTCTACATGTAAATTCAAAAAAAAAAAAAAAAGTGATCAATACCAATCGATATCGTTGATATATATCGAGATTATTACCTCTGGTTGCATCCTGTCAAGAATTTGGAATTAGGTTATCATAGGGTCTTGAAAGCACTTGGTCGAAGGTGTTTAGGTGTCTCACTCAATTAATTTTTTGAGATATATGAAAACTTTTCAATTTGCATGCACTAAATAAAGCTATTAAAAATGATCTATAGGATTCGAACACAAGACCCTCACTTTCTAAAACCGATTTTTGACGGTCAAATCAACTAATCCTTTAATGGTTGACTAATGAGCCTTCATTTGATCACACACAGCCAATGAAGAGGAAAGAAGGAAATTTGCTTTTTAGGTGAAATGTGTTCAATGATGGTTCTAAATAAATTATGCAAATGACAGTTGTTGACTGATAGTTGTCTGATGGCTGCTGAAATCACAGCCCTACATGCCATGTTTGCAAAATCTGAGCTGTTAATCTTGTGGGACCCCCCTGTGGATGCCAACCCAAAAGCAGTTTGGACTCTTGTTGGTAAATTACAGTATGTGAGAGAGATGGACTGCCAATCCAAAAGATTCATGCGCCACCTTCCACATGAGTTTTGCAGCGTCTCTGGAATAAGATTAATAAAATTCTCATCTCCAATGTCCATCACGGTTCATTCTCCTGGGGGTTTTTTAATTCTGTTTATTTTTATATTTATTATATATAAATATTTGGTATTATATTTATTTTTAAAATTTTTATTTTGTAAAGAAAAATTTAATTGTACAAGTTGAAACTAAATTTGGAGACTTACAATTTTTTTAAATTCATCTTAAGATTAACAGTATCGGACTGATTTCTTTTTTTTTTTTTTTAATTTAAAAAAAGAATATTGGTTGTAGGCCCGACTGATATCTCGGCCGATATTTGCCGTATACTGGACTGAATATCGGCCGATATTTATATTTATATAATTTTTTAAATAGTCTTTTTATTTTTTAAATAATTTTTTTCAAAAAAAAAGCAACCGAGATTTTAAAACCGATATGAAAATTCAGCCGAAATCTCGGCCGAATTTTCGACCCCTGCCTGCTATGAAGAAGCCTAATCATGACTCCTATGATCTATATTTGTAAATTCTGTCTAAGTGAGACCCCTTGTTTACTGATCTAGACTTGATTATATTATGATTGCGACCTTGGATGGTTGAGATTAGTCAACTGTTCTAGCGTGGGAGGTCATTGGTCATCGACCCATGTATATTTTCTTCCAAACTATTACTGACTTTCATTCTTGACCATCCATTTGTAGGTATTCGATTGGACAACTAAGTTTTTTGATTTGGAAAATTTTATTGGCATATATTTTTCAATTTTTTTTATTGGCATATTTCTTAAAATATTTGTGTTGATTGGTACTTGAAATATAGACGCTGTTGCAAGAGGGCCAAACTATTAAAAGAATGTTTCGTGAGAAGTGGGATGTATTACACAATCGCACACATAAAAGAAATAATTAAGGATGGTTTCTATTTGGCCATTTATTTCCACTGTAATGGTTGGGGCATGATCGGTTTAGTGACAAGCAGGAAATAAAGATTTCCAACTTTCCTCGCTCGGGTTTTAACCCGACTTTAGAAATCAGTGGATTTGGGTTTTGTATATTTCGGGTCAGGTCCTGCTGGGAAAAAAAAGTGCCTGGAATTTGAGTCGGGTTGAGTTGAGAAATTTAAAATCAACCTGACCCACCCGACATAATCCGACTCGACCTGAGAACACCAAGTTATAAAACAGTAGCGATTAGGGTTGAAACTCGGGTCGGACTAGCACTCAAGTTGAGTCGGGTCAAAAATTCAGATCGGGTCGGTTTGAGTAGTGTTCAATAAATTTTGACATGAGTTGGGTCGGGTTTATTAAAACCCAGGCCGACCTAGTTGAGTTTCAGCTCTAATCTTTCCAAACACCCAACTTGTCCATCTTCTGAATGAAATACCTACAGTACCGTTTCCCTTACAAATACTGAGAACAGATTAGGGGATCACCTTTCTTAATGGGAAATGACTCTTTGGTCCTCTACCTTGGTTTTGTGTGAGTTCTACAATTTGTAAATCCAAGTCCTTCAATAATCATCAATAATCATTGTCCTATTAATTGGCATAATCTCTCATATCCTACAGCAGATCCACCAAATGGTGGCCTTGAGCTGCATTGGATCTGATACTGAGGCATGTAACAATTCATAGGACATTGGAAGGATGGTTTGTGAATGGTTCAGGCTTACTAAGGTGAGCCCACATGACCATCTTGTGATCCTTACCTTTCTATAGTAAGCCCCTAGAATTCCCAAGTTGGATGGCTTAGCTGGATCAGGTTTTTCTAAGCCAGCAACTTTATCTATTGGGCCTAATATTTCAGCCCAAAGTCAGCTGTTGTAGAAAAAGAGGTCTCAGCTCATCCCACAGGCTAGATATTGAGCTGGGAAGACATCTAGTCTGCATTATGGTAGATGGATCTCTGGCCTGGCCCATTTAGTTTCTGAGCCAGAAAATTGGCCTGAGACCAGGATCGGCATAAATACTCACCCGTGACCACTTTTATGTGCCAAGCTTGCCGAAGGATGCATTTGTTTTCAAACTATGAACAGTTTTAGAATCTTAGTGAATCTACAGATATGTTCTGCTTTTAACCTGTGACAGTTTCAGTATTGTAAACGGCACGAGACGATGAATCCATATGCACTAAATCCATATACACTCTAGTTCACCTAATCTTTTTTTTAAAATAAGAGTAAATACATTTCAAATTAGCAACCGAAAAATTGGCAAATGAAGTGCAATATTTTCTTGATAGCTTATAGGAATTGCATTGGTCAAGTTTGCACAAAATTGATGGCATCTACCTCTTTATGAAACAGGTGATAATTGACAAGGGATATGATGGTGCCAAAGCTGATATATGGTCATGTGGGGTAGTGCTTTTTGTTCTCATGGCTGGTTACCTTGCCTTTCGACGATCCCAATATTATGAACCTATATAAGAAGGTATTTATTCAGACAAATGTTCAAGTGTGAGGATGCCTTTTGTTTCATGATGCATAATGGGGTGACCATGGGTGCAGACTGTTGGATCTAAATCTTCCTCATTATTATCTGATGGTTCCAAACACCATTCTGATCCGATTTGTGTTCACTATTGATGCCAAGAGATGTGATTCATCTGTATTAAAGGGAACCTTGCTTCTTGCATGATCAAGTCCAACATTGACTCTGGTCAGAATGATGATTCAGTCCATCACCTATCATTGAGGAAGGCTGAAATCCAACATTTTACCTGTGATTGTAGGTCCAAAGTAAAAAATTCCTAATATATATTAATGAAATATCATATTTTATGTGTGGAGGTAGTGTAGGTCCCTGCTTTTTAGCAAATTTACAGTTCACTGCTGCACCTGATGTCGTGCACTTTGGTCTGATTGGCTCTAATGGACATGGGTTGCCTGATAATATCTTGTCGATGAATTCATCAATGGCTTGTAAATGAATGGTTAAGTAAACTATTTATTGAAGGTTGACAGCAAATATGTGGCTGGGCTGGATTCTTTTGACACTGTTAGGATGTCATCTGTACTTGGCCAGGCCCATTGATTTTGTTGGTTTGGATAACCAAGCTGTGGGCTTTTAGGCTTTTAGCAGTGCACCACCACTCACGCACACATGAACCGTGCTGAGGTAATAGAAATCTTTTATTTTAGTTATATAAAAAAAAATATAATTATGGATTATGTTGGAATAGAAAATTGAGATCAAAAGTGGTTGATAGCCGTTTGATCCAATTACAATGTAATTACTTCTCATAACACTGTTTCTTTATGAGTCTAAATCTAACGGCTAAAACTACTTTTTCATCTTAAGTTTTAACTTTAAAGTTTAAAGTACTCTATGACAAAATCTTCAATATGATAGAGACCACTGACACACAGAATATGTTAATTAATAATTTTAATTTCTGTTACTTTGCAAAAGTAAATGTTGTACCCAGTCTTGTTGATACCTTTTTTCTTTCTGTGGGTTTTTTCCTTTTTATTTTTTGGCAACTTTCCATTAAAGATTGCAGTACTGTTACAGATAAAAATGCTGATACTGGTTTCACATTGCAGATATACAAAGCAGATTTCACTTGTCCTGATTGGTTTTCATCTGCTGCCCGGAGACTAATAATCAGCGTACTTGAGCCAAATCCAAATAATGTATGTCTATTTTTTTTTCTCTTTTTCTTCTTGATTGTCAGCCAAATCATGGTCCTCATTCCAAAATATAAACTCTGGAGTATTTTGTCTGAAATCCAATTGGAACGATATTCATGAATCATATATTCACCTTAGAAGTGTTTTGGAATTGGTATATTCTCCTGGTGGGGCCCACTTTGAACTAGAGGGGAAAAAAAGGCTGATATGATAGTATGGACTGTACAATATGTAAAACGGCCTATAAATGAATGCATACATTTACATTTTGCATCTAACTTAGGTATTATTTCTATATTATAATATGATAATTATATTTCTGTTTCCTTTACTGTAGAGGATAAGCATACCACACATCATGGAGAACTCGTGGTTCAAGAAAGGATATAAGCCAGCCGAGTTCAAAGAGCTGAAGAATGTCGACTCCAGTGATATTGACTTAGTATTTAGCAATTCAAATGTGAGTAAAGATACATTCTCTTTCAATGGGCCAGATTTTAAGGCCCCAACCTGCCTTTATTGACCCAAGTACTCAGCCCAAACCCAGCTTTTCAGAATGGGATTGCTCTCTCTCTCTCTCTCTCTCTCTCTCTCTCTTGCTCTCTCTTCTTTTTAATAATTTATAGAGAGCTCTTTGTCAGTGATGATATTATGGTAGTGTCTACCCCCTCTTATAAGCCCAGGACCTTCCTAGCACACATTCGATGTAGGACTCAATACACCACCGCGTGACAGGCTCTCCTGGCCCAATCATTGGTGCCCTCGCCAAGGGGACCCACATCTTTTTTGTGTAGGGCCCACATGTCAAGGCAATCCTTGCTGCAGTGCTCCTGAGCCTATACAATAGTGCCCCCTGATTGGCTCTGATACCACTTGTCACGGAGGCTCTTGCCATCCCAAACTAGCCATTATGGTTGGTGCCTACCCCTTCTTATAAGCCCAGGACTTTCCCAACACACATCTGATGTGGGACTCGACACACGCTTGCGTGATATCTTGTGCCAGCATGGCATCTTGCTGAGATGCTGATATAGTTCCTTGCTTTTTTATATATCTCAGGATTGTGTATCATTAGAGCACAAGGAAGAGAAAGATCGCAAGCCATATGTTTTGACTGCATTTGATATCATTTCATTGTCTGAAGGGTTAAATCTGTCAGGGCTCTTTGAGAAGGAACAGGTAAAAAATTCAATTTCTTCCTTCAGTAAGAGGTGAAGATGGCAAATAATTTATACTAATTTCTTTTCCCTTCCTAATTTGTTTGTGGTAATCAAATGATTCAACTTCAATTTTCTGAGACTATTCAGTGATGATCCAGCCAAGCCTTACCTGATTAGTTTTGGGGATTTAACTCCAAACCTGATCCAACCTTTGGGATCTGTTATCCTGGCCTCAATCAAACATTTGACAGGCCAGTCCCAAAGACCCAACAGGCTGGCCTGATCCTTTGGCTCTCGTACTTGAAAACCTGTTTGGCCATAGGAACCCCTCTGTTTGGTGTTTCCCATGTCTTAATTTGGTTTCATGCATTTGGGTAATATTACTATTACAAGTTGTAAAATAAGACAACACTTGTTTCTGAATCCATCAAGGGTCAAGTTATTGAACCTGTTGTTGATATATTTATTTTTTATCTTGTTTTAGGGTTTCAGGAGAGAAATGAGGTTCACTTTGAGATGTTCAGCATCTGGAATCTTGGGGAAGATGGAAGAAAGTGCAAAGTTGCTGGGTTTTAGTGTCAGGCGCTGTGACTGCAAGGTGGATGTTTTATTAGTACTTAGAAGCTTATCATAAACTAGCAGCTGCTAAATGATGCTAAAAGACGTTTTATCGTTTTCTATTGTTTTTATTTGTTTAAAATTAATTTATATTCTCTTACATTTTAGTTCTCATTTTTTTTAATATCTCAACCTTTTTGACTCTTTTCTTTTTCTTCACTTCTCTAAATTTTTTAATCTTTTTGCCATTCATTTTCTTATTATCTACTTGTGTGGTTAATCTTTTTTCTCAAAATCTCTTGAGGAATTTATTCTTATGAGGTAAAACAATAAATTACATATCATCTAAATTATGCTCTATACAAAATGCAATCCTTTCTTTGTAAACATTAATTTTTTTTTTTGTCCATTTGCTTGTATTGTTTTTGCTTATTTCTTCTGTGCCTGTGCACTACATGGGATTTTTGCATATTCTCTTAATATTTACTCTATGGGTGGGGTGGGAAGGTTACTTCTAGCTTTGGATACACTTTTATATTATTGTTCACTGGTAACTTGGTGAGAGGCATGAAGAAGTGACAGCTTCAGCATTCTCACAAATTTATATATGTACTTAGCTATGATATAGTTAAGATGAAGCATGAAAACATTTGTTGTTGTTTTTTTTTTTCCGTTCATTTGAAAAATTGCTAATAGTGTTTTTCTTGAGGAGGTAAAGATGAGGCTTGAAGGGAACGGCTTGGATCGGAAGGCTCTCATCTACATTGAGGTAAATTGAAGAAATAACCTAATCCTCCTTTCTATGAAAATGATGAAAACCTACTTAAAATTTGATTGTTGATACATATTTTTCTTGATTGCTGAATGGTTATTTTAATATATTCCATTTCAGGTTTTTGAACTCTCTCCTTTTCTATCTGTTATTGAAATGAAGAAAGCAAGGGGCGACACACTTGAGTTCGATCGGGTAATCTCTCTCTCTCTCACACACATAAGTGCTCTTGCGCGCTTTATGTATCAGGATCATGATCAAGATCAAGATCATCATCAAAACATTTACCCTGTCATCATACCTTATGTGTGTCTTATTTTGGGGTCTATTTTGAAAGCATGCAAATGCTTCTGTTGATAGGGACACAAGGTGTAGTTGTGGAACGGCACTGAGATGGTGCAGAGTTAGAGTCTGTTCAGTGCTTAATATTTATCATCACTAGCATCATAGCCTTTTCTCTGTCTGTATGGGCTTGCCTTCTGAGTTCTATGTTTGAACTCAAAAAATTATATTTGTTGTTACACTGCATGGTCAAGCACACCTTTTATCACCTCAGTCCAGTTCTTTAATGTTGTCACCTCTCTTAGTGCCTCTATAACTCTGCAGTTCTTTGCACTAAATCTGTATCTAGTCATTTATGTATATGACCAAATCATCTTTAAAGACAACCTTCGTCATTTTGTCTGGCAACCTTAGATATCTTCCATTGCCCTTCCATTTCATTCTCTTTTTTAATGTTACTCTGCAACTCCATATTAACACGGCTATCTTTGTTTCCATTCATTATGGTAGCTGAACTGTGCACATTACGCACTATGGCAGTGCCACCACAGTTCCATTTACCACCCGATCTGAATCCTCTGTAGCTTAAGCAGTAATTTTAAGTAAAGAAATATATGCATTTAATTGATTGTAAGAACAAGTCAAAATTGGAAAAATGAATCCAATTTTCTAATTATCAGATTACTTAGGGTTCGAATTGAAATATGTACCAATAAGAATTTGAGGCAGGAAAAGTAGAAACAAAAAAATCCATATTCTATGAAAGCTTCATAACCATTTATTTTTGCTAAGACGTTTCAGCTGCCTTAACTTGTATATTCAGATTGTCTCTTGGTAGATCCTCAATTTTGGGTATTTTTATGATAATAGGATTTTTTTTTTTTTTTCATTGTAAAGTTTAGTTTTGGAAAGAAATCTAATCTCTCTTTTCATTGCTTGCAGTTTTGTGAGAACTATACAGATCTCTTGAAAAATATAGTATGGAATTCATGATACTGAGACTCTTGATCAAGCGAATCAATGATTAGCAATTAGAGGTACTTAGTGATTATCCTTTTGCTTCATTAATAAGTATATTTTTATTCTCTACTGTTTCATACTCGCATATATTTTGTCTGTGGTACAGTAGAAGGGCATGAAAAAGCATGTGGCTTTTCTAATTCCCAGTTTATGGTAACAATAGTCGAACTAAAATAAAGATGAAGAGTACGATATGGGGTAGGGATGCCCGAGTAGTCCAATTTTGTCAGGCCTTTAGCTGCTTGGAAGGATTTGTCAGGCTGGGTCTAATCAAAATTCAGGTCTACCCACACCCTGGTCCGTCTCGCTGCATTTGGATTTATATTATCTGATCAACATTCACAGGAAATACAGATGACTGGTGAGAGAGAGAGTCGTTATAGGTAGAGAGATGGATCGACGACGAAGTCATTGTAAGCATTGGCTTTTAAATGTTTTACTGTTCAATTAACAAGTACTCCGGATATCAATATGCGTTACTGAAATTGTTTTGCAGTAGCTGGATATTGTGTTTGTTTGGTGCACTATCCAAATTTGACCCATTTATTGATCAGGTGCGCAAAACCAAATCTGAATCTGGATCCTAATGTCAAATGGAAAAAATGCATCAACACCCACACCCAGTTTTGCACATTGGATCCTGCCAGTCTTTGTGTATTCAGATATCTGTGGCTGCTTTTCACATCTAGTTACTTCCAAATTCTAAAGGAAATCAACTAAAACCACGAGCAGTTTCCCTATTACGGTCTACTACGTTATACTCCTGGTGGTTTTGAGTTTTGGCTGTACATAACTTCTAAATAAAATATGACCGTTCAACTTATAGGCTAATAATTACCACTTTTGAGGATGCAAGCAGTTGTCCTGGATTCATTTTACAGCTTCTACTTTTTTGGTTTAGTAACTATATGTTTGCTGTTTGGGCACTATTTTCGGTCTCAGAGAGAAGAAAAAGAAGTTTCTAACTGAGATTGTTTGGATTTGCAGGTTGCTTTAGTGAAGATTCAAAGAATATCCAAGTAGGAGTCGGCATTCTTTCTGCATCTACATTGCTGGTTGTAAATATTAGATTGATTGTTGTTAGATATGCATCTTCCATGGGTTCAATTTTATTCACAACCCAGATACACAGAGGATACGGTTATCGATGAAAACCAGTTTTGACTTTTCATTTGTTTTGCACTCGTAGAGCCCTTCTTTATCTGGGTTGCCTTGTAAATCGCCTACTTAATGGTTTAGGATTTGGTACGTGGATGATGGGCTTGTTGAAACTTTGTGTTTGAATAAGAACTTATAAAAAGATACCTATTGTTGGGATTTATCTTTAAAATAGTCTCTCTCTCTCATATGTATACCTTGCAGATGGCATGGCAAACTTGGAGGTTGGTAGTCACTAGACTATCCTTATATTAACCCATTTAAATCTTAATGAAAATAAAAAGATATACGAACGGAAAGTTTATTGAGCAGGGAGGTTGGAGCTCACATTTTGTCTAGAATGGATAAAGAATTTTGTGAAAAATATTATTTAAGAATATTCTTTCATAGCATTTTGAGATGTGTTATGAAAAATTAATGATTTATAGCAATCACAAATAAAATTTAAAATCCAAAATCACACGACATAATTAGATGGGAGTCATTGCATCCACCACCATTGTTTTTGTCATCTTTCCATATTTTAATAAAATGTGACTTAATTAAAACTTTAATAAGTAGTCTCTCTAAATGTAAGATGAGATTGTTAAGAACTGAGTATTCAACTCAAAAGATTAGTTTGATAAGTGAATGATCCAAATCTCTTATAAATCTCTAAATTTTCTACTTGTGTAAAAGGCTTTTGTCTTGTTACTAAATAGTTGGATCTTTAATCGCTGCATGAATTAGCCTTAAAAAAATTGGATTGAAGAGAGAAGGCGGTGATGATCGATCTGCCATGACCTAGTATGTCTCATTCTTGTAGATCAAACCTGATCTTTAAGTTTCTTATAGGCATCGGTTGGCCTGAGAAAAGCCTGACTCTGCCTACTCAAAACCCTTTTTTTCCTAAAAGGGTGTACTCCTGTATTCTTTAGCAAATCAATGGCTAAAATAAACCTATAGCGTAGATGGCCACAATCAAATGGCAAAAAAACCCATAAAATCAGGTTGAAGCTGTATTTGCTGACAGGCTGAAGCGGATGTGGTACATTGGTTTCTTGAAGAATCTAAAGGGTATTCTCTGGCTTGCATTGCATCGGACAATATATGGATCATGGCAAAATAGTCACTTTGCCATGAAGATAATTACTTCAGTTGATTGATTTAACTACCAATAATCTCTACATGTACATGAGCCATCTTCAAAACAATGGAATCGATTCCGGTCCCGCACAACAATCTGCCGGTTGACGATCTTAGAGATCAATTTCAAAGCAACATGGCAATCAGCACAAACCCGAAGGTTCTTCATAATCCTGAGAGGTGTGCCCGGGGGTGTGTTCATCAACCCAAAAACGACTGCTAGCTTCTCACTATGACGATACAGAACATTTTCCTTTTGATCCTCATCCATGTCTAGTAGGACAACTGAAGTGTCAGGGACATACCCTCTTTGCTTCAGCTGCTCTAACAACTCCTCCCATCGATTATATACTTTCTCGACTTGAGGGTGGTCACTATCTCCAGCAAGAAACTCATGTACCATGCCATTAATTGTAATAGTACTCCATCCTGGTGTTTTTTTCACACCTCGATTTCTCATCAGCCTCCTCACTTTTGCCACATCTTCCCATCGTCCTGCTTCTGCATAGATGTTTGAAAGAACAACATAGTATCCATCATTAAGTGGATCTAATTCGAGTAGATGCTTGATCACCTCCTCACCCATATCGACATTTTTATGAACCCTACACCCACCAAGAAGAGCCCCCCACACAACTCCATTAGGCTTAATGGGCATGTTCTTAATGAACTCATAGGCTTCTTGCAAAAGCCCTGCACGGCTAAAAAGATCAACTATGCATCCATAATGTTCAATTTTGGGGATTATACCATAGTCTCTAGTCATGCTGGCAAAGTACCTGCGTCCCTCATCTACCAATCCCATGTGGCTACAGGCATGTAGAAGCCCGACAAAGGTGACATTGTTTGGCCTCAAACCTATTTGGGTCATCTTAGAGAATAGACCCAAGGCTTCTTCTGCCTTGCCGTGCATAGCAAGCCCTCCAATCATAGCAGACCACGAGACAATTGTTCTTTCCTGCATTTCATTGAAGATCTTTTGTGCAACCTCCAAACACCCACATTTGATATACATATCAATGAGAGTGTTACAAACACGTACATTTTTCTGATACCCACATTGGTTCAAATAATCATGAACCCTCCTCCCAAGGTCCATGGCTCCCAAATCTGCACAAGCTGCCAGAACCCCCACAACAGTCACCTCATTAGGCTCCGCACCTGCCTCCTCCATCTGCCCAAACAGCCGAATTGCCTCCGCAGGCTTCTTGCATTGGACATATCCTGCAATCATAGCAGTCCATGAGGTCACACTCCTCTCCGGCATTTGATCAAACAACTCATGTGCGGCCTCCATCTCCCCCCACTTCGTATACTGGGTTATCAAAATATTCCAGGTCACAACATCTCTTGAGGCATTTTATCAAACAACCTCTGTGCATCATCCATGAGACCGGAAGAAGAATACATATGAACAATCGTGTTCTGCAGAAACAAATCCGACGTGAACCCAAGTCTCACAACATACCCATGAACCGTTCTCCCGATGGAATTTTCCACTAGACGTGAGCAGGCCTTGAGAACGAAAGAACAAGTGAAAGTGTCAGGGGTTAGGCTTGCATCGCACAGACGATGAAAAAGCCGAATGGCATCGCAGGGGTAGTCGCCTTCGGCAAGGCTTTTGAGGGCGGAATTCCATAGGATGATTTCGGGTTTATCAATGTGGGCGAAGATTTGACGGGCATAATCAAAATCGGGGGAGAAGGCGCAGACAAGGGCAATGCGGGAGTGAGGGAGAGAGGAGAGGGGTTTGTTGGTTTTGAGGATCTGGGCATGGATCTGTTTGAGTTGGAATGGGGAATCAAAGGAGTAGAAAATCTGGGTTTGGAGGGGATGTTTGGAAAGAGAGTGTGGAGTTGGAGAGTTGGATTTGTTTTTGTGGTGTGGTTTGGGAAATGGAGGAGTTTGGCGGGAAGAAGATAAGGCGGGAAACATCCTCCCTTTCTTTTCTTCTCTTCCGTCGGTCGTTTGAATATATACATATGGGCCTATTTAAAGAAGAGGGCTTTATGGGAAATGTCAAGTTAAAATAATATAAAATATTTCTAATGCGGAATATAATATTAAAAAACATTTTATCATCAAAATTAGGAAAAAAGGCCATTTGTAGCCAACAAATTTAGATATGTCAAAATTATGAGGAGATGGGTTACCAATGTTCAATTCATTTTTCATCTCAATTTTTTTTTTTAAATAGTTCAAAATTCAAATTTAATATAATGACACCTACTATATCTCGTATATAAAAGATGCAATTTTTTTAACACGAGTATCTTTATTCATATTGGAGGTGAGACGAATCTCTCCCGAGCATGTATAAATCTCTCAATTCACATACACTGATTTAGTCGATGCAAGTAACTCCATGGAGAGTGGTCCGAGGAATACCTCACTTCATGAGGCAGGTATCTTGACTTCAAAATGCAATTTTTGACATTTAAAAAAAAAGGTCAACTCTAGTATGCTTCACCCGTTCTATACAGTAGATGCAAAATAATGGATAGTATTATTTTAACATAATTAATTATTTAACTCATAAAAATATGGTTGGTACCCATTAAATGTTTCAATCCGAGTGCAATGGTGCACATGATCATCTAATTGCTAATTTTGATGAGTTTAGATTGAATGAGGGGCAAAGGGTTAGTTGATTTTTTTATTTTTTTTTTAAATCCATCTAACCTAAATAACCGTAGTTATTTTAGATCTGTGATCCATTTTACTGTAGCCTATAGCCATGATTATCTTTAAAACTTGTTATATTTATAGTTATGCATTTAAACAAATTTAAAGCCCTATAAATTCTATACAATTGTAAGTTGGATCCATGCCCCATCAACATGCCCAAGTAAAAATCACCAAAAACTTAGTTATATAAAACAAATGACATATTTAGCAACCTCCAAATAGTAAAATTTGTGTAATCAACATTTGAAATAGGAGTTACATAATCATCAATTTTCTTTATAGAATCCATCACAACTATCATGGTCCCTCTGTTCATGACGACCTTATAAATATCTTTGTTGTCATTGTCATCATTGTTATCATTATCGTCATAGGTTGTTATTATTACGATTGCAATGGACAACCATCAACGGCTATCCCTTTAGCTGTAGGGCACTTGGCCAAAGGGCAATGACCTTCCAAATCCAAGCCCCACCAATTGTGGCCCATCAATACCATTCATTTGAAGTGCAAAATAGCTTAATACAGCCATGAATGCAACTCCAGCATCCAAACCAGCTGATAATATGTAATTATGTCTAACCCACCACCCTTTAAACTTCCTATGCACAAAGAAATTGAAGAAGAGGCCCACAGCAAACCAGGCCCAATAATTAACTGTCCTTGCCGTGGGCATGGCAGAGGCACCCCCAAAGATGATGGGCATGTTGATGAGCCTAATCCATTTCTTTTGCAGGGTACGCACGTGCAAGCAACCATACTGGAACGGGTGCGAGCAATCCAATAAGGAAGAAGTAGTTCATCTTCGAGTAAAGGCCGAGGGGGCCGAACATCCGAAGTGGCCCAACAAGCCCCCATATGATCGATGCATTGTAGAACACATCGTCGGCCGGGCATGTCCATGGGCTTCCTTTCGGGAGCTTTGATGGGTCACATATGTGCTCAACTGTGCTGAGTAACCACCATGCCTGTGCCGAAGTAGACCGATGACGCAACCACTGTGCCCACCAACTATGTGCAATGACAAAATAAGAATCATTCCAAATATAGTTAAGGTAACATTTAGTTGAATTGAGATACAAAATTGATTAAAATGGTTCACCTGAACAACAAACATGGATTTTGGAGGAATCTTCATATAGTGTCCAAGCTTGAAATCTCCCAGAAACATGATAGCTTGTGTCATGCTGATATAACCAGTAAACTTTGAATGCTACATTGGCGAGAGGCCTTCCCGGGTATAAGTATCCGATAACCAACTCCGTTATCACATTTAAGCCCGGTTGCTGTAGGAAATATGATTATAAGCTAATCGAGAAATTTCGATTAATTTGTTGTTCTCGAAATTCATAGATGGATATGAAGTTGGTATTGGAGAAGGAGACATTGGGAATGAATGCATTTTGATGTTTTTAAGCTTGAGAAGGCTGTCAATCGGTTGGGAATATGCCGCTTCAGGCCCTGATTTTTAACCAGTTAGGCCCGTCTTTTACAAATGTTTGAACTTTTAAATTTGGGCTGAAGTCATCTGCTCTGTCAATTGAGTAAGCTACAGTATTTGTGGTGTTGAAGACTCATTGTTAATAAAATTGCTTACCTGGTTTGTAGTTGCTGTGATTACTCCAATGGGCAGGGTGAAAAACAGAGACAATGCACAGGCTAGCAAGATTCCCCACAGGGGAAGCTGCAATTGCTTGCCGAAGCCCTCGCAGGCGACGGCCGATAAAGCAAACATTGAGACCAAGATTGTGTAGAACCACCATTGAGGAACAGACTCATAGTTTTTCTTCATCACTCTAGTATGAACATCACCCTCATGATCTTTACCCGTTGCGATAGTTTGACGCCAAAGTCGCATTATCGATCTAGAAAAGCAAGAAGTCAAATCTGGAAGAATTAGAACATTCATAAGCCCCTTGCATTTGCTTGATCATATAAACTTCAATGTTCAGATACACATGGTTAGAACTAGGGCTGTTAATGGCCCGGGTTCTCCTCTACCGAAGTCTCAGTCCATTTGTAAATGAAAGCCCAAGCCCATTTGCAGCCTGTTTGACCCATTTTTTGTCAAATTCGTCCTATTGTAACCCTCACAATGTGAACAACAGAAGTTAAATTCATTCAATCATGAATTTGCTTCAATGTAAGTGATACATGGGCTACCAGAAATTCATCTGGATTGTTTCAATCGACAGATTGGGCCTTGACAAGGGCCGAGTTATGCTCACTTCAAAGTCATTCCTCTAATGTAACTTACATACCTTCCATGGAATAGTGCCACATGAGAAAGAGTTGCTGTTAGAGTTGCAAAGTTCAATCCATATGCATAGACAAAGAAAATGCTAAGATGAATTTTGCTGTAATTTTCATATCCTCGAGCATCGAACACAAAATTTTCTCATCCAGGACCCTTGATGTATTATAAGCTTGGCCATCGGCGTTGAACACGTGTGAAGAGATGATGGGGAATCGCTTAGCATCGTACGAATCAGTCCAATAAGCAATGGGGATCAATACATAGAGAATTAGGATGAACCCAACCGCGATATTAACAATGGCAAATCCAGGGGTGGCCAAGGGACTTCCTAGGAATCCTGCAACTGTGGCCCAATCGAGGCCGAATGAGCCAACGCCAAGGCCACGGGCACCGGAGCCGATTTGTTGTGCTGTGATGGATTTCTTCCATATGTAACAAATGAGGGAGATGGTAGTAATGGAAGGGAATAGATAGTTAGGGACAATGTAATAAGCGAAGCTTGTGATCAGGACTAGCAGGAAGAATTGGAGCCTTGTTAATCCTCCTTTGGGCCTTACTTCAACCTCATGCAAAGCCCTGCAAATACATGAATGTATGAACAACTTAACAAAAAAGTAAAATTGGCCACTTCTGAGAAAAGGGTCTCTTTCAGATACTTTTTTTTTGGTTTCCTTTAGTCAAAAATATTAATATGAATGTATTACATACTGACATTCAAATTTTGGTGAAATCTGAAATTTTGGGTCCTTAAATGGCCAATATGTGGGCCCATTTTAGGTGCCGATTTTTTTTTTTTTTAAATTAATCTTGGCCAAAATGCTGAAATTTTGCCTAAACTTTGGGCCTCAAAACTTTGGCCCTGTTGGAAAAGTTATACCTAGGAAAGTCAATATTTTGTAATACTTTTATATATAGTGGAGACCAATATGCAAATTGCTAAAATAGATTTAGGGTTCATTGTTAAATTATAAAATTATAAGGTTTTTTTAGTACTGTGGTGAATCGGATAAATTTCCATCTAAGCCCTTCCTTGATTTGAATATTAGATAACTCTTGTCTATTGCTTTTGGATGAGAGATAAATTTTTCAGGGGTTACATGCGTATTATGAATACCCCTTACTTGGAAACGATTTCAAAAGTGGAAGGTAAAAAGTTGATTTTTTACTCACACCATTTAGTTACCAAACAAGAGTAATGGGGGGTTACCCTCATCTAAACGAGCCATCGTCTCAAGCAATGTTATCAAACCTGACCCGACCCGCAGTTGACCCGGCGGTTCAACCGTTACCGGCTACATGACGAATTTAAACCCGCTTGAGTTACACACCAGCAAAAACCCTCTGTCACCTGTAGATCAACCCGGTTTATGGAATAAACCCACGACCCGTTGGATTAAAAACCTGTTTTTAAAATGGAAAAAAAATTAAACAATTGAAATAATCCATTTAATTTCGGATGCCCAATTGGGCCAGCCCGTAAAACCCAGCTAAAAACTAGGAAAGGGCAATTGTTACTTACTTCCTCATCCCCTTTTATAGCCTATTCCTGTGGGAATTGTTTTCTAACTTACGGATGTGGGACTTGAGCAATGGAATGGCGATGTCACTTAGTTGCCGTGAGTTTGTTGTATTGAAATACAATACGTCACAACAATTTACATTTTAAGACATTAACAAGATATTATCAAAAAAAAAGTTACATAAATACAGATTTTAAAATAGTTATACAATGCTACAAATTAAAATTTTATAATTTAAAATCTTGAAAAAATTGCAAGTAAATCAGACATTTATGACTTTTTTGAAGAGCCTATATTTATTATTTAAAATTCAATATGACTAAGAGTCAGTTAGATTTCATTCAATTAAAAAAAACTTTGAATGTGAGAGTTGATGAATTATTTTGAATTTTTATCTTTTATAAATACTTAGTTGAATTTTCTCACTCGAGGAGCTGAATTTGAGTTTTCGAGCACGAGTCATTTATTATGTGCATTGTATTTTATTTTCTAATTTTATAGTTATTTATATTATATTATCTTATTTAATAGTTAATAGTTTAATATTATTTATCATATTATATTGACTGAAACAGGTCTTGCTGAGTTTATTTAAACCCAAATTCTCATAAAATGGTCCAGTCGACCGGTCGAATTTTAAAATATTGCTCTCAACCACTAAAATATATATTGATAAAATAGTTTTGACATATAATTTTATTTCAACTATTAATTAAACCTTACTTAATAAATTAATATTATATTAATGATACGGGTTTGACCTAGATTTGACTATAGGTCAACCCAATCGAACCCTATTTAACCCACCCTTCCTCTAAGACGGGTCGCTCCACAGGCCGAGTTTTAAAACATTGGTTCTCAAGCATCCACAATTTATTTTTTATTGGTACTCTCTCTCATCTATATAGAAAGAAATTCAAATTGTTTTGGACATGACTATGCTATTTTAAGTTCAAATTTATTTTAAACATATGCTCTTATCACTCATGCTCTGGTTGAATTCATTATAAAAAATAAAATTAATAAGAATACTGGTGCCTTTGATAACAAGGGATACCAGCACATCTTTTCATCACTTAGGTAATGATAAGTGGATAAAGAATAAGTCCAATATTTTTATTATAAAAAATACCAATGTCTTTCCAATTTAAGACATTGTATTTCACCCCCTTAAATTTTTGGTTTAAGCAGATGAGAGAGAGAGAGAGAGAGAACCTGAAGAGGGAAACTTGAACAAGATTGGAAGGCCACCACATATAGGGAGAGTCGACCAGGTATTTCCTAAATAAACCTGCCCATCCATATCCAAGCATCTGAAATTCCATACCACAAGTAATCAAAGTATCAGATAAAAGAAACACAAAATTCATTCGATCTCACTATATGTGACAACATAACTATCCCATCATCTCAATTTAGATATTTAAAATGTACGCAATAATCTTGATGTGTCTTACGGGTAATGGGTTCATCCGTAAAAATTTTAGAAGAATTGTGTCTTTTCTCACACATTAATTCAAAAAAAAAAAATGTTTCATGACATCAAGCCCTGATATTTTTGGACTTAATTATCAACATTCTCTTAAATCTGTTTCGATTTTGCTAAGTATACCTGCATAAACTCTAATTGTGATATTATGGTTCTCTAATGTCCATATTTGTTAAATTTGTAGACTTCAAAGTTTTGTAGCTTGTATTTTTTTTTAGTTTAAAAGTTTAGCCAAATCTAATATTGCCAAATTGGTCAAAATAGGTCGATGTATCTCAGTGTTGTTTAGGCTTAACTTTAACATGCGTTAGAGATAATTGGACTTCACCAATTTATAAATTTTAATATTTTTTCGTATCATTGACTTATCAAAGAACATGAGTACCATCATGCTTCTTTCATTATTATATCATCATATACGTCATTTGTCTTATCAATCTGAAATGAAATAGACAAATTTCCTCTGTAGATCAATTGCACTGAAGCCCATAGGACTTAAATCATGCATCCTTAGAGACCTTTAATGACTCATCTTTCTCTAGATTGCCTTCATTAGGATTCTAAAGAATGATCTAATCTTTACTCTATAGTACTAATTATAAGAATTCAATCAATATGTCAAACGTTTTAAAA
The DNA here is from genome assembly GCA_013350335.1 of Chimonanthus salicifolius. Taxonomy (NCBI): domain Eukaryota; kingdom Viridiplantae; phylum Streptophyta; class Magnoliopsida; order Laurales; family Calycanthaceae; genus Chimonanthus; species Chimonanthus salicifolius. The sequence goes on along the minus strand of CM023538.1, from coordinate 64,682,632 downwards.
TTGATATAAAGTTGAAATTCAAATCGAGTAGATTTAAATTCAAATTTTTTATCCGATTCAATTTCGTGTACTATTTTATAACTTAGTGCATTCGGATCAAATTAATTTTTTTAAAATTTTTCAATTCAACTTGAATCAAATTTCTTTTTAATTACATGGATGAATCCACTAATAAAATCTCCCATTTGTTAAGATACGAGAGAACCAATTGAAAAATATCCGTATGAGTAAAATTCTTACTAGTTAAAGTATGCCAATGTATTGATTAGAGTCCAGTCCCACACAAGTCACACGCTCACAGCAGGCTTTGGGGCCCATCCAAGTTCAGAGATGGAGAGACAGAGTACAGAGACCTCTGTCTCTATCCCAAACAATGGCTAATCAATGATTGGACCTATAAAGCTAGTAAACAACCAGAGTTTAACTCGTTAACAGTGAATAGATGTGAACAAGGGTGCTTCTGATGGACCTGATTACTTTTAAAGAACATTGGAGGATATAATTTTGAGATTTATTTACTATATTTTTTAACTTTTTAATAGTATAAAAAAATATACTTATACTTATATACACTGAATAAATTTATAAAAAGTGTCACTGAATAAATCTGTAGAAAGTGACTCTTTAAAGTGAATTTTTTATCACTTTAACTCTCTTTGAGTTAATTGATTTATTGATCAGAATTCTTTTTTTTTTTTACTTTATTATAATAAATAAAAAAAGAAAAAAATATTAATTTTCTCACTAAATCAAAGAGAAAAATGATCTTGTGTCCCGGGTGCTCTGTGTGAAAAGGCCAAAAAAGAAAAAGGGTACAAAAATCAATTCCCTTCATTTTTTACAATTGATTGGGACCCTTGTTACAAATATCGACGGTATTTTCAAATTTACCGCATTTTTATCAATAAAATACCATTACCGCATTAAAAATGCATTTTTATCACAACGACGGTAAATTTCCGGTAATTTCCGATAAAATCACGTTAAAAACGCGAATAAACATTAATAACAAGATAATATCCTAGTAAATTACCGGTAAATTCTCGATAAATTTTCGATAAATTCCCTATACCATTTTTATTTCATTAATTTTTTTTATTTATTCTATTTTTTTATTTTTTAACTATTATAATTTTCATGAGATTTTCCCATTAAATTTTCGATAAAAATTTAAGAATTTAAAACTATTTCGTTATTATCAATTGTCGTTAATATCTCAAAAATGGTATTTATCAGAATGATCGGGACCACCTGTTTCTGTCCGTAGAATAGCCGGCTCTCTTTGGAATTGGACCCCATCACAGGTAGGATGTGGGGCCCATGAAATAGCAGTGAGAGTGAAGGAGGTTCTCTCCTTTTAGAGGCAGTCAGTTGTGGGGCCCATGCAATAGTTGTGAAGGTCCCATCACTTTCCGGTCAATGGAAAGTTTTATGGGCACATTCTCACCGACATATCAATTCAATACAGATTTGTGATCTGTGATTCTATTCTCTGTCATATCTAAATCAATGCCATTCAGTCCTCGACTAAGATGGCAGCCTAAAATTAACAGGTGGCTTTGAAAAATTTATTTATTGTTTCATATTTAAATATTATTTTACATGACAATAATACTAAATATTGAATTGTTTTTTAATATTTTATATTATACAGTAAATTAAATATATTAGACGTTGGACATGTATAGACATCCTAATTCACATATAATCGTAAGTCAATAAGAAATAACTCTGGAAAAAGATTTGAAGGAGTTTAAAAGTAAATTGAATTAAAAATATTTTTTTATAAAAGAAACTTAACGAATAACGTTAAATTGAGAATTAGCCAATTTTTTATATGATCTATGTATAATATGTTTAAAGAGTTTTATTAATATAATTTTAATTTTAAACTAGAAGACTAGACATTTTCGAACCATAAAAATTATATGCATTTTTTATAATTGTTTGTGTATTTCAAACTGAATGAAATGCTATTGTCCCTTTTAATATTCATCATACAAATTCATATGCACATTTATGGTAAAAACATCTACACATTATCTTCACATCCAAGAAATTTAATATTTAATATAAATATAGAGTTGGATCTAAAGATTTAAATAGATTTAAAATTTACATTCAAATCAAATTTATTTGGATTAATTTTTCAAAACTTTAAACTTTTGAATCTCTCTTTACATCCCAATTCTCAACACATATAAAAGATGAATATAATTATATAATAATACATAAGCATAAGGTTCATCTTTATTTAAAGTTAATTATAAGTAAAAATGGTACAATTAACAATGAAACTAACCTAAACTCTAATAAGAAAGCAAGACTAGGATAATTAACCATAAAGAGTATCAAATTATTAGAAATTATTTTAGTTATTAATTCTTAATAGTAATATAAAATTATTACTTATAATACTCAATTCAATTGAAAATACATCAAATAGACATTAATATAAATTCAATTTAAATCTAAAAAAAGATAAGAACAAAGATTTTCCTTGCCTGTGTAGTCTGTGACAACAACATAGCCGCGACGGGATGGATTTTTCTGCTGGTAGAAGGCCTTCACTATAGTAATTATGCCTACTGCATAAACAGAATTTGAACCTGAATTGGCAAATATTGTGATCAACACATGCTCCTTTAAATTGAAAGGCCCTGGATTCATTGAAAATGTCCATTTTGTCATCGGAATTCGAATGGGTTTCTCCGGCAGTGTCGCCGCCATAAGCTTCGCGATCGGCAGGACGACAATTTGAGCTGAAACTGATGAAATATACAGTGCATTCTGCCGGTAACCGAAGAATTGGTTCAAGAATGCAAGTGTAACACATGAAAGCAGGCCCAAGACCCATGTCCGAAATGTTAACGCCGGCAATGTCGGATCATCGGACGTCGGCACGATGAGCCTGACTTGCTCAATCGGAGAATCATTTTCCTCTTCATCTGTAGTCAATTTAATTTAAACCAGTGAGTAATACATGCACATTCATTTTTCTTATGATCTCCAAATTTTACATGAAAATCACTCTTTGAGTGAGAGAGAGAGAGAAGGTGTAAATATAACATCTATTATAAATGAATTATTTAATTCACAATAAATAAATTTTATTAATAGCACCATCTTACTTTATATTCCTATTTTCTAAGTTTGAGTAAAAGAAATGGATAGAGAGATTATAAATTGCAGATATAAAGAAAAGAGGTATACCACTTGGGTGACTCTAAGATAAATAAAAATTTAGAATTTAAAAAATCTAACCCACATAGATGAATAGATGCTAGAGTTTTTGTTTTTGTTTTTAAATACTTTTTCTTTTAATAAATTATATCTCACCTCTACTTACAAATAAATAGATGAAAATTTGACTGCAAAGTACCACTAGAGAGAGACATAGAAAGAGAAAGAGGGACAATTTTTTTTCTTTTTATAATCAAATGTCTAGACGTCTAATCCGAAAGGAAGCTTTATATGACTAATTATTAGGGCATAAAAAACTTTCTAATTCCAAACTTCCGGAATTGAACTATTGAAGTTAAACGTGAATCAAATAAAATACTCTGCTTCTTGAGACGGACTTTTTGAATGTCAAATCAACTCATTCGGGAAGAATAATTACTCGGTAGTGTGATCATCCTACTGTATGTTTCCTATTTTATAAAACGAGAGAGAGAGACTTCTCATAGATTTACTGATAAATAATCATACATGTTTCTAACATAGAGAGTCCCTAATACATTTATTATGACATATACATAGATGGTTTAGAGAGAGAGAGAGAGATACCGGATTTTCTGGCCACTTGAGGATCAGATTGTGAGTTTTCCGACGACATGGTCGGAGACAGATGGAGAGAGAGGGGAGGCGGAGGTGGTGGCTAAGGAATGTGAGAAACAATGGATGCAAAAGGAGTGCATATATATTTGGAAACATTGAAAATGAATTCAGTTACTGGACATAGAAATGGACAATACGACAAACAAGTGGAGTGGGGGCTACAACTGCAGAAGGATGTGTGACTACACTCTGATAATGAGAGACAGGGGAACCATATGCTCATCTTACATCACTAATCACTCAATTAACAGATGTTTATAAATTAAAATTGACATAAAAATGTTAAAAAAACCCTTTTTCTTTAGACTAGAACTGAAAAAAAATGGAAAGGATAATTACAATAAAAGTGTGTATTTTAAGACAACGGAGTATGTCAATTTTAAAAGATAGAATTAGAAGTAAATACATTAAAAAAATTAAATAATAATTTAAATAGATAATAAAATGAAAAGAATTTGTTTATGGTGGTTTTGGACTTTGTACAGATTACAGAGGAGACCAAAAAAGGTTCTATAAAAATTTCATTATGGTTTTCACTGTTGGATTTGAAATTTAAAGTCAGAAAAAAAATGATATGATGGAGGAAACTTCTCTTGATTTGATTTCATGTTCATCCAACTATTTTCATCATTAGAAACTAGTTCACGGGTAAAATTGCGGCTTAAGGGAAAAAATTGGGCCCACCGATATATCTGGCTGATATATTGGCAATATATTTTTCTTTTTTTTAAAAAAAGAAAAATTTTATTTATTTTTTAATTTTCTGAATTAGAAAAAACTAAAAAATAAGTATTTTTTAATTTTTGGAAATTAAAAATGAAATTTCGACCAATATATGATCGATATTTACTCAATATAGATAAAGAGCGGCTGAGATATCAATGAAGCCTATGACTGGGTTATTTTTTATTTAAAATGTCGATATTATTGATATCAGTAATATCATGGTCAATATATCAATCGATATCACTGACATCATGTATAACTGATATATATCATATTGGATATATACATCTAATTTTTAAAAAATGATATAGGATACATATCATCCAATATTTAAATCTATGACTGGATATTTCTGTGTATTCGTCGGAATGTACCATGTGTTGTGGCTACAGTGCAAATGGGTGATAGGCGGACATAGTTGGCCTCTTATAGCCGACATATTGTATTGCGCACTGATACCGATGCATCGGCACAACATATTTTTTACTCTAGACTGTATTTGGATGGAGGGTAATTTTTTAAAAAGGTACATCAGAGGAGTGTATATTTGAAATTATGTTCATTCGAATGTATACTTAAAACTATCTCTTAATTCGAATAAATGAGGCTGAACAGTCATTCGAACGAATGAAAATACAATTTATTACAAAAATCTAAAAATGATACACAAAAATTGAGTGTATGTAAATCGCAACTTAATCAGCCCAATTTAGAGCTTATCATTAATTCCAAAAAACCAAAAAAAGGATTAACCATGTCTTTCACAGTGAGTTGACGGTCCATCACTTTGCTGTCGGATCTTAATTATTTTAGCAATTTGACAGCAAATTAAACAGATATCTGTAATTTTCACCAATTGAATGTAGACAACTGCCTCTTCTTACGTTTTGGTCTTTCTAATTATTTTGCTTAAAGTCACAAATGCTGGACCCACCATTGTAGACTACTCTTGTGGAATGATATTTCAGGCATTTTGAAGAGGACTAGTTGAAGGTATTATTAGCTATTTAAGAGAGATTATAAAAAAAATTAAACAAAATTAATTTAGGGTTGTGTTTGGATGGAAGGTAGCGGAGGATACTGGGAGAGGAATAAAAAATTCTCTCTCCTTCAACTTTTGAAAATCCTATACAAAGCAAGGATTTTCATATTACTTGGCATAACTGTTCTAAAATTTACCCTCCATTGAAATACAGTTAGGATACAAATTGTCAAATTAAAGTCCTTTTTAAGCAATATTCTAAATTAAATTATAAATAATTTATTCTTTATAGTTTATTTTATTTAAGTTCAACTGTTGAATCAATGAATTGTAAAGTTGGTATTAAATTAAAATATTAATAAGTCTGACGGCCTGTCTAAAAAAGTGAGATTTTAAGTTCATTTATAAGTTTATAGCAATTTAATAAATATTATACGTAGCTAAAAACTTTAATTCAATTAATTATTCCATGACTTGCATCAAATAATTAGAAGTTTCAAATCTCAACTATTTTTTGTGGTATTCAAATTAATCTTCAATTGGTATTTTTAGTCAGTGGTAGGGGTCCGCTTTAGAATATCGACTGTTATAGGCCGTTATCTTAGCGAGATATATCGGACCAAATATCGGCCAATATCTATGAAAATCATTTTTTTTAAGAATTTGGATATCGACTATGGGTCCCAGCCGATATCAGCTCATATCGATCGATATTTACGTTTTCCATTTTTTCAAAAAAAAAAATCACCGATAGTTATTAAAAAAAATTTGAATATAGAACAACGGCCGATATCTCGTTTTTCTGAATTTTGTACCCTTGGTTAGTAGGTTGAAAGTGCTTATAGGCCTCCTACTTGTATCCCATTCTTGAGGAGCATAGTTCCAAAATCCCTATCATTGATTAATTGTGTCATTAATTAATGGTGTTGATTGTTGAATATTATTGTTTAATGGAATTGATTGATTCTAATAGATGCCTCATTAGTCAAAGATGTATACATCTACAATTAAATATTTCTAAAAAAATTAAGTCATCTTAGTTTTTTCCAAAAATGATGGCACAAAAAACAGATTTGGGCGGAGTCTGTAACGACCCGTCCGCTACGGAGATGTTAAAACTGATTCAAACTCCTAAAAACACTCCAAAACAATTTCGGATACTAACCATAGCAATCCACTAGTAAATCAAAGACCGAGAGCATCAATTATGATTACAAATTATAGCATCATCTCATTATTACATTCATCTCACTTAATGAAATGTACACATAATTCAAATACATCAGAAAGTCCTCAATTACAAGATGGGACCCTTACAAATTAGGAAACTGCAACTCTATGCCGAACGTCCAACTGAGGGTCCCGCCAACCTTCCCTCTATGAAGTACCTGTGAGGCAAGGGGGGTGAGCTCTACATGCCCAGTGAGGGTAACACATGCATCATAAGTCATCAAGCATACACTTTACATAATCATATGAACATATCAATGCCTACGACGTCTACATGCATAGCCATACAAACGTGTGCCCTACCCTTAACACATAGGCCCACGTCAGCCGGGCCTCTAAGACATCCTCTAACCAACCGAATGCAACTCCCTTATGTGCCCAACCGCAACAGTCCACCCATCCACTGTTACGTAGACTGGTCCTCAGTCAGATCGGGGTCTCTAGTCCTTAACTAGACCTATGACCCTCTCATGACAACCCGAGCACATACCACGACCAACTCAAGAATCGGACTCACTAGAGTCCCAAACTGATTACCACACGGGAGTAACTAACTCACCAATCCTCAACGAACTGCCAACCAAACTCGTCTATGGTCTCATCAACCAAGCACCAGAGTCTCGATAGTCAAACCCATAATCTTAGGACCCTATGTGCTGGTCTCCACACGACTGATGTACCCACCTCTCACAGAATTCTATAGGTCTTCGACTCACTCGTTAAGTACCCATAAATTCCTGGTGAATCAACACCCACAACACAAGTCTCAACAATGAACCCCAATACCATAACCGCGGGTAAACACACTACCACATCGCACCACAGGCTGTCCCCATCATACAGGTGTCCTAGCCTGGAATATCTCATCACATCACATCGCACCGCACCAACCCTCGATCAATGAGCGGGCGAGCACATCCTCAGCCTACTCAGTCATCCGAGGAATCACAAACCATACGAACGGGTAGCTGTCCCTCACCACATCGTCCCTCGACCTAGGCGAACACCTCCTCAGCCTACTCTTGTCATCCAGGGAATCACAAACCATACCAGCAGGAGCTATCCCTCACCGCATCGTCCCTCGACCTAGGCGAGCACCTCCTCAGCCTACTCGGTCATCCAGCGAATCACAAACCATACCAGCGGGAGCTTGTCCCTCACTGCATCGTCCCTAGACCTAGGCGAGCACCTCCTCAGCCTACTCGGTCATCCAGGGAATCACAAACCATACCAGCGGGAGCTGTCCCTCACCGCATCGTCCCTCGACCTAGGCAAGCACCTCCTCAACCTACTCGGTCATCCAGGGAATCACAAAGTATGCCAGCGGGAGCTGTCCCTCACCGCTCCGTACCTTGACCTAGGCGAGCACCTCCTCAGCCTACTCGGTCATCCAAGGACCGCAAGGCATACTGGCGGGAGCTGTTCCTCACCACACCATCCCTCGACCTAGGTGAGCACCTCCTCAGCCTACTCGGTCATCTAGGGATCACCTCACCCTGTCACACATTCGGGTATCAAAACCACAAGGGACTTCTAAGGTTACCTTGGGTGAACCAACATTCAGCCTGACGGCCTATCTAGGGTCAACATAATTACTTCCCAATTAGTCATCATCTGGGACTCAAGGCACCTTGTTCTCTAAATCAGATTACGCCTCTCTCATAGGTACGTCTGGGAATACAAGACGGACCGACCATTTGATCCATGCAAGGGGTTATGACTATCCATCTCTAACCACAAGGGAGTCTGAATCCCAACCACGCGTCCACTGTGATGTCCCACATAACATCCGCACCCTAACTACCCGACAAGCTAGGGGGAGTCTCTAGATCCTGATGTGGCCTAGTACCCATGCCCCACCGGCATCCCACATATGCTAGCTATTTGCATGCACAAATACCGCTACACATATTATTAACATAGTTCATTGTATAATAATCAGATGCATATATATCATTATCTATCACGAGTTGGCATGTTAACATCCAAGCATGTTACAATGTCTACCAGTCTAAACTAATCATCATATAGTCATATGGCATTTTATCACCAGATTACATCACACCATGATCAAACATATACCACCACATATCACATATTCACATGCTGGCATTTTAGTATATTATAAACCAAAATAAATTCCAATCATGTCACCACACAATCAATCAGTTATGACCTTAAATAATCAATTCATATATGCCTCTGCGGGCAACGGATAGGAATACATCCGGATGGGGACCCGCCACATAATAGTATTAACAGTTCCCTTGCCGAGTGGCTCGTAATACTGGGGACCCACATTCGCCGCATTCCGTATCCGCACATCCGATATAGTAGTAATATGCAAAGATGCATGCTAAAAACGGTGATGGGTTCCCTCACCTGTGTGTGTCCTTGAAATCCAATGTGAGGAAACGAGTCCGATGGTTGAAGGGGCTCAATCTGTTGAAACAAGAATAAGAGAGTAAGAAATTAGGATGAAACGGGTCAAGCTGGGCTAAAATGCAAATGGGCCCAAGAAAGGGTCGGGTTCAAATCGGGCCTGACTGGGTCGGGCCGGATCAGATCGGGCCTGACTGGGCTGGGTTGAATCCGGCGAACCGGGCTGGGCCGAACTGGGCCAGACCAAGCTTGGGCCGGATTGGGCCTGGGTTGCCAAGCCCAAAACCGAACCCACCCGAGTCAACTCAGTGACTCGGCTGAGTTGGCTCGGCACTCAGCTGAGAATCCAGGAAACAGAAGGAAATGAGAGGAAAATAAGGGAAGAGGAGGGAAAAACGGAGAAAGAGAGAGAAAGAAGAAGATCAATGAGAAGAGAGGGGAAGGAACTTGAGTACCTGATAGCACAGGAGGAGGTCCGACGGTCGGAGCAGGCGAATCGGAGTGGAGATGAAGACCATGGGTGCGACGGCTGGGGAAAAAGGGAAGAAAAGAGGGAAAGAGAGAAAATGGGAAGGACGGTCGAAGAGGAGTTTCTAAGGGGAGGGGAGAAGAGGGAAGAAGATGAAAGAAAGGGGAGGAAAGCAGGTGGCGGCGGCAGCGGGATTAGGGTTTCTGGATAGGGAAGAGAGGAAGGGAAGAGAGAAAGTGAAGGAGAAAGGGAGAAAGAACGAGAGAGAGAGAGAGCTAGGGCGGCGGCACTGTAGCGCATGCTACCGAAGAGAGGTTAATAGGGGTTAGGTTTAGGTTTTTTTTTTTTTTAATAAATAAAAGCTTCCAATTTTCAAAATATTTTTTTTTAAAAAAAAAGCCCGAAGAAATCAAATGTCAGACGTCGGGGAAAAACGTGTGATTTTCAAACTTTTTACATGATAAAATATTTAATGATTCAAAATTACCAAAGTGCCCTTCGAGTGGCTGAAATCAAAATCGGGCAAACCTAAGACCCAACACGGGGCCCACACTTTCCCCACTGCTACCAAGACCCCAAAACTCCGAAATATCGGGTCGGATCATTACAGAGTCATTGAGTTAATTGTCTATTCTTTAGGTCTCTAGTATTGTCGAAGACAAGCTTATGTTTCCCCACACTAATTTATTAATGTAAAAAGTTTTTAGATGATACTTACATTTGTTTTTACATGTTAGTTTTTTTTTAAGACCTAAAATTTCAAGACCCTATTTATTATTAAGTACGAGGAAATTAGGCAAAATTTTAAATGCAGATAGCCCCTTGTAAACCATAGACATTGAGTGACTATAAAACTCAAATTTGACATTTGCGATTTCTGAACCAAAATACCTGTAAGCAGGGGTATAAATATCGGCCGATATGATATTCATAATATCGGCCGATAACGATATATTGGCCGATACCATATTTTTAACCCCTGCCTACAAGTTGAACTACTGAGTGCAAGATAAAAATTATTATATATATATTTTTTCTAAAATAAGAGAGAATATTTGGTTTGTTGAAGACAGATCGCATTACATTTCTAACTGTGAAAACATACGAAGGTATAGTCTTTTGCCCTGTGGAGTAAGAATAAAGTGCATAGATAGTTGGATACTACATGTACATATATATATATATATATATATTTTTTTAATTTCTCATTATAAGTTTATAATGAAATTGAGATATTAGAGTGTCATTGACAATTATAAAAAGGTGTTAAAGAATCAAAGATTTTAATCCAAGAGGGGGTTGGCCTCACTATCAAGAAACTCTTTTTATTAATGAAAGTCTTGAGTTCGATTCACGCTCTACACCTCTCTTAACCTCTCCTCGAAGTGTAAAACGCAACCCACTTGATTTATCAGATTGGGTAATAATGGTCAAGTTAAAACGCGATTCAAATTTCACCCCTACTCTCTATCCACACACACCAAGTAACTTTACGGATAGTGACCTTTGGAGTGGAGTGGGAATCGAACTCAGGAATCTCGCTTCTTGAAGTGTGTTCCTAGTCATCACTCCAACCCTTTGAGTTGTGAAATATCACCCATTTATTAGCGCATAGCATAATATTTTACACATTTATACATTAATTCCTCAAATAAAATGGGGATAAATTTGTCAAAGAAGGTAATTTTCCTTTTGAAAATGTCATCAATAAAAAAATAACCTTAAAAATTTCATTGTCGACTGTTAAGCATTTTGACTGTTACAGATTTTTCTCTTAGATTATAGTCTCCATCAAAACCTCTATTGATTGTTTGGAAGCAATGGAAGATCTTAGATGATGGCAAAATGAGCTCCCTTAACAGTATGAATATTTTTTATTTTTATTTTTAATTTAACACGGCAGTTATCCTTTTCAAATATAATCATTTGTTGTGATAGAGTTGAGTTACAAGTTCTCATCATTTAAGCTTAAATTATGTAATATGTGGTAATATGATTGGAGTTTTTCTTATAAAATAAAAAATACTTAATGGTTATAATTTCTTTCAAATTCTTGTCATAACATAGCATTGGTAAGATTGTAGAAGACAAATTCCCACTCTACCCCAAAGGATCACTTCTCGTAGAGTTATTCGGTGTGTAAATAGGGATACTTACACATGTCCTGAAATTTAGTCCAGTGTTATAAGAGACTTAAATACTTTGATTATAAAAAAATTATGGAAGACATATTCCAGCTTTCCAGCATTAAGAAATCTTTAAAAGTTACAATTGGGAGATGTAAGAAAGAAAGGATTTTATTTCGAAAATCTTTCTCAAGAGCTTTACAAAATTAAACTATTCTTATATTATTATTTTTGCCTACTTCTAAACCATTTACCAGAACTAGTTAAACTCGAGCCCAATTTGAATTTGTATATATAGGGATCGAGCTTGATTTGAAACCCAGAATTTCTTTAGTCCCAATAGGAATTCTTTTGTGTTATTCTGTAAATTAGAAATTAGATATTACATAAATGTGTCTTGAATTCTGACTCTTGAGCCAAACTTGGACTTTTATGTGCTAGGTTTGGGTCCGACCTAAATTCGTATTGAGGTCTAATATTTTGGGCCAAACAATGAGCCCGAGTTAACCCATCCCATTTTTTTTTTCAGGTTATTGCATGTGAACTTGGGTTATGCACAACCTATCTTGCAAATCTAATTGGGTCCATCAAAAATTATCTTGGCTGGATCAATGAAGCCGTATCTTTAAAGGTTTTAGAAAGCTTAAGAATTAAAGAAATAATTTAAACTAACCATATGTATTAATACATATTTGGGCATTCTGAAGCTGAAGCAAAGGCAGTCTTTATCCCCAATGAAGAATATAAAAAAAAAGTCCATTTTAAAGTGGGCCTCTGATGCGGGCTGGGATAGGAGTTTTACACCTATTTAAGCTGCCAAAATGAAAGTAATAGATTTAAACTCAAAATCCTTGTATTCGAGTCAAGGATCCCCAAAAATGGAACCCGGTTATCCACTCTCACTCTCACTCTGAAAGAAAGAAATGGTTTTAATTTCGATAGGAAAATTTCACTGATTAAATTAAGAGTTTTAAGAATTCAATTCAAACGAGGAATTAAAAATTCGAGTAAGAAAACTTAATGCAATTAAGAAATCAGACAGGCATGAATTCAAACACTTTAAATCAAATTAAATTCAAAAGGAATCAATTATGAGACTCACCAAATTTGAGGACTTAGAAGAAGCACTAATGCTCAAACTTCAACTCAAATTTTTGTGTTCTAATGCTTGACTTATGTCTATATTTATATGCTTTATTTCCTAAAAAAATAAAATAACAAATGTAATAGATTAAATTCAGATTTCGTAGTTAATGTAGCTACAGTAATGCCACTATTGGGTAGTTCAGCTAGTGGCTTCTCCCTTTGAGAAGGGATATGTCACGGGTTCGAGCACCAGTGGCCCTTAGTCAGGGAGTAGGGTTGTAACTCGGGTCGGGTTTTGACATGACCCGCATGACCTGACCTAAGAAATCATGACGGTCGGGTTGAGCATTTCGGGCCAGCGAGTCGGGTTGAGAAGATAAAAACATGCATGAAATTCAGGTCGGGTCAGGTTGAGAATTTTACAAGTTAACCCAACCCGACCCGACTCAATCCGATTCAATCCTACCCGGTTAAAATTAGGATAAAATGGATTCAGAATGCGGGTTGGATCATAATTCGGGTTGGAATTCGGGTTGGGTCGGGTTGTGAAACTCGGGTTGATAATTCAGGTCGGGTCGGGTTGGGTTCCATATATATCAACTCGGGTCGGGTTGAGTTTTAAGGCACCCGATCCACCCGACTTGAGTTGCAGCCCTAGTAGGGAGCACGGGCATCTATGGTGATCTCCTTAGAAGTTTTAGGATGACTATGGCCAAGGCTTAAATTGGAATGGGTTTGAAGTCTCTCCAGTGTCTTTAAAAAAAGAAGTAATGCCTTCTTCTTCGACTGGACGTCTCTCTCGAATTCCTCTTCCTTCCCAAGTTTGTTGTGTCTTCATCTTCTTTCTCCACTGAGTTCCAATTTTTTTTCCTACTTTCTCCTCGTCCTTCTCAAATTTGCCATGTCTTCCTCTTCTTAATGCTTGACTTATGGCCTAATTTGATGGGATTCATCTTCAATAAATTTGAAAACTTAAGCTGTGAACATAATTAATGTGAGAATATTCCTTATCACATATTTTACTTCATTTTCAAATGCTTTATCACATGATACAAACAAAGTCAATGGAAATATATACGAAACTCTGAGTGTGTAGCATGTGATGAAGATGAAGATGTTGTATCAATTACTTCTTTTTTATGACTAGTCATTTAGTATAATTTATTAGTTATGTTCTAATTACACGTTTCTCTGCAAATTAGGTTAAAAAATTGGCTTACTGATGTAGGGATCGAATCCAACAAACTCGATGAGGACTCAATTAAGACCCAATTAGATAAAATCGAGAAATTGACTCTCCAAACTATGCTCGGATCGACAGAGGGAAGAGAGAACCCCACCTTAAATTCCATGTCATAACCACGTCATCAGCTGACTCAACACTATCCAAACCCCACCTGGTGTAAACGATTCCGATTTGGAAACTCAGCTTGCAGAGAGAAAATCAAGAAGGAAAGAATGGCCGGCTGGTGAGCTTAGGCGAGATGGACCTGGATTTGATCAGATTCTGGACAGATTTTGAGATCTCTTTTACAAGAAATCAACGGCTGAAATTTGATTCAAGTATGGACCTGATCATACATTAGATAGTGGGTCATTTTGTTTCCATTTAATTGTGGAAAAAAAATATAAATAACATCTGCCAATTCGATCAAGGATCTCAATTGATTTATTTTCTTTTATTTTGGTTATCCTATAAATTCAGTGATTCTACTTGTAAAGGGATGTGGGAATTTTATTTGAGTTAATTAATTTGTTTTGAACAAGGTTTGGAGTCTCCCTGAGTTGAGGTGAGTCTTAATTTATCGTTTTTGTTAGTTTGATTTTGCATGCTGAATTTAATTGTTCATGTCTTGCTTTTTCTAATCATTTGATTGTATTTAATTCACATCCAAATTGAGTTAAGAAGGTTCAGTGTTTAACAAATCTAATTACTGTCGGATTTAAATTCCATGCATGCATACTTTTTGTTCATGTCATTCGAAATAATAATTCCACATTCTTCTTGCACTCGATTTAACACCTAATTTCATTGGTGAATTTGATTACTCCAAACTATCCCGATTGAAATTAGTACCATCTTTCTTTTTTTAGAGTGATTCAGAGAATTTGAGAGAGAGATCCTTAAAGTTTTTACCATTGAAAACCTTGATTCGAATGTAAAATTTTGATCTAAAAGTTATCCTCTAAAAACCCAAAAACCAAAAAATATTTACATTCGTCGAAGACTGTAATATAGGTTAAATTTTACCGTCATGTCAGTTTTTATTTTTATTTTAAGATAGAAGGTCTATAAGAAAGTTTTTATATTTAGAAGATATTTTCCTTTTAACCTTATTTTTCATTTAAATTTGTCCATTTTAAATTTGTTAAATATTGGCATTAAATCACTGTTTGAAATATTTTCTTGGGCAATCATCTATAGATGACTCGGTTGATTTAGAGACTCAGCCTGACCCCTTAGGAAAAAGGTTAAAAAAAAAAACTGATTTGCAACTCAGCTATTATGCCTCATGGGCTGATTTTTAAAACTTCATCCTTTATAGTTGAGAATCTTGGTTATTAATTTGACATCAGCCACGTAATTGAATTTAATGAAAAAAAAAAAGTTTTTGACAAAGTAAACTCTAAGTAAAATGTGAAGGGATAAATTTAAAAAGCGTAAAATAAATAAATAAAAAAAGACATGATAGACAGTAGAATAGAATTGAAAAGTAAACTCTAAATATATAGAATTGAGGTTGATGATATAATTTGAATATATTATTATTATTTTTCAAATATACCTACTTCTGATACATGGGGAAAGTAGAGTTTAAGATTAAAATATCCCGACGTCTCACCTCACTAATTCTTGGAGCATGTATAAATCTTCTAATCTGCAAACATCGGGCACAGAACAATGGAGAGTAGCTCTTTTTGTATTGAGAAGAACTTGATTCCAAGACTTCGCACAAAGAAAGGTGGGATTTCACCACCAAGCCAACCCGGCATGGTTGCATGAAATTTATATTTATAGCGAAAGCCCATTGAATCAAGAAAAAAATGATGTTATTTGTGAAGCAAGAGAAAATGAATGAATTTGCCTAATTGCAAAGCAACCTTCATGTGTTGGGTACTTAAGTCTACTGAATGAAATTGTTCACTGCAATAGAATCAATGGAAATGGATCCCAAATTCAATTGAAAGAATGCCAACCATTCACATGTCGGCCTAATTGTAATGTGATAAAAAAAAAAAAATTGTATGTCAACCATTCACATGTCGGCCTAATTGTAATGTGATAAAAAAATTGCATGTCAACCATTCAATTGCTATAAGCGAGAATACAAATTCTTAACACAACGTTCAATTCTCTCAGGGAATTGCCGGAGATGGGTGTCGCCGAGAATTGGGTCTACCTTGCATGCGACCCAAAAGCTTGGGAGGCATTCAACCCAGCGAGAAAGAAGTGGGTTATTCTGCCAAAGATCCCTTGTGATGAATGCTTCAATTACGCAGATAAAGAGTCCTTAGCAGTAGGCACTGAATTGCTGGTCTTTGGCCGCGAATTGCCGGATTTTGCCATTTGGAAGTTCAGTCGGGCCAGTGAGAACTGGGCCAAGATCCCATCAATGAATCAGCCCCGGTGCTTGTTCGCGTCCAGCAGTTGTGGGTCAGTTGCCATTGTCGCCGGAGGGAGTGATAAGAATGGCAAGGTGTTGAAGTCGGCCGAGCTTTATAATTCCGAAACGGGTAAATGGGAGGTGCTGCCGGACATGGATTCTCCACGAAAATTGTGTTCTGGGTTTTTCATGGATGGGAAATTTTACGTGATCGGAGGGATGATGGGGCCTAACTCTCCTCTGGCTTGCGGCGAGGAATTTGATCTTCAGACTAGAACATGGAGGAAGATAGAAGGAATGTACTCAACTGCCAGTAAGGTTGATCAATCACCTCCTCTCATCGCCGTCGCAAACAATCAGTTGTATGCAGTAGAATGTGAAACAAATATGGTGAAGAAGTATGATAAGCAAAATAATAGTTGGTCTGTTTTGGGAGGGCTACCTGTTTCGGCAAACTCATGGAATGGATGGGGCTTGGCTTTCAAGGCTTGTGGAAAGGAAATTTTGGTCGCAGGAGGTCGGCGACGACCGGAAGGCGATTGCATTGTACTCAGTTCATGGTGTCCAGATTCTGAGAATGTGAATGGGACACTGGAGTGGAAGGTGCTCGACGTCAAGAAGAAGGTTGCGTTTGTCTATAATTGTGCAGTTGCAGGTTGCTGATCTTCCTGTCATTTCTCTGGACTTTGAAGTCTCTTTCGTACTTTAAAAAAAAAAAATCAAATACGCTAGTATGAATTTACTTGATTCGATAAAATCTCAAATTAAACGAGACAATAAGTCTCTTTGTAGTATCTTTCTCTTCTTTTAGTATTTGTTTCATGTTTTTTTGAATTAGAACGGCTTTAAATATTATAAAAAATCATTGATTTATTAAATTAATTGATATAAGACTTTTTGCACTTCATACTCAGGTCCATCCCTCACTGAACATGACTCAGAATATTAAATGTAGGTTAGGCCCGGTCATGCATTTCGGCTTATTTAACAAATGGGTTAAGCTCAGCTTTTCATTGAATCTAAATGCGTTAACAAATGGGTTATGTAATAGACACTTAGAAATCAAATTAGGGTTTTCAAGTTACAAAATTGAGATTTTCGAATATTTTGAAATGGGGTTTTCACAACTACACCACCACTGCCGCAGCCCATGTCGCTCGTCGAAGTGTCAGAATGAACATCCACACATCCGCTAACTTGGAGGGTTGGATCATGGTCATATCCTAAATAATATTTTAATAGAGAGTTTAGATAATTTCTATGAAGTCCAGACCCTTGATAGGACGGGTCCACTTGGGATTCGATGCAAAAAATATTATCAACTCAAAGAGTTCCTAGCCATTCAAAAAAAGGGTCCACTTATATATTTTTTGAAATATAAAAGGGTCCACTTATATGTGTTCAATGATTTATATCGATGGTCCATCAAGGATCTTTGTTTTGCAGTACATCTATGGCCTTGGAAGAAGGAGAGATTGAGAGAGAGAGACGCACATGTGGAGTTAAAATGATGTTTGTAACCTTTGAATACTTGTAAGAATATTAATAAATAAATGAAACATTTGCCTTTTCTTTTTATGACCAGGTGTCTAGACGTCTCACCTGAATAATCTTCGAAGCATGTATAATCTTTCAATCCGCACATTATTATCCTTACTATAATTTAACATCCATATAATATACAACTAGACATCCAATTATCTATCCTTACTACAATTTTAACATCCATACAATAAACAACTAGAAATCCAACAAGATCTCATTGAAACACTGGACACCCATCAACCACTATCCCTGGAGCAGTAGGGCAATGGGCAAGAGGGCAATGATCATCAACGTCAAAACCCCACCAATGTTCCCCCATTATGTTCTTTACTTGTAGTGTCAAATAGATTAAGATAACCATGAAAGCAACCCCAGCATCTAGCCCAGCTGATAAAACATAGTTGTGTCTAGCCCACCACCCTTTGAACCTCTTGTACACTACAAAGTTGAAGAAGATCCCCAGAGTCCCCCAACATATGTAGTTGATTGCCCTTGCCTGAGGCATTGCTGCAGTGGCTCCTAAAATGATTGGCATGTTGATGAGTCTGATCCACTTCAACTTTGGAAACGCGCGCGAAAATGCCCACAGAGCACCAATGAGGAAGAAATAGTTCATGTTTGAATACAACCCAAGTCGCCCAAACATGCGTAGCGGGCCTACAACACCCCAATCCAACCTCGGTAAAAAATAGGCTAAAATAGGGCCAAAATGCGGGTCGGGTTGGATCTCAGGTTGAGTTGGATTATAATTCAGGTCGGGTCAAGAAGTCCTGATCAAAAGTATGGATCGGATCGAGTCGGGTTCCATTTATTAATAACTCGAGCCGAGTTTGATTTTAAGAAACTCGACTCAACCCGGCCCGATTTCTACCCTAATTATCGGCTACAAGAGGCTTAGAGACAGTTTTGTATATATATATATATATATATATATATATATATATATATATATATATATATATATAGAATGAGTCTCACCTTTGCGTATATAACTATATCATTAAGAAAAGCCCCCACCTTATTTACCTACTATTTTATTTTAACATCTTGTCACAGTGATGAATCCATTGTCTTCTCCGCTTTGTTCCTTATTTTGTTTGGTGTCAAAAATCTATCGAAGGAAGATTCCACTTTCCTCCCACAAATTTGGAACTTGATTAGAAACACCAAATAAGTCTATTTTGGTGATTCCATCTTTTAAATTTGGCGCTGTACTAGGATTAGAAGTTGGGTAAGAGTGCTTAGATTTATTCTAACCACTCCAAATCCAGAATTTTAAATTTTAAATTGAACGAACCCAAAATACCCAAAAAAGAAATTTATAACAGATCTCAAAAATGGTAGAAATAAAATAAAAAAGCCTCATAAAAGACTGAAATTTGATAAAATATAAATTGAAAATAAGGAAGTCCAAAATGGAAGAAGTAATTTTTTTTTATACAATTGTATTGGAGATGCAACTAGGATTTATAAAATTTCTTTACATAACTATTATATAAAATAATAAATATTATATTAGAATATAGTTGGGTCTTCGGTCTCAAGTTTTTCCCCTCCACTTGATCCAAACCAAGAAAATCTTAGGATTTTATAATTCAGAGAGGCAGGCAACTTTAGCTTCTATGTTGATTGGTGAATGTAAGAAAATGTTCATGTCTTGTCCATATAAAGAGAATTCAAAAATAAGATGATGAGAGATGGTTGAGACCCTATGATCATAAGTAGAGTGACATTGAGATGATATTGATCTGATGGTGATGTAATGTGGCCAATAGAGACTTTGAACATGTACAAGAATCTTCAGTGAAAACAAGTTGATTAAGACCTGATTGATGATCATGTCTTCCAAATTCACCTCAAACAAGGGAACAGGGTAAGTTGTTTTCATGTATCTATTATTTGAGTTGTTTAGTAGAAAACTATCACGCGGAATCCACATTCTCGGAATCTAATTTACTTTATTCCCTAAACATGTGTGAGAGAGTCTCCATTGTTCTTTACCCGGTGTATGCGGATTAAGAGATTTAAACATGCCACAACGATTACTCAAAAAATGATGGTTCCACAATGACAACATTTGTATGATTTTAAAATACACGCAAATAAATGTTCAATAACATTTTAATGAAAAACCGGGCAACCATCGACGACTATCCCAGGGGCAGTAGGGCAATGGGCAAGAGGACAATGATCATCCAACTCCAAACCCCACCACCTCACCCCCATTACATCCTTTATTTGAAGTGCAAAATAGCTAAGGATAGCCATGAATGCAACACCAGCATCTAGCCCAGCTGATAGAAGATAGGTGTGCCTAATCCACCATGCCCTGTACCTCTTATACACCACAAAGTTGGAGAAGATGCCCACAGCCCCCCAACATAGGTAGTTCACTGCCCTTGCTGGGGGCATGTGTGAAGTTGCCCCTAAAATCAGTGGCAAGTGAATGTTTCTGATCCATTTCCTACTTGGGAATCTTCGTGACAATACCCACTGTGGAAAAGGCAATAGAAAACCAATGAGGAAGAAGTAGTTCATCTTTGAGTAGAGTCCATGACGTCCAAACATGCGGCGTGGACTTACAACACCCCATATGATGGATGCATTGTAGAACACATCATCACCAGGACATGTCCATGGGCTTCCCTTGGGCAATTTCTCTGGGTCGCAGATGTAACTGACTGTTGTTAGGAGCCACCATGCTGTACCAAAGTAGACCGATGATGCAACCATTGTGCCCACCAACTGTACCATGATAACAAAGCAGTGTCTGAGAACAGAATCTGGATCGTCTAAAGCAGTGTCTGACCACAACCCCAAGCCTAGTATCTAATGATCAGGATAGAAACTTAGACTCTGTCATAGCTCATGGATTTTTTAAGCTTGATTATGATCCTTCCAAATGGGCCAGGATGAAACAGGCTTGGCAAGCCAGCACAAGAGCATCCATAGATCCAAATCACACCAATGAGATCACTAGCCTAATTTCTAGGCACAATCAATAAACTATAAACCATACAGTGATTGATTTCCATGGAGAGAGTTTGCATATTACAACCTCTTGGTCTGGATACTGGCCCCAACTCTTAAACATAGTGAACCATGGATCAATGGTCTGCCATGTCATTCCATAGTGCAAGGATTATCCAAATGAAGAAACAGAGGGCCAACTACTAACTGTACCCAATCCAACATTTCTATATTAGGCTCATTACCCAGTTTGAAGGACATGATACAGGGGAATGCAGTGATTGAATTTAAAGGAAGCCTCACACCGTCAAACCAGCACTTGAGGCAGATAAAAGTCAACCGTTACCTGAACTAGGAACATGGACTTTGGAGGAATCTTCATGTATTGCCCAAGCTTTAAATCCTCTAGAAATGTTAGTGCCTGGGACATACTAACATAACCATATGTCTTGAAAACTAAATTTGCAAGAGGCTTGCCGGGGTAAATGTAGCCTATGATCAGCTCCATTAGTACATTTAACTGTGGTAGCTGCATGCAAAGATCAGCGAAACAAGTGAAGCAAAATTGTAACGGAACACCCAAATATCCTTCACAGGCTATGATTGTCACAAAAACAAGAGGAAATATCTCTGCTCTGTTACTTTATAAATTCTTGTCAATACTATCCAGTGTTGGAAGACCAAGGATTAAGCCTTGATTAAGCCCACAAAGGTCACACCAAGAAATGTTCTTTGCATGTATATGAGAAACATCTCATTCTATAGAGAACCAGCTCCTAAAAGGAGATGTATTTGCATAAAAGCATATTACCATTGTGATAAGAGGTGTACAAAGAGTGGGAACATATCTTCCAGCACTCAATCCAAATGACTTTCCATCATGTCAAGTGAATGGTTGAGGTGAATCTTAGGTGGTGAATATATATATATATATATTTGATGTCAGAAGGTGTCCAGGCGTCTCACCCAACTAATCATTCGGGGCATGTGCACACCTCCCTGCACACACACACCGGATTCTTTGATGGAGAATAACCCCATTGGAAGTGGCCCTTCATTGGGGCTGCCACGATTTGAACCCAAGACCTCAATCCTAAGGTCATGTGCACAGGTCACTGGGCCAACCCCTTGGGGTTCTTAGGTGGTGTATGCATTATAAATTACTTTCCATCATGGTAAGTGTATGTCATGCTTCTATTAGAATGTGTTGATCACTGCATTCTGATCGGTTACCTGGTTAGTTGTAGCTTTAATGATTCCAAAGGCAAAAGTGAAATAAAAACCCAAAGCTCCTGCAAATAGGACACCCCAGTAAGGAAGTTGCAATTGCTTTTGGAAGCCCTGGCATGAGAAAATAGCGAGAGGCCCCATGATGGCAATGATTATGAAGAACCACCAAGAAGGAATAATCTCATAGTTTCTCCTCATCAATCTGTAGTGGATGTCTACCTCTGCAGGTCGTGACTGTGAAATCCAAAATGTTCTGTAAAATGACCAGTTACTGGTGTTATTTCAGATCCACATGGATGCAAATTAGTGAGCTATGTTTGATGACAAAATGGTAAAATATCTAAAAGAATTGGCAATGTCCAATGTCTTTGAATTTCCTATCAGCACATTCAAGGGAGTCGTGGCTCATCAAAGAGGTGGCCGATTGATAGGATAAGACCATATATTTAGTGTCGTGTACCACACATGGTGTTCGAGGAAACTCCATGTTTCATATTTTGTTGAAATCTAATAATTCCTACAAATAATGTGTGTGTGAGAGAGAGAGAGAGAGAGGGAGGGAGAGAGAGAGAGAGAGAGAGAGAGAGAGAGAGAGCATAAATAACTTTACCTTCCATTGAAGAGTGGAACATGAGACATTGTAGCAGCAAGCGTTGCAAAGCTCAACCCATATGCATATACAAAGAAGATGCTAAGGTTCATTTTACTGTATTCCTCATATCCTTGTTTGGTAAATTTGAAGGTCTCTGGGTTAAGAACTTGAGAGACATTATATTCCTTTCCATTGGCATCAAAAACATGTGGGGAGAAGATCGGAAACCGCTTTGCTTCAAACGAGTTAGTCCAGTAAGCAATGGGGATCACTATGTACAGAACTATGAAGAAACCAACCATTGTGTTAATGATTGCAAAGGTCGGGGTGGCCAACGGACTTCCTAAGAAGCCAGCTATAGTGGACCAGTCAATAGCAAAAGAGCCAATACCAAGGCCGGAGAGACCAGAGCCAATCTGTTGGGCTGTTACAGATTTTGACCAAACCCAACAAACAAATGAGAGTGCAGTCATGGAAGGGAAGAGGTAATTAGGGACTATGTAATAGGAGAAGCTTGTGACAAAGACGATGAGGAAAAACTGGAGCCTTGTCAATCTACCTTTTGGCCTCACCTCTACTTCATGTAATGCCCTACAAATTTAACTGATAAGTTAGTAGGATAACTATATACCAAATTTAGATTGAGATTTATGCCAATTAATGTGCCCCTGCATGTGCCTGTGTCTCAGAGAGAGAGAGAGAGAGAGAGAGAGAGAAAGCACGGGTTTGTAGATTTGCATGGAAATTTGTTTATTAGAATTATTTGATAAGAATAGTGTCCGTGGACCGCATGAAGTAAGGGGTAGGCACCTTCGATTGTCCATGGTGTGGTGGTAATTCAAGTCTTGATTTCATCTTTGTTGAAAATGATCATCCCATGTACAAAGATAAAAGATGAAGAATGAAACAGATTGAGGGAGTTAGAGAGAGACCTGAAGAGGGACACCTGAACCAGGCTAGAAGGCCACCACATGTCGCTTAAATCGACAAGGTAGTTCCTTAAGAGACCAGCCCATCCATATCCAAGCATCTAAGTGTCAAGAAAATGAAGAGGAAAAAAAAAAATTCATTTCTCTGTGTAAGAACAATTGTGCTCCCAATATTCTGGAAATTGTTAACCAAGAACAATGAATCAAAGCCTCCATTCAGATACATGAAAGAGCATAATTCAAAACTATGAACTTTCACATTTTATTTGTGACAAGTGGAATTTTACATTCTTGATAAGTCGAGTGTTTAGTGTTACTGGAATTGAATTAGTAGTTATTTCAACATAGATTTTGAACTAACCATGTATTAGATGGCCCTTTTTGCCATTGGATAGCTCCAAGAGGAAGAACAAAGTTTTCTTGCATACATCTGAACCATGGTTTTCTTGCAGGATTTTCACAAAACATCGACCCAATGGACTATATATGAAATTCACCCATGTCTTGGCCATCCAAATGATGAAGTGTGGCGAACAGAATTTTGTATATTCAGCAAGTTTGGCTAGGATTTTATTGTGAATGTAAATTGATTATAATCCTGACAATTTAGGGCTTTTTTCTCTGTTTCGTGCTTCTTTTTCCAATTCAAATCTGTTTCGTGCTTCTTTTTCCTTTTTACTACCTTGATCTGAACTTGAAGTTGAAGTTGGTAATGAAACTACTCACCTGACTTGTATAAATGAATATTAGAACTGCCAGAAGTTTCAATTGCCTGTGGTAAAAAGCCTTCATTATGGTAAGAGTGTGGATAGCATAAACCGACTGAGAGCCCAAGTTAGCAAATATGGTGATCAAGACATGCTCCTTCAAGTTGAAAGGCCCTGGGTTCATTGAAAATGTCCATCTTGTCGCTGGAATTGTGATGGACCTGTACGGGAGTGTTGCTGCCATCAATCTTCCACACAGAAGAACGATGATTTGCGTAAAAGCAGAGGATATGTAGAGTACATTTTGGCGATAGCAGAAGAACTGATTCATAAAAGCCAACAGGCCACAAAGAGTGATCCCCAGAGTCCAAGTTCGGAATGTAAGAGCAGGCAATGTTGGGTCATCAGTGATTGGAACTACCATCTCGACAAGCATAATGGGATGAGGATGACCCACTTCATCTAAACCAGAAATACAGTAATTTGTAAGAATACTCAATAAGGCTACAATTGATTTGCTGAAACAATAGATTTTTAGTTTTTTCCTTTTCCATATTTCCTATTGTTTTTTCATTCAAGTTGAGACTAAGAATTTCAAAATTGGTATATTTTGTCTCACTTTGAAGTTTTGAACCATACCCGGAACAAGTCCAAAGCGCTTTAGTCCATACAGCCATCTCCATTCATATCACCATGAGTTTGATACCATAGAATCCTCATTTTTTGCTTATTTTTTTTGAAAACAATGTATTTTCAAACTTCAAATTAAAAAAAAGCCTTCAAACAAGCAAAAGACTCAAAACTCTGAAGGGTAGATGAGATTTTTATCCAAAATGGCCCATCCTGTGATATTCTTCAACAACAGAGAAGAGATAAGATGGCCTCATTACCAAATAATGTTGGCCAGTTGGTCTGAAAGTCACTCTTGTTGAAGATGATAACAAATGATATGATGACCATTGAAGTGGTTTAAATTCTAAGGAGGATAATTCCACTGTTTGTTAGGATATGTTGGGAAAGATTAGAATATAATTTTTCATTACTCTGCTATAATATTTTTATATTAAACAAGATTATATGTCAACTTATTGAGTATATATCAGAAGTTCAGAACATACCCGATTGTAATCTATGTACATGGATAGAAAATATAAATCGATAGACCAGTTCATGCACATATATCCAGCCCTGCATGGACGGAAAGAGCCGAGTGTCTCCAGTCTTGGCGCTGAGGGAGAGTATCAGCAAAGTCCCACATCGCCAGAGGGCCTTCGTGAGGTTTATAAGCAGATGGGTTCTCTCTCCTTAATAGCCGATTTTTAAAGATGAGTTCTATTCATATATTTTACACAAATATCCGTCAAAATTTATATTTTCATTCTTCTAAAAATATCAGCTGATGTTTCAGGCATATCCTATATGAAATTCAACTGATGACATTGTATCCTTTATGGGTATATTGGGCGTTTCTTTTATGAAGGCACAGTGCAGAATGGAAGGACCAGATTTTTTGGGTGACATTCATTTCTGTACTTGGAAAGAAATATACTAATTTTTTTCATCTTTTGGTTCTCGAAATTGAACTTACCATCTCTGGGCTCTGGACTGGTAACCAAGGTCGGAGGCTGACGAGAACTGCTAGCTTCACTGCTCATCTTCTACCCCTTCAATTATTAGTTTGAATTCATGACAAGATCCTTCAGTGCCATTTCTTTTTAATACAGATACTTTGGTTCCAACGATCGATCTTTTCTTTATAATTTTATTGACCTCTTTTTGCTTTTCTTGATAGTCTATCATTTGAACAATGTACGAAGAGTACAGAGGAACGGGAACAGGTTAAAATTCTCTCTTGGAACGGCAGATTGATCATGCCTTGCCATGACAAGATAAGAGGAATAAAAAAATAAGTAGGGGGTGAAAGTTGGGTTGAGTTTTAACTTACTACCATGACTCGATCCGATAAATTAGTGTGTTGGATTATCTATTTGTATATTTTGGGTCAAGTTGGGTTGAAAAAATAAAAGTCTGCATGAAATTTGGATTGAGAAATTTAAAATTAATCTGACTCGACCCGACATAACTCGATCCGCGTGCACAAGTTATAAAACACCACTCAGGTTGACTTAGGTCAGAAATTCAGGTTCGGTCGGATTGAGAAATTCGGATCAACAATTTGGATCGGGTCTTATTCTATAATTTTTTACACTAATTAGATTGGGTTTATTAAAACTCGACCTGACCCAACCTAAGTTTCAGCCCTAAAAAAAGGATGAAGTATTTTGGGACTGAAACTCGGGTGGTTTGGATGGGGTTTCAGGAAATCAACTTGATCCATGTCAAAACTTATTTAACCCGATTTGACCATACTCGAATTACTTAATTCGACTCAATCCAAATTTCTGATCCGACTCAACCCAAGTGCTGGCCTAACCTAACTCGACCCAAGTTTCAGGTCTAATTGATATTGTTTTATAACTTGGTAAACTCAAGTCATGTTGGATTACGTCAAGTCAGGTAGAGTTGATTTTAAATTTCTCAACCCAATTCAACTTGAATTTCATGTAGGTTTTTTTCCCAACTCAACTTGACCCATAATATACAAATATATTCTCCAAACCCACTGATGTCTCTCGAGTTGGGTCATGCAGGTTGGGTTAAAACCCAAAGCAAATTTCACCCCTATTATTTTGAAATAGATAATTATTTTTTTATTTATTTTTATACTATTTCTCTCTTTCATCTACATTATTATTTCACAAATTACATTCATATTTAATTTTACCATATTTCAAGATACACTCACTATTGATTAGCTATTCAAGTCACAATATGGGCTTTCGTGATACATGAAATTTGAATATAATTACACATGTCTCTGTAAGATTATAAATAGAAATACTTATGTTATCCTAAAAAAAAAGAATTACAATAAATTGATTCACAAAAGATACCTTTAAAGATATTCTCTTTTTTTAATTTTTTCACAAAAGATACTTCTAAAAATTTCCTCTTTTCTTAATTGTTGTCACTTGATAGTGTATCTTCTCTCTTCTTTTTTTTCTTCTTTTTTTATCAAAGACGCCTCTTATGAAAAAGACAAAACTACCCGTAATGACTTCTCATATTAGAAAAACAAAATTACATGGGCAATTCTATCTTTTTCTCAATAGTTACTCTAAAAACTAAAAGAGAAGGTAATCTATATAAATTATAGTTAACAAAGAAACTACCATAACTATTTTAAACATACTTCTTTCATATTCTCATCAATTGGGGTTTTTTTTTAATTTACGTGTGAAAAACTCAGACAAAGTTCTATTAAAATCTCTCCAAATGAGTTTACTACCCGTAAAGCACACCAAAATTAGATCATGAAAGCTCGAACCAATTGAACTATTCGAATGTTAATTTAAGGTTTTTGTTATTTAAGGTTTTTGTTATTCACTTATCCAGTTGATGCATTGAAAGTTGAAACTTAGTCAACTACAGAACATTGTCAATATTAATCAATGCATTGTATTCAACCTAAATCCCCTTTTTCACACGTACAAAGGCAGATCAAGTTCAAGAGTTAGAATATATTTACCAATTCATTTAGTTTAAATCTTTAACTTGACTTCACCCATTTATCAAACAAATTTGGATGGAACCAACTCATTTATTATAAATTAATCACTCAATGCAAACTATATTTATTTTAATTGAAGTTAGTAGGAATCATAGCGAAGTGTCTAGATTGAGGCCATTTCCATTATCTTAAACATTGAATCTAAGATATCCGTTACATATCATTGAATTTTTTTTTCTTGAGATTAAGAGTTAGAGATGATCAAATGAGCTCTGAACTTGATAGGCACTGAGATTATGAGATCTTTCACTTATTCAAGGTATAAAAAAAAAAAAAAAAAAAAAGACATGTAGTGACAAAAACTCTCACATCAGTTAATTTGTATAATCCACGACCACATGTAATACTTAAAGTACTATTATCTGAACGGCTAGCTTTTGAGAGTGAATTATACCTCAAAAATATTATCAAGTCATGATTTTCTAATAAGACCCTCTAACATTACCAATAATATTTTAATTAACGTTCAAAATCATTATTCATTTACCTGTCCTAAATTTCATAATCACTTTTAAGGCACCTTTGCACCCAATAAAATTCATGAAATTATTATTATTTACCTCATTGTAAAACTTTTTTTTTGTAAAAATATATAAAAGTATTTGGTGCTTGAGTTTTCTTTAATGTTTAAATTCTAAAATGAAGGCCATGCCCAATGCTATTTCAGGTTAGTCTTATGTATAATGGGTGACAAAAGCATTAAGAAATTATTAGGTGCAGCAAAAGTGACTATAATAAAGTTATATCTTCCACATTCATAATTCATAAAAGAATCTCTATATTTTAAAGTTTTAATTTTTTTTTTCCATGAATGGAAGATATATAGCATCTCAGATTATTTTTAGTCAAGTCTTTTGCACTAAATCATTTCTAAAAGACAATAGATTTAAACGTTTGATTTAAGTTGATGTGTGGTAGTCCAAATTTTCTTAGAAAAAGACTAAAGAAAAGGCGAATGTCACGGTTGCCACCATAGTCATAAATATCATTTTTGAGATATTAATAGTGATCGGTAATATCGAGATATTTTTAAATTTTTGAGTATTGAGATATTATTGAGAAAATCTCATAAAAATTAATATTTAAAAAAAATAAAAATCTTAATATGGAATTTACTGGGAATATATAAGGATATTATAATAATATTATCATTTATCGTGTTTTAACGCAAATTTATCAATAATTTAATGACGTGCCGATAAATACACATTATTAACGTGGAAATCATATTTTATAGACAAAAATATAATAAATTTGAAAATATCGTCTATATTTATGACATATTTGTCACCAAATCAAACCTTAAAACCATGTCTATAACCAAACCATCAACATCATCACAGAGAGAAAGAAAGAGAATACAATCCAAGTTTGATTAAAATAATGAAACTCAAAGTTGACTCAAGACATTAGTTACTGGGGCATATTTGCCCAAATAACACCCAAACTCACCACTAAAAAAAACACCCAAAATCAAACTACTCAATTTAACTCGACTAGAGTTGATTCAGCCAACCCCAAGTTGAGCTTGCTGAGTTCTTTACAGTGGAGAGAGAGAGAGAGAGAACAACCATTGTCATTCTTACTGTAATTTAAAAACCATACCAGTAGACATCCAAACAATAAGATTTCATTAAAATACAGGGCACCCATCAACCACAATACCAGGTGCAGTAGGGCACCAAGCAAGAGGGCAATGATCATCCAATTCCAAACCCCACCAAGCAATTCCTGTTATATCCTTTATTTGAAGTGAGAAATAGGTGAGGACACCCATGAATGCAACCCCTGCATCAAGCCCAGCTGATAGAACATAGTTGTGCCTTGCCCACCACCCTTTGTACCTCCTGTACACCACGAAGTTGAAGAAGAAACCCACAGCACCCCAGCATAAGTAGTTGACTGCCCTGGCAGGGGGCATCATTCCAGTGGCACCCAGCAAGATGGGCATGTTGATGAGTCGTATCCACTTCACATTTGGAAAAGCACGAGACAATCCCCACACACACAATGGTGACAACAGACCAATGAGGAAGAAATAGTTCATCTTTGAGTATAGACCGAGGCTTCCAAACATGCGGCGTGGGCCTGCAACACCCCAAATGATGGATGCATTGTAGAACACATCGTCGCCGGGGCATGTCCATGGGCTTCCCTCGGGCAATTTTGATGGATCACAAATGTAATCCACTGTCGTTAGAAGCCACCATGCAGTGCCAAAGTAGACAGATGATGACACGATTGTGCCCACCAACTGTTGCATCAAGGAACCAAGAACAATGTTTGATAAAAACAACACACTCATTTAAATAGATGAAGATTTAAACAGTAGACTACTACTGTGAAGTGACAAAAGTCCCGCATCTATTAATCTGTGAAACCAATGACTTTATATAACACTGAGGCACCATTCTCTGAATAGCTAGCTTTTGAAAGTGAGTTTTATTTCAAGAGTATTATCAAGTCTTGATTTTCTAACATACAACTAAACGGTATCTTCCAGGTCAATTTTCCAAATTGGGATGATTATGATCTACTAAGACCAGACGTGGGTCCCACATGGTTGACTGTGTACTATAGTGGGTCCCACAACAACTTGAACATGGGCCGGGTACGGAATAGGATATAACTTATTTTCAAATTATAAACTCCATTTGTGCCATATATGTTGTCAAAGACTTGGAGATTAAGGGTAGGGCCATAGCCTAAGCTTTTATTTATCAAGCAAAACTTGGGACAGAACCGCTGGTCTGGCCGAGACCTCCCGACTCATTTTTCTCATTGGCAATGCTTGACATGTTAATGCATTCTCATACATACTACTTACAAAGAAGACTGATCTAATTCACATGGTTTTAGAGGTTTACATGAAGAATATGACATTTTCAAATAAAGATTACCTGCACGAGGAACATGGACCGTGGAGGAATCTTCATGTAGTGTCCAAGCTTGAAATCTTGGAGAAACATGATTGCCTGTGACATACTGATATAACCATAGGTTTTGAAAGCTACATTGGCAAGAGGCTTTCCGGGGTACAAGTAGCCTATGATCAGCTCTGTAATCACATTCAACCCTGGTTGCTGCAATCAAAGATTAGTAGGTGAGCAAAACTCCAACTACACAAATAACCCTTAAACTAAAATTGCCCAAAAATTGAGGACATGTTCTCACTAATATCCAATTACAGCACATGCCCAACTCACAAAGGTCATCGAAATTGTTCAATCAGCACACTTCTCTTGCATATAGTTGCACCACTGATGGCAAGCCTATAAAAGATTTTGCTTGTTTGATTTGACATTTCATATCAATGAGAATTTGCAAGTGGAAGAATATGGTATTGGAATGCATGTGGATATACAGTATGCATTCTCAAGATCAACCTGGTTTGTCGTTGCAGTGATGATTCCAATGGGAAGAGTGAAAAAAAGAGCAAGAGCTGCAGCTAGTAAGACCCCCCAGTAAGGAAGCTGCAGTTGCTTTCCAAAGCCTTCACAGGTGAAAATCGCAAGAGCACCTACTACGACTAGGATTATGTGAAACCACCATTGAGGAACGATCGGGTAGTTCTTCTTCATCAATCTGGTGTGGACGTCTCCAAACTGATCGTGTAAGGCTGCCTTGGTCTGTTTCCAAATTGTTCTGACAAAATTATAATTCTTAGTCAGTTCTTCATTTGTTTGTTCTATTAAATTTATCATTGGTTGACATCATCAGATTTACTAACTTGATCTCCATCTAAGAAGCTTGGTTACAAAATGAGTATAGGGAATAAAAATGCATGTTAAAGCACTTCATTGCTGGGCTAATGCCAAAATATGATCCAAAAGCTCATAAGCAGTTTTGAATTTTGATAGCTAGAATAATCGAATGATAGTGAGTCATTGAGAGGTGATCAAACAAATCCATTTGTATGTCACCAAAGTGTTAAAGAATAACATGATAAAAGCAATTACCTTCCATGGAAGATTGCAACATGAGAAACTGTAGCAGCAAGAGTCGCAAAGCTTAAACCATATGTATAAACAAAGAAGATGCTAAGGTTGATCTTACTGTAACTATCATATCCCTCCCTATTAAATTTGAAGGTATCTTGATTCAGAATTTGAGATACATTGTACTTCTGCCCATTAGCATCGAACACATGTGGGGAAAAGATCGGAAAGCGCTTTGCTTCGAATGAGTTTGTCCAATAAGAAATAGGGATCAAGATGTAGAGAACTATAAAAAAACCAGCCATTATATTAATGATCGCAAAGCCTGGTGTGGCTAGGGGACTTCCAAGGAAGCCAGCGACAGTAGACCAATCAACGGCAAAAGAACCGATGCCAAGACCATACAGACCAGATCCGATTTGTTGGGCTGTGACTGATTTTGGCCAAATCCAACAAATAAATGAGAGGGCAGTTATGGAAGGGAAGAGGTAGTTTGGAACAATGTAATAAGAGAAGCTTGTGATAAGGACTAGAAGGAAGAACTGGAGTCTTGTAAGTCCTCCCTTGTGCCTCTCCTCCTTTTCATGTAATGCCCTGTAAATTCAAACAGGGAAGTCAGTATTTCATCCGGAAAAATAAAAAGGAAGTCAGTAGACAAAGTACAGAGGTAAAGTAAGTTGAGATTGTTTGTGGTATGTGTTTGGAATGTAAACTTTGAGTGTATCACTTCTTAAGAAGTGATCAAATGCATCAGATAATGAATTTCAAAGGCACTGTGTGGGAGATACTTTCTTAGCAGTAAACTCCCACTTGATAAGAGATGCGAGAAATGATATTCATCATTAAATTAAATCATGAAAGGAGACCCGATTCATCCCTCATGGGAGGACATTCTGTATACCAAAATAGTTCAAGAACTCAATTAGACTCAATCCAGTTGACTGTCAAATTGAGAGACCAGGCATGACCAGTCTAGACAACCAATTCAAATGACTTGATTGGGTTTTCAAGCCGAGTCAAATTCTTGGGTTTTAAGCTATGATGTGCATGTAGAGAGCCTTATTCTTGGATTTTGAACTACGGTGTGTGTGTGTGTGTGTGTGGTGGGGGGTGGGTCTGGGTGTGTGAGAGAGGGAGAGAGAGAGAGAAACCTGAAGAGGGATACTTGCACCAGGTTAAGAGGCCACCACATGTATGGAGAATCTACAAGAAATTTTCTGAAGAGACCAGCCCAACCATATCCGAGCAACTATCCATCAACAAAAAATCAGTACATGTGATCCTTGTCATAACTTCAAAAATAAATACTTAATAGAAAATGTTTTAAAGATGATGATGATGTTTTGAAACATGTATTGCAAGAAGTGCATAAAGATGTGGTTTATTTGTAGAACACTACACTAGTTTGCACCACAAATGCAGCTTCCTAGCTCCTTATCGTCGCACACTGCACAATCTAGGTGTCCGCGTCCTTATAATGTAAAATGTATTTGCGTATAATTTTATCAGTATATTTATTTATTTCTTGTGCCATTTGCAGGTAGATGGCTCAGAGACTTCTAATTATGATGACAATGACGACGATGATCCAATGGGTTTGTGCCTCAACCCGGAGTATATCTGTAGTCCTGATTGATACACTTACTGATGATGCAAAAAAGAGTATTACACATTGTTTCAGTTTATGTCAACAAGAAATCTTCCTTATTATGAGTTGATTGTTCTCATGGATATCTCTAATCCGACAATCAAGTATACCTTTAATTCCAGTTTAAAAAAAAAATGATTTTAGGTGATTCATGTTTTGTATACAAATGATGAAAAAATCAGCAAAACAAAGCAAAATCATTAAATTAAATGAAATAAAACACTACTAGTTTAAGATCAGTATCATGTAAGGAGGATTAGTTTCTCACCTGAGTTGTTTGACTTAACAACATTGCTGCAAGAGGGTGAATTCCCCTGTGGTAAAAAGCTTTCACAATGGTAATAATATTGACAGCATAGACGGAATTAGAGCCCGCATTGGCGAATATGGTGATCAAGACATGCTCTTTCAAGTTGAAGGGCCCTGGATTCAATGAAAATGACCATTTTGTCAATGGACAACGAACAGGATTGGTGGGAAGTGTTGCTGCCATCAGTTTGCCGATCGGTAGAACGATGATTTGGGCAGAAACTGCTGATACGTAGAGTGGATTTTGACGGTAACCGAAGAATTGATTCAAGAATGCCAAGAGGGAACAACAAATAATCCCCAAAACCCATGTTCGAAACGTTAGAACTGGCAATGTTGGATCATCAGTGATTGGAACTGTTAGTCTAACTTGCTCAATGGGACAATCATTCACCTCATTCTCTTCACCTACCAAGAACAAACAGTTAAGGGTATCAATTAGAATGTTTAGTGATTCATTTCCTATGAAAGAAGGATAATATTTTAACTCCTTTGTTCCATGGGAGATTTTTGAGGAGATAACAAATGCTAAAAACCAGGTGTATGAGACAACACTGAAGAAACAAAGCAAGCAATAAAAAAAATAATAAGAAATTAAGGAATATCATTCCGAAGGATAAAACCAAGGCAAGCATGAACTCCCAAGAACAATAGAATGGATTAGAGGATAAAAAAAAAAAAAAGATAAAGGAGATGCCAAAACATGTGGCAACAGCAAATGTTTTTCAAGAAATTTCTTTTTGCAATGAAGAATTAAAAAAAAAATTGTAATTATGGAAAGTTCAGAATTCTTAGAAGGAATATTGATATCCAATGTATTTCTATTCCTTGGAGTGTTTTTTTTATTATTTTTTTGTACTAACACACTCAAGAACGTATAGCTTCTTCAATCAAGTCAGTGTCAACCCAATCGGGTGATGGATATTCACAATCAATGTAATTGAAAAGGAAATACAAATTCAAAAAAATAATAAACTTCTTGTTATAATTCTTATAATTTTCACTACATAAGATTAGATAGGAAACATAAACCATGTTATATCCTGAATTAAATAGATGATTATTTTCCTTATTTGAATTTATAAAAAAAATAAGCATACACTTTTAAAATCCTTCTAATCAGACCATTTAACTCCAACGATGCAAAGGACTCAAACATTAAGCAGGAAGATGTGATTTTCTGTGAGTCACTTCCATAAACTTGGACTCAAACTAGCCATCTCTCTCTCTCTCTCTCTCTCTCTCTCTCTCCCCCCGAAAGCTTGAATTACTTTAGTCCAATGTTTTAGAAACCAAACCAAGGGCTTAAAGGTGTTTCCACCATCCAAACCTGTTAAACTAGATATAATTATGCAGCCATCCGAACAGGATAAAGAAAAAAAATTATGATGTATGAAGAAAAAGTAATCAAATCAGTCATCTTTGTTGAGTTCAAAACTTAACCAAATTAGTCAGTGTTGAGAGTAAACACCTTTCCTACAAAATAAAAATAAAAATAATATCGAAAAGAAAAACAAAAAGAAGAAAATCAACACATAGAATCAAACCACAGCACAGATGAATCTCTTTCGGTACGTTCACGGGTTCAACACTGATCCACTATGCTCAAAGATAAGAAATCAAAGGAGAGACAACTTTTACCCTCGTTACAATTTTTGCTCTTACTCTCTCATGAAAAAAGACATTATATACTAGCCCACTATGACTCTCAGCGAGCTCAGCACAGAGCTCGACCCGTGACAGTGGAGATTGGATCGACAATACATATCTAATAATAGAGCTCTACAGAATCTAACAGTCAGAACACCATTTTATGGTTAAATGGGTTCGACTGGCTGATCCAATATGGTCTTTTCTAAGTAACGCTTTGTCCAAACCATGTTTATTATTCTATGATACAATCTAGCAGTGAACATCACTTGAAAGTAGCTACAGTTCATCATTTTTCTACTTTGGTAGAGAAATTCACCTAATTTTTTCGCCTCCAGCCCCAAATCGACTGTCAACAGGGACTTGACATCCTTATCTGAATTGGAATTTTCATGAAACCCATTACTCTTCGTCTCCGTCATCTTCTTCCTCTTCAATCACCCTGGAATCATGGAAGATCCTGCAATATCCAGAGGGGTATTTATCTACTTTGGATGCATAGATTCCAACAACAAAAATTCCTAATATTTAAATATTCAACCAGCATAAATTCCCTTTCATTCTCTCCCATCTTTCTTTTGGTTGCTTTCTCCTGTGTTCGGCAATGGAAGAAGTGTCCAAACAATTAGGTTAAATTCCTCTCTCGGAATAGCAGATAGATGGCGGGAACAAACGGGTGGCTGTTCCTTTTTTTAAAAACATTAAACGGTCAACTTCTCACAAGAAGCCCGTTGAGGTCAGGTAATGTACAAGAAGTTAGAACCAAAGTTACTTCGCCAATCAAACCTAAATTTCTTTTTCAAATTTTTTAATAAATCTTAACTTGATCACGTCATTGGCCCTCATCGTTGTCATTTTCATCCTACGGTGTAAATGGATTCATGAATACGTGACATGGACATCTAATCAATATAAAACACTCCATTTCTCATAAATCTAGGATATATATGATCATGGGTGTCATGTTCAAATTTGGATTTTTATAATATTTCGGTAGAGATATTTTATCTATAATATATGTCGAAGAAAAAATTTCACCAAGAGATTTTGTGAAGTTTGATCATAAAAAATTACAATTGATGTGATTGCGCGTTGAACATATTAGATCGGTTTTAAATCCCGTGAACGTATCGAAAGAAAATAAATATTTGTGTTGTGGTTTTAAAGAACCCGACCCGATCCGACTCTATTTCTACCCTATATTTCCATAATGTTTTACTTAAAATATTTTATTCATACTATTATTTGTATTGATTTTATGTAATACATTAGATTACATGAGTGTCTACTTTGTAAAACCTTTTACCACGAGATCTTTTCTAGCATTTTTTTTATGTGTGAGAATAGAAATATATGAAGGATCCTTTAAATATCAAAGACCTAACATGGGTAATTTATCTACAGTCATTTAAGCATTATGTTTGTCAGTGTTATTGTAATTATCATCATCAAAATCATTTTTTTATCTTAAATTATAAATTTTACTTTTCAATGTTACTATTTAAAATTATGAGCTAACTTTGTAGGAAAAATAATAATAATCATCCGCATACTGATTTTTCTACTAGCACATGGAATCCATTAAATGTGATGGTAATAAATTTATTTGAAGAGTTTTTTGTTTGAGTACGAAGTCTACTAAAAACCATCTTAATCAAACCAATTAAGCTATTAAGATCATAAAGATTAAAGATAAAAAATAATTTAAATTAAACAAATGTTAGAGAGTTAAAAAATATGATTGATTGATTGAGTAATTGATCTTTTATAAGCTATATATTCAAGAAAAGTCATTTCCAATATAACTATCACCACCTTATTCAATAAGCCTCTTATAATAGACTTGTAGAATAATATCATGCACGTAATATATGGGTGATCATTTAAAGGGAAAAAATGGTAATAATCACGTGATCAATTGATAATCTCCCGTCTTAAGAAATGAGAGGTATAAGATTCGAGCCCCTATGACTTCATCTAGTGTACCCTAAAGACAGTAGGTACTACCCATGGAGATTTTACACTGAATTTTTCACGATTTCCCACATATAAATTAAAAGAAAAAAATTAATAATGGGTCAAATTCTCAGCAAGAGTTCATGAAAAACAAAAGATAAATAAATTGATGATTGCGTGATAATTTCCAAGGCTGCAATAATTCCTTTGTGGAACCCACTTTTACAACGACATCTATGTATTGAATCCAACCCATCAATCAAGTTATGGACAATGTCTACTTCATTACTGTCATCACCTTCATCTTCATTTTCATCCTACGAAAGCTTCACACGGTGATGGAGACACAATGGAAATATAACACTCCATTTTTCACAAGCCAGAACTTCGATATAAAATTTGAGTTTTCTCTTCAAAATGTATGTATACAATAGTGTTATTAATTCATTTTTTGTAAAAGAAATTACAATAAGATATTTTATAATATCTTTCTTTATCATCACTATCATCAATAGACACAATTTCATTTATCTGAAATCGCACTTCAAGTACTATTTCACCATTTAATCTTATTATAAATCATATTACTATTTAACATATCCGTTTTTTATCACTTTTTCTCTATATCTTGAGAGGTTGACTTCTCCTTCTTGTATAATTACTCTCTCTCTCTCTCT
The DNA here is from genome assembly GCA_013350335.1 of Chimonanthus salicifolius. Taxonomy (NCBI): domain Eukaryota; kingdom Viridiplantae; phylum Streptophyta; class Magnoliopsida; order Laurales; family Calycanthaceae; genus Chimonanthus; species Chimonanthus salicifolius. Next base: position 64,644,404 of record CM023538.1, on the reverse strand, counting down.
ATATATATATATATATATGAAAGCATATTTTATGAATTATTTAATGAGCACAGGTAGGGCTGAAACTCAGGTCGGGTTTTGGCCCGACCCGCATGACCCGACCCGAGAACTCATGCAGGTCGGGTTGAGAATTTCAGGTCAACAGGTTGGGTCAGGTTGAGAAGATAAAAACCCTTATGAAATTCGGGTCGGGTCGGATTAAGGATTTTACAAGCTACTTGGCCCGGCTAAAATGGATTCAGAATATGGGTCGGGTCAGAATTCAAGTTGATTTGGGTTAGAATTCGAGTCGGATCGGGTTATAAAGTTCGGGTTGAGAATTCAGGTCTGTTGGGTCAGGTCAGGTTCTATATATATCAATTTGGATCGAGTTGGATTTTAAGAAATCTGACCCGTCCAACCCAAGTTGCAGCCCTAATCACAGTGATATATTACTATGATATCGGAAACTCTCATAAGCTCAAGCATACAACTCATTCACGTGTATAATTACTTATATTTTATATGAACAGCTCAAAACTTTACCTTCTTTTAAGTTTAGTTTCAACTTTAATTGATTTTCATTTAATGCATTTTTATTACTGGATTAAGCATCATAAATAAAAGTATTTATCTAATAATTTTATTTTAATTTAAAAGAAATCAAAGGCTAGAATGTTCAGATCTGTTACAGAGAAAAAAAAAAAAAAAACGCAGAAAACTGCAGAGAAAACAGAGGCGATTCCGATCTGAGATCTGCGGCGAAGCCGAGCACAGCGGCAGCGCTGCAAGCAGCAGCGGCCGAGGAGGAAGCCGTGTGCAGATCGCAGCAGAAGTGAAGAGGATTCCATCGCCTGAGCCGCAGACGGATCTGATCTCAGGCAGATCAGAACAGATCTGAAAATCGCAGATCACGCCAGACGGAAGGAGAAAGGGTCGAGTACAGATCTGAAAAATTCAAAACTCGAAGAGCAGCAACGTCAGAGACAACTTCCCATCCCGGCCAGATCGCCGGAGACCAAAACCCACCGTGAACAGACCCTGTTCACAGATCTGCAGCGTAGATTAGTCCAGATCGGGCAGAGCGGCTGAGAACCGTCGAAGGAAAGAGCAAGAAAGGGGATCAGACCGACAGATCGCCGGAAACAGAGGAGATAGAGATCGGTGGCAGCAGAATCATAGACGAGCAGCTCTGTTCCAAGGGGGTCATCGCCGGAGAAGGCTGAGGCTGATCTGAGAAAGAAGGAAGAAGAAAAAAAAATCGTGGTCCGCAGGACCACCATTTTCTGTACACCCGCGGAACCACCATTTCAGGTGCACCCGCGAGACCTCCATTTCAGTGCACCCGAGGGACTGCAGATTCAGGTACTCCTGCAGTGAGGAAATCAACGGTCCAGATTTGTTTTGTAGTTTCCGGAGTCACCAGGACTCGGAATTGAGATCCGTCTTCACCTGTACGATCATCGCAGTGTGATCTACACAGTGACCGGTGTGGATCTAGTTTCTGGAGAGTTGACAGTGAGCGTCAAGCAGTGGCGTTTGTAGAAAGGAGATCAGCTGAGTTCTCTTTTCTCTTATTTTTTTATCACTGTCAATTTTTTTTACACATTATTCTGCTATGTGTATGATTGAACCACCCAAGTGGTGAGGAGTTCGGGGGTATTTGGTTGGATGCTAGTAGTAGATCCCTAGGTTTGTGCAGGGCTACCAATTTACACTGTTGGTTATTTGCTTCCGCATTTGCGCACAAACAGAACAGAGGACAGTGACAGAATGGCATCCAGTTCCAGTTCTACAGTCATAAAATTGGTCCCAGGCAATTATCTCCTTTGGAAGACCCGGATACAAGATCTCCTGATTAAGCATGACTTATATTATCCTCTTTTAGGAGATGCCTCTATGCCTGAAGATATGAAGGCAAAGCCCAAAGAATGGGAGTACAAGCATTTGAAGGCTGTGAGCCTGATCAGGGAGTATGTCGATGACAACATTCTTCACCATATCACAGCAGAAAAGAAGGCAGATGAACTGTGGACTAAATTGTCTACAATATATGAGAGCAAGGCGCCAGTAAACAAAGTCTCTGTTATCAAGAGACTAGTGAAACTGACATACAATGAGGACATGTCAATGTCCGAACACCTCAGCAACTTTCAGGGTATGGTGAACCAGTTGGCCAGTGCGAAGATCATATTTGCAGATGAGATTTTGGCTCTTCTTCTCATGGCAACACTACCAGATTCTTTTGAGACTATGGTGATTGCTTTGAGTAACTCTGCACCCGGTGGCGAGCTATCCTTAGAGACAGTCAAGGAGTCATTGATGAATGAAGAGATGAGACGGAAAGAAAAGGGCATCGTAACTTCTTCTTCCGGAGCATATGTGTCACAGGATAGGGGCAGAAGACATAAAACTCATGGTCGCCAGGACCATAGAAGCAAGAGCAGACCCGGTGGAGGTCACAGATCTCAGAGCAGAGGCAGAGACAGCAGAAAGTGTTTTCACTGTGGCAGAGCAGGGCACTTTAAGAATCAGTGCAGGGTGTGGAAGAGAGAAAATAATCAGACTGTGCAGCATCAGGCACGAAAGCCAGATTCTTCAGACACCACGGCTGCCACAACTCAGGAGCCGCGTACTCTTGTCATAGTGACCACCAGTGAGGGGGAGAGTCTGTCCATTACCCCCTCCTCATCTGAGTGGGTCATTGACACTGGTGTCACTTATCATTATACGCCTCACAGGAGCTTCTTCTCCACATATACATCCGGAGATTTTGGAACAGTTCGGATGGGCAACTCTGCATGTTCCCCTATCACTGGAGTTGGGAACATTACTATAAAGACTAGTCATGGCTATGAGATTAATTTGAAGGATGTGAGACATGTGCCAGACATCAGATTGAACCTCATTTCTGCGAGGGTACTCGGCACAGAGGGATACATCAGTACATTCGGCGGAGACCGATGTAAGATCAGCAAGGGGTCGCTTACCATGGCACGAGGGGTGATCAGAGATTACCTGTATGTTGTGACCGGCACAGTTTGCACCGGTCAGATGCACGCAGTACAGAGAGAGACTGCTTTCTCTCTATGGCACAGGAGACTTGCACATCTGAGTGAGAAAGGGCTGCAGATTCTTCAGAGGAAAGCCCTTATTCCACGGACTGAGTGTACCCGGTTAGACAGTTGCGAGCATTGCATCATGGGCAAGCAGACAAGAGCTTCCTTCAATCTAAAGGGCAACATAAAGGCCAGGAAGCTAGACCTAGTATACTCAGACTTTTGTGGACCGATAGAGGTGGAGTCATTGGGCAAGAACAAGTACTTTATTACCTTTATCGATGATTCTACGAGGAAGTGCTGGATTTACTTCATGAGATCCAAAGATCAGACTTTCTCATTCTTCCGTGAGTTTGTTGCCTCTGTGGAGAGAGAGAGGGTAGAAAACTGAAATGTCTGAAGACCGATAATGGTGGAGAGTACACATCGGGAGATTTTAAAGAATTCTGCAAGAAGAACGGCATTCGACATGAGTTGACAGTGCCAGGAACTCCCCAGCATAACGGTGTAGCAGAACGCTACAACCGCACCATTGTTGAGCGAGTGCGTTGTATAGTTCACAACGCAAATCTACCCAAGAGATTTTGGAGCGAAGCAGCGAGGACAGCAGTATACCTCATCAACCGCTCACCATCAGCTCCCTTAAATGGTGAAGTGGCAGAATGTTTGTGGACAGGCAGAAAAGTTTCCTACAAGCATCTCAGAGTTTTTTGCTGTGTTTGCTATGCACACATCCCTGATATGTCGAGGAAGAAATTGGATGTAAAGTCGACATTGTGTGCATTTATTGGTTATGGTGGTCCAGAGTTCGGATACAGACTGTGGGATCCAGCTCAGCAGAAAATGTTCAGGAGTCGAGACGTGGTATTCCGTGAAGATGAGTTCTTCAATGAGAATAATAAACCCACATATTCCAGTGACCTAGATCAAGGTCCCATCTCCACTCCTGACACATCTCAGTCAACAGCAACACCTTCTCCTTCACCTGCACCGCCAGTCAGTCAGTCAGACGGCAGTGGGTCAGATGTTCCTTCTAGCAGTCACAGTGACAGTGTCAGTGGGCCAGCAGATATGTCTACAGATGAGACAGTTAATGAGCCGGTACATGATACAGTTGAAGACACAGTGGAGGATGATCAGGACAGAGATAGACAGTTGAGCGAGGGGGAGTACCCCCCCAGTACTTCTACATCAGAGGATGTTATACCACCGAGGAGATCTGTTAGAGAGCATAACCCATCCAGGAGATACCCAAGTTCCGATTATGTGTTGATGACCAGTGAGGGGGAGCCTGAGAGTTACTCAGAGGCTATAGGCGACAAAAACAGAATTCACTGGGGAAAAGCTATGGTAGAAGAGATGATGTCTCTTAAGAAGAACAACACATATGAGTTGGTTGATCTACCAGTTGGCAGGAAGGCCCTACAGAACAAATGGGTCTTTCGGGTGAAAAAGGATGGAGAAAAAGTTCTAAAGTATAAAGCCCGTTTAGTGGTGAAGGGATTTGGACAGAAGAAAGGAGTGGACTTCGACGAGATATTCTCACCAGTGGTGAAGATGAGCTCCATACGAGTTATGTTGGGCTTAGCCGCGAGTCTAGATCTTGAGATTGAACAGATGGACGTGAAGACTGCATTTCTTCACGGTGACTTAGACGAAGAGATCTACATGAAACAACCCGAGGGGTTTGAGTTGAAGGGCAAGGAGAATCTTGTTTGCCGACTCAAGAAGAGCTTGTACGGACTGAAACAGGCACCGCGGCAATGGTACAAGAAGTTTCACTCTTTCATGACAGGACAAGGATACAAACATAGTTCAAGTGACTCATGTGTGTATTATCAGGAGTTCAAGGGTGATCAGTTCATCATCCTATTATTATATGTGGAAGACATGTTGATATTTGGAAAGAGTTCTGAATTGATCAAGTTGTTGAAGGCAGACCTGTCAAAGGTGTTTGACATGAAAGATCTTGGCCCTGTTAGACAGATTTTGGGTATGGAGATTCACAGAGATAGAAAGAAAAAGAAGATTATCCTGTCTCAAGAGAAATACATTGAGAAGGTCTTGGAGAGATTCGGCATGAGGGATTGCAACTCCGTTAGCACTCCTCTTGCCGCTCACTTCAAGCTCAGTAAGGAATGTTGTCCGTCATCAGAGACAGAGAAAGACAAGATGAGTCAGATTCCATATCAGTCGGCAGTTGGTAGTCTCATGTACGCTATGGTTTGCACAAGACCTGATATCGCACATGCAGTTGGATTGGTGAGCAGATTTATGTCAGACCCAGGACATGATCATTGGGAGGCAGTGAGATGGATCTTCAGATACCTACGAGGTACATCGAGCATGGGCATCATGTTTGGTGGAGACCCTTTGATTACCGGCTACACAGATGCAGATATGGCTGGTGACCTTGATGGTCGCAAGTCCACTTCTGGTTATCTTTTCACATTTGCTGGAGGAGCCGTCAGTTGGCAATCCAAGTTACAGAAGTGTGTAGCACTTTCTACGGCAGAGGCAGAGTACATTGCTGCTACGGAAGCTGGGAAAAAGATGGTTTGGCAAAAGGGATTTCTTCGGGAAATAGGCATCAAACAGGAGGACTACACAGTGTATTGTGACAGTCAGAGCGCCATCGACTTGAGTAAGAATGCCATGTATCACTCAAGAACGAAGCACATTGATTTGAGATATCATTGGTTGAGAGCAGCTATTGAAGAGAAACAGATCAGTGTAAAGAAGATCCATACAGACCACAATCCAGCAGACGCATTCACCAAAGTTCTTTCAAAGAACAAGTTTGAGTTCTGCGTAGGGGCATCTGGCCTCTACAGAAGATGACATCCATGTCAGAGTGTTCTCCTCCTCCTGGGGCTGGAGGGAGAGATTGTTGTGGGCCAGCCCCACTTATGGGCCTATTGGGCTTAGGCCCAGTAGGGTGACTTAAGCCCTATTCTTATTTGTCTCTTTTAGCTATTATTGTATTCCTGTGTAAGACAGAGAGAGAGGGATTAGAGAGAGAGTGAGAGACAGAGAGATCTGAGAGAGGGAGAGACCTTGTAATCCTCTGTACTTGTTTTTCTACATAGTAGATTTCATCTCGCTTCGTGGACGTAGGCGTTCTAGCCGAACCACGTAAATCTTGTGTCGTGTGATTTGAGTGACTGTGTTTGCATTAATTAATCTCTAATCCCCAACACCATCCAACCGTCCAAATATCTTTTTGCATTAAGCAATTTCCACCATTTAACTCAACTTTTAAGCTAATGTGTGCCTTCGAACAGCCCAAGGTATCTCAAACAAATGGTTGAAGAATCATGACCATCCTTGTCTTTTCGTCGTGTAAAATAATTCTAATGATAATCTATTCAACCATCTAAATATTTTTTATATTAAATAATTATTACCATTTTACTTAATCTTAAACAATATCCAACTTTTCACCTAAGTGTGCCTTCGACTGACCAAGTTTTTCAAAGATTTATAATTTAAACACTTGATAGTTAAATTCAAAATGATTGAATCACCTAGCCCTTATTTTATTTTTTATGGTCTAAAAGAAATTTCTAAATAAAATATTTTACTTGTGATAATCAATTCAATGATAAAGATGTATGAAACTGCTGGGTATTTTACAATTTCCCACACGTAAATTAAAAAAATAAATTAAAAAATAAATAAATAAATATATATATATATATTATTATTTTTTTGAAATCACTCATGCCAAGCATTAAGCCCAGGTCAGTCGAGAAGCATATAGTAAGTTTACACATTTAAGGGGATCACAATGAATGAGCAAAGGCACTAACTCAGTGGATTTGCATACATTTTCACTAATGCCTTTAATGGACATTATGGCCAGTCTAATTCTTTCTTGACTTTTTTATGTTAATTGAGAAAATTCTAAAAGATTCTTAAGTTTTTCATAATTAAAAAAAAAATCATGTGTTTTTACTTTTTTTAAAAACCTTTTCGTATATTATAAAAATCTCGAAAATCTCTTGGCTAAAAAACCTTGAACTCATCATTATTTGCCATGTAAAATCTCCTTGGCTTAGGCCTGGGTTATATTAAGCAATAGGGGCAAAACTTGATATAGTTTTCTAATCTAATCTGTATGACTCGACTCAAAAAATTAAGTGAATTGGGTTTTACATTTTTAAAATTAGAGTCGAGTTGGGTTAAAGATAAAAAATTCGAATTAAATTAGGGTCAGGGCAAGTCAAACTTTTTAAAAATTGACTCAACCCAACTCAAATTTTTCCGACTTGACCCACTTAAAAAATTTAATATAGCACTTAAATTGAGTTCAGCCAACACTCGAGTTAAGTCAGGTCAGCGATTTGAGTCGGGTTGAGTTAAGTAATTTCGGTCAGCAATTCGGATTGGATCAAATCAAGTTCAATAATTTTTTATATAAATAAAAATTGTGTCTTAACGAGGAAAGTTTGTGCTGAGGCTACCATATGAAAGTCATATGGCTAAGATCACATGGTTACATTGGGCTATGGTGAAAATCCTTTTAAGTGATTTATATATCTAAAATTTAAATATTGATCCTTGAGCTCGAAACCTGAAAAGCAACATATGATACAGAAAGAATTTTAATTTTATTTACAAATTTAACCTCTTATTTATTCAAAATATTTTTCACATAAATTAAGTGTAAATAAATAAATTTGAACATATAGATTTGACCAATGATATAAATTTAGGTTCACTTTTTGACTTTTTCAATATACGAGCAAGCTTGTGCTTTTAACCCATTTAACCAACAATATAATTATATAAATACAATAACAACTTATATTATTATTATTGAATTACTACATTAAACTTCATATATAATTTAATTTATTTTCTCGACATAAAACCAAAATTATCTGATTGAAATTTAAAATTGGGTCATAAATAGAAGGCTCTAAAATTATTATATTAATCTATAAACAAGCTCCACTAAGCAACTCAGATTTTCATATATACAATAGCCAGGCTTCAACATTAACCTAAAAAGCCCAGTGGGCTGTGTCCTTGCATGGGCTTGAAGAATATAAACAAGATTGGGCTTGTAAAATCAGCTAATGTCTTTAAAAGCCAACCGTCAGGTGAAAGTTGGGTTCCATATTATAAATAATATTATTATTAACTATTAAATAAGTATAAAATAATTTAATAGATAATAACACAAAAATAACTATAAAAATACATATATAAAATAAAAGACACATAATAAAAGATAAAATTATATTTACATAAAAAAATATTCTTGTTTCCACTAACACAATTATAAATTAAAAAAATCTTAATTCTTAAAATAATAAAGTTTAAAATTCACTTGACCTAAACCTGTTTTGTGGAACAAAAAATCTTACTTGTTAAACAATATTATCACGTTATTAATATAAAAATATAATATTTTGTCAATATGCAAAAATTTAATTATTAAAAAATATTTTATTATAAATATTATTATTTTACTTATAAACAGACATCTAACTTAATTTCTATTAGTTGTTATTTTATATTTTATTATTTTTAATTTTTTAACACCTAATAGAAGAAAAATAAAAAAAATAAAAGTGTAGTACCTTTTTCTCCTCCTTTAAATTTTAATTTTGTTCTTACTTTTGCGCAAGAGAAAAAGAGAGAAAAGGAAATAAGATCAAAATTGTAATTTTATTTTAAGGGAGGTATGGTGCAAAAGAGGCCATTTTTTTCACTGCCGTCCGCTCCATTTCTACAAGAGTGTGAATCAGCGCTGAACCCTAGTGACAAAGTACTGAGGGTCGAATAAAAGAGGCCATTTTTTTCTTTCTGTAGAACCTTGCTTACAGAAGAAGAATGGCGGCACCTTCTGTTAAGAAGAAGAGAGGAAAGGCTCCAAGACCATCTGCTGTAGCAAATAAGAAGCAGAAGAAGTATCCCCCAACAGACCTCCATCTTTCAGACGATTCCGACTTGGAAGAACAACATGAAGGTGAAATACCAGAAGAAGAAAACAACTCATCATCAGATGGGCCTGATTCAGATGGGAACCCTTTTACTGATGATTTCCTTGCCAGCAGCGGCGATGAAGATGAGGAAAAGGGTAATTTTTCACTCTCCTCTTTCTAGCATTTTGGATTTCATTTCTGCTCGGTAATTTCAAATTTGAACTCTTTGAGCTGAATCTGATTCTTCACGAAGCATTTTCTGGTAGCAAGAAGAGAAGGTGACTTCTTCTCCTTCTTTACGGATTTTTTTTCTTTCCATTAGTGTTTTGGGTTACGGTTTAGGGTTTAGGGTTAATCTGAGCCAACCTGGATGCTGCCCAGATATTATTCTGTGGTGATAGGATAAGAGGGTAAAATGTACAGTGATGAGTTGAGCATTTTCTTGGCCCAGACTGGATGGGAGCTCTCTCTCTCTTCCTCTTCCTCTCCCCCCCTCCATCTCTCTGAGGCTTGTATTTGGATTTCCTCTCCTTTCCTTCTTGGATGTTATCTGCTCTATAATTTGAAGTTTGAATTCAGAGAGGCAACTGGGGAAGTGAATCGTAGTTTTTTTTGAATGGTTAATATATTAAGAAAATAGAGAGCACCAGAGGTGCAAATACAAAGAGCAAGAAGGAAAAACAAGGAAACAAACCACAACCCCACAACAACCGCGAAGAACAATAAAAACTGGAAGAAACACAAGGACCTATGCTAGGTCGATACAATCTTTCCAGGCATGCAAGATATCATTAGTAGAGACATTCCTGAAATCCGCTAAAGTAGAAACCCATGAGGCACTCTTTACAAATACTCTTGTAGTAACAACATTAGACCATTCAGCACGATCCTTAAAAAAAATGATTGTTACATTCCCACCATAGACTCCACATAGTGGCGAAAAAAGTCTAGCACCACAATGAGGAGCATTTTGGGGAGACCAAAGCAATGTCCCAAGCATAGGATAACTCGGCAACTATAGAAGGCATTACCTAGTCCACATCAAACTTTTGCAACATAGTAAGCCACATTGCATAGGAGAAGGGGCAATGGATGAGGAGGTGATTCATCTCTTCAGAGGCTTGGATGCAGAAGTGAATCATAGTTGACCCCGATTTCTCTTCAAACCCTTTACCCTCCTGTGGCAAACAAAGACAAACCTTCTTCTTTCTTTATAGGATTTTGAATTTGAAGAAATCCTCAAGGCTTGTTGTTGAATTAGGAGAAATTTTAACTACTGGATTGAGCATTTGATTGGCCCTAAAACAGTGCCCTCTGGTTTGGGCTTCAAAGTATCCAGAAGCGTTTATGTTCTGCGATCTTTCTGCAGATGATTTATTTTGTTATCTACTGTTTTCTCATGATTTCACTTTTTCCCTTTCTTATTAGATTAAGAGTGTTAGATTTTTATATAATCTTTGTTCTTTGATATGAAGACAATGGTGCGATCTCACTATCGATGGTTTGCTGATTGGAATGGCGATTCATTAGCCTTGATGACCCTTACCATATACAGTCCTCTACAATTCCCTATTTGTTGAATGAACTTTAGCAATTCCTTGCTTTTTATTTAAAAATCAAATTTGGGTATTTTTTGGAATTTCTGGAAAATGGATTATGTTCCTTATAGGAGGATATAGGATGTTCCCATGCTGAGCTTAAAAGTTGATGGGGTCGAAAGCATCAAGAGATGCTTGATGGGATTTTTTGCTCCTGAGTGGTTGCCTGAGCAACATCTTAAAAAGAAAAAAAAAGTTATATATGTTGCTTAAAAAGAAAAAAAAAGTTATATATATATATATATATACCCACAGTGGATGAAGAGTGCCTTAGAAAGTTCTTGTTCAATGTGATCCTTACCATTCAAGTAACTTTCTAATTGCATTTTTGTTCTCTTTTCTTTTGTATTCTATCTGATAAGTGTTTTTTTTTCTGTGTTTTCTCATTTTTGGAATTTTTACTCTTTGAGTTGGTTGGATCGTCTTTGAGTTCTGCTGATTTCTTGTATAATTTGTTCTTTTTCTCCTGTTACATTACAGAGAGAGATTCAGGCTCTGATGTGGACTCCAGATCTGAATGTGAATCGGATGATTCAGACATTGAGAAGAAATCAAGAGCAATTGATGAGAGAAAAGCTAGAGAAGCAGAAGATGCAGAGGCAGAATTGCGTCTTAATATCAAAGAAGAGTCTGATGAATTCAGATTACCAACAGAAGCGGTATTTATCTTGCCCATGCTTGAAAAAAGGAAAAAAAAAAAAAAACTTGTAGGGACAATGCTACACTGGTATCACAAAAACGATTGTTACCGTATGCATGCATCGAAGAACATGCATACACTGGTCATGACTGTAACAGATTCAATTTGTTGGTAGTTAATGGGGATTGGCAGCAAATGTGAACAGAAAGCCCTTCATATTTGAGAAGTTCTTAGGTACGTGTGGATGTATGTATGTTCCCAACAATAAATGTTGGTGTTATAAAAGAGCTTCCCCTATTGGTTGCTTTTGTGTATATACATATATCCAGAAGTCCACATTTATGAAAAGCTTTTCATATCCAGTAGTATGCAGCAGATGTTCCACACATGAAGTGCATAATTACTGACTTTGAATCTTCCAATGACTGCTATTATTGGTCTATGACTTTGAATCTTCCAATACCATGGTTCACCAAACCAATGGTTCCAACTGCCACATTTATTTACCAAATGTATGGTGAGGTCTTCACTCCCATTAAAACACCTATTTTAGCATTTATTATCTCTTATTCCTTGATCTATTTCTTGTTTGATTGCATTAACAACCATGCATTTTCTTCCTCTTTTTTTTTAAGGAGCTTGAAGAAGAGGCACAACGTCCTCCAGATCTTCCAAATCTCCAAAGAAGAATAAAAGAAAGTATGTTATAGCTTCATTGTTTTACATTATTCTTTTTTTTCCCCCCATTCTGCACAGTGATTGGATTGATCAACTTTTTGTCAGTTATTCGAGTGCTATCGAATTTTAGCTCTTTGAGGCAAGAGGGAGCCGCACGGAAGGACTATGTCAATCAGCTTAAATCAGATTTGGGTTCTTATTATGGATACAATGACTTCCTGATTGGAGTTTTGGTTGAGGTATAGCCTTCTTTTTTTTAAATAAAATGGTTGGGGTATAATTTTCTTCTAGTGGTTTTGTTTTTCTTCTTTTTGCTTATATATATATACAGATACATATATATGCTTTTTTAACCTTGTTTTGTTTAATTTGAATCCTTACTTCTTATATACAGATGTTTCCAGTTGTGGAACTTGCAGAACTTATTGAAGCATTTGAAAAGCCTCGACCTGTATGCTTGCGAACAAACACTTTAAAGGTTAAAAAATCTTCGCTTACATCTAAATGAAATTCTGTTCTTTAAATGTATCATTGGGTGCAGTTCTTTCTTCATCTCCAGGATAAAGGTGTCTTTTTAAATGACTTCAAAGTTTGGATTTTGGAATGTGTTGTTAAATTGTTTTGGAAACTGTAGGTTTTTAAGATTATGTAAGAGAGTCTTCAAGTCAAGTTTAAATGCTAAATCATGCAAGATTGTAGGGTGATTGCTCCATCTTGATCTAGGAAAGTGGTATGATTGGATGAGGTTGACCGCACTGAAAGTTGGGGTGAGGTCAACCTTGTTTTATATGTTGGGTCTACTTTACATCTGAGAAAAGCCTTGAGTTTCAACATCCTCCATGATGGATGGGCCCGAACAAAACTTGTGCAAGAGAATTGCTTACCATTGGATTGAAATTCGCTAGGAAAATCTTTAAATCCCACCATCCCTGCTTCTGATTTTCATTTCAACAATGAAAGATCCTCATGAACATCAACACATGATTTTGGGACATTTCACATACATGGCCTCATAGAAGAGTTATTTTGCATTTGTTACTTTCTTTCTATATTCTTATCGTCCGTCGCTTTCTTTATAGACTCGTAGAAGGGATTTGGCTGGTGTTTTGATAAATAGAGGTGTAAACCTTGACCCGTTAAGCAAGTGGTCGAAGGTAAGAATTTGATGTTGCTTTAGTTTACTATTTGCAATTTAGATATTTTGGATTTTACGTATCTGTATCTATATGTAATCAATGGCAGGTTGGACTTGTGGTGTATGATTCACAAGTACCTATTGGTGCGACTCCTGAATACATGGCAGGGCATTACATGGTACCCCTTCTTATCTAGCTTTTCAACATCCTTCTGTTATGTTCCTCTGTCCTTTGCAATGGGTTTTTGGTTTGTTTACTTATGCTTCTTAGTTTAACATGTTCACAGTTGCAAAGTGCAAGTTCCTTCTTGCCTGTAATGGCTCTTGCTCCTCAAGAGAAGGAAAAAATTGTGGATATGGCGTAAGTAATTTCATTTTCTTGTTTGTTAAAAGGAATCATTTTGCTGATGCTTTTATTCATGGTGCTAATGAACTTATTTTTATAGCCTTTGATGTTGACTTCATTTTTAAAATAGCATGAACTCGGACCTGGGTATCCTTTATGGCACAGAGATGCCATTTCTAAAAGAAGTTTTTTTTTTTTTTGAATATCATGGGTATCTCCACTCCTCGTTGGAGGTGAGACTAATTACATAGATACATGAAACCACCTTCAAGCCAACAATCTCATGGCTGATTTCTGAAAATATTCAAAAAATTAAGTTCCTCTCTTTACAACGTATTTACAATCTATCTATCCTAAGTAAGTGGACTCACTCAATGCATCCTTTTCCTACTCGATGCTACTATATAAAGACTCAAATCGAGGAGTTTTCATTTTGTGAAAGTAATAACTCATCCTATGACTCCGCATCCAAACTACAGCTGCTGTTGTTTTAATGGTTTTCATCTAATTCTTTTTTGGGATAATCTTTCTGAAAAACTTAAAATAATATGTGGTTTTGTCCTATATATCTCTTCTGGCTTCCAAAGAGGACCTCCTCCCCCTTTTTTTTTTGGGATTAAGTGTGGGATACTCAAACACAGTCCTACTAAAACCCCCATGGATGAGCCTACTACCCTAAGGCACACCAAGGTTAGGTCATGGGGCCTCGAACCCGCAACCTCCCGCTTCCTGAGACGGGAGGCAACCAGTTGAGCTACACCCATCCTCTCTTTTAAACTAGCTATTTTTTTCTTATTAGAGTATTTGATTCTATAACATATATACATCTTAGTTGCACTAATTGGGACCTTTAATAGGATGTAGTTGATATATAGTGTCGATAAAGGCAGTCCTAATTCTTGGTGGGGACACTTAATATGTGTTGCTTGCTGTGAATATGGGCACGTGACATTTGGTAGTCTTTAGGTGGGCATATTGTGAAAATTGGATGCTTAAAAAAGAACCTCCACCTATACATGCAAACCCTGATTGCTTACTGCTTGTGCCATCTGTTTGTTTGTTTCTGTAATCCAAATATCGTATATATCTTACTTATTTTGTCATGTGTGCAATTCAAATTTTTTTTTTTTTTTTGTATCAATAAAAAGAAATTTCATCTGATAATAGATTTTCTCTCTTAGTCTCGCACTGTTGTCAATGAGGAGCTTTTGAATGTCCTAATACTTGGTTATTAGAGCGTGGTAACATTGTAAAGTGCTCATGTGCAACCATGAAGGCTATTGGTTGGAATCCCTGCTTACATTCAAAATAATAATAATAAATGTCCTAATTCTTGGTGGGGCACTTAATATGTGTGCTTGCTGTAAATATGGACAGATAATGATTGGAGTCTTAAGGTGGGCATACTTTGAAGAATGGATGCTCATAAATAATCTCCATACATAACAGAATCATCATTATCATCATCATAACCACTGTCCCATTTATGTGGAGTTCATTTTTTGAGTTCCAAGCTCTAGGCATGTGCCAAGCGCCAAGAGCCTTTACACAGAGGCTCTAGGGCCCCTAATCAGATAATAATAATAATAATATCCTGTTCCTGTAATGTTATTGCATCTCTGATGCAGTTTTTATTAATATATTATATGAACCATTCAATAATAATAATAATAATAATAATAATAATAATAATAAATGTCCTAATTCTTGGTGGGGCGCTTAATATGCGTGCTTGCTGTAAATATGGACAGATAATGATTGGAATCTTTAGGTGGGCATACTTTGAAGAATGGATGCTCATAAAGAATCTCCACACATGTTAGAATCATCATTATCATCATCATAACCACTGTTCCATTTATCTGGAGTTGATGTTTTAAATGCCAAGTTCTAGGCATGTGCCAAGCGCCAAGAGCCTTTACACATAGGCTCTAGGGCCCTAATCAGAGGGACATTACCTAAGATGAGACCTTTTCTAGATTTGACTCTGATGAGTTATTAGTGGATATTCTTGATATTGTTGTTGTAAGATACAAAACTAAAGAACGACCTTGCCTATTTAATAATATGTAGATAAGTGCACTTAGCAAACTTAGGTTTTGAAACTCCTTTGCAGCTCGTGTGCGCACTGTGCCTGGACATTCATGGACATCATCATGAAATTAGAATATATATTTTTGAAATGGTATGAAATTAGAATATCATGGAAATTAAAATAAAAAAAATCTTGCTCTGATGTTTGAGTGGGTCATGGACAATATCACGACATTAGAATCATAAATTTTCCTTTAAAACATTCATTAGTGTTTGTAGTGTTTACACCATTATAGTTGCTGTTCTTACTGGCTTTCTGCTGCTTCTGTTATTACAATTATCCTTATGAAGATTTTTTTTTTTTTTTTTGTTATTGTTGCTGGTTTACTATTTTTATTATCAGTTTATGCATATGGCAGGGCTGCACCAGGTGGTAAAACAACATATATTGCAGCTCTTATGAAGAACAGTGGTATGTGCTCAGTTCCAGATGCATCTCTTTTATAGTTTCTGGTGAGCGTGTAAAATGTTCTATAACTGTGCTGACACATTCTATAACCAGGTATCATTTATGCAAATGAAATGAAGGAACCAAGGCTGAAATCCTTATCTGCAAATTTGCACCGTATGGGTGTGACAAATACCGTCGTATGCAACTACGATGGTAAAGAGGTCAGGTTTGAGTTAAACATGTCCATTTAAATCACGTATGGGAGGTATTATTGTTCATTCTGTGTGTGAAATGTTAATATCACTCAAACCCCAGTACCCTTATGGTTGCAACAGTGAGCACTTGCCAATCGTGCTGCAAGCTGTTTTGTATAGTTGTTGTTTCTTGTTCACTTTAATTCTTTTCAGCTTTGGTTGGAATACCCTTTCTCCTTCTGTTGCTTAATTCTTTTTCTTGCTTTTCTCGGGGTTGAAGGCTGCAGTGTATCCTTGTTTTTCTTGTCTTCTTTTTTGTATTTGCACGTCTGGTGCTTTTTTATTTCTAATATATTAACCATTCAAAAGAAAAAATTCATAAATATCTCTCCCCCATTTGAGTGTGCTCCATATTCTGTTTTTGGCAGTGAGGCTATTTGTTCATTTTTTTTTTTTTTTTTTGATTTTACTCCTTTTTTTTGGTTCCTTTGATTCGTGGGAACATTTTGCTTGACCAAATTAAAATTAGATTCTAATTTTAGGCATAAATGAATGCATGGTTACTGACCATTTTGTCTTTGCATTTTAGCAATGCAAATCTGATTTCAATGTACGCCAGTTGTGGGGTTCTCTTTTCAAACCAACATTGGCAACCATCACATTTGCTGGAGTTTGGTGAGGAGAGTGGTGCCTTATGGATGGAATACATTAAAATATAGTGAAAATAAAATAGGGGTTGGACCCTCGATTGTGTAGATCATGAGGCTGGATTGATGATCTGGGAAGAGTTCTCGAAACTAGGATTAATTTGCTCGTTTTGTCTTCAAGCCTCTGAAGAGTCAAATCATCTGCTCTTGCACTAGCCTTTCTCTTTTGATGTTTGATACTCGGTTTTGGATCAATTTGGTGTGGATTGGGTTATGCCTTCATCTATTACTGAATTATCGTATGCTTGGGACATTCCTTCCGTCTCTCCTAAATGCTCTACTTTGTGGCAGCTATCCTTATTTGCCACTGTTTGGAGTCTTTGATGGAACTCAATAATAGGATTTTCAGAGATTCTAGTGAGTCCAGTGCGGTGGTTGGGAGATGTGCTCTCACTAAGTGTGCCTCGTGGGCTGCTTCGTTAAAGGAATTCAGAAACATATCTATGTCAGACATTTTGCGTGCCTGAAAAGAATGTGTTGATCTTGCTTAAGGGTTTTGGCTTCTTTTCCAGTTTTTTTTTTTATAATCATTGCTTTATTTGTTTTATCTTTATGTATTTGCACCTTTGGTGAGTCTTTATCTATTAATATATGAACCATTTCAAAAAAAAATATGGGAGGTGGATCCAGAATTATTTTCTAGTAGGATGTTTGGATTGGGGAACTCCCTTAAAGGTTTGTTTCCTTAGACTGTTGGCCATTTCAAATAAAAAAGATACGCTCGTCGAAGACTATGTTATAGTGTACTAGGAAGGAAGGTAATGTGGCCCTAACCTTTAGGAGAAACTTCATGGGCCTTTGAAATATTGCAACGGGAGGACTTTCTTAGGTTGATAAATGTTCTACTGCATCTTTTGGAGAAGATAATAGCCTAATAGGATTTGGGTTCAGGAGTCAAATGGTATCTTCTCAAGTAAAACCTTCTCTTTTGCAACCTTTCTCTGCTACCCCTTTCCATTCAAAGCTACTTGGTCTTCTATCACTCCTTAGATAAAAGCTTTTTGTCGGTTGGCCTCTTGCCCTCTTCGCATAGAATCCTCACCTGGTATAACCTAAAATGCCAGAACTTTGCTTTTCTCAAAATCTTATTTCTTTGTTGGAAAGTTGAAGAATCTGTTGATCACTTCTTGAATTGCCCCTTTGTATCTCTCATTTGTTCTTTTTTCTTCTCCCTTTAATGTTTCTTGATTCCTTCCTGCCTCCTCCTTATCTCTCTTTGATGGTTGGGGAATGACCCCTTTATCCAAAGAAAGCCCAACTACCATGGACGCTTGTATCTTTGGCAATAGCATGGTTTGCTTGTGGAGAGTGCAATCAGCATATCTTTGAAGATAAAGGTGTTATCTATTGCTAGCACTATTGAGTGCATTAAGCAAGCAAGTTTAATGGGCAATGGAAAGGAAAGTCTTCTTGGGATATTTGGCAGATCAATTTCACAAAAATTGGTCAAATGTACATTAGTTTCTGTCCCAAATGTTCATTATTGTGCATTCTTCTTAATACAATCTTATTGTTCTCTTAAAAAGAAGTCAATGGGCAGTAATTGCTATGTATGGAAACCTGGGCTTATGTTCAACTGAGTCTGAGCCCGACAATGAACAGAAAAAACTGGGCCTGAGCCTGAAGAACATGTGTAAAGCCCAAAACAGGAGAAAAGGGTTTTTCTAAAGTGCTAACTAGAGAAAATCCATTGATAAAAAGGGGGGAGAACCAACTTCATCTATCATCTAAAGGTCCCTTTTCCATCCACCCCTTCATTCGTTTTATTTATTTATTGGGGTGGAGGGGTGGGGGGTATTCCTTTTTTTATTTTTTTTCCTCACTCTCTCTCTTTGCAATGAAAAATAACTAACCAAGTGCATAGAAACTGAAAACGGTGGAAGGATTGGATGAAAGAAAAAAGAAAAAAAGAGAAAGAAAAAAGGTGGTGGGAGGGTTGGGGAAAAATCATACAAGATGGAGAGAGACCTGACTTGAAGGATTGAAAGGAATTAAATGGATGGGTGTTGGGAGTTTGAAAGAATTAATGTTGTTTTAAAAGTCATAGCTTGTACCGTCTCTTTCTCGATCAGGGGCAACGAAACCCTCCTCCCGCCTTGCGCTCAAACCCTGAAAACCCTCCCTTTTAAAACCCATCTTGCCCTCCTCCTCTCCCTCTGCCGGAGCAAAACCGACAGAGGGAGGACTGTAAATCCTGAGCTTTTACCCACCTGCTTTCTCTCACCCCTCCCAACGACTTTCCTCCCTATTTCCTTTACCTTTTCTTCCATGCTGCATTACCGTGCAAGCTGCGACTATCTCCCGCGAGTCTCGCCTTGATGCCGTCTTCTCAGATCAGCCGCCTCCATCGGATCTCAGATCTGCTTCTGTTGCCCCTGATCTCCACTCGACTACATGGTGGCCCACTTCTCAGCCCAACACAGATCTTGTGACTTTGTTCTCCCTTCCTTGCCGTTGCCGTTCTCGACAGTGACAGCCAGCGTTCAGTTGTCTACATCTCGTCGTGGTCGCTGATTTGCATCTGGCGGAGGTTGATGGTGGTGCTGGCTCGTGGGCTGTACACCAGTGGCCATCCTTTTGTGTGGGCCATCCGTCCACCATTTGGTTCCTTCTCCAATGTCTCCGCCGCAGCATTGACCTATGTCGTGCTGTGGGATTTGACCCATTGGCTGCCAACATGGGGGTTTTGACCCACTGTTGATGTGTCTCTCTGGTTCGTGCTGCTCCCGATCTCTTCCGCCTTCAGCCAGCCTACTTGCTACAATCTTTGGCATTTCTGGGGCTAGTGTGTGTTTCGGTCTTCATGTGGGTCCTCGACATGTGCAGCGTCCTTCTTGCTCCCTCTACGTGGCTGAATGTGGAACTTCACTTGACCGACATTCCACTTTCGAGTGTCTTGTCCCCTCTCTTGGGCCCAGCCTTTAACCCTACTCATATTGGGCCTCTTCTTGACCCAACTTATGTTGGTCCAGATCCACCAGATGCTGGTTTTTCTCTTTTTTACTTTATTTTCCTGTTATGAGCCATG
Organism: Chimonanthus salicifolius; assembly: GCA_013350335.1. NCBI lineage: Eukaryota > Viridiplantae > Streptophyta > Magnoliopsida > Laurales > Calycanthaceae > Chimonanthus > Chimonanthus salicifolius. Next base: position 64,624,619 of record CM023538.1, on the reverse strand, counting down.
TCTAGTGTTCTGGATTGTAGGGTTTTCCTTTGTTTTCTTTCTTGTACTTGCACCTCTGGTGCTTTCTTTTTATTAATATGATAGCCATTTCAAAAAAAAATTTGTTGGTTTAAAGGCATGGGAGTCAGAAATTTTAAGGAATTAATGTTCATTTAAATGCTTGCAGGTGTTAACTTAGGGCTTGTAATGAGGTAAAGTAATTTTTTTTAATGTGCAGATAAAGTTGTAGATAATTTGGAGACTTTTGATGCACTTATTAATGATAACTTACTGGTTTTGGGCTTGAGCATGGATGAGCCTGAGCCTGGCCTAATTATTCCTCGGGCTTCATATGCATGTCGAAGTCCAAGCCCAATACTTTATCAGTCTGAAATTGAATGCTCAAACCCACTTTTTGTCACATCAGATTCATTGGGCTTTCGGGTAAAATTCCCATCCTAAGTAATTTCTATGTTCCAAAATTTTTATGATAGTGATCGCATGTCTGGATGATTAGTTTTGGGTATTCCCATTGATGATCAGAACCTTTTGAATCAGCAATTTCTAGGAATGCGTATATTGTATGTTCAAATGGTATGTCATAAGATTACTGTACAAATTTGGACAATAGTCCTGCAACATCGTAGTTCCGCATTTATTTATTTATTTATGCGATCCCACATTACTGTAACTATCAATTCTGTCTCATTGTTGAGGTGCTTTTATTGGTGTTTTTACCTAAAAAGAGATCATTTGTAAACTCACTATTTTAGAAGTATTGTTGGGCAAGATGATGACAGTTTTTGATCTTCTGATTTCAGCTGCCCAAGGTTCTGGGACTAAATACCGTTGATAGGGTTCTGTTGGATGCCCCGTGCAGTGGGACAGGGGTATGCAAACTGTCTATGTTGCTATCATGTTTAAATCTTTACAGTACACTTTTACCTTTATGAATTATCATAACAAAACTTGATGATTGTCTTTTGTTTTGCAGGTTATATCAAAAGACGAGTCTGTGAAAGCCTCTAAAAGTGCAGAAGATATACAGAACTGTGCTTTCCTGCAAAAGGTATGATATAAATGAAGCTTCTTTCCATCAGCAGTTGCAGCTCTGGCAGGTTGTGTCCAATACTTGTAAGCCTAGCCCCTCCCAGTTCTACATGTAATCTGATCCAAATAACCGACCCTGGAGCTAGATCTGACCTGAAAAATCTGAAGAGCCAACTTTATTGAGCCTGGTCAAGGAAAACACAACCTCACCCAGTTGCATAATATTATTAAGTACATATTTGTATAATTAACCATATAATCTATACTTTTTTTTCCTCGAATTCCTGGTTGGGTTGGGGCAGGTGGCTGAGTTGAAACCTGAGAATGCCCCAACTCAAAATCTCTGTGGCCTTTTAAAGGCTAGACCCCTTGGAATGAAAGGACTTCCTCTCTCTTTCTAGAAACTAGAGTTAAAGGCTGTAAAAGAAACTCAGGCTCCATAGGTCGCCTTCTTTTCATTTGTTATTCCTTCTAGCATGACTAGCCTAAATATGTATAAGTGAAATTGTTGGGGCTCATACAGGAAACAGTGGGAGAAAATATGTTAGAAGAACCCTCCGTTTAGCAATTAACACAACCTGATTGTTGGGTTTTTATGTTGAATATGGATCGTTGGATGTAATTGTCTTCCTAGACATCGAGTGGCTATGATTGTATATGTTGTATTCTTTGCAGCTTCATGAATCCAACTTGTGTCCCACTCGATGAACTACCTAGATGACTGGCCATATAGATCCCTTCATACAGATTTACTTAATTCAAAAGGAAACTACCATATTGTCACTCAGGAAAAAGGCTGAGCTATTTATAATAATGCTTTAGTAATTGAAATTAGGAGCTCCTTCTACAAAATTTGCTCAGCATTTAGTCTTTGAATATTTTTCATGTTACTTATTGTGGAGATTAAAAGAAAGCTCTTCTTGCAGCAACTGATTCTTGCAGCCATTGATATGGTGGATGCCAATTCAAAAACGGGGGCATACATAGTCTACTCAACTTGCTCCCTAATGGTTCCAGAGGTTTGTATTGCATGTGGGTTTACCTCATGAGGTGGTAAATATTAATACTAATGATTGTGGAAATCTTTTCTTTTGTACCAGAATGAAGCAGTAATAGATTATGCACTCAAAAAGAGAAATGTACAGCTTGTTCCATGTGGGCTGGATTTCGGTCAGCCAGGGTATATTCTGGACTCTGACAAACATGTCGCGTGGATCTTTGTCATGTGTGATGCACCTGTGGTGTACATGTCTCCATGTTGAATTCTTCATGAGTTATTTTAATATTTTTAACATTTTTTATTTAAAATGACTTTTTATCATTGTTTTCTATGACAAAAATATTAGGATCACACAAATTTCTTTTGAAACCTGCTTATAATAATAATATTGATTTTTTTTAATATGGAATATCGATATATTCATGACTTGATTGTTTAGAATAAAATTAGTACATTATTTTTTGTTGGTGTTGTTTTCACACCATATTTTCATTTGAAAGTAAATATAGATTTTATTTAAATATTTATGCTACATCTGCAAATCCTATGTTTGGGATTGAATCTAACACCTCATACCAGTATTGGATTCTGACACTATTAAGCACACCCATGCAATATACATACAAGTTATAATCTTCTGAGTAAATGACCTTTTCAATCTGATGCTGCTTCCCTTTTGCCAGGTTTATACGCTTTAGGGAGCATCGGTTTCATCCCTCATTAGAGAAAACAAGGCGTTTTTACCCACACGTTCACAACATGGATGGGTTTTTTGTGGCTAAGGTATAACTTTTTCAGGAGTTCATAACATTTAGTCCCAGAGAAGAATGTGAGCATCAAACTGGTTATCCAATCATAATGTGAATTGGTACTCCTTCCATTATATATCATTTCAGGAACTTGTAGTACAGGTTTTGTTTTCTGCAATAACTCAAGTGCACATGAGCATAGTGTACTCACATGAGGCGACTCATGTATCACTTGGAACAGTTTGAAAAGTGATATGAGTGTCATTCTGTTGAGCAAGGCCCAGCAAGGTGCTGGCCAGCAAAAAACGTACGCAATCTCAATAGGTAAATATCAAGGATAATTCACATTGTGAAGATCAAAATCATAACAGATTTCCAGCTACCTTTGAGCTAAGCAATGTCAATGCCTCTGAATGAATCAACAACCAAAGCCCATTAAAGGGTATTTGTCTTCTGAATCATGGCTTCTATTGGCGATCCTATGTCTTAAGGAAATTCTTCGATTCTGCTCAAGCCAAACAGTCATATGATGGCAAAGCAACCATCTCAACAGACTTGCCTTCTCTTTGGGAAAGGGCCCAAACCCCATCCATTGTTACAGTTTTGAATAGTTTTGCAAGCATGCATGTAGTTTTCTTGTTTTATGTAGAAAGAAGTTATGCATATTTTTATAATCTTATAAAGTACTTCAATTTTCTTATACATATTTAATTCTTTTATTCTTCCAAAGTTTTTGCAAAATGTAAGCTCATCTGAATCTGTGACCTTGTGGTAGCGACAAAGTGCTGCCGTGCTACGGGTTCACCGTGTTTTTCCTATTTATTTGCATTTATGTATTGTCTTGCATTTTATACAATTATACAACCTAAAATACTATAAACATGGAATGTTGTTGAATGTTGTCCTTGCTCCTCACAGCTAAAGAAGATAGGTAATTCCAAGCCACCATCTGAACCATCTGAACCATCAGAAACAGTGGAACAGGCAGCTGCCCCTGATAACAGCAGTGATGCCAAAGAGAGCATTCCTGAAATAAAATCACAACAGCCTAAAGGTCCTCAGGATGGAAAGAAGGCAAATGCTGTTCTGAAGAAAAGAGTGCAAGAAAATGGAAAGAAATTGAATAAGGCAAATGGTGTTTTGAAGAAAGATGTCCAAGTAAAAGGAAAGAAAGTACCTCCTCCATCTGCAGTCAGGGAAAAGAAGAAGAGGAAATTCCCTTCCAGAGAAGAAATCTCCAAAACAAGGTCTGGCTTCAAAACACCATTCTTAATTTGTTGGACAGTACTCAATTGTCCCCACTAATGACTAGAGATAGATTCTAATTTCATACCCTCAATTTTGAAATGAAGCAATTAGTTGGCATGTCAATTCGATCTCCAATTACACAGCCCCCTGCAAGCCATGGGCATCGGGTTACTACGGGACTCTAACCTTGGGCCTCTAGTTCCTGAGCCAACGTATCTATCTGTTGAGCTTCCCTGTGTAGGGCTTGGCAGTGGCAGATATTATCATTGTCTCATCTGTTGGGAAGCCAATAAAAGAGGAGGATAAAACTATACCCTTCATTTCACCCTGGCCTCCTTATGGATGGTTAGGTATTTTTCACCCCCTTTCTCTATGCAGCATGCATCATCATCAATTACCTGAAGATCTTGATGAATGGTTTTAGCTTATGAGTTCTGGGTTGCAATGACCTATGGCTAGTGTTCTGTATTGGAAATACAGGTGGATATCTAAGCTGGTTGATTGCATCATCCAGGTGGAATTTGGTTAGCTCGATGAGCAATCCATTTAGATGATCTTGACATCCTAATCAATGGATTTCTATCCATTGAATGTGTGAAGTTGTGCACCATTTAGTGTTTAATAGTCCCAGTTTTACATAATTGTGGAAAGACAAACCCATCTTGATTTTCCTCGACTGTTGATCATGGTTGGTAACAACCGTTTTCATTTGATTGTATGTCTGCATTTCCTGCAGGGAGGAAAAGAGGGAAGCCATGAGAACAAAGAAAATTTCAAACAGGAAGAAGCAGAGGACGAAATAAGGTGGAGAATGATTACTCCATGAACTTAGTGCATCAATGAAGGTCGGCCGGCAGCTGTTCTTGCAGACATCAGCTGATGTTTTGGAAACAGTCTGGTGTTATCCCCATACGACAAATTCATAATCAATCTTTTATTTTTACCTTCATTATTGTACTACTTTCTCTTAGTTTTTTGGATGAATTTGCTTAAGGGCAGCTGCTTCCCATGAGAATTGTCTCTGTTTTCTTTATTTAATCATAATATTTAAAATTTTGTTTAAATTTTTTGTCCAAGCTTTTAGCATCCACATTTTACCTATTTTTGTTAAGTAGAATTCAATATCCCATTGTAGACATTTACCTTTGCCATCATTGTTTTGGATTTTACCTTTGTTAACAGAATTATTTTTTGCTAGTCAAGGGGTTTTAACCTGATCGATCAGCCAATCCAAGTCTACAAATTATCATAATTATTTAAGCTATTTATTCTATTATTCTGGAGTTAGCTAATTCATATGAGATAGACATGAAAAGATTTCTCTAATTCATGTTACCAATGAATGAAATCCACTTAATTTATCATTATTTAGGCATTAATCTGTGAACACAACCTGATCCATTTTTTTAAGCTATGGATAATGACGGGAATTTATACATCTAATGCATGAATAGATGACTAATATGAATTGAAAATTCATTATGGGCATATCAACATAATTATAAATAATTTTTTTTTCTAATAGCATTATAGATCATTTTTGAGTCAGCATCATCTTTATAGCATTTTTCCCGATGAAATTATCAATATAAATTTTAAATATTTAAAGTAAATGATTTGAGAATAATTGAAATTTTGGAAGGCAAAATTTGACAAGTAGAATTCAAAAAATTCATAAAAAAACAATGAATGCAAGATAAATCCGCAAGATCGTTTGTAAGTTTGGTTCATATTAGGAGTGGCAGTGGGTCTATTATTGATAATAATTTTTTCGTATAAGCTAGTTTATTATTAATCCAACCTGATCCAATCTAAATTTCCTTTTTTTTATTCAATCTGACCCAATCTGAATTTAGAAGTTTAAAAAATAAAAATTGAGATAAAAAATATTTTAATAGAAAATAAAAGTTAAAAAGCTCGAGTTGGGTGCTTATATATGTGTGTATGTAATTTGAGTCGAGTTGGATTCGGTTCTAATCAAGTCTGCATCCAAGACCCTTATACTTAACTCAACGAAGTTTTATTTAAATCAGGTCAAGTTGAGTTAATTTAAAATTTTCTAAGATATATGTGATCCAAACATATATTTTTCAGATCGAGTCCATTGATTGTTTGATTTAAATTGGCTAAAACTCTAATTGACCTAGTTTAAAACACGAGTTAGTCCAACTCAAATTTTATATATATTCAACGAAGTCAAAATATTTTAGCCTAAAATCTGGATGGTTCAGAGTTGTCTTCGCCAACTCATAACCCATTTAGATAGAAATTAATCCTCTCAAGTTGATTGTTCCCATTTGAAAACTTATTAAAGGTTTAAATTTAAACCTACTCCTAAATTTAATCTACTATCCAAAAGTTCACTCTAAATCTAGTTTGAGACTTGAAGGCATGGTTTGGAAAAAAATTCTTCTATGATTTGATTGCACTTTATTAAGGTTTATATATTTAATTGCAATCTTTGTATCACAAGCGGGGATAGCTCAGTTGGGAGAGCGTCAGACTGAAGATCTGAAGGTCGCGTGTTCGATCCACGCTCACCGCATGTTAAAGTTTTTTTATAGTTTTTTATTTATTTATAATCTATATTTTTTTCAAATGATGACTGTTTTTTATTTATTAATGATCTATATTTTTTTCAAATGATGACCAAACCCCAATATATTTTTTCTATGTTTTTTATTTATTTATGATCTATATTTTTTTCAAATGAGGACCAAACCCCAATATATTTTTTCCAACCAAACCCCACTTGGATACATTTTATTTATGATCTATTTTTTTCAAATCAAGACCAAACCCCAGTTGGATACATTTATTTATGATCTATTTTTTTTCAATTCAAGACCAAATCCCACTTGGATACATTTATTTATGATCTATTTTTTTCAAAATCAAAACCAAACCTCAGTTGGATACATTTATTATGATCTATTTTTTTTTTTAAAATCAAGATCAAACCCCAGTTGGATACATTTATTTATGATCTATTGTCTTCAAATCAAGACCAAACCCCAGTTGGATACATTTATTATGATCTATTTTTTTAATCAAGACCAAACCCCAGTTGGATACAAATATTTATGTGGATCCAATAATACAAATATTTATGTGGAAATAATCCATATTATATGTATTTTCCATGGAAATGACCTAATGTAATGTGGAAATTTCTTGTCTTTATGAAACCGTTCATTTTTTCTCATGAAAGTATGAAGTGTTAATTTAATATTACGTATTACCCAATTCATTCTTTTCCATTTTTTCTTTTTTAGTTGGTAGTTTATGTATTGCCAATTTGTAATGTGATTTTAAAGTTTGATGGTCAACTGTATATAATTCATGACTTCTCGTATGTCATAATTTTTATCGCATAAAATAAATTTAAATTAGTTTCTTAGGGTATTTTTTTTAAAAATTAATTTGACTAAGTTTACCCTTTCTGACAACTTGATTATCAAGTGTCTAAAATTTTACATTTTATACCTTTTTATATTTTTTAACCCTAAATTCACCGACTATCTGTCATGAAACAAAATCAAGCAACTCAACTACTAAAAATACAACACATAATTAAATCCAAAAATGAAAGCTGACCTTAGATTGAAGAGATAAATGGTTAGATGATGATGACTTAATCTAGTAGCTTATGTATGGGTAATAATTCTTAAGTTATTATCTTTTGTCTTTTTTTGAAATGATCTTAAATCATGAAAATGGATTATCTTTTAAAAAATGTGATCGGAGACACTTTTTTTCTTCTTCTTTTTATTATTGACGATATTAGCAAGTCCGACATCGCTAGTGGACCTTTGAATTATGAAATTTAAGTACATGGGTTTGTTCTCCCTATCAACCGATTTTTAAGAATGAGTTCTATTCTGTTTTATCATGAGAGCAGGAGTACCACAGGGATGGATTTGCATGGAGGGGGAGAGCTGAATGTCTCAAGTCTTGAAACTAAGAGGGAGTGTTAGCAAGTCCTACACCCCTAGTGAACCGTTGGGTTATGAGATTAATAAGCATATGAGTTTCCTCTCCTTATCAAATGATTTTTAAAAATGAATTCTACTCACGTGTTTTATCAAAAGGAATCGTTTTAAATTGTCAAACAATCAAGAATAATTTTATCTTTTATGATACTTTTGTTGACAGTATGCTCTCTATTCTGATAATGGCACTTTGTTGACAATATGCTCTCTATTTTGATCTTCATCCAAACTCCAGAGGACATTGGTGTATCTTGTAAGCAAAGAGCTGCCTCTTGACCAGCTGCAACTAAATGCTGAGATATCAAATCATCTTCTATGTGGCTCATATTTAAAGTAAAACCGTCACATTCACATTGCTGTCATCAAGGGCTTTTTTAAGTCGACGAAGAGTAATTTTATGGAAAGTGGTCTGAAGGAATTGAGCGTGAATCAAACTCAAGATCTCGCTTTATAAACAAGATACTTCTCAACATGTAATTATGTTGTTTGATTGTTTCTATGTGGGCCTGTTTGTTATTTTCTTCTATTCATGACTCGGAATGTGGGTCGGAATGTGGGCTATTATTGCCAGATCCCTTGTTTGTTGGGCCTGCCTAGTTCTTGGGCTGCCATCGAACTTCTTGTTCTACTGTACTTTTAGGATATTGATCCCTCTTTTTTAATGATACTTAGCATTAATCATTATAAAAATAAAAAAAAATTTGTAAGCCCATCACTAGATTTCTCTCAATTCCTTATTGGTTTAACTCAAATGAGCCTTCTGATCCCTATTTCCACATTTCTTTGCATTATTTCAACTGCATGTGTTTTTTTTAATTTACATTTATTATTTTTACCTTAATTCATTTTACCTCAGCTAATCACCTATAGTTATTTTCATCTATCTATGATTTTTTTAAATAATTTTAAATGTTTACCTCAGTTGAGATTGACAATTTTTTAACTATACATGAAAATTTCAGGTTAAGATTTATTGCTTTCCACCTTATCTCATTCTGTGTGGTTTGGATTGACATAAGAAAACTTAACCCTTAAAAGGATTGTTTATTATTTTCTAATTACGAAAAATAAAGAACATGAAAAATGGCGCTTTGCCAAAAGCACAAGAAATGTGACATTTTTCTCTTCCTTCACGTAATCAATTTTTCATAGTGGGGATAAAAAAATTTATTGAGGAAAAAAAATAATTTTCTTTTCACTTACCAAGACAATCCTTTTTCATTTTTTAATAGAAATAAATATTTTGATGCATACAATCAGAATGTTAGCTTGTCATAACCTAATACGAGACCAAATTTGATATCACGATAATATAAATAATTTTTTTACATAATTTTTTTTACAAAATTATTTTCCTCGAGAAAGTAGAAAAATGACCAAAACCAGCATCTCGAGCCTCTAGTGGGCCGATAAATACTGGCCAATAGTTTGGCCTATCAATTATTTTTAGTCTCATTTTTTTTGAAAAAGGTAGTTATTATTAAAAATTTAGATATTTTGACAAAAAATGTCAAATATATTAATTTTGGCTCATTTCCAATAAAATATAATATTCTCCAATATTTGCAAAATTACTTCCTTGAAATTTGATAAATATGAATTGTAATTTGAGATACAATTGATATTTGAGACTCCGACCACAATTTGTCTAAAATTTTTATTCCAATAATTTGAGATTAACTTTTATATTTGGATTCATAAATCATATGACTAGAAATGAAGTTAGCAATAAGAAATTTTACACTTTTTTAATATATTATAGATATTTTCTTGCTATTTTTAAATGATCTATTTTCTTCATTTTTCTTTAGAATAAATTACGTGACAGTTGGGAATTGAGTGAGGAAAAGTTGGGAGAGCAGCGTCCAAATAAAAATGTTAAGAATTTATATCCTGATCTCTTGCCACAGTAGCGGGGATAGCTCAGTTGGGAGAGCGTCAGACTGAAGATCTGAAGGTCGCGTGTTCGATCCACGCTCACCGCAATTTTTAAGCTTTTTATTTTTACAGGTTTTTAAGCTTTTTACTTTTAATATTTTTACAGGCTAATGGTTAAAATATTTAGGTTTTTTACTTTAATATTTTTACAGACTAATGGTTAAAATATTTAGGTTTGATATTTATGTGATTGAAATGGTGCCTCTGATGATATCATGCCATTTAAAAAAAAAATTAAAACATTTATGTGGAAATAATTTACATCTTTACATTTTTCTCTTTCCTTTCAATTTTTTTTCAAATAATTTCAGATTTATCGATATTTTCTGATATTTTAAATATCCACCAATATTTTACGCAACATGATGGGCCCAATACAATAGATATCGTATCGGCTTATATTTATATCAATGGTGGCAATTTCTTTTCGTTACGAAACACTTCACTTTTTTCATACAAAGAAAACGAAGCCATGTACAGAATGAAAGTCATGTTAATTTCCTATTTTATAAATAAATAAATAAATCTATCTTATTCAAGAAAAAGAAAAAGAAAATATTGAAAAGTTCTTACGTCTATTTTTCAACTTAGAAAGTCCCATGCAATTTAAGAATAGATTTTTCAAGTCAAGGCAGTCTGCCATGAACCTTCTCCAATTCAAGTGAGACACAATGCTACATTATTTACATAATTTATACATGAATTGACTTCAATAAGTTAATGAAATGTTAAATTTATGATCAACTTGACCACATTTCTAATTTCAAAGAAACATTAAAAAAATCAAATAAAAACATTTTTGATTGAATTAATTTAATTAATTTAAGCACAAAAGAGAAAAAAATAGAATAAATTTTGGAAGGTTGGTTGGAACTTTGAAAGGTTGCAAAATCATACTCAGTGCCTACAAGGAACTAAAAGGACATGACACCAACACTTTGATGAATGAAAAGTGAAGACAAATCAAATCTTCACCTAACTAATGAACTTTCCACATTCAACATGAGCCTCCCAATAGGAACAATTGTTAGGTCATGAGGTTCAAGAAGAATAAAATTTTACTATTATCTTTTTAAATACGATAATCAGAATTTTGGTGTAAATTATATTATTTTGCATACTTAGGCAATGGGGTCTATCAAAGAGTAGTCGTGATAGGTTCGTTAGAAATGTCTTTGTTTGAGTCCGAATTATCTCACATACTTAGACAATAGAGTCTATCAAAGAGTAGTTGTGATAGGTTCGTTATCTTGATTAGATCAATCTAGTTATTCTTTTAATATCATTCACTTTAACAATAAAAGAATAATTAAAAGTACTTAAAAAAATTGACTTGTTTTAGTCGTCGAGGGCAATGTCAGTCGATATAAATTTTTAATTTTTTTAAGAAAATTGTTTCTACCATTTTTAATAAAATATAGGATTATACATATTCACCATTCTCTTTAGTGCAATTTTTAATTTTTTGCACATCTTTGTCATGTTAACTATTATTTTAGTAATATTTATAATAATAATATTTTTTGAAATAGTGGGTTTTATTTGAAAAAATTTGCCCATGAGAAGCAAACTCATTTGTTCGCCGCGAGACCCACAAAGTTGGGGCTCTAATGAAATGGGAATAGATTCATGTAAAAGATTTGTTTAGGACAAGCGAGTTTATAAAAAGTCAAATTCATTTAAATTTGAAAAAGTCATGATTTTAAAGACTTTGACAAATAACAATTAAAATAAATTAAAATAAGGTAAATGAAATTCATCAAAAATGAAATGGACTTAGAATGTCATTTAAAAAAATAATTTAGAATGAGTTTAAGTTGAGTAGAAATGTAATTCACGAAAACTAGATGGGTATTTTTTTAGAGTGTCCATCTTAATACGGACATTATCTTTTAAGAGGTACGAGTTTTTCAGATTTCCCACTTTGCCCCTGTAGAAATCGGTTCACTTTCCAGTGAATCGATTTACTTATCCGGTGCACCGATAAGTGAACCGATTCACTTGGAAATAGAAAGAGTTAAGTTCGGTGCATCGATGAATGAACCAATTTCTATAGATTGATAAGGGGCAAAATGGGAAGTTCACTAAAACTCTTGCCTCCTAAAAAATAATGTCAGTATTAAGATGAGCACCCTTTTTTTAATGACTAAAGTATCAAAGTCTCTAGCACCCTATTAATTCTCGAAATATGTGTAAGCCTCTCATCTACATATACTGAATAACTCTACGGGAAATGGCCCTTTGAAGTAGAGTGAGAATCGAATTAAAACTCTTGCATGCCATCACTCTAACTCATTTGAATTAAAAAAAAAAAATGAACATATGAGGCTACAGAATTAATTTAGGCCCATTGGTAATAATTATTATTTGAAAAAATGGAAAATCTCAAAAATATCTTAATTGTGAAAATAGATTGTTGATAAGGAGATCTTTGACAAAATGATAAAGGAAAGTTCCTTGATGTTTGACACGTGTGGCTTAGAATATCTGAAAGACTTGTAATATGCCGGTCAACCTATACTAAAGTAAGACTCACGTTTAAATTTTAAAGTATAGACGCATGCCTAGCATAGGATGCGCTCACTAATTGGCATTGACTCGTTCTTACAGTATTAATATATTTTCATTATTTAATTATATAAAAATATAACATGTAAAATATATTCAAATTATATTTATATTACATAATATTTTGTGTATCGAATCTAAGCTAACATTGACTCAAACTTAGACCTTGACTTGAATAGGAATCTAAGTTTCTTTTTTTTTTTTTTTAAATATTTGCTTTAGTAACTAGATCTAAAAATAAATTACAAATGCATCCAAGATAAAAAAAATTGTCTTCAATATAGTTTAGAAATTCTTAAAATTTAAAATGAAACAATATAGGTCAACTTAATTTAATTAAGTTTTAGATTAAGGGCTCGACCCGTATGACATGATTCGAGAAATCAATGATTTTGGGTTATGTTTTTTTTATATCTCGGGATCAGTTTAGGACTGGAAAAAAATAACCTAGCATTAAATTTGGATCGGCTCGAGTTGAGAAATTTAAAAGCAATTTCATCTATCTCAGCTCGACTCGATCCGAGCGCACCAAGTTATAAAACAATACTCAGATTGAATCTGGTCAAAAATTTGGATCTCGCCAGATTGAGTAACTTGAGTCAACAGTTCGGATCGTATCAGATTAAGTTTAATAATTTTTGACATGAATTAGATTGAATTTATTAAAATCTGACCCGATCCGATCTGAGTTTGAATCCTATTTTAAATATATTAATAAATTAGAAGACCATAATTAAGAGGAACAGAACCATTCAATAGGTGTCATTTTCTGTGTCTTGCAACACCTAACGTCACATTAATATTTTTGTACGTCGCATTTTATGAACCTCCTTGAATTCACCTGTCACCAAATAATAAATTAAAAAATGAAATGGAATAGGATTAGAGTATTATTTCTAATATATATTGTTAGGAGAAATCATATTATATATAACTAAATGAAATGATAAAGGGTTTATTGGAAAAAAATCTATGTTTAAATATGTGATTGATAAAATATTTTCTTAATCAAATCAATCAAGTAAAAAAAATGAATTACAAAGTTTAAAATTAAGAATAATTTAAATTGGTTAAATTTTGAAGAGTTTAAAAATATTGATTAATTGGTCTAATCAAATAGAATTTTGTGAGAGACTTTCCCCTTGTCGATAGATCTCCATCTAGGTATAGTGCGGGTGATCGCTTCACATAACATGGCGTTTAAATTAGTGGAGTGAGTGATTATATGATTTATAATAAGATTAAATGAAAATAGTAAGAAGTTTTAATTTTAAGATTATTTTTATCTTATTTTTTTAAAATAAATTTTTGGATAAAAATATATTAATACTTTACAAAAGTAAGTGTTTTTTTACCTAAAAGATTATTTGTAAAAAGCTACTTTTGTAAAAGGAAACGTTGGTCTTCTGTAATACCCCAGCCCAATTTAGGAATTAATTATGATTAATCATGATTAATTAAATAATTTTTATCCGTTAATTATGAAATATTTTCCTCTAATCGTAAAGAGTATCAAATAAGTTTTTCAACGAATCTAAGTTTGACTTGATCCGAATCCGGTAACTCTTTTAATTAAGTTTAAAAGATATATAGGTGAGTTACGAATATAATAATAATATTATTTTAGGCTTAAACCTTAGCCGCTGTATAAACTCAGTCATTTGACTTAGTTTGAACTTCAAATTTTATATTATGTATTATTTTTAAATTTCGGACCTAATGACATGCCAATCTCGCTATAATTTCGCTAATTTATTTTACCCCTAAGTTTTAAAGTGGTAAAACCCCAATTTGACAGGGTAGAGGAAGTCCTAAAAATATATAGAGAGAGTCAGTACTCAATCTGTATTATAACTAAGTTGTTTATTTCTTTACACTCTAAAATAATTAGTTTTCGATATTTATTTTAAGCCATGAAATATGGGCCGTTGAATATTCTTTCATTTAAAAAATGTGGTTTTCGACTTCAAAACACTTTGAAACTTTAGGATGTTTTATCAGACAAATTTACTCTATCAAACTATAAGGTTGGATACTTTTAAAAAGAATCTTGAAGATTAGAAGATTTTGTTAAAACGGTGATTTTTAGCAAAAACACTAAGTTTTTGAGATAGATTTCACTCCAAATTTTAATACCATATTCAGTTTTTAATACCTGACCTACTGAACTAATTGTATCAATTTAGTGAGACCCTGAAATACCCCGATAAAAGAAAGGACATAGATGTAAATAGTAAAAAGAATAAACTAATATTATATTATAAAATAATATCAGAAACATGTGAAAGATGAGTTTAAAGCTACGGATGTAGCTTATAGCTGTGTTGGAAGATTATAACACCGCCAATTGCCTATGCGGTTGGTGGTAGTTGGAATAGTAATTATAAAATATATAACAATAAATGCAGAGTTATTAAAAAACTTATAAACCTACGAATAGCTTAGGCAACCTGTATGATTAAAAAAAATGCATACGGTTGCCTATAAATAGGTGTAATCGGCGAGGAAACCAGAAAGTAAAGAAAAAAAAAAAAAAAAACTCTTCTGCCGTTTTGCTCCCTCTCCCTCTTTCAAAAACAGCAAGCCCTCTCTCTCCTATTTTCTTTTCTTTCTTCTTCTTTCTCCTGCTTTGGCCATACCAGCAGCAGCCGAACGTTCGGGTTTCCCGTATTCTTTTAAAGGTTTTCAAATTTAGTCAATCTTATACAGAATTTTGCACCCAAGGTATCGAAATAATTCTTTTTCTTTTATTTTTATTAACTCCATAGCAAATTAAGAGTAAAATAGCTTAGTATTGGGGTTCAAACAATGAGATTTTTTTAAATGGAGGAAAAATAGATTTTCTCTTAAAATTTAAATTTTACCCTCAAGATTCGTATTATTTTACGTTCAAAATATAATTTTTGACCCTAAGTAAAATCGGGGAAAAGATTAACCCCAGCTGACTATTGTGTGTTTATTTTTCCGCCTTGTGTGTTTAAATTCCTGTACTGTACCCTCTGGGCCATATTCTCAATACGTCCTTCTTCTAGAAGACAATACGAGGATAGGGCACTGAGTACTTTTATTTACTTTACTGTCTCTGTACCCTCTGGGCCTCTCACAATACGTCTCCATGGTCCTTTCTCCAGAAGACAAGAGAAGGCACTGAGTACTTTTATTTACTTTACTGTCTCTGTACCCTCTGGGCCTCTCACAATACGTCTCCATGGTCCTTTCTCCAGAAGACAAGAGAAGGCACTGAGTACTTTATATTTTTCATTTTATTGTAATGTTTTGGATGGCTGACAACTAACTTTCTGACATAATTTAAAGGAATAGAAAGAGC
This sequence comes from Chimonanthus salicifolius, assembly GCA_013350335.1. NCBI lineage: Eukaryota > Viridiplantae > Streptophyta > Magnoliopsida > Laurales > Calycanthaceae > Chimonanthus > Chimonanthus salicifolius. The sequence goes on along the minus strand of CM023538.1, from coordinate 64,608,767 downwards.
CTAAGGTGACTCATTACACATATCATGTTTTCTGGAAAAAAATAGCACGGGGTTTGGGAAATTATCATGCGTATATACTGACAAATAGAAAATTTATACCTTTTACTCTATCTTACAGATTTTCTGTGAAAAACTCAACCGGAGAAGGTGAGGAGACTCGAACCAACACTTGTATTGTGTTATATGTTAAACCCACTAACACCAGACTGAAATGGGACCCATGGTCAATTAAAGATGGAAAAGGCTATATAGGTCCAGAATACGAGACCTGACACTGCCTACATGTAAGGGATGTAGATGTTCTAACTGTTTAGAACGTAGGCGTTAAAATGGTGTCGGGGAGTCGAGGACTTGTAGTCTTTAACGCAGTATGGACCCATGGAGTGTCTGGGAATTGTCGGGTAAAAAAAACTGGGTGAAGGTATTCGTGTTATTAAATCCAGTTTTATATGTTGTGTGATATTGATTATTCTATTGATCTCTTATATTGGTATTTGATACACCAAACGGTAAGGCTGAAATATGGTGGTTCTCTCAGAATAAGTCCCTGTATAAGAAGGGCATTGGAAATCATGCATTATCATGCATTTGACATTTGCATGTGATAATTATGATCATAAGTTAAATCTATGGAAGATAATAACTTTGTAAAGATGAATATTAGCCACTGGGTTATAATTGCTGAAATTAGCCGAACACCGTTTGCGAACCGATGGGTTGGACGTGTTAGTAGGTTATGGTCGATCGCCATCAACCGTTGGTGTTGGATGGGCTAGTAAACCGGGTCATGGAGACCTTGTGATGTTAGACCGAACGCCGTTTGCGAACCGTTGGGTTGGACGTGTTAGTAGGCTGTGGTCGACCGCCATCAACCGTTGGTGTTGAATGGGCTAGTAGACCGGGTAGCGGAGACCTTATGTACTTGCAAGTTGCTAAATGGGGGCTGACCTTGGTAAAAATTGATAAAACACCTTAGAAAGCGATCCTAGGGTGAAAATGGGTTAAGTGGATTAACTGCATTACATTCATGAGACATGCATTCTTTATTGTTTCATATAGTATGTTGGATGTTATGATGAAAATGAGTTAAGTGGATTAACTGCGTTTCATTTATGGAACATGCATTGTTATTTATTCCATGAATATTGTATGTTGGATTTTATGGTGAGCTTTCCTCACTGGGCTAGTAGCTCACGTCCCTTACAATGCAGGATATGGGCTGGAGGAACCAATGGTGCCTCTTTAGGAGTCGGAACTTGGGAATTGTCTGTGGTTTTCCGCACATGGAAACCAAGCGTACCTTTGGCTATTTTGTGTGTTTTTATTATAAATATGTCTTATGTAGCATAAGAAACTCATGTCTGTAAGTTTTAATGTTGTATACATTATATCCACTATGTTTTCGTGCGTAACGCTGATGAGATAAATGAAAATATTCGTTGTGTGATATGGGTTTCTATATGGGGACATATGGTATATGTTTGAGTTCATGTGTGAAAAGCACGTGTGACATTTTCTAGGATCGGGTTTTGGTAAACTTGAAGATCCAACCCAGTTATGACGTTGGGTGATTAGAGTTTATTGTTTTAAAAAAAAAAATTAGTCGCGTTCCGGGCCCACATCTGGGTTCGGGGCGTGACAAGGTGGTATCAGAGCATGGTTCAAATATCGGACTGTGTGTATGGGAATTAGTAGAATGATTGTTTGAGTTTAGGTTCATCCCCTTAGTTTTTAAAGTTGGGTAGATGGAACCTTGAGTTAGAATGAGATCAAATCCCCTTTATTTTGATAAGTGGTGTGATTTTAGTATCAAAGTTGATACTTTAAACCCAATATTTGGATGTGACGATATCTTGTAGATTGGAATTAAAAGGTGTTGGAGTACTGAGAGGCTCTAACATCGATTAGACTTGGAAGAGAACCTATGAAGAGGATCAATACAAAATGATATAATTATGTATATGTGTACTATTGTGTGATTAATGTATAAATTTGTTTGAACTTGGATGCAGGGGATTATAGAAGCCCCAAATGATATGTAATATGTGTGATTTATTTTGCGTGACTTAGTAAATTCTTGCGTAAATAAGTTTATGTTAATCACTTGTGTGATTAATATAAAATATCAAGATCATAAGGAGATTCTTGAAATTAGGGAGAGGATGTTGTTCCACCCCTCAGGGAATTAAAATAAACTCTTAGACGTTGTTTACATTATTCTGGAGGCTTTCCAAGGAATCGTCGATGATTTGCGATGACCTCGGGCTAGAATCCCAGAGGGAAGAGCTATTGCGGCTCTGAAAGATTTTAAGCAGTCGAACCCCCAAACTTTCTCAGGAAATTGAGAGTTCTTAAGAGTTGAAAATATTCTATAAAGTCTTGTTTGCTCTCAGAAATCAGAGACCTCAGCAATGGGTTTCGAGACCTCGAATAGTTAATCGTCTTAAAGCTAAATTTTTTTTTACCGTTGGATGAGCAGTACTACCGAAATGTTAAACCTATGTTTTGAAAACTCGAGAATGGCTTTCGAGATCTTGGATAACTAGCCGTTTGAATATTCTCTATAAATACCCATCTTGTTTTGAGAAGTTAAAGAACCGAAAATTCAAATTTCATTCCATGCGAAATTCATAGTACATCAAGAAATATCAGAAATACATAGATTTTGCTAAGGAAAGAAAGAAAAAAAAAAAAAAAAAAAACTTGAAATTAAGAAGCCTTCAAGTGATCATCGCCATTGTCGTTCTTGGATGATGATTCGCCGGGAATCGATGTCCGATCGGCTAGCACCAAACCGAGAAAGTAAAGGATGGACCATCCGAAAACCAAGAGGCAAAGGGGGGCGGTGAGGATGAGGACAATGCCTTCTTCCGCCAAGGGACCGTGATGATGAAGAGTGATTACAGTGAAGATGAAGAAGATTGCAGAAAAAATGAGGGAGAAGGCAAAGATGATGGATTGAAAGACGGAATTTGCCATGGAGGAATTGATCGACGGTTTTGGGAATTAGGGTTTCGGCGAGAGAGGGTTTGGGTGAAGGTGAAAAGGGGAAGGAGAAAGGGTATAAGAGAAGGAAAAAAAAAAAAAAAGAGAGAAGTAGAGAGAGAGAAATACGGCGACGGCTTGTGGGACCCAATGCCAGAAGTATTATTTGAAAATACATTTTTCTTCTCCGAAACACATATGTGAAGTGATGCATAGACATTATAGATCATGTGGATAGTCTTGGAAAATGAATTAATTATTTGTGAAAAATGATTTTGAAAAAAAAAAAAATGCCCATCAGTTTGGGTAACGATGAGTGTTCTACAAGATAAGCAGCGACGTGAAGGCCAAATACGACAGGTCATAATAAGTTATCTGTGTACGACACTGTGCCGACATCAGTGATTTGCACAAATTTCTATATAAAAAAAAATTTTTGACGTCATTTTTAGTAAAAATCGGGTGATTACCCTATATATTGTTTTAAATTAATGATAAGCTATTAGGAAACTTAGATGATTGTGAAGTTTGGAAGTGTCTAACCAGAATATGGGCTGGTATAGTAAGATGGCTAATCTTGGTTAAGAAGACTTGAGGTTTGTAGATATTAGTCAGACAGCTATTAACTGCCTCCACACTAAGACATTAGGTGCTACTTACCTCTACAAGTTAGTATTGGTAAAATTAAAAGGAGTATTACAACTCTGGAATGATTCTTGTCCAAACTAGTGTATACGTCGAAGGAAACTTAACTTAGAATGTATTGACATAATTTTGTCAAATTAAATTGGATTATTAAAAGTGAGATGTGGGTTTTTATTTGTTAAATGAGAGATAAAGACATCTTAAGGGATGAACAACTGGAGTAGATAACTGTAAAAACCAAGTTAAATTTATTTTGCCAATGTTGAGCTAATAGAGGTTGAACAAATTAAACCTGATAAATCGCTCTGAATGTTGATTGGTCATGAAATGTCTATTAAATTGGTAAGTATAACAAACTTATTTCTTAACCTATGATTCCGACTACAATGTGAACTTACATAGTCAAGTGGTTGGTGTGGATTAGAAAAAAAAAATATGAGAAATACCTTGCTCGATGTTTGATTTATCTTTAAATAATAGTGATTCCTACTAAGGTATTTATCTCCATGAAGGTGATATATTACTGTTGCATGTTAATAAGTTGTTGGATGTGTACAGTACTGCTAGTATGACTGGAATGTCATATTATGACTTGAACATGGCTAATGATCCCTACCAGTTCTGAAATTTGGGCATGAATATGGTGTACTTTATGAACTTAATCGGACACGACAAATCGGTAAGATTTATTCACATGAGAATATTCTATAATATTATGCATGAATGTATGCATAAACCAAAGTAGGATATGCGAGTACGGTAATCAGATATACGATATATTAGACGAAGAATGTACAAACACCTAGATGATTACCATATGTAGAAATCGAATCTTTCAATGGGTAAGAGATTTAAAGATTAAGCAGAGGCGTAGGCAATCTGCAAAGATTGATAAGTAGAATTTTGAAAGTAAGAAAAAAAAAAAAAAAAAAAAATTGTCTTCACGCCCATGGTGAAAACTTTCCCCGATTAATGCACTTTGAAGATGTGTGTATGGCCGCACATTTCAAAAACGTAATTAGTTGAAGAGAATGATCAAACCAGAATTGAGCTAAGAAACTGACTAAATAGAGAAACTTGGAAATTGTTTGTAATAGGATCAAAATACATGCGTGCGACATTTTACTGCAATTGATATTGTCTAACAGACTATCGGTGAAATTAGTCAGTTTAGATGATAAGTTCAATTAAGAACAAACTCATGTTTGTCCTTAAAGTGAAAGAGAGGGAAACAGAGTAAGCTACTCCTAAATTTCAACTGTGGTAAGGTAAGCAAATGCCATGTTTATGATATAAATTGATAAGATCTCAGTATTATGTTCTGATTTAATTAAATGATTGTGGAAAGTAAAAAAAAAAAAAATTGTGTAAACTCAAGTATTGCTAAAAGTGGATTTCAGGTAATATGTTTTTGAGTACTTGAGCACATGTTGCACGCTGGTGTCTCAAGCATGCAGGGATATTGATATCCTAAAAGGTTTGATTATTGAGAAAATACATGTGAAAATTCAGGATTTTTAAATCTAGTACGTTGCGGAAAAGGTCATACAGGTGATCTCGATATGATGGCAGCATGGTGGGATGTAGAATACCCCACGAGAAATAGAATCAGAAAATTAAAAGTTGTATCATGATTTTCCGGCAATTAAAGGTACGCAATTTCTTTTGAAATTTCGGGACGAAATTTTTTTAAGGAGGGTGGGATGTAATACCCCAGCCCAATTTAGGAATTAATTATGATTAATCATGATTAATTAAATAATTTTTATCCGTTAATTATGAAATATTTTCCTCTAATCGTAAAGAGTATCAAATAAGTTTTTCAACGAATCTAAGTTTGACTTGATCCGAATCCGGTAACTCTTTTAATTAAGTTTAAAAGATATATAGGTGAGTTACGAATATAATAATAATATTATTTTAGGCTTAAACCTTAGCCGCTGTATAAACTCAGTCATTTGACTTAGTTTGAACTTCAAATTTTATATTATGTATTATTTTTAAATTCCGGACCTAATGACATGCCAATCTCGCTATAATTTCGCTAATTTATTTTACCCCTAAGTTTTAAAGTGGTAAAACCCCAATTTGACAGGGTAGAGGAAGTCCTAAAAATATATAGAGAGAGTCAGTACTCAATCTGTATTATAACTAAGTTGTTTATTTCTTTACACTCTAAAATAATTAGTTTTCGATATTTATTTTAAGCCATGAAATATGGGCCGTTGAATATTCTTTCATTTAAAAAATGTGGTTTTCGACTTCAAAACACTTTGAAACTTTAGGATGTTTTTATCAGACAAATTTACTCTATCAAACTATAAGGTTGGATACTTTTAAAAAGAATCTTGAAGATTAGAAGATTTTGTTAAAACGGTGATTTTTAGCAAAAACACTAAGTTTTTGAGATAGATTTCACTCCAAATTTTAATACCATATTCAGTTTTAATACCTGACCTACTGAACTAATTGTATCAATTTAGTGAGACCCTGAAATACCCCGATAAAAGAAAGGACATAGATGTAAATAGTAAAAAGAATAAACTAATATTATATTATAAAATAATATCAGAAACATGTGAAAGATGAGTTTAAAGCTACGGATGTAGCTTATAGCTGTGTTGGAAGATTATAACACCGCCAATTGCCTATGCAGTTGGTGGTAGTTGGAATAGTAATTATAAAATATATAACAATAAATGCAGAGTTATTAAAAAACTTATAAACCTACGAATAGCTTAGGCAACCTGTATGATTAAAAAAAATGCATACGGTTGCCTATAAATAGGTGTAATCGGCGAGGAAACCAGAAAGTAAAGAAAAAAAAAAACTCTTCTGCCGTTTTGCTCCCTCTCCCTCTTTCAAAAACAGCAAGCCCTCTCTCTCCTATTTTCTTTTCTTTCTTCTTCTTTCTCCTGCTTTGGCCATACCAGCAGCAGCCGAACGTTCGGGTTTCCCGTATTCTTTTAAAGGTTTTCAAATTTAGTCAATCTTATACAGAATTTTGCACCCAAGGTATCGAAATAATTCTTTTTCTTTATTTTTATTAACTCCATAGCAAATTAAGAGTAAAATAGCTTAGTATTGGGGTTCAAACAATGAGATTTTTTAAATGGAGGAAAAATAGATTTCCTCTTAAAATTTAAATTTTACCCTCAAGATTCGTATTATTTTACGTTCAAAATATAATTTTTGACCCTAAGTAAAATCGGGGAAAAGATTAACCCCAGCTGACTATTGTGTGTTTATTTTTCCGCCTTGTGTGTTTAAATTCCTGTACTGTACCCTCTGGGCCATATTCTCAATACGTCCTTCTTCTAGAAGACAATACGAGGATAGGGCACTGAGTACTTTTATTTACTTTACTGTCTCTGTACCCTCTGGGCCTCTCACAATACGTCTCCATGGTCCTTTCTCCAGAAGACAAGAGAAGGCACTGAGTACTTTTATTTACTTTACTGTCTCTGTACCCTCTGGGCCTCTCACAATACGTCTCCATGGTCCTTTCTCCAGAAGACAAGAGAAGGCACTGAGTACTTTATATTTTTCATTTTATTGTAATGTTTTGGATGGCTGACAACTAACTTTCTGACATAATTTAAAGGAATAGAAAGAGCCTAAGGTGACTCATTACACATATCATGTTTTCTGGAAAAAAAAATAGCACGGGGTTTGGAAATTATCATGCGTATATACTGACAAATAGAAAATTTATACCTTTTACTCTATCTTACAGATTTTCTGTGAAAAACTCAACCGGAGAAGGTGAGGAGACTCGAACCAACACTTGTATTGTGTTATATGTTAAACCCACTAACACCAGACTGAAATGGGACCCATGGTCAATTAAAGATGGAAAAGGCTATATAGGTCCAGAATACGAGACCTGACACTGCCTACATGTAAGGGATGTAGATGTTCTAACTGTTTAGAACGTAGGCGTTAAAATGGTGTCGGGGAGTCGAGGACTTGTAGTCTCTAACGCAGTATGGACCCATGGAGTGTCTGGGAATTGTCGGGTAAAAAAAACTGGGTGAAGGTATTCGTGTTATTAAATCCAGTTTTATATGTTGTGTGATATTGATTATTCTATTGATCTCTTATATTGGTATTTGATACACCAAACGGTAAGGCTGAAATATGGTGGTTCTCTCAGAATAAGTCCCTGTGTAAGAAGGGCATTGGAAATCATGCATTATCATGCATTTGACATTTGCATGTGATAATTATGATCATAAGTTAAATCTATGGAAGATAATAACTTTGTAAAGATGAATATTAGCCACTGGGTTATAATTGCTGAAATTAGCCGAACACCGTTTGCGAACCGATGGGTTGGACGTGTTAGTAGGTTATGGTCGATCGCCATCAACCGTTGGTGTTGGATGGGCTAGTAAACCGGGTCATGGAGACCTTGTGATGTTAGACCGAACGCCGTTTGCGAACCGTTGGGTTGGACGTGTTAGTAGGCTGTGGTCGACCGCCATCAACCGTTGGTGTTGAATGGGCTAGTAGACCGGGTAGCGGAGACCTTATGTACTTGCAAGTTGCTAAATGGGGGCTGACCTTGGTAAAAATTGATAAAACACCTTAGAAAGCGATCCTAGGGTGAAAATGGGTTAAGTGGATTAACTGCATTACATTCATGAGACATGCATTCTTTATTGTTTCATATAGTATGTTGGATGTTATGATGAAAATGAGTTAAGTGGATTAACTGCGTTTCATTTATGGAACATGCATTGTTATTTATTCCATGAATATTGTATGTTGGATTTTATGGTGAGCTTTCCTCACTGGGCTAGTAGCTCACGTCCCTTACAATGCAGGATATGGGCTGGAGGAACCAATGGTGCCTCTTTAGGAGTCGGAACTTGGGAATTGTCTGTGGTTTTCCGCACATGGAAACCAAGCGTACCTTTGGCTATTTTGTGTGTTTTTATTATAAATATGTCTTATGTAGCATAAGAAACTCATGTCTGTAAGTTTTAATGTCGTATACATTATATCCACTATGTTTTCGTGCGTAACGCTGATGAGATAAATGAAAATATTCGTTGTGTGATATGGGTTTCTATATGGGGACATATGGTATATGTTTGAGTTCATGTGTGAAAAGCACGTGTGACATTTTCTAGGATCGGGTTTTGGTAAACTTGAAGATCCAACCCAGTTATGACGTTGGGTGATTAGAGTTTATTGTTTAAAAAAAAAAAAATTAGTCGCGTTCCGGGCCCACATCTGGGTTCGGGGCGTGACAAGGTGGTATCAGAGCATGGTTCAAATATCGGACTGTGTGTATGGGAATTAGTAGAATGATTGTTTGAGTTTAGGTTCATCCCCTTAGTTTTTAAAGTTGGGTAGATGGAACCTTGAGTTAGAATGAGATCAAATCCCCTTTATTTTGATAAGTGGTGTGATTTTAGTATCAAAGTTGATACTTTAAACCCAATATTTGGATGTGACGATATCTTGTAGATTGGAATTAAAAGGTGTTGGAGTACTGAGAGGCTCTAACATCGATTAGACTTGGAAGAGAACCTATGAAGAGGATCAATACAAAATGATATAATTATGTATATGTGTACTATTGTGTGATTAATGTATAAATTTGTTTGAACTTGGATGCAGGGGATTATAGAAGCCCCAAATGATATGTAATATGTGTGATTTATTTTGCGTGACTTAGTAAATTCTTGCGTAAATAAGTTTATGTTAATCACTTGTGTGATTAATATAAAATATCAAGATCATAAGGAGATTCTTGAAATTAGGGAGAGGATGTTGTTCCACCCCTCAGGGAATTAAAATAAACTCTTAGACGTTGTTTACATTATTCTGGAGGCTTTCCAAGGAATCGTCGATGATTTGCGATGACCTCGGGCTAGAATCCCAGAGGGAAGAGCTATTGCGGCTCTGAAAGATTTTAAGCAGTCGAACCCCCAAACTTTCTCAGGAAATTGAGAGTTCTTAAGAGTTGAAAATATTCTATAAAGTCTTGTTTGCTCTCAGAAATCAGAGACCTCAGCAATGGGTTTCGAGACCTCGAATAGTTAATCGTCTTAAAGCTAAATTTTTTTTTACCGTTGGATGAGCAGTACTACCGAAATGTTAAACCTATGTTTTGAAAACTCGAGAATGGCTTTCGAGATCTTGGATAACTAGCCGTTTGAATATTCTCTATAAATACCCATCTTGTTTTGAGAAGTTAAAGAACCGAAAATTCAAATTTCATTCCATGCGAAATTCATAGTACATCAAGAAATATCAGAAATACATAGATTTTGCTAAGGAAAGAAAGAAAAAAAAAAAAAAAAAAACTTGAAATTAAGAAGCCTTCAAGTGATCATCGCCATTGTCGTTCTTGGATGATGATTCGCCGGGAATCGATGTCCGATCGGCTAGCACCAAACCGAGAAAGTAAAGGATGGACCATCCGAAAACCAAGAGGCAAAGGGGGGCGGTGAGGATGAGGACAATGCCTTCTTCCGCCAAGGGACCGTGATGATGAAGAGTGATTACAGTGAAGATGAAGAAGATTGCAGAAAAAATGAGGGAGAAGGCAAAGATGATGGATTGAAAGACGGAATTTGCCATGGAGGAATTGATCGACGGTTTTGGGAATTAGGGTTTCGGCGAGAGAGGGTTTGGGTGAAGGTGAAAAGGGGAAGGAGAAAGGGTATAAGAGAAGGAAAAAAAAAAAAAAAAAGAGAGAAGTAGAGAGAGAGAAATACGGCGACGGCTTGTGGGACCCAATGCCAGAAGTATTATTTGAAAATACATTTTTCTTCTCCGAAACACATATGTGAAGTGATGCATAGACATTATAGATCATGTGGATAGTCTTGGAAAATGAATTAATTATTTGTGAAAAATGATTTTGAAAAAAAAAAAAAATGCCCATCAGTTTGGGTAACGATGAGTGTTCTACAAGATAAGCAGCGACGTGAAGGCCAAATACGACAGGTCATAATAAGTTATCTGTGTACGACACTGTGCCGACATCAGTGATTTGCACAAATTTCTATATAAAAAAAAATTTTGACGTCATTTTTAGTAAAAATCGGGTGATTACCCTATATATTGTTTTAAATTAATGATAAGCTATTAGGAAACTTAGATGATTGTGAAGTTTGGAAGTGTCTAACCAGAATATGGGCTGGTATAGTAAGATGGCTAATCTTGGTTAAGAAGACTTGAGGTTTGTAGATATTAGTCAGACAGCTATTAACTGCCTCCACACTAAGACATTAGGTGCTACTTACCTCTACAAGTTAGTATTGGTAAAATTAAAAGGAGTATTACAACTCTGGAATGATTCTTGTCCAAACTAGTGTATACGTCGAAGGAAACTTAACTTAGAATGTATTGACATAATTTTGTCAAATTAAATTGGATTATTAAAAGTGAGATGTGGGTTTTTATTTGTTAAATGAGAGATAAAGACATCTTAAGGGATGAACAACTGGAGTAGATAACTGTAAAAACCAAGTTAAATTTATTTTGCCAATGTTGAGCTAATAGAGGTTGAACAAATTAAACCTGATAAATCGCTCTGAATGTTGATTGGTCATGAAATGTCTATTAAATTGGTAAGTATAACAAACTTATTTCTTAACCTATGATTCCGACTACAATGTGAACTTACATAGTCAAGTGGTTGGTGTGGATTAGAAAAAAAAAATATGAGAAATACCTTGCTCGATGTTTGATTTATCTTTAAATAATAGTGATTCCTACTAAGGTATTTATCTCCATGAAGGTGATATATTACTGTTGCATGTTAATAAGTTGTTGGATGTGTACAGTACTGCTAGTATGACTGGAATGTCATATTATGACTTGAACATGGCTAATGATCCCTACCAGTTCTGAAATTTGGGCATGAATATGGTGTACTTTATGAACTTAATCGGACACGACAAATCGGTAAGATTTATTCACATGAGAATATTCTATAATATTATGCATGAATGTATGCATAAACCAAAGTAGGATATGCGAGTACGGTAATCAGATATACGATATATTAGACGAAGAATGTACAAACAGCCTAGATGATTACCATATGTAGAAATCGAATCTTTCAATGGGTAAGAGATTTAAAGATTAAGCAGAGGCGTAGGCAATCTGCAAAGATTGATAAGTAGAATTTTGAAAGTAAGAAAAAAAAAAAAAAAAAAAAATTGTCTTCACGCCCATGGTGAAAACTTTCCCCGATTAATGCACTTTGAAGATGTGTGTATGGCCGCACATTTCAAAAACGTAATTAGTTGAAGAGAATGATCAAACCAGAATTGAGCTAAGAAACTGACTAAATAGAGAAACTTGGAAATTGTTTGTAATAGGATCAAAATACATGCGTGCGACATTTTACTGCAATTGATATTGTCTAACAGACTATCGGTGAAATTAGTCAGTTTAGATGATAAGTTCAATTAAGAACAAACTCATGTTTGTCCTTAAAGTGAAAGAGAGGGAAACAGAGTAAGCTACTCCTAAATTTCAACTGTGGTAAGGTAAGCAAATGCCATGTTTATGATATAAATTGATAAGATCTCAGTATTATGTTCTGATTTAATTAAATGATTGTGGAAAGTAAAAAAAAAAAAAATTGTGTAAACTCAAGTATTGCTAAAAGTGGATTTCAGGTAATATGTTTTTGAGTACTTGAGCACATGTTGCACGCTGGTGTCTCAAGCATGCAGGGATATTGATATCCTAAAAGGTTTGATTATTGAGAAAATACATGTGAAAATTCAGGATTTTTAAATCTAGTACGTTGCGGAAAAGGTCATACAGGTGATCTCGATATGATGGCAGCATGGTGGGATGTAGAATACCCCACGAGAAATAGAATCAGAAAATTAAAAGTTGTATCATGATTTTCCGGCAATTAAAGGTACGCAATTTCTTTTGAAATTTCGGGACGAAATTTTTTTAAGGAGGGTGGGATGTAATACCCCAGCCCAATTTAGGAATTAATTATGATTAATCATGATTAATTAAATAATTTTTATCCGTTAATTATGAAATATTTTCCTCTAATCGTAAAGAGTATCAAATAAGTTTTTCAACGAATCTAAGTTTGACTTGATCCGAATCCGGTAACTCTTTTAATTAAGTTTAAAAGATATATAGGTGAGTTACGAATATAATAATAATATTATTTTAGGCTTAAACCTTAGCCGCTGTATAAACTCAGTCATTTGACTTAGTTTGAACTTCAAATTTTATATTATGTATTATTTTTAAATTCCGGACCTAATGACATGCCAATCTCGCTATAATTTCGCTAATTTATTTTACCCCTAAGTTTTAAAGTGGTAAAACCCCAATTTGACAGGGTAGAGGAAGTCCTAAAAATATATAGAGAGAGTCAGTACTCAATCTGTATTATAACTAAGTTGTTTATTTCTTTACACTCTAAAATAATTAGTTTTCGATATTTATTTTAAGCCATGAAATATGGGCCGTTGAATATTCTTTCATTTAAAAAATGTGGTTTTCGACTTCAAAACACTTTGAAACTTTAGGATGTTTTTATCAGACAAATTTACTCTATCAAACTATAAGGTTGGATACTTTTAAAAAGAATCTTGAAGATTAGAAGATTTTGTTAAAACGGTGATTTTTAGCAAAAACACTAAGTTTTTGAGATAGATTTCACTCCAAATTTTAATACCATATTCAGTTTTTAATACCTGACCTACTGAACTAATTGTATCAATTTAGTGAGACCCTGAAATACCCCGATAAAAGAAAGGACATAGATGTAAATAGTAAAAAGAATAAACTAATATTATATTATAAAATAATATCAGAAACATGTGAAAGATGAGTTTAAAGCTACGGATGTAGCTTATAGCTGTGTTGGAAGATTATAACACCGCCAATTGCCTATGCAGTTGGTGGTAGTTGGAATAGTAATTATAAAATATATAACAATAAATGCAGAGTTATTAAAAAACTTATAAACCTACGAATAGCTTAGGCAACCTGTATGATTAAAAAAATGCATACGGTTGCCTATAAATAGGTGTAATCGGCGAGGAAACCAGAAAGTAAAGAAAAAAAAAAAACTCTTCTGCCGTTTTGCTCCCTCTCCCTCTTTCAAAAACAGCAAGCCCTCTCTCTCCTATTTTCTTTTCTTTCTTCTTCTTTCTCCTGCTTTGGCCATACCAGCAGCAGCCGAACGTTCGGGTTTCCCGTATTCTTTTAAAGGTTTTCAAATTTAGTCAATCTTATACAGAATTTTGCACCCAAGGTATCGAAATAATTCTTTTTCTTTTATTTTTATTAACTCCATAGCAAATTAAGAGTAAAATAGCTTAGTATTGGGGTTCAAACAATGAGATTTTTTTAAATGGAGGAAAAATAGATTTCCTCTTAAAATTTAAATTTTACCCTCAAGATTCGTATTATTTTACGTTCAAAATATAATTTTTGACCCTAAGTAAAATCGGGGAAAAGATTAACCCCAGCTGACTATTGTGTGTTTATTTTTCCGCCTTGTGTGTTTAAATTCCTGTACTGTACCCTCTGGGCCATATTCTCAATACGTCCTTCTTCTAGAAGACAATACGAGGATAGGGCACTGAGTACTTTTATTTACTTTACTGTCTCTGTACCCTCTGGGCCTCTCACAATACGTCTCCATGGTCCTTTCTCCAGAAGACAAGAGAAGGCACTGAGTACTTTTATTTACTTTACTGTCTCTGTACCCTCTGGGCCTCTCACAATACGTCTCCATGGTCCTTTCTCCAGAAGACAAGAGAAGGCACTGAGTACTTTATATTTTTCATTTTATTGTAATGTTTTGGATGGCTGACAACTAACTTTCTGACATAATTTAAAGGAATAGAAAGAGCCTAAGGTGACTCATTACACATATCATGTTTTCTGGAAAAAAATAGCACGGGGTTTGGGAAATTATCATGCGTATATACTGACAAATAGAAAATTTATACCTTTTACTCTATCTTACAGATTTTCTGTGAAAAACTCAACCGGAGAAGGTGAGGAGACTCGAACCAACACTTGTATTGTGTTATATGTTAAACCCACTAACACCAGACTGAAATGGGACCCATGGTCAATTAAAGATGGAAAAGGCTATATAGGTCCAGAATACGAGACCTGACACTGCCTACATGTAAGGGATGTAGATGTTCTAACTGTTTAGAACGTAGGCATTAAAATGGTGTCGGGGAGTCGAGGACTTGTAGTCTCTAACGCAGTATGGACCCATGGAGTGTCTGGGAATTGTCGGGTAAAAAAAAAACTGGGTGAAGGCATTCGTGTTATTAAATCCAGTTTTATATGTTGTGTGATATTGATTATTCTATTGATATCTTGTATTGGTATTTGATACACCAAACGGTAAGGCTGAAATATGGTGGTTCTCTCAGAATAAGTCCCTGTGTAAGAAGGGCATTGGAAATCATGCATTATCATGCATTTGACATTTGCATGTGATAATTATGATCATAAGTTAAATCTATGGAAGATAATAACTTTGTAAAGATGAATATTAGCCACTGGGTTATAATTGCTGAAATTAGCCGAACACCGTTTGCGAACCGATGGGTTGGACGTGTTAGTAGGTTATGGTCGATCGCCATCAACCGTTGGTGTTGGATGGGCTAGTAGACCGGGTCATGGAGACCTTGTGATGTTAGACCGAACGCCGTTTGCGAACCGTTGGGTTGGACGTGTTAGTAGGCTGTGGTCGACCGCCATCAACCGTTGGTGTTGAATGGGCTAGTAGACCGGGTAGCGGAGACCTTATGTACTTGCAAGTTGCTAAATGGGGGCTGACCTTGGTAAAAATTGATAAAACACCTTAGAAAGCGATCCTAGGGTGAAAATGGGTTAAGTGGATTAACTGCATTACATTCATGAGACATGCATTCTTTATTGTTTCATATAGTATGTTGGATGTTATGATGAAAATGAGTTAAGTGGATTAACTGCGTTTCATTTATGGAACATGCATTGTTATTTATTCCATGAATATTGTATGTTGGATTTTATGGTGAGCTTTCCTCACTGGGCTAGTAGCTCACGTCCCTTACAATGCAGGATATGGGCTGGAGGAACCAATGGTGCCTCTTTAGGAGTCGGAACTTGGGAATTGTCTGTGGTTTTCCGCACATGGAAACCAAGCGTACCTTTGGCTATTTTGTGTGTTTTTATTATAAATATGTCTTATGTAGCATAAGAAACTCATGTCTGTAAGTTTTAATGTCGTATACATTATATCCACTATGTTTTCGTGCGTAACGCTGATGAGATAAATGAAAATATTCGTTGTGTGATATGGGTTTCTATATGGGGACATATGGTATATGTTTGAGTTCATGTGTGAAAAGCACGTGTGACATTTTCTAGGATCGGGTTTTGGTAAACTTGAAGATCCAACCCAGTTATGACGTTGGGTGATTAGAGTTATTGTTTAAAAAAAAAAAAATTAGTCGCGTTCCGGGCCCACATCTGGGTTCGGGGCGTGACAAGGTGGTATCAGAGCATGGTTCAAATCTCGGACTGTGTGTATGGGAATTAGTAGAATGATTGTTTGAGTTTAGGTTCATCTCCTTAGTTTTTAAAGTTGGGTAGATGGAACCTTGAGTTAGAATGAGATTCAAATCCCCTTTATTTTGATAAGTGGTGTGATTTTAGTATCAAAGTTGATACTTTAAACCCAATATTTGGATGTGACGATATCTTGTAGATTGGAATTAAAAGGTGTTGGAGTACTGAGAGGCTCTAACATCGATTAGACTTGGAAGAGAACCTATGAAGAGGATCAATACAAAATGATATAATTATGTATATGTGTACTATTGTGTGATTAATGTATAAATTTGTTTGAACTTGGATGCAGGGGATTATAGAAGCCCCAAATGATATGTAATATGTGTGATTTATTTTGCGTGACTTAGTAAATTCTTGCGTAAATAAGTTTATGTTAATCACTTGTGTGATTAATATAAAATATCAAGATCATAAGGAGATTCTTGAAATTAGGGAGAGGATGTTGTTCCACCCCTCAGGGAATTAAAATAAACTCTTAGACGTTGTTTACATTATTCTGGAGGCTTTCCAAGGAATCGTCGATGATTTGCGATGACCTCGGGCTAGAATCCCAGAGGGAAGAGCTATTGCGGCTCTGAAAGATTTTAAGCAGTCGAACCCCCAAACTTTCTCAGGAAATTGAGAGTTCTTAAGAGTTGAAAATATTCTATAAAGTCTTGTTTGCTCTCAGAAATCAGAGACCTCAGCAATGGGTTTCGAGACCTCGAATAGTTAATCGTCTTAAAGCTAAATTTTTTTTTACCGTTGGATGAGCAGTACTACCGAAATGTTAAACCTATGTTTTGAAAACTCGAGAATGGCTTTCGAGATCTTGGATAACTAGCCGTTTGAATATTCTCTATAAATACCCATCTTGTTTTGAGAAGTTAAAGAACCGAAAATTCAAATTTCATTCCATGCGAAATTCATAGTACATCAAGAAATATCAGAAATACATAGATTTTGCTAAGGAAAGAAAGAAAAAAAAAAAAAAAAAACTTGAAATTAAGAAGCCTTCAAGTGATCATCGCCATTGTCGTTCTTGGATGATGATTCGCCGGGAATCGATGTCCGATCGGCTAGCACCAAACCGAGAAAGTAAAGGATGGACCATCCGAAAACCAAGAGGCAAAGGGGGGCGGTGAGGATGAGGACAATGCCTTCTTCCGCCAAGGGACCGTGATGATGAAGAGTGATTACAGTGAAGATGAAGAAGATTGCAGAAAAAATGAGGGAGAAGGCAAAGATGATGGATTGAAAGACGGAATTTGCCATGGAGGAATTGATCGACGGTTTTGGGAATTAGGGTTTCGGCGAGAGAGGGTTTGGGTGAAGGTGAAAAGGGGAAGGAGAAAGGGTATAAGAGAAGGAAAAAAAAAAAAGAAAAGAGAGAAGTAGAGAGAGAGAAATACGGCGACGGCTTGTGGGACCCAATGCCAGAAGTATTATTTGAAAATACATTTTTCTTCTCCGAAACACATATGTGAAGTGATGCATAGACATTATAGATCATGTGGATAGTCTTGGAAAATGAATTAATTATTTGTGAAAAATGATTTTGAAAAAAAAAAAAAATGCCCATCAGTTTGGGTAACGATGAGTGTTCTACAAGATAAGCAGCGACGTGAAGGCCAAATACGACAGGTCATAATAAGTTATCTGTGTACGACACTGTGCCGACATCAGTGATTTGCACAAATTTCTATATAAAAAAAAATTTTGACGTCATTTTTAGTAAAAATCGGGTGATTACCCTATATATTGTTTTAAATTAATGATAAGCTATTAGGAAACTTAGATGATTGTGAAGTTTGGAAGTGTCTAACCAGAATATGGGCTGGTATAGTAAGATGGCTAATCTTGGTTAAGAAGACTTGAGGTTTGTAGATATTAGTCAGACAGCTATTAACTGCCTCCACACTAAGACATTAGGTGCTACTTACCTCTACAAGTTAGTATTGGTAAAATTAAAAGGAGTATTACAACTCTGGAATGATTCTTGTCCAAACTAGTGTATACGTCGAAGGAAACTTAACTTAGAATGTATTGACATAATTTTGTCAAATTAAATTGGATTATTAAAAGTGAGATGTGGGTTTTTATTTGTTAAATGAGAGATAAAGACATCTTAAGGGATGAACAACTGGAGTAGATAACTGTAAAAACCAAGTTAAATTTATTTTGCCAATGTTGAGCTAATAGAGGTTGAACAAATTAAACCTGATAAATCGCTCTGAATGTTGATTGGTCATGAAATGTCTATTAAATTGGTAAGTATAACAAACTTATTTCTTAACCTATGATTCCGACTACAATGTGAACTTACATAGTCAAGTGGTTGGTGTGGATTAGAAAAAAAAAATATGAGAAATACCTTGCTCGATGTTTGATTTATCTTTAAATAATAGTGATTCCTACTAAGGTATTTATCTCCATGAAGGTGATATATTACTGTTGCATGTTAATAAGTTGTTGGATGTGTACAGTACTGCTAGTATGACTGGAATATCATATTATGACTTGAACATGGCTAATGATCCCTACCAGTTCTGAAATTTGGGCATGAATATGGTGTACTTTATGAACTTAATCGGACACGACAAATCGGTAAGATTTATTCACATGAGAATATTCTATAATATTATGCATGAATGTATGCATAAACCAAAGTAGGATATGCGAGTACGGTAATCAGATATACGATATATTAGACGAAGAATGTACAAACACCTAGATGATTACCATATGTAGAAATCGAATCTTTCAATGGGTAAGAGATTTAAAGATTAAGCAGAGGCGTAGGCAATCTGCAAAGATTGATAAGTAGAATTTTGAAAGTAAGAAAAAAAAAAAAAAAAAAAATTGTCTTCACGCCCATGGTGAAAACTTTCCCCGATTAATGCACTTTGAAGATGTGTGTATGGCCGCACATTTCAAAAACGTAATTAGTTGAAGAGAATGATCAAACCAGAATTGAGCTAAGAAACTGACTAAATAGAGAAACTTGGAAATTGTTTGTAATAGGATCAAAATACATGCGTGCGACATTTTACTGCAATTGATATTGTCTAACAGACTATCGGTGAAATTAGTCAGTTTAGATGATAAGTTCAATTAAGAACAAACTCATGTTTGTCCTTAAAGTGAAAGAGAGGGAAACAGAGTAAGCTACTCCTAAATTTCAACTGTGGTAAGGTAAGCAAATGCCATGTTTATGATATAAATTGATAAGATCTCAGTATTATGTTCTGATTTAATTAAATGATTGTGGAAAGTAAAAAAAAAAAAATTGTGTAAACTCAAGTATTGCTAAAAGTGGATTTCAGGTAATATGTTTTTGAGTACTTGAGCACATGTTGCACGCTGGTGTCTCAAGCATGCAGGGATATTGATATCCTAAAAGGTTTGATTATTGAGAAAATACATGTGAAAATTCAGGATTTTTAAATCTAGTACGTTGCGGAAAAGGTCATACAGGTGATCTCGATATGATGGCAGCATGGTGGGATGTAGAATACCCCACGAGAAATAGAATCAGAAAATTAAAAGTTGTATCATGATTTTCCGGCAATTAAAGGTACGCAATTTCTTTTGAAATTTCGGGACGAAATTTTTTTAAGGAGGGTGGGATGTAATACCCCAGCCCAATTTAGGAATTAATTATGATTAATCATGATTAATTAAATAATTTTTATCCGTTAATTATGAAATATTTTCCTCTAATCGTAAAGAGTATCAAATAAGTTTTTCAACGAATCTAAGTTTGACTTGATCCGAATCCGGTAACTCTTTTAATTAAGTTTAAAAGATATATAGGTGAGTTACGAATATAATAATAATATTATTTTAGGCTTAAACCTTAGCCGCTGTATAAACTCAGTCATTTGACTTAGTTTGAACTTCAAATTTTATATTATGTATTATTTTTAAATTCCGGACCTAATGACATGCCAATCTCGCTATAATTTCGCTAATTTATTTTACCCCTAAGTTTTAAAGTGGTAAAACCCCAATTTGACAGGGTAGAGGAAGTCCTAAAAATATATAGAGAGAGTCAGTACTCAATCTGTATTATAACTAAGTTGTTTATTTCTTTACACTCTAAAATAATTAGTTTTCGATATTTATTTTAAGCCATGAAATATGGGCCGTTGAATATTCTTTCATTTAAAAATGTGGTTTTCGACTTCAAAACACTTTGAAACTTTAGGATGTTTTTATCAGACAAATTTACTCTATCAAACTATAAGGTTGGATACTTTTAAAAAGAATCTTGAAGATTAGAAGATTTTGTTAAAACGGTGATTTTTAGCAAAAACACTAAGTTTTTGAGATAGATTTCACTCCAAATTTTAATACCATATTCAGTTTTTAATACCTGACCTACTGAACTAATTGTATCAATTTAGTGAGACCCTGAAATACCCCGATAAAAGAAAGGACATAGATGTAAATAGTAAAAAGAATAAACTAATATTATATTATAAAATAATATCAGAAACATGTGAAAGATGAGTTTAAAGCTACGGATGTAGCTTATAGCTGTGTTGGAAGATTATAACACCGCCAATTGCCTATGCAGTTGGTGGTAGTTGGAATAGTAATTATAAAATATATAACAATAAATGCAGAGTTATTAAAAAACTTATAAACCTACGAATAGCTTAGGCAACCTGTATGATTAAAAAAAATGCATACGGTTGCCTATAAATAGGTGTAATCGGCGAGGAAACCAGAAAGTAAAGAAAAAAAAAAACTCTTCTGCCGTTTTGCTCCCTCTCCCTCTTTCAAAAACAGCAAGCCCTCTCTCTCCTATTTTCTTTTCTTTCTTCTTCTTTCTCCTGCTTTGGCCATACCAGCAGCAGCCGAACGTTCGGGTTTCCCGTATTCTTTTAAAGGTTTTCAAATTTAGTCAATCTTATACAGAATTTTGCACCCAAGGTATCGAAATAATTCTTTTTCTTTTATTTTTATTAACTCCATAGCAAATTAAGAGTAAAATAGCTTAGTATTGGGGTTCAAACAATGAGATTTTTTTAAATGGAGGAAAAATAGATTTCCTCTTAAAATTTAAATTTTACCCTCAAGATTCGTATTATTTTACGTTCAAAATATAATTTTTGACCCTAAGTAAAATCGGGGAAAAGATTAACCCCAGCTGACTATTGTGTGTTTATTTTTCCGCCTTGTGTGTTTAAATTCCTGTACTGTACCCTCTGGGCCATATTCTCAATACGTCCTTCTTCTAGAAGACAATACGAGGATAGGGCACTGAGTACTTTTATTTACTTTACTGTCTCTGTACCCTCTGGGCCTCTCACAATACGTCTCCATGGTCCTTTCTCCAGAAGACAAGAGAAGGCACTGAGTACTTTTATTTACTTTACTGTCTCTGTACCCTCTGGGCCTCTCACAATACGTCTCCATGGTCCTTTCTCCAGAAGACAAGAGAAGGCACTGAGTACTTTATATTTTTCATTTTATTGTAATGTTTTGGATGGCTGACAACTAACTTTCTGACATAATTTAAAGGAATAGAAAGAGCCTAAGGTGACTCATTACACATATCATGTTTTCTGGAAAAAAATAGCACGGGGTTTGGGAAATTATCATGCGTATATACTGACAAATAGAAAATTTATACCTTTTACTCTATCTTACAGATTTTCTGTGAAAAACTCAACCGGAGAAGGTGAGGAGACTCGAACCAACACTTGTATTGTGTTATATGTTAAACCCACTAACACCAGACTGAAATGGGACCCATGGTCAATTAAAGATGGAAAAGGCTATATAGGTCCAGAATACGAGACCTGACACTGCCTACATGTAAGGGATGTAGATGTTCTAACTGTTTAGAACGTAGGCGTTAAAATGGTGTCGGGGAGTCGAGGACTTGTAGTCTCTAACGCAGTATGGACCCATGGAGTGTCTGGGAATTGTCGGGTAAAAAAAACTGGGTGAAGGTATTCGTGTTATTAAATCCAGTTTTATATGTTGTGTGATATTGATTATTCTATTGATCTCTTATATTGGTATTTGATACACCAAACGGTAAGGCTGAAATATGGTGGTTCTCTCAGAATAAGTCCCTGTGTAAGAAGGGCATTGGAAATCATGCATTATCATGCATTTGACATTTGCATGTGATAATTATGATCATAAGTTAAATCTATGGAAGATAATAACTTTGTAAAGATGAATATTAGCCACTGGGTTATAATTGCTGAAATTAGCCGAACACCGTTTGCGAACCGATGGGTTGGACGTGTTAGTAGGTTATGGTCGATCGCCATCAACCGTTGGTGTTGGATGGGCTAGTAAACCGGGTCATGAAGACCTTGTGATGTTAGACCGAACGCCGTTTGCGAACCGTTGGGTTGGACGTGTTAGTAGGCTGTGGTCGACCGCCATCAACCGTTGGTGTTGAATGGGCTAGTAGACCGGGTAGCGGAGACCTTATGTACTTGCAAGTTGCTAAATGGGGGCTGACCTTGGTAAAAATTGATAAAACACCTTAGAAAGCGATCCTAGGGTGAAAATGGGTTAAGTGGATTAACTGCATTACATTCATGAGACATGCATTCTTTATTGTTTCATATAGTATGTTGGATGTTATGATGAAAATGAGTTAAGTGGATTAACTGCGTTTCATTTATGGAACATGCATTGTTATTTATTCCATGAATATTGTATGTTGGATTTTATGGTGAGCTTTCCTCACTGGGCTAGTAGCTCACGTCCCTTACAATGCAGGATATGGGCTGGAGGAACCAATGGTGCCTCTTTAGGAGTCGGAACTTGGGAATTGTCTGTGGTTTTCCGCACATGGAAACCAAGCGTACCTTTGGCTATTTTGTGTGTTTTTATTATAAATATGTCTTATGTAGCATAAGAAACTCATGTCTGTAAGTTTTAATGTTGTATACATTATATCCACTATGTTTTCGTGCGTAACGCTGATGAGATAAATGAAAATATTCGTTGTGTGATATGGGTTTCTATATGGGGACATATGGTATATGTTTGAGTTCATGTGTGAAAAGCACGTGTGACATTTTCTAGGATCGGGTTTTGGTAAACTTGAAGATCCAACCCAGTTATGACGTTGGGTGATTAGAGTTTATTGTTTAAAAAAAAAAAATTAGTCGCGTTCCGGGCCCACATCTAGGTTCGGGGCGTGACATCTTCATATCTACCTTTTTACATGTTAAAAAGTAAAAACATCTCCACAAGAATAAAAAGGAGGTTTCATAAAAATGAGTATTTAAATAAAAAATTTACAAATATTTTAATAAAATTAGATATTTTGCTAAGAAAAATAAAGTGAAGTAAAAAGTGGCTTTATTTTTAAATAAAAAGTGGCTTTATTTTTAAATAAAAATGCCTCTTATGCAAATAAAGGCCTTTCTCTGTTTAAAATAAAAATAAAAATAAAAACACAAATATAGATAAAAATAAATGCTCATTTATATTTTTCAGGTGGTCATTTAATGAAATTAAAGAACCTTGC
The DNA here is from genome assembly GCA_013350335.1 of Chimonanthus salicifolius. Classification (NCBI taxonomy): domain Eukaryota; kingdom Viridiplantae; phylum Streptophyta; class Magnoliopsida; order Laurales; family Calycanthaceae; genus Chimonanthus; species Chimonanthus salicifolius. Next base: position 64,585,048 of record CM023538.1, on the reverse strand, counting down.
TTGGGCCTCGTGAGAACAGAACACTTGTGTATTAATGCTTTAAATTTGAATTTAAGTACCATGAGATAGGGCTGATTTCATTGTAGATTTAGAACGTATTACTTTATATATGATATATTTAAAAAATATTTTAATAAAATAAGTTAAGTTATAATTTTTAAGAATTAAAAAAATTCAACTTTATTTTACTGTAAGATGGATTAAAATTCATCATATTAAAAGAATGAGTTAGATAATTTAGAATACAATCAAATTGATTATAATTGCAACTTTGGGCCAGGGGGATTATGTCATGATTGGACTTTCAGTCCAAAAGAATAGTCTGATAGGTAGAATGACTAAGTTTCATAACTATTTAAATTTCTCTCTCACAATCAACATGGGATTTGTTCGTAGATCTAACAATCCCCTCTTGAAAGAGGCTTTACAACATATAAAACATCGTCAACCATCCTATTCGACTAGGAAATTCCTGAGTCCACATAGTATGACATAGGCCCTGACTCTGATACCACTGCTATGACTGAACTTCCATCCCAAAACACTTAAATTTTTCCTCTCACACCGTCTATCAAACGTTCACCGATTACCTAAACTGCATCAGACCTTTTTGAAAATATTCTTATAAATAAGTGTATCTTACGCAGTCGTATGAGTGTATCTTCCACAGTTAATTCAATAATTAGTAACTACAATTAAGAACAAGTAAGAGATAGATTATGAATAGTCAATAAATAGAAGATATGATTTGATATTTGTTTAAAGAAGATTCCAATTTGGGGCCTCTGGAATCTGAATGCAAGGCGAGGGATGGAAGTGGGTAAAAGCTCAAGTACCCGCCTTTCTTGACCCCTCGTCTCTCTCTCTTTTCCTCTCTCTTTCCTCTCTCTCTTTCGCCGTAAGAGAAAAAGAGGAAGGAGAAGGAAAAAGTGGAGCATAAACGACTCTCTCTCACATTGTCTCCGATTCGAATTCGGAGAGAAAAAAGGAAAAAGGAACAATGGGAATCGTTTCTCAGGATGCGGTGATGCAATTCAAAGTCTTGATAGATCAAGGTCTGGTTTTTACTTCATCTTGTTCCATAATTACTCAAATTTTAATATCTGAATGGATTTCTCAGTGTTTAGTTTCTCTAATTTGTTGCTACTGTTGTTGTTTCAGTGGAGGAACCATTGAACGAGACGTTCAAGGTCCGCATTCTGTCTCTCTCTATCTCAATTTAGTTGACTTTAATTTTGTTGCAAATTTTTGACATGGGATTTCATTATTTTTTCCCAAATTGAGCTGCTTGGTCCGGATTCTCTCTCTCTCTCTCTCTCTCTCTCTCTCTCTCTCTCTCTCTCTCTCTCTCTCTCTCTCTCTCTCTCTCTCTCTCTCTCTCTCTCTAAATTTAGTCTTTAATTTTGGTGTGAATTTTTTATATGGAATTTCTGGGATTGTGTTACTTTTTCCCAAGTTGACTTGATTGATTAATTGAAGTTGCCCTAGTAGCTATTTCTGTTTTATTTTCATTTGTTTTGCTACGCTTTTTACTTAAAAGGATGGCCTTATATTTCCTTTTTGAGTTTTAGGTTTGGGAGGTGAGATCACAGGGCTGAAATTTTTGGAATTGGTTGCATGAATTAGTTAGAGCCATTCATTTGCAGGGAATTTGATGTCTAGGAAAGAAATTAACGTTTCCAAGAGGAGTTATTTTTTAATGGGGCCCAACTATGGTGATCTAGGCTCTTCAGACAAGATTTTCTACCTGGATTTGGTTTGCACTTCAATTTAACTTTCCCCGGGGCAATGCCAACTGTTGAATTGAAAGATACTAAGTTAAAGCCGTTAGATCTCTAGACCTTTAACTTGTGACTACAATCATCCAACCGTGTTCTCTCTAGACCACGTCTCTTCCATGATGGTTGTTTCAAGCAAATTTCTGAAACTTGAATCTTCATAGAATTGTTTTATGTCTTGAATCACAAATTGTGAACTTTGTAAATCATAGAGTTTAAAGATTCATAATCATCAACAAGAAATATATAAATAAATATGAGATAACATAGAGCACATCTAATAAATAATAATATAAGCACTTCTCCACTTCTCTTTCAAAATATTAAGTGATGATTCTTCCATATTGCAAAATAAACTGAAACAACATAACTATTTCTTTGGAGGTTAAATTCAACAGTTCAAACTTCCAAAAGTACCATACTATTATACTTGGATCATTGTTGTTAAAAGTTCAGCAATGAACTAAAAAGCCACCATAAATGCAAAAATAATACCATTAAAAGTTGTACAAATTTCACTCTAAACAATCAAATCGTAACAGTTTAATGGTTTAGTTTAGTTTCAATGAGAAGAAAAGGTATGTCATTACGTTGCTATCTTGAAAAACCATGTCAAAAAGCAGCACAAGAATCTATGAAGAATCCCTTAACAGATCAGACACAGTGATATGTTTGACATGGTTATGGCACACACATTTTAGTATCTCTTGAAACATAAGTCGTATGTAATTCCTCCAATTAATGAGTCTACATACTAAAAGCCCCACTGATAAATGATCTTAGCTGTCTGATTGGTGGCCTATGTATGGAAAAATACCAATTGGTTAATGGTTGGGAACTTTAGATTCATTTGGAAAATGTATTGGTGGGAATTTTGATGGTGTGCTTTCACTCTGTGCTACCACAGCTCCTTGATGTGGTGGATCCCTACCACCAAGTATTTTCTACATGCATGGTTCTGGCTGTATACTATTGTAAGGATGATTACTTGATCAATTCCCTGACACATGTTTTCCACAAGCACCCTTGTTCTGGTTGGACTTCGATGCCATGTGGTTTGTGACATATTTTTGGAAACTACAAATTTACACTGACATCCCAAGTGTCTTCACTTTCTTAACATCATCAAAATCCTTATCATCATCATCGTCATCATCATAAAATCCACTTAACTAATCTGTCATCTATCACTTTCTTATCATCTATCGACAACATGCTCTTAGATCTTCTCGTTGAGTTCTCATCAGTTGTTATTACTATCCTTCTAAATTTGTTTTGAGACTGTCGAAAATTGGCTTAAAAATATTATAGTAATTATAGATGATAAAATTACAAAAAAACCTGTAAAATAAACCAACTGATCTGTTTAAGAGCATTGCAATCCAACTTTCTTTAATAAAGGTTTCATTCTCTTGGGACTGAGTCTTGGCACAAATTGGGTTGATGGTGGCCTACCTCCATGTACGAAATTCGTGTTCCTGCATGATAGTATGATCAACAATATGTGCTCATCAAATGCACTAAATAGATTACATTAATAACTCGAAATTTGTTTAAAAAATGGCTATAGTACAATGAATTGAAGATTTCAATTGGCAGGTACTAGAAGAAGGGGGAAGCTGCCGAAGTAAATTGGTTGATGTGGTAAAAAAAAAGACATGATAAATTGTGGAGTAATGATGAAGATGATCATTGATAGGGTGGAGGAGGAAAAGTAAAATTTGAAAAGCCAACCCAATATGATTTGAATGCACCGAGAATCTTGATAATGAGAATATAGAGGGAAGTTCTGTTGGTTTTGTGCGTTGTGAAGGAGTTATATAAGATATATGGTCTAGGCCATCATTTTAGGACTTGTAAAGCAAGCCATTGATTTAAAAAGATTGTCCAATTATTAAATCGTATGTTGCATATTCCTGATTTCATGCGTGCTTGTAACAACAATATTTTGTAGTAACACACTAAATGTTATAAAAATGGGAAATTTGAAATTGAATTCGAAATCAAAACATTTTTGATGCATGTAGCTAAAATACTCTTAAATGTAACTGAAAGTCTGTTACCAAAATTACTTTGAATTTGAAATTGAATCTTCAAATTCAATATATGGCAAATGAAAAACTTTGTTTGAGGTCCAAATTAAGTCAGGAGTGTGGCACATGCATGTTTCCTTTAAGCACATTTAAAAACTGCACACATGCATGTACAAAATGATGAATTAATAAAACTAACTGGCTTTTCATATTTAAAATGAAATGTACAGAAAATGCAACATTATTTATCTTGGGTCTATTGTGTCTTATTGAGGTTATAGGTTTCGCTTTGTAAAACATGGTTCTAGGTCTATTGTGTCTTATTGAGGTTATAGGTTTCGCTTTGTAAAACATGGTACTATGAGTTTGAGAGAGAGAGAGAGAGAGAGAGAGAGAGGCCCAGGGTTGTTTTTTGGTTAATATGGGCATTAATTGCAGCTGTCAAATCACTTTTTTTTAGAATTTTTTGGGTTAATTTCACAACAATTTTAAGAAAATAAAGGATGGTTATAATATTGTGTTTGATAATTGATGAATGGTGCATTTTCTTGGGTTCTCATGAGTTTATGATGCCCAAACCTCTACCAACCTTTTTCAGAGGGCGGAGCCTGCCATTTGGAGGGAGTGATAGGTACGTGTGTATAATCATTTGAATGTTGTACCTGTCCAATTTGGGGCCCATCTGATCATCTTAATTGTTGATTTTAAGATCAAAAAACTTAATGAGCTAAAACAAAACCTTTTTTCCCCTAAGTATTATATCCAACCCGTGAAGATTGCTAGGATGGGCATGTCATGAGCCTGCCAGATGATTTGTGGGGCGCTTTGGAGCAGGGGTGGGAGGATGAGATTTTCCAATCTCTGATATATGGCATAGCTAACATACTCACAGGTGGTGTCTTGGATAAAATGTGATGTGTGTGTGTGCAACCTTCATTGATATGATGATCTTATTGTATGAGACCATGAACACATCTCCCCAAGTGAAGATCTTTGCCTTACAATACTTGCCTTTGATATGTTGAATGGAGTTTGTGTACTATTGCTGCATTTACCTTCTTAATTGTTTATTTTTTGGCAAGAAATGGATGGGTAATATTATTTCTGTAGGAGATCTTGGTGCATGGACCATCTGTAGTGGGTCCATATCATGATGCTATTGAACTGTGGCTCCCATTTTAACAAACCGAAAGCCCATGCGACATGTTTTCTACCCGAGTAATGAATACTTCAGCTTTAAGATAACTTTTTTCCTTATTATCCTTAAGCAAAGGAATCATATTCCTGTTCCTTTTCTTGAATATAGTGAGAGTTGGAAAAAATCTTTTTTTTTTAAATTAATTCCATGATATCCAATTTTGGCATAGACCAGTCTTTAACACTGTTCTTGGGTGGTCATTGTTGCAGCCACAAAGGTTGCAGGTTCAAGTCATGTGCCACTAAAAATATCTATATATATGATCTTGGTATACGTTATCAGTGGCTTAGAGAATGAGTTGGGCCTGCAAATTGGCCAGTTTTACCAATACCTTGAAGAACCAGCATGCCAACCATGTGAAGATCTGCATCGAATGACCATATGACCATATTGTGCTTGCATAAGTTCTTCATTAATTTTGACCTTTAATTATTGGGAGTCATTTTCTACTTGGAACTGGTGTTTCTGTGGAATTTTATTTCATTGTATCATTTGCTTAATTTCTAGAACATGCATCAAGGATACCCACTTGAAGTGTTGGTACGATTTCTCAAGGCAAGAGATTGGGATATTGCCAAAGCTCATAAAATGGTAAGGATTCAAATATTGATGTAGAGTTTTATTCTATTGGTTCTGTTCTCCTCTTTCATGGAATGTCTCATGTTGTTTATTTACATGATAATGCAGTTGTTGGACAGTTTAAATTGGAGGATTCAAAATGGAATTGATAATATTCTAGAGGTGAGTGTTTGTAATATCCAACATTACTTATTTGTAGCAAAAAAAAAATTTCAATGTTTTTTCATGTTATGGATTCGCATTTATGAATTATTTGGAGTTATGTTTAGTTTTCCACTGCTTCATCTATTCTTTCATTTGCAAATGCTTGATTTTACATGTCTTACTATACTAATTTCATCATGTAAATTGTTACTATAGAAAAGAAGGCCACTATGATGATTTTAGGCATGTGTCCTTCAGCCAAGATGGATTCTGTATGTATATATAGGTTCATTACAGATAAATGATGCAGTGGAATATCACAGTGCAGGTCTTGCGGGCTGCATCATTGGGCTCAGCTGAGCCTACATATGATCAACATTGACCATTAGATAGGAGAGGTCCACCAATGGATTGTGTGGCCAAAAAATTTCGTGATTAGATGATCAAATAAATCCTATCTAAGGGTGCAAAATGTATCTTATGACCAACTTTACTTAGCGATCTATTCTGTTGGCCCTTGATCAGATGAATTTTATGATCAAATCATGGCTTACTTTGTTAAATGGTAGTGGGACTTCTTTGATTCAATTTTCCAGTTTGTTCGCGGTTGTCGGCCAAATTTCTTTTTTTTTGAAAGATATGTGGGGCACACAAGTAGAAAAGTTTCTTCAGTTTCAGAATTTGAAGGCAATTAAAGTTCCACTTTTTGATTGCTGTGCTGTTAGTTTGTTGTACATGTGAGATAACCTTATCATGTGGATCTGCTTTTCTGCAACAATTCCGGGGTATCTTCTTTTCATTTAATCTACTTCAATTAAGATAATTAAATCTAATTAGTGATATACATGTGCCCACAGACATAAATATATCCTAATCATATGATATTATACATAAAATATTCTGCATGTATATATTTAAAATCATGAAGGTCCCCTGGGCAGAGCAGCTGAAAGAACAGCAGACGGCATAATGTGTTGGGTATTTTGAATGAATGGGGTTAAAGTTTTGAAACTATTTTGGTTACTTTTGGAATGCTTACATTTTTATTGATATCTTCTGTGTAGAAAATTTTATAGGTAAGAAGTGATGTCTTTAAATTGAAGTACTAATAAATGACAGTGTAATCACATGTTACTAAAATGCAAAAGAACCGCCTTAAGTTTTCATAATGACACAATAAATTGGTACGAGTATGAATCAGACAGCTCCTTTACCTTTTCTAAACACTCATATATATATATATATATATATATATATATATATATATATATATATATATATATACTTGTATTATTCTATACAGTCATAATTTTGTTATGATTGGAACTTCTGTTTCGGTCTTTTGTGTAGGGGTGAAAATTCATACAGTTATAGTATTGGCCTTCTTTTCTTTTTTTTTTTTTTTAAAAAAAAAATGCTATTTTGACCATTTTCGGGTTGAATCTTGCATTGGTATGATTTTAAGAAGGTTTAAAAGTAAGTTCTTCAAATGTATAAGGTATTTGTAAATTCCAAACTTTATTCCCTTACAAAATTGTCCATTTTGAGTTATTTTAATCATCTTTTTTTTTTTTGAATTTTTCCTTTAGATAATCCTGATTTTGGATTTTTTTTTTGTGTGAAAATAATTTAATGAAATAATATTAAGTGATTATGGAATTAAATGAAGATGTTTTAATGTGATTGATATAGTTTACGGGGTATACAAATGTTTATGGAATGTGATTGATAAGTTTTTAGGGTGTGCATGTAATTTTTTTAATATTCCAACATTTTCATGAAATTCAGATTTTTTTCCAATAAAAGTTTAATGGATTGTAATAGAAGATACATGGCACTATGGGATATTAGAGAACATGAATTTCATATCAAGTATTTCCTCAAATTGGCTTTCTATTTTTCTAATTTTTTTTGACATTTTCTAAATTTTTAGGACTGACTTTATTAGTATTGGAATTTCGGCTCTCAAGGATCTAATACTCTATAAAAGGACCTTTTTTTTAACAAAAATATGCTTACACTAGTTTTTCCATTTTCCCTATTTTCTTTATTTTTCTGAAAAATAAAAAAAATATGCGAGAGAGTCTGTGTTGGTGTTTTATTGCCGATACGCCTGTAGCAGTGATACGTATTGGGGAACAAATGTTTTACCCCTGTTTTGGGGTGCTTGAATCACGAGTAAGTTAGTGGTAAGAATTGTATGCATTTTCACTTTGTTCCTAACCTTTCTAATTTTGCGTGTCTCAACTGCAGAAACCCATAATTCCTGAAGATTTATACAGAGAAGTACGTAATACACAGCTCATAGGATTGTCTGGATATTCAAAGGAGGTAAGGCTATCAATTTTCTTACTAATGTTGGCCAACACTTTTCTACTGTCAGTTTGATTGGCGTTACTCAATTCATGTATATGGAAAGGATTATACTCATTGGTCTGGTGTTACCTTATATATTAATTAGTATGCCTTTTATCCTTCAATGTTTCATTGTCCTTTTGACTTGATATTATGATGTGTCAAATGAAATTTTCCCTTATTACTCAATTCGTGTATATGGAAAGGATTATACTCATTGGTCTGGTGTTACCTTTATATATTAATTAGAATGCCTTTTATCCTTTAATGTTTCATTGTCCTTTGACTTGATATTATGATGTGTCAAATGAAATTTTCCCTTATAATGAGATACAGCTGCCTTTCTCCCATCTTGCAAAATGCAGATGGCTAGATGTGACATACCCAATGTTGCATGAGTAATGAGGTTATGGTTCAAGTGGTATATGACCTTTTGTCCCTATAGTTGACATTTAAAAGTGTCAATCTCCATTCTCCAATACTTTGTAGTTCCTTTCATTACAATGTTATCTTATTCTCTGTCGACTTCCAATTGTTTGGTAGTGGAATAGGTACTATCTGATGATTCAATTATTATGTTATTGCATCTTTCTCTTTTCTTGAATCTTCATATTCATTTTAGAGTCACACTGCAGTCAAGTAGTCAAATTCATTGCCATCGGAAATTGGAAAAGGATGAAAAGGAAAAAGAAAAGAGCATGGTTCAGTAAAGTAAACAAAATGTCATTTTTGGCAAATTTCCGTAGTCCCTCATTTGCTGTCCTTGTTTGCAGGGACTTCCTGTTTTTGCTATTGGTGTTGGACTCAGCTCGTTTGACAAGGCATCTGTAAGGATTACACCATTTCCAATTTGTTTATTACTTAAATACCCTTTTGGGTCCATCATTCAAAAAAAAAAAAAAAAAAAATACCCTTTTGGGTCGAATATGATTTTATTTTTTAAGCACTCAGTAATTATGTTTTTTAGCAGAAAACTAGTACTTTGGCTTGAGTTTGCATATTTAGGTTCCATTATTTGATGATCCAAACAAATTAATATTATACTGAGTTCAGATTGGGAAAATTTTATGTATCTTATGAAACAATGTGCTATGGCTCAGATCCACAGCGACCTATTTCTGATAGGAGCAATTGACAATTGAATTCAATTTTTTCCTCTTTTTTTTTTCATATCTGTAATAGTGCAAAAGGAAGGCCTGATTCCAAGTTCTTAGGAATAGTGGCATTGAATTGATTTTTGGAATGGTACAAGAAATAAAGAATAAAAGAGAGACTTTTGATTTGGAGAGACATGATTGATGGGCTATGTCTCTAAAGTCTAATGCATGCACGACGACAACCCCCCTCCCCAGTAATGACGACTTATAAACTTTTGTCATCTTGACAAACACAACAGTATAGGTTCTGAAGGTTGGAGGATCTGATGGAGCCTGCCTAAAAAATCAGACAATCTGAAAACCTAACCTTCAATTGATTAGCTATAGATTGATGGTGATGCATGTTGCATGGGTATGGATGTGTGTGGTAGATGCTGGTATAAGGTTCAGTTTTGCCAATCCAAAACAATCACAGATTTGGCATAAATATAAAAAAATCAATAATATTTTATGAAATGAAATTATTTCCAAACACAGCACCAATATAAGCAATGTGAGTATTTTACTGTAAAAAAATTGACAAATAGTCCATTAACTTAGTTCTATTTAAAAGAAGAAAAGATGTAACAATATTTGTATCTCTGAAAACAACAAATCTAGAGATGTTGAATTCTTCATTGATTCTCCCAGTACTGTTTCAACATTGTTTTCTAAGATTTGATCACACCTTTTATTCTTTTAAACTAAAATGTTGTTTCACCAGTCCATACCTCCTTCGGCCAGGCGTTCAGCCATATAAATGTTCTTTTCTCACTAATAAAGTTTAGTCATTACCCTAAAATATGTTACTAAGGGTTGAATGGATAAGTAGAACTTGAGAAACTTTTCCTGGATAGATATAGATGGCTTGAAATATCAAAGCATACGCTTCACATGTAAACTTAAGCTTGTGAGTACCCTTTGTTGAAACAGTTGTTAGCTATGTATAATCCACTGGGTATGTGGTTTGATGTTTTAGTTTTGATTAATATTACATAAAATGGAATATCAGAACAATATCTTCCGATGGTAATCTCCTTTTGTGTCAGTGTAGCTTATACACTTCTTTTTAACATAATTATTTTTTATTTAACTTATTTGGTTTCTTTTCTTGTTGCCTACTTGTCATTTAGTAGCAATATATAATGACATTCCCTTATTGAAGATAAATCTTTAATCAGCAAGATGCATTTGTGGTGCTGGGCATCTTCCAAAAACTGAGTTTTGTAGTCACTCCTTTCAGTTTACATTTTTGTGCCACATCTATATCAAGGAATAGCTAGCAGTTTTTTATGATGCTCGATCAAATATCCACTTAAGTAGTTTTCTTAATTATAGGTCTACTACTATATACAGTCACACATCCAGATTAATGAGTATCGAGATCGTGTAGTTTTGGTGAGTGCAATGCTCTTATCATGTAAGATCTTTTATTTAGTTATTTTGAGAGATCATGATTTTAGATTTATAGTCACATTTTATACTTAACTTTTAGCTTATATTGTAGCCTGCTGCAACCAAGAAACATGGACGGCATATTGGCAGCTGCATAAAGATTTTGGATATGACTGGTCTGAAGCTTTCTGCCTTGAACCATATAAAGGTGCATCTTTTGTTTTTCTCTTTCTCCAAAATTAGAAAAAAAGGGCCTTTTTGACAGGCTTTTCCTATAGCCATTCCATTGAACAACCTATTTTATCTCTGTATATGTATAGGGTACAAAAAGAAAGATGGCAGTGTCTATGTTAGTGATTGACTTGAAGGCAGTCCTAGTTTTAGGGTTTTTTCCCCCTCCTCCTCTTCCTCCTCTCTCTATGGTCCAAGTACTTACTGACATGCGTAGGAGTTGAAACCACAACCTTGTGGTTGCAATATTGAAAACTTACCAAGTGTGCTATCGACTCTTGTCATTTTCTCAAGCATATATTTGTTTTTCTTGTCAAACCACTTTGTAGTAAGCCATACGCCATCCTCGTTTCTGAGGGAAATTATTAGTATGCTAATCATTGCACTTGTGAAACCACTTGAGTATGCCTGTTGATGGAAGTGGCCTTGCAATAACACTAACATGCACTTTTTAATTCGTATCTGGACCATATCCTGCAAAGCTTTTCAACATTGTAAATTTCAAATCATTCATCATTATCAAAGCCTTACTCATTTATCTAGGGTGGCTAAATTATGCTTTTCTACACAACCGTATCAAACAGCATGCTTTCTGTTAATGACATGTTCTAGCATGCCATTTTTTACTATTTCAGTCCAAGACTTTTTTGGGCTCCAACTTCTCTTGAGTTATCTACTTGCATGCCATTCAATTCTTCTGGTACTGTTAAAGTGCTATCTATACAACCAAACAATCTTAACCGGAATTCTGAACACATCTTTATTATTGTGCTATGGACAGATCAGTTTGCTCTATTATTGCTTATTGTCTATTTGGATCCAGTACCAACTGAATGTTTATTAATTGTAATTTGTTTGCTCTTTCATTGCAGTTAATGACAATTATATCTACTATTGACGACTTGAACTATCCAGAGAAGACAAATACATATTACATTGTTAATGTCCCATATATATTTTCAGCATGTTGGAAGGTAATCTATGCTTTTCTTGAAATCTACTTTCCAGTCGTCACTCTAAGAGTTCTCATACAAGGCATATGGTTCATGTGATACATCACCCATTAACTGGAGTTCATATCTGTGTTGTAAATTCACTGAAAAAAATGAGATGTTTGTGTTTACTTCCCCTCTCTTTCGACATCCAAGTATCCTTTATGATGTGCCATTGCCATTGTTACATGAAATTGTTGGCAGGTTGTGAGGCCACTTTTGCAAGAGAGGACGAGGAGGAAAGTGCAGGTGTTGCAAGGTTCTGGCAGAGATGAGTTGCTGAAGGTTAGTCTTTTACTTTAATAATAATAGTAATAATAACAACAGTTTTTATTTTTTATTTTTTGTTTCAGGGTTTTTCTTTTTTCTTTTTGCTGAAGGTTTTTCTTTTACTTAAGTGTTTGCAAGTATGCAGCTGTATATATCATTTAGTTTTTCCTTGAAACTAAAATACTGGGCCATAGTTTGGTGTTTAGTACCATTCCATCTATCTTGTGAAAAAAATAAAAACTCTTCCATCTCCATTCACAGTGGTAGAAGGCAGCTCAGGTTTGGTCACAGTTGGCCCAGCCAACCAGAACAAAGCTTTCACTGTGTTTTCCCAAACTGAAACTTGGACTTGATTTTCAAAGCTACAAAATATAATTTCACTTTGATTGTTCTGAATTTTTATTGCTGTTGTTTCTTGTTCTTAGTTGTACTCAGACATTTCAATTCCTTCTGAGGGATCTGTTTCCAGGTGGCATGTGCGAACCATCTCAAATGAAATACCTTGATATATGGTTCTATTGGAGTCACCAGTCATTTTGGGCTTGACTCCTCTCGGGCTTACCTGATACAAGTGATTTCGTATATTTGTGGGATTACTCTCACCTCCAATGTGGGTGGGGATGCCCATGTTATCTTAAAAAAAAAAAAAACAAATCCTTTAAATATCATGTTTCCACACATCCGAGTTGGCACGTCTCAGTGACATACACAGTCTTCTTTTTTTATCTTTGTTGCCCAACACTTGCTGCCCTTAATGATGCCGGTTCCACTGTCGCTGCTATTTTATAAATTCCCTTCAGTAATGGCACTGTCGGTGCATATACTCTACTACCTTTCCTTGGCTTTGTTCCACCTGAATTGGCATTGTTTCAGCTGTCTGTGTTTGGCAAATGGTAGATTCTGAGATTAGAGATTCTGATTAGGAGAAAATCTAAGATTAGAATCTTTTTTCTTTTTGGTTGTCATTGAAAGATGGAGAGATAGGTTGTTGCTAGAGTGAAAAATGTTTGTGAAGATTGGAGGGGTTTTTTTCTGAATATTTACACTCAGGGGATGGAGATCCACTTATACTTTTATACAGTGTCCCATATCTTTGAATCTCCTATTTTTCTATATTTTTACTTCTAATCTACTGCCTTCCAAACACATTCTCTAATTTTTCTGGAGTTTGAAAATTCAAATCTCTAGAGATTTAGAGTAGCCAAACACACATTACTGTTGTCTTGTAAAAGCCATTTAGTAATGGCACTCTATGAGTGCATATACTCTACTACCTTCTCTCAGCTTTGTCCATCCTGAATTTGCATTGCTTGCTCTTCCTTTTCTTTATTCTTTTTCCTTCATAAAATGGTAATATTTCTTGGACCTTGCCGATTGCACCAACATTTTTTACGATATCCTCTTCACGACAATATGTTCTTTAGCTGCTACTACTGACACTTGGTTCTTTCAATCATCTTGAAACCACTATCTTGCACTCTGTATGTTCTTTCCATTTTCAAAAGCTCTTGTTTGAGTTGCCTGATTTTGTCCTAGTTGTATTGGTGTAGCAGACCAACTTCAAGTTGGAATGGATGTCCGAGTCATTTTAGACAATTCTGTGTGTGGTGTGTGTAGATGGAACTTCTCATTGTTTATACTCTCCTAATAAATTTCTGTTACCGTAAACGATCACTTTCTATCTGCTAAGAAAAGTTGGAAAATGATAATCCCACTAAATAGGATTTACTTTCAGCACCTCTCAAATGCAAAGAGGAATTAATAACAGTCTCTTCTTAGAAAACATTCAAAAACATTTACAGTAGGGAAACATCCAAATGCACTTTAAAAAAAACTAATTTATTCATTCTATTCTGTTGTAGTCTTCTCCTTCCATTCATTCCTCGATCATGTTGTCTGTTTTTTATTTCATTTCATATGTACTCTGCTGTGGTTTTGCATCTGTAGATAATGGACTATGAGTCACTTCCCCACTTCTGTAGAAGTGAAGGATCTGGATCATCGAGGCGTTCAGCTGCAGATAACTGTTATTCATTAGAGCATCCATTCCATCAAGAGCTCTACAACTACATCATGGATCAATCATCCAAGGTTGAGCTCCCTGCACCCATCAAACAAGGCTCCTTCCATGTGGACTTCCCCGAGCCAGCTCCTGAAGGATCAAAAATTGCCGAAACCTTAAAAACCGAGTTTCACAGGATTGAGGACCAAAATCAGAGGTGACAGAAACCCAGGTCGACTGCATTAGATGATTGGAAGCACCGGGTGATGCACTAAAATGAATCAAAAGCCACCGGATGACCAAAATAATGCGATCTCATCCTTATGATGATGGTTTGGTTCTCTTTCCATCAATGGTATTTGTTGTATGTTAGTTCCATCTGCAGTTGATCGCTGCAGATTATTTACGAAGATACTATGGTATGTAACGTGATTCTAACTATAATATGTCAGGATCAGTGTAGTTTTTTGTCTGAAATGTAAGCAAAAAGCTAAAGTAAGAAACATAGCTATTAGCCAAATCCATGTTGGATCAATGGATAATTAGCCAAATTCATGTTGTAACCCATTTGAAATTTCATGCCATTTATATTGACATGCACTGGAATTGAATCCACAAAGCTTTTTACTAAATCTATGTGCATCTTCATAAAGCAGGCAGCTGATTTATAGTTCACATTTTCACATTGGTTGCTACCAACGGTCCGAATATCGGCCCTTTTTGTTTAAAAAAAAAAGTGAAACATATCGGCCGATACTGAATTTTAAACCCCTGGTTGCTACTATGCCGTATAGGTGACAGTGAATCGGGTCGGATTACAGTATGGATTGAGTTGGACACTTGGACTAATCTGTGTTTTTAGTTATCCTAGCAGAATCAATGCTGTGTGTTAAATGTGTTAGATCTTCAGGCCCAAATCCAATCTAAAATGGGTCAATCCATAATTCCATATCGAACCATCAAACCCATTTATATTAATTTATAGTTATAAGTCTAATTGGGTTCAATATATGGAAGCAATTTATAGTTTGTCCGGCTAATTCAACCCAAAATCAGTTTACAAAAAATAAGGTCCTGATCGAGAATCTCAACTTGATTTGACTGAACTTGATAAATGAGTTTGTGTTCATGTTAAGGTTTTACAATATTTGTTACTGCTAAAAGAAAGGTTTTACAATATTTGAGTCACTCAAGAAGATAAGTTTTCTATCTTCACCTTCTTTAGTGACTGGTTTTTTATTCTCGCAGATATTTTTTACTAAAATAATAAAAATAATGGCATTTAATTGTGTAAAAGATAATTATTTATGATTTTTACATTTTAAATTGAAAGTCCCTCAATCCAAAAGGGTTTGAGTGATATCTAAGAAGCCGTCTCAAGAAGCAAGAGTCTTGAATTCGATTTTCACTCCATCTCAAAGAGCCATTCTTTATAGAGTTACTTGGTGTGTATGTAAAGAGGCTTCTACATGTCCCGATAATTAGTTGAAAGTTCTAAGAAGACTATAGATACCTTGATCATAAAAAGATAGAAATTCCCTTCAACTTCAAAACGGAGAGATGGCGCTTTAATTTGGTCAAATCCAGTTAACAAAATAATTAATTTCGGCAACAAGGGCCAAATGAAATTGAAAAAAATCATAAGATGTTTCCTTTGGAACTCAAGCAGGTAAATGATGCTGTTTGATTAAACAAATCTGGTCCATTATCGGTGGGAAAGTCTCTGGATCAGTTGGATCAATGCCAATTACATTAAAGGGAAAAGTTTTCGGGAACGAGTCATGTCGGATCAGATTTTATTTGATTTAACATATAAATATAGCAATAATTGAATGAGTCGAGTCTATTTTTTTTTTTTTATTGAAATTGGATTTACCCATTTATAAATAGATTTGGATCGAGTCAACTTTTAAATAAGTCAGATCTGGTCATTTATCAAAACGAATCGGATCTATCGGCTCGGATCAAAATTTACCATGTCTTAACCCATCGACTTAATAAAAATCTCTATTGAGGCCGTTGGTGCCGTGACTCGATTTTTCTGACTTGCAGGTCAGGCTGACTTGAATCCTCTCGTCTTTGCCCCCAAAGGTCTCTGTTTCTCTCTCTCGCTTTCTCTAAGGTACAGGCTTTTCCGTTCTTTCCATTTTCTTTCATTGATTTGGGTTTCCCTAAAAATTGCGTTTTCTTCACGTAATTGGGGTTTTCATAAGGAAGAAAACCCTCAAATTTGTCTAGCTTGGGAAATCAGCATGCTGTCATTAATCAGAATTTATGTTTACGAGTTTATCTATGTTTCCAGCAATCCTCAACACCCTTTCATTATCGTCTTTTTTTCAACACAATTTTCATGGAAAGAAGAGCACTTTCTTAGAAAGTAAAATCTAAATGGTATTATATATAAAAGAAGGATCTATCCTGGTATCTAAGGTTCCCTTTCAATGCATGGGAAGGGAGGGTTTTCCCAAAAAATAACCACATTTTGTCAAAAATGGTTAAACCCATTTGTATTTTTTGGTAAGAAATGGTTAATTTCCAAGAAAGTACTTTCCTTTCCATGCAATCCAACATAACCACAATACTCAATTTGGACACTTCATAGAATTCCAGTGATGCATAATAGACATGAACAAAATGCTCTATTTGGTTGCGATCAATGCCTTCAATGAAATTTTAATCTGAAAAATGAAAAGGGAAAAAATCTACCTAAACTTTTGTTTCGTTTTCTATACAACTTAAATTCGGAGATGACTAGATTGTGTTCCATTCTATGCGGGAAAGTTTATAGAGAATCTTGCTAACTAAAAATACACTTAAGTAAACATCTAACTGCAGCCTATAAATAGTATGAAAACACATGCACAACTCTTACAAGTTGACAAAATCTCTCTCTCTCTCTCAGTTTCTTTCTCTTTTTCTTATGTTATAGTGATTTTGAACGGGTTATTTATTTTCTTTTAGGTTATTATATGGTTATTTTCTTTCCATTCCTGGTGTTTTAAGATCCATTTCATTTTAAGCTTGTAATCAGTCATTCAATGATTAGAAAATACAGTTTCTGTTAATGTAAGAAGGAGAGATTATTTATTTTGTTTTAAGTTATTGTATGGTTATTTTTTTTCCCATTCCTGGTGTTTTAAGATCCATTTCATTTTAAGCTTCTAATTAGTTATTCAATGATTAGAAAATACGGTTTCTGTTAATGGAAGGAGAGAAAGGATACATGGAAGGAGACTCTGGAACCATAAGCTCCGTGGATAAGGAACAAGCAATTGAAAATGATCTAGATGCATGTGTAGCACCTGTTGTTGGCATGGAATTTGAATCAGATGTTGAGGCTCATAGATTCTTCAACACCTATGCAAAGCAGGTGGGTTTTGAAACAAGAATAAGACAATCACAAAGAACTAGGACACGTGGCAAGTGCTTTGTGCATTTTTGTTGTAACAGGGAGGGGTTTAAAACAACCAATGCAACTATGAGAGCTGCAAGGGCAGACATAAGATGTGGGTGTCCAGTAGCTATGAAGCTCAGGTTGAATGAGTTTGGGAAATGGAAAGTGGTTGAGGTGAACCTTCAGCATAATCATCTAGTTAATCCAACTGAAGCACAAAGTATGTCACTAAAACGTGCAGAGAGAGTTAAAAAAAGATCAAGATCAAGTGTGAAAACTAACCAACTAGTACAAAAGACTTCCCAAGATGATAATAAAGATGCAGGAGGACATGAACATTTAGAATTGGGGGATAAACCTAGCCCAAATCATGCCAGTAAGGTTAGGAAATTAGAACTTCGAAAAGGAGATGCAGAAGCTATGTGTAAATTTTTTTCTCACAAGAAATCAAGGAGTCCAAACTTCTTCTACTTGCTCGACTTCAATGAGGAATTCTGTGTTAGAAATGCTTTTTGGGCTGAAGCAAGGTCTCAGCAGGCTTACCAGAATTATGGAGATGTAGTCACAATTGACACCACATATTTGACCAAAAATTATAATGTTAAGTTTGTTCCATTTTTTGGAGTAAATCATCATGGAAAGCCGGTGCTGTTAGGATGTGGGTTGCTAGAAGGTGAAACGGAAGAGTCATTTGTTTGGTTGCTTGAGAAATGGTTAACTGCTATGTCGGATCGTGCTCCAAATGCCATAATTATTGATCAATCTGAGGCCATACAAACAGCTGTTGCTGAGGTATTCCCAAATACTCATTATCGTCTTCGTCTGTCTCATATAATGAGAACTTTTTATGAGAAATTTGGAAGATTGGTTGATTATGAAGCTCTCAAGTTTCATTTTGAGAAAGTTGTTTATGATTCGTTAAAAGCAGATGAGTTTGAGCATCAATGGAATGAAATGATTGACAAGTACAACTTTGAGTCTAATAGATGGTTGAAGACGTTGTACCAGCTGAGAGAAAAATGGGTTCCACTTTATCTCAAACACACATTTTGGGCGGGAATGTCTAGTACATTCTGTGATGAGGGGATGAATTCATTTTTTGATAAATATTTGAACATAAGAACTTCTTTGAAGGATTTTTTTGAGCAATATGACTTTGCCTTGGAGAATTATGAGAGAGAATTCTTGACTAATTTCTCTGAGATGAATTCAGAACCTACTTTATCCATGCGTCACAACTTTGAGATTCAACTTGCTCCTATATACACTAGTAGCATATTTAAAAGGTTCCAAGAAGAGGTTATTAGTGCATTATGTAATTGTTATAACATTACGGCATTCCATGTTGATGGGGAAATCACCACGTATGTGGTGAAAGAGAGGATTTTTGACAAGAATGGTATGCAATTGGCACCAAAGGAGTATGAGGTCTATTTCAATATGGATCAAGTGGAAGTTACTTGTATTTGCAGTTTGTTTCAGACTAAGGGTTACTTGTGTAGACATGCCTTGTACACCTTAAACCACAATGGTGTTGATGAGATTCCCTCCCGATACATTATAGCACGTTGGAGAAAGGACTTTAAGTATAAGCGCTCTTTGGACTATGGCTTCACCAATCTGTCAATCAGTGACCCACTCCATCGCTTTGATATGTTGTATCGCATAGGTACTCAACTTGTTGAGGAAGGGGCAGTATCCAAACAGCGTTGCTCAATTGCTTTGCAATTTCTTCAAGAGACATTGGAAGAAGTACGCAGGGCAAATGATCATCTTTCTGCTGATGGCCCTAACCAGCATAAAAGAGATGGATCACATGAAGAGTTTATGAGTGAAGAAAACAGTGTTGTTGGTAGTGCATCGTGTGAACACAAGAAGGTACACGTACTTAAATTTTAATTGATAGACGGTACTTCTTATTTTACCTTTTTCTTCTTATAAATTTCTTATAGTTTTAAATATTCTGTAGCTCCAAAATGCCGAAACTCCCAATATCAGCAATGCTAGTGTAGTAAGTGGGCCGCTAGTTGCTCCAACAACTCCAGTTCTTTTCAACCTTTGCTCTACACAAGTGGACAACACATGGTTAGATTTTCTCATCTTAAATCTTGTTATGTTTATATTCTAGGATCACATTTCTAATTTTGAAGTTTTTTTAATCTAATGCTAGAAGATGACTGACGAAGGAAAAATACAATTTACATGAAGATTGGAAATCGTATTGTGGGAGTGACAGTGGAAATCGGTAAGATTTATATCTGTTCAGTTCTAAAAATTGATTCCACTTTTTTTCATCTCCTCAAAAGTTGAAATATTATCCTATATCGATGGTTTAAGGGGGCTACGGGGATTTAGTGACTGTTTTGATCAAAAGTTTGACCTATTCAACTCATCAAGGTCTTGTCTGCAGATGTTTGGGATTGTCTATTGTTCCATTTTAGTGATCAATTTTTTTCCCAAAATGGTGACATGAATCGAACATTCAACCTTTTTGGTTCCGGAAGTGAGGACCTTCCAACTGTGCAAAAGGCTCTTATTGGCTTGTTGGAAACAACATTTTTCACGTTTTAAATTTGACATATTAATTGGTTGAGGGACTCCAGGAGGCTTCACATACTGTTTTGATTTTCCTTTTTATCCATTGGATTTGACTTAATATACTCTTGGATGGTTGAGAGCCCCTCCGAGGGAGTCTGGATAATATTCTCCAAAAGTGGGCTTACCAAATCTTAACTTTGACTACATATTTTCCTGTCGTGTTACTTTTGCAAGGAACATTCTGCCTTTTCTATTGTTCTCAATGGTATCTTTCTGTATTCTCTAATGGTTTTTCCCCGCTCACTGTCCCTTCTTTATGATGGATGTGCCAACGACTTTGAAGCTTTGGGGCTTCCAGTTGGATGACAGTTTCATGCTTTCTGCAGAGATAACAAATGAAGCCGTCAGCCATTGTTTATGTTTTTACTTGTATGACCTAATATGCATTCACCTCTGATGTTATTTTCTGATTGAGCTTATTATTACTGTTGAGAATTCTGTGAGCTAGCATTGATAGGGATGTGATATTTGCCGAGTGAATGAGATACTGTTGAGAACTTGAGATCTCACTGATTTATCCAGAACCAGCTCATTTGGCAAAAAAAAAAAAAGAAGAACGGGAGTCATTGAGATTAAAGAACTTAATTGTCTTACTTCTACAATTCTGTACTGGCCATGTTTTTGTGGATCAATTTGTGGGTCGAAGTTACTGATTTTGACTGTGTTGTTGTCAACATGTTTATTCAATATGAATTTGGAATTTCAAAAATAGAGGCAATATATATTCTCAACTTATGATTGCTGTTTGCTTCTTGGTAGGTTCCATGAAATATTATCTTTCTTGGACTTCCTTCATCTTCCTTGATTCTAATGAGGGTGCTGCCTCGTCTGAATCTTTCTTTCTGCATATATGTGAGATATCCAGACTCTTTTGTAAAAAGATACTTGTTCACATGTAAGTTATTGCAAGCAACAGAATTTTCTCGAGGTTTTGTTCCAAGAGAATTAATTACATGAAGGTTCATGTTACCACTGCATAATTGTTAAAATTTACAAACATTTTTTTCTCTGATCGAAGGTGGATAATATTTCACCAGAATGAAGTAGAAGAGATGATTAGAATCTGCCAAACAGTCCAATTCATGGCCATGTAAACCCGTGGCTGATCGGCTACACGGTGCATTGCTCTCTAGAAACTTGTATAAAAAATGTAACTGGAAATTTTAAGTCACTGGCCTTGAAAATTGATAGAAAGATGCAATGGTTTCACTTAATGATAGATTATAATTAGAATTAGACCCAAATAAAGTGTACTGCATAATCGGCAAATTTAGGCTGATAGTGGATAGATCAGAGTCGAGATATTGGCTATATATATCGCCGATATCGGCGGATATTAATATGTTTAAAAAAAAAATTAAGAGAGAAAAATATTGGTCGATATTGAATTTTAAACCCTTGGGATAGATAGGACAAGGCTTTGAGGATGATGCTGGGTGAAAATTGTCAATGATTTTCATGGAATTTGTACTGACGTTCATTTCTTTCTCACTAAAATACATAGATTTCCTTGCAGAATGAGCTCAAGCAATTTTTTTTTAGTAGTAATGAAGAAGAAATATTATAAAGAACAACATATGATACAAAAAGGTCTAAAAAGATATAAACGAAAGAGAAGAAACAACAAACAAGAAGAATATCTACTACAGATTTTTGAGTTTGTAAAGTAGATTTTTTTTTTTGGGATTAACGTGTGGAAAAATCAGACACAATCTTACTAAAATTCTCACGGATGAACTCATTACCCTTAAAGCACACTAAAGTAGATTAAATTTAAAGGAGCTAACAAATACAACTTAATTTATTTAAAGTGATTTTATAAAGACAAATTTTAATTATATAATCTTTTTCAATAGAATTCCTAATATCCTATCATGGGCCAAAAATGAATCCATCTAATGGTTGCACGTGGAGGTGTGTGTAGGTGATTACTTGCCACTTCCTTATTATTATTATTATTATTATTATTATTATTTATACGCACACTGAATTTGGTTGTTCAACACATTAAGGGTTCGATGACAACCACTAAGATTTATAGATGTAAATAGAAGATTATTAATATCTTCTTTTATGCTATTGATTTGCACTCCACAATAAATATTATAGTTAACATAATATAATTGTTAGTAGTTTTTAATTAGATTTTTTAATTATTAGATAATATAATTGTGGGTGTATACAATATCACTTATATAATGTGCTTAAAAACTCAATGCCAGATAAATTTTGGTGCTTTAGATTAGTAGTATTGTATTTGTTAGCATTGATGAAATAAGAATATTATATCAACGAGTATATATTTTTTAGTATCTAAATAAATGTGTCTAGTAAAATTTAATTTACACTTGGACATGTGTCTTGTTCCTTAGACTCAAAATCCTTTTGACATCTTAATTGTGCCTTGCACATTGACTATTTTGTTTCCTTCATTTAGAGTATCTTGAGAGGTTGGAACAATTCCAAAATGTATAACTTCTTTTAGGATTGTTCGACTCGACTCTATTAACGTGGAAAGAAATCTATTATTATTTAGTGATAAAAGCTACTGTAATATGTTTGGGAAGTTCAATTGATTTGAATTTTTAGACTCGAGTTTAACTCGTCTAATCTTACTTTCAAACAGAATATTTAAGATGTCTGTTAACACGATGACATCTAACGCTTTAAAACTCTATCTCTCTGAACATTTAAATTAGATTCAATTTTGATTCTTACTAAATACAGTTCGATTATCTTGAATTTTTTTTCAAAGTTGAAATCCTTAAGAACTATTAACGATATTGGTATGGTTGACCCACTTCTAAAAGTTTTGATCTATTATGTTGGATTATTGAACTATTCTATTATTTATAATTATAATTAATGTGAATAACACATTTTTTATAATATGAAACCCAACCTTCTAATCGAAGAGTCGATTTTGGAAAAAGTTAGCTTAGAGGGGTTAAGAAAAGGGATGAGTCACGAATGCAACTCGACCTAGTCACGACTCGCAGTAGCTCCGTTCTTTCTTGTACACAGTTCCCAGCGAGCGCAGGAGAGAGAAGGGCGCATGATGTTCCGAAATTTGAGAGCGATCCTGCTTCACGAGAGACCGTTACACACCACCATGTCATCCGATACAGGTCCAAGTGAAACGCTAAGGAAGAAGATAGCGGAACGGGAGAAGATCCGAAGGAGGAGGAAGAGACCGAAGAAGGATGAGTTTATCGTGTACGTACCGGAATCCACAGCGTTCCTCGACTCTGCTACGATGCCCATGGTCCTCACCGCCGTAGCGGTCGCTCTCTTTGCCAAAGTTCTTATGATGGTACGTCCGGTTGCATTGTCTCCCCCTCTCAGAAACCCATTTACTAATCTATTTTCTCTTGTTTTTTTTCTTTCTATTAAGGTAATTATATCAAGTTGAAGTCTCGTCCAAGTAATTTTTGGGAGAAAATGGGTCAAATTCCCCAATTTTGAGGGGAAGGATTCTTAATTTCTTATTTCAAACTGATTGATTGAAGGAATCCGTTTTTTTTTTTTGAGAGATAAAATGGGCAATCAAGTTTTTGTAGGTTGCTTCTTGCAGCAACCTTTTTGGCGTTACTGATTTGTGCACTTGGCACTCTATGTTTGTATTGTTTATGTGTGGAGGAGATACATATGCTTGATAAAAGAATCCTGATCATAAAACAAGTCTGATCCGGTGTTACTCATCTGGTGATTTCATTGTAGCTATCTTACACGAAAAGAATTCCACCTGGAGGAAGAACCTAGACATACAATTTGCAATTTGTTTTTCGCATCCTATATGGTTTGTTCTATAAACATCTCATACAAAAAAGTCATTTGGTAAGCTGTCAATTGACAGGAAAACTAGTCCTGAGATTTTTATGAAGGACCCATCCATGATAGGGCCAATCAGATATAGTGTTTGTTTCACCAAAAGAGAAAAAAGAAAGAAAAAGAAGGTCCTCTCTGAACTGGTTGCAGTTGAAGCAAACAAGCTGTATGCATGTTCCTCATAGAGGATATAAAAAATTATGTATCCCATTGTAGATGGAGTAAAACTTATTAATTGTTGAATGTTCAGGATTGCGTCATGAGTATGATAACTGTATCATTTTGAACTGTTTATTATTTTTTTGTTGAAAGCTTTGAACTGTTTATGTTGGTCTAACTAATGCTACATTTGATAGATATCTCAACAAGTATAACCCACCATGCTCATTGATAATAATACTTTGTCCATCAAATTCTTGGAAGATTGCAGTGTTCCATTTAGCTATCTAATCTTGCATTTCTTGGACTAGAAGTTGACAAATATTTTAGCGATATTTTAATGAAATTCTCCAGTTAGGTTCTTTGTGTTCTGGACATTCTTTCCATCATTACTGAAGCTGATTGAGCTCTCTAGCCATTTCCATCATGGTACTGAGACAGCTCCACTCATGTTTTGGGGGCTAGAAACTAAAAACAGGTTTAAATGAGAATCCCAGTCCACATTAATCAAGGTGATCTAATTTTAGCATCCAGTTTATGTTTCTTTAAGTATAAAAGCCAATTCACATCATTTGCTTCAAATAATGAATCTCGAGCTGTTCTTTGGAGAACTCGAATCATGATTTTTAATTGTTTGATTGTTGTTTGCCAAACAAAATGAGTTCTATTATTTATGTCAATCCGTGTATTGATCAATTTATCCCAAGTTTTAACTTTGGAGCATTCATTCAATTTTTTTTTGAAATGGTACTTAGATAATATTAAAGGCTCCAGAGGTGCAAGAAATTACAAAGCACAAAAGGAGAAAACAAAAGGAAACCCATAAGCCCATACACCCTCAAGAAACAAATCTCTCGGAGAAGAAAAAGAAACTAGAACTAAAAGGGTAGAACCTAAGAAAGTCCAATATGATCTTTCCAGGATCATAAAATCTCAGACATGGATACTAGCTAGAAGTCCCATAAGGAGGAGGCCCAAGTAGCACATTTGGCAAGGACTCGGTTGTTAACACTTTCGAACTCCTGATTGGATCTAGGAAGGGTACTGTATTATTTTCCATTTTCCTGCATCAGAACCCACCTGTCCCTGTATAAACCATTTTTTTGTCATCTCCCACCTCCCATACGTGATTCTTTTCTATCACTTGTCTTGTTAAGAATAAATTTGCACATGAGTGATGCTGTAGTGATTTGGATGACGGTAGAATTTTGCCCCATCAAGAACCTTTCTCTGCTAAGAAGCTGCCCGGTTAGCTTGATTGTGAATGCATCAAGAACTTTTCTCTGCTAAGAAGCTGCCAGGTTAGCTTGGTTGTGAATGCTTCATTTTTGGTTTCTCATTTATCTAATCTCTAGATGCATCATTTTGGTTTCTCATGTGTCTAATCTCTAGCCCTCCTTCCCATATTGGTTTAGTGATACCATCCATTTTTTTTTTTTTTTGAAATGGTGATACCATCCATTTTACCAGTGGAATCTTGATTTTTCTAATAATTTCCTCTTTATTGTTTTCTAATTTGGTTAGAAAAGGTCCTGGAGGCTGTCATCATCCAAAGGTTTGGAATTGGGAGTGCACTAGATTGAATGGGCATTTACAATTCATTGAAAGAGAAGTTGCTTTCCAACCTACTAGTTTGGTGGGATGTCTATGGAGCACACTTGCATGATCTTGATATTTCTCTCTTTATAGATGTTTTACCTAAGAAATGTAGAGTTTGTCATTAATAAGGGTATTGGATAGCCAGGATCTGATTAGTTATTTCTCTGCTGGCTGATTTGCTTAAGGACGTTGTTTGTCTATTTTCTTGAGATAGCATTCTGCAGTTAAAATTATGTTTGGGTTTAATTTATGTCATCCAACATGTGTCATGAAATCTGGTCTCATATCAGCCTGTGAAAACCTGGCATTTTTGTTGTTTGAGTCAAAAACTTTATTTTTATTGAAAATGAACGAAGTATTGTCTTGGTGAGTGAGGAAAGACTCCCTCTTTTCCTCATTAAATTTTCCTCTCCCCCCTATGGGAAATGGATTCCTTGGAAAAAGAGAGTAATATCTCATTTTTTGTGTTCTTGACAAAGAATCCTTATTCCATGGAAGAAGGGAGAAGGGTCTGAATTTCAATATGCTGGAAAATGACAGTCAGTCCCTTGGAGAAAAGGAGGCTGCACATGTTGTAGTTGACATGTAGCCCCTCTCCCATTTACAAATATGTAGTGGAGTAAGCCTTTTGCATGCAAACCAGCTGCAAGATCATGCTAGCACTTTGCCACAAATTATAAAGATGTGGAGAAAGAGGGTCACCTTGTCTCAACCTGCAGATCAAAGAAAATTTCCTCCTAGGTGATGCATTCTTAAAATTTGAAATGTAACTGTTGATATTCAAGTCATATGTCATAATGTTTGCTATCCACCTCTTCGAGAAGCAAAACTGCACTAGACAAGCCTGAAGGAAAGACCAATCTATCGTGTTTACTTTCAAGGCAAAATATTTTGATTTTATCAACCTGCCTCTTTTGTCTTTGCATTATATCCATATTAATTTTTGTGGCAGTTGTAATTTTTATTTGTTGACTTATGATGACAGTATGATGAGTCCAGAGCCCAAGAGAGGATTGAGCGCAAAATACAGAAGGCTCCTGCTGGGCAGGGAACTGTCAGGATGCTTAGTCGTGAAGAATGGGATGAAATACAAGAAATAAGGCCAAGGACTCCTTTTGAGTCTAAGCTTGCTCGTCCAAATGCACGATTGAGGACTGGCGAGCCAATACATATGGTAAGATGGATTGTTCTCATCTCGGTAAACTGATTTATTTAGCCATTTCTTTCTTATATAAAGGTAGAACAGTAGGTAACAATTAATTATGAATAGCATTGTAACATCTCATTCTCATTCTCATTCTCATCAGCATTCTTTATCATAAATATGTCATGAAATTATGAAAGCTTTGGGGTTTATTTGAATATCATTGGGTTCTCACTAGAGTTACTAAAAATAAAAATACCTTGTTTTCTCATTTCTGAAGATGATTTTGGAAATTTTTTGGTAAAGCAAATGTGCTTTATGTTGAAGTTTATTATTATTATTATTTTCTTTTAGTGGGTGAGTGGGGTTGGGGGTATCAAAAAAGGTTGTTAATAAGGTTAGTTAACATACAAAACCTTTGTTATTTAGACAACAAAGAGAAACTCTTATTAACCCAACTCCAAAGAAACATATTCTCATGAGTTCATATCCAAAATCATCTCAAATATAATAAACAACATGATGTTCAAATTGGCAATAAGTTCAGTGCAATTCATTGAGTGCATGAAAGATCCAGTAGGAAGCTCAGAATTTCTTTCCTTGGCCTAAATATGAGATTTCAGCTAAATTAATTTTTTTTGTTGGGTGCACTTGACATGAAAATCTCACTAAACATCAAAATTTATTGGAAATCCAAAAACACTGTAGCAGACTGAAATTTGAGCATAGTTGGGCCCAAAAGTATTGGTCCATTTTGGACCATTTTGACCACAATTTTTATTTTTTTTTCAAATTTTCTTTTCTTTAATAGAGTAAAAAATAAATAGCTGATATTTTGGCCAAAAAATTTCAGTCCATTAGGGAGTGGGCCAAAATGTTAATTTTGCCCGAAAAGAAAACTCAGGTATAATGAGAACATCATGTAGCAAATCAGTTACTCTATTCCTTTTAAATATTTGATGATGTGGATGGTTGTTGTTTCTTCTGTCTAGAGGCACGGGAGATGTAAGAGTTCTCTGCACCCAAAATCTATATTGGTATTCTGTGTTGAAGTTGTTTGGCAACGAAGTAGAATAAAATGCCATTTTATTTGACCTTTAAAAAAAAATGCCATTTTTTATCTGGATCTTTCTTTTCGGGCAGTGTTTGAGGCACTCCTAATCTATATTAGTTTTTGGGTCATTAGATCAGATCTCTGCACCAACTCAAATTGTGGTAGTTCAGATTCCATTCACTGCCGAGATAGTACATACTGCTTGCAATTTGGTGAACAGAGGCTTTGTACTCTTGATTGAATATTACTCAAGTTTAGATTGGGATAATGTTGCCACTTTTAAAGAACCCGAAGCACTCAACTCAAAAGTACTGCATAACAAATGCATTAGTGAATCACAAATGAAGTTTGAATTACATGATATGAGCGATAGCTTACATACACGCAAAAATCACTGGGCTGATTCTTACTTTAGAAAGTGTGTTAGAATAGCTATCGATTTGTGAATCAGTAAGTTTTATCTGGCATTTTCTTCTTCATTGTTGTCAAACTGGTGACTGTGGCTATGTTTTTGTCGTTGATATTTAAAATACATTTTTTTTTTCAGGAGGATGTGAAGGATTGGACAATTGATATCATCACGGATGCGCTTACTAGAGTTGAAGAAACTGTCAAGCGGAATTGACTAGGATTCAGCACTTGATTGCAGCACGCCTATAGTTTCTATGTGGTGCATTTCCCTTCCACAAGCCTGAAACAATCTCTAAGCTTCTGTCTAAGCCCATCCACTGCTTAAGGCCACTTTATAGACAACAGACACAACATTTTGTCAAGGGTTTTGTGGCTCAGTATCTTGTGTGACAGATTGGAGGGATGATTGGGCATGTATGGTAAGGACAGGTTCAAAATTTGATTGAATGGAAAATAAACATATTTTAAGCGGATTTAGTTGTGTGTCCAGTGTCCAATTTATGTATTTATTTTTTCTTTATTGTTTTCCTAAGCAACCAACCATCTGTGCATTTCCTTTCTCTTCTTGTGGATGATGGAACTTGGGTTCCTGTCATAGATGGGGTAAAATAAAATTGGAGAGTGCTCCTGCAACTTAGTTGATGTTGAATGAGGAGAACGAGTGGACTGGATGAGCTTTCGGTCTAAGTGATGATGGAAGGAAAGCTTTTCATTAAAAAGGAGCCAATTCTATAACAGAATCATAATTCATGTGATAAATTTTCATGGATCAAATGGGAGCGTATTGCTCACCCCATTGATTTTTGTTTTCTCCTATGCCAAGAAAATCAAAATATTTGCTAATTTGCATTGGTTGATCTAATTCTATTAGAATAAACTGTTTTTTTTAGGACCGGCTGATGTAGGCATCAGATTCGACGAACCCGACGGGAGCTCGATTGAAGATGAGTCGGCCCAATTAGACGGATTGAGAAATTGATTATCCGAATTTGTGCATGGATCGACGGAGGAAAGCGGGGCCTGAACATAATTCATTAGACCCAATATGAATCGATTTAATTCAATTTGAGTTTGGACCCATTTAGGCGTCTCAAACCCCAATTGATTTAACTCGTTTAATGGCCATCAAGCAGACCCCACTGGAGTGAAAACATGGAGAATTGGAGATAGAATTCATCCCAAAACAAAAGACCTCACACGTTGGTATAGTTTTGAAATCAATAAAATAAACCAAGTATAGAAGAAGATTAAGATCGACCAACACCACTGCTGAATTAGTGCAGAAAATCAAATTGAGAGGCCGTGTGAAGACAGAGAAATAGGGATGAGAAGAGATTGGATCAAATCCCACCAACTGAAGATAAGGCTGAGCAAGCTTTTGCTAGCTTTTTGGCGGTGAAATTAGTGGGACTGTTGCAAACGTGTGAAATGGCAAAGAAGAAGTGTTGTAGAAGGAGTGCCCACTGTATGACCGAATTAACAGCAAAAGAATAAGAAGATAAAATTAGTGGGACTGTTGCAAACGTGTGAAATGGCAACGAAGAACTGTAGGAGTGCCCACTGTATGACCGAATTAACAGCAAAAGAATAAGAAGATTAGGACAGAGCAGCAAACATCGTGGGACTATTTGAGTTTATTACTTTGGTATTTTAATTTATTTACTTTTTATCTTGTTTTGTTTTACTGAAATAAGGTTATAATATTTTTTTTTTTTTGAATTTACGTGCGTGTAAGACCCCCACGGATGAGCCCACTACCCCCTAGGGCACACTAAGGTTAGGCCATGAGGGCTCGAACCCGCAACCTCCTACTTCCTGAGGGGAGAGATAACCAGTTGAACTATACCCATGTGGCCATATGGGTTGAGGCTATAAATTTAGTTCTACTTAGGTTGTAATTGAGATTTGATTATTTGAATTTTTTAAAGAAAAACAAGAGCTTTCTTTTAATAGAGAATAAGGCTATAAATTTAATTATTTGAAGCATGTGTAAATCTCTCAATCCAATACTTTGAGTAGAGAATAATAGACTGTGGCCCTTTTTTGTTTAGGGAGAATGGTCCCAAGACTTTCCTTAACCAAAGGCAAATTTTGACGTGTGTAAATCTCTCAATCCGCATACGTCAGATGAATAATGAACAATGACCCTTTTTTTTGTTAAGGGGTAATTGATCCCAAGACTTTCAAGGCGAGTTTTGATGAACCCCTCAGATTTACAAAGCAGTACAAACTGTTGAAGATAAAGGGAGAGATCAAACTTGGGAGGGTATTCTACATTGTTGCATATAAGGCTGTTTATTCAATTAAATGAAGAAAACATAATGTCACTGCCGAGATTTCACTTCTATATTTAGAGACCTGAATCTAGCTTTTCATTGATTAGCCCAATTCTGTCCAAAATAAGAATTGGCCTGCTAACCCCAACAAAATTGCTGGTCTCATACAAATCATTCACAACACAATAAGCTTGATAAAAATAAGAAGTGTAGAATAATAGCTTCAAATTAGCAGATAATTGCATCAATCCATTCATCAAATTCTCCATAAAGAGTCAACAAATAAAGGTAAAAAAAAAACCCAAATGGTTCATTATCCAAACTAAAAAGCAAACTAGAAAGCAAAACATTAAATGAAAAATTAAAAGTAATATCAACAGTTAACATGGACTGATATTCATCACTTCTTCTTCTTCCCTCCACTCCCTTGATCAAACATCAGTCTCGGGCTTAGCTCAAGGCATCTGAATCTCTTGTGGAATATCATCATCAGAAACGTACTTTCCCCAGTACCAATGCTTCTTCCACACCAAAGCCATTTCTTCAATGGGTATATTCTTTGTCTCTGGCAGGAAATAGTAAATGAACAAAGACATGACCACCATCCAAAAGGAGAAGAACAGGAACAGCCCAAACTTCATATGGCAGAGCAAGGAGAGGAATAGTTGAGCAATGATGAAGGTGAAGACCATGTTGACTGCTACATTGGTGGTTTGACCCGCCGACCTGATCTCGAGGGGGAAGATCTCACTCGGCACCAGCCATCCAAGTGGGCCCCACGACCAAGCAAATCCAGGCCACATATATGCAGATGAAGAGGACGATCATGTCCGCGTAAGCCTTGGAGAGGTGGGCCTGGCCGGAGAGGCCGAATTTTGCTCCGATGAGGCCTGCCACTACCAACTGCCGTAGATGCCAAATGATAGTTAGTCAGCAATCTTAAAAGTGTGAAATTTGGTTGGGTTTTAATCCGAGCAGCATGAATCGATTTGAGAAATCAATGGGTTTGCGTTATGTATTTGTATATTTTAAGTCAAATCGGTTGGAAAAAAGCCCACATGAAATTTGGATCGGATTGAGTTGAAAAACTAAATCCAATTCAATCCGAGTGTGTTAAGTTATAAAATCAACTAATTACTTTTTCTTCATATAAATAATAAAAATCTATTTTTTCTTTTTTTTCCATTACCTGGCAAATAAACATCTGAGTTCCACCCTCAAGGAAGAGAGCCCTCCTCCCAAATTTGTCGACGGTGAGGATCGCACCGAAGGTCGAAACAGCATTAACACAGCCACTGATGACTGCAGATGCCAGTGATGCATTGGTACCGAATCCGATCGTCTTGAATAACTCCGGTGCATAGAATGTGATGACATTAATCCCTGTCATCTGTTGGAACGCTGGTATCGCGATGGCCATCACCAACTGCGGTCGATACTTCCTTTGACGGATATTGCGCCACGGGTGCTCGACGCTCTGCGACGCATTGCTGGCAGCGACAATGTCCCTAAATTCATCGTCAACATTATCAGTGCCACGGATGCGGCGGAGCATATTCAAGGCCATTTCTGGCTTGTCGAGGTTGCGCTCAAGAAGAGAGTTGGGAGTGTCTGGGAGAATTAAGGCACCAAAAGTGATGATCAAGGCGGGACTGCAGCTAGACCCATGCTCATGCGCCAGCCCCACCCACCTTTGATGCTGGCAGTGCCGTAGTTCACTAGATTGGCGGCCAGAATGCCGATGGTGATCATTAGCTGGAAGAACTGGTTGAGGAATCCTCTGTATCTGGCAGGGGCCTTCTCTGAAAGGTATAATGGCGCTGACTGCAATTTGAATGCAGTAATTTGAGCAACAAATAATGAAATTTATGCAGTAATTTGAATAAATACAACAGAAAGTAAAGACACCAAATTCTACATACCTGATTGGCGAAACCGATGCCAAAACCGAGCAGAAGTCGTCCGATGATCGGCATTAGCGATATTTTGGGCGCCGCCATTGACTCCTGATCCTACCAGGAAGATGGCGCCTCCCATGAGCACCGAAAAACGGCGGCCAAACTTCCTCGTCACCGTTGATGCAAAGAAGGATGCTACCAATGTAGCAAGGTAGAGAGATGATGTGAACAACGTCAACAATTGACTATCAAATTGGCAGTACTGATTGGTTGGCTGGTCTTCGTTGTGCATCCTTCGGTACACTGATGGAAATAATTTCTCTAGGAAAGGATCCATGGAAGTCACCCCACTTGAAAAAGAAAAATGATCAAACGTAGGAGAGAGGTTATTGGGTTGAGAGGAAAAGGGGAATAAAACATCAGAAATTTCTTTTTTTTTTTTTAAAGAAAACTTTGAGGGGACATTAAAAAAAATTGTTAGTTAGAGTTTTAAGTTTCAAAATTCAATAAAATAAATTAATATTGGGTGTTTAGTGGGCTAAAAATATTCTGGCATTTTAGCCCAGTTTGTACTTTGGACCTGATTAATGGTTGGGACGTGTCTATACACATATCAGGTAATACTACTGAGAGGTTTTGAAGAGATAATCACCTTAAATATCGAGGTCGTATCCGAAGATAATACCTCCAGTTCCAGCAACCATGCAAGTAAAGAAGACATATGGAGTCATCTTCGCTGGATTCTCGTTCTTGCCATTGGGAGCTGACACAATAATGCCACCCGCCGTGATAGATATCTGCAATCTTTACTTGGAAAGAGAGAGATGTGAGTTGAACACATTTCCATTCATTATAAGTAAATTTGGCCAAAGAAACCAATGCAATATAATTAGGTATCTTCCTGTTAGCGTTTATTAACAGAAATAATAAATACACCAAAAATATCAGAATAAAATCACACAAGCACAACACTAATTTTACGTGGTTCGGCTCATCTAACCTACGTCCACGGAGCGTGTAAATCCTTTTATTAAGAGAGAGATAAAGAAAAATACATACAAGATTAAATTCCCTTCTTTGATAAAGACGGTCAATAATGAGACCCGACCCTTATTGATAATGCATACTAATCTTGTAGTATGTTGCTAGCTGTTGTCTGTGCTCTATATCGTCACCAGCCAGAGAACACAGAACATACCTCTGTTCTGTCGAGCAATACCTTTGCTCTTTCTCTGATTCAGCCAGTGTTATCAGAACCGGACCGAACCGCGGTCGAACCAGAGGTTGGAGGTCAAAACTGCATAAAACCGGTCAGAACCGCGGTTTTATGCGGTTTTGGCACATAAACCTCTAACCGCGCATCTCGGTTCAGAAATTTGTAATTTTTTTAAATTTTTTTTAACATTTTTTTTAATTTTCCCCTTAAAAAATGTGTATATTTGAAATATAAATGTTTATTACTATTTCTATCCTGCGGTCAAAGCCGGTTGAACCCTAACCTCCTCAAAGATGGTTCGTTAGGCAGTCCGGTTCTAATAACATTGGATTCAGCAACTCGCCTCTGTTTTGGATGCAGAATATTGTCTTTCACGCTGGCTGTCCCTCTCAGATACATGTTGCTGTATGACATGCCTCCTCTCTTGCACGCAAACAGACTTCCTTTTGTGCAGCTCCCTCTATCAACAGGTATCTCTAGGATTCACATTTTAACCAGCCCTCTCTTGTTGTCAATATATAAACCAAGCAAAACTCCTTACTGAGTTGCTCTTTTTGTCAATATATAAACCAAGCAAAACTCCTTACTGAGTTGCTGTTCACGGTTTCATAAATTTGATTCCTATCAAATTCCTAAATAAACATGGGCTCTATCGTGATTTATCCATGCAAGGTGTATGAGGTGATCTCAATTTGAGCCACTTACCCCAACACTTCCATGCTTTATACGTGAACTAGTTTTAAGAAACCAAAGGAATGCAAATACATATTGTTATATTATTATTATTATTATTAAATAAAGATATTTGTTAGTGACATAATCTCTTACCGTTAGATCTATCAACAGCAAACGAGAAAGCTGATATATGATAGAAGGACTCAGGCTTGTCTAGTTTCAATAAGTTTTTTAATGGGTAGATAATTCTTATGAAATATTAAAAAAATATTTTTTATATTCTCTTTAACAATCAATAACTCTAGCAAATATTAAGAACTAATGATTCTGATTCTTAAAAAAAACACTTAGTTTGAGTTTTACACCTTTGTTAGTTTGTTTTTTACGTTTTTGTGAAAAATCTGAGTAGCCATATTTCAATTCAAATATAAAATATTTTCAATCAAATCATGTCCATAATTCAACATGAGACAAAAAAAAAAAACACTTATTCAATTCACAATGATTTAGTCTTAATTTGATAATTTCTGTCTTCTTTTTTAAAAGGAGGGTATCGCTGAGGTCAAGAGTAATAATCTTGGCAATATATATCGCTGATATCGGCCGATAATGATAATTTTTTTTTAAAAAAAAATAAGAAGAGAAATTTCTCAGCTGATATCCAAATATCGGCCGACATCAGATATCAGTTGATACTGAGATTTATACCTCTGGCTGAGGTATTCAGCCAACATGACTAATCTCCCCAGCTAGAAATCGAAAACAAGACGTGGAAGCCAAACCCAATCCTCCATGACCAGCAGTCACACAACCAGTGGGTGGTTAATAAATACATAATTTCATATGCAAAAATAGACGACACTTCACATGGATCATGATAATAAATACACACAGACAGCCAAATTTGTGTAAAAATTTCAAAAAGGAAGAAAAAAATTACAAAATAGAAAAATATGAATGGATTCCATCCATTATTAAAATTCACTTTTAGGGTATAGAATGGCGATCGGACTGACTGAAAGAATATGGCCCCTGTAAGCCATTTTCAATTCCATTAGCAGCTTCATGCATGTATTTTACATAAGAATATTTGCATAAATTGATCATATAACACTTGCTACTAGTTTGGACGATTAAATGAGTAAGAAGAGCTCTAAACTGAAACCTGTTTGGGTCGAGAGAGACTGAGTTAAGCTCTGGTTGGAAAGCTTGTTTGACTCGAGAGGAATTGAAGCGAGAGAGAGATGGATTTGGAGGTAGAATGAAACATATATAAAGGCACTGAATACAGTAGGAAGAGAGTATTTTAGAGAGATAAGAGGCGAGAGAAGGGGAGGAAGTTGGATTAGAATTAGGGAACTCGATTAAGTTGTTACGAAATTGGATTAGGAAGTTCAAGTTCAAAACAACATCGTGCATTGGATAAATTAAGGCCGCATTTGTTTCACGTGAGAGGAGCAGTGTTGTCACAACCGGACCGAACCGCTGTCGAACCGGTGGTACAGCTGCGACCGCGGGATCTGCGGTTTGGTCCATGTAAAAAATCGACTTTTGGTCAAAACCGCATAAAACCGGTTAGACCCGCGGTTTTATACGGTTTTGACACAAAAACCTCGAACCACGAATCTCAGTTCAGAAATTTGATTTTTTTTTTTTTTAAAATTTTTCCCTTAAAAAATGTGTATATTGGAAATATAAATGTTTATTACTATTTCTATCCCATATATTTCACCATTTTGGTATATTACTTAGAGTTTGAATATTATTTTAATATTTATATTAATGGTATTGGTAAAATATGTCTTACTTAATATTATATATAATATTTATATTATTTTAATACTTGACCGATTTTGACTGCGGTCGAACCCGGTTGAACGCTAACCTCCTCAAAGACGGTTCGTTAGATGGTCCGGTTCTGATAACATTGGAGAGGAGGGGGTAGGGCTGCAACTCGGGTCGGATTCCATAAATATCATTTTGACTCGACCCGAGAAATCATGTGGGTTGGGTCGAGAATTTCAGGTCAGCGGGTTGGGTTGGGTTGAGAAGATAAAAACCTGCATGGAATTCGGGTTGGATTGGGTTAAGGATTTTACAAGTTAACCCGATCTGATCTGACCCGACCAAACCCGGCTAAAATTAGGCTAAATGGGTTCAGAATGCAGGGTCGGGTCAGAATGCAGGTTGATTCAGGTTAGATTTCGGGTCGGTTGGGTTATGAAGTTCGGGTTGAGAATTCGGGTCTGGTCGGGTTCCATAAATATCAACTCGGGTCGCCCGACCCGAGTTGCAGCTCTAGGAGGGGGAACATGAGTAACCCTCGAATTTGCATTCCCTTCGTATTCCTCTCAATCCCCTTAATAGCGGTGAATGGAACTAAATACAAATCAAATTTCAATTTAACATCTTTATTTTTAAAATTTGTTAATTTAATGAAATATTTTCAACATTATAATTATGAAATAAAAAAATTATTTAAATCTTATCTATTTTGATTTAAGTAATTAAATTTGATAGAGAATAAAAATCTTCTTTTCAATTATTTTTTTTATTTGTTTAAATTTTAAGGTTTTATGTGTTTTACGAGACTGACTTTATATAAACTTTGGTACTAATAAATTTTTTTAATTTATAAAATTAATAAATTTCATATCATTATCAAATATCATTCAGTTCAATTTGAGATATAAGACCTTAATGAGTCACTTATATTAGCATACCATATCCTTTTTAGAAATAAAATATTTTGCGTGCAACTTGAGTAGGTGAATTCAAATCCGACTCACTCCATCTTCAAATATTAGTTGGTTAATCCGATCAATTTAAAATATTAGTCCACAATTTAGTCAGACTCTTAGCTAATTTCACAAATTTTTAATATTTTTTTTTAAAAATTAAAATATTTTAGTCTCGTGTGTTGAAAATTCTAGCAAGTCGAACGGAAAATCCATATCATTCCCAAGGGGTTTTTAATATTAATTTTATCTTAGTTATTATTTATTAACTTTGATTTTTTTAAACTATTATAATAGAGTATTATATTATGTATTTTACATCACCAAAGAAGGAATTATGAATTTTATGAAGATATGTCTCGGCATTTTTATTTATTTATTAAGATTAAAAAATTTACATGTAAAAAATATTTTTTCTTCATATCACTTATTACAGTTAGAACGCAAGAGTT
Organism: Chimonanthus salicifolius; assembly: GCA_013350335.1. Taxonomy (NCBI): domain Eukaryota; kingdom Viridiplantae; phylum Streptophyta; class Magnoliopsida; order Laurales; family Calycanthaceae; genus Chimonanthus; species Chimonanthus salicifolius. Next base: position 64,547,493 of record CM023538.1, on the reverse strand, counting down.
TATTTTAAATTATAATTATGAGAAAGAGTATAGAAAATTATATAATATTATTATAAGATATATTGTTAATTATTATGGAAAAATTTTCTAAAATTATAGAGATTTTCTTTTTATATTATACGGATTTATTAAGCGGATTTAGTTGTGTGTCCAGTGTCCTATTTATTTCTTTATTGTTTTCCTAAGCAATCAGCCATCTGTGCATTTCCTTTGTCTTCTTGTGTGATAATTTTTTCATGGATCAAATGGGAGGGTATTGCTCTCACCCCATTGATTTTTGTTTTCTCCTATGCCAAGAAAATCAAAATATTTGCTAATTCGCATTGGTTGATCTAATTCTATGAGAATAAACTGTTTTTTTAGGACTGTCTGATGTAGGCATCAGATTCGACAAACCCGACGGGAGCTCGATTGAAGATGAGTCGGCCCAATTAGATGGAATTGAGAAATTGATTATCCGAATTTGTGCATGGATCGACGGAGGAAAGCGGGGCCTGAACATAATTCATTAGACCCAATATGAATCCATTTAATTCAATTTGAGTCTGGACCAATTTAGGCAATTTTTGAGTCTCAAACCCCAATTGATTTAACTCGTTTCATGGCCATCAAGCAGACCCCACTGGACTGCAAACATGGAGAATTGGAGATAGAATTCATCACAAAACAAAAACCTCACACGTTGGTATAGTTTTGAAAACAATAAAATAAACCAAGTATAGAAGAAGATTAAGATCGACCAACACCACTGCTGAATTAGTGCAGAAAATCAAATTGAGAGGCCGTGTGAAGACAGAGAAATAGGGATGAGAAGAGATTGGATCAAATCCCACCAATTGAAGATAAGGCTGAGCAAGCTTTTGCTAGCTTTTTGGCGGTGAAATTAGTGGGACTGTTGCAAACGTGTGAAATGGCAAAGAAGAAGTGTTGTAGAAGGAGTGCCCACTGTATGACCGAATTAACAGCAAAAGAATAAGAAGATAAAATTAGTGGGACTGTTGCAAACTTGTGAAATGGCAAAGAAGAAGTGTTGTAGAAGGAGTGCCCACTGTATGACCGAATTAACAGCAAAAGAATAAGAAGATAAAATTAGTGGGACTGTTGCAAACGTGTGAAATGGCAACGAAGAAGTGTAGTAGAAGGAATGCCCACTGTATGACCGAATTAACAGCAAAAGAATAAGAAGATAAGGACAGAGAGCAGCAAACATCGTGGGACTATTTGAGTTTATGAGTTTGATATTTAAATTTATTTACTTTTTATCTTGTTTTGTTTTACTGAAATAAGGCTATAAATTTAGTTTTACTTAGGTTGTAATTTAGATTTGATTACTTGAAAATTTTAAAGAAAAACAGGAGCTTTCTTTTAATAGAGAATAAGGTTATAAATTTGATTATTTGAAGCATTTGTAAATCTCTCAATCCACATACTTTGAGTAGAGAATAATAGATAGTGGCCCTTTCTTGTTGAGGGGGAATGGATCCCAAGACTTTTCTTAAACAAGGACAAATTTTGATGTGTAAATCTCAATCCTCATACGTCGGGTGAATAATGAACAATGACCCTTTTTTTGTTGAGGGGTAATTGATCCTATGACTTTCAAAGCGAGTTTCGATGAACCCCTCAGATTTACAAAGCAGTACAAACTCTTGAAGAGAAAGGGAGAGATCAAACTTGGGAATGGGAATTCTACATTGTTCCATATAAGTCTGTTTATTCAATTAAATGAAGAAAACATAGGGTTCAAATTAGCAGATAATTGCATCAATCCATTCATCAAATTCTCAATAAAGAGTCAACAAATAAAGGTAAAAAAAAAAACCCAAATGGTTCATTATCCAAACTAGAAAGCAAACTAGAAAGCATAACATTAAATGAAAAATTAAAAGTAATATCAACAGTTAACATGGACTGATATTCATCACTACTACTCCTTCTTCTTCTTCTTCTTCTTTCCTCCACTCCCTTGATCAAACATCAGTCTCGGGCTTAGCTCAAGGCATCTGAATCTCTTGTGGAATATCATCATCAGAAACGTACTTTCCCCAGTACCAATGCTTCTTCCACACCAAAGCCATTTCTTCAATGGGTATATTCTTTGTCTCTGGCAGGAAATAGTAAATGAATAAAGACATGACCACCATCCAAAAGGAGAAGAACAGGAACAGCCCAAACTTCATATGGCAGAGCAAGGAGAGGAATAGTTGAGCAATGATGAAGGTGAAGACCATGTTGACTGCTACATTGGTGGTTTGACCCGCCGACCTGATCTCGAGGGGGAAGATCTCACTCGGCACCAGCCATCCAAGTGGGCCCCACGACCAAGCAAATCCGGCCACATATATGCAGATGAAGAGGACGATCATGTCCGCGTAAGCCTTGGAGAGGTGGGCCTGGCCGGAGAGGCCGAATTTTGCTCCGATGAGGCCTGCCACTACCAACTGCCGTAGATGCCAAATGATAGTTAGTCAACAGTCTTAAAGTATGAAATTTGGGTTGGGTTTTAATCCAAGCAGCATGAATTGACTTGAGAAATCAATGGGTTTGCGTTATGTATTTGTATATTTTAAGTCAAATCGGTTGGAAAAAAGCCCACATGAAATTTGGATCGGATTGAGTTGAAAAACTAAATCCAATTCGAAGTTATAAAATCAACTAATTACTTTTTCTTCATATAAATAATAAAAAATCTATTTTTTCTTTTTTTTTCCATTACCTGGCAAATAAACATCTGAGTTCCACCCTCAAGGAAGAGAGCCCTCCTCCCAAATTTGTCGACGGTGAGGATCGCACCGAAGGTCGAAACAGCATTAACACAGCCACTGATGACTGCAGATGCCAGTGATGCATTGGTACCGAATCCGATCGTCTTGAATAACTCCGGTGCATAGAATGTGATGACATTAATCCCTGTCATCTGTTGGAACGCTGGTATCGCGATGGCCATCACCAACTGCGGTCGATACTTCCTCTGACGGATATTGCGCCACGGGTGCTCGACGCTCTGCGACGCATTGCTGGCAGCGACAATGTCCCTAAATTCATCGTCAACATTATCAGTGCCACGGATGCGGCGGAGCATATTCAAGGCCATTTCTGGCTTGTCGGGGTTGCGCTCAAGAAGAGAGTTGGGAGTGTCTGGGAGAATTAAGGCACCAAAAGTGATGATCAAGGCGGGGACTGCAGCTAGACCCAGGCTCAGGCGCCAGCCCCACCCACCTTTGATGCTGGCAGTGCCGTAGTTCACTAGATTGGCGGCCAGAATGCCGATGGTGATCATTAGCTGGAAGAACTGGTTGAGGAATCCTCTGTATCCGGCAGGGGCCATCTCTGAAAGGTATAATGGCACTGACTGCAATTTGAATGCAGTAATTTGAGCAACAAATAATGAAATTTATGCAGTAATTTGAATAAATACAATCAGAAAGTAAAGACACCAAATTCTACATACCTGATTGGCGAAACCGATGCCAAAACCGAGCAGAAGTCGTCCGATGATCAGCATAGCGATATTTTGGGCGCCACCATTGACTCCTGATCCTACCAGGAAGATGGCGCCTCCCATGAGCATCGAAAAACGGCGGCCAAACTTCCTCGTCACCGTTGATGCAAAGAAGGATCCTACCAATGTAGCAAGGTAGAGAGATGATGTGAACAACGTCAACAATTGACTATCAAATTGGCAGTACTGATTGGTTGACTGGTCTTCGTTGTGCATCCTTCGGTACACTGATGGAAAGAATTTCTCTAGGAAAGGATCCATGGAAGTCACTCCACCTGAAAAAAAATGATCAAACGTAGGAGAGAGGTTATTGGGTTGAGAGGAGAAAGGGAATAAAGCATCAACAAATTTTGTCCTTGGTCGAAGTTTAGGGTTTTGAAAAGATAATCACCTGAAATACCGAGGTCGTATCCGAAGATAAGACCTCCAGTTGCAGCAACCATGCAAGTAAAGAAGACATATGGAGTCATCTTCGCTGGATTCTGGTTCTTGCCATTGGGAGCTGACACAATAACGCCACCCGCCATGATAGATATCTGTAATCTTTACTTGAAAAGAGAGAGAGGTGAAGCTCTGGTTGGAAAACTTGTTTGACTCCAGAGGAATGGAAGCGAGAGGGAGATGGATTTGTATGTAGAATGAAACATATATAAAGGCACTGAATAGAGTAGGAAGAGAGTATTTTAGATAGATAAGAGGAGAGATAAGGGGAGGAAGTTGGATTAGAATTAGGAAACTGGATTAAGTTGTTACGAAATTGGATTAGGAAGTTCAAGTTCAAAACAACCTATTGCATTTGACAAATTAGGGCTGCGTTTGTTTCAAGTTTAAATTTTAAGGTTTTATGTGTTTTACGAGACTCACTTTATATAAACTTTGGTACTAATAATTTTTTTTAATTTATAAATTAATAAATTTCATATCATTATCAAATATATTCAGTTCAATTTGAGATATAATACCTTAATGACTCATTTATATTAGTATTTCATGTCCTTTTTAGAAATAAAATATTTACATGCAGTTTGAGTAGGTGAATTCAAATCCGACTCAGTCCATCTTCAAATATTAGTTGGTTAATCCGATCAATTTAAAATATTAGTCCACAATCTAATTAGACTCTTACCCAATTTCACAATTTTTTTACTATTTTTTTTTTAAATTTAAAATATTTTAGTCTCATGTGTTGAAAATACTGGTAAGTCGAACGGAGAGTCCATCTCATTCTCAACTAAGGGGTTTTTAATATTAATTTTATCTTAGTTATTATTTATTAACTTTGATTTTTTTAAACTATTATAATAGCGTATTATATTATGTGTTTTACATCACCAAAGGACAAATTATAAATTTTATGAAGATATATCTCGGCATTTTTATTTATTTATTAGGATTAAAAAAATTACAAGTAAAAAATGTTTTTTCTTCATCTCACTTATTACTGTTACAACGCAAGTGTTTATTTTAAATTATAATTATGAGAAAGAATCTATAGAAATTATATAATATTATTATAAATATATTGTTAATTTTTATGGAAAAATTTCTAAAGTTGTAGAGATGTTTTTTTTTTTTATATTATACAGATTTATTAAAAAATTTGTATAATATTAGAGTAAGTTCTAACTTTTCCACTGCCATTACCAAATAAGATAAGAGTAACACTTGTAAAGTTGTAAAGAGTATTCATAATTGATTACCCACCCCTAGTTACCTACTCCTAATTACCCACCCCTGCGAAATTACCCCTCATCTAAACGCAGCCTAGATGAAAATTTGAAGATATTTACTAATAGATAATTCACAAAAAATTGGACAAATTAGATGAAAAATTGAAGATAATTACTAATAGATAATTCACAAAAAATAAGATGGATAAATTGATTGGGGAGCATTTCTATGTGGGGCCCACTTTAGTATCGTATGATGGGTTTATTTAAATATGATGTCTATTGAAATTAGGCCTCGCAATGGGTTGAGTCGAGTCGGTTCCGAGTCGATTGATTTTAGGTTTAAGTCAACAATGTTCAATCCATTACTTGTTTATTAAATGGTTAGTCGATTCGGATTTATTTTGAGTTCATGTCACAAAATTTAGGTTTAAGTCAACAATGTTCAATCCATTACTTGTTTATTAAATGGTTAGTCGATTCGGATTTATTTTGAGTTCATGTCACAAAATTTTAAACCTATACCCATTAAAAATGCTCGGGTTCAGTTTGGGTAATTGACTTGAGTCAAATTTTACCAAGTCTAGTTCAAGATAGGTATAGCAACGGATTAGTAGGATTGGTTCTATTTCGGGTTCAGGCCAACAACTCTCAATCCCTTGCTTGTTTATGAAATAGGTTAGTCGGTTCATGTCACAAAAAATTAAATCTATATCTATTTAAAATGCTCAAGTTCGATTCAGATAATTAACTTGCGTCCAATTTTATCAGATCTAACCGAAATTCACTTTGGTCAATTGAATAAAGTTACAAAATTTATTAATGAACAAATAATTTAAACGGATCAAAATTGGAGAACTAAAAATACATGGCTTCATATATTAACTAGTTTGGTTAGTATTAAAAGATGACTTAAAATATTTTTCCAAAGATTGCTATTTTGGATTAAACTAGTTCTCTCTCTTTTAAAATGCTTTTCGAAGAGGATTTGGGAGGGAGAAGTATAATTTTTCATAGTTAGAGAAGTGGATAAGATAAGATTAGTTGAGTCATTTAGTGTAATCCTATCCATTCAACCAAATACTAATGTCAATGATTTAAAAAGTGGATGGTGATGATTTTGTATTGGAATTAGTTGAAGTCAAATAACCCTAATGAAGAGTATTTTGTGGATTGAAAATAAGATTAAAGATTGACCAATATTTCAAACTTGTGTCATTTTTAATAGATTCAGCTTTTAATCATGTTTTGAAAATTTTCAAAAAAAATCACAAATGCTAAACTAATTATAGAAGTAAAAAATGTCAGCTAAAATTATAGAAGTCCAAATGGGTGTAGCTCAACTGGTTGCCTCCCTTCCTCAGGAAGCGAGAGGTTGCGGGTTCGAGCCCTCATGGCCTAACCTTTGTCAGCTAATATTGTGATCTATTTTGGAAAATTTGGTCAAAGCTTCAGTCCGTTTTAAAATATTGACTAAATTTATTATTTTATTTTAGAGTAAAACATCATTGTTAGACAAAAAAAAAAAACTTAGTTTCTTTATCTAATCTTCGAGAACTTTTCTACTAAAAATCAGTCTCTTTTAAAAATGAGTTTGGACTTTGGGTTGGATAAACCGATCAATCCATTTAAATAAATGGTAAATGGTTTTAGCTAGACCCAAAATGATTATTCTTAAAAAGTGAACAAAATGTTTAAATGGATAAATGGATTAGGTAGACACGATACAAACCCAAATTAGTCCTGATTTGATTAACCCATTTAATAAATATGTACGTAATGGGTTGAGAATTGCTTACTGACCATGACCTTTTTGCTAGGTATATTTTACGAGTAATGTTATGTTATTTTTTTTTTTAACATGTTTCTTTTATTTTTATGACGTTATTGAAATATTGTTTATTTGTTAAACTTGTGGCTCATGAGTTTTTTAATAATCTTATAGCCATTTTAATGTTTTAAGTAGTGTTATTAAAGCTGGACCGAACCGTGGTCAAATTGGCGTGCTTGCGGTTCGGTCCAACTGAAAAACTGAATTTTCAGTTAAACCACAAAAAACCGCTGCGAACCGCTGCGAATCGGCTTTGATCGTAGTTGAACCCAGTTGAACTTAAAATGACTCAAAGACAGTTCGTTAGACGGTCCGGTTCTGATACATTGGTTTTAAGTATTTTCATGGAAAGGGACTTGGAGGAGGTGAGTGTGAATCGAACTCAAAACCTCGTTTTATGAGTCGGGCATCATGACCATCAGACCAACCTAGCCAGATTTTCCCATTTTGATAAGAGTTCCAGTCTCAAAAAATATCTTCTGATATTTAAAACTAGACTGAAAAATATACATAGACCTTACACTTCATGAACATCATATGGTTGGAATTTTCATTTTGCAGATGGGTGTTAAGTATGGTTTTCTGGTGGAAGATATAGCAACAGGGTTGGAAGTCCATTGTAGGGGATGGAAATCCATATGATGCAACCCAACAAGGAAGGCATTTTTGGGTCTTGCTACTTTGACACTTGAACAATCACTTGTGCAGCAGAAGAGGTGGGAGGAGGGTCACCTTCAAATAGCATTATCAAAGTAATCTGCCTCCAATCAAGGGTATGAGAAACTAAGCTTGGGACATCAATTGGCCTACTATCAATGCAATTTATGGCCTCTCAATTCCTTCCCCACACTATATTATGCTCTTGCCCCTCCCATCCGTCTTCCATAGGGCATCTCTATATTTTCTCAGGTCTCTCTCTTGTTAGGACTTGGCTATCCAGTCTAAAAGACTAGTCTGTTAGCTGAAGTGACTCAAATCCTTTATAAATCCTTAGAACTTCCTCTACACTTCCAATGTGGGTATACTTCCCACATCAGAAGTATAGAGGGACATCTAGGGATTTATAAAGGACTTGGGTCACTCCACTTATCAGAATAATCTTTTTGGCAGGATTTTGCGTATCTGGCAATGCTAACATATATAAAAGGTATGAACCATAGACTTGTTATCTGCCATGCAATAAAAAGTATTTTTTATTATTGAAGTGGGCGTGGAAAGAGAGAGATGTTAGGATCTAGATATCCAGGCCAAAAAACTAGTCTATTAGGCGGAATGGTCAAAGTCCTTTATAAATTCTTAAATCTCTCTCTGCACTCTTAATGTGAGACTCGTTCGACAAACTACCTCATGTGGACTTTAGGAGATCCCCTAGGCAGATTCGAGGGAGAGATTGTTGGGGTTGTGATGCGGACCAGGGGTATAAATCTCGGCCGATAAGCACAGTATCGGCTAGAGACTAAAATATATATATATATATATATATATATATATATCGGTTGTGGATCTGGCCAATATTTATATATTTTTAGTTTTTTAAAAACAAAGCCTTTTCTATTTTTTTTAAATGTTTTTTCAAAAAAAAAAAACCACCTAGATTTTCAAAAAAAAAAAAATAGAGGAGAGAGAAAAAATCTCGGCCGAAATATCGGGAAGGCCGATTTTTCGACCCCTGATGCGGACATCGAGGGTCATGAACAATGTCTCGTCCTTGATCCAGGTCCAATTCACATCAGGCCAGGCTTTTTCAACTCAAGCATTCAAATCAGGCCAAGTGCAAGCGAGCTCTAGCCCAAAAACAGGCCCAATCCTTGACCAACATAGCAGGGCCATTGAGCTGTACACTCATCTCTAATTCTGTACCGTCGGTTGAAGAGTTCTATTCCAATTAAGATTGGGTTGAAGAGTTCTATTCCAATTAAGATTGGGTTGGGTTGTCCATCGGTGCAGACTAAAGTAATTTAGTTTATTTAGAACTTTATGTAATTAGGACTTTGATTACAGTTTGGCTTTCAAAGTGTCGGTTCCTAGTTAGTATTGTATTAGGAATTAAAAACGTGAGGGTCAGCTCATGTCTACTCAAGTTATTAGGGTTTACAAACTCAGCATTCACTGTCACAGAGAAAGTAGTAGACGGAGCAAGAGATAATGGAGTTTGGATCCACTTCTCCTGTATTTACCATCTAAGCCACTCTTTCAATGGCCGTTGATCTTCTTTGCTTGGTTGGTGCAATCAAGTGGTTGGTCATGGATGATGGAAATAGAGTTGGTGGGCCATTGAGCAAAAATTCATAAATGATTTGAACTTAACATCTAATATATACTTAACTCAATGGTTATTTATAATTTAGTAATTAAGTAATAATTAGAACTCATACTTCATAGAAAACGTAATTTAATTTGTATTTTTTAGCCAAATATTTCATGCAAAACACTTGATTTTAGGCTCGGGCTTTGTCGGGCTCGAACCATGCTCGGACTTTTCACTTGGTAATTGGGCCTAATAGACTCCGACTTTTCATATTATAATTGGGCTTGAGCTTGGAACAAGTTAAGCACAGGCCATTCCCATCTCTACTTGTAACTTTTTAAGGGGTTGGAATTTTTTTACCCGACAGTGAACCCACTCGACCTGACCCAGAAAGACTGAGTTCAGGTCATGCTTTTCTTAAAAAAATGATTAAATTCGACCCAATCCTATTCGAAATGAAATAAATTTAGGTTGGGTTGGGCAGAGGGCTCTCGAACTTGAATCTAATCCGAATTTATATAAAATTAATATTTAAATAATTTTTATTTTTTTACCTATTATATTTAGCATATGTACCCCACTAAGTTAAAAAATCTTAGCCTATTGTTTCAATCTTCTATATCCCAATGTGCTCATCTAAGAAGCCCTTTTAATCTTTTATTTTCTATAAAAAAAATTCTCTTATTTTTCTTATCTTTTTAAAGTTTTTATATAAATTCAAGTCAGGTTAAGTTGAATAAAATAAAATCCTGGTCGGATTGGGTCGGATCAATAGTTTAAAAAAATCAGAGTTAAAGTCAGATAGAAATTTTATTATTTATCTATGGCCAATCTAACCTGACTGAATCCATTGTTACCCCTACCAACTTGTACAAAAGGGTTGAGAATTTGGCCAACACTTATTGTATCGGTTGTGCAAAAAAATATCAGCCATATTTTATTAACTATTATAGGTTGACCTTTTTAAAGTAGCATTTTATTTCCAAATAATTAATATTTATTAATTTTTTAAGGTTAATGAGTCCTAATTAATGACAATTTTTTTTTAATTGGTTTGTGACTCAATCATGTCATATTAGAGTTGTCCTAATCAAGGACCTATTTTCAAACAATGATTATTTTATTTTATTTTTGCCTTACTTTCTTGAAAAGACCATTTTATTGATATATAATAAGAGGGGAAAAGTTTAGGGATTAGAAAGTATTATAAAGTTCTGAACTCTTAAGGGTTAAAAGGCATAATTTCTTTTATCTAACACAGTGAGGCCATATAATTCTTAAAAGTTAGAGATTTAAAAATAATTTAAATTTATCAAAATTTGATTAATCTAAACATTGTTTCAAAGATTAAATGACTATGATTCTTTTTTAATATCATGTTCATGTATATACCTTTTTAATAGACCCACCATCATATATGAGTAAGTATTATATTCAGACACAAATCAATTACTTTGTGCCTTTATAAACGAGTTTGTATGAATTTTGGTGCAAATTTTGATTTCAAGAGTGAATATAAATTGAATAGGTCCACTCCTCCTTTCACCCATCTAATCCCTCTCCCTCTTTCAATTACAATTATCTTAATTTTACAATACTCCAACTTTTAAAACCTCCTATCTAACTTGAGAAACTTTCAGTTAGATAAAGTTGATATTTTATAAATCTTGAAAATATAATTTTACTTATCTACTAAAATTAAATTTGTTATAAAAACCAAAATCTTATAAATTCATATAATTCTTTTAACCCAAATGAAGCCATCGAATTGAAAAACTTACATGCAATGATCTTGATATAAACAGGGTAGCCCACATGGATAAAGCTCAACTGGTTAACCTCCTGTTTTAAGAAGCGGGAGGTGCCAAGTTCGAGCCTCCAATAGCCTAACTTGGTACCATAAGAGCAGTGGATTTTACCCGTGCGGATTAAGGTTTTCTATGATTTCTCTCAAGTAAGTTCAATATATTTATATAATCATTTAAAAAATAAAAAATAGAGATTTAGGTTTGAAATGGATTGGCTCTGCGTTGAAACTTGGGTTGTCGTTTGCCGGTAGTAGATAATATCCAACGAAGGTAAAGTCCTCTCCCCTCTTTTACTGGTGGCCAGGTCTCTCTCCTTTGTCATAAAAAGATGGAGACCTCTCCACCAACTGGAGATGTGCTCTTGTTTTGAATTCTTCTTTTACCATATTGACTACTGTATAGAAGTTCAGAGGATCTACATTCAACAACAACTATCATCCCACTAATCTATATATTATTTTTTGTCATGTAAATGATATAAATTTCTAATATGCATTTAAACACAACATGATCAATTATATAGATTCTCTAAATTACAATAGTTGAGAGAAAATCACTTTCTCCAAAACAAACATAATAATATCGAAAAATATAAAAGAGAAACAAACTATAATGTAAAGATTTTATTTGATTTCCACGACGAAATCGACATATCATCTCTGATAATCAGACTTCAAAGACCTTAACAACAATCAACTTAAAAATCAAGATCAAATGATCTAGAATTTTTTCTCACTACAAGCATGCTGTATGCAGAGGTTCGAATATCGTCTGATACAAATTGTATTAGCCGATATGATACGCTTTTAAATCCTTATCATATCGGCCGATATGTCAATATTAAAACCGCATTATATCAGTCGATATGAAGTACTTTTTATAAAAAAATTAAAGTAAAGAGAGAGAATTTTATCGAATCTCTTGATCAATACTATTTTTTCGACCCCAACTCACACCAACCCGACATCTCCTAGGGTTTGTACTTTATAGACTTCTATGCTGTATGTCAATATTTTCCTATGGTTGGCCAATGGCTTAGGTTGCTAGCTAAGCTCTTCACTTTTTCTAAAAGTAACTGCACATAAATCAAGTGTTTCCTTTAAGTTGTTGATATTATTTAATGAAAATGATAGATACAGATATTGAATTAATTTTTTTATTAGTCATCAACTCATCATTTAGTATGTCAATGGTTTTATTATAAAAAATATCACATTTTTATCAATTTTCTTGTCCAATGATAATAAAATAAAGTTACCACAAGCTTGTTGTGCTATGTTGTGTAAGTACAGATATAATGAAAAGATTTTTTTTTTTTATAATTAATGCATATTTTGTAGGAAAGAACTCTCATATTAATTTTGACACTGATGTTTTTTACTAATATTGGATGCCATGTAGTGATCAATTGATATCTTCTATTACCCTTTATTGGTTACTGCACATATAAAAAATATTTTTATTTATTTATACGATAAAATATGAAATTTATTAGTTGAGATGAAATAAATTTACAATATTTTGAAACTTTTAGAAGTTAGAATTGTCAAAATCGAGTGAACATGAATTATTGTACCCCTTTTTCATTTTATACTACGTTAATGAGACCACTTCAGGACAAAAATTGATATATACAGAGACTCAGAGTATGACAAAAATATCACATAAGCTAATTAAGTGAATCTTCATCACAAAAATTGATTTATAATATTTTAAAATCCTTAAAAGTTGAATGATAGAGTTGAGTCATAAAGCTATTTTAATTTATTCATTCAGTCATACATTATAAATCATTAAATCTTCATCACTTTCTTCAGCATCCAGAGAGAGAGACAGAAACTTCGTCACTCTCTTCATCATCCAGAGAGAGAGAGAGAATATCTTCATCAGTCTTTTCATCATCTAGAGAGAGAGAGAATCTTCATCAGTCGAATGGGAAGAGAAACTGGAGATGGGTATCTCCCTCTGTTTGAAACAAAGGAAGCAAAGGGTCGAATTGCTTATAAATTGTTTGCAATCTCCATGTTTGTGAGTATTTGCTTGATATATGTGTACAGAGCTACTCATGTCCCAAGAGAAAGGAGATGGCTGTGGTTAGGAATATTTGGAGCAGAGGTCTGGTTTGGGTTTTATTGGATTCTCACTCAATCAGTACGTTGGAAACCCGTCTATCGCTACACCTTCAAAGAAAGGCTCTCACAGAGGTATCATTCAACTCAATCTCCCACTCTCCATACACCACTAATTAGGATTTTAGGGTTGCAGCTAAAAAAGCAGAGTTGAAACGGGTTGAGTTCAATTCCAACCCTATTCAATTCAAATTTCAAGAAACTCAATCTAAAACCAATATAAATGCATCTTGGTGAATCTAACTTAACCCAAACAGGGGTGAAAATCTCGGAATTGAGAGATAATGGTCATATGGGCTGATATTCTTCTCTTTTCAACTGATTTTTTTTTTTTAAAGTTTTTTAAAGAAATTCAAAAAATTTATAGGAAATTAAGAAAATTATGGGTTTCATAAATATTTATTTTTTTTCATTAAATATCGGTCATTTTAGATGATTAAATATTGTTTTTAAATTAATAACATGAGAATTTCAAATGTTTCTAAAAAAATGATAAAATTTTTATAAAGAATTTATACTGAGAAAGATCTTTTAGACTTTCTTGAATTTTTTAAAAATGAAAAGTCACAATTAATTATTTCCATAAAAAACGAGTCTCTATCGATTCTTAAAATGCATTGTTGCTTTTCTATTGTTTTTAAAAATTTACCATTAATTTTCATTAAAAAAAAAGAAGAAAAGTCACAATTAATTTTCTATAAAAAAACGAAAAATCACCATAAATTAAGTCACCATTAATTTTCATTTTGAAAAACGAAAAACTAGAATTAATAATTTTCATTAAAAATGAAAAATTAGACTTAATTAAAAGTAGCATTAATTATTTTTCATTAAAAAAATGAAAATCTAGCATTAATTATTTTCATTAAAAAACGAAAATGTGCATTGATTAATGCATTATGCATGTTATATCGAAATGTGCATTTAATTTTTTGCATGTTTGTTGGAACTAAAAAATGTGGTTGATTTCAACTGTCAAACACATGCAAAAAAATATTTTTTTTGAAAAAAAAAAAGAGAAAACTGTTTGAGCACATAATTGCATATTTAGGGTACATTTTTTTTTATTTTGAAAAAAATAAAAATATCACCAATATAATCCAGTTTTGTTTTAATTACTTATGCCGATTTTTAAAACCGATATAATGGCCTAGATATCAGCCGATATTCTCAAGATTTATTGTGTACGACCGAAACATATCACGTTCAAAAATCTGAGTTGTATCGGCTGATACAAAATATATCAATGAATATTTTCACATTTAAACCCAAGCAACTCAATTTTAAATTACGGGTTGGCTTGCTTAGGACTTTCGATTTTAATATAGGATTACTAAAAATAGAATTCACATGCACCATGCCAATCTACCGTATTACACATTGTAAGTGTCGATTGTGCAGCTTTTTGTTATTTAGTTTTAAATATTGTCTCATCACTTTATTTTTTAGTTCTATTTATAGTTATTTGATCTTCAAAGGCAAAATCATAATATGTGTTTAATTTAAAGATGTTCTGTTAGAATATTGGTTGCGTTCCTGCCTCAGAACAATAGAAGGTCGTGGATTCGAATTTTCATGCACTTAACTTTGGTGTGCCATAGGGACATTAGATTCACCTGTAAATATTTTACGCTGCGTATTCTATAATTTTCTACACGTAAATTAAATATATATATAATCAGAACCAATTCTAGAAATATCTAACAACTATGCTATATTCTTATTATCTCAAAAAGAAATATAAAAGTTGTTTATGCTATATATATAGTTTATAAATTACACAATTCGACTTAAATTAAGTTGGGTTGAATTCAACTCAGGCCCTCAATTTTAACCAAAATCAATTATTATTTCAAAGTTAGAGAGGGAATACTAGTGGGCCCAGAACTTTATTTGAGCAAAAGACAATTATTCTCTAAAACGTCCCTTGTGTGAACGGGTCAAGAGGAGAAAGCAAAAAAAAAAAGTTGAAGAAAGTTGGGCAACCAAGACCACATAGATTACTTTTTAAATATTTAACGACATTGAGCATTACAAGTATTTAAAAACTATTATTATAATTTAATATTCTTAAATAATACATTAATTTTGTTAGATATTCTTCAACATGATTCATATATGAGAAATACATTTAATATGAGCAAATAATGCTTTATTTATTTATTTATTTTACAAAGGTAATCAGGTCTCTTAGAGTACTTCACTAATTCATATACGAGAAATGTCATAATTTTTATAAGTATAATATAAGTATAAAGATCAATAGTGAAGAATA
This sequence comes from Chimonanthus salicifolius, assembly GCA_013350335.1. NCBI lineage: Eukaryota > Viridiplantae > Streptophyta > Magnoliopsida > Laurales > Calycanthaceae > Chimonanthus > Chimonanthus salicifolius. The sequence continues at coordinate 64,532,030 of CM023538.1, read as the reverse complement.
GTTTATTTGAAATAAATATTAATTTAATAATGAAATCAAATTTGAAGTTTGGAATTAAATTGAATTTCAATTTATAGAATGCAAATATTTGAGACACAATGGGTGTGAATGGAGTCTAGAGGTTTATTTGAGTAAAAAAAAAGTGATAATATGAATATTTTCACCTTAGAGATTATTAGTTTAAAAAATATGTGTAAATCTTTTAATTCATACAACAATTAAGTCAAAGGGAATAATTCGTTAAAATTAAGAAAGATTCGAATTCAAGACTCCGTTTCATTTCGGTCATTTTGACAGTGAGAACAACTACTTGTGATTGATAACATAATTCATATGAAGAATTCTAGTGGCCTTGAATTTTAGATTTTAAAAAAATCATATAGATAAGATGAGTGTTAGAAAATAATTCTCAAAAGTTGAGAACGACATCTGAAGACTAAGGAAAAGTTGAATGGATCCATCCTAATAATAGAAAAGACTAAAGAGGAAGGACTACTGTCAATTGACAAAATAACTTTTGCATAATTAAAAGGTGAGTTTATTATATCTATTTTTTAATGATAAATTTTCATTAAAAATATATTTTTATCGTGAAAAATTATAAATTTCCATTTCGTTAAATTTTCATTAAAAACATTTGAGTCAAATATATATTTTTTATTTTTGAAATATCATCTATATTTTCAAATTTCAGCTATATTATTTATTTATTATATTTATTTTTATTATTTTTAAATATTATATTTGCTGTGAGATTTTTCTATTAAATTCACGTTAAAAACTTGAAAATTTAAAAATATTCCACTATTAATAATTGCTTAGAAGTCCTTATTGGCCAAATCGTCATCATGACCACAAATGTTAAGACCCTAATTTGTAGGGTATACTTTAATTAAACTCCAGTGTGGACCACTTTGGATCTGATACGAATATACTCAATACTCAATATGTTCATTGAATAATCAATTTTATCTTTTTTTAACTATTCAGATTTTAAAAAATTTGATTCAACTTATTATTTGAATCAAATCTATTTAATAAATGATTTAATTTTAATTAAATTGTTTAATAAGTCAAAAATCTTGTTTAAACTCAATTACAAATAGATAGACTTAATTGATCCAAGTGACTCGACTACTGTCGTATTTTATTTATAATATATTTAATTATATGAAGCCTGCACCTATTTAATAAATATTTTTGTTCAAAAAGAATCTCTTTCTTCAATATATGATGTTGTTTGATTGTATCATTTTTATAGATAAATTTTAAAATTCAAAAAAGTTAATCTTCATTTTTATGAGTGAAAAAAATTGATATGTAAAAAGGAAAAAAAAAACAGTCTAACAATTGTAATGGCCTTGATTCAGAAAAGCTCATAGGCCGGGTCCAAAGAGGGCTGAAATGGTAAAATTGGGTCAGTGTCGGTTCAACCAACACCCCAACAGTGGATTTGGCGAGTTGAGTGGGAAAGAGTCCCTCATCAAAAAATGAGATAGTTTGAGAGGAGGTTTATAAGTAGCTACGTCTCTCCTTTTCAACATGACGCATTTTGGGCCTGCCCAATGACAAAATTGAGCGAGCTCCCGTATAGGCTCAGAGCAAACAATATTTTACTGAAACGAGCTTGGGTTGTGGATTTTTAGGACCGGGCCGTGACAACAGTAAAACTTGCCAAACATTTATATAAATTAACATATATCTTTTATACAACAATGAAAAATGACATCTTTCATGTTACTTCTTTTGGATTTTAACCACCAAACTAGTTCCTCGTGATTTATATAAATTTAAATATTAAAAGCTTTTGTTTTTAAATTCTACCATTTATTCTTATAATTTTATATTGAATAAATAAAATATAATATTAAAAGTAAATTTTTGTGTTTATATAATTTAATAGAATAAAATTTAAAAACTCTCTACAAGATATCATTTGTTAGTTTCATAAAAAAAAGAAAAAAATATAGAACTGCGTGTAGTGAGAGCGGCACCTAATCCATGGATTCCATTCTCAGACGTAAGCCGCCAGCCCTGCCATCGCATGGGACAAAAGTGGATGTTCTGTCGGTTAACGTTATCTGTTTTATTTAATATTTATATATTTATTTTACAACATTGTCTGCATTTGAATTATAAGTACTGTGAAAAATATAACAGTAATAGTTTTTCTTTAGTAGATAATAAATAATAAATGTACATCTATTCTAAAATGGATAAAATTTGTTAAGAGATACAAAATATAGGGGTTTAAATATTGACCGATATGTATTATATTGGCCGATATGTCGATATCTCGACCGTATCATATCAGCCGATATCAAAATATCGGTCGACATCGACCGTTTTAAAAATAAAAAAAAAAAAGAAGAGAGAAAAATATCGACCGATATATAGATAATGCAGGCTATAATTTGGATGCATAAAATAAGAATCACTCTTTTTGAATAGTAAATTTTTAAGAAATGAAATTATTATTATTATTATATTATTATTTTTTTAAATTTACGTATGGGAAATGGTAGGAAATCCAGTGTAAAATCCTCACGGGATATATCAATTGCCCTTAGGGTACACCACGTTAGACCATCAGGTATACCTTAAGGGTTAATGGCATTGGATATCACCTGTGAAGATTTTATGTTGGGTTTTATGTGGTTTCCCACATATAAATTAAAAAAAATCATCCATTTCTTAAACATTTGCTATTTGAAAAAATAGTAATTTTTTAAGAAATGAATGAAATTATTTTTATTTTTAGTTAATTGAATGAACATTAAAAAAGATACTTTCCTTTTCCTCTATGCCCAGGTATGAAAATGAACTTCCAGCGGTCGACATCTTCGTATGCACGGCGGATCCGATGATCGAGCCACCAATGATGGTGATCAACACCGTTCTATCACTCATGGCCTATCATTATCCGGCCCACAAGTTGACTGTGTATCTTTCAGATGATGGTGGGTCAGATCTAACATTCTATGCCCTTTTGGAGGCCTCTCACTTTGCAAAGCATTGGATTCCTTTTTGCAAGAAATTTAAGGTTGAGCCAAGGGCCCCGGCTGCCTATTTCTCCTCTACATCTCATCCACTAAATGTTCGCAATACCGACGAATGGTCGAATATCAAGGTAGTATTCTATAATCTATTTCATACATTATTGTCAAAGTCATTTATTCCATCAATTTGAATTAATACTTAAAGCTATATCTTACAATTTATTTATTTATTATGGATCAGTTGAATTCACAAGTTTAAAGTTCCAATTGTGAGCAATTACATCAAATGACCTGGTCATACATCATGAGGAGTGGTAAAAAATCAAATTAAGTGAGATGATCCTAATCACGTGTAGTTTGAGGCTTCAAACATCAATTCAGTAAAAGTATGAAAATTTGGTTATCATTTCAATGGTGTTGGATTATCAATTCAATCATAATTGTAATTTTGATCGTGATTAAAGTTAAAGACATATACTAAATAGATAAGCAAGTGTGAATATAATATGGGTGCTGTGATGCCCTTGCTCAGTTGGGTGTGTGGGAAAAGTCCTACATCACCTGGGGAGCTTGATTTGAGATGGGATTTAAGAGGGGAGCACCCTGTCCCTAAGTAAGAGGTCTTTTGGGCTTGAGAGTGAGTCAAGCTCGAAAACAAACCATATGGGATAGGTGGGCTCAAAACGGATAATATCTTAAGAGTCAAATGTCACAGGTAAGACCAAGTGCAATCACCTCACTGCTCTCTACCACAAGTGTTCTTCATTATTTCACTAATTACATAATGATGGTACTATTTTTCATTAATCTAAATCTTTTATTTTAGTATCTTACTAAATTACTAGCCTTTTAGGATATAAGATTTCAATTTAATCTAAGTGCTTGTCAAACCCTTAAGGGCCACTCTCTGTTTACCTGGTACGTATAGATTAAGACGTTTACCCATGCTCTGAGAATTAGTGAGAATTAGCCGAGTGAGACGCCTAAATACCTTTGTTAAAAAGAAAAAAAAAATCGTTTACTCTGTACTGTAGTGTTTTGATAAATGAAAGGTGTTACTTATTATCGTGACTGGTTCAAAAGAAACATATTCAAACATTCCCCAACTTGACCATTGGATGATGCCGTGCGAAATATTTTTAGTTAAATCCAAGATATTCTTATTCATGTAAGCAAATAGCCTAACAAATCTTAATTGGATTAAGAAAGTGGTATTACATATAAATATTGAAATTGCTACTAACTCATTATTTAATTGCAGAAAATGTATGAAGCCATGGAGGATCGGATTGAAGGTCTGACAAAACTGGGACAAGTACCAGAAGAAATCCGATCAGAGCATAAAGGATTTTCTGAATGGAATTCAGATATAACTAAGCGAAATCATCAAACCATTCTTCAGGTAAATCTTATCTAAAATTTATCATTAACATAATTTAAAGTAAATATCAATTCTAATTCTAAATAGATGAGATAAATAATGATGACAGGTGATAATAAAAACTGCATCAAATAATCCACTTCCCATACTCAATGACACTTGAATGAATAAAGGAACCCAACATTGCCCAATGGTTATTGCAAAATCAAGAGGCTAGCATTGTTGGGTCAATGGGAGTTCTGGGCAATGAGCCTTTATTACTGTGATAAGATTTAAATGGTAATATATTCTTATTATTAAAGAAATATCTTCACTCGGATAGATTCATCACCAACAACTTATCATTCTTGTAGATTATCTTAGTTGTCAAGATCTCTAATCAAGGGATTGTAGATTGATTTGATTCATTCATTCATTAATCATTTTCTTTATTTGCATTTTCTTTATTTGGATATTGTTTTCCATCAACCCAATCCGATTTTCAACCCGAACTTCACAACCCGACCTGACCCGAATTCTATCTCGAATCAACCCGAATTCTGACCCGACCCGCATTTTGAACTCAGTTTAGCCTAATTTTAGCCGGGTCGGGTCGGGTCGGGGCGGGTTAACTTGTAAAATCATCAAACCGACCCGACCCGAATTTCATATGAGGTTTTATCTTCTCAACCCAACTCGACGACCCAAAATTCTCGACCCGACCCGCAATCATGCAGGTTGGGCCAAAACCGGACCCGAGTTGCAGCCCTATTTTCCATATACGCGTAGGTGTTAATAACAGTGTTATCAGAACCGGACCGAACCGGTTCAGCCGCGACCGCGTGGTCCGCGGTTCGGTCCGGCGAAAAAACCGGCCGGCGGTCTAAACCGCATAAAACCGGTCAAAACCGCGGTTTTATGGGTTTTGACACCAAAACCGTGAACCGTGAACCGCGGTTCATGGTTTTTGAATTTTTTTTATTTTTTTTATTTTTATTTTTTAAATTTTCTCCTTAAAAAAATTGTGTATATTTGAAATATAAAAATTTATTACTATTTCTATCCTATATATTTCACCGTTTTGGTATATTACTCAGAGTTTGAATGTTATTTTTAATATTTATATTAATATTATTGGTAAAATATGTCTTACTTGATATTATATATAATATTTATATTATTTTAATACTTGACCGGCTTTTACCGGCTTTGACCGCGGTCGAACCCGGTTGAACCCTGAGCGCCTCGAAGACGGTTCGGTACACGGTCCGGTTCTGATAACATTGGTTAATAATATCGAAATATTAAGTCATTTTTTCCAAATCATTAACTCTATATTGAAAACAAAGAAGTTGCAATACGATGATAATTAATTTAATCAGATAACAAAAATATGATTTATATGGTTTAACTTTATATTTACATCAACGAGAGATGAGAGCAATTCACCATATTCAACAATAGAGTTATAAAAATGCTCTCTTCTTCAAATCTCTCTCAATTACACATAAATCCCATAATCTTATAAATTAGACATGGGTGTAGCTCAACTGGTTGCCTCCCAACTCAGGAAGTGGGAGATTGCAGATTCGAACCCCCATGGCCTAACCTTGGTGTATCTTAGGAGTAGCAGACTCATTTGTGGGGATTTTAATATGACTATTTCTGAGTTTCTCACATGTTAATAAAAAAAAATTCTCCCTCAATATAAAAAGGGCTACTCGGCGTGTACTTATTGAGAGGTTTTCACATGCCTAAAAAATTAGTCAGCGGATACACGAGTCTTAAAAAAAAGTCTTCAATCGAGTATACCTAAATCTTCACAACACGGTAGTTCACCTTAATTTTGTAAAAAATGTAACAATCTCAAATATAAACAACAATAGGTTGTCGTGGCTCTTAATTTCTTATTTGGTTTAAACAACTGTCTTTTACAAATTACAAACATATCATTTTCTTTTGGTTATTATATTTCATGTTATTTATTGAGATTTACTCTTGTCAAAATCAGATATTAATTGATGGGAGAAACCCAGATAATGTGGATGATGAAGGATTTATACTGCCAACTCTTGTGTACTTAGCCCGTGAAAAGAGGCCTCAATACCACCATAACTTCAAGGCTGGATCTATGAATGCATTGGTAAATTTTCATGCTTGTTTGCTTAAATCATTGCCTAAATCACAATAGTAAAAACTGACTTAAAATTGTATCTTAGAAATCTGTTAAAATTCGTATAAGTAGTTTAGTTGGTCTGAACTTTTAGAATTGGAATAGAAGTCTTGGATTCGATTCCTCTCAAACTTACTTAATAGACGAGATTTGTCGGTGACTTCATATATCTACTAAACATGATTGATTGTTATGATATAATATGCAGATAAGGGTGTCATCGGAGATAAGCAATGCGTCCATAATTCTCAATGTGGACTGTGATATGTACTCAAACAATGCAGAAGCAGTGACAGAGGCAATGTGTTTTTTCATGGATGAAGACAAAGGAGATGAGATTGGTTTTGTACAGTTTCCTCAAGAATTCGAGAACATCACTAAGAATGATATTTATGCTAATTCCTTCAGAGTTGTTAATGATGTAAGGAAATCTTATTTTCTAAACCCTTAGCTGATGTGTATACTTGAGTATCAGAATCGTTGGACCTTTGTTTAGATCTTATTGTACGACTTTTTTATTTTGTTATTGTTTTTCCTCCATGAACTTATGTAGGTGGAATTAATTGGCTTCGATGGTTGTGGAGGGCCTACGTACATTGGGACTGGATGCTTTCATAGAAGAGACACTCTTTGTGGGAAAAAGTATACAAAGGATTACAAGAGCGACGTGAGGAAATGGGTCCAAAGGGATTCAAAGGAAACTGTGGAAGATTTGGAAAACAGAGTAAAAGTTGTTGCCAATTGTAGCTATGAAGAGGGTACTCAATGGGGAAATGAGGTCTTTTTCTGTCTTTAGCTCTCTCTCTCAGATACTTCTTAATTTCCGGTGATGAAGATTTTTCAGCTCCCATTTTGACTCAGTTTGAGTTAGGTTCTTCTTTAATCAAAATTTGTCTCTGCTAATATTTTCGCCCAGGCTGGTTTTGTGAAATTTGTGAGAAACTTGATTACTTATAATTTTCTCTTTTCTGTAAGAGCTTTTGGCTAAAAAAAATAGTGGCTGATTTTTAAAAATGAAATAAAAAGAAGATACATTAATCTTACATGTCGTTATCATCTCTATGTTAGGCTCTGTAGAGCCTGATCATCATGTTAGGACTCGATATCCATTCTAAAAGACTTGCCTCTCAAGTGGAGTGACCAAAATCACTTATAAATCCCTAGATCTTCTTTGCACTTCCAATGTGGAACTCGTTCACAGCTAGCAAAAACAATCTTTCTTTGAACGAGGCCAGCCAGCCATCCCCTCTGCCTAAGCGGATCTCCTTAGTCCACATGAGATAACCTGAGACTTGGCTCTTATACCACTTATTAGGATTAGGTATCCATTCCAAAAGGTTATCTAGACCTAACACATCAAAGATATACTGTCGATTCAACCTGCATAGTCGCAGGTCGAGTCCTCAACCCAAAGGTTTTGACAGGTAATTTTGTAATTTCACATGACGTTTTATACAAACCTTTATCAGGGTAACATATATAGTCATTTTGTGTGAGAGAGTGATGAACAAAGTGTACTGAGATCTCTCTCTCCTTTGCATTTTTTGCCTTTGAGCATAGTGAATTGACGTGAATCAATGGACATACCGAAAGAAAACTACGTAAATCTCTGTTTTGTAGTTTGATTCTCATTCTTAATTTTCTCTTTTGTTTTTTCTTTCGGTATCGTTGTAAGTGTGATTTGAGAAGGTTATTTCTCCCATCATCTGTGCTTGTATTTTCATTTTGCAGATGGGTTTGAAGTATGGGTGTCTAGTGGAGGATGTGGCAACAGGGTTGGCAGTCCATTGCAGGGGATGGAAATCCATATACTGCAACCCAACAAGGAAGGCATTTTTGGGTCTTGCTCCTTCAACGCTAGAACAATCACTTGTACAACATAAGAGATGGATGGAGGGTCACCTTCAATTGTCTTTCTCAAAGAACTCTGCCTCCATACAAGGATTTGGGAAGATAAGCTTAGCACATCAAATGGCCTACTATGTCTACAACATTTGGGCTCTCAATTCCTTCGCCACACTATATTATGCTTTAATCCCTCCCATCTGTCTTCTACAAGGCATCTCCTTATTTCCTAAGGTATCTCTTTCTTTGCATGTCTTCCATTATTTGGAACTGAGTGTATGGGACACCGAGTTTGAAATGTGGACTCGTTCGATTATACATTTCAAATTCAAAGCATGCATCAGCATTCTTGCCAGGCTTGGTTCTGATTCAAATCCATCTCATATTATTGCCCAATATGTTAAACATCCTCTGACTATAGTAAATAGATGGTTCAAATCAAAATATCAATTGATATTTTTGGAAGAATATGAAGAATGAAAGATAAATTTTGGTGATATATGTTAGGACCCGAGTATCCAGCTCAAAAGACTAACCTCTTAGGTGGAGTGACCCAAGTACTCTATAAATCCTTAGATCTTTCTCTACTTTCAACGTGTGACTCGTTCATAGCCCTAACAATCCCCTCTCAAACGAGGCCAGTCATTCCGTCCTCCTAGAGAATCCACATGAGGTAGCCTGAAACATACCACTTGTTAGGACCTGAGTATCCAGCCCAAAAGACTAACCGACTAGTTTGTTAGATGGAGTGATCCAAATCCTTTGACCCTAGATCTTCCTCTATACTTCTAATGTGAAACTCGTTTACATCTCAAGATCATATACATTTAATCGTGTACCTATTGATTGCAAGAATTTAACCCTTACTCAATCTATCTAACCATATTTCTCCCCCCTGAATGATTGTGATAACACAAATAGTTTTTACTACATTGCAGATAACAAGTCCATGGTTTATACCTTTCATATATACTATCATGGCTAAATATACCTACAGCAGAGACGAATCAATTTGGTGTGGAGAGGGGCTCGAGGCTTGGTGGAACCAACAAAGGATCTGGCTCTATAGAAGAACTTCCTCCTACATTTTAGCCATTATTGACAACATCCTCAAGCTATTAGGGTTCACAAAGTCTGCATTCACTATTACAGAGAAAGTAGTCGATGAAGAAGTTTCTAAAAGATATGAGCAAGAGATAATGGAGTTTGGATCCACTTCTCCCATATTTACCATCTTAGCTACTATTTCAATGGTTGATCTTCTTTGCTTCATTGGTGCAATCAAGTGGTTGGTCAATGATGATGAAATTAGAAATGGTGGGTCACTGATTCTGCAGTTTCTTCTATGTGGAGCTTTAGTTTTGATCAACATACCCATCTACCAAGGGCTCTTCCTGCGGAAGGACAAGGGCTGCTTGCCCACCTCTCTTGCATTCACATCGATTGCATTGGCCATATTGGGTTGCGGAATGGCCATTTATTAGTTAAAGTATAGTCGTCAAAACAATGTGTGCGTAATATTATACTGGATATTTAGACATGACGCTCATCAAATAGAATGTTGTTGAATCCATTAGAAAACATTTCATTCATGCACAACGGTATGCAATTGATCGTTTCACTTTAGTAGATTGAAACAGACGAAGAATTTTCTAAAGAGAATGTTGTTGAGTCCATTAGAAACATTTTATTTATGACACCACTATGCAATTGATCATGTTACTTAGTAGATTGAAACATATGAAGAATTTTCCCAATACAGCTACTCAACTCTTTTTTTACTTCTTTATTCATTTAATTGTCTTGTCTCAATACAAACATTCTTTTTTCCAATGCCATTAAATGCACCATTGTCTTATTCTGAGAATACCCTTCTCTAATATCTTTTTTACACACCTTACCCATTCTTTCCATCAAGCATTTTGACCAAAGTCATACCTTAAACTGTAGGACCCATTCATTTGACCAACCTTTTGACTAATTGACTTACATTTAACGAGTTTTGACAGTCTCCTTTAAATCTACATAGCTTGTGCTACGATTAATGCATATTTTATATGAAAGAATTCTCATTTACTAACATTAGTCTTATGATAAATTGATACTTTTCTATTTACTTTTTATTGATTGTATGATTTCGATGACTTTTAGAGTTTTTAATGACTTATTACCCCCATTATGAGGTTAGTGCACACATGAAAAATTATTTTTATTTACTCATACGGTAATATATGAAATTTATTAGTTGAAATGAAATAAATTTACAATAGTTTGAAACTTTTAAAAGTTAGAATGTCAAAATCGAGTGAACATGAATTATTGTATCCCCTTTTAATCTTTATATTATGTTATTGAGACCATTTCTGGACAAATAAAGAGAGTAGGTAAAAATATCACATATACTACCAAAATCTCATAATAATTTAATGTTGAAATGAGACAAGTTTATAATATTTTAAATTTCTTAAAAGTTGAATGATAGAGTTGACTCACATAAGCTAATTTAATATTGAAACGTGATAAATTTATAATATTTTAAATCTCTTAAAAATTGAATGATTGAGTTGAGTCACATAAGCAAATTTAATTTATCCATTTGTCATACATTATAAATCTTCATCACTCTCTTCAGAGAGAGAGATTAAAAGAAAACTTACCTTCACCTCTGCACAGAGAGAGAGAGAGAGGGGAATCTTCATCACTCTTTTCATTATAAATCTTCATCAGTCTCTTCAGCATCCAGAGAGAGAGAGAGAATCTTCATGAGTCTTTTCATCATCTAGAGAGAGAGAGAATCTTCATCAGTCGAATGGGAAGAGAAAATGGAGATGGGTATCTCCCTCTGTTTGAAACAAAGGAAGCAAAGGGTCGAATTGCTTATAAATTGTTTGCAATCTCCATGATTGTGAGTATTTGCTTGATATATGTGTACAGAGCTTCTCATGTCCCAAGAGAAAGGAGATGGCTGTGGTTAGGAATATTTGGAGCAGAGGTCTGGTTTGGTTTTTATTGGGTTATCACTCAATCAGTACGTTGGAAACCTGTCTATCGCTACACCTTCAAAGAAAGACTCTCACAGAGGTATCATTGATCCCAATCTTTCACTAATTACGATTTTAGGATTGCAGCTAAAGAGTAGAGTTGAATCGGGTTGACTTCAATTCCAACGCCATGCAATTCAAATTGCAGCTAAAAAGTAGATTGTGTAGGTTTTTGCTATTTAGTTTTAAATATTGTTTGATCACTTTATTTTTTTAGTTGTCAATTCCATTATGTTTTAATTAAAATGGTAGAAACATTGTAGATCTAGTCGAAAAATAGAATATAACTGGTTTAGTTCTGGTATTTGGTTCAATTCCAGCTCGTTATGGACTGTGGTAGTCTATTTCGATTCTAATGGCCGGTCTCGGCTCTCTTTATTCTGCTCTATAAATTTTATTTAAAAATATTTTTAGATGTACATATAAACTCCAATCATACAATTGAAAAACAGATTTCATGAGAAACAATTGGAAAAAAATTTAAATTTAAAGTTTAATTTATAATCACATAATATATGAAATTCGGGTTAAATAAAGTCAGAGTTGAATTCAAAGTTAGGCTCTAAATCTTAACCAAACTCAATTATTATTTCAAAGATGAGAGGAAATATTAGTGGAACCCTAAGAACCTTATTTGAGCTAAAGACAAAATTATTCCCGTAAGTTAAGCGATATTTATATCACTGATATTGAAATTAAAGAAATTGGCAAACGTTGATTAGGGTGAAAGTTTGATTAGAATAATGTTTTTGACTGCAATTCACGTGAATGAGTGAACGGGGGCAACCAAGAGATTGCCTTTTTTTAAAATATTTAATGATATTGAGCATTACAAATATTTAAAAATAATTATTCTATACTTTAATATTCTTAAATAGTACATTGTTGTTGTTAATTTTTTTTTTTTTGTTGTTCTTCAACATGATTTGTTATTTTATTGAGACCACTCAAGTGAGTCCCAAAGTCTAGTTACGAGATTAGATCGTCTGAAAAGGGTGTCTGCTGTAAAACATTAACTCCATTATTATATTTTGGATTGTGATCTTCCCATAGTTATGTTGTGTAACTTGATAGGATTTTACTATATTATTTATTTTGCCTTTCGAATCGGTTCTGTGAAACCTTTGAATCATTTATAGCAAACATTTCGACGAGCCGATTCGAAAGGTAAAATGAATAATACAATAAAACCTGGTCGAGTTAAACAAAATACCTGTGAGAGAATCACTGACCTTATATTTTATGTCATAATTTTGAAAAATATAGAAATTAATGATGAAGAATATAGTCTATTTGAAAACCCAAAGGGTTACATACTACCAAGAATATTCTAAAAAAGATCGTAATTTATCGTGATGGTCAGACACTTGTTTGAGGAAGTGAAAGTTTTAAATTCGATTTTAACTTTATTTGGGCATTCTTTGTAGAGTTATCCAATGTATGAGAGTAGGAATATTTACACATGTTTTAAAGATTAGTCGAGTTCTCTAAGAAGCTTGGACGTCTTGGTGATAAAAAAGAATAGTCAATTTAATATAAAATATTAATTTAACCATGAAATCAACTTAAAATGATATGAAATTTTAAATTAAACATGAAATGCAGATAGTTGAGACAGGAGGATTGTTAATAGAGTCTAGAGGTTCATTTGAGAAAAATAAAAAAAATCTCTTAAGAACGCTGTTGTTTAATAAAACCATATTATATAATGAGTGGCCATCCTAACATGGGCATATTCTTTTAGGAGTCACAGGTTTTTCAGATTTTCCACTTTGCTCCCATTCGTTCTTACGGATTTAAGTGAACTTTCATAAATCAGTTCACTGGATCAGTGCACCGATCGCATCACTTTCCTCAAATTTCCATTTCCAAATGATTCGGTCGGTGCATTGATTTCTAGAGAGTCCAAATAGGTGCACGGACTGAATCACCTTCTTCAAATTTTCATTTTCAAGTGATCCAGTCGGTGCACTGATCCAGTGAACCGATTCACTAAAAAGTGAATCGATTTATGAAAGTCTAGTAGAATTTGTACGGACGAAAAGAATAAAGTGAAAAGTTCACTAAAATCTGTGTCTTCTAAAAGAGTATATCCGTGCTAAAATTGATGTCCTATATAATTAGTATAAACAATCGTGGTGGTCTTGAATTTTAGATTTAAAAACATTCATATTGATAAAGATTTAGTGTCATAATTATCAAAAGTTGAAACTTTAAAGTGACATATGAAGACTATGAAACGTTGAATCAATCCATCCTGATAAAACCCAAATAGGTAATTTTTCCTCAGCATGAGGACAAGCCGTTATTGGCCAAATCTCCAACAGCACTATCCCTTGCACTTTCTTTCATATGGCATCCACTACGAATATTCTCAATCCTTATTAGTTTAAAATACATTTAATTATACGAGATTTATATTTATTTAAGAACTAGTCTTATCATATGACTCATTAGAAAAATCTCTTTATTTAATTAATGAATAAACTTACTTTCAAAATGAATTCAAACCGGGTTAATTCATGTTTCCCTTCGTGGTTGAAATCGTAACTCATATATGACCACAAAAAGGAAGAATTTCATATATGATAACATAAAAGGAGAATTTTTATAATAAGCAAATATTTAATATTGTTTGATTAGACAAACTTTATATTTTCTTTTTTAATTCAAAAAACTTAACTCTCCTTTTGATGTGTGAAAAAGAAATATGGTAAAAAAGAAAAAGAAAAATAACAAGAAAAATAACAGTCAATATTAGATTTTGACAAACATTTATATAAAATTAAATATTTTTAAAACTAAAATATTCACAGATGATTAATTTTTGAAATATATATAAGTATCACAATCTATATACGATTACGTAATAATGAAAAAGTGACTCTTTTCATATTGAAAAGTCTAAATTCAAAGATTTTTGACAAACTTTTGATCACCAAACTAATCTCTTAGAATTTTACAAATTTAAACATTAAAAGCTTTTGTTTTTAAATTCAACCATTTATTCTTATAAATTTATATTGAATAAACAAAATATAATATTAAAAGTAATTTTCTATGTTTATATAATTTAATAAATAATTTTTAAATAATGGATTTAGAAACTCTCTGTAGGATATCATTTGTTAGTTTCAAAAAAAATAAGTAAGAAATATCGAACTGCGTGAAGCGGTAGCAGCAGCGAATCCATGGATTCCATTCTCAGACGTTAGTCGGCAGCACTACCATCGCATCGGAAAAAAGTGGATGTTCGGTCGGTTGAACATTATCTGTTTTATCTAATATTTATATATTTATTTTAAAACATTATCTGCATTTGAATTATGAGTAGTATAAAAAAATAATAGTACTTAATAATGAGAATGTTTTAATGAGAAGGATGATCTCAAATGATGTTATTTGGGTCATCTAGGTACTACTTTCTAAAAATCTAAATCATTTATTTTAAATGCCAATCTTCATAATATAATTTTTTAAAATGTATGAAATTGTTAAATCCACCGTTGGGTTATCAAATAAGATATTTTAACCAACTTTATAAGATTTTTAATTTAGTTCTCATCATTTAATCTATCTAACAGTGGAGTTTAATAGTTTTACAAAATTTTAAAAAGTACATGTATAAATTCTTACATTTAAAAAATTAATGAAGCATTTAAATTTAAAAAAAATAGACTCTACATATTTAAAATGAAAGTCATCTTAAGATCATTTATTTTTTATTTTTAAAGACCATTTTTTAATGTTCAGGCGCTTAAAACTTAATTGACATCATATTTATTAACATCTTCATTTGTAAGATTTTAGAATCTTGGTCTCACTGTATGAATGTCTTTGGATTATTTTGATTCAAACGATTTTTTCTAAGAGAGGACTCTTTGTTAAAAAATGTTATTTTTGTTTTCTCTTTCATCACTCTTTTCGAAGAGTACTTTTTTAAGAAATGAATGAATTTATTTATTTTTAATAAATTGAATGAATATTTAAAAAAAAAAAACTTTCCTTTGACCTTTTCCTGTCTGCCCAGGTATGAGAATGAACTTCCGGCGATTGACATCTTCGTATGCACGGCGGACCCGACGATCGAGCCACCAATGATGGTGATCAACACCGTTCTATCACTCATGGCCTATGATTATCCGGCCCAGAAATTGAGTTTTTATCTTTCAGATGATGGTGGTTCACATCTAACATTCTATGCTCTCTTGGAGGCCTCTCACTTTGCAAAGCATTGGATTCCTTTCTGCAAGAAATTCAAGGTTGAGCCAAGGGCCCCTGCTGCCTATTTCTCTTCAACATCTAGTCCACAACATGTTAACAATACCCACGAGTGGTCAAATATCAAGGTAGTATTCTAACATCTATTACATGCGATTCTTTTACTCTCAAAAGTTAACTATTGAGTCATTGGTTTCACAAATTAATCAATGTGAGATTTTTTGTCACTTCACCCGCACTCTCACGTACAGCACGCCCTGCAGTTGGATGCAAAAATTGTTTTAATACCATGTTAGAAAAGCATGATTTGATAACATTCTAGAAGTAAAACTCACTTTAAAAACTAGCTATTGAGAAAAGAGTTCCTCAAGTGTTATCGAGTCATTAGTTTCACAAATTAATCGATGTGAGACTTTTTGTAACTTCACAATTTTATAGGACTAACATTCATTACGATTGAAATAATTTATCTCATCAAATTAAACTGACACTTAAAGTTTAGATTTTGTAAGTTTTTTTTTTTTTTTTTGTACGAGTTGCTTATTTGACGCCATAGAACCGCTGGGGTGCAAAGGGGAGTCCTACATCGGTTGAGAGGAGAGAAAACTAATGACTTGTATGGGACTGAATCACTCCACCTATCAGACTAGTCTTTTGGGATGAAAATCTAGTCTAAACAAGTGGTATCAGAATCAAGTTCCCAAGCCAACGTATGTAGACTCAGTGATCCCCTAGCCAAACAGGATGGTTGTCGACGTTGTATTCGTTAGAGAGCCTCAACCGATGGGAGGATTGTTGGGGTGCAAAAGAGAGTCCCACATCGGATGAAAGGGGAGAAAACTAAAGACTTCTATGAAATTAGATCACACCGCCTATCAAAGCTAGTCTTTTAGGCTGAAAGTCCAGTCCCAACAAGAACTTGAACTCATAACTTTAAAGTTGCAATTGTGAACAATTACAACAAATGAGTAGCTTAAAAATCAATAAAGTTAAGGGTTTAAGGATTTAGTGTGATGAAAGGGCGATTTTTTTTATTCCCCACTTTTCTCTTCCTCTGATCGTAAATTCGAGAACTTTACTCCGATGATGTGATCCCCTGGCTCTCTTCTTTCTCTACCTCTCCTTGACTATGTTGTGTTCCAATAGTAGCAGCGACTGTGCTCGCTGGTCTATCTTCCCACTCCGCCTGCAACGCCGGCAGTGTGCTTGCCGTTTTCATGACTGGTTCGAAAGAAATTTATCCAACCATGCCCCAACTTGACCATTGGATTATGCCCTGCTAATTTTTTTTAGTTAAATCAAGGATATTCTTATAAATGCAAGCAAAAGGCCGAACAAATCTTAATTGGATTAAAAAAGTGATATTACAAATAAATATTGAAATTGCTACTAACTCATTGTTTAATTGCAGAAAATGTATGAAGCCATGGAGGATCGGATTGAAGGTCTGACTAAACTGGGACAAGTGCCAGAAGAAATCCGATCAGAGCACAAAGGATTTTCTGAGTGGAATTCAGATATAGCTAAGAGAAATCACCAAACCATTCTTCAGGTAAATCTTGTAAAAAATAACTCAATAATATAATCAACATCATTCTAAATAGATGAGATAAATAATGACGGCAAATGGTAGTAATAACTGCATCAGATAATCCTTCTTATACTCATTGACAATTGAATGAATAAGAGAAACCTTAACATTTTTTTTTAAGATTAACTTGTGGGAAATTCAGACACAGTCCTACTAAAATCTCTATGGATGAGCTCACTACCCCTAAAGCATACAAAGGTTAGGCCATGGGACTCGAACTCGCAACCCCCCACTTCTTGAGGCAGGAGGCAACCAGTTGAACTACACCCATGTGGATAAGAGAAACCAACATTGCTCAATGTTTAATGTAAAATCAAGTGGCAGCATCGCTGGGTCAATGAAGTTTTGGGCAATGACCCTTTATTACTGTGATAAGATTTAAATGGTGATATATGTTTTGTATTAAAGAAATGTCTTCATCCATATAGATTCTTCACTAATCAATGGATTACAGATTGATTTGATTGATTATTTTCATTCTTTGGATGTTATATTCTATATATACATAAGTGTTAATAATATCGAAACATCAAATCATTTTTCTAGATCTTTCACTCTGTATTGAAAACAAAGAAGTTACAATACGATGATAATTAGATTAATCAGATAAAAACAAATATGAGAGAAATTCAACATTCAAGAATAGAGTTATAAAAATGCTTTCTTCTTCAAATCTCTCTCAATTACAAATAAATGCCATAATCCTATAAATTAAACAATAATAGACTTTATAACGGCAACTAATATAAAATTACAAAAGTATTAAAAAAAATGGCCACTCTCCATTTGTCTTGCACCCGGCTTGTGCAGATTAAAAGGTTTTCAAATGTCCCAAAGATTAGTTAGATTAGACGCTGGACACCTTGGTTTAAAAAAAAAAAGTTTCTCTATCCCATATACCTAAATCTTCACAACACAGTAGTTCACCTTAAATTTGTAAAAAATGTAACAATCTCAAATATAAACAAAAATAGGTTGTCGTGGCTCTTGATTTCTTATTTGGTTTAAACAGCTGTCTTTTACAAATTACAAACATACCATTTTCTTTTTGGTTATTATATTTCATGTTATTTATTGAGATCTACTCTTATCAAAATCAGATATTAATTGATGGGAGAAACCCAGATAATGTGGATGACGAAAGATTTATACTGCCAACTCTTGTGTACTTGGCCCGTGAAAAGAGGCCTCAATACCACCATAACTTCAAGGCTGGATCTATGAATGCATTGGTAATTTTTCATGCTTGTTTCCTTAAATCATTGCCTCAATCACAATAGTAAAAACTGACTTAAAATTGTATCTTGAAATCTGTTAAAATTCGTATGAGTAGTTTAGTTGGTCTAAGCTTATAGAATTGGACTAGAAGTCTTGTATTCGATTCCTCTCGAACTTGATAGAAGAGGTTTGTAGGTGACTTCATGTATCTACTAAACATGATTGATTGTTATGATATAATATGCAGATAAGGGTCTCATCGGAGATAAGCAATGCGCCCATAATTCTCAATGTGGACTGTGATATGTACTCAAACAATGCAGAAGCAGTGAGAGAGGCAATGTGTTTTTTCATGGATGAAGACAAAGGAGACGAGATTGGTTTTGTACAGTTTCCTCAAGAATTCGAGAACATCACTAAGAATGATATTTATGCTAATTCCTTCAGAGTTATTAATGACGTAAGGAAATCTTTTTTTTTTGTAAACATAAACATTTTAAGGTTCGTATATAAAGTTTATGGTTACTTTAAATCAATCTCTATTTCAATCCAAGTGTTTGATATATAATAGATTAGAAGCAAATATGTAGATTTTATTTTATTTTTACTTTTGTTATTGTTTTTCTTTCATGAACTTATGTAGGTGGAATTAATTGGCTTCGATGGTTGTGGAGGGCCTCTGTACATTGGGACTGGATGCTTTCATAGAAGAGACACTCTTTCTGGGAAAAAGTATACAAAGGATTACAAGAGCGACTTGAGGAAATGGGTCCAAAGGGATTCGAAGGAAAGTGTGGAAGATTTGGAAGACAGAGTAAAAGTTGTTGCCAATTGTAGCTATGAAGAGGGTACTCAATGGGGCAATGAGGTCTTTTTCTGTCTTCATATCTCTAATCTATCTAAACTGACTTCTTAATTTCGGGTGATTTGAAGATTTACGTGTGGGAAAATTTGGGAAACCCAGAGTAAAACCTTCACAGGTGATACTCACGGCTCTTAGGACACACCAGGTGAGACTAGGGCTGCAACTCGGGTAGGGTTTTGGCCCCGACCCTGCATGACCCGACCTGAGAAATCGTGCAGGTCGGGTTACAATGGTCGGACTATAGGGTCGGGTCGGGTTGAGAAAAGAAAAACCCGACCGAAATTCGGGTCGGGTTGGGACTGAGGCCTTTAAATTTCAACTCGACCCAACCCGAGAAGACCCGACCCGAGTTGAAGTCGGAGCCGAAAGAGGAATTTCAAATTTGGTTGTGGAGATTGGATTTTTTGGAGTTAAAGAACTTTACTTAAAAATGTGAGTAGATCCCCATTTTCAAATCAATCAGCCCCCACACATGTGACAAGATGATTTTGCATTTATTTTCCCCCTTTTCAAATGATTTTTGTTCTTCTCCTTCCCCTACTCAGCCCTGTTGCGCTACGTGGTAAATCGGTTCGCCGGTCGATACTGGGATCTACATCGGGCGCTACCTGGCTCGCTGCTTCGTCCTCTGTTCCCTTTCTGCTCACGGCTGAGAGAAACCCCAAACCTAGGTTTTGCACCTGCCCTCGTGAACTGACAGATCTATGTAAACTTCTGCCGCTTGTCTCAGATCTGCTATGCTTGCAATCTCTTATTCTGGCGCTTTATCCTCTATTTACTTCTAAGTCCCGCCCTAATTTACTGCTTGGAAGAACTTGATTTTTGTTGGGTCGGGTTAAGGGTCGGGTCGGGTTGGGTTAAGGGTATTACAATCTCGGGTTGGGTCGGGTTCACTATCTCCGGTTTTTTATTCGGGTCGGGTCGGATCGGGTCAATATGGAGTGAGTCTGGTTAGGGTTGGGTTTATTTAAACCCGGCCTGCCCGATCAGAGTTGCAGCCCTAGGTGAGACTATGGGGGCTTCAAACCTGGCACCTCCCACTTCTTGTTGCGGGAGCTAATATTTTGGCCCATGTTGTATCTAAAAACATACACCAATCTTATATGCCATTCCCATTTTTGTCTTAGGGAGTCTGATCTTCAGATATGTATTACCGATTCGACCTGCTAGGTCGAGTCTTCGACCCGAAGGTTTTGGTGGACAATTTCGTAATTTCACATGATATTTTATGTAAACCCTAATTAGAGTAGTATATATAGTCATTTTGTGTGAGAGAGTGATGAGCAAATTGTATCAACAGAATGGTCTCTCCTCTATTTTTTGCCTTTTAACATAGTAGATCTACATGAATCCGTGGACTTACCAAAAATGAACCACATAAATATTTGTGTTGTGGTTTGATTCTCATTCTTAGTTTCCTATTTATAGAAGCTTTAATTTTCGTGCTTATCCCAATTGTTGGTTCAGTTTATGCATGGCGAAAAGGAGCGTTGGAATGGTCTTAGGTCCTAAATATTCAGATAATCAAAATCAAAAGGAAGGAAAAGATTACATTGAGATAGTTATGAATTCGACTGAGTTTCCATTGCTTGACCGAACAATCCAAAATTCCGTTATTTCAACTACATCGGTCAAGACTTTCTACTTTATGGCCGCTTCTTTATGGTACGAGTTGTTGCTTTATTGAGTTTGCTTCATTAATAGGCTCGCGATTCGATTTTGATCGTTATGGACTAGTACCAAGATCGAGTCCTAGGCAAGCGGACCTAATTTTAACAGCTGGCACAGTAACAATCTTTTGATAGTGTTGTGTGT
This sequence comes from Chimonanthus salicifolius, assembly GCA_013350335.1. Classification (NCBI taxonomy): domain Eukaryota; kingdom Viridiplantae; phylum Streptophyta; class Magnoliopsida; order Laurales; family Calycanthaceae; genus Chimonanthus; species Chimonanthus salicifolius. The sequence continues at coordinate 64,510,902 of CM023538.1, read as the reverse complement.
ATAGTCGAGAAGGCCATTTCTCCCATCATCTTGTATTTTCATTTTGCAGATGGGTTTGAAGTATGGGTGTCTCGTAGAGGATGTGGCAACAGGGTTGGCAATCCATTGCAGGGGATGGATATCCATATATTGCAACCAAACAAGGAAGGCATTTTTGGGTTTTTCTCCTTTAACACTAGAACAATCACTTGTACAACACAAGAGGTGGATGGAGGGTCACCTTCAACTAGCATTCTCAAATCAATCTGCCTCCATTCAAGGGTATGGGAAACTAAGCTTGGGACATCAAATGGCCTACTATGTCTGCAACATCTGGGCTCTCAATTCTTTCCCCACAATGTATTATGCTCTTGTTCCTCCCATCTGTCTTCTACAAGGCATCTCCTTATTTCCTAAGGTATCTCTCTTTGCACATCTGCCATTATTTTTAGTATAAAAGAGAGTTTTATGTTATTGTCGAATGAATTTTTACTATTCATTTATTAGACAGTTTGATGTACTTCATAATAGGAAGAAAAATAGAAAAGTAGTGGATTTTGATAGAAATTTAGCGGACTTTTTTTTGGAAAAGATTATTTATTTAATTAGAGCTTAAACCAACAACATACATAGTGTGGTTCAGAGAAAAGGAACTCCATCAAATGACTTGTATCTTAACCTGCTACAAAATAACATAATGGGACTACCCACTGGCCATTTTATTTTTGATCCATACTTGGATATGAACTTTATCACCATCATTGAATTCTGGGTCTCTTTTTAATCCATACTTGAGTCTACATGAGGTAGCCTGAAACATACCACTTGTTAGGTTTTGAAGTATTCAGCCCAAAAGACTAGCCTCTTAGATTTATAAATTTCTAGATCTCCCTATACATTTCAAATGTGGAAGCTCGTTTGCAGCCCCAATAATATATAGTTATTTAGATCTCAAGATCATATACATTTAATCATGTAGCTGTTGATTGCATGAATTTAACCCTTACTCAACCTATTTAACAACATTTCTCTCCCATGGATGATTGTGATAACACATAGTTTTTACTGTATTGCAGGTAACAAGTCCATGGTTTATACCTTTCATATATACTATCATGGCTAAATATACCTACAGCAGAGGCGAATCAATTTGGTGTGGAGAGGGACTCGAGGCTTGGTTGAACCAACAAAGGATCTAGCTCTATAGAAGAACGTCCTCCTACATTTTAGCCATTATTGACAACATCCTCAAGCTATTAGGGTTCACAAAGTCTGCATTCACTATTACAGAGAAAGTAGTCGATGAAGAAGTTTCTAAAAGATATGAGCAAGACATAATGGAGTTTGGATCCACTTCTCCCATATTTACCATATTAGCTACTATTTCAATGGTTGATCTTCTTTGTTTCATTGGTGCAATCAAGTGGTTGGTAATAGATGATGAAATTAGAAATGGTGGGTCATTGATTCTGCAAGTTTCTTCTATGTGGAGCTTTGGTCTTGATCAACATACCCATCTACCAAGGGCTCTTCCTGCGAAAGGACAAGGGCCGCTTGCCCACCTCTGTTGCATTCACATCCATATCCATTGCATTGGCCTTGCTGGGTTGCGGAATCGCCATTTGTTAGATAAAGCATGGTGGCCGAACATTGGTGTGTGTAATATTACACTGGACACTTAGACATGATGCTCACCAAAGAGAATGTTGTTGTATCCATTAGAAAGCATTTTATTTGTGCACTCCAGTATGCAATTGATCATTTCAAGTTGATTGAAACACATGAAGAATTTTCTAAAGAGAATGTTGTTGAATCTATTAGAAAGCATTTTATTTGTGCATGACACTATGCAATTGATCATTTCACTTAGTAGATTGAAACGTATGAAGAATTTCTTTTATCAATGAATCATGTAGATGGATGATTATTGTTACCATAAGTACATGTGGGATAGATTTTAAGATCAAATGTTTTGTTAGGACTGGGGTATACATCCCAAAAGACTAAGCTATTAGGTGGAGTGATCAAAGTCTTTTATAAATCCCTAGATCTCTTTCTATACTTTCAACGCTGGACTTGTTCGCCAACCAAACAAATCCTCCTCTCGAACAACGACAACCAACTCATCTACCTGGGAAATTTGCTAAGTCAACATGAAGTAGCCTGAGACCAGACTTTAAAACTACTTGTTAGGACTGAGGTATCTATCCCAAAAGACTAAGCTATTAGGTGGAGTGATCCAAGTCTTTTATAAATCCTCACATCTCTTTCTACACTTTCAATGCGGGACTTGTTCGCCAACCAAAAAAATCCTCCTCTCAAATGAGGACAACCAACTCATCTACCTGGAAAATTTGCTAAGTCAACATGAAGTAGCCTGAGACCATGCTCTAATACTACTTGTTAGGACTGAGATATCCATCTCAAAAGACTAGCTTATTATGTGGAATGGCTCAAGTTATTTATAAATATCTAAATCTCCCTCTATACTTCCAATATTGAACTCGTTCACCATCCTCAGTATATTTTACCTTTAAAGTTTATATTTATTTGGATCTACCAATTTCATATTAGAAGAACAACGTTTACAGTCAATTGGGCTTATCATATGACTTAGATTTTATGCTTCTTTCGTTATTATCTTATCCTACTAGACCTTTTTTTTCGCATGAAAACATATTTTAAAACCATTCAAAATGTATAACTTGTTGTTTAATGTAATTAGTTTTGCCCATAGTCGAAACTTAGTTGTTTGAGTTCTATAAAATGTTATTTTGAGCATTTTTTATTTTTTTTTATTTACTTATACGATAAAATATGAAATTTATTAGTTGAGATGAAATAAATTTACAATATTTTGAAACTTTTAGAAGTTAGAATTGTCAAAATCGAGTGAACATGAATTATTGTATCCCTTTTTCATTTTTTATACTATGTTAATGAGACCACTTCTGGACACAAATTAATATACACAGAGCATGTGCAAATATCGGTCGATACGTTTTGGATCGTCCTGATATGATATGAATTTTCAGTCATTTATCATATCAGCCGTTACGTATTGTATCGGTCATGCAGAATAGTTTTCGGCTGATATGGCCTATGTATCGATGATATATATCGGTCGATATCCATAATATCGGTCTTTTAAAAAAACAAAAAAAATTAAAACGGTAATGAACCCGAGTTGATATCTCGGCCGATATCGAACCAATATCGGCAGATATTTTATTTTCAAATTTTTTTTTTAAGAAAAACTTCATTTTAGATTATTTATCTATTTTTTAATTAAAAAAATAAAATAATAAAAAAACCAATACTTTAAAAAAAATATAAAGAAAGAGAGATTTCATATCTGCCAATATCTCGATTTTGCCAACATTTGCACTCCTGATACGAAGACTCAAGAGATGTGACAAAAATATCACATTACTTCCAAACTCTCATAATAATTTACTGTTGAAACGAGACAGATTTATAATATTTTAAAATTCTTAACAGTTGACTGATAGAGTTGAGTCATATTAGCTAATTTAATTTATTCATTCATTCATACATTATAAATCATTAAATCTTCATCACTTTCTTCACCATCCAGAGAGAGAGAGACACAATCTTCATCACTCTGTTCATCATCCAGAGAGAGAGAGAGAGAGAGAGAGAATCTTCATCAGTCTTTTCATCATCTAGAGAGAGAGAGAATCTTCATCAGTCGCATGGGAAGAGAAACTGGAGATGGGTATCTCCCTCTGTTTGAAACAAAGGAAGCAAAGGGTCGAATCGCTTATAAATTGTTTGCAATCTCCATGTTTGTGAGTATTTGCTTGATTTATGTGTACAGAGCTACTCATGTCCCAAGAGAAAGGAGATGGCCGTGGTTAGGAATATTTGGAGCAGAGGTCTGGTTTGGGTTTTATTGGATTCTCACTCAATCAGTACGTTGGAAACCCGTCTATCGCTACACCTTCAAAGAAAGGCTCTCACAGAGGTATCATTCAACCCAATCTCCCACTCTCCATACACCACTAATTAGGATTTTAGGGTTGCAGCTAAAAAGCAAAGTTGAAACGGGTTGAGTTCAATTCCAACCCTATTCAATTCAAATTTCAAGAAACTAAATCTAAAACCAATATAAATGCATCTCAGGGGTGAAAATCTCGGGTTTGAGAGATAACGGCCATGTGGCCAATATTTTTGTCTTTCCAATCGATTTCTTTTTTTTTTGGTAAAAAATTCAGAAAATTTATAGGAAATTAAGAAAATTATGGGTTTCATGACTATATAATTTTTCATTAAATATCGGTAATTTAGATGATCAAATATTGTTTTAAATTAATAACACGACAATTTCAAATATTTCTAAAAAAAAGATAAATGTCACAATTAATTATTTCCATAAAAAACGAGTTTCTATCGATTTTTAAAATGCATTGTCGCTTTTCTATTTTTTAAAAAAAATTATCATTAATTTTTCATCAAAAAAAGAAAAGTCACAATTAATTTTCTATAAAAAAACGAAAAATCTCCATAAATTAAGTCATTCATTTTCATTTTGAAAAACGAAAAACTAGAATTAATAATTTTTCATTAAAAATGAAAAATTAGCCTTAATTAAAAGTAGCATTAATTATTTTTCATTAAAATGAAAAACTAGCTTTAATTATTTTCATTAAAAAACGAAAATGTGCATTGATTAATGCATTAGGCATGTTATATCGAAAATGTGCATTTAATTTTTTGCATGTTTGTTGGAACTAAAAAATGTGGTTGATTCCAACGGTCAAACACATGCAAAAAATTAATTTTTTTTTTTTTTAAAAAAAGAGAAAACGGTTTGAAAACATAATTGCATATTTAGGGTACATTTTTTTAATTTTGAAAAAATAAAAATATCACCGATATAATCCATTTTTGTTTTAATTACTTCCGTCGATTTTTAAGCATATCGAGCTATATCTAGGCCGATATACTGACTTAGATGTTGGCAGATATTCTCGAGATTTATTGTGTACGACTGGTACATATCAAATTTAAAAACTCAATATGTATCGGCCGATACGATACGTATCATCCGATATTTTCATATTTGAACCCAAACAACTCAATTTCAAATTAGGGTTGCCTTGCATGAGACTTTCGATTTTAATATAGATTACTAAAAACAGAATTCACATGCATCATGCCAATCTACTGTGTTACACATTGTAGGTGTAGATTGTGCAGCTTTTTGTTATTCAGTTTTAAATATTTTCCGGTCACTTTTTTTTTTAGTACTATTTATAGTCATTTGATCTTAGAGGTCAAAATCATAAGATGTGCTTAATTCAAAGATGTTCTGTTAGAAGGCTGGTTGCCTCCTACTTCAAAAAGCTGGAGGTGCAGATTTGAATATCCATAGTTTAATCTTAATATGCTTTACGGATAGTGGGTTCACCTATAGGAATTTTATGCTGGATATCCCACGATTTCTTATATATAAATTAAAAAAGAATATAATCAGAATCGATTCTAGAAATATCTAACAACTATGCTATATTCTTATTATCTCAAAAAGAAATATAAAAGTTGTTTATGCTATATATATATATATATATAGTTTATAAATTACACAATTCGACTTAAATTAAGTTGGGTTGAATTCAACTCAGACCCTCAATTTTTACCAAAATCAATTATTATTTCAAAGTTAGAGAGGGAATACTAGTGGGGCTCAGAACTTTATTTGAGCAAAAGACAAAGTAATTCTCTAAAACGTCCCTTGTGTGGACGGGTCAAGAGGAGACAGCAAAAAAAAAGTAGAATAAAGTTGGGGCAACCAAGACCACATAGATTACTTTTTAAATACTTAACGACATTGAGCATTACAAGTATTTAAAAATAATTATTATAATTTAATATTCTTAAATAATACATTAATTTTGTTAGATATTCTTCAACATGATTCATATATGAGAAATACATTTAATATGAGCAAACAATGCTTTATTTATTTATTTATTTATTTTACAAAGGTAATCAAGTTTCTTAGAGTACTTTATTAATTCATACACGAGAAATGTCATAATTTTTATAAATATAAAGATCAATAGTGAAGAATAGTTTATTTGAAATGAATATTAATTTAATAATGAAATCAAATTTGAAATTTGGAATTAAATTGAATTTCAATTTATAGAATGCAAATATTTGAGACACAATGGGTGTGAATGGAGTCTTAGAGGTTTATTTGAGTAAAAAAAGTGATAATATGAATATTTTCTCCTCACATTAGAGATTATTACTTTAAAATACATGTATAAATCTACAATTAAGTCAAAAGGAATAATTCATTAAAATTGAGAAAAAATTGAATTTAAGACTCCATTTCGTAAGGCATTTTGTCGGTGAGACCAACTACTTGTGATTGATGACATAATTAATAATTAGACAAGATGTGTGTCAGAAAATAATTGTCAAAAGTTGAGAACGACATCTGAAGACAATGGAAAAGTTGAATGGATGCATCCTAATAATAGAAAAGACTAAAGAGGAAGGACTAATGTTAATTGGCAAAATAACTTTTGTGCATTAAAAAATATTTTTTTAATGATAAATTTTTATTAAAATATATTTTTATTTTGAGAAACTATAAATTTTTGTTTCATTAAATTTTCATTAAAAACGTTTGAGTCAAATATATGTTTTTTATTTCTGAAACATCATCTATATTTTCAAATTTCAGCCATATTATTTATTTTTATTATTTTTAAATATTATATTTGATGTGAAATTTTTCCATTAAATTCACACTAAAAATTTGAAAATTTAAAAATATTCTACTATTAACAATTGCTTAGAAGTCCTTATCGGTCAAATCGCCATCATGACCACAAATGTGAAGACCCTAATTTTGTAGGGTATACTTTAATTAAACTCCAGTGTGGACCACTTTAGATCTGATGCGAATATACTCAATACTCAATAAGTTCATTGAATAATCAATTTTATCTTTTTTTAACTGTTAAGATTTTATAAAATTTGATTCAACTTATTATTTAAATCAAATCTATTTAATAAATGATTTAATTTTAGTTAAATTGTTTAATAAGTCAAAAATCTTGTTTAAACTCAATTACAAATAGATAGACTTGATTGATCTAAGTGACTCGACTACTGTCGTATTTTATTTATAATATATTCAATTATATGAAGCCTACACCTATTTAATAAATATTTTTGTTCAAAAAAAATCTCTTTCTTCAATATATAATGTTGTTTGATTGTATCATTTTTATAGATAAATTTTAAAATTCAAAAAAGTTAATCTTCATTTTGATGAGTGAAAAAAATTGATATGTAAAAAGGAAAAAAAAAACAGTCTAACAATTGTAATGGCCTTGATTCGGAAAAAACCATAGGCCGGGTCCAAAGAGGGCTGAAATGGTAAAATTGGGCCAGTGTCGGTCTAACCAACACCCCAACAGTGGATTTGGCGAGTTGAGTGGGAAAGAGTCCCTCGTCAAAAAATGAGACAGTTTGGGAGGAGATTTATAAGTGGCCGCGTCCCTCCTTTTCAGCGGGACACATTTTGGGCCTGTACTTGAGCAAAGCCCAATGACAAAATTGAGCGGGCTCCTTGTGTGGACTTAAAGCAGACAATATTTTGCTGAAGCGAACTTGGGTTGTAGATTTTTAGGCCGGACTATGACAACAGTAAAACTTGCCAAACATTTATATAAATTAAAATATTTTTTTAAGACGTCAATTCACATGTATCTTTTATACAACAAGGAAAAATGACCTCTTTTATGTTGCTTCTTTTGGATTTTAACCATCAAACTAGTTCTGCGTGGTTTATATAAATTTAAATATTAAAAGCTTTTGTTTTTAAATTCAACCATTTATTCGTATAATTTTATATTGAATAAATAAAATATAATATTAAAAGTAAATTTTTGTGTTTATATAATTTAATAGAATAAAATTTAAAAACTCTCTACAAGATATCATTTGTTAGTTTCATAAAAATAAGTAAAAAATATAGAACTGCGTGTAGTGATAGCAGCACCTAATCCATGGATTCCATTCTCAGACGTAAGCCGCCATCGCATGGGACAAAAGTGGATGTTCTGTCGGTTAACATTATCTGTTTTATTTAATATTTATATATTTATTTTACAACATTGTCTGCATTTGAATTATAAGCACTGTAAAAAAGATAATAGTAATAGTTTTTCTTTAGTAGATAATAAATAATAAATGTACATCTATTCTAAAATGGGCAAAATTTGTTAAGAGATACAAAATATAGGGGTTTAAATATTGGCCGATATGTATTATATTGGCCGATATGTCGATATCTTGACTGTATCGTATCAGCCGATATCAAAATATCGGTCGATATCGACCGTTTTTAAAAAAAAAAAAAAAAAGAAGTGAGAAAAATATCGACCGATATATAGATAATGCAGGCTATAATTTGAATGCATAAAATGAGAATCACTCTTTTTGAATAGTAAATTTTTAAGAAATGAATGAAATTATTATATTATTATTTTTTTAAATTTACGTATGGAAAATGACAAGAAATCCAGTGTAAAATCCTTACGGGAGATATTAATTGCCTTTAGGGTATACCAGGTTAGGTCATGAGGTGTACGGTAAGGGTTAAGGGCATTGGATATCAACTGTGAAGATTTTATACTGGGGTTCCTATGGTTTTTTACACATAAATTCAAAAAAAATAAAAAATCATTCATTTCTTAAAAATTTACTATTAAAAAAAATAGTAATTTTTTAAGAAATGAATGAAATTATTTTTATTTTTAGTTAATTGAATGAACATTAAAAAAATTCTTTCCTTTTCCTCTATGCCCAGATATGAAAATGAACTTCCGGCGGTCGACATCTTCGTATGCACGGCAGATCCGATGATTGAGCCACCAATGATGGTGATCAACACCGTTCTATCACTCATGGCCTATGATTATCCGGCCCACAAGTTGAGTGTGTATCTTTCAGATGATGGTGGATCAGATCTAACATTCTATGCCCTTTTGGAGGCCTCTCAGCTTGCAAAGCATTGGATTCCTTTTTGCAAGAAATTTAAGGTTGAGCCAAGGGCCCCTGCTGCTTATTTCTCCTCTACATCTCATCCACTAAATGTTCGCAATACCGACGAATGGTCGAATATCAAGGTAGTATTCTATAATCTATTACATGATTATTAAAATCATTATTCCATTATAACTTTAAGTTTATTTATATTAGGATCAGTGAATTCACAACTTTAGAGTTCCAATTGTGAGCCAATTACATCAAGGGCCTGTCATACATGCTGAGAGTGGGGTAAAATCAAATTAAGTGAGATGATCATAATCAAGTATAGTTTGAGGCTCAAACATCAATTCAGTAAAATTATGAAATTGGTTATCATTTCAATGTGTTGGATTATCAATTGCAACATGATTTAATTTTGATCGTGATTAAGTAAAGAACAATACTAAATAGATAAGCAAGTGTGAATATACTATGGACGATGTGATGCCCTTGCTCAGTTGGGTGTGTGGGAAAAGTCCTACAGCTTGATTTGAGATAGGATTTAAGAGGGGAGCACCCCGTCCCTAAGTAAGAGGCTTTTTGGGCTTGAGAGTGAGTCAAGCCCAAAAACAAAACCATGTGGGACAGGTGGGTTCAAAACGGATAATATCTTGAGAGTCAAATCGTCACAGGTAAGACCAAGTGCAATCACCGTAGTGCTCTCTACCACAAGTGTTATTCACTATTTCACTAATTACATAATGATGGTACTATTTTTCATTAATCTAAATCTTTTATTTTAGTATCTTACTAAATTATTAGCCTTTTAGGATATAAGATTTCAATTTAATCTAAGTAATTGTCAAACCCTTAAGGGGCCACTCTCCGTAGAGTTTACCCGGTGTGTATAGATTGAGACGTTTACCCATGCTCTGAGAATTAGTGGAGTGAGACGCCTGAATACCTTTGTTAAAAAGAAAAAAAAATCGTTTACTCTGTACTATAGTGTTTTGATAAATGAAAGGTGTTACTTATTATCCTGACTGGTTCAAAAGAAATTTATTCAAACATTCCCCAACTTGACCATTGGATGATGCCCTGCGAAATATTTTTAGTTAAATCCAATATATTCTTATTCATGTAAGCAAATAGCCTAACAAATCTTAATTGGATTAAGTAAGTGGTATTACAAAAAAATATTGAAATTGCTATTCACTCATTATTTGATTGCAGAAAATGTATGAAGCCATGGAGGATCGGATTGAAGGTCTGACTAAACTGGGACAAGTACCAGAAGAAATCCGATCAGAGCACAAAGGATTTTCTGAATGGAATTCAGATATAACTAAGCGAAATCATCAAATCATTCTTCAGGTAAATCTTATCTAAAATTATCATTAACATAATTTAAAGTAAATATCAATTCTAATTCTAAATAGATGAGATAAATGATGATGACAGGTGATGATAAAAACTGCATCAAATAATCCACTTCCCATGCTCAATGACACTTGAATGAATAAAGGAACCCAACATAGCCCAATGGTTAATGCAAAATCAAGTGGCTAGCATTGTTGGGTCAATGGGAGTTTTGGGCAATGACCCTTTATTACTGTGATAAGATTTAAATGGTAATATATTTTTATTATTAAAGAAATATTTTCACTTGGATAGATTCTTCACCAACAACTTATCATTCTTGTGGATTCTCTTAGTTGTCATTTGTCAAGATCTCTAATCAAGGGATTTTAGATTGATTTGATTCATTCATTCATTAATCATTTTCTTTATTTGGATATTGTTAATAATATCGAAATATTAAGTCATTTTTCCAAATCTTTCACTTTGTATTGAAAACAAAGAAGTTGCAATAGATGATAATTAATTTATTCAGATAAAAAATATGATTTATATGGTTTAACTGTATATTTACATCGGCGAGAGATGAGAGCAATTCACCATATTCAAGAATAGAGTTATAAAAATGCTCTCTTCTTCAAATCTCTCTCCATTACAAATAAATCCCATAATCTTATAAATTAGACATGGGTGTAACTCAACTAGTTGCCTCCCGCCTCAGGAAATGGGAGGTTGTGGATTCGAGCCCCCATGGTCAGGGCCGGCCCTGGGTATAGGTGACATAGGCCGCCGTGTAGGACCCCCAGACAGAAAGGGCTCCCAGACACTTAAACTCCTTAATATACCAGTCATAAAGGGTCCCTGAAATCTCTCTCCGCGTAGGGCCCTTAAGATTTTAGGGGATCTCAGGGTCAGCCCTGTCCATGGCCTAATCTTGGTGTGCCTTAGTGATAGTAGGCTCATTCGTAGGAGTTTTAGTAGGACTGTGTCTAAATTTTCCACACGTTAATTAAAAAAATCTTCCTCAAGAGTTTTAAAACGAGTATACCTAAATTTTCACAACACAGTAGTTCACCTTAATTTTGTAAAAATGTAACAATCTCCAATATGAACAACAGTAGGTTGTCGTGGCTCTTAATTTCTTATTTAGTTTAAACAGCTGTCTTTTACAAATTACAAACATATCATTTTCCTTTTGGTTATTATATTTCATGTTATTTATTGAGATTTATTCTTATCAAAATCAGATATTAATTGATGGGAGAAACCCAGATAATGTGGATGACGAAGGATTTATACTGCCAACTCTTGTGTACTTAGCCCGTGAAAAGAGGCCTCAATACCACCATAACTTCAAGGCTGGATCTATGAATGCAATGGTAATTTTTCATGCTTGTTTCTTCAATCATGCCGAAATTTTTGCCTAAATCACAATAGTAAAAACTAATCTAAAATTGTATCTTGAAATCTACTAAAACCCATACAGGTAGTTTAGTTGGTCTAAACTTTTAAAATTAGATTAGAAGTCTTGAGTTTGACCATTCCTAGCATAACTAATTGTTACGATATAATATAATATGCAGATAAGGGTGTCATCGGAGATAACAATGGGCCCATAATTCTCAATGTGGACTGTGATATGTACTCAAACAATGCAGAAGCAGTGAGAGAGGCACTGTGTTTTTTCATGGATGAAAAGAAAGGTCATGAGATTGGTTTTGCACAGTTTTCTCAAGAATTCGAGAACATCACTAAGAATGATATTTATGCTAATTCCTTCAAAGTTTCTAATCAGGTAAGGAAATCTTATTTTCTAAACCCTTACCTGATGTGTATACTTGAGTATCAGAATCGTTGGACCTTTAATTAGATCTTATTGGACTACTTTTTTATTTTGTTATTGTTTTTCCTCCATGAACTTATGTAGGTGGAATTAATTGGCTTCGATGGTTGTGGAGGGCCTCTGTACATTGGGACTGGATGCTTTCATAGAAGAGACACTCTTTGTGGGAAAAAGTATACAAAGGATTACAAGAGCGACTTGAGGAAATGGGTCCAAAGGGATTCAAAGGAAACTGTGGAAGATTTGGAAAACAGAGTAAAAGTTGTTGCCAATTGTAGCTATGAAGAGGGTACTCAATGGGGAAATGAGGTCTTTTTCTGTCTTTATCTCTCTCTCTTAACAGAGACTTCTTAATTTCCGGTGATGAAGATTTTTCAGCTTCCACTTTGACTCAGTTTGAGTTAGGTTCTTCTTTACTCAAAATTTCAGAAATATCAATAGAAATGGGATGATACTTTTGATCATTCTGCTAATATTTTGGCCCAGGCTGGTTTTGTCAAATTTGTGAGAAACTTGATAACTTGTAATTTTCTCTTTTCTGTAAGAGCTTTAGGCTAAAAAAATACTGGTTGATTTTTAAAAATGAAATAAAAAAAAATACATTAATCTTACTTGTCGTTATCATCTGTGTATTAGGCTCTATAGAGTATAATCACCATGTTAGGACTGGATATCCATTCTAAAAGACAAGCCTCTTAAGTGGAGTGACCAAAATCACTTATAAATCCTTAGATCTTCTTTGCACTTCAAATGTGGAACTCGTTCGCAGCTAGCAACAACAATCTCTCCTTGAACGAGGCCAGCCATCCCCTCTGCCTAGGGGGGTCTCCTTAGTCCACATGAGATAGGTCGAGACCTGACTCTTATGCCACTTGTTAGGACTAGGTATCCATCCCAAAAGGCTACCCAGACCTAACACATCAGAGATATACTGTTGATCCAACCAACATAGTCGCAGACCGAGTCCTTGACTCAAAGGTTTTGACGGGCAATTTTGTAATTTCACATGGCATTTTATGTAAACCTTTATCAAGGTAGCATATATACTCGTTTTGTGTGAAAGAGTGATGAACAAAGTGCACTGAGATCTCTCTCCTTTGCTTTTTTTACTTTGAGCATAGTGAATTGACGTGAATCCATGGACATACCGAAAGGAAACCACGTAAATCTCTATTTTGTGGTTTGATTCTCATTCTTAATTTTCACTTTTGTTTTTTCTTTTGGTATTGTTGTGAGTGTGATTGAGAAGGTTATTTCTCCCATCATCTGTGCTTGTATTTTCATTTTGCAGATGGGTTTGAAGTATGGGTGCCTAGTAGAGGATGTGGCAACAGGGTTGGCAGTCCATTGCAGGGGATGGAAATCCATATACTGCAACCCAACAAGGAAGGCATTTTTGGGTCTTGCTCCTTCAACACTAGAACAATCACTTGTACAACATAAGAGATGGATGGAGGGTCACCTTCAATTGTCTTTCTCAAAGAACTCTGCCTCCATACAAGGATTTGGGAAGATAAGCTTAGCACATCAAATGGCCTACTATGTCTACAACATCTGGGCTCTCAATTCCTTCGCCACACTATATTATGCTTTAATCCCTCCCATCTGTCTTCTACAAGGCATCTCCTTATTTCCTAAGGTATCTCTTTCTTTGCATGTCTTCCATTATTTGGAACTGAGTGTATGGGACACCGAGTTTGAAATGTGGACTCGTTCGATTATACATTTCAAATTCAAAGCATGCATCAGCATTCTTGCCAGGCTTGGTTCTGATTCAAATCCATCTCATATTATTGCCCAATATGTTAAACATCCTCTGACTATAGTAAATAGATGGTTCAAATCAAAATATCAATTGATATTTTAGGAAGAATATGAAGAATGAAAGATAAATTTTGGTGATTTATGTTAGGACCCGACTATCCAGCTCAAAAGACTAGCCTCTTAGGTAGAGTGACCCAAGTACTCTATAAATCCTTAGATCTATCTCTACTTCCAACGTGTGACTCGTTCGTAGCCCCAACAATCCATTCTCACACGAGGCCAGTCATTCCGTCCGTCTAGAGAATCCACATGAGATAGCCTGAAACATATCACTTGTTAGGACCTAGGTATCCAGTCCAAAAGACTAACCGACTAGCTTGTTAGATGAAGTGATCCAAATCCTTTGACCCAGATCTTCCTCTATACTTCTAATGTGAAACTCGTTTACATCTCAAGATCATATACATTTAATCGTGTAGCTGTTGATTGCATGAATTTAACCCTTACTCAATCTATCTAACCATATTTCTCCCCCATGAATGATTGTGATAACACAAATAGTTTTTACTGCATTGCAGATAACAAGTCCATGGTTTATACCTTTCATATATACTATCATGGCTAAATATACCTACAGCAGAGGCGAATCAATTTGGTGTGGAGAGGGGCTCGAGGCTTGGTGGAACCAACAAAGGATCTGGCTCTATAGAAGAACTTCCTCCTACATTTTAGCCATTATTGACAACATCCTCAAGCTATTAGGGTTCACAAAGTCTGCATTCACTATTACAGAGAAAGTAGTCGATGAAGAAGTTTCTAAAAGATATGAGCAAGACATAATGGAGTTTGGATCCACTTCTCCCATATTTACCATCTTAGCTAGTATTTCAATGGTTGATCTTCTTTGCTTCATTGGTGCAATCAAGTGGTTGGTAATAGATGATGAAATTAGAAATGGTGGGTCATTGATTCTGCAGTTTCTTCTATGTGGAGCTTTGGTATTGATCAACATACCCATCTACCAAGGGCTCTTCCTACGGAAGGACAAGGGCTGCTTGCCCACCTCTGTTGCATTCACATCCATTGCATTGGCCATATTGGGTTGCGGAATGGCCATTTATTAGTTAAAGTATAGTCGTCAAAACAATGTGTGCGTAATATTATACTGGACACTTAGACATAACGCTCATCAAAGAGAATGTTGTTGAATCCATTGGAAAGCATTTCATTCATGCACAACGGTTTGCAATTCATCATTTCACTTTAGGAGATTGAAACACACGAAGAATTTTCTAAAGAGAATGTTGCTGAGTCCATTAAAAAACATTTCATTTATGACGCCACTATGCAATTGATCATGTCACTCAGCAGATTGAAACACATGAAGAATTTTCCCAATTCAGCCACTCAACTTTTTTTTTACTTCTTCATTTATTTAATTGTCTTGTCTCAATACAACCATTCATTTTTCCAATGCCATTAAATGCACCATTGTCTTATTATGAGAATACCCTTGTCTAATATCTTTTTTACACACCTTTCCCATTCTTTCCATCAGCATTTTGACCAAAGTCATACCTTAAACCGTAGAACCCATTCATTTGACCAACCTTTTGACTAGTTGACTTGCATTTATCGAGTTTTGACAGTCTCCTTTAAATCTACATAGCTTGCGCTACTATTAATGTATATTTTATATGAAAGAATTCTCATTTACTAACATTAGACGTGTCTTATGATAAATTGATACTTTTCTATTTACTTTTTATTTATTGTATGATTTCGATGGCTTTTAGAGTTTTTAATGACTTATTACCCCCATTATGAGGTTAGTGCACAGATGAAAAATTATTTTTATTTACTCATACAGTAATATATGAAATTTATTAGTTTGAAATGAAATAAATTTACAATAGTTTGAAACTTTTAGAAGTTAGAATGTCAAAATCGAGTGAACATGAATTATTGTATCCCTTTTTAATCTTTATAGTTTATAGTATGTTGATGAGACCACTTCTTGACCAATAGAGAGAGAGAGTAGGTAAAAAAATATCACATATACTTCCAAAATCTCATAATAATTTAATGTTGAAATGAGACAAGTTTTTAATATTTTAAATTTCTTGAAAGTTGAATGATAGAGTTGACTCACATAAGCTAATTTAATATTGAAACGTGATAAATTTATAATATTTTAAATCTCTTAAAAATTGAATGATTGAGTTGAGTCACATAAGCAAATTTAATTTATCCATTTGTCATACATTATAAATCTTCATCACTCTCTTCAGAGAGAGATTAAAAGAAAACTTACCTTCACCTCTGCACAGTGAGAGAGAGAGAGAGAGGAGAATCTTCATCACTCTCTTCATCATCCAGAGAGAGAGAGAGAGAATCTTCATCAGTCTTTTCATCATCTAGAGAAAGAGAGAGAATCTTCATCTGTCGAATGGGAAGAGAAACTGGAGATGGGTATCTCCCTCTGTTTGAAACAAAGGAAGCAAAGGGTCGAATCGCTTATAAATTGTTTGCAATCTCCATGTTTGTGAGTATTTGCTTGATTTATGTGTACAGAGCTACTCATGTCCCAAGAGAAAGGAGATGGCCTGTGGTTAGGAATATTTGGAGCAGAGGTCTGGTTTGGGTTTTATTGGATTCTCACTCAATCAGTACGTTGGAAACCCGTCTATCGCTACACCTTCAAAGAAAGGCTCTCACAGAGGTATCATTGAACCCAATCTTTCACTAATTACGATTTTAGGATTGCAGCTAAAGAGTAGAGTTGAATCGGGTTGACTTCAATTCCAACGCCATGCAATTCAAATTGCAGCTAAAAAGTAGATTGTGTAGGTTTTTGCTATTTAGTTTTAAATATTGTTTGATCACTTTATTTTTTTAGTTGTCAATTCTATTCTGTTTTAATTAAAATGGTAGAAACATTCTAGATCCAGTCGAAAAATAGAATAGAACTGGTTTATTTCTGGTATCTGGTTCAATTCCAGCTCGTTATGGACCGTGCTAGTCTATTTCGATTCTAATGGCCGGTCTCGGCTCTCTTTATTCTGCTCTATAAATTTTATTTAAAAATATTTTTAGATGTACATATAAACTCCAATCATACAATTGAAAAACAGATTTCATGAGAAACAATTGAAAAAAATATAAATTTAAAGTTTAATTTATAATCACACAATATATGAAATTCGGGTTAAATTAATCAGAGTTGAATTCAAAGTTAGACTCTAAATCTTAACGAAACTCAATTATTATTGGAAAGATGAGAGGAAATATTAGTGGAACCCTAAGAACCTTATTTGAGCTAAAGACAAAATTATTCCCTTAAGTGAAGCGATATTTATATCACTGATATTGAAATTAAAGAAATTGGCAAACGTTGATTAGGGTGAAAGTTTGATTAGAATAATGTTTTTGACTGCAATTCACGTGATTGAGTGAACGGGGGCAACCAAGAGATTACTTTTTAAAAATATTTAATGATATTGAGCACTACAAATATTTAAAAATAATTATTCTATAATTTAATATTCTTAAATAGTACATTGATTTTGTTAATTTTTTTGTTGTTATTCTTCATCATGATTTGTATATGAGAAGTACATTTTATATGGGCAACAATGCTTTATTTTACTGAGACCACTCAAGTGAGTCCTAAAGTCTAGATACGAGATAAGATCGTCTGAAAAAGGTGTCTGCTGTAAAACATTAACTCCATTGTTATATTTTAGGGTGTGATCTTCTCGTCCTTATTTTTTGTAAGTCGATTGAATTTTATTTTGCACTTCGAATTTGATTCGTCGAAATCTTT
The DNA here is from genome assembly GCA_013350335.1 of Chimonanthus salicifolius. Classification (NCBI taxonomy): domain Eukaryota; kingdom Viridiplantae; phylum Streptophyta; class Magnoliopsida; order Laurales; family Calycanthaceae; genus Chimonanthus; species Chimonanthus salicifolius. The sequence goes on along the minus strand of CM023538.1, from coordinate 64,493,113 downwards.
GAATCACTTATAGTAAATGTTTCGAAAAATCGATTCGAAAGATAAAATAAACAATACAATAAAACCTGTGTCGAGTTAAACAAAATACCTATGGGAGAATCACTGACCTTATATTTTATGTTATAATTTTGAAAAATATAAAAATTACGATGAAGAATATAGTCTATTTGAAAGCCCAAAGTGTTACATACTACCTAGAATATTCTAAAAAAGATCATAATTTATTGTGATGGTCAGAAATCTGTTTCAGGGAGTGAAATCAACTTAAAATGATTTGAAATTTAAATTAAACATGAAATGCGGATAGTTGAGACAGGAGGATTGTTAATAGAGTCTAGAGGTTCATTTGAGTAAAACTAAAAAAAATCTCTTAAGAAAGCTGTTGTTTGATAAAACCATATTATATAATGAGTGATCATTCTAATACGGGCATATTTTTTAGGAGACACAGATTTTTCAGATTTTTCACTTTGTCTCCATTTGTTTGTACGTATTTTAGTGTACTTTTATAAATCGGTTCACTAGATCGGTGCACTGACTGGATCACTTTCCTCAAACTTCCATTTCCAAGTGATTCGATCGGTGCAACGATTTCTAGAGAGTCCAAAAAGGTGCACCGACTGGATCACTTTCTTCAAATTTTCATTTTCAAGTGATCCGCTCGGTGCACCGATCCAGTGAACCGATTCACTAAAAAATTCACTAAAAAATGAATCGATTTATGAAAGTTCACTAAAATTCGTACGGACGGATGGGACAAAGTAAAAAGTTCATTAAAATCAATGTCTTCTGAAAGAATATACCCATGTTAAGATGGAAACCCTATATAATTAATATAAACAATCGTGGTGGTCTTGAATTTTAGATTTAAAAACATTCATATAGATAAAGATTTAGTGTCACAAAATAATTATCAAAAGTTGAAACTTGAAAGTGACATATGAAGACTATGAAACGTTGAATCAATCCATCCTGATAATGCTAAAGAGTAAGTACAAGACAAAACCCAAATAGGTAATTTTACCTCAGCATGAGGACAAGCTGTTATTGGCCAAATACGAATATTCTCAATACTCAATATCATATTAATTTAAAATACATTTAACTATACGAGATTAATAAGTAGTCTTTGTAATTCATTAGAAAAATCTCTTTATTTAATTAATGAATAAACTCACTTTCAATTCATATTTGATTCTTAAATTTTATCAAAACTCTAATCCAAAATGAATTCAAACCAGGTTAAATCATATTTTCCTCTTTAGTTGAAATCGCAACTCATATATGAACACAAAAAGGAAGAATTTCATATATAATAACATAAAAGGAGAATTTTTATGATAAGCAAATATTTAATATTGTTTGATTAAACAAACTTTACACTTTTGTTTTTTAATTCAAAAAACTTAACTCTCCTTTTGATGTGTGAAAAAGAAATATGGATAGAAGAAAAAAAAAAGGGAAAATAACAGTCTATATTAGAACTTGACAAACATTTATATAAAATTAAATATTTTTAAAACTAAAATATTTAAAGATAACTAATCTTTAAAATATGTATAAGCATCACAATTTGCATACAAAGATTACATAATAATGAAAAAGTGACTTTTTTTTTTTTATGTTGAGACTTTTGATCACCAAATTAATCTCTTAGAATTTTACAAACTTAAACATTAAAAGCTCTTGTTTTTAAATTCAACCATTTATTCTTATAATTTTTTATTGAATAAACAAAATATAATATTAAAAGTAATTTTCTATGTTTATATAATTTAATAATAATAATGGATTTAGAAACTCTCTATAAGATATCACTTGTTAGTTTCAAAAAAATAAGTAAGAAATATCGAACTGAGTGAAGCGGTAGCAGCACCGAATCCATGGATTCCATTCTCAGACGTAAGCCGGCAGCACTCCCATCGCATCCGACAAAGTGGATGTTCGGTCGGTTGAACATTACCTGTTTTATCTAGTATTTATATATTTATTTTAAAACATTATCTGCATTTGAATTATGAGTACTATAAAAAAAAAAAATAATACTTAATAATGAGAATGTTTTAATAATAAGGATGATCTCAAATGGTGTTATTTGAGTCATCTACGTTCTACTTTCTAAAAATCTAAATCATTATTTTAAATGCAAATCTTCATAATATAATGTTTTAAATGTATGAAATTGTTAGATCCACCGTTGGATGAATCAAATAAGAGATTTTAACAAATTTTATAAGATTTCTAATTAAGTTCTCATCATTTAATCTATCTAACAGTGGAGATTAATAGTTTTACAAAATTTTAAAAAAGTACATGTATAAATTCTTACATTTAAAAATTAAAGAACCATTTATATTTAAAAAAAATAGACTATATTTAAAATAAAATTCATCTTAAGATCATTCCTTGTTAATAATTATTTAGAAAAATTATTAGAGGATATATTATGTTGTGAAATGATCGTATATTGTCATCCTCATAAAAACTATTATAAAGGTGAGTGAATTACCTATCTAATTTTTTTAGTAATATTTCATTTATTGCTGAATTCCTAAATTCCCAATATGATCATTAATCATATGTTACAACAATTTTTTAATTTTTTATTTTTAAAGACCATTTTTTAATGTTCAGGCGCTTTAAACTTAATTGACATCATATTTATTAACATCTTCATTTGTAAGATTTTAGAATCTTGGTCTCACTGTATGAATGTCTTTGGATTATTTTGATTCAAACGATTTTTTCTAAGAGAGGACTCTTTGTTAAAAAAATGTTATTTTGTTTTCTCTTTCATCACTCTTTTCGAAGAGTAATTTTTTAAGAAATGAATGAATTTATTTATTTTTAATTAATTGAATGAATATTTAAAAAAAAAATACTTTCCTTTGGCCTTTTCCTGTCTGCCCAGGTATGAGAATGAACTTCCGTCGGTCGACATCTTCGTATGCACGGCGGACCCGACGATCGAGCCACCAATGATGGTGATCAACACCGTTCTATCACTCATGGCCTATGATTATCCGGCCCACAAATTGAGTTTTTATCTTTCAGATGATGGTGGTTCACATCTAACATTCTATGCTCTCTTGGAGGCTTCTCACTTTGCAAAGCATTGGATTCCATTCTGCAAGAAATTCAAGGTTGAGCCAAGGGCCCCTGCTGCCTATTTCTCTGCAACATCTAGTCCACAACATATTAACAAAACCCACGAGTGGTCAAATATCAAGGTAGTATTCTTACATCTATTACATGCAAAAGTTAACTATTGAGAGAATAGTGCCTTAAGTGTTATAAAGTCATTGATTTCACAAATTAATAGATGCGAGGCTTTTTGTCACTTCAGAATTTTATTGAACTCACTATCCATATGATTGAAGTAATTTATCTCATCAAATTGAATTGACAATTAATGTTTAGATTTTGTAAGTTTCTTCTTCTTTTTTTATTGTACTAGCTGCTTATTTGATGCCATAGAACTGCTCGGGTGAGAAGTAGAATCCCACATAGGTTGGGAGGAGAGAAAACTAAAGACTTATACAGGATTGAGTCACTCCACCTATCAGGCTAGCCTTTTAGGCTGGAAGTCCAATCCGAACAAGTGGCATCAGAACAAGATTCCCAAGCCAAAGCATGTGGACTTAGGGATCTCCTAGCCAACCATCATATTCGTCCAATGAGGGAATTGTTGGGGTGCGAACGATAGCCCCACATCGGATGAGAGGGGAGAAACTAAGGACTTATATGTAATTAGGTCACATCACCTATCAAGCTACTATTTTGGACTGAAAGCTCAGTCCCAACAAGAACTTAAACTCATTACTTTAAAGTTGCAATTGTGAACAATTATAACAAATGAGTAGGTTAAAAATCAATAAAGTGAGATAATCCTAATCATATAGTTATAATTTTTTAGTGTTGGGTTATAAGTCAATCATGGTTGTAATTCTGATACTAAATAGTTAGCAAGTGTGAACTCGAGATGGGTGAGAGTGCAATCACCTTATGACTCTCTACCACAAGCGTTCTTCATAATCTCACTCATTATACAGTGATGATGCTATTTTCCATTGATCTAAATCCTTCTATTAGTTTCTCACTAAATTGCTAGCCTTTTAGATGTATAAGATTTCAATTCAATCCAAGTGGTTCTCAGTGTTTGATGAATGTAAGTTAAAGCAGGGAAAATGAATATTTTGCATATAATCCTTTCAACTATAGTATTATAGTATTATAAGCGTTCGTGATAAAGTTTTGTTGCAATAATTGTTCACTGAGGTTGTATTTGGATAAGGTGTAAATTTGAAGGGGTCACCTTTGATTAGGAGTTATCCTTGACAAAAGATTACCCTTGTGAATATCATTTACGACTAAAGGGTTTTTAAATGTGAGATTGGAGGAGTAAAATCTAGACTTTTATTCTTACTAATTGGTTACTAAATAGGGATAAACGAGGGTTACCTTTCATTACCCGTTAAACAAAGTTGTGTTTAGATGAGGTGGGTGCAAGGGAAATGAGGTGTTATCCCTCATTATCTTTGTTTGGTAACTAAAGGTAAGAATAGAAAATTTAAATTTTATCCTTGTTTATCTCTCGACTCTCACTTTTGAAAATCCTCCGCAAAATTTCCCCTATTTTTTTTTTCTCCTCGTGGATTCGAGAACTTTACTCCTGTGACATGATTGCCTGGATCTCTTCTTTCTCTACATCTCCTTGACTCTGCTGTGTTCCAGCAGTAGCAGCGACTGTGCTCGCTGGTCTATCTTCCCACTCCGCCTGCAAAGCCGGCAGTCTGCTTGCCGTTTTCATGACTGGTTCAAAAGAAATTTATCCAACCATTCCCCAACTTGACCATTGGATTAGGCCCTGCGATTTTTTTTAGTTAAATCAAGGATATTCTTATAAATGTAAGCAAAAAGCCTAACAAATCTTAATTGGATTAAAAAAGTGATATTACAAATAAATATTGAAATTGCTACTAACTCCTTGTTTAATTGCAGAAAATGTATGAAGCCATGGAGGATCGGATTGAAGGTCTGACTAAACTAGGACAAGTGCCAGAAGAAATCCGATCAGAGCACAAAGGATTTTCTGAGTGGAATTCAGATATAACTAAGCGAAATCATCAAACCATTCTTCAGGTAAATCTTATCTAAAATTAATCAATAACATAATCTAAAGTAAACATCAATTCTAAATAGATGAGATAAATGATGATGACAGATGCCAGTAATGATTGCATTAGATAATCCTTCTTACCCATACTCAATGACAATTGAATTAGCAAAAGAAACCAACACAGCTCAAGTGGCTAGTATTGTTGTGTCTGTTAGCAAAGTTCTACATTGTTAGTGGACCTTTGAGTCTTAGGATTTATAAGCACATGGGTACGCACTCCTTTTAATTTGATTTTTAAAGATGAGTTCTACACATGTGTTTAAAATGGTATCGGAGGAAGGGTACTACATGAATGGGCCGGGTTTGAATCTCTAACCCTGCATGGAGGGGGGAGAGCCAACTGTCTCCAGCCCTAGTATTGAAGGGGAGTGTTAGTAAGTTCCACATTGCCAGTTGACCTTTGGGTCTTAGAGTCTATAAATGCATGGCACCCTCTCTTTGTAAGCAGCTTTTAAGGATGAATTCTACTCGTGTATTTAACAGGGTGAATGAGAGTTACAGTACGATGATAAATCCCTACCCACATCCAGCAGAACTTTATGGATAGTAGTTCTTAAAATGGAGTGAGAATCGAACTCATGACTCCTGTTTCCTGAAGCAGGTTTCTGACCATCACTCCAACCCCTTTCAGTTAATTACAAATAAATCCCATAATCTTATAAATTAGACAATGATAGATTTTATAATGGCAACTAGTATAAAATTACGAAAGTACCCTTATGCCTCTATTTTCCTGGGAACCTCAGCTATGATCTGGCTATCTAGTATATCTAAATCTTCACAACAGAGTACTTCACCTTAATTTTGTAAAAATGTAACGATCTCCGATATAAACAACAATAGGTTGTGGTGGCTCTTAATTTCTTATTTAGTTTAAACAACTTTCTTTTACAAATTACAAACATATCATTTTCTTTTGGTTATCATATTTCATGTTATTTATTGAGATTTACTCTTGTCAAAATCAGATATTAATTGATGGGAGAAACCCAGATAATGTGGATGACGAAGGATTTATACTGCCAACTCTTGTGTACTTAGCCCGTGAAAAGAGGCCTCAATACCACCATAACTTCAAGGCTGGATCTATGAATGCATTGGTAATTTTTCATGCTTGTTTCCTTAATCATGCCTAAATTTTTGCATAAATCACAATAGTAAAAACTAATCTAAAATTGTATCTTGAAATCTACTGAAACCCATACGGGTAGTTTAGTTGGTCTAAACTTTTAAAATTAGATTAGAGGTCTTGGATTCAATTCTCCTTAGACTTACTTGATACACGAGGTTTGCAGATGATTTCGTGTATCCATAAGATCAGTCTCACCTTCAATATAAAGTGGAGATACTCATGTTATCCAAGAAAAATCTACTAAACATAATTGATTGTTACGATATAATATGCAGACAAGGGTGTCATCGGAGATAAGCAATGCGCCCATAATTCTCAACGTGGACTGTGATATGTACTCAAACAATGCAGAAGCAGTGAGAGAGGCAATGTGTTTTTTCATGGATGAAGACAAAGGAGATGAGATTGGTTTTGTACAGTTTCCTCAAGAATTCGAGAACATCACTAAGAATGATATTTATGCTAATTCCTTCAGAGTTATTAATGATGTAAGGAAATCTTATTTTCTAAACCCTTACCTGATGTGTATACTTGAGTATCAGAATCGTTGGACCTTTGTTTAGATCTTATTGTACGACTTTTATTTTTTATTTTGTTATTGTTTTTCTTCCATTAACTTATGTAGGTGGAATTATCTGGCCTCGATGGCTGTGGGGGGCCTTTGTACATTGGGACTGGATGCTTTCATAGAAGAGACACTCTTTGTGGGAAAAAGTATGCAAAGGATTACAAGAGCGACTTGAGGAAATGGGTCCAAAGGGATTCAAAGGAAAGTGTGGACGATTTGGAAAACAGAGTAAAAGTTGTTGCTAATTGTAGCTATGAAGAGGGTACTCAATGGGGAGATGAGGTCTTTTTCTGTCTCTCTCTCTCTCTCTCTCTCTCTCTCTCTCTCTTAACAGAGACTTCTTAATTTCGGGTGATGAAGATTTTTCAGCTCCCATTTTCGACTCATTTTGAGTTAGGTTCTTCTTTAATCAAAATTTCAGAAATATCAGTCGAAATGGGGTGATACATTTGGTCATTCTGCTAATATTTTGGCCCAGGCTGGTTTGGTCAAATTTGTGAGAAACTTGATAACATGTAATTTTCTCTTTTCTTCCGTAAGAGCTTTAGCCTAAAAAAATACTGGCTGGTTTTTAAAAATGAAAAAAAAAAAAAACATAAATTAATCCTTTTGAACGAGGCCAGCCATCCCGTCCGCCTAGGAGATCTCCTTAATCTATATAAGGTAGCCCGGGACCTAGCTCTGATATTACTTGTTAAGACTATGTATCCATCCCAAAAGGCTATCCAGACCTAACACATCAGAGATGTACTGTCGATTCAACCTTAATAGTTGCAGATCAAGTCCTCGATCCAAAGGTTTTGAAGGGCAATTTTGCAATTTCACATGACGTTTTATATAAACCTTTATCGGGGTAGCATATAGTCGTTTTGTGTGAGAAAGTGATGAACAAATTGTACTGAGATCTCTCTCTTTTGTTTTTTTTGCTCTTGAGCATAGTGAATTGACATGAATCCGTAGACATACTGAAAGAAAATCACGTAAATCTTGTTTTGTTGTTTGGTTCTCATTCTTGATTTTCTCTTTTATTTTTTCTTCCGGTATTGTTGTGAGTGTGATTGAGAAGGTTATTTCTCCCCATCATTTGTGCTTGTATTTTCATTTTGCAGATGGGTTTGAAGTATGGGTGTCTAGTGGAGGACTGTGGCAACAGGGTTGGCAGTCCATTGCAGGGGATGGAAATCCATATACTGCAACCCAACAAGGAAGGCATTTTTGGGTCTTGCTCCTTCAACACTAGAACAATCACTTGTACAACATAAGAGATGGATGGAGGGTCACCTTCAATTGTCTTTCTCAAAGAACTCTGCCTCCATACAAGGATTTGGGAAGATAAGCTTAGCACATCAAATGGCCTACTATGTCTACAACATTTGGGCTCTCAATTCCTTCGCCACACTATATTATGCTTTAATCCCTCCCATCTGTCTTCTACAAGGCATCTCCTTATTTCCTAAGGTATCTCTTTCTTTGCATATCTTCCATTATTTGGAACTGAGTGTATGGGACACCGAGTTTGAAATGTGGACTCGTTCGATTATACATTTCAAATTCAAAGCATGCATCAGCATTCTTGCCAGGCTTGGTTCTGATTCAAATCCATCTCATATTATTGCCCAATATGTTAAACATCCTCTGACTATAGTAAATAGATGGTTCAAATCAAAATATCAATTGATATTTTTGGAAGAATATGAAGAATGAAAGATAAATTTTGGTGATATATGTTAGGACCCGACTATCCAGATCAAAAGACTAGCCTCTTAGGTGGAGTGACCCAAGTACTCTATAAATCCTTAGATCTCTCTCTACTTCCAACGTGTGACTCGTTTGTAGCCCAACAATCTCCTCTCAAACGAGGCCAGTCATTCCGTCCGCCTAGGGAATCCACATGAGGTAGCCTGAAACATACCACTTGTTAGGACCTAGGCTATCCAGCCCAAAAGACTAACCGACTAGCTTGTTAGATGAAGTGATCTAAATCCTTTGACCCTAGATCTTCCTCTATACTTCTAATGTGAAACTCGTTTACATCTCAAGATCATATACATTTAATCGTGTAGCTGTTGATTGCATGAATTTAACCCTTACTCAATCTATCTAACCATATTTCTCCCCCATGAATGATTGTGATAACACAAATAGTTTTTACTGCATTGCAGATAACAAGTCCATGGTTTATACCTTTCATATATACTATCATGGCTAAATATACCTACAGCAGAGGCGAATCAATTTGGTGTGGAGAGGGGCTCGAGGCTTGGTGGAACCAACAAAGGATCTGGCTCTATAGAAGAACTTCCTCCTACATTTTAGCCATTATTGACGACATCCTCAAGCTATTAGGGTTCACAAAGTCTGCATTCACTATTACAGAGAAAGTAGTCGATGAAGAAGTTTCTAAAAGATATGAGCAAGACATAATGGAGTTTGGATCCACTTCTCCCATATTTACCATCTTAGCTACTATTTCAATGGTTGATCTTCTTTGCTTCATTGGTGCAATCAAGTGGTTGGTAATAGATGATGAGATTAGAAATGGTGGGTCATTGATTCTGCAGTTTCTTCTATGTGGAGCTTTGGTATTGATCAACATACCCATCTACCAAGGGCTCTTCCTGCGGAAGGACAAGGGCTGCTTGCCCACCTCTGTTGCATTCACATCCATTGCATTGGCCATATTGGGTTGCGGAATGGCCATTTATTAGTTAAAGTATAGTCGCTGAAACAATGTGTGCGTAATATTATACTGGACACTTAGACATGATGCTCATCAAAGAGACTGTTGTTAAATCGATTAGAAAGCATTTCATTCATGCACAACGGTATGCAATTGATCATTTCACTTTAGTAGATTGAAACACACGAAGAATTTTCTAAAGAGAATGCTGTTGAGTCCATTAGAAAACATTTTATTTATGAGCCACTATGCAATTGATCATGTCACTTAGTGGATTGAAACACATGATAAATTTTCCCAATATAGCCGCTCAACTCTTTTTTTACTTCTTTATTCATTTAATTGTCTTGTCTCAATATAACCATTCATTTTTCCAATGCCATTAAATGCACCATTGTCTTATTCCGAGAATACCCTTGTCTAATATCTTTTTTACACACCTTACCCATTCTTTCCAGCATTTGACCAAAGTCATATCTTAAACTGTGGATCCATTCATTTGACCAACCTTTTGACTAGTTGATTTGCATTTATCGAGTTTTGACAGGTCTCCTTTAAATCTACATAGCTTGCGCTACGATTAATGCATATTTATATAAAAGAATTCTCATTTACTAACATTAGACGTGTCTTATGATAAATTGATACTTTTCTATTTACTTTTTATTTATTGTATGATTTCGATGACTTTTAGAGTTTTTAATGACTTATTACCCCCATTATGAGGTTAGTGCACACATGAAAAATTATTTTTATTTACTCATACGGTAATATATGAAATTTATTAGTTGAAATGAAATAGATTTACAATAGTTTGAAACTTTTAGAAGTTAGAATGTCAAAATCGAGTGAACATGAATTATTGTATCCCTTTTTAATCTTTATACTATGTTAATGAGACCATTTCTGGACAAATAGAGAGAGAAGGTAAAAATATCACATATACTACCAAAATGTCATAATAATTTAATGTTGAAATGAGACAAGTTTATAATATTTTAAATTTCTTAAAAGTTGAATGATAGAGTTGACTCACATAAGCTAATTTAATATTGAAACGTGATAAATTTATAATATTTTAAATCTCTTAAAACTTGAATGATTGAGTTGTGTCACATAAGCTAATTTAATTTATCCATTTGTCATACATTATAAATCTTCATCACTCTTCAGAGAGAGATTAAAAGAAAACTTACCTTCACCTCTGCACAGTGAGAGAGAGAGGAGAATCTTCATCACTCTCTTCATCATCCAGAGAGAGAGAGAATCTTCAGCAGTCTTTTCATCATCTAGAGAGAGAGAGAATCTTCATCAGTCGAATGGGAAGAGAAACTGGAGATGGGTATCTCCCTCTGTTTGAAACAAAGGAAGCAAAGGGTCGAATTGCTTATAAATTGTTTGCAATCTCCATGATTGTGAGTATTTGCTTCATATATGTGTACAGAGCTACTCATGTCCCACGAGAAAGGAGATGGCTGTGGTTAGGAATATTTGGAGCAGAGCTCTGGTTTGGTTTTTATTGGGTTATCACTCAATCAGTACGATTGGAAACCTGTCTATCGATACACCTTCAAAGAAAGACTCTCACAGAGGTATCATTGAACCCAATCTTTCACTAATTACGATTTTAGGATTGCAGCTAAAGAGTACTGAAGAGTAGAGTTGAATCGGGTTGACTTCAATTCCAACTCTATGCAATTCAAATCGCAGCTAAAGAGTAGATTGTGAAGGTTTTTGCTATTTAGTTTTAAATATTGTTTGGTCACTTTATTTTTTTTTAGATCTCAATTCCGTTCTATTTTGGTTAAAATGGTAGAAACGTTCTAGATCTAGTCGAAAAATAGAATAGAACTGGTTTAGTTCTGATATCTGGTTCAATTTCAGCTCGTTCTGGACCGTGCTAGTCTATTTTGATTGTAATGACCGATTTCGACTCTCTTTATTATGTTGTACAAATTTTATTTCGGTCAAAATCTTTTTAGATATACATATAAACTCCAATCGTACAATTGAAAAACAGATTTCATGAGAAACAATTTTTAATTTTAAAGTTCAATTTATAGTCATATAATATATGAAATTCGAGTTAAATTAAGTCAGAGTTGAATTCAAGTTAGACTCTAAATCTTAACCAAACTCAATTATTATTTCAAAGATGAGAGGAAATATTAGTGGAGGCCTAAGATCCTTATTTGAGCTAAAGACAAAATTATTCCCTTAAGTGAAGCGATATTTATATCACTGATATTGAAATTAAAGAAATTGGCAAACGTTGATTAGTTTGAAAGTTTGATGAGAATAATGTTTTTGACTGCAATTCTCGTGAACGAGTGAACGGGGCAACCAAGAGATTAATTTTTAAAAATATTTAATGATATTTAATAATTACAAATATGTAACAATAATTATTCTATAATTTAATATTCTTAAATAGTACATTGATTTTGTTAATTTTTTTGTTGTTATTCTTCAACATGATTTATATATGAGAAGTACATTTTATACGCGTAACCATGCTTTATTTTACTGAAACCACTCAAGTGAGTCTTAAAGTCTAGATATTAGATAAAATCCTCTAAAAAAGGTTGTTTGATACAAAATATTAACTTCATTATATTTTGGGTAACGATCCTTCTATGAATATTTTGAATATTGTGTATAATCCGACATGAGTTTTACTGTATTATCTACTTTATTCTTTGAATCGACTTACTGAAACATTTATTAAGAAACTTGAACACCTTGATCATAAAAAAAAGTAGTCAATTTAATATAAAATATTAATTTAATTGTAAAATCAATTTAAAATAAATACCCATATCTATTGAAAGAAAAATCCCACTCCTAAATATCAATCCCACAAAATAATTATCAATAGTTGAAACTTGAAAGTGACATATGAAGACTATGAAACGTTGAATTAATCCATCCTGATAATGCTAAAAGAGTAAGTACAAGACAAAACCTAAATAGGTAACTTTTCCTTAGCATGAGGACAAGCTGTCATTGGCCAAATCTTCGCTTGCACTTTCTTTCATGGCATCCACTACGAATATACTCAATACTCAATATCATATTAATTTAAAATACATTTAATTATATGAGATTTATATTTATTTAATAAGTAGTCTTTGTGATTCATTAGAAAAATCACTTTATTTAGTTAATGAATAAACTCACTTTCAATTCATGTTTGATTCTTAAATTTGTATCAAAACTCTAATCCAAAATGAATACAAATCAGGTTAAATTATATTTTCCTCTGTGGTTGAAATCGCAACTTATATGCACCGCAGAAAGGAAGAATTTCATATATGATAATATAAAAGAAGAATTTTTATAATAAGCAAATATTTAATATTATTTGATTAGACAAACTTTACATTATTTTTTTTAAAATTCAAAAAAGTTAAAAGCTCTTGTTTTTAAATTTAACCATTATTATTTTTTATTGAATAAACAAAATATAATATTAAAAGTAATTTTCTATGTTTATATAATTTAATAAATAATTTTTAAATAATGGATTTAGAAACTCTCTATAAGATATCATTTGTCAGTTTCAAAAAATAAGTAAGAAATATCGAACTGCATGTAGCGGTAGCAGCACCGAATCCATGGATTCCATTCTAAGACGTAAGCCGGCAGCACTACCATGGCATCGGACCAAAGTGGATGTTCGGTCTGTTGAACATTATCTGTTTTATCTAATATTTATATATTTATTTTAAAACATTATCTGCATTTGAATTATGAGCACTATAAAAAAAAATAATAGTTCTTAATAATGAGAATGTTTTAATAATAAGGATGATCTCAAATGGTGTTATTTGAGTCATCTACGTTCTATTTTCTAAAAATCTAAATCATTTATTTTAAATGCAAATCTTCATAATGTAATTTTTTTAAATGTATGAAATTGTTAGATCCACCGTTGGATGAATCAAATAAGAGATTTTAACAAATTTTATAAGATTTCTAATTAAGTTCTCATCATTTAATCTATCTAACAGTGGAGTTTAATAGTTTTACAAAATTTTAAAAAAGTTCATGTATAAATTCTTACATTTAAAAATTAAAGAACCATTTATATTTTAAAAAAATAGACTCTACGTATTTCAAATGAAAGTCATCTTAGATCATTCTTCGTTAATAATTATTTAGACAAATTATTAGACGATATTATATATAGTAAAATGATTATATATTTAGTAGCATTTCATTTATAGCTGAATTCCTATATTCTCAATATGATCATTAATCATATGTTACAACAATTTTTTATTTTAAAAATCATTTTTTAATGTTCAGGGGCTTTAAACTTAATTGACATCATATTTATTAACATCTTCATTTGTAAGATTTTAGAATCTTGGTCTCATTGTATGAATGTCTTTGGATTATTTTGATTCAAACGATTTTTTCTAAGAGAGGACTCTTTGTTAAAAAATGTTATTTTTGTTTTCTCTTTCATCACTCTTTTCGAAGAGTAATTTTTTAAGAAATGAATGAATTTATTTATTTTTAATTAATTGAATGAATATTTAAAAAAAAAAAAACTTTCCTTTGACCTTTTCCTGTCTGCCCAGGTATGAGAATGAACTTCCGGCGGTTGACATCTTCGTATGCACGGCGGACCCGACGATCGAGCCACCAATGATGGTGATCAACACCGTTCTATCACTCATGGCCTATGATTATCCGGCCCAGAAATTGAGTTTTTATCTTTCAGATGATGGTGGTTCACATCTAACATTCTATGCTCTCTTGGAGGCCTCTCACTTTGCAAAGCATTGGATTCCTTTCTGCAAGAAATTCAAGGTTGAGCCAAGGGCCCCTGCTGCCTATTTCTCTGCAACATCTAGTCCACTACATGTTAACAATACCGACAAGTGGTCAAATATCAAGGTAGTATTTTAAAATCTATGACATGCCATTCTTTTTAGAAAATTATGTCTTAATAATATTCTTGAAGTAAAATTTATTTTCAAAAGTTAATCATTGAGAGATCGGTGCCTCAAGGTTATAGAGTCATTGGTTTCACAAATTAATCAATATGGGATTTTTTGTCACGTCACACCCACGTTCACTTACAGCAGCATCCTGCGGCTGGATGCAAAAATTGTTTTAATACCATATTAGAAAAGCATGATTTGATAGCATTCTTTAAGTAGAACTCACTTTAAAAACTAATCATTGAGAAAAGAGTACCTCAAGTGTTATAGAGTCATTGGTTTCACAAATTAATTGATATGAAACTTTTTGCAACTTCACAATTTTATAGGACTAACGTTCATTATGATTGAAAATTTGAAAAAATTTATCTCATCAAATTGAATTGACACTTAAAGTTTAGATTTTGTAAGGTTTTTTTTTTTTTTGTATGAGCTGCTTATTTGACGCCATAGAACTGCTGGGGGTGCAAAGGAGAGTTCCAAATCTGTTGAGAGAAGAGAAAACTAATGACTTATATGAGCTTGGGTCACTCCACCTATCAAGTTCCCAAGCCAACGCATGTGGACTTAGTGATCTCCTAGCCAAATAAGATAGTTGGCGACGTTCTATTAGTTAGAGAGCCTCATCCGATGGGAGGATTGTTGGGGCGCAAACGAGAGTCCCACATCGGGTGAGAGGGGAGAAAACTAAAGACTTATATGAAATTGGATCACACCGCCTATCAAAGCTAGTCTTTTGAGCTGAAAGTTCAGTCCCAACAAGAACTTGAACTCGTAACTTTAAAGTTGCAATTGTGAACAATTACAACATATGAGTAGCTTAAAAATCAATAAAGTGAGATAATCCTAATCATATAGTTTAAGCCTTCAAACACCAATTTTGATAAAGTATGAAAATTAGGTTATCATTCAAAAGTATTGGGTAATCAAGTCAATCATGGTTGTAATCAGGGGTCCAAATATTGGCCGATACATATCGTATCAGCCGATATATATCGGTTTCAAAGAGTCCTATATCGGCCGATATCTTATCGTATCGGCCGATATTTACAATATCGATATATCGGCCGTACCATATCGGCCGATATCATCCGATATTTAAAAAAAAAGGAGGACAGAGAAAAATATTGGCCAATATTTCGGCCGATATCGATATTTTAACCCCTGGTTGTAATTCTGATACTAAATAGTTAGCAAGTGTGAACTGGAGATGGGTGAGAGTGCAATCACCTTATGACTCTCTACCACAAGCGTTCTTCATAATTTCACTCATTATACAGTGATGATGCTATTTTTCATTGATCTAAATCCTTCTTTTAGTTTCTCACTAAATTGCTAGCCTTTTAGATGTATAAGATTTCAATTCAATCCAAGTGGTTCTCAGTGTTTGATGAATGTAAGTCAAAGCAGGGAAAATGAATATTTTGCATATAATCCTTTCAACTATAGTATTATAGTATTATAAGCGTTGGAGATAAAGTTTTGTTGAAATAATCGGTAAATTTGAAGGTGTTATTTCTTATAGGGAGTTATCTTTGGCAAAAAGTTACCCTTATGAATACCCTTGTTACAAAATGGTTTTTAAATGTGAGATTGGAGGAGTAAAATCTAGACTTTTATTCTTACTAATTGGTTACCAAATAGGGATAAACGAGGGTTACCTTTCATTACCCGTTAAACAAAGTTGTGTTTAGATGAGGTGGGTGCAAGGGAAATGAGGTGTTATCCCTCATTATCTTTATTTGGTAACTAAAGGTAAGAATAGAAAATTTAAATTTTATCCTTGTTTATCTCTCGACTCTCAGTTTTGAAAATCCTCCGCAAAATTTCCCCTATTTTTTTTTCTCCTCGTGGATTCGAGAACTTTACTCCTGTGACATGATTGCCTGGATCTCTTCTTTCTTTACATCTCCTTGACTCTGCTGTGTTCCAGCAGTAGCAGTGATTATGCTCGCTGGTCTATCTTCCCACTCCGCCTGCAAAGCCGGCAGTCTGCTTGCCGTTTTCATGACTGGCTCAAAAGAAATTTATCCAACCATTCCCCAACTTGACCATTGGATTAAGCCCTGCGATTTTTTTTTAGTTAAATCAAGGATATTCTTATAAATGTAAGCAAAAAGCCTAACAAATCTTAATTGGATTAAAAAAGTGATATTACAAATAAATATTGAAATTGCTACTAACTCCTTGTTTAATTGCAGAAAATGTATGAAGCCATGGAGGATCGGATTGAAGGTCTGACTAAACTAGGACAAGTGCCAGAAGAAATCCGATCAGAGCACAAAGGATTTTCTGAGTGGAATTCAGATATAACTAAGCGAAATCATCAAACCATTCTTCAGGTAAATCTTATCTAAAATTAATCAATAACATAATCTAAAGTAAACATCAATTCTAAATAGATGAGATAAATGATGATGACAGATGCCAGTAATGATTGCATTAGATAATCCTTCTTACTCATACTCAATGACAATTGAATTAGCAAAAGAAACCAACACAGCTCAAGTGGCTAGTATTGTTGTGTCTGTTAGCAAAGTTCTACATTGTTAGTGGACCTTGGAGTCTTAGGGCTTATAAGCACATGGGTACGCACTCCTTTTAATTTGATTTTTAAGGATGAGTTCTACACATGTGTTTAACATGGTATCGGAGGAAGGGTACTACATGAATGGGTCGGGTTTGAATCTCTAACCCTGCATGGAGGGGGGAGAGCCAACTGTCTCCAGCCCTAGTATTGAAGGGGAGTGTTAGTAAGTTCCACGTTGCCAGTTGACCTTTGGGTCTTAGAGTCTATAAATGCATGGCACCCTCTCTTTGTAAGCAGCTTTTAAGGATGAGTTCTACTCGTGTATTTAACAGGGTGAATGAGAGTTACAGTACGATGATAAATCCCTACCCACATCCAGCAGAACTTTATGGATAGTAGTTCTTAAAATGGAGTGAGAATCGAACTCATGACTCCTGTTTCCTGAAGCAGGTTTCTGACCATCACTCCAACCCCTTTCAGTTAATTACAAATAAATCCCATATTCTTATAAATTAGACAATGATAGATTTTATAATGGCAACTAGTATAAAATTACGAAAGTACCCTTATGCCTCTATTTTCCTGGGAACCTCAGCTATGATCTGGCTATCTAGTATATCTAAATCTTCACAACAGAGTACTTCACCTTAATTTTGTAAAAATGTAACGATCTCCGATATAAACAACAATAGGTTGTGGTGGCTCTTAATTTCTTATTTAGTTTAAACAACTTTCTTTTACAAATTACAAACATATCATTTTCTTTTGGTTATCATATTTCATGTTATTTATTGAGATTTACTCTTGTCAAAATCAGATATTAATTGATGGGAGAAACCCAGATAATGTGGATGACGAAGGATTTATACTGCCAACTCTTGTGTACTTAGCCCGTGAAAAGAGGCCTCAATACCACCATAACTTCAAGGCTGGATCTATGAATGCATTGGTAATTTTTCATGCTTGTTTCCTTAAATCATTGCCTCAATCACAATAGTAAAAACTGACTTAAAATTGTATCTTGAAATCTGTTAAAATTCGTATGAGTAGTTTAGTTGGTCAAGGCTTATAGAATTGGACCAGAAGTCTTGAGTTCGATTCCTCTCAAACTTGATAGAAGAGGTTTGTACGTGACTTCATGTATCTTCTAAACATGATTGATTGTTATGATATAATATGCAGATAAGGGTGTCATCGGAGATAAGCAATGCGCCTGTAATTCTCAATGTGGACTGTGATATGTACTCAAACAATGCAGAAGCAGTGAGAGAGGCACTGTGTTTTTTCATGGATGAAAAGAAAGGTCATGAGATTGGATATGTACAGTTTCCTCAAGAATTCGAGAACATCACTAAGAATGATATTTATGCTAATTCCTTCAGAGTTATTAATGATGTAAGGAAATCTTATTTTGTAAACATAAACGTTTTAAGGTTCTTATATAAAGTTTTTGGTTACTTTAAATCTTTAGAGATTAGAATTCTCAATCTCTATTTCAATCTAAGTGTTTGATATATAATAGATTACAAGCAAATATGTAGAATTTTTTTTACTTTTGTTATTGTTTTTCTTTCATGAACTTATGCAGGTGGAATTAATTGGCTTCGATGGTTGTGGGGGGCCTTTGTACATTGGGACTGGATGCTTTCATAGAAGACACACTCTTTCTGGGAAAAAGTATACAAAGGATTACAAGAGCGACTTGAGGAAATGGGTCCAAAGGGATTCGAAGGAAAGTGTGGAAGATTTGGAAGACAGAGTAAAAGTTGTTGCCAATTGTAGCTATGAAGAGGGTACTCAATGGGGCAATGAGGTCTTTTTCTGTCTTTATATCTCGGGTGATTTGAAGATTTTCCAGCTCCCATTTTGACTCAATTTGAGTTATGTTCCTTTTTAATCAAAATTTCGTAAATATCAGTCTAAATGGTGTGATACTTTTGGTCATTCTGCTAATATATATATATACATATACACATATACACATATACATATATATATATATATATATATATGTATATATATATGTATATATATGTATATCTACACATATATATACACATATATACACACACACACACACACACACACACACACACACACACACACACACACACACACACATATATATATATAATTTATGTGTGGGAAACTGCAAAAAACCCAGCGTAAAACCTCCACAGATAATACTCACGACTTTTAAGGCACACCAGGTGAGGCCATGGGGGCTCAAACCTGGCACCTCCCACTTCTTGTGGCGGGAGCTAATATTTTAGCCCATGTTATATTTAAAAGCATACATCAATCTTATATGTCATTCCCGTTTTTGTCTTAGAGAGTCTGATCTTCATATATGTATTGCCGATTCGACCTGCTAGGTCGAGTCTTCAACCCGAAGGTTTTGGTGGACAATTTCATAATTTCACATGATATTTTATGTAAACCCTAACTAAGGTAGTATATATGGTCATTTTGTGTGAGAGAGTGATGAGGAAATTGTATCGAGAGAATGGTCTCTCCTTTATTTTTTGCCTTTGAACACAGTAGATCTACATGAATCCATGGACTTACCAAAAACGAACCACATAATTGTGTTGTGGTTTGGTTCTCATTCTTAGTTCTCTTTTATTTTTCTTTCGATATTGCTGTGTGTATAGTCGAGAAGGCTACTTCTCCCATCATCTGTGCTTGTATTTTCATTTTGCAGATGGGTTTGAAGTATGGGTGTCTAGCAGAGGATGTGGCAACAGGGTTGGCAATCCACTGCAGGGGATGGATATCCATATATTGCAACCAAACAAGGAAGGCATTTTTGGGTTTTTCTCCTTTAACACTAGAACAATCACTTGTACAACATAAGAGGTGGATGGAGGGTCACCTTCAAATAGCATTCTCAAATCAATCTTCCTCCATTCAAGGGTATGGGAAACTAAGCTTGGGACATCAAATGGCCTACTATGTCTACAACTTCTGGGCTGTCAATTCCTTCCCCACAATGTATTATGCTCTTGTTCCTCCCATCTGTCTTCTACAAGGCGTCTCCTTATTTCCTAAGGTATCACTCTTTGCATGATCTTCCATTATTTTTAGTATAAAAGAGAGAGTTTAATGTTATTGTCACATGAATTTTGACTATTCATTTATTAGACAGTTTGATTACTTCATAATAGTAAGAAAAAATAGTGGATTTGGATGGAAATTTAGCCGATTTTATTTTTTGGAAAAGATCATTTATTTAATTAGAGCTTAAACCAACAATATATAGTTATTTACATCTCAAGATCATATACATTTAATCATGTAGCTGTTGATTGCATGAATTTAACCCTTACTCAACCTATTTAACAACATTTCTCTCCCATGAATGATTGTGATAACACAAATTGTTTTTTACTGCATTGCAGATAACAAGTCCATGGTTTATACCTTTCATGTATACTATGGTGGCTAAATATACATACAGTAGAGGCGAATCAATTTGGTGTGGAGAGGGGCTCGAGGCTTGGTGGAACCAACAAAGGATCTGGCTCTATAGAAGAACTTCCTCCTACATTTTAGCCATTATTGACGACATCCTCAAGCTATTAGGGTTCACAAAGTCCGCATTCACTATTACAGAGAAAGTAGTCGATGAAGAAGTTTCTAAAAGATATGAGCAAGACATAATGGAGTTTGGATCCACTTCTCCCATATTTACCATCTTAGCTACTATTTCAATGGTTGATCTTCTTTGCTTCATTGGTGCAATCAAGTGGTTGGTAGTAGATGATGAGATTAGAAATGGTGGGTCATTGATTCTGCAGTTTCTTCTATGTGGAGCTTTGGTATTGATCAACATACCCATCTACCAAGGGCTCTTCCTGCTGAAGGACAAGGGCTGCTTGCCCACCTCTGTTGCATTCACATCCATATCCATTGCATTGGCCGTACTGGGTTGCGGAATCGCCATTTGTTAGATAAAGCATGGTGGCCGAACATTGGGTGTGCGTAAAATTACACTGGATATTTAGACATGACGCTCACCAAAGAGAATGTTGTTGTATCCATTAGAAAGCATTTTAATTGTGCACGCCAGTATGTAAATGATCATTTCACTTTAGTAGATTGAAACATATGAAGATTTTTCTAAAGAAAATGTTGTTGAATCCATTAGAAAGCATTTTATTTGTGCACGCTACTATACAATTGATCATTTCACTTAGTAGATTGAAACACACGAAAAAATTCTTTTATCAATATAAATTAGTCGAAACTTAGTTGTTTTGACTTCTATAAAATGTTATTTTGAGCATTTAAAAAAAAAAATTGTAATACTACTACAATCTTCTCACTTTGCTCGGAAGGTTAATGTCAAGGATATGACCAACACTTATCATTTTGCTAAAATTGTTTTGGATGGGATCAAGACATGTTATTACAGGCTAAGAATACAATCCTTGACTCATTTATTTTTATGTCATTTAATAAAACAACATTTTATTTTTATCCATACTTGACATGAACTTTATCTCTGATTGAATTCTGGGTCTAAATTTAGACTAAAATTAATATAACTCATTTATTTAAAGTTAAGTTACTGTATAAATATAGAAATGCTTTATGTATTTAAAAAATATCATTGCCCAATGTTGTGCGTGGTACAAGTCTTTACACTTAGGCATGGGACTCACCAAAGAGAGTTGATAAATTTATTGAAATAGTCTTTTTTAGAATATTGATCTCACAAGAAATTATCTTGTATTAGATTAGTTAAGCGATATTTTATAAATACTCTAATTTTTAATTAATATAATTAATTTTAATTTTTAAACTTTGTGACTTTACAAACATGTCTGATTGATTGGGTGCTGAACCTCAACACTATAAAAATCCTTCCTTCTCCCATTAATACCCGTCAACCAAACATTAAAACCCATTTAAGACCCATCTGCCATCAACCCCATATCACATCCCATTAAATAGCCATTAAGTCACCAATGCCCCTTTCACCATTCCCAGGTCAGTGTGGGCTCCATTCGACCCGTTTGACCCGTTTGACTGTTTGTTCAAGTCACCCGTTCTAATTAATCCGATCCTATGAGTTTTCTTCCACATTAAAATGAATAAATTTATAATAATATTTTTTTAAATTTATGTGTGGGAAAATGTGGGGTACTCAGCGTAAAATTCCTATAAATGAGCCCACTACTCCCAGAACACACTAAGGTTAGGTCATGGACGTTGAAACCCTCAACCTCCAGCTTTCTAAGACAAAAGACAACCAATTGAATTACACTCATTTAGGTAATTGACAAAGTCGAGTCAATGTAAATTATTGTATTCATTTTAATTTTTATACTATGGTCAATGAGACCATTTGGCGGCAAAAAAATTTGCAAGAGAGAGAGAAAATAAGTATCAAAATGTTACACGTAGTTTCAAAATATGATAATATTTTTAAGTTGAAATGGGAAAAAGTATATAGTGTTAAATGACTCTTAAGAATTGGTTTCAGTCAAGAACTTGTCTGAAATGCGAGAGTCATTCTCTTCAGTGTTACTTGGTGTGTATAGATAGGAAAGTTTACACATATCTTAAAGATTAGTCAAGCTCTCTAAGAGACATGGACACCCTGTTTCTTTTTTCTATTTAAAAAAAAAAAAAAACTAGTTTATCTTTTGTATTTTAGTTCTTAAATTATGTGGTGAGACCACTTTGTGAAAAAAAATTGCCCAGAAAGAGTGGAATCAATCCACTTTGCATATATAACATAAATCTTCATTACTTCTCTCATCATCCACAGCCACAGAGAGAGAGAGGATAATGGGGAGAGAAAAGGGAGATGGGCATCTCTCTCTCTTTGAAACGAAGGAAGCGAAGGGTCGAACTGCTTATAAATTATTTGCAGTCTCCATGTTTGTGAGTATTTGCTTAATATATGTCTACAGAGCCATTCATATCCCAAGAGAAAGGAGATGGCTGTGGTTAGGAATGCTTGGAGCAGAGCTCTGGTTTGGTTTTTTCTGGGTTCTCACACAATCAGTACGTTGGAAACCTGTCTATCGCTACACCTTCAAAGAAAGACTCTCACAGAGGTATCATCTAATCCCACTATACACCAGAGGTAAAGATAACGGCCGATATGAAACATATCGACCGATATATATTGGCTTTTAAACACCGTATTATATCAGTCAATACTGTATTGTATTGGCCGTACACACTATTTCTCGGTTGATATGGCCGATATATTGGCGATATATATCAGTCCGATATGTTTAATATCAATCTTTTTTAAAAAAAAAAAAAAAATCAAAACGGTGGTGGACCCAAGTCGATATCGGACCAATATCGACCGATATTTACGTTTCCAATTTTTTTAAAAATAATCCAACTTCTTTTTACGTTATTTATTTATTTTTTAATTCAGAAAAAAATAAAATAATAAAAAAATACCGATATTTAAAAAAGAAAGCAAAAGAGGAGAGAGAAACTTATTAACCGATATCTCGGCTAAGCCGAATTTTACACCCCTGGTATACACTAAAAAAAGTCTAAATTCTCAAAGAGCGGTCAAGATGTCCGTTACGCGAGTCTTAAATTCGATTCACGCTCATTTGTTTGGATAAATAGATATTTCACTCAATTTTAATACACAAAGGGTAAGAGTGTTGCTACACTAATCAAATTTCTTTTTTATTAATATTTATTTATAATCTAGTTCAAAATTTTAGAAACTCAAATTAATTTCATGTATAGTTGACTTTAGCAAATCACTTGAGTCTTTTCAGCCACATATTAGCTAAAGTAAATTGTATTTCAAATAACTTAATTTTTTCTTTTTTACGTTTTAAATTTTTATAATAAAGGGTAATCAACTGTGCTGTGGTATGCACAACTAAGAAAGAATTTTATTACACTAAAAAGATTATATAAAGTGCCTATTAAAATTTACTTGCACCGAAGATTGAACAAATTTTAGATGGAAATATATGAAAATTTAAGATTATAAAATGGTATAATATAAGCTAAATTTTGTAGTCCACCAGTATAGGGAATCCACTTTACAAAGAAGATATGAAACATGACTAAGTCTATTTCATTTTCACTTGCTGGACTGACTGGTGGATTTGTCACTTTCTATTTCATTTTCAATCAACTTCATTTCCTTAAGCAAAACAAGAACCAGTACCCGGGTTGGTTTGGATGGTTACCTTCTGCGCTTCAGGTCAAATTCAAACTCTACGGATTAATCTTGGTGATGTCACCACCCGTAAGGATTTTAGTAGACTGTACCTAATATGATGATTAAAAAAAAAAAAAAAAAAGCTTATCTTAGGGTACTTTTCCTTTCCATCTCTTTTCTTAGATTCACCGTACAAGATGTGAAAAATCCTTTATCTTTTACTAAGTTTCTTCGATCAAACAAAGAATGGCAAGTTGAAGAAAAAGATCTTTATAGATTTCTTCTATTTCGCTTTTTTTTTTTTTCTTTTTTACTTTGATCTTATTTAAGTGGAAAGATAAAAGATTTAATCAATAATGTGATTTAATTTGGTGTTTTAAATTTATAATTTTTTAAAGCTCACAACTTTAAAAAACAAATATCATATCACTTGTTTGTCTTTTTTTATTTGAAAAATTATAAAGAATTTTGTAACACTCCACCGACATGATAGGGGTGTGGGAAAAGTCCCATAGCGCCCATGAGGTGGGTGGTGGGGGTGATTATAAGAGGGGACAATCCCTCAAACTAACACGACTCATATTGGTCTGGGCCCAAAATAAAATTGTGCAGGCCCAGATTAAGGTTCAAAGAAGACAATATTGCGTTGGAAGTCAAATCGTCAGTAAAATTCAATTAATGACTATATGTAACAATTTTTGTTTAAGGCCAATTTTTTTTAGGACCTCATAGAAACTTTAATTTGTGTGGTGGGTCTAAATAGGTTTAAATGTCTAAGAGAGTTAATCAAAATTTTAAATAGACCCCTTGTGCTAACATGCATAACCTAAAACGAATTAGGTTCAACACTTACATGCAAATAATCCCAAAAGAGAGAAGAAAGCTACATCAATTAAACATAAATATCTCTCTCCATCTTACTCTTTCTAAAGTAAAATTTAATTAGGTCCTAATCCGACTAATATGTTTAATTCACTTTTGTTGATCTAGACAATTCAATATCATCTATAATATTTTTTTCATTTGCATCATCTTTTTTTTTTTTTTAAATGTTATTTTTAATATTTTAAATCAAATAATCAAAATAATAGATAAAATTAATTTTAAATATATAATTTATGAATTTTCACTTTTACGTAATGGAATCTTAAGACAAAATAGCATTGAGATATTGAGGTAGTCATCATTGCTTTCATGGTAACAAGAAGAAACTGCAGTTTCCTTAACTGAGTCAAGATGAAAAGCTTTCAATCGAGAATAAAAAAGACAAAAGGTAATTGGACTGAAAAATTATTCAGTTTTATCTAATTTATTTATTTATTTAATAATATTTTTTTATATATAATCAAGACTCTCAGAACCTCCAACTAATATTTGCAAGTCTTTCTACCTACACACTTAGATAATTCTACAATAAATGACCCTCTTAAATGGAGTGGGAATCAGACGCAAGAGACCCACTTCTTACTATGAGTTCCACGTCATCATTCCAACCTATTTAAATTTTATTTAAGTATTATTTGCATTTTAATTGGTATAATACAGTAATTCTTTAGAGATGTTCATTGGATAATAACATGTCACATAGCCTTTTTTTTGTGTAAAAAAAAAAAAAAACATTTATTCTACTGTTTATCTATCACCGTGTTCTGATTTTTAAGATTCTGGTGTGAGAGTTGCTGTCAACTTCATTTAAGTATTTTTTTGAAATTCTTCAATTCCTAGTAGTAGAGACCAATAAGAGAGGCTGTAATGACCGACCCTACCACAAAGCTTAGGGTTTAATTCTGAAATTGTCTGCTTTGGCCCTCACACACAAGCGAGCCCGTAAGGTTTTTTCTCTTGGGCCCGGGTCTACATAGCCCGGCCCAAAACGCGTCACTGTTTTAGGTGGGTTGACCTCTTATACACACCCATTTCTCTTCCTTCTTAACCGACGTGGGACTCCCCACATCGGTTGAGCAAGGTATTACATAGGCATTCCTTATTTTTTGCTGGAGATATTTTTATTAAAAAATGCCAAATATTAAAGGTAATTTTATTTTTACAAAATAAAATATAACCACTTTTTTCCCATTTTGACTAAGAGTGCGTCCTGTTACAAAATTAGAGGGCGCTTATCGTCACCCTATCTTATGAATCCATATGAGAGTATTCTTGTCACCTACTTCTCATATTATGTTATGTTGTGTATCAGCCGTTACATACAAGAATTTTGAAAGCTGTGATGTAATGACCAGTACGTTGCGTTGTGTTATTTAAAAATACTTTCCTTTTCATGAATGACAGATATGAAAATGAACTTCCGGCCGTCGACATCTTCGTATGCACGGCGGACCCGATGATCGAGCCACCAATGATGGTGATCAACACCGTTCTTTCACTCATGGCCTATGATTATCCGGCCCACAAGTTGAGTGTGTATCTTTCAGATGATGGTGGGTCAGATCTTACATTCTATGCTCTTTTGGAGGCCTCTCACTTTGCAAAGCATTGGATTCCTTTCTGCAAGAAAAACAAGGTTGAACCAAGGGCTCCTGCTGCCTATTTCTGCACAACATCTGATCCACAACATGTTCTGAATACCCACGAGTGGTCCAATATCAAGGTAGGATACCCATCATGCGTACTAAAAGAACCACATGGCTATAATTCAACTGGTTAGCCTTCCACTTAAAGAAGTAGAAGGTGTCAAATTCGAGTCAATGTAGTTTAATCTGGTGTACCCTAAAGAAAGTGGGTATCACCCAAAAGGGTTTTAAGTTGGGTTTCCCGTGGTTTTACACACCAAGGGTTAAAAAATCGGTATCGGCCGATACGATATATCAACCGATATATCGTTATCGACAGATATATCGGCCAATATTTTTCTCTCTCCTGCCGATATCGGCCAATATACGGCCGATATTTTGATATCGGCCGATATTTCAGCCGATGTTATGAATATCGGCCGATATTTCAGCCGATATTATGAATATCGGCCGATAACGATATATATCGGCCGATATTTATAATTTCAAACCGATACATATCGGCCGATACGATATGTATCGGCCGATATTTGTACCCCTGCTATACACGTAAATTCAAAAAAAAAAAAAATAGAGTCCACGATGAAAAACCCTAAGATTGAAAATAATTGGAAATGATTAAGTGCAAGAGATCTAATTATAATTATATTAGGTCATGCATTTACATCATTTATAGTAAAATGCAAAACTATCACCTGATTATGGTTAAGTCTCTTTCAACTTATTGTTTCTAAAGATACAATAATTGAACTAATAGAAGGTGAAGTTTTATGGTGTTTGAAATATTTTCCTTTACATTAATATATTTTCTTATGTATTAAGATAATAAATGTGTTTGATTTTTGTATCACCAAGGTGTCCTGCCTCTTAGATTACTCAAGTAATCCTTAAGTCATGTGCAAGCCTCTCTATCCACACACATTTAGTAACTCTATGAGGAGAGGACCTTTGAGGTAGAGTGGGAATTGAAGTCTCCCCTTTTTTATGCCAGTTCCTAGTCATCATTGTTAGTATCTATCCCAAAGGACTAATTTATCAGATCGAGTGATCTAAGTCCTTTATAAATCTCTAAATCTCCCTCTATACTTCCAACGTGGTACTCATTCATAGTCCCCAATAATCATTCCAACTCCTTTTGATATAATTAGAATGAAATGACATTTATTTTATAGATCTTCTTCTATCTTTTCCTTCTCTGGACTAGGGTTATTAAGAAAGAACAAAGAATGAAAAGATAATTCGGAACATAAATTGGTCAGATGACCTTACTTTTAAATGTTATATTTTAAGATATAAACCTTCAATGGCAAAGATAAAAAATAAAAATAGGCTATTGGTGAAGCATAGGTTTAATGATAATCCATAATCTAAAAATTAGTTTAGTTGGATAATCATAATTATAGACAGCGAATACTATCCAAATTGCCACAGCATTTCGTTTGTGAAATCAAATAAGAAGGATGTCTTCATCCCAAAATTTGTAATATTACAGCCAAAGTGGCTGTTGATTTTTGGAAAATTCATGATTTTCTTGTGCATGAATCAAACAGGCTAACTGGTCTTAATTGGATTAAGAATGTAATTATTACAAATGAACTTCAAAATTACTACTAACTCTTTACTTACTGTAGAAATTGTATGAAGCTATGGAGGATCGTATTGAAGGTGTAGTGAAGCTTGGACAGGTTCCAGAAGAAATCAGAGGAGAGCACAGAGGGTTTTCTGAGTGGAATTCGGAGACGAAGAAGCGTAACCATCAGACCATTCTCCAGGTGAAGATTAATTAAATGTTATTAACAACGTTAATCTCATGACTAAATCGTGGGCTGGTTTATAATTATCGAAAATATGAAGCTTCATAAGAAAATTCCTTAAAAATTAACAAAGCCCAGATTTTTGGTTCAACTGGGTCCAAATTTCTTCCCTTTTCAGCTGTTAGCTTTTCGAAAAATGGACCTGATATGGGCCAATATGGAAAACTTCCAACCCTTAAGGGCCCAAAAATTTGTCTGGGCCGAAATTAGAACTTAGAATGTATATGGCTACATGCTATAAGTGGGTCTCCCTGGGTGGGGCAAGTCCATACATCAATAAGTAGGATTGTTGGACAAATGGGAGGTTTGGGCAATGGCCCATTTATATTCCCCTTGGCCCACTATATTTTAACATTCTTTATGATCGAAGGGGGTATCTCACCCGAGTAATCCTTTGAAACATGTGAAAACCTTCCAATCCGCACATACTGGGTAAAGGTACAATGTGTAGCCCTTTGAGGTTGAGCGTGAATTGAACACAAGATTCCTGCTTCATGAGACGGGTTCTTGGATATCAGGCCAAGCCCTCACGGTTCCACTATATTCTAACAAAA
The DNA here is from genome assembly GCA_013350335.1 of Chimonanthus salicifolius. Taxonomy (NCBI): domain Eukaryota; kingdom Viridiplantae; phylum Streptophyta; class Magnoliopsida; order Laurales; family Calycanthaceae; genus Chimonanthus; species Chimonanthus salicifolius. The sequence goes on along the minus strand of CM023538.1, from coordinate 64,464,008 downwards.
TCATCAAGAGGATTACAAACATGTAATTTTTTTTTACTTAAAAGTATTTCATATTACTTATTGAATTTTACTCTTATCAATATCAGATTTTAATTGATGGGAGGAAGACAAATAGTGTGGATAATGAAGGCTTTTCACTGCCAATGCTTGTCTACTTAGCCCGTGAGAAGAGGCCACAGTACCACCATAACTTCAAGGCCGGAGCAATGAATGCTTTGGTAATTTCCTAATGCTTGAATATTTTAACAGTGGCTGACCAAAAACTAAAAGTCATGTTACTGGAAGAAACAATAGGGCTAATACATCATTCAAAATAGGCCCAAGAATCGGCCCACTTAACCATTACATCATGATATTTCAGATTTCCTTTGCTTTGTGGGAAAAAACCCAAAACCCAAAACCCAAATGACTTTATTATTGGACAAAATTTACTGGGCTTGCGATGGGCCAATAATTACTGTATGAAATTTCTTCTCTCGGAAGCCCAATGTATTTATCATATATGTTAACATAGGCCAATACGTGTCTAGTGAGCTGGTTGCAAGACAGTGTGATTACCAAGTGTGCATCGTGGGCTACTTCTCTATACGAATTCAGGAATATCTCCATATTCGACTTATTGCGTGCATGGAAAGAATGTATTGACCTAGCTTAAGTTCTTTTCGGTCCTTTGGCCAGGTTGTGGCTTTATTTTGTTCTGCCTTCCCTTGTTGTTGGGTTTGTTTTATCTTTGTTTTTTTTTCTTGTTTTTGCACCTCTGGTGCTTCCTCTTTCTTTTTCCTTTTTTTTTATATATATATATGAACTATTTAAAAAAAAAAACATAGGCCAATACCAATACATGTATCATCAATCATCAGCCAATATTTCATCTGTCTATGGTCAACTTTATGAGTTATTCTTCCCTAATTGACTCTATCATAAAACATATTCCCAGTCACTATATTTTCAAAGATTACCCTCTTCTCCTAGTGTCTTCGATCCATAGCCTCTCAACTCTAAATATTCATATATGTACTAAATATATAATTCCAAATTCCAAACCATGATTGATGTAATAAAATGTGCAGATGAGGGTGTCATCGGAGATAAGTAATGGGCCCATAATTCTCAATGTAGACTGTGATATGTACTCAAACAACGGAGAAGCAGTGAGGGATGCATTGTGCTTCTTCATGGATGAAGACAAAGGAGATGAGCTTGGTTTTGTACAGTTTCCTCAAGAATTCGAGAACATCTCTAAGAATGATATTTATGCAGTTTCCTTCAGAGTTATTAATAAGGTAAGGAAGTAATATTTTCTAAAAACTAAATAATTCTGTGATTTTTATAATTATTTAACCATCCAAGCATGGTTGAAGTTTGAATGGCCATGGTAATCTCCAGTGGTAACAAGACCGGCCCTGAAATTTCAGAGGCCTAGGCCATAGGGAAAGTGCATGTTGGGGGCCTTAGGACATTGGTCAAATTGAGGAGCCTTTAGGCGGCTGCCTATTTAACCAAACCAAGGCTGCCCCTGAGTGGTAACCATGAAAATAAAATTTCATTTAGATGTTTGACTTTTTAATAAATTGATTGATTCAATTTCACTCGATGCTTGCTTAATGGATAGGTTAGGTTTAGATTTGGATTTTACAGAAGCTAACCCACCAACTCAATTTCAGCCCAACTCGAGTCACAACACTTTATAAACCAACTTAAGATATAGAGATAGAAAAGGGTCTCCCATTTAGCATCTGACCCATTTTATAAATGAGTTGAGTTGATACAAATAAATTGAAAAAGCTACATGTCAACTGTGTCAGCCATTTAGAAAAGGGTTTTCCATTTAGAGCATTCGACTAATTCTCAGCGCATTACGACTTTCCTTACCCATACACACCAAGCACCTCTATTTTTTTTTTGATGACCAAGGTGTCTAGGGGTCTCACATGTATTCAGACAAAGGACATTTTAACCCGACTAGTCCTTGGGATATGTCCAAGCCTCCCAATCCCACACACACTGGGTAAGCAACTACAAGAAGTGGTTCAGAGGGATGTTGAGCGTGAATCAAACTCAAGACCTCCCTTCATGAGTGGAGCTTCTTGACTATCAAGCCAACCCCCTCTTGGGTTACACCAAGCAACTCTATGGATAGTGATTCTTCGGGGTAGAGTGAGAATTGAACTCAGAACTCTCTCTTCTTAAACGGGTTCCTAGCCATAACTCCAACCCCTTTGGATTAAATATAGTCTGATTTTTTGGACTTTTGATTGGACCTTGTTGTATGACACTTTTTTTTTATTTGGTGGTTGTTTTTTCTTCTTTTGTGGAGGTGGACTTACCTGGCGTGGACGGTAGTGGAGGGCCTCCGTACATTGGGACTGGATGCTTTCATAGAAGAGACACTCTTTCTGGGAAAAAGTATACAAAGGATTACAAAAGCGACTTGAGGAAATGGGTCCAAAGGGATTCAAAGGAAAGTGTGGAAGATTTGGAAGACAAAGTAAAAGTTGTTGCCAATTGTTGCTATGAAGAGGGTACTCAATGGGGCAATGAGGTCTCTCTCTCTCTTTCTCGGTGTTTTAAAGGAACAAAGTTTTAAAAAAAAATCCTTGATAAATATTAATCATTTTATTTTAATAGAAACTCAGACAAAAGAATATTGATTGATATTAAAAATTGGCTGTAAAACAAATACATAAACCTTACATTTCATGACTGTACAGTTTGATTTTCATTTTACAGATGGGTTTGAAGTATGGGTGTCTAGTGGAGGATATAGCAACAGGGTTGGCAGTCCATTGTAGGGGATGGAAATCCATATGCTGCAACCCAACAAGGAAGGCATTTCTGGGTCTTGCTCCTTTGACACTAGAACAATCACTTGTGCAATATAAGAGGTGGGTTGAAGGTCACCTTCAAATAGCATTATCAAAGCAATCTGCGTCCATTCAAGGGTTTGGAAAGATGAGTATGGGACATCAAATGTCCTACTATGCTTACAACTTCTGGCCTCTCAATTCCTTCCCCACATTATATTATGCTCTTGTCCCTCCCATCTGTCTTCTACAAGGCGTCTCCATATTTCCTAAGGTCTCTCTCTCTCTCTCTCTCTCTCTCTCTCTCTCTCTTAGAAAAAAAAAACCAAACATGACTCAACAATAGTAACGGTGGCTATTTAGACACCCAAATTTTCTGCTAGGAGACACCCTCGAAATTTATGATGAAATTACCATTTTGCCCTTCCGATTTTGAAAAATCTTCCATTGTCCGAATGCACATCAAAAGGGTAAAATGGTAATTTCATCTTAAATTTCAAAAAAGGTTGTCTCCTAACAAAAAAGTCTGGTATCTAAATGGCCACCCTAATAGTAATTATGCATTAGTTTCACCACCACTGCAATATGCCTATTTTTTTTTTTACTGCATTGCAGATCACAAGTCCTTGGATCATACCTTTCTTATATACTATCATGGCGAAATATGTATATAGCTTGGGAGAGTCATTTTGGTGTGGAGACACACTTCAGGCCTGGTGGAATGAACAGAGGATTTGGCTTTATAGAAGAACTTCCTCTTACTTCTTGGCCATCATTGACAGCATTTTCAAGCTATTAGGGTTTAAAAAGTCTGCATTCAATATCACCGAGAAAGTAGTTGATGAAGAGGTTTACAAGAGATATGAGCAAGAGATAATGGAGTTTGGATCCACTTCTCCTCTGTTTACCATCTTAGCCACTCTTGCAATGGTTGATCTTCTTTGCTTGGTGGGTGCAATCAAGTGGTTGGTCATAGAGGATGGAATTAAAAATGGTGGGTCACTGGTTCTGCAGTTTCTTCTATGTGGAGCTTTGGTTTTGATCAACATGCCCATCTATCAAGGGCTCTTCCTGCGAAAGGATAAGGGTTCCATGCCCACCTCTGTTACATTTACATCCACTGCTTTCGCTGTACTGGTTTGTGGAATGGCTATTTATCAGACTCCATAACCACATAAGATGCTTACATCGAGTGATTCTTGGTATTAGAAGTACTTTACTTCAAATGATGTGGTCATATTATAAGATCAATTAACTTAACTTTTACAGTGATAGTTCTATAAGATGCATTTTCTTTACATCAATCTACAATGTGCATTAGTGTGTTGCAGCATTTTATTTGTAGTGGGCCTTTTTCATCACTTAAATTAAGGTATTTTGTGTTTTTCAAGACGAAAATGTCCAAGTCTCTTAGAGCACCCACACACAATGGATAACACTGTAGTTTGAGTGATCTTTTTGTGTTGACAGTGACTTGAAGTCAAGACTTCTCACATCTCAAGCGGGTTCTTGACCGCCAAGCCAACTCTCATGGATTAAGTTTTTATGTTCACAGTATTAGAAAATCATGACTTGATAACATTCTTAAGGTAAAACTCACTCTAAAAACTAGCCGTTGAGAGAAGAGTACCTGAAATATTATATGGAGTCATTGGTTTTACAAATTAACCGATGTGAGACTTTTTGTCACTTCACTGCTACCCTTACGTGCAACTGTGCCTTGCGACTGCATAAGGAACTGATAACATGTTAGACGACTACATTAGCCAATGCCTAGGCTTAATAGCCCTAGCAAACTAATGAGCCATGGTCAGTGGGTAGCTTTCATGTCATGGTAAAAGAATTATATAGCCAAACTATTTAAAATGAGATCTATTGAATCATCTAAATATGTGATTATTTAAGATAAAAAAGAATATTTAATAAATATTTTCATCTATCATAATCAACCTAACGGTGACAATGTATCAAATTGCCAAAATTTGAAATGAATCTCGATAAAAAAAAAAAAAATCTAACATTTTTAAAGATTGAGATTCATCATTCTGGCCCCTCATGCGGTTTATATTCTAAAATGATCCATCTGCTTGGAAATTTTTTTAGTTTTCGTTTGAATAGAAACGTTATTTTAGTTCATATGGTCAAATTAAGGATGTCCATGGGTCGGGTGGAGTTAGTTTTGAGTCAAGTTAGCTGTAAATGATAATATATTTTCTGTTTAATTGCACCTAACCCAGTCAAACTCTTTTTTATTGCTAACCTAACCCAACTCAAACTAACCCGAATTTCCTTCTATTTAACTGACCTCACTCAAACTTTTATTAAAAAAATTAGAAATATAAAATGATTTAAAATATTTTTAATATCAAATGAAACATTAGAAGTTTTTCCTTTCTTGTGGGACAATTAAGTAATGGAATAATGGACACCATGGGCTAAGATTTTTTAACTTAGATGGACTACATTGCGTTAAAAATAATGGATATTAATAAATAGTGCTTTTAATTCGAATCAGGTTGGATTCAAGTCCGGAACTCCTTTACTCAAAGCAGCCTAGATTATTTTAGGTTGGGTTGGGTCGATTAATTTAAAAAATTACAAGATATGATGTGACCCAAAATCTAACTTTCGTTAGGTCGAGTTAGGTTAAATTGGCAAGTAAAAAATTGTGACCCCTAGGTCTAATGGACCTTTTATGGTGAATATTTTGTAATCAAAGGTGGCATTCATCCAAAGTGATGATGATGGATAAATTGGAAATTCCAAGTCTGAATGTGAGAACCATTGGAAATCATCTTAGTCAAATTCAATAATTTATCAAGCTATATTTGTTTTGCACTTCAAAATTTATTACTCCTTATTTTTTAATTCATTAATTTAATCAATCAATTCGTGATTCTTATTTTGTGACTTGTTAACTTGTTTATTAAAAAGGTCCATGTATGAATGAAGAGGTTCATAAAATCTTTGATTAAATTAATCAAGTCAATATTTAACTTTTCATAAATTTGTTTACTTTATATTTTTAATTTTAAACTTTTGTACTCTATTCATTTATCATCGAAAGATCTTCACTTGAATAGAGACCCAGAAAAAACTTAGAAAGAAAAATGATTTTTATGTGGTTTAAGTTCGGTAAAGACATCCTGAACTCAAATCCGACCTAACTCAAATTAAAAATATATTTAAGCATATTATTTTTTATTACCCATTACAAATGTATTCCCCACTCCAACTTCAAAAATATCAGTCCATTGTCTACATTTCCATTACTGAATGGATCCACATAAAAGATAAATACTTTTGTACATGGGGCAACTAATGACAAACACTTTGAATCAAGAATCAGATGTCTCATGTCCGAGTCTTTCTAACTCAATATCATGGCTTAAAGAGGTTGCATGCATCGTCTTGATACTGCTTAATTAATCACGGTAGATAAAAATATTTATTTGATAATTTATTGTGGATAGCGATCCTCCCACAGGCATTTTGTGTAACTGAAACACGAGATTTAGAGTATTGCCCATTTTACCCTTCTACTGTCGCACAAAAACATTTAAAAAATTTCAGCGATCCGGTCAGTGATCTGATTTGTTGTTCTATATGAAAAAACAGTCTCACTTAGATACATTTCAATGAGCTAGTTAGTAATCCGGTGAGTGATCCGGTGAGCCGGTCAGTGAGCCGATTTATACCACAGTGGAAGGGTCGTGATTCGGTCAGTGATCCGACGAGCCGATTCTAAAGGTTCGGTGAGCTTGTTTGAAGAGCAAAATAGACAATACAGTAAAACTCGTGTCGGGTTACATAAAATGCTCGTAAAAAGATCGCTACCATTTATTTTTGTCTCAATAAGATCATGAGTTTAAATGATTGAGTGGATCCAAATGTCCAATTATAAACACTTCAACAATCTTCATGATAATCAATCTATCCATAATCTGCTAATGCAGATTTCAGTTACTAACGGCCGTTTTATAAGGAAAAGAGTTCCACTTGTTGTGAATGACAGATTCTTCGCCAGTTGGCATTCACATCACTGAATCCCCACTCTTGTCAAAGGCTCACTCATTTCATCTTTCATCTCTAAGCTCTCGATTTCTCTTCACAATCCCCTGTTCCTACAGGGAGAAAGGTGATTCGCCTTCTTTCCTCTCTTGTTTCTAGATTTCTGATCTGTTGATTGATTGGGTGTAGTTTTGATTTTCTAGATGCCTTGATTATTGCCTTTTTGCATTTTTTTTTTTTTTTATTTCTGTTTGTTTCTTCGAATTTCGCATTTTACCACCGGTCAAATTCTCTAATCTCTGGCTTCTGTGCACTATGATTTGTAATGGTCGGACAATCTCTTGCCGTTGGATTTGAGGGAAAAGGATGGAGGATGAGAAAGAAGGAAATTGTCCAATCGTCTAATCAGTGATAGAAAGAAGGAAATTTTTATTTTTCTGCTTATTTTTTTGGGATTATTTCTACAATTTTGTCCTGACTTTGAAATTTGAGTTTTATTAGACTCTGATTCTACATATTAGTAGTTGTAATTATGGATCAGGTATCCTATCATCTTTTGGAGTTCTTTAATATTTGAAATATAACATACTTTTTTTTTAAAAAGAGTTGTTTCTGTATTTCTTTGAGAAAAGAAATTCAATAGAAAAATTTATATTCAGATTCAATCCTTCTAATCCATTATAATGTTAATTCGCCATTTATATTGGGTCGAATATTCACGTAATATGAGAATTAAATAGATAGATGAAAAATAATTTTACAAACCACATCAAGGAGTGTCGAGTCCTGATGGGTGGTATAATTTTTTTTTTCATGATGATGATGCCCCTCTCAAGTTGTAAGTGGATGGTTTTGGGATTTTTGGTCTGTATTAGACTAGAGGGAAGATTCCATATAAAGAAGCATTTTATTTTTTAAAACTGAAGAAACCCGCCAACTCACTTTTTGATGATCATTGGGAAAACTCCAAATTCATGACACCACTTACAAGCACCATAGATCGGGTAAAACGTCCCAAGGGATTGAGAAGAATACCTCACATAAAAAGTGAGGATATCCAACCACTCAAAAATATAAGGTAGGAATCCTCTTTATATCCTGTCAAAAATTATTGAGTCAAATGGATCAGCTAAGGTGATTTAGATCTTCTCAGCCTAGCTGTATACTTTCTTTATGCCCCATGATGCTTGGAGCTTGGTGCAGTGGCACTTTTATTGCCATAAATTGAAGGCCAACAGCTTCCTAACGTGTGTGAAGTTTGAATGTACACGAGCTTCACTTGATCACTTAATCATCATCATCATAAGTTAAAATCTCATCTATCGGGAGTCTTCACGTATGATTACTTGAATCTTCTCATGAAACATTCAGTAAAAATGAAGCCGGATTACTCCTATGGTGAAGTTTGCTAACATAATTTGTGCTTCAAGTTCTTCGGTATATATAATGATCAGTAAACTGTAAAGGATTGACCTGGTGGTTGAGACATAAGATTTCAGGATTGAGGTCTTGGGTTCAATCTCTGGTGACTCTAATGATGTACCCGGTGTGTGCGGATTGGGGGGTTTCACACACTCCAAGAGACTAGTCAGGTGCGATACCTGGACACTTCTAGAACTTAAAAAAAAAAAAAGTGATCCGTCTCATAAGTAAAATGTGTTTGTTGAATTGCCTAACTTTTAAATAATGTTTGTTTTGCACCTACAGATGGATTATCGCTCGCTGACGTTTGTTCCTATTGTGTTGTTGGGCTTCTTGTCATCTCTGAGATCAGCCACTGGGATTAGATTTGTGATTGATAGGGAAGAATGCTTCGCATATTCAGTTCCTTATGAAGGGGATACTGTGCATGTGTCTTTTGTTGTAATCAAAGCTGATTCATGGCAATACGGTGATGATGGTGTGGATCTTGTGGTATACTTTCTCCATTTACTTTCTTCTAAATGATTCTATTATTCTGATGGATTTGAACTGATCAAACTTCTACTTGACCAATTTTAATCGTTCACTGTTATTTGAATTTTAGTAGCAAATTTGAAAGTTACATCCTTTTATATATTTACCAAAAGAGTCTCGTACTTGAGACACCAATGCTCCTATGAAATCATCATCATGAAAGCCATTGTCCCATCTAATTTGTTTCGATTTTTTATCAACTCTATCAAAAATCATATTGTTTGTCACGCGTGCATTGTTATATCATGTCTTACAACCTTCAATCCATGTTATATTCTTTCTGTGTTTGAGGTTTCAGGTAAAGGGTCCCAATGCTGATCAAATTCATGATTCCCGTGACAAAACTAGTGAGAAATTTGAATTCATAGTTCACAAAAGAGGAATTCATCAATTATGTTTCACCAACAAGTCTCCTTACCATGAAACCATCGACTTCGATCTACATGTCGGCCACTTTGCTTTTCTCGACCAACATGCAAAAGATGGTATGCATTCTACTACTAATTATCAAGTTTTTCACAATTTAAAGCAATATCATACTGTTCTCAATATTATTGGTGACTAGTAATATCAGGATATTTTTAAAATTTTAAGTTTTATCAATCAGCAAGTCTGACAAATGATAATAGTTCGAACAAAACCGTCTGCATTCACGAAATGTGATGCACGATACCAATATAAAGAATAAATCCCGGAAAACAAATTATAAGGATTAAAACCAACTATTTTCTTTGTCCCCTTCTTCATAGTCCCTCCTTCCACTCTGCACATTCACAACTCTACCAAAACCCTAGAGGAAAGAAGCTTATATACTTGTGCATTACACATAAATCAGATTGGGCCTTCTTGACCTAACACAAACACAACCCAAGTCCAAAAGGACTTTTGAGCCGAAACCCAACAATCTCAATGTACCTTGCGCATAAGAGGTAGGAGTGTGAAGGGAGATAGGTGATATGAGATCCTCATTTCTGTTGGTCATTTGATCAGTCAAGTAACAGTTGACCACTAGTCAACACCGGTCAAGGGCAGGGCTTTTTCAAACAAATTTAAGTTTTTAAGAAATAACAAAGATCCTTTTATTTCGAAGAATACAACTAGTCCTTTGTTAACTCTTTGATATCTCTGCAGAGCATGTCAACCCTTTATTGGAACAGATTGCAAAGTTGGAAGAAGCTCTTTACAATGTACAATTTGAGCAGCACTGGCTAGAGGCTCAAACTGACCGCCAAGCATTGAGTATGTTTCAAATCCATAGTTTCCCTTTTGTGAATATATGAAACTACAAGTGCATTGGCTACCATGAATGAGTGAAAGAACTAATTTTGTTGTTCTTATATTTGATTAATATTCCCTCCTTCTCATTTTAGTTGTCTGATTTAAAATATTTATATTTTTTAAGGAATTCTCTATATAAGGCTAGCACTGCATATGATCTCATCTATTTTCAACACATTTTATGCTACTCTAATATGAATAAGACAACTATTTTGAGACAATTCCAAAATTCATATAAGACAACTAAATTGGAACCGAGAGAGTATCTTATATTCTATGATGATTTAAATTATACTGGACACCATACTCCAATTGGAGGTTCTTAGGAGCTTATCCACCTTAAGTTAGGGCGATATAAGGGTTTTTAGAATTGCAAGTATTCATTTCTATTGAAAGAGTCAGAGAAAAAGTGCATTGCGACCCTATTCTCAAAGATAGTAAAATCGCTTCCAAATCTCTCCGTGTACATAGGCTTACGAAGGGCTTTTTAGAGTCGTAAGTATTCATTTGTCTTGAAAGAGACTGAGAAAAAAGTTCCGTGACTCTATTATCTAAGATAGTGAAACGCTTCCAAATCTCTCCATGAACATGCATATTATCAAACCATCCACATAAATCTCATGTGTTTCTATATAATTGCTTGCATGTTTTGCTGAAACGTAATTTGTTTGTTATTTAACATTTTATACTGCATGAATTGATCTTGTCTTATTATCTTGAGTCAAAATTCATTATCATTGTTGTCGTCATCATATAAATCTTTTATTCCATCAGTCTGAGAGTGACCTTTATATTTTGATTTGAAATCTAACACTCGTAGGACTTAAACCACAACAGTCATGCGTTTCATTTGGCGATCCAGAATTTTCATATGATGACTTTCCAATTTAAAATCCTTGAACCCTTTTCTTTTTATTCATTAAAAATATATTTGCAGTTGCATTTACAAGAAATGGAATTTTGCAGTAAATGAAGGGATGAGCAGGAGGGCAATTCACAAAGCCATCTTCGAATCAGTAGCACTTGTTGGGGCCAGTGTTCTTCAAGTCTTTCTCCTGAAACGTCTTTTCGAGCGAAAACTCGGCATGTCTCGTGTTTAGGTTTGTTTTCTTTAGGAATATAACTGGTGAAGAATTTTTCTAACTCAAAAGCCTCCTCCTTCCCTCGTATTCTATTCCATGGTTCAGTCTTCTTTATTTAATAAATTAATTTATTTTTTATTTTTACCTTTTTTTTTTTTAGTTTAAACATCCACGGCAGAGTTCTCGTGAAGAAAATCATGTATATAGTAGTACGAATGAGTTGTATAGAAATTTTGTGGCATTTGAATTGCTTCCTTTCTATAATTGTGTTTTAACCTTTGGTGATGAATTCAGCCGATATGTTGCGTATTTACGAAATCATTTTGTAAAAAGGAGCACTTACACACATCCGGATTTTCTGTCTCTACACATCCGAAATCGGATTTTCGGATGAAATTACAATTTTATCTCCGCGTTTTCATTCATTCAAATGAATGTCCAGTTCATTTTGGCATTCATTCGAATGAATGCCCAAGTGTAATTTCAATTCATTTGAATGAATGAGCTGAGCAGTAACACAGAATACTGCTCAACATATTCATTCAAGCCTCATTCATTCGAATGAATGGGCCTCATTCATTCGAATGAATGAGGCTCATTCATTCGAATAATTTAAATAATAAAATTTATTTTAAAACTTTACACTTATTTTTTAAACACTGTGTATTTTCAAAATTTCTCAAATTAAATATCGAGACTAATTACGATAACCTGATAAAAATACTTTAAAACTTCAAGGTCTTTTGACACTCCTAAATATTTAAAACACAGTATTTTACAAATAAGAATATCCCTAGGGTGTGCCGAAAACACATTTAGGAGTGTCAAAAGACCTTAAAGTTTTAAGGTATTTTTATCGAGTTATTTTAATTAGTCTAGATATTCAATTTGAGAAATTTTAAAAATACATAATATTTAAAAAATAAATTTTAAATTTTAAAATAAATTTTAACTGACTACTGAACATTCATTCGAATCAGTTCAGTAGTCAGTTAAAATTTATTTTAAAATTTTGCACTTATTTTTTAAATACTGTATATTTTTAAAAAATTTCAAATTAAATATTCGGACTAATTACGATAACCTGATAAAAATACTTTAAGACTTCAAGATCTTTTGACACTCCTAAATATTTAAAACACAGTATTTTGCAAATAAGGGTATCCCTAGGGTGTGCCGAAAACACATTTAGGAGTGTCAAAAGATCTTGAAGTGTTAAGGTATTTTTATCAGGTTATTTTAATTAGTCTACATATTCAATTTGAGAAATTTTGAAAATACACAGTGCTTAAAAATAGCTGTCTATATTTTAAAATATAAACCGTTATTTTTTAAGCACTCTGTATTTCCAAAATTTCTCAAATTGAATATCTATACTAATTAAAATTTTCTGATAAAAATACCTTAAGACTTTAAGGTCTTTTGACACACTTAAATGTGTTTTCGGCACACCCTAGGGATACCCTTATTTGCAAAATACTGTGTTTTAAATATTTAGGAGTGTCAAAAAACCTTGAAGTTTTAAAGTATTTTTATCAGGTTATCGTAATTACTCCGGATATTTAATTTGAGAAATTTTGGAAATACACAGTGTTTAAAAAATAAGTGTAAAGTTTTAAAATAAATTTTATTATTTAAATCATTCGAATGAATGAGCCTCCTTCGTTCGAATGAATGGGTCAATTGAATGAATAAAGCCGAATGAATGCCAAAATGAACTGGGCATTTATTCGAATGAATGAAAATGCAGGCGTAAAATCGTAATTTCACTCAAAAATCCGATTTCAAGTGTGTAAAGGCAGAAAATCCGAGTGTGTGTAAGTTCTCCCTTTGTAAAAAAATCCATGTATCGGTCGCATACGTTTTGGTGGCCTATTGGTGCACATACATATTCAGTGGGATAGAGATTTATTGTTAACTTGCGTGTAATAAATTTTTTTGATGAAAATGATCAGATTTTTTCAAAATCTATTTATTTAGAAAAATACCTTTCAAATGGACCCAATCCCATCCCTTGCCCCCTATCCACCAGGCCACCTAGACACTACCACGCATGTGCGGAGAGAGTTAGATGAACTTGTTTTCATATATACAAATGTTCACCCACAAACATTTGAATTGTGGGCTCATAGTGAACCGAATGAATCCCTTTCCACCGCACAACCAAACCACCTATTCCCCATGAATTGGACCATACTGAATTTAATTTTTAAAGCCCATTAGTCTAATTCGATAAATTTCTACCATTAGATAAATGTGACCTTTTAAAGACCTTAAAAAATATTTCAATTGTTTCAACATTCCACGCTATGACTAACTTAAAAACTTTAAAAGTATATGAAAATACTTTGGAAATAGAAAATACTAAATTATCAAAATAGAAAAATAATCAATATAATAAAACAGTAAATTATATTAAAATAAAAAATAGAATAAATAAATAAGTATTATTTATTTGGTTGAAACACAACTTGTTTTGACCATTACAACTAAAACAGGCCGAAACAAACCGAACCATATCGGTGTGCATCAGTATGCATGCGCACACATGCAGATAAACAGAGACTGCAACATTAACACCAAAGAACAATACACACCAAATATGAATGTCACAAACATGGGGAATGATGAAACAACTCTTAAATTTGAATTCAAAGACATCACTGTTTCTTCCATATTTATTCCTTTTTTATGTTTTTCATTCCCCACTCCATTCACCATCACCCCTGATTCAGCAAACAAACAAATCCAGCAGGACCTGCCAAAGCTTTCTACAACCTGCCTCCAATAGGCCATGATGAATCATGGTCATTCACAACCTTCTACTAGGATATTTTCATTGTGTTGGTTGAGACTTCTGTCATCAAGACTCCACTGTGCTTGCTTGAATGCAGCAAAACCATTTTTTCTGCAAATCCATTGATCCCAAGATTAAAGCAATGTTCACAAAGAAGTGTAATGAAGGCCACAGCAATTTCCAAATGAAGCAAACCAAGGTAGGTAATTGAAAATACCCCTTGAGCAACAACAAAGGCATTGCCACAATAAAATAGACAGCCAAAATTAATACCCATGTTCTTATATAGCCAGGAACTCCAGAGATAGCTGAATTAAGTATACTGCAGATTTTGGAGGAATCCTATTATTTGCTATGGTTGGTAATCCTACAGCCATCCATGTCTACATTCTTTAAAAAGCAACACTAAAAGTCAAAGTGCTAGTGCTAGTGCTAGTGCTAAAAGGGATTCTCATGGAAAGCGACTGGCACATGCTAGTGCTGGAAGTGAAAACATACTTCGATTATACTCACCTACAAAACAAAAAATGGTCTATTCATGACCTTGTATTCAAAGGCATGCAACAACTATGAGATCAATTTTTGGTGGATGCCTAATCCACAACTTCCTTGTTTCTCTGATGGGCCTCCAACATGTCACATGTCCTATCTTGAATCACTGCCACCTGTACTGAGAAATTGACCGCCATGCGCAAGAGGAATCGTACAATGACCAGTTATGTAATAGGTGCTACTGCTGATAACTAAGTCACGAGTAAACAGCATTGGAAGAATTTATTACACATATTTACCCTTTTCTGTTGAACATGCACCTTCCCGAACTCAACGGGGTTGGAATGATGGCCAAGAGCCCGCCTCTTCAAGTGGGAGGTTTTGAGTTCAATTCTCACTCCCCAAAGGGCAACTCCCCGTAGTTTTATGGGGTGTGTGTGGATAAGAAGGTTTGCATATGTCCCAAGGATTAGTCAGGTGCTCTAAGAGGCTTGGTGATGCAGCGGGTCATGATCGGATTTGGTATGGATGAATGGTCCGGCTAAACTAATGAAGAATGGGTATTAAATGGGTTTAATAAATGTGGTCTAAAGTGTTTAAAGGAAAATAATGGGTCCAAAGGCCGGTGGGTTAAAGGTGTTGGATCAGTTAATGGGACAAAGGGTTTGGGTATTGTCCAATGGATTTCAAAATGGATCTGGGTATTAATGGGCTAGCTGAGTGATGGGATGTGAAGGCTAAGTCTGGAAAGAAAAGTAAATGGGAAGGTGGCGTTTGCAGAAAAAGGGTAAAGGATGAAGAAAGGTGGTACCTGTAACAGAGAAGCACCGGCGCAGCAAAGCAGCAGAGTAAGAAGAGAGAGAGATAAGAGAAGAAGAAATAGCAGAGAAGAAGGGGACTGAGAGAGAAGTTAGAAGAAGAAAAGATGAAGAGAAGGAGAAAGAAGATCTCACAAGAAGAGAGAAGAGATTTGCAGAGAAGGAAAAGAAGAGGAGCAGAGCAGAGATAAATTCTCAATTTTATTAATCAAATCTATCTATTACAATGCTAGAGAGGGGTTTTTATAAAAACCCAAAACTAAAAATAGCAATAAAAATAAAAAACGAAAATAAAAGAAATAGTATCCTAAAAGAAAAAGAAATAGTATCCTAAAAGAAACAGCAACTTCCTCTTTTATCATTCGGTAGCTTCGAAGCCGGGATTGAATTTCCAATTCGGGTGAGATTATGATTTTCGGGTCGATACCCGTGCTACATCACTTGGACACCTTGGTATTTAAAAAAAAAGACATGCACCTTCCCAGCATATTCAGGGTGCTGTAAGAGGGACAGTTCTGAGGTACTTTATCCAAGATGGGGACCATAGAATCAATGGTCTTGATCATTTTATGTGGGCCACAAGTGAGTATACTAACAGCACAAAGGATACCATCACTGTCCTTGCTTTCATGACATTACATTTCTATCCTTGGAAAGGTAATCTACATTAGAGATGGGTGGTGACATTCAGTAGAAGGCATTGCATGTGTAGATGTGTCCTTTGAATGCATTGAGTGGCTGGTTGTAACAGGTGAGGACCAATAATTTCTCATGTACAAACTTTATTTTTATTCATTTAGCACCATCGTTCCCATCAGCTGTGCACAGTGATCAATGGAATACATTGGAAAGATCCGATAATTCAGACTCACCTCTTAAACAACACTCCATGAATGGCAGTTTTCATTTATTGTTTCCAACAGTTTTTTCTTCTTTTTCGTAAATATTTACTTGACAATTGGTAGCCTTTGCCATCTCTTAAGGATGGGAAAACCGTTTCCTATGATTTTTTTTAGTGACATGTGAAGAAGTCAGGCTCAAGGTCTACAAGTAACAAACAGATACGCAAGTACACCTAATTTTTCTATGATAAGGGAGATTTCCACCATCTACTCTGGGATAAATGAATCCCAAGTACAGTGCAAAAGAAATGATCGCCATTTCGTGAGCTTCAGCCTTCATCCTTCACACTTCAGCCCTACCTACTGTATAGGGAACCATTTCCCGTTCCAACAAGAAACTAGTAATCAGATAATGTCATTACTAACATTTGATCAGAAGCATTAATTGGGATGCAGTTCTGTAGGATTTTAGTTAGATGTTGATCGGCATTAGTTAAGTATCTTAGCTTGGAAGGATTTTATTTACAAATTGATTAGCATTACTTGAGCATCCTAATTTTGAAAGACTTTATTTGGATGATATCATCAAAGTGAGTGAGTTTGATGATTTGGAATAAAGATATTGTTTGGGGTATATAGCAAGGGTACTTAACATGTTTTTTTTTTTTAATGGGGTTACCACTCTCTAATCAACAGCAATGCTCCCAGGAGAAAAAACATGCAGAACTTACAGAAGTGGGTTTGCTGCTGGCATATGCACCCTGTTTATCGGTGGGATCGACCTTTCCCGGTGACTCTGACCCATTAGCATTGCCACCTGCCTTTTTCTCATCCCTGGCCTTATTGAAGATCACTGTGAATCCATCGGCTGAGGAAGGGTCATTGACATCCCACTCGCCAAACTTTGGTAATGGCTGACCCTTGTCCTGTTGAAAGCAATTTCAATCAGGAGCAAAAAACAACTAAATAATTCAAATGAATAGCAAACATGAGTCTATCTATTGCATATTGAACCTCAAATTTAATTATGAAGAACATAACAGAGGGAGGGTTGGGTTGGATTGGGTTGGGTTGAGAGAAGAGAAATCACAATGGAGGAAGGAAGTCTTACGTTGCAACTTCCCACCAAAAATAATTTATTTTACTCTCGTTACTGTAACATCCATCATTCATGATGAATAGAACTAGTTATGCCATTTCTGAAAGATAGAATGCAATGGAGGAAGAAGGTCTGTCGATAGACAAAGGCAGTTCCTAGTTGGAGTGGAACTCCACCAAGGGTATGCATTGAGCCTTTATTTATTCATCTTAGTTATTGATAGTTTGATATTAGGACTTCAGGATGAGATGCCATGGTGTAATTTGTTTGTAGGTAATATAGTATTCATTGGTGAAACGAGAGCCAATTAAACAAGGTGGATCTTCGAGGAAAGCCCTGGAGATGAATGGTGGAGATGAGTGGTCTAAAGATTAGTAGAATAAAAACATAATATATAGAGTGCAACTCTAAAAGAACAAAGAATATGGAGGAACCGATCAAAGTTGATAATGATCCATTCTAATACAACTATGTGATAAATTTAAATATTTAGGATCAATGGTAGTGGTAAGTGGAGTTGGATATAGTCAATAGATTGAACGTGGGATGGGGAGCAATGAAGACAAGCTAGCGGGATTCTATGTGATAAGAGAATAACTACTAGAATGAAAGGGCAATTATATAAGACAAGAATTAGGCCAGCAATGGTTTACGGAACAAATGTTGCGCAATAAAGAAGAGACAAGTAGAAAACGTACAAGCAACTGAGATGCTCATGCCAAGACAGATGACTATGGTGACATTAAAAGATAGAGTAAAAATGACCAAATTAGAAAAAACCTTTAATATAGCCCCAAGTAGGTGAGATGATGAGGGAGAGATGCCCAAGATGGTTTGAACATATTCATAGATGACTAGAAATAGCCCCTAGTGTATAGAATTTATAACTTTGCCAGTAGCAAGGACTAGCAGAAGTAGGTAAACAATTAAAGACTAGGAATAGAAGGGGTAAAGACATGATAGAATTCAAGGCATTTAGAGGATATGGTCTTTGACAGGATAGAATAGAAATAAAAGACCCAAGCAGACCCAAGTGGAAGGGAAAATGGCTGATGATGATCATGATGCTAGTCTCGTGCCATTTATTCCTTCTATCCAGGGTTGACACTTGTAATTGGGCTTCACAACTTATTTTCAATACGCCAACAGCCCATTGAACACCATAGGACTTAGAACCTACAGCTTTTACGTATGCTATAGGCTCTTGTCACCCATAAAGAAACCCAAGTTCCAAAGAATAGAAGAAAAACCTAATTTACTACCCAGTCCAGCATAAAAGATAATATTGATGTTTACCAAGTCCAAATTTTTGCTGATACATTACTTTATGAACTCATGAAAAGCCTCACTGTGTAGTGCTGGTAGTGCAAGGCTGCAAGCATCTCACATTGTATACCAAGAAAACAGCATCTGAGGCCCAAATCACAGATCATAATTTCCAATAGAATAAATAATGCCACCCAAAATACAGTCACAAAACAATTCAATTGAACTGGTTGGTCCTAACCAAAAAGGTCCCAAGTACCAAACAAGGGTAATTTTCATGACTCCTGTATTCCAACTTTGGTCAATGAATCACTTCACCGCTCAAATGTGAACAAAAAGCCTCTTTGCATCAGCAGCACAAACATCTCAAATTGGATGCCAAGAAAAGGCATTTCTACCCCAAATTGCATATTGTCGTTACTCCCAATAGAATAAACAGCACTCACAATTCAATGAGAAATCATTCAATCGAACAGTCCCTCTGCTCTATCAGGTCCTAACAAGTTGCAGGTGGCAACAACATAAAATCAAGAAATGTGAAACTTAGCTAAATAAAGTAAGTGAAAAACAACTCTAACCAATCCAAAAGATCAAGAGAAGAGGGGAAACAGAAACAAATCCGACTATCAAGGGAAAAAAAAAAACATAGGCAAATTAAAGCTCCATGCCCCCTAACACCAAAAGTGGGGACATCCTAAGTCATCAACATACAGACATACACACAAGGAGGTGGGGGGTAGAGATAGCAATCTAAATTACACATTTGATCATTTATTTTTCAGTGTTCCCATATGCAAACTCTGCCTCTCCTTTATGTCCAAAACTTCTTATACATTTCACTAAGTTTCACCCTCTCTTATTTGCATGAGACACTAACAGGTTACTGGTAATGACAAAGTAAGTCTGATTAAACCAAATTCCATTTTTAGCGCATCCTCACATGAATCTGGTTTAGTATAACCATGCAAAAATCATCGACAGAAAACAACAGGATTAAATTTATCCTCATATGTTTTAGATAATTAAAATTCATTTGAAAAAAAAAAAAAGAGTACATAGAAAGCAATAAATTGCAAATCACCAAAAAGAATCATGACCATAGTTATATAAAGTGGTTATGACCATTAAGACATAATATTGAGTATTAATCCTATAACACCCAATAAAAACATATTCTTAAAATACTGTAAGCGAACTTTTCTTTTTTCACTGTCCTTGGCAGGCACAACAAAATAACCTTTCCACTTCAACCATGTCACAGGTAAGAGGCAATGGAAAAATGAAAGGACCCAATTGAGAAAAGAAACTATTTTGAGAGATTTTTGTCATTTTACTAGTTTTACTTTACATGAAGATGATTGTATGATAATGGTTATTACTTATTAGATGGATCAATAGACTCCAGCATACAAGGCAATATTGCAGAGTACCCACAATTAAAAAATAAAAATGAAGCTTATTAGTTATTACCAGCCATCTGATATCCCAACCCAATGCATTAAATCTACAGGTCATCGAGTGAGATTCACCAATTTTCATCTTGTTCATTGATTTTGATGCTTAGGAATGGAAGGTTGGCAATGACCTTTTGCCCTTTTTGGACTTTCATACTCCATTGACCCCAAAAAACCAACTTTCAATGACACAGATAACAAAAATATGTACGTTTAGGCAAATAGATCAGACGAACCAACAAATAGAAGAAATTTCAATTAAAAAAAATCATTTCAAGGATTCAAAACCTACAACAGAATCGCATCAAAACCAAAAAACCCACAAGAATCAATCGAAGTACCCAAAAAAAAAGGGGGAAAAAAAAAAAGTGAACAACCAAGGCCAGAAATACATTTAAAATACCCCCAATTCCACATCGAATAGCATGACAATCCCAACCTTTCCAAACCAGCTGAATCAAACTACAAAAATAAGGAGAAATACTAACACCCAGAACTATAGAGAATCGCATCGAAATCCAATCAATTAGATTCTAAGCACTGAATAGCAGATCAACTGATCAATCATTTTAAAAGCAAAAGAAAAAGAAAATCATCTAAAATTGCAATCTATCGTTTCTGTGTGAGAAAACGTACCCCCATGAATTCTTAGACAACGAGAGAGAGATAAAGAGAGAGGATTTCTGATCCAAGGAGACGACCCTGCAAAGGAAAATAAAGCGAACAAGAGAACCAAGAGGAGTAAGGGAAATGAAAGATATTTATACTGTACACATCAGTACGCTGTAAAAGGAATAAACGGGCAAATACGGATACATGGCGCTCTCGGTCTGTAAGGAGGGAAAGTAGAGTTATTTGGGGTAATTTGTATCTCGAAAATTTCGTATTTATATACTTATATTTAGGTAAAATTAGATATTTTTCTAATTGGGATCCACTTACACGTGGCAAAATCTAATCGGTCCGTTAACTCCAATCAAATTCCATCATTTTTAAAATTTAGGGTCTCAAGAATTTTTAGTCATTTAATAAAGGAATAAAGTCAAATCAGAATGGTTAAAAGATCAATCTAATCTAATTTAATTATTGTCATATTTATATACAATATATAATTCTACAAAATTAGAACTATTTAAAGAATAATTTGTGTAACACAATGATGAGAACATTATTAAAAAATATTTTTTTATGACCAGAAACCTAACTAATACGTCAAAAGCTCTAGTTTTGATAAAACGCATGAAATGAAACATTTTATTCTATGTACTCGATATATCTTACTTTAGTGATTTTAATCATTATAAATTTTAAATTATAGCATTATATTATACTAGTGACACACTTATGAAATGAGTTGTTAGTATTAGGTCGCCCACATATTCAATGACAAAATTTTCTTATCGTCCTATAGATTCAAATAACTATAAATTAGCTCAATTGGTCAATAAATTTAGTATTTTTATATCTTTTATATACGTGCTAAGATACTTATACTTCTTATTTACTTGTGCGTTTAGATTGTCTTATACATTACTCTACATAGTGTGTTTGAATTTACTAAATATAGAGACAATGAGAATGATCATTTGAAACAACTTAATAATTTTTTGGATTTATAAGTACTTTTATTTTATATTTTTAGTGACTTTTTAAAATGATCTCAATGCTTAAATGAGTAAATAGGTTTTAATAAGTTTGATGCTTAGCTAGTTGGGTCAATTTGTTTATTAAATGTATAAATATGTGTAGATAAATTCAAATTATTTGTCTAATTGGTTACCTCCCGCCTCAGGAAGTGGGAGATTGTAAGTTCGAGCCTCTATGGCCTAATCTTGATATGCCTTAGGGGTAGTGGGATCACCAATGGAGGTTTTAGTAGAACTGTATCTGAGTTTTCCACACGTAAATTCAAAAAAAAAAACTCAAATTAATAATTTTTAAACGAGTATAAGTACATTAAATTCTTTCTCATTCATCTACAGAGAAAAAACTGAAACTAGTCATTGTATCGGTCCCTATTAGTTCACGATACAAATTGGACTAATATTTTTAAATATTGATCAAATTATCTAAATCAGTGTGAAATTTCATACCCCCATGAAAACTCGAAAAAATATCCAGAAAATCTACATATGAACGTGGACTTTCGTTTTCTCAAGGGGAATTTCTCTATTTTTTATTGTTTTATAAGAAAGTAATTTACCTCTCATTTAAAGGAAGAAAGAATGCTAAGAAATAGGATTCAAAGGGAGGAGAAAAGTTTTTTTTTTAACATAAATGTCTTAGGCGAGACTAATTCCATGAGTACGTGTAAACTTCTGAATCCACACACACTGGATAAGTCAATGAGGAGTAACCCAAAGGGAGTGATCCAAATAAATTTGAACGTGAATTGAACTCAAGACCTCGTTGTATGAATGAAGTGAGTTTAGGAATCTTCTAAGTTTCTACTTCCTAAGTTGTTTCTAAGTCTCATTAATAATATTTTACAGTTGTGGTTTCATCTTTCATGGTTCTTTAGTAATGAAATTAATTCAACTTGGAGTAATTGTTGTTCTTTATTTTCTCCAAACAACATTTTCCTCAGCTTCTATCTAATTTTTCGAGAGAGATCACTGGAGTAAAGTAAGGGCTCAATTTCTATTTTGGTGACTGCATTTTATATTCCTGGCGACTCCTTTCCTTTTGATTTTTGTCACCAATAAATCCCCATACTAGTGCCTTAGTTTTTTTTTTTTTTTAATTTATGTGTAGGAAACCGGGGGATACCAAGCGTAAAACCCCCTGTGGGATACTAGTGCCTTGCTTTCTTGTTGGCTTTCATCTTAATTTTTATAGTTATAATCCAAAATATTGAAAAATATTGGATTGTTAAGTTTATTTTCGTTCTAAGTTCTAACTCAACGTATTGAAAAATATCAAAATATTTGACCAATTAAGTTTTTTTCTTATTGTTAGCACTGGAGACTACCAAAATATTTAAGATAAAGAGTCTATATAATTAGATTCCAATTTTTTATTTTTAAGATTAAAATAAAAATGTTTTATAAATACTTTTGTTTTTAATGATTAATGCAACATAAAAGGTGTATTAATGAATACTAATATAAAATGAAATTTAAAAAATGGTTTTAATAATTTAGATCAATCAGTAAACGGCACTAATATAGAACCCAAGTGCCTGGGCAGATAGCGACCTTTTTAAAATTTACAAAATTTAAATCTTTTCCATTTATAAAATTTGATTGGTTTAATTAATTTGACTTCTGGTGAATCAAAGTAGACTTAATATATAATCTATATATACAAGATAGTATGTGAATCATTTCACATGGATACCGACATTCTAAGAAGGGATGGCATGACTGTAATTAAGTGAAAATGGCAATTACTGCAATATTTTCAAACTATTGACGTAATTCCACAAATCCTGAAAAAAATTGGAAAATGGTAACATCAATATGAAAATAGGGTAGTATCCTTAAACCATCAAATTTAGTTAGCGTGCGAACTATTTTTTTAAATTCCACTTTACCCTCAACTTCATTACTTCCTCCACATTTTCTCACACGTTCCCGAAGTTGGGGATAAAATAGATTTTTTGAAAAAAATTGTTTATTTGGTCATTCTCTCATACCTTGCTTGTAATAAAGTTGAGAATAAAATAGAATTTAAAAAAAAAATTATTTCATTTAATATATACAGACTAATTTTAAGAATGTAGCATCACTACCCTCAAACAATCATATTTTAATGTTAATAGTTTTCAATTTATTCTTAGTCTAATAATTTCACCATTTGACAAGAGAAAAATGTGAAAAGATCATCTGGGCACCCCCACATCTAAGCATAGTCCACCAAGAGAAGATGGTGATAAGTTCAATAGTAAAGGCGTTTTTTAATTTTTGAAATTTTATCAAGAGTTGATCATTGAAAATAGGTAAATAGGTAAACTCGACCCAGCCCAATCCGAAATAAACATGAACCGGCCTAACCCGTTTAAGAAGATCCAAATTCGAATCCGACCCAGCCTGACCCATTGTCAGGTCTAACTTGTATCAATTTCTTAAAGAAACCAAGTATCTGCATTGGCCAATTTTCAAACTAAAATTATTTTTCACATGCAACAACCAAAGTTAAATTTGAAAACTGCTGTTACAAACATTTCACACTAAAGAAGAATGTCACAAACATGAGGAATGAATATACACTCGGAAGTAAGAATTCTTTTATTCGTTTACAAGTTTTTCATCCCTCATTCCATTCACCATCAGAGCTGCTTCAGCACAACAAACAAATCCAACAGGACCTGCCAAAGCTTTCTACAACCTGCCTTCGATAGGCCATGATGAATGATGGTCATTCACAACCTTTCTACTAGGTTATTTCCATTTTGTCGGTTGAAAGTCTGTCGTCAAGACGCCACTGGGCTTCCTTGCATGCAGCAAAACCATTTCTTCTGCAAACCCATCGACACCAAGATTAAAGAAATTCTCACACAAAAGTGCAATGAAAGCTACAGCAATTTCCTAAATGAAGCACACCAAGGTAATTGAGAATGCCCCTTGAGCAACAGCAGAGGCAATGTCAATGTATCAATTGCAGCATCCGTTTAGAGTAGTTCCCATTGACATTTTATAGTCTGCTCAACACAAGCATCCCACTTTTGACAAGTAATGTGTCAAAGCACTTTTAATTATCAACAAGCTAAGGTAATAAATAGTATTGCTCATCCCCATTGTCTGGTCAATGTGATATGCTTCCCGAGCTTCTGTAGCATTTTTTGCAAAGGTGCATAGGACAAGTGTTGAACTGATCAAAGATGCCACTTGAGATTAATCCAAATACCAATTGTTCAACCCCACATGGAGTTTCTATCCATCTAATGCGGGGCTACAAATAGACAGTTGAAATAAAACCTACGGTCTTACATAGCCAGAAACTCTAGAGGTAGCTGAATTTGGTATTTTGATAAGTTTAGAGGTACCCTCTTATCTACAAGCATCAATAAAACCCTATACCCATGCCATGTCTTGAGTTTGGGGAAAAAAAGCAAAAAAAGAAAAAAAAAAAAACTAAAAGTTTAGTTGCAAGTGCTAGTGCTACAAAGGACTCTTAACTCAGACTTTTGTTACACTCACATTGAAATACAAACCAATGAATGGTTGACAATCATGACCTTGTATTCAAAAGCAAGCAAACAACTATGAGGTTGATTTTAGTGAATACCTAATCCACAACTTCCTCATTTCTTTCTGGGCCCTCCAACATTTCACATGTTCTATCTTGAAATGATTGTCAGCTGTTCTGAGAACCTGAATGTTGATGCCAAGAAGATTGATACAAATAGTATCATCGATTGTTGATGTAATAGGTGCTAGACTTCTACAGTTGATAAACCATACCACAAATAAACAAAATTGGAAGATCTTAGTCTTCCCTATTTCATTCTTTTCTGTTGAACGTGCACCTTTCCAGCATATTTAGGGTGTTGTAGGCTGTCAAGAATGGATTTATTGTAATAGGGACAATTCTGGCGCACTGTATCCAAGATAGGGACCATAGAATCCATGGTCTTGACCATTTAATATGGGCCACACCTTGACATACTAAAAGATGCAAAGGATACCATTAATGTCGTTCGTTTAATGATGTTACTCTGTTACATTTCTATCCTTACGTCATCTTATCCACAGTAGGGATTGACAGTGACATTCAGTACAAGATATTGCAAAGTATAGATCTGTCCTTCGAGGGCATTAAGTGGTTGGTTGTGTTGGGCAGCCAACGAGTCCGTCATCGGTTGTGAAGAGGAGATTTAAAGACTTATAAGGGACTTGGGTCACTCCACCTATTAGGTTAGTCTTTTGGACTGGATACCTAGTCCTAATAGCTTGTGACTAGTGAGAACCAATATTTCTCATGTTAACTCTACTTTTTGTTTTAGCACCATGGTTCCCATCAGCACTGCACTTGGTGATGGATGAAATACATTAGAACAGTCCAACAAGTTCAGACTTGCCTATTTAAACAGCAGTTCCTGTATTGCAGTTTTCGTTTATTGTTTCCAATATAGAAATTATCTTTATAAATATAATATATACTTGACATTTGGTAACCTTTGTTATTTCTTGAGAATTGGAAAATGGCTTCCTATGATTAAAAGAAAAAGGTGAAGTGTGAAAAAGTTAAACTCAAGATCTGCATGTCACCATCAGATATGCAGGTACTTGGAAACCTCTTATGATAAGGATCTCTATCCTCCCCTTTTCTAAGAGATCTCCATCATCTACCCTGGATAACTGAATCCAAGTATACTGCAGAAAATTTGATGGCCACTTCATGAACTTCAGCTTTGATCCTTCACACTTCACGCCTTTTTGTATAGGGAATCATTTCCCTTTTCAACAAGAAATTAGGAATTAGACAACATCATTACCAGCACTTGATCAGTATAGTTAAGAATCAGACATGCATGTTCAGGGAAAATTTTCTGTGGATGGATCTCTGCTCTCCCCTTTTCTGAGAGATCTCCACCATCCACCCTAGATGACTGAATTTAAGTATACTGCAGAAAATTTGATGGCCACTTTGTGAGCTTCAGCTTTGATCCTTCACATTTATAGGGAACGATTTCCCTTCAGAAAGAAATTAGGAATCAGGAAATGTCATTACTAGCATTCAATCCAAATTAGTTGAGAATCCAGTCCTGTAGGATTTTAATTAGGATGTTGATCGACATTAATTAAGAATCATAGATTTGTAGGATTTTATTTAGATGTTTTGTTTTGAAAGGTGGATTTTATTTAGATGTTGATCAGCATTAGTTAAGCGTCCTAGTCTAGGAGGATTTTATTTAGATGATTTGGAATGAATATATTGTATCAGGCAAGCATATTGTGAGGGTACATAATATGATTTATTTTTCATGGGCAACCACTAATCAGCAGCAATACTCCAAGGACAAAAAAACATGCAGAACTTACAGAACTTGGTTTGCTGCTGGCATATGCACCCTCTTTGTAGGTAGGATCAAGCTTTCCTGGTGACTCTGACCCATTACCATTGTCACCTGCTTTTTTCTCATCTCTGGCCTTATTGAAGATCCCCGTGAATCCCTCAGCTGAGGCAGGGTCATTGACATCCCACTCACCGAACTTTGGTAAAGGCTGACCCTTGTCCTGTTGAAAGAACCTTTTCAGTAATGTGCAAAAACAACTGTATATTTGACATAGATGGCAATGACTTTTCATGCCTATCCATTGGATATTGAGCCTCAAATTTGATTCCAAAGAACATGCCAGCCATACCATAACTCGAGAAACCAGACCTACATCTCAAGTTATTTATAAAAAGAAGTGTGAAGATTTTACAAGAAACTTCTTTTTAAATTTCTGGGTTATCCCCATTTATTTCATCAAGCAACCTACAGTTTAGGAACTAAATGTTCTAGTAAACTTTTTTGGGTAAAAATGAGACTTTGTGATACATGCACAGACACACACATGGCGGAAAGTGGGTGTGGGGTTTTAAGAGAGAGAAATCACAGTGGTGGAGGAAAGCCTCATGCTGCATCTTCTCACCAAAATATTTACAATACTCTTTCACCACTGCAACATCCTTTCTTCTGAATAGAACTAGATATGCTGTTTCTATTATTCCTCTATCCTTGATGTATTATCACTCTCATTGTCAATGCCCTTTATCCCATCTATTTGATGCAAGCACTTATAATTGGGCATGGCAAATTATTTATCCAATTTCCTATCTAATGCCCCAAGGACTAGAACCTGCAACCTTTTTACAGTACAGACTTGTGCCAAGCCCAATAGAAACTCAAATTCCAAATACTCAGTTGGATGTGAAAGTAATAACACATCCTCAAGTTTCTCAAAATTCAAATCAGTGTTGATACACCACTCATCACTTTATAAACTCATGCGAAGGGAAAAAAAAAAGGTCATTGTGAATTGCTGGCAGTGCAAGCATCTCAGATTAATACCCAAAAAACAGCATTTGAGGCCCAAATTGCAGATCATAATCTTTAATATCATAAAAAGTATCACCCACGATATAGTCAGAAAACAAGTCAACCAGACTGGCCAGTGTAACCAAAAGGCCCTAAAATTCCAAATGACTAAAGGGTGGGTTATTTTCATGACTCCTACAACCCAATTTCAGCCAATTAATCACTTCATGAAATCAAATGTGAACAAAAAGAATCTTTACACAGCACCCGCAGCACAAACATCTCAAACTGGAAGCCAAGAAAAGAGCATTTTGACTGCAAATTGCATCCTGTAGTTTCCCATAGAATAAACAACACTCATAATTTGATCAGAAATAATCCAAACCAACAGTTCCACCACTCTATCAGGTCCTAAAAAGTTCCAGATGGCAATGATA
Source organism: Chimonanthus salicifolius (assembly GCA_013350335.1). Lineage (NCBI taxonomy): Eukaryota > Viridiplantae > Streptophyta > Magnoliopsida > Laurales > Calycanthaceae > Chimonanthus > Chimonanthus salicifolius. The sequence goes on along the minus strand of CM023538.1, from coordinate 64,435,703 downwards.
CCAAAGTGGAGAAATGCAACAAATTCGCAAAACAAATTAAGTGAAAAACAACTCATAAGCTATGAAGCACGGATACTCCGAAACCATTCAAGTATCCGTGTCGGATACGTTTCCGACACGGATACGGCTCGGATATGTATCCAATTAAATAAAATATTTTTTAAATACGGATACGGCAGCAGACAGGGAGGGATACGGCTGGACATGGCACGGGATACGACAGCACAGGAGAAAAAAATTATATATATATATACGGGATACGACAGCATAGGAGAAAAAAATTATATATATATATATATATATATATCTTTTCAGTATTATTTTTTAAACCTCAATAATCATTCCCATATTATATACTGTAATATTGAAAATATTCTCTAAACATATATATATATATATATATATATATATATATATATATATATATATATATATCTTTTCATAATACTAAATTGCTAATAGTCTAATCTTTATAATATATATCTTTTGTAATGTATTATATATATTGTATTCATTATAAATATAAAAATATAACTTTCTAATAATTTTTATCTCATAGTAGAATTTATGATATTTTTTTGTAAATGTCTAAATTTATTTTGTTAATATATATATATATAATAATAACTTTTTTAATTCGGCGTATCCCGCCGCACCCGTATCCTAGTTTTTCAAAATTGTCGTATCCCCATTTTGGATACATGTCGTATCCGATACGCGTACCCGTATTGGTGCTTCTTAAGTTGATATATATATATATATATATAATAGTTCTTTTAATTCGACGTATCCCGCCGCACATGTATCTTAATTTTTCAAAATTTGCCGTATCCAAGTTTCGAATACAGTGTCGTATCCGATACGCGTACCCGTATCGATGCTTCTTACCTCATAAGTTATAAAAAAAAAAAAAAAAACCATGAGTTGGCTTGGCGATCAAGAACCCGGCTGAGATACGGAGGTCTTGGGTTCAAGTCACTCTCAACGCGAAAGAGCCGCTCCCCATAGTGTTACTCGGTGTGTATAGATAGAGAGGTTGTAAGTCAGGTCCTCTAAGAGGCCTGGACACCTTTGTCTTAAAAAAAGTTATTAAAATGATCAAAAGAAAAGAAAGGAAAAGAGAAGAAAAAAGAAAAGAATAGAAGAGGAAAACACATGGATACATCACTCAACAACCAGAAAAAAAGGAAACTGTAGGCAGCCCGCATCCCCAGTCACAAAAAGAGGGACATTGCAAGTTGAGCCATTGGATGCATTGACAAACCTGAATCTTTCATTGGGAAAAAAAACACAAAGAAAACCATTTGTCTACACAGATTTCAACTAATGTCATTTCCTAAGCTAGTAATAGGAGATCCCCCCCGTGGAGATTGAGAAGCATTACTAGGAACATTAGGAGGCTTTGCAGAGATCGAGACACTTCTTTCATTCATACACCTCATTCGGCGAACAGTGTGGCTGACTTCTTAGAGAAAGTAGGCGCCAAAAGCAAGAACCTTCTTTGCATCTGTTCTCATCTCAACAACCTTGGGAGAGTAGGGTGTAGGGGAGCCCTCTTTGTATTTATTGTCGGGAGGGGTGTTTTTCGTTTTCTTTTGCTTTATGTTTTTATTTTTCTTCTTTCTTTTCCCTCTTATTGTTGGTGCCTAGTATATTTCTCCTACACTTAGTTACCTCTCTTGTACTCATTTCTTGTTTCTTTTAATGAATGAAGTCATTATTGTTTCAAAAAAAAAAAAAAAACCATTTGTCTACACAGATTTTATTATATCTTGAAAGCATATGAAGATCCAATAAAGCAGAAGTGAAAATGGAAATAATAGCAGAAACAACCCCCCACCCTTCACCCAACCTAACCCATTGTTGTTAAATCTAATGATACACAATCCTTATCTTATGATTCATACAGTATAACAAGAGCAACAATTTATAATGGTATAGACATCTTACAATTCCTATAGATGATAGAGTGGTGGAGCTTATTTAAAATTTGAAACTTGCAAGAATGAAACTTTTGATTTTTTATACCTTTCAAATTTATTTATTTTTGATTTTTTATGCTTTTAAGGCTTGAGTTGTTGGGCATCTATGTCCTTTTGATTTTTGGAGGCTTTTTCTTTTTTATTTTTTGTTGACAGAAGGTGTCCAAGTGTCTCGCCCGACTAGTCCTTTGGACATGTGCATGCCTCTGACTTTTTAATTTATTGTTGGCCTCTCTACAACATTGATTGGAGTATGTATTGGTCCCATACTTTTGGCAGCCGGAGCTTTAAAAATTGAACTCCAATGAGTGGTGACATATTGTTTTACTTCATTTGTGATCTATATACTTAATATTGGAAGAAAAATAATAGTTGCCGATATTATTACTTTTTAGATAGTTTTTATTCTATTTTATATATTATATCTTACAATTTTACAATTTAAGATTCACAATTTGCAGTTAATGATATGATATAAAATGATTTTATGATAATATCTGGTTTTCACAACATTAACCTAACCATACACACACAGGTGAAAATGAAAAAGGCTGTAAAATCATTAGCAATATCAGATAAATAGAAATCTAAATTAAATATCTAATCATTTATCGAAAAAGTGTTCATGTTTGCAACTCTGCATCCCCCTTTATGTCTAAAACATCTTAACTCCACCCTCTCTCACTAAAATGAGACATGCAAACTACTAATGACAAAATAATTCTGAATAAACCACATTCGATTGTCAGCTCATCCTCACAAATATTTGCTTACCATGATTAAAGAGTTTATCTTCCTATAATTTTTTTGTAGATAATTGAAATTTATTAGAAGGAAAACAGGGTATAAGAAGGTAGAAATTGGCAACCAACAACAGAGGATCATTTTCAATTTTATATAAAGCGATTATAACATAACCATTTAAATAGAGTTCTGGTAACTACTTCTATAATACATAATGAAAGGATAATGATTTTTTCACGGTGCACCATTTTTTTGTTTTTTTCCATTTTTAACCTTGCAACTCTCTCTCTCATGCACTCCCTTTCTTGAAGGCAGAGGTTAAAAATGGAAAAAAAAAAAAAAAGAGGATGCACCGTGAAAGATTTTCAAGGTGCAGGAATCATTACCCATAAACCCATAATGAAACCAGTCTTCAAATACTGTATATGGACTTTACTGTTTTCACTATCCATAAAAGCTTGTATAGAACAACAAATAAGACTCCAGGATCTTGATGCCTAACTCCAAGACCTGGGTGCCTTCCACCCTAGACCCCATACCTTCTCAGTTAAGTCCCTCTTCGAGAGGATCACTCATAAACCTTCTAACCCATCAGTGAATCCAGCCATCTAGTCCTCTAAGTCTCACTCGCATTCTTGCTTTTAGCTGGGTTTATGGGCTTGGTAAAATCCCCAATTATATTATTTCTACACGAAGCTAATATTTAAAAGAGTAGACTGTATTAATACAGGATTGTTGAGTAATCACAATTAAAAATCAATGACAAAGCTCATTATATATAACTTTCTGTGACTTACATGCCAGAAATATGTTATTTTTAGCAAATCGATCATCCCTGCCAACAGTATAGAGGAAATTTCAAAGATTCAAAACCCACAACAGAATCACATCAAAAACAAAATCCTACATGAATCACTCCCAATTCAACAGAATTGAGCAATACAAGCCATGAACCCATCTGAAATACGCCTAATTCAGCACCGAATAGCATGGAAATCCTGTTTTTTCCTAAATCCGATCAAAAAACAGCAACAATAAGGAAAATAATTAAAAATACACCCAAAACTACTACGAATCGTTTCGAAATCCATTCATATTCGATTCTAATCATTATTTAATTGCAGATTAACTGATCAATATTTTAAAAAAAGAAGAACATAAATCACGTAAATTTGCAATCTAGCGTCTCCATATTGAGAAAACGTACCGCCATGAATTTAGACGACGAGAGAGAGAGAGAGAGAGAGAGAGAGAGAGAGAGAGAGAGAGGATTTCTGGTAGAGGGAGACGACCCTGGAAAGGAAAATACAAAGAAGAAATTAAAGGAATCGAAGTGGAGACGACTTTAAAGTAACGTAAATTTAAATATAAAAATCAAATGAATGATATGAATGCTCGTGAATTCGTCATAATGAGAATCACTGACAGTCGTCCTTTCGAGTAAAGTCATATTAAGTATCGACCAATCAATTTTATTTTATTTTTCAATTTTTTTTTTTAAATTTGCCAATTTGACTTTTTATTTAATATTGGAATAAGATATATTTTAAAAAGATTCAGAGGTATATTCTCCACTTGTGAAAGGTATTTGTTAATCTAAGCTTCCTCCCTTGACATTTCTATTAATTAAAAACATCGAAATATAAACTTAACTCTGCTGCAACTCACGTCCACTGAGGATGAAATCCCAGCCTTTGATTTTGATTTCCTGCAATGCAAATCAGGCCCAGAATCCAGGCCCAAATCAGCCTTTGATTTTGATTTCCTGCAATGAAAGTCTTTGGTGATTTCGGCCCAATTCAGCTAAAAAATTCGGGCCCATATTCTGTCTATACACCAACTATTAGTTTTCTGAGTTGCAGTTGATTTCTTTGCCTTTTAATTCAAATACCATGCTGTTTAAAATAAATCAGCACAAAGATTTTGATTCGTTCCATTGCACTCCAATCTCAGTAAGCAACAAATAATGGATCTCTTCCATTTTGGGTTTACTAATTTCGTTTTCAGGCCCACACGGCTTGGCTCCCAATCTTTCCATTTTGAATTAGAATCTCTCTCCATATTGGCATTCCGGTGGGGAAATTTTGTGTCGGGTTCATCAGGGAATCAAACAGGTTTGATTTGTTGGGCTTTTGGGGCCCAAAATATCTCCTAAATGGGCCTAGGTCCAAACTGACTTAAATGGGCTTTACATTTGGTACAATCCATCAACTCTAGATTCAATTAAGGTCGAAAATAAATTCATATGGGCCCTATTTTTGTCTAAACGGGTTTTCCCCAATTTCATCCGATTCGATTTGGCTTGGGATGGCTCCACCAGCATTATATATACTATGTTAGCCTAACAAGTTTAGTTAGATTTTGATTACTTGCATTTATAGTTATGTTAATGAGATTATTTTGGCATTAAACATATAAAGAAAATTATAAAACTTACCCTTTTTTAAATGTTGCGTTGTCGAATTAAGGGACTTTTCTATTAAGACGTAATACCAAGACTATCTTTTGAATAGGTGTATAATTTATATGATTAGGTATATTATATACAATTGTGGCAATAATCAAGTTAATTGAGTCTACTCATTTATAACTAAGTTTCGATAGATATTGTCTATTTATAAAATAGATTAAGTTAGGTGCATTCATTTATTAAATAAATGAAATTGAGCCGAATTTACTAAAAAAATCGGATCATATTATGCTACGGCTAGTTCCTATCTCATCTGCTTAGGAAAATGCTAAGACTGATTCCTGTCTCTCATCTGTATATCTTTTTATGTTCTAAAATTCTCGTGGGATCAAACTCTCCTCAACACAAAAAGGAACACTCCCCTTAGTTCCATACTCGGTGTGTGCAGATTGGGAGGTTTACACATGCTCTAAGAATTAATTAGGTAAAACGCATGGAAAATTTAGGTGGGACGCTTGGATACCTTGGTCTTAAAAAAAACAGAAGTTATAAATGAGCTGAAGTAACCCAACCTAGGCTTCAATCCATTTCCTTGGTTCTTTTTTGTTCTGACTTGGGCTTAATCAATTAGCCAATGGCTGGTAGCCATTGTCTAAAAGTTCGACATGGACTAACTCACACTGCTGAATTTGAAATAAAGGTTTTCTTTCAAACAAATTCAGAAGATAAGAACAAAGAGTATTAGAAATATTTATCAAAGTTACCTGAAATCTTGCTATGTTGCCTGACTCGTGAATTTTGAGTTGAATTCAAGTCTACAGCTTTCAAAATTGGTCCAGAGTCCTGATATTGGCTTGTCTTACATAATTGTTATCACTTATTAGGTTGGAACTAAGCCATTTGGGTTGGATAGGCCAGATTTTCAGTACAAAATTACAAATGCCAAATTGTATGCTGATTATTGGGCCCAACCAGTAAATGTTTAGGACCTGGACAGGCCCAACCGCATTTCCTGTATTATTTTAATTTCTAGGATAGACAGCTACTAGAGTTTTCTATCGAAAACATCGTTAATGGGTCAAAAGCTGAGGTATATACTACGAAAAAAATTATTCATAAAATTTTTCTTCAAATTTTTAGTTAGAATTATAAATTAACTGAAATTGTTACATCTTGTAAGAGAACAAAAAATGAATATTATCCATCAGACATTTTAAACTGAGTCTATATGAGGTTTAGAAAGTAGGTGGACTGGGCCAGTCTAGTGTAAAGAGAAATTGGGCCCAAACACTTTCTGATTATTCATTGGACTGCAAATGCAGATTGAGCATATGATATTTTTGTATATCAGTAGTCCGTACATGCCTTGAGAGGTCTTGAAAAACATATCACTGTAGCAGGCCTTGAAACAACGTTGTTGGGTCTAAAATGAGGCTTATACTGGGCTTGTGATAGTCTCAGGAGTCGAAAAATCGGCTGAGGTGAGATTTTGGGCCGATTTTTCATATTGCCTGAGTCTCGACGAGATATTTCTCTCTTCAATTTTCTTTTTTTTTGAAAGCTCAGTGGCTTTTTTTTTGAAAAAAATCATTTAAAACAAATCGAAAAAGGCTTTTTTTTTTAAATTACAAAAAAAAAAAATATCAGCCGATATTCGTCTTATATGGGCAAATATCAGCTCAAATATTGGCCCAGGCCCACAAGCGATATTTGTTTTTTTTAAAAAAAATCAGTCGATTGTTTTTCCTTTTGACAGATACTTGTCGTATCGGCTGAGATATCTCGGCCTTCAGAAAATCGAAATTTAAACCCTTGGATAGTCTAGACTGGGGAAGCCCAGTAGGCAACCGAAATCCACTACCATGGCTGGAGAATCATAGCAGTCCTCTTCTCACTTCACAATTTTGTTGTTACAAAAACTTGATGGAGAGCATAAGAGGATTGCAGATTACTTTGCTGTCGTTGCTGTCAAGGACATTGTTCTCCTCTGCTTTGAACATTTGTCCCCATATATTCCCCCAAAAGGGGTAAAATCATACCCTTACTCTGTGTTCTTCTTCGTCTTCTTTTAAGCAACATAGGTATCTCCACTCCACATAGAGATCAGACTAATCCAACATGTACAGAAAACCATCCACAAATCTCATGTGTCTCGTTATTTAGAGAAGGGTTCTGGGCAACAAAGGTCTCCTCTAATTTCATCACACACACCAACTATCCCCACAATAATATCACACGGAAGAGTCACATTAAAATGTAAACATCTCTATCAAATATACCAAGAGTTCTTAAAGTATAAATATCTCAGAGTTATTACAACCCAAATCTCAAATAAAATCTCAATTAAACATAACCAAACCTCAAATAATATCTCAAATAAACTTAAATAAATCTGGTTTCATAAATTCAACTAAAACATAACCATAATCAATAAAATGCTTCTCAAAATAAAACTAATGCTTTTGCAAGTTGCCACATTCATCAGCTATGTCATCTACGCCTGCTCTTAAGTCTCAGCGAGACCCATCTCCATTGAAGTTCCTGCAATGTAAGGGTGAGCTCAATATACACAGTGAGTAGCAAAAAATATCATGTATAACACATCACAATCACATGTTATACATATCATTACATGCAGAATCTAAAACATGTTATACATCTCAATCATGAGGCTCAATCATGAAAATAATGTTTTCGACATTCTCATAAACAAAAAGGAAATAAAATTAATTAGACAGTGAAGTGCATGATAAAAATCTATAATTCAAAGAGTAAAAGTTATATCTTACTTAAATTCGGATTTGGATTTAAAATTTTAAATGGATATAAAATTTATATCAATATTAATTTATTTGACTTTTGAATTTTCAAAATATTCATCTACAATGCTATGCAGAAGCTGCAAAGCTATCATTGTTGTAATTTTTTTATAAAGGTTATAATGCAATCTCATTGATTAGTCACAACCAATTTATTTATAAGACTGACCTAAATATAAATAAAATTTATAATGATTTTTGTCAATAAAAAAGTTACTCATATAAGATGTGCAAAAGGAGGAGAGGGGGAGACTATTCTATCACACATCCCTAAACGTTAATTTGTGGCCTTCTCAAAAAGAAAAAGAAAAAAAAGAAATCAATATAAAAAGGCTGATCCAATTCCATTGTTTTCTTTTTTCTCTGAGAAGAGGAAATATGATCTTAAATCCCCAAACGTGAATATTAAAGTATTAACACTACAGTTCTGGGCCCATGGTGCTGACCCAGACTAGATATCACGCCCAATAAAACATGGACTGAAGATGTGGGCTTGGCCCTTGTGAAACACAAATTGTATTTCAAGCAAAGGTAGAACATTTTTTTAAGACAATCCAAAGCATTCTAGATTATGTTGGATTATTCTCAACATGCAAAAAAACGTTGAGATTTCGAAAATATTATGCTATGTAAATATTGAAAATATTGGATTATGATGGAATATTTCCAACTTGTGAAGATTTTAGAATTCTTGATTTTCCATTGCATTTGAAAAAATAAAAAAAATAGAAGAGAGGCTAGAGCCAAGTTAATAGAGATACAAGATATCAAAATATTAAATAATGTTCACATATTAAATAGAAGAGAGGTCTTACCTAAAAGAGTTGCATCCTTCATCACAATATCAAGCCTTATATTTTTCTCATGTTTAGTTTCTGCAAATCTGTACCGATATCAACACCTAATTAGTTCTAAACAGTAAACAAAATGATCAGAAATTGAAAGTTGCTGATATTAAATGTAAATATACCTTGTTTTCATATGAATTGCCAGTCTATCTGAATTGTAGGAACGTGTGCAATCTTATACCAATCCTCCCCAGTATCTCTGGTGCATCGTTTGCTCAAATGGGGACACTCTGAGATCCAAATGTAGTGGAGTGCGGTGGCTTTCTTCAATCCAGTTGGCAATTGTAAAATGCTGGGACAATCAATTAGATACAATTCTGCCAATGAAGAGAGATTGCCTAATTCCTCTGGTAGACATGCTAATTCTGGCAATTTGCTTAGCCACAATCTTCTCAAAGACAACAGTTTTTGGATGCTTTCTGACAAAGAAACCAACTTAAGACATCCTAAAACATACAAATATTTAAGGGCAGTGAGGTATTGCAGTCCATCACCCAAAGATCTCAAGTTTTTACAATCACGAATACACAATTCATGAAGAGAGATGAAGCCCCAGAATTCTTCATTTGGCAATGACTCGATGCTGTCGCAGCTGCCAATTATCAGGGTTTGAAGAGAGATGAAGTTTTGAAGCCACTTTTCCTGAGATATAACCTCATCACAATCTTCAATCATCAAGCGTTTGATTGTTGTAACGTTGCTAAGATCTTCTGGTATGAACTTTAGCTTAGGACAGTTGGAAATTCTCAAATCTTCTAAAAGATTTTTATTTTGCAACAACCCTTCTGGGAGAGATGTCAACTCAGGGAATCCACCAATTTTGAGAAAAACAATGGAATGGAAGTCGACAAAAAACTTGACTAGAGCCACATTGCTTCTTTCAAACAATAACTTCTTAAGGGATGGAAGATTTGGCAAGCTAGTCAGCTTTGGACATCCAACGATGCTCAACTTCTCAACATGATGAAGCACTTGTCCTGTTTCTGCACTTGACCATCTTTCCAAATTAGGCATACCTTGGATAAAAAGTACCTTAAGAAAGCATAATTGAGAAAATGATGGGAGACTGTCACATCTTCTACAGTTTATGAGGTCGATCGAAATCAAGTTGGGGAGCCTCAAGTCCATCAGCCATGTAGGGAATTTTACACCCTTAAAGTTCTCAATCACCAATTTTTCTAGGTTTGGATGTGGCTCGAGTCTTTCAATGACATGTTGGTAATTCTCATTTTCTCCATTGATTGAATCATCATTGTTGTCTTCCCATGACAACTGCAAATCAGAAATGTTATGCTTCTCTTTCAAGCCCGCTCTCTCTGCATCTGCTGGATTTAATACATTTTGAAGGCTTTTGATCACTAACCTACCACGTAGGTTTAAACCTTCCAACTCTCTCATTCCACATCCTCTTTCTTTGCCAACAATGAATAGAGGTAGTGTTTGAAGGCAGCTCAGTTGTCCAAGCCCACTTGGGACGCATTTTATCTCCTCCACTTTATCAATCAAGAGGTGTCTCAGGTTAACCATCTTCCTCATGCCTTTGGGTAACTCTTCGAGCAAAGGACAAATTAAAAGTCCTAAGCGTCTGCAAGTTCCAAAGAGTGTACGATGGATTCAGGTAATTTTCTTATTAAAGTATCTGACATGTCAAGGTACCTCAGATGTTTCAATTTCCCAATTGATTCTGGCAAATCTTCTATTTCTGTCAAACTTAAATCTAAGACACGCAAATATATTAATTTCAACATGTCACCAGGGATACTATGTATTCTGTTCGTATAACCAACGAGAATGAGTGTATGCAGTTTCCTTGCATTAGAAACAAATGATGGATTTATTGATGTTAATGCCTCATTACAAAAATATGATGAATGACGAGTTTGTGCAGGGACACCTGTGGCACTACTTTTTTCAATTATTGAACATTCAGTCTCTCCAATAGATCTTGCAAGATCACAAACAAAGTCATGCATTCTAAACAGTACCACATCACCATCATAAGAGTCTTTCTCAACTTCTATGACAGAATTTGAAGGTTGAATTTCTTTTGTTTCAACCTTTTGAAACAATGACCTCCAACATAACTTGTCAAAATACTCTTCTCCAATGTCCTCTGCTAATCTACTTCCATTTGATGTTTGAATGAACCCTTCTGCAATCCACAATTGAATTACTTTAAACTTTTCAAAAGCATAACCTTTGGAGAAGATACTACAATATGCAAAGCACTGTTTCAAAGGAGACAACAAATGATCATAACACAATCGTAATGTGGATATGATTTTATCACCATCTACCTTCCAAATCTCACTTTCTTTTATGACCAACCATTCCTTCTCATTTCTTTTGTAGTGCAATAAGCCTCCTAGTGCCACTACTGCTAATGGCACACCTCCGCACCTTTTCACAATTTCTTTTCCAATGGTCACCAAATTTGGAAATGCATGTTCATCTCCCTGTGGAAATGCTCTCTTCTTAAACAAAGACCAACAATCATCTTGAGACAGATCTTGCAAGTAATGCGTCGGAAGAGTGCCCACAATAGATGCTACAATTCCACTGCGAGTTGTAACTATGACTTTGGTCCCTCTATCACCACATCTTAACAAAGATTTCAACTTATGCCACTTCTCTTCATCTTCATTCCAGACATCATCCAATACAAGTAAATATTTCTTCCCAGATAGAATCTTTCGAAGATGAGACTGTAGCACATCCATGGATGTATGGTCACACTTATCCATGCTTGCTGATGACATAATTGCTCTCATAATTTCTCCCAAGTCAAAATCTTCAGAAACATAAGCCCACATTCTTTGATCAAAATGATTTTTCGCCCTCTCATCATTATAAATGAATTGGGCCAATGTTGTCTTCCCAAGCCCTCCAATTCCAACAATTGGAACGATGGAAAGATCTTCTATTCCTTCCTTTTCACTGCCCATGTTGATTAACAACTCAACTAATTTTTTTCTATCATCATTTCTCCCATAAACTTCAGCTTCATGTACAAATGAATGAGTTTCTCTTTGCTCCCCACCGTGACTCTGCCTATCAACAATTCTCTCACTCAATTTGAAAGCAGACCTTTCTTTTGCAATTAAATCTAATCTATCTACAACTTCTTTAATCTTACTTCCCATCCTCATGTTGAATGCAAGCGGGTTTGAAGGAGTAAAGAAGTTGCGTACCTTGCTTACGATGCGACCCCGAATTTCAACTTTCCTCCGAAGGTCTTCTATTGCGAACTCATCGAATATGTCATCGATATCGTAAGCCACTTCCTTGAGCTTGCCAAGCCAGTCCATTATACTACTATTTCTTATCTGCTGCTCTTCAGCATCCTCAAGCACAGCTTGGATTGATAAGAATGTGATGCGTAGTTTGTCTGCATCTTTCTTAACACCAGAAGATAAGATGAATTTTTGAATCATAGGCGAAGCAAGCTTCTCAAATATCACTCGAAGGATAGGAGAAAGAACAATTTCTGCCATGGCCTCTGATCTCAGTAGATTAGAGATTGGAAATATGGTTGTGATGTGAGAAAAAAAGGCAATTGCTGAAGGCTAGAGCTTCTCTGCTTCATTTATACAGAGATTGAAAGCCTCTGCAGAAGTATACATTTACACGTGCCAAATATTTTTTAGGGAGCTTCCCATATACACCATTATGTAGTTTTAGGCATTTCAGCTTATTTTTTTATTCCTGATTCAAATCTACCAAATACCTTATCTACCGTTGATTTATTGTGCATTACCCTCTACTCTTCCCATTTGGTAATCTTGATAGTTAATTATATCACACTAATAATTTATTTAAAAATCAATAAAAAAATAAAAGAAAATGAGTGTGAGACTGATAAATAAAGATTAAGGATTAGTAGAAAAATATTAAGAATAATTTTATTTTTAAGACAATCTCAAGGCTTCTACAAAGTATTATGTTTCAGAATAAAATAAAAAATAATAATCATAACTTAGACTCTACTTGTTGGAAAACAAAAGAGAGATGAGTATAAAAATGTGGAATGAGGAATTGAATATTTTTATCTAAAATGCAAGGGCATTTTAATATTTCTATTTTTAGAAGGTGGCATTGTCATTTTGAACATTACAAATGGTAGATTGGTGAACTTAGGATGTTCATCCTTGGTTGGCTTTTTAGATTTCATATAAGTTTAGGAAGGGGTAGCAATCCTCTCACGGGAGTTTTGTATAACCTGACACAGGTTTTAGTATATTGCCCATTTTGCCCTTCAAACTGGCTCACCGAACCCTTCGAATCGACTCGCCGAATCACTGACCCTTCCACTGCGATATAAATTAGCTCAATGACCAGCTCACTGAAATTTATCTAAGCGAGACTGTTTTTTCATACAAAACAGCAAATCAGATCACTGATCGGATCACTAAATTTTTTTTAAAATGCTTTCATACAACAGTGGAAGGGTAAAATGGGCAATACGCTAATTCCCATGTCTCGTTACATAAAATGCCCGTGGGAGGATCGCTACCCTTAGGAAGTCTTTAATATATTCATAAATATCAACACATTTGAATAAAACTTCTGAAAGTTGATTTTTTTATTTTTGAAAGAAAATTATTTGAACTCGAAATGAAAGTAAACAATATTTAAAAAAATTGGGGTTATCCTATGAACCAAAATATCAATTTTTCTTGACATTTGAAACTCAGTTTGATATGCCCATTGAAATTATGAATTGTCCAAAAAAAAGTGAGATAATTTAGTTGCTTAATATTTCGAACATGAAGATGTATAAAATATATATCGATAGGAAAATTGATAGGAACATTGGACTTTGTGAGGACAAAAAATGTTGGATTATCCTTTGAGTTCTCATGTTCTAATTGGCATTTAGATGGGATTTAGATTGGCATATGAATAATGATCAGGATAACCCAGTTGGTAAAGTATAAGACTTGAAAGTAATTCTTGTGGCTTAGTTAATGAATTCGACAGATGTAGTGTATCGGCAAAAACGTTGTGAATTTTAAGAATCTGCCACGTATTTATCGTAACAAACTTTATAAATTCAGCCAATACGCATTAAATTTAGTCAATACATATGGAGTTAATACTGGCTCGAACCCGCAACCTCATGTTCTCTAAAACTTTTTTATCTAAAAATTCTCATTGGTGAACCCACTACCTCTAAGACAGATCAAAATTAGGCTATTAGAACTGAAACCCATGACCTCCCATTTTCTAAAACTTTTCTATATTAAATCATATACAGTAACATGACTAGTAGTTAAAAATGGAAGGTATAAAATATTATTTTTCCACACACCAAACACAAATTAAATAGTTGGATTGTCTAGAGATTAGACTATTTGTCTGTTAATGAAGAGGTCCAAGGCCGGCCTCAACATTTATTAATTTAATATTGTGGCGCCCAAGGTCTATTTCAAGAATAGCGTGTCCTGCACTAGCGTACAATCCAATTAATGGAAGAAAGTCATGGGTCTTTTTATAATAATGCTACTGACTGAACCCATTTTTTATTTTCATTTCCTTTTCTTGACTGATCCCTTTCTTTTTTTTATTGTAATCCATACAAGTTTATTTTCATTTTTTTTTCTCAAATGACATTGAAATATTTGATTGATACGTGTTTTTTGAAAATTATATTACACGTTTTCTATTTTATAGACTTTTTAAACATTTCTAGTCTATTCACTTTGAAATTTGAAGCCATATTTTATCCATATTTGGCTACAAAAGCTGTTCATCTTAAATAATATACAGTAACAAGACTCATAGTTAAGGACTGAAGGTATAAAATATTCTCCTTCCACACAGACCTAACACAAATTAAATAGTTAAATTCTTTATGCTACCGTTTTAAAGGATTTTTTAAACGTTTTTTTGTCGGTTAAGGAAGAGATCCAAGGCCGGCCTAAAAATTTATTATTATAACGACCACAAAGTCCTTTGAGATCAGGGGTCTAAATATCGGATGATACGTCGATATCTCGGTCGCATCATATCGGCCGATATCTTGGTGGTTTTTGTTAAAAAAAAATGAAGAGAGAATTTTATCTGCCAATAATGAGATTTCGACCCCTGTTTGATATAATCTTTAAAATAAGTGCAAGTTTTCTTCAAATGTAGAATAACATTAGATGATCCTTTGAGTTCTCATGCTCTAAACTTTTCATTGACATTTAGATGGGATTTAGATTGGCATATGAATAATGATAAGTATAGAACAAGGAGATCCGAGTCGCTAAATTACAAGAATTCAAAGTAATCTTAACCAAGGGAACTTTGTACAGATACTTTGTTAGGATTATTAGCGGAATAAAATAAACATAATCAAATACAAGATTTACGTGGTTCGATTGTGCTTGTTTTATTCCGTTCGATTGTTTTATTCAGCTAATAATCCTAACAAGTGGTATCAGAATTGAGCCTCTAAACCAATGCATGTGGACTCAAGATCCTTTAGCCGAACGAGATGGTTGGCGAAGATGTTTGATCCATCGGAGAGCTTCATTTCAGGGGAGATTGTTTGGGCTGCAAATGAGTCCCACATTGGTTGAAAAAGAAGGAAAATAGAGAGTTATAAGGGGTTGGAGAACTCCATCTATCAGACTAGTCTTTGAGCTGGAAGCCCGGGTCCAACATCCTTATAGATTCGAAATGAAAATTCTCTTCTATTTTACTTGGCCATTCTATCCAATTCTCTTTTATTTTCCTTGGTCATTCCATCCTTTGATAGCATGATGTATGAAGAGGGACCTCATCATAGATGACCATATTCTAAGGGGTACTTTTCATACCCACTTGGACTCAAATGAAAGGAAACAATATTTAAAAAAAAATTGGGTCATCCTATGAACCAAAATACCTATTTTGCTCGACATTTGAAACACAGTTTTGTATATCCATTGAAATTATGGATTTTTCAAAAAAAAGTGAGATCGTTTAGTTGGGCTAATATTTCAACATTAAGAAGTATAATATATATATATAGGGTGGCTATCCTAACACAGGTGAAATCTTTTAGGAGATATGACTTTTTCTAAACTTTCAACTTTATCCCATCCTATTGTACCGAAAGTATTTAAAAAAAAAAAAAAAAGAATGTCAGAAATTGGCTCACTTATCGGCTCACTTACTGGATCTTTAAAATAAGACTATTTTTTTTATACAGAACAACAAAATGGCTTACTGACCAGTTTACTAATCGGTTCACTGACCGGTTCATTTGTGATGGATAAAGTTGAAAATCCGTGCATATTAAAAGATTTTACCCGTGTTAAAATAGCTATATATATATATATATATATATATATATATATATAAAAGAAAAGTGATAGAAACGAATCCCACCATTCAGACTCTCACACCCCAAATCCCAAATCCTATGACATTAGATTGAAAATTAAATTTGATTAAGGGGAAAACTACACGTTAAATTCAATTTATACGGACTTAAATTCCGTCGTTGTTAAACTCAAGGTCATTTTCCACCATTTTTTGCTATTTGAAGTTCCCCAAACTCTCTCTCATTCCGTTCTCCTCACTCTTATTCAAAATTTTCCATTAACATGTTTTTTTTTAAACCAAATTTCATTATTATGAAATATTTAATTTGTTTATTGTTGTTCGAAAAACCACTTGTTATAACAGGGTATCCAGTCCAAAATACTAGTCTATTAGGTAGAATGACCCAAGTCTAACATATATATATCAAATCCTCCTCTTCATTGAATGATGTGGGACTCGTTCAGGTTCTGAACAATCCCCTCTCGAACGAGGCTCTCTAGCGGATGAAATGCCACCGGTCATCCCGTTTGACTAGCAGATTCCTTGAGTTCACATACAGTTGCTTAGAATTAAATACATGAAATTTTTGAAAATGATCTTTAATCTTAAAATTTTTTATTAAAAAGAAGTTTATAATTTCAAATACAATATAGTAGTTACAATGGGTGATCATAAATCAGATTAAAAAAAATATGGAAAATTGAGATTTGAGAACTTACTAATCAATATCAAATCCACGAATTACTATATTTATTTAAATGCTTTTCTATCTTAAATCATACACAGTAACATGAGTCATAGTTAAGAATAGAAGGTATAAAATATTATTTTCCACACACCTAAGACAAATTAAATAGTTGGATTGTCTAGAGATTAGACTATTTGTCTGTTAATGAAGAGGTCCAAGGCCGGTCTCAACATTTACTAATTTAATATTGTGGGGCCCAAGGTCTATTTCAAGAACAGCGTGTCCTTCGTTAGCATACAATCATCCCAGTACAAATTAATGGAAGTAAGTCATGGGTCTTTTTATAATAATGCTACTGACTGAACCAATTTTGATTTTCATTTCCTTTTCTTGACTGATCCTTTTCTTTTTTTTATTTTTATTGTAATCCATACAAGTTTATTGTCATTTTCTTCTCAAATGACAATGAAATAGTTGATTGATACGTGTTTTTTGAAATTTATATTACATGTTTTCTATTTTATAGACTTTTTAAACATTTCTGGTCTATTCACTTTGAAATTTGAAGCCATATTTTATCCATATTTGGCTACAAAAGCTTTTCATCTTTAAACAATACACAGTAACAAGACTCATAGTTAAGGACTGAAGGTATAAAATATTCTCCTTCCACACAGACCTAACACAAATTAAATAGTTTAATTCTTTATGCTACTCGTTTTAAAGAATTTTTTAAACGTTTTTTGTCGGTTAAGGAAGAGGTCTAAGGCCCGCCTAGAAATTTATTATTATAACGACCACAAAGTCCTTTGAGATCAGGGGTCCGAACATCGGCCGATATGCCGATATCTCGGCCGCATCATATCGGCCGATATCTCGGTGGTTTTTGTTAAAAAAAAAATGAAGAAAGAGAATTTTATCGGCCAATACCGAGATTTCAACCCCTGTTTGAAATAATCTTTAAAATAAGTGTAAGTTTTCTTCAAATGTACAATAACATTAGATGGGATTATCCTTTGAGTTCTCATGTTCTAAACTTTTCATTGACATTTTGATGAGATTTAGATTGGCATATGAATAATGATAAGTATAGAATAAGGACAGCCAAGTTGCTAAATTACAAGAATTCAAAGTAATCTTAACGAAGGGAACTTTGTACAGATCCTTTTTTGTTAGGATTATTAGTGGAATAAAACAAGCATAATCAAGTACAAGATTTACGTGGTTCGATTGTGCTTGTTTTATTCCGTTCGATTGTTTTATTCAGCTAATAATCCTAACAAGTGGTATCAGAATTGAGCCTCTAAACCAATGCATGTGGACTCAAGATCCTTTAGCCGAACGAGATGGTTGGCGAAGATGTTTGATCCATCGGAGAGCTTCATTTCAGGGGAGATTGTTTGGGCTGCAAATGAGTCCCACATTGGTTGAAAAAGAAGGAAAATAGAGAGTTATAAGGGGTTGGAGAACTCCATCTATCAGACTAGTCTTTGAGCTGGAAGCCCGGGTCCAACATCCTTATAGATTCGAAATGAAAATTCTCTTCTATTTTACTTGGCCATTCTATCCAATTCTCTTTTATTTTCCTTGGTCATTCCATCCTTTGATAGCATGATGTATGAAGAGGGACCTCATCATAGATGACCATATTCTAAGGGGTACTTTTCATACCCACTTGGACTCAAATGAAAGGAAACAATATTTAAAAAAAAATTGGGTCATCCTATGAACCAAAATACCTATTTTGCTCGACATTTGAAACACAGTTTTGTATATCCATTGAAATTATGGATTTTTCAAAAAAAAGTGAGATCGTTTAGTTGGGCTAATATTTCAACATTAAGAAGTATAATATATATATATAGGGTGGCTATCCTAACACAGGTGAAATCTTTTAGGAGATATGACTTTTTCTAAACTTTCAACTTTATCCCATCCTATTGTACCGAAAGTATTTAAAAAAAAAAAAAAAGAATGTCAGAAATTGGCTCACTTATCGGCTCACTTACTGGATCTTTAAAATAAGACTATTTTTTTTATACAGAACAACAAAATGGCTTACTGACCAGTTTACTAATCGGTTCACTGACCGGTTCATTTGTGATGGATAAAGTTGAAAATCCGTGCATATTAAAAGATTTTACCCGTGTTAAAATAGCTATATATATATATATATATATATATATATATATATAAAAGAAAAGTGATAGAAACGAATCCCACCATTCAGACTCTCACACCCCAAATCCCAAATCCTATGACATTAGATTGAAAATTAAATTTGATTAAGGGGAAAACTACACGTTAAATTCAATTTATACGGACTTAAATTCCGTCGTTGTTAAACTCAAGGTCATTTTCCACCATTTTTTGCTATTTGAAGTTCCCCAAACTCTCTCTCATTCCGTTCTCCTCACTCTTATTCAAAATTTTCCATTAACATGTTTTTTTTTAAACCAAATTTCATTATTATGAAATATTTAATTTGTTTATTGTTGTTCGAAAAACCACTTGTTATAACAGGGTATCCAGTCCAAAATACTAGTCTATTAGGTAGAATGACCCAAGTCTAACATATATATATCAAATCCTCCTCTTCATTGAATGATGTGGGACTCGTTCAGGTTCTGAACAATCCCCTCTCGAACGAGGCTCTCTAGCGGATGAAATGCCACCGGTCATCCCGTTTGACTAGCAGATTCCTTGAGTTCACATACAGTTGCTTAGAATTAAATACATGAAATTTTTGAAAATGATCTTTAATCTTAAAATTTTTTATTAAAAAGAAGTTTATAATTTCAAATACAATATAGTAGTTACAATGGGTGATCATAAATCAGATTAAAAAAATATGGAAAATTGAGATTTGAGAACTTACTAATCAATATCAAATCCACGAATTACTATATTTATTTAAATGCTTTTCTATCTTAAATCATACACAGTAACATGAGTCATAGTTAAGAATAGAAGGTATAAAATATTATTTTCCACACACCTAAGACAAATTAAATAGTTGGATTGTCTAGAGATTAGACTATTTGTCTGTTAATGAAGAGGTCCAAGGCCGGTCTCAACATTTACTAATTTAATATTGTGGGGCCCAAGGTCTATTTCAAGAACAGCGTGTCCTTCGTTAGCATACAATCATCCCAGTCCAAATTAATGGAAGTAAGTCATGGGTCTTTTTATAATAATGCTACTGACTGAACCCATTTTGATTTTCATTTCCTTTTCTTGACTGATCCTTTTCTTTTTCTTTTTTATTGTAATCCATACAAGTTTATTTTCATTTTCTTCTCAAATGACAATGAAATAGTTGATTGATACGTGTTTTTTGAAATTTATATTACATGTTTTCTATTTTATAGACTTTTTAAACATTTCTGGTCTATTCACTTTGAAATTTGAAGCCATATTTTATCCATATTTGGCTACAAAAGCTTTTCATCTTTAAACAATACACAGTAACAAGACTCATAGTTAAGGACTGAAGGTATAAAATATTCTCCTTCCACACAGACCTAACACAAATTAAATAGTTTAATTCTTTATGCTACTCGTTTTAAAGAATTTTTTAAACGTTTTTTGTCGGTTAAGGAAGAGGTCTAAGGCCCGCCTAGAAATTTATTATTATAACGACCACAAAGTCCTTTGAGATCAGGGGTCCGAACATCGGCCGATATGCCGATATCTCGGCCGCATCATATCGGCCGATATCTCGGTGGTTTTTGTTAAAAAAAAAATGAAGAAAGAGAATTTTATCGGCCAATACCGAGATTTCAACCCCTGTTTGAAATAATCTTTAAAATAAGTGTAAGTTTTCTTCAAATGTACAATAACATTAGATGGGATTATCCTTTGAGTTCTCATGTTCTAAACTTTTCATTGACATTTTGATGAGATTTAGATTGGCATATGAATAATGATAAGTATAGAATAAGGACAGCCAAGTTGCTAAATTACAAGAATTCAAAGTAATCTTAACGAAGGGAACTTTGTACAGATCCTTTTTTGTTAGGATTATTAGTGGAATAAAACAAGCATAATCAAGTACAAGATTTACGTGGTTCGATTGTGTTTATTTTATTCCGTTCGATTGTTTTATTCAGTTAATAATCCTAACAAGTGGTATCAGAGTTGGGCCTCTAAACCAATGCATGTGGACTCAAGATCCTTCAGCCGAACGAGATGGTTGGCAAAGACGTTTGATCCATCGGAGAGCTTCGTTTCAGGGCGAGATTGTTTGGACTGCAAATGAGTCCCACATCGGTTGGAAAAGAAGGGAAATAGAGAGTTATAAGGGGCTGGAGAATTCCACCTATCAGGCTATTCTTTAGGCTGGAAGCCCAGGTCCAACATCCTAATGGATTCGAAATGAAAATTCTCTTTTATTTTACTTGGCAATTCTATCCAATTCTCTTTTATTTTCCTTGGTCATTCCATCCTTTGATAGTATGAAGTATGAAGAGGGACCTCATCATAGATGACCATATTGGAACGGGTACTTTTCATACCCACTTGGACTCAAATGAAAGGAAACAATATTTAAAAAAAATTGGGTTATCCTGTAAACCAAAATACCTATTTTGCTTGACATTTGAAACACAGTGTTGTATATCCATTGAAATTATGGATTTTTCAAAAAAAAAGTGAGATCGTATAGTTGGGTTAATATTTTAACAATAAGAAGTATATATATATATATATATATATATAGAGTGGCCATCTTAACATAGATGAAATCTTTTAAGAGACACGGATTTTTCTAAACTTCCCCCTTTACCCCATCCTGTTGTACCGAAAGCATTTAAAAAAAAAAAAAGGAATGTCAGAAATCGGTTCACTTATCAGCTTACATACCGGATCACTAAAATGAGACTATTTTTTTTTATACAGAACAACAAATCGGCTTACTAACCGGTTCACTTGTGATGAATAAAATTGGAAATCACGAAAATCCGTGTCTTCTAATAGATTTCACCCATGTTAAGAAAAGTGATAGAAACGAATCCCACCATTCAGACTCTCACACCCCAAATCCCAAATCCCATGACTTTAGAATGAAAATTAAATTCGATTAAGGGGAAAACTACACGTTAATTGAGAAAAGGAATTCCACCGAAACTTCTGCTGAGTTCCATTTGCATGTGAAACATCTGGGAATTTTTTCTGCAACTTGTCAACCTGTAATAAGGCCGCCCATACGGACACCTCCTAAATCTGCCAGACACCACATTTCGAATTCTTAGTGGAAATTATATTTCTGTCCTTTTACGTGGAATCGACTGAACAAACCGGCAGTTCATTTTCACTTCGATCGATCGATATTAGGCATATTCATTCATGCGATTTAATATATAATTTTCTATTTGAGTTTCATTAATAGTAGTTTGCCCTTTAATTAAAATAGTACTAAGATTGTCCCTACATAACAAGGAGTGTGTCAAAATTCAAAATCTATCACCTAATTTAAATATAATATTTATATCAATTTCTACGTGTAGCGATCGTATTATTATTTTGTTGGTCATCTATTTAATGGTCGTAAATTGAAATCATTTAAGATATTCTCTACAAAAATATTTCCAATTTACAGTGAAAGTAATTTACGAAATTTGTTTTAGCCAAATGATTTATTTTTGTTTAATGTTGAAAAGAGACTAATCTAAACTGTGAAATCCAAAATTAACATAATTGCTGAGGTGTAAATTTTACCATTAAAGAGAAACATTCATGATAAAATGTGTTTGAGAATTTGATTGGAAATCATATCACTCTCAGAAGCATTTTGATGGTTATTTACAGCCTGTTTTCTATTTAAAATAATTTAGAAAAATAATTAAAAATAGAGAAAAATTAAAAATTTAGTGTGAATATATGTTTATTTAAAAGTTTGTCCTTTTTATAGAGTAGAGACCACCGAGAGAATTAAAGTAGGTCCAAAATAATTAAAAAAGATTTTAAAATTTTAGAAAATAAAATTGTATTGCTTGGCTGGGCCTGTGTTGTGGGCTTTGGTTGCCCATATTTTTTGGGATGTTTTTGGTATGGACCGTTTTTGTCCTATCGCTGTTTCCCCTGGGCTTTGGGTCTTTTATTGTTTTCTCTAGAGCTCTTGCCCCTTCTTTTAATGAATACTAACCTCTAATTCAAAAAATACATGATATGAGATTCAAGTTCTCTTGTATCCCATAATGAAATGAATTTTCTAAAACTATTTATTATTATTTTTAATATGAATTTCATGAAAATGTTTGAATATTACAAAAATCACACAAATACCCTAAAAACATAACACTGAGAGCTCTTCATTTAATTCTATAAATTTTGTATAACATTTCTTAATTTATTTTTTCCAAAAACCCCAAAATGGGATTATTTCATAAAACCTAGATTTTATGATTTTTTGAAAAATTAAACGCGACCTAAAAACTAAAGCATCTCTATTCAATTCCATAAGCACTCAATATCATTTCACTAAATTACTTTTTAAAAAAATCCCAAAATCAGAATTATCTTATAGCAAAAATTTTAAAAAATTGTTGGAAAAATTTTAAATGGATAAATTTAAATGAAAAGCTATGCGAGATGTGCGTGAATTTCTAACAAAATTTGATTCCACAATACAAGTCTACTATCATTTTTTGACATTCAAAACACGTGTCTTTTTTTTTTTCAAATGAGGCACACTGATCACATTCATTTCACAATTTAGGATTATTTGGTCAGGGTTATTACAACTCAAATCTCAAATAAATAGAATAAATGATGGATTTATCGATGACAATGAGAATGTCTCATTACAAAAATATGATGAATGATGAGTTCGTGCAAAGACACTAGTTGCACTACTACTTTCAATAATTGAGCATTCAGTCTCTACAATTGATCTTACAAGATCACAAACAAGGTCATTACAGATCCCACCATTCAGACTACGTCACATCCCAAATTGAAGATTAAATTGAAGATTAAATTAGATTAAGAGGAAAACTACACTTCTAATTAAAAGAGAAATTTTACTGAAATTTCGACAGAATTCTCTTTGCAACGAATTCTACCGAATTTCCGCAGAGTTACACCTGCAAGTGCAACATTTGGAAATTTTTCCTACAACCTATCAACCTGCAATAAACACTTCTAATAAATCATTCACACATTCATAACCCGATCTACTATGAGACGCTCATGTCCCTTCCAAAAATCATTAGCCAATCAAGTCGAGGCCTCCTGCTCCCATTAACATTAACATCTAAGAATATTAAAGTACAGAAATAGTTCAGAAACTAAATACATCTTCTCAAAGCATTAAAGTACTACTACTATAGTTCATATCAAAGGGGTATCTTGTCTCGATATGTTCATCAAGATGACTCGAGGACATCTTCAGTTCCTTCCCCAGGCTCTTGTCCTGAAATGGTAAAAGGGGTGAGCTTTGCAAGCCCATTAAAGAGGGAGAAAAAGTAAACATTATGAGAAAGAAAAAGTCCGAGTGAGTTGAGGGTTATTGAGGTTCATTTTATTTTATTTTTATTTAAATCTATCACTAACTGACTAAAATTTTATTTTCATTTTAGTATTTATGAAATACATGTCAGTTTGTGATTCATTAATATAACCATATTTGATTATTTATTTATTTTATTTATTATGATTTGATAAATATGCTTAAGTTTATCACTCACTTAATTAAGTAGGGATATCTTAGTAAATATAATATAATATAATATAATTTATTATTATATCTAAAAATCAGATTTAAGGTATCTCAGCCCAGGAAAAAAGGTTTCTTGACCGAATTGATTTATCTGATTTCTGATGCTTAGCTGATGAGTTTTAAAACTATAATCCTAGGCCCATGGTGCTGATTCAGACTAGATATTTAGGCCCAATAAAACATGGACGGAAAATGTGGGCTTGGCCTTTGTGAAACACAAATTCCATTTCAAGCAAAGGTTGAACATTTTTTTAAGACGATTCAAGGCATTCTGGATTATTTTCAACATGCCAAAAATGTCAAAATTTCCAAAATGTTGTGCTATGTAAATATTGAAAATATCTTAGAATATTTCCAATATGTGAATTTTTGGTTTTCCATTGCATTTGAAAAGAAAGAAAAGAAGAAGAGGGGCCTGACCCAACTTAATAGAGGTACATGGTATCTAAATATTAAATAATTTTCACATAATAGAAACGGGTCTTACCTAAAAGAGTGCAGTAGCAATTCAATTAGAGAACCATCCTTCTTCACAATATCAAGTCAATTAGAGAACATCCTTCATGACAATATCAAGCCAATATCAGAACCTAATTAGTTCCAAACAGTAAAATAAAATGGATAAGGATTTTCATACCAGCACCTTTGATAGTTGAACACCATAACAAAAGGAAATCTCATTATTACAATAAATGATCAAGTAAAACAAGAAGAAATTGAAAATGTCGGCAAAATGGATCATCTGGTGCTGTAGCAGTAGATAATTTTCAATGTCACCAATCAACAACGGTCACATATATATCTATCTATTCAAGGGTGAATGGGTCATTTGGCTACAGCACTAGACAATCGGAATTTGAAAGTTGCTTATATTAAATGTACATAATACATATACCTCGTTCATGCGTCCGTCGTCGATCAGAGTGAAAGGCACATGTGCAATCTTAGACCAATCCTCCCCAGTTTCTCTGGTGCATCGTTCGATCAAATTGGGACAATCTCTGATATAGATGACCTGGAGGTTGGTGGCATTCTTCAATCCAGTTGGAAATTGTAAAATGCGGGGACAATCAATTAGAATCAATCTTGCCAATGAAGAGAGATTGCCCAATTCCTCTGGTAAACATGCTAACTTTGGCATATATTGGATCCGAAGTACCTTCAGATTGCGTAATTGTGAAAATGATGGGAGACTCTCACATCTACTACAATTCATGAGGTTGATCACAATCAAGTTGGGGAGCCTAAAGTCTTCCAGCCAAGTAGGAAATTTTAGACCCTTAAAGTTCTCAATCGCCAACTTTTCTATGTTGGGATGTGGCTCAAGGCTTTCAATGACATGTTGGTAATTCTCATTTCCTCCATTGATTGGATCGTCACTGATGTCTTCCCAAGACAAATGCAAATCAGAAATGTTCTGCTTCTCTTTCAAGCCCGCTCTCGCTGCATCTGCTGGTTTAAATACATTTTGGAGGCTTTTGATCACTAACCTACCTCGTAGGTTTAGACCGTTTAACTCTCCTATTCCACATCCTCTTTTTTTGCCAACAATGAATAGAGGCAGTGTTTGAAGGCACGTCCAATTGTCCAAGCCCACTTGGGACGCGTTCTATCTCCTTCCAATCATCAATCTCTAGGTGCCTAAGGTTAACCATCTTCCTCATGCCTTTGGGTAACTCTTTGAGCCAACGACAATTTAAAAGCCTAAGCGTTTGCAAATTCCTGAAGGGTGCCGATGGATTCAGGTAATTTACTTATAAGAGTACCTGACATGTCAAGGTATCTCAGCTGTTCCAATTTCCTTATTGCTTCAGGCAATTCTTCTATTTTGGTGAAACTTAAATTTAAGACACGCAAATGTGTTAAATTCCAAATGTCACGACGGATATTGAATTTTTTCTCTGTGCAACCAGTGAGAATGAATGTACATAGGTTCTTTGAATTAGAAAAAAAAGATGGATTCTTTGATGACAATGCCTCACTATGAAAATATGATAAATGACGAGTTTTTGCAGAGACAGCTGTTACACTACTACTTTCAATTATTGAATATTTAGTACCTGCAATAGATCTTGCAAGAGCCCAAACAAGGTCATGCATTCTAAACAATATCCCATCATCATCATCATCAACCTTCTGAAACAATGACCTCGAACATAACATGTCAAAATACTCTTCTCCAATGTCCTCTGCTAATCTACTTTCATTTGATGTTTGAACTGAACCCTTCTGCAATCCACAATTGAATTACTCTAAACCTTTCAAAAGCATTACCTTGAGGGAAGATACTACAAAATAAAAAGCATTGTTTCAAATGATACGGCAAATGATAATAACTCAATCGCAACGTGGATATGATTTTTTCATCACCTAACTGCCAAATCTTGCTTTCTTTTACCTCCAACCAGTCCTTTTCTTTCCTTTTGTTGAGCAATAAGCCTCCCAGTGCCTGTACAGCTAATGGCACACCTCCACACCTTTTCACAATTTCTTTTCCAATGGTCACCAAATTTGGAAATGCATGTTCATCTCCTTGTGGAAATGCACTCTTCTTAAACAAAGACCAACCATCATCTTCATGCAGACCTTCCAAGCGATATGCCGGAAGAATGCCCACAACAGATGCCACAGTTAAACTGCGAGTTGTAACTATGACTCTGCTCCCTCTATCACCACAACTTAATAGATATTTCAACTCATCCCACTTATTTTTTTCTTCATTCCAGACATCATCCAATACAAGAAAAAATTTCTTCCCATTTAGAATCGTGCGAAGACGAGACTGTAGCACCTCCATGGGTGCATGGATAATTTTTCCATCGGGTAATTGGAGGTCACAGCAACCATCAGTTGCTAATAATATAATTGCGCTTATAATTTTTCTCAAGTCAAACTCTTGAGAAACATAAGCCCAAATTCTTTGATCAAAATGATCTTTCACCCTCTCATCATTATAAACGTATTTGGCCAATGTTGTCTTCCCGAGCCCTCCCATTCCAACAATGGGAATGATGGAAAGATCTTTTGTTCCTTCCTTTTCACTATCCATGTTAATTAACAACTCAACTAATTTTTCTCTATCACGTTTTCTCCCAGAAACTTCTGCTTCATGTACAGATGAGTGTGTTTCTCTTTCATCAACATTGTGACTCTGCTTATCAACAATTATCACACTCAATTTGAAAGCAGACCTTTCTTTGTCAATTAAATGCAATCTCTCTACAACTTTTCTAATCTCAGATCCCATCTTAAAGTAGAATGCAAGCGGTTTTGAAGGAGTAAAGAAGTTGCGTACCTTGCTTGCGAACCGACCCCGAATTTCACCTTCCCAACGAAGATTTTCTGTTGCGCATTTATCCAATATGTGACTAATATCGTAAGCCACTTCCTCCAGATTGCCAAGCCAGTTCTCTATCTTTTTATTTTCCATCTGTTGCTCTTCAGCATCCTTAATCTCAGCTTCGATTGATGAGAGTCTAGTACGGAGTATGTCTAAATCTTTCTCAACATCAGAAAAAAAGAACAACTTTTTAATCAATGGAGAAGCAAGCTTCTCAAATATCACTGGAAGGATAGCAGAAAGAACAATTTCTGCCATGCCCTCTTCTCTCAATAGATTAGAGATTGAAAATATGCCAGTGATGTGAGAAGAAATATTGGATTTGATATGCTTCTCCAGCTTCATTTATAAAGAGATTCAAACTCTCTCAGATGTCTCCTGTTTTGGGCAGAGTGACCCACACTGTCCCTCCCCATGTGAAGTTGGACCCAATTAAAGAAAGAAAAATAAAAATAAAAAAGAGTCAAATATGCCTTCGGTGGGATTTTAAAACGCATGTATATATATATATATACTAATGATTTTAAACCCCTATTATAAATAAATATTAAGATAAAAAATATAAAATAAGTGAGAATTGGGACTCAACGTATCCAAATATCGGCTGATATGACTGATATTCGGTCGATATACCGATATCTCATCTGTATAATATCTTCCGATATCGATCATTTTTGTTAAAAAAAAAAAAACAGAATAGAGAAAAATATCGGCCGATATCAAATTTTAAACCCCACTCAATATTAAATAATTCTATGTTTGAATATAGTTTTAACAAAAAGAACACCTTTATTTTTTAAATTGAATCATAAATTCTATAATTTGACAGATTTAAATTATTGAATAATCATTCAATTTTTCGATCCAACATAGCTTCCACTTTGACTTAATGTGATGAGCTCAATTTATATTTTGACTAAGATACAATTTCTTATTAATTTTTGAAAAGTTTGATCACAATTTGTTAAATATGCATATTTCAATCAATACTCGTAACTAAAAAAATCGGTTAAAGTTATCCTACTTGTAACTGAGGTAATGGGTTCTGCAGTAAGTCCCATCTCAATGAAAATATTTTTTTAAACACTTTAAATTATTATTTAATTTTAATTCACATGGGTGTGGCTCAGCTACCGGCATAGGTGTAGCTCAGCTGGTTACCTCCCACCTCAGGAAGCGGGAGGTCATGAGTTCGAGCCCCCATGGCCTAACCTTGGTGTGCCTTAGGAGTAGGGGTCCACCCGTGGGAGTTTTACGCTGGGTATCCCGCGGTTTCCCACACGTAAATTCAAAAAAAAAAAAATCAACATTTATAAATTTTATAAATATAAAAACCACAATTAATCACCTTAAATAAAAAGGTTTTAGTATATCTTAAAAAAAAATCAAGCTTTGTTTCTAAAATTTTCAAATCTTATAGATTATATTTATCAAAATCTAAAAGTCTAATGTTCAATGATGGAGTGCTCAGAAATCATAAGGGAGAGACTAGCATAATATTCAATGAGTCGGTAGGTATTAAGGATTCAAATGAAGCAAAAATTCTTAGCATCAGGAGAACTCTTATAATTTAGAAAGATTCTGGTTAGAGCAACTTGATTATTAAAGGGGACTCAACAAAAGCATTCAAATGGGCATCAGGATTGAGGTGCCCCCCTTGTAGATTGACTAACGTGGTTAGGGAGGTGAGATAGTTGGCCAGAGAGATAGAAGTATCCTTTGCTAAAGTCGAGCGATCAACAAATGGTGTGGCAGACTATTTCACCAAATTGAGAGTTGAGAAACATTGAGTAGATGTGTTTTTCATATGATTCTCTATGTTGTTTTTAGTCTTTCCTCTCTTTTTTTCTCTGTAGTGGTCTAATTCTTTTAGACTCTTTCTCTATATCTAAATTTTTGCTTTATTTTAATGAATTTCTTTTATGACTGTTAAAAAAAATAAAAAAGTCTAAATTATAAGTTTAAAATAATAAATTAAAATTAAAAATTCATTGATAATCTATCTAGTTTTTTCTCGCTAATCTAATAATAAACTATATTTATCACGAAATTTAATATTTTTTATATATTAATTTTGTGTGCTAATTTCTTTTCTTTTTTTTTTTTATTTAAAAGACACGTCAATGAGAGGGAGGAAACCCCGCACTTACACTGGCAATGAATTCAGGAGGAGAGACAAATAGTGTTTCTGTAAATATCCACCTGAGGAATGAGTAGAGAGGAAATACGAAAAGAACGACGGACTCTGGTTAGTGCTGAAATTTGATAAAAATTTATTGAATCCAATTTGAATTACTCAATCTGATTTAATCTAAATTTTTGAGCTGATTTAAGTGTTATTTTATAATTTAGTGCATACAAGAAGAGTCGAAATATTCAAAATATCGATTAATATCTTTCTCTCTCCTCCTTTCTATTTTTTTATTATTTCTCATTAAAAAAATGGCCTTATAAAAAATTCTAAACAAAAAAACCTTAAATATCAATTTACATCTACCCATATTTGACCGACATAGACAAATATCTTTGACAAGAAAAACTGATTTTGTGACCTATGTTTATAATATTGGCCAATATCTAATCTATATCAGTCATATCGACTCATATTATAATTATAAGATTGATACAATATATATTAGTCAATATTTTTATCTATGACATGATTTTATTTTAATAAAGATCATGTGTTGGCCAACAATGATTATGATTGTCGACGTCAAAAGTAAAGTTAAAATTTCACACAAAATATCGCTTTATTTTATTGCGTCGTTTCATCTCTTTCAGAAATTGTCAAATGATTCATGCAGGAGACTCTATTATTGTACATAATAAAAATTTTAATCATGCCAAGTCAAGTCTATGGAGACTCCATTATTGTACTGAAAAGGTAGCATAATAAAAGTTAAAATTATTAAAGTAGTGAGCTGTGAAATGTTACATGTGAACAAAAACCCTGATTTCCATTAACAAAAGGAAATGAGTGCCCACACGTTTTACTTACGTCACTTCCTCAGCAACAAAAGTTAGTGTTTTCCTTCTTCAATGGCTTCTCAAGGACATAAAAAAAATAAAACACGCGCAACACGTTGGTCACGGTGTACAGATCGATATGCATGTAGTGTTTCTGTAGATATGAATAGATTTCTTCTATCATCACGATCTGATGTGCAAATATCGATGGATACAATGTATCAATTTTGAAGTAGTGAATATTGGCTGATATATATCGTTATCGGTCGATATTTACAATATTGCCTGAAATATCGGCCGATATCGACTGGAGAGAGAAAAATATCGACCGATATATTGGCCGAAAATAATTTTTAAACCCCTGATTACGATACATGTCGGCCAAATCCTTAATCTCAATTTCCAATATTACAAAATAGATGATATTGGTGAACTTAGGATGGTCATCCTTGGTTGACTTGAGATTTTATACAAGTCTAATAAGTTTTTAATATATTCATAAATATCAGAACATTTGAATAAAACTTTTGAAACTTTATTTTTGAAAAATTGTGTTATCCTATGAACCAAAATACAAATTTTGATCAACATTTATACTTCAAATGGTATTCCAGTATTCTTTATTATCATCATATTCTTACTTCTTTTTAAAAATATAATTGAAGAGATGATAGTTATAAAAATCTGTAAGATTTCAAGATGTCACGGTTACGGACATGATGATATTTTAAACAGTAAAAATCTTTTTTTTTAATTTTAAAGTTATTTTTTAAGCATTATTTATTTTCAAAATTTCTCAAATTAAATATCTGGACTAATTACGATAAAAATACTTTAAGAATTCAAGGTCTTTTGACACTCCTAAATGCTTAAAACACAGTATTTTACAAATAAGGGTATCCCTTGACTGTGTGGAAAATACATTTGGGAGTGTCAAAAGACCTTGAAGTCTTAAAGTATTTTTATCAGATTATCGTAATTAGTCTGAATATTCAATTTGAGAAATTTTGAAAATACACAGTGCTTAAAAAATAGCTTTAAAGTTTTAAAAGGAGATATTGACAACATAGGCAGTTATTTTTTAAGTATTATGTATTTTCAAAATTTCTCAAATTAAATATCCGGACTAATTACGATACCCTGATAAAAATACTTTAAGAATTCAAGGTCTTTTGAGACTCCCAAATGCTTAAAATACAGTATTTTACAAATAAGGGTATCCCTTGGCTGTGTGAAAAATACATTTGGGAGTCTCAAAAGAACTTAAAGTCTTAAAGTATTTTTATCAGGTTATCGTAATTAGCTTAGATATTCAATTTGAGAAATTTTAAAAATACATAGTACTTAAAAAATAACTGTCTATATTGTCAA
This sequence comes from Chimonanthus salicifolius, assembly GCA_013350335.1. Classification (NCBI taxonomy): domain Eukaryota; kingdom Viridiplantae; phylum Streptophyta; class Magnoliopsida; order Laurales; family Calycanthaceae; genus Chimonanthus; species Chimonanthus salicifolius. The sequence continues at coordinate 64,403,515 of CM023538.1, read as the reverse complement.
TATCTCCTTTAAAACTTTAAAGTTTTATTTTAAGCACTGTGTATTTTCAAAATTTCTCAAATTGAATATCCGGACTAATTACGATAACCTGATAAAAATACTTTAACACTTTAAGGTCTTTTGACACTCCCAAATATATTTTCTATACAGCCAAGGGATACCCTTATTTGGGAGTGTCAAAAGACCTTGAATTCTTAAAGTATTTTTATAAGGCTATCGTAATTAGTCCGAATATTTAATTTGAAAAACTTTAAAAATACATAGTAGTTAAAAAATAACTTTAAAATTAAAAAATAAAAAACATTACTGTTTACAATTTTTACTTCGAATGATACTATAGTTCGAAGGATACGAAAATTGTGCTAAATTATTGTTCAAAGATTTTTAGTAGAAAGGTAAAATGGTAATTTGCACATAAATTTTGAAAAAGAGTGTTCCATGGCAGCAAATGGGGGTGTCCGAATGGGACCCCTTTATTAACTATAGCATACAAGTCAACTGAAATGGGCCTGGCCCCAATTGACAAGACTATTCGACTATTATGAATTGATGTAAATTTTTAATTAAATATTTAGATAAGTAAAAAGTTATTAAATTTTATGTTTTATATTTATTATAAAATTTTAATCTAAATTTTTTTAGCATATTTATACACTAGATGGTGTCATGCACACGCTTTTCTCTAAATTAACTTAAGTCCTTGATTACCTGAAAAAATTAAATAAATTCATAACTAGCAATTCAATATACAGTAAAAAAATTGGCAAAGATGATTAAGGCCAGTAATCTTCTCACGGGCATTTTGTGTTTAGCCAAAGGTTTTAATGTATTCTCGATTTTACCCGTTGCATGAACAGTAAAATCTTGACAGGCTGATTTTTACTATTCATATGAATTTCAGCGAGCCAATTTGCACTATTAATGAATTTTGGTGAGTCAATTTGCACTTTCGGTAAGCCAATTTGCACTATTCATGGCACGTCAATTTACAATTTTGGTAAGCCAATTTGCACTGTTCATGAATTTCGATGAGCCGATTCGAATTTCGGTAAACCAATTTGCATTGTTCATGAATTTTAGCGAGCGATTCGCAATATTTATGAATTTCTGTCATTCTTTTTTCTTCGATACGGCAAATAGAGGGCAATTGGGCATCATGGTAAAACCCGTGTCTGTAAACACAACATGCCCATAAGAGGATCGCTGGCCTACTCTTAAATAGAGAAGATATTTGAAAAAGTCGCCCCATATAGACACCTGGAAAATCTGCCTCTAGACACCCGATTTCAAGCTTGTCCTATTCAGGTTTGGCTCATGTTTTGGTTGCATCCCCATATTCCTCAAGTTTGTCCTCTTCAGACTTGGCCCATGTTTTGGATGCATCCCCATATTCAGCTGATTTGCTTTGAGATCTGCTAGCAAATATGACACTGCTTTCCTTTTTCAAGACAGAATCCGAAATAGCACACCAAGAACCTATACTGCAGGAGTTGCCAAAATTGCTTTGAGGAATTGCTGACTGATACTTGGTATCTCCAGAACTAGCTCTCCATTGTGTGTCTTGTGCACCACATTTACTCCAGTATTCTTTGACATTTACCATGTCACATTGTGTGTCTTGTGTACCACATTTACTCTAGCATTCATCGACATTTACCATGTCATATTGTTTACTCATCAAAGAAACATACTATTTTTAGGGTATATCCAAACTGATCATTCGAACGAATGAACATATTAAATTCATTCATCCGAACGAACTGAAATTGCACTGTTTTATTCGTTCGGATGGGTATACTCATCCGAACTAACTGAAATTATACTGATCTGTTTGTTCGGATGAGTATATTCGTTCAAACGAACTGAAAATGAACTGACAGTTCATTCAGATGACAGAACACGGAAGGGTAAAATGATAATTTTATCCAATTTTTAGAAATCGAATGTTTAGAGGCATAAAAATCAAGTGTCTATATAACCTGCATTTGAAAAACTTTAAAATTCAATGAAATTGAAAAGTCACGTCAAGAAATATTTTATAAAATATTGTATTTATTTCTGCCGGAAAATCAATTGCTTCTATGTCATTTCTCATTATCCAAGGCTGTAGATTTCAAGTGGGACAGAAAGATTCTACAAAGTCCAACCGTGTGCTTCATGCGTGTGGACCTAATCATCGCACCAAGTGGAACCCATGTGAGAACCAGCAGGGCCAACTTTTCTTTTGAAATGATGGCAGAATGACAATGGATCTTTCAAATCAAGTGAGTGGAGCTTATGAGTATGTGTATCGTCGTTGAAACAGAAAAAGGTTTCAAAGTAACGAAAGCGAAAGGGCTTCAAGTAAATAATATTTTTTTAAATTATAAATTTAAATAAAATGTCTTTTGAATATATAATTTTTTATTCAAGTTTTATTAAAAGTATTTTTGTCCTTTAATTAAAATCGTATTGAGAGTATCCCTTCATGATAAAGAATTTATCAAAATTCAAAATCAATATCTTAATTTAAATATCAAAGTTTATACAAATTTTTATACGCAACCACTGTATTATTATTTCGTTGATCTACTATAAAAGTGAGAAGAAATTGTCTTTTTGATAGAAAGTTTTATTGATGGAACATCATTTATGAGCTCATTTCAATTTTAGATATTTATGATTTTTTTAAACAAAAATTATATTTAACATGATTTATTGAATTTAATTTAAACAAATTCTTTTAATTTTTAATACAAATGTAAATCTTCTAAACAAACTCATCGTCATAGTTTATGATGCAGGAAGGACTATCAATTGATGTAGTTATTATATGCTAATAGATATTTTTTGATTTTTGATTTTATGGGATAGATTTTAGATCTGGATATGGAGATCCAAATCAAAGATTTCAATTATGAAACTTTGAAGGGGACCTTCTCTAATTTTAGTTGGATTGGCTTTTGAGCATGTAGATGCGGGTGTTGGGCACCAATTAATTACTATATTTAATTAGGGCCAATTCGATATTTGTCTAACTAACACATTATTCTCATGTTATTGGCTCATTTGAATCTATCAGAGGACTCCACACCCTGTAGGACTCTAATGACCCAATTAAATTCTAGTCAAGTCTACCAGGGCCATATTCATGTAATAAAAGATGGGAGACTCCACTATTGAACTCAAAAGGTTGCATAATAAAAATTAAAATTACGAGAGAGAGGGTGTATTCGGTTGATTGTATCGAGGATAAGGTGTGAGCTGTGACATGTGCTGACTTCCATTAACAAAAGAAAAGCTTTTTCTTCTAAATGGGGCCCACAGGTGTTACCTTGTACCTTTTAGCGACTACTAAATTGCGATGCTCGCACGTAATGTGGAATGAATTTTACTTTTATTATTTATTTTACTTTTTGAATGTAGATTATTCAATTTTTTAATGTAGTTTAAATTGATTCAGTAATTTTTTTTTACAAAAAATCTCAAAATATAACTATCTTAAAAAATTCGAATTTCATGATCTTTTAAAAAATAAAACTTAAAAAATCATACTAGGAATTTCATAACCAGGAGTAAAAATCTCAGTATCCATTGATATTCAGATGTCGTCCATAAATTTCTCTCTCTTATTTTTTTTAATAAAAATCACCAATATCAATTTATACATATTGTATCGACTGAGATATCAAAGTTTCATATGGACCGAAATTATTATCGTTGTTAACAACCATGTGGGTCAAAAATTACCATTTGCTTCTTATCTTTATTTTAATTGCTATGTTTTGCTATATTTAGTTGGGAATCTAAATGGCGAGAGTGTCAATTTAAATGCCAAATAAGAAATAATGAGAACTTTTTTAATAAATGATTCTCATAAGTTCCTCTCTTGGCTGAATGTTGATTTACTTCAATACTTGGGCCATAAGTTGAGATAAATTCTGAGTCAAGCCAAGTCAAGTCTACCTGGACCATATTCATGTAATAATAGATGGAAGACTCCATTATTGTACTGAAAAGGTTGCATTAATAAAAATTACAGAGTGGTTTCGGTTGATTGTATCGAGGAGTAAAGTAGTGAGTTGTGAAATGTGACATGTGAACGAAGACCCTGACTTCCATTAATAAAAGGAAAGCCTTTTCTTCTAAATGGGGGCCGACACGTTTTACTTACATCAGTTCCTTTATTTTCCTTCTTCAACACGGCTTCTCAAGGAAATAAAAAAATAAAACATGCACAATACGTTGGTTACGGTGTACGGATTGATATGCATGTAGCGTATCTGAAGATATGTATAGATTTCTTTTATCACTACGATACATATTGGCCGAATCCTTAATCTCAATTTTGAATATTACAAAATTAGATGATATTGGTGAACTTAGGATGGTCATCCTTGGTTGACTGGAGATTTTATATAAGTCTAATAAGTTTTTAATAAATTCAACATTTGAATAAAACTTTTGAAACCTTATTTTTGAAAAATTGGGTTATCCTATGAACCAAAATACAAATTTTGCTCAACATTTATACTCAAAATGGTACTCCAGTATTCTTTATTATCACCAGGTTCGTACTTCTTTTTATAAAATATAATTGGAGAGATGATAGTTATAAAAATCTGTATGATTTCAAAATGTCACGGATAACAAACATGATGACAATGAATTTTTTTTTTTTTTTGATAATTTTCAAATAAATCAATATCTAAGTCCATTGAATTTAAAACCAAATTATCTAACACAACTCACCACAAAAACGAAACCTGAGAAGAGCATACAGAGATGAGCTCGACTCTAAAATTGTTGTACTTTGTTACTATAGTTGAGTCAGACTTAAATTTTGTGAACTCAGTTGGAGTTAATTAAGACATGTCACGTTCAGAAAGATGAGAGATGTGTTTAACAAAAAAACCAATAAATAGAATTTATAAATTATTTCAAATTGAATAAAATAACATTAGACTCAACTAACTTTAATTGTTTAAAATTCAATTTTTTTGCCAAACAACTTTAAAATACTAAGATCTTTAGCTAAACATGGTAAAATAAAGCCAAGCTTTCTTTCCCACCCAAACTTAATAGATTCTAGACTCAGCCATGGGGCTAGTAAATACGAAATCCTTGGGCATTCTATTTGTTTCATCATATGAACAGAGACCTCATTTAAGATGATCATACTTTAAGGGATACTTTTCTCACCCTATTTATCAAGTGAAATCCAAAATTTTGCTCACATTTGTCATCTTATACTCCAATCAAAACAAGAGAACTCATTTTTTTTTGTAATTTTAATAAATAATTGAGAAACCCAAAATGCTTTTAAAATGCCCAAATATTGGTACATGTTGATTAAAAATTCTGGAATTTTATTTTTATGTTATTTAAAAAAACAATAATAGGGAGTCTAAAAGTAGCCAATATTTGGACTTAAAAATTCTTATAAGACTTATCCTTGTGAGACACCGACATACAGTGATGGATGGTTCAACCCAACGTTACTCACGTTGCATTTGGATGGAGGGTAAATTTTCAGGAGGGTATTCAAAATAAATATCTTTTGCATAGAAGGAGCATTCAAAAATTGAAAAAAGAAGAGTAAAAAGGATTGTTGTCCCATTACCGCCAATTACCAAACAAGGTAATGGGAGATTACCCCCTCACACACCCGCCCCCCCCCCCCCCCCCTTCCTTTACCTTCAATCCAAAGGCAACCCCAGTTAAAATTGGTAGACTCAGTAGGGTAAGGGGTCAGACAAGTGAGAGGTGTGGATACTATGGGTAGCAGGAATGGCGATTTATTAAGTATTGCATACAAGTCTACTGAAATGGGCCTGAGCCCACTTGAGAAGACTGTTCGATTATAATGAATTGATGTAAATTTTTAATTTAATATTTAGATAAGTAAAAAGTTATTAAATTTTATGTTTTATATTTATTATAAAAATTTAATCTAAAAAAATTTAACATATTATATGGCTGTCCGGAACTGATTTAAGTGAAAAGGGTATAGTTTTAGAGTTAAAACATCGTACTTAAAGAATTAAGAGGGAAAACTCTTTTTCTTTAATTCTTTAGGTACAATTTTTTAAGTCTAAAATTATACAATTTTCACTTAAAGTCAGTACAGGAGTTGATAAAATTCAGAGTAAATGAATTTTGATACCTTCGTTGTATAAATCAGTCGAAAAATGATATCGTTTAAAAATCTCTCTCCACAACCTACAGAGAGAATACCTCCCAAACGAACGCATTTTACAATGAAATGTTCATTCGGACGGTCTTCATTTTCGTACATTCGGAAGATCTAAAATGAAAGGGCAAAATAATAATTTTACTTCACATCTAAAAACAAAAAACAGTGTTTCTTAACCCAAAAAAAAAGGTGTAGTGTCTATGTTACCAGCCTATTATATATTATATCAAGATATCTCGAGTTAGATCTTGAGTTTTGGAGTTTTTACCCTACTCCAAAACTCATGTCGATACAACTCGCTCAGGCATTGCACTATTCTATTCATTCGGATGCGTATACTCATTCGAACGAACTGAAATTATAATGATTTGTTCGTTCAGATGAGTATATTCGTTCGAACGAATAAAAATTACACTGATAGTTTGTTCAGACAATTATATTCATTCGAACGAACTGAAAATGAACTGACAGTTCATTCGGATGACAGAACACAGAGGGGTAAAATGGTAATTTTACTCAAATTTTGGAAATCGGTTGTTTAAAGATAAAAAAATCAAGTGTCTGTATCACCTGCCTTTAAAAAAGTTTAAAATTCAATGGAATTGAAAAGTCATGACAAAAAATATTTTATGAAATATTGTATTTATTCCTGCTAGAAAATCAATTGTTTCGTGTCATTTCTCATTATCAAAGGCTGTAGATCTCGAGTGGGACATAAAGATTCTGCAAAGATTCTTTCATTATGCCAGTCCAATGCGTGCTTCATGCGTGTGGACCCAATCATCGTACCAAGTGGGACTCATTTGGGAAGCAACAGGGCCAACTTTTCTTTTGAACTGATGGCGGCGGAGTGACAATGGATGATCTTTCAAATGAAGTGAGTGGAGCTCACGAGCCTGTGTATCGTCGTTGAAACAGTAAAAGGTTTCAAAGTAACAAAAGTGAAAGGGCTTCAAGTAAAAAATATTTTTTTAAACTTTAAATTTAAATAAAATGTCTTTTTAATATATAATTTTTTATTCAAGTTTAATTAAAAGTATTTTTGCCCTTTAATTAAAATAGTATTGAGAGTATCCCTTCATGATAAAGAATTTATCAAAATTCAAAATCAATATCTTAATTTAAATATCAAATTTTATACAAATTTTTATATGCAGCCACTATATTATTATTTCGTTAATCCACTATAAAAGTGAGAAGAAATTGTCTTTTGGATAGAAAGTTTTATTGATGGAACATCATTTATAAGCTCATTTCAATTTTAGATATTTCTGATTTTTTAAAGAAAAAAATTATATTTAACATGATTTATTGAATTTAATTTAAACACATTCTTTTAATTTTTAATACAAATGTAAATCTTCTAAACAATCTCATCGTCATAGTTTATGATGCAGGAAGGACTATCAATTGATGTAGTTATTATATGCTAATAGATATTTTTTGGTTTTTGATTTTATGGGATAGATTTTAGAATTGGATCTGGAGATCCAAATCAAAGATTTCAATTATGAAACTTAGAAGGGGGCTTTCTCTAAGTTCACTTAGATTGGCTTTTGGACATGTAGATGCGGGTCTTGGGCACCAATTGATTAATTATATTTAATTAGAGCTAATTGGATATTTGTCTAATTAACACATTATTCTCATGTTATTGGCTCATTTGAATCTATCAGTGGACTCCACACCCTGTAGGACCCTAATGACCCAATTAAATCCCCATTTAGATCCTAAAATTCCTACCCAATTAAATTCAACATGCTTGATCGATCCTCTTCATACTTTCACTCTTGTGCAAATCCCTCTCCCACTCCATTCCATCGTGTTTCCCTATTTCTTCTCTCTCCTATTTCCTCTCCACTTGGGCCTGTGAGATCGATGGAGGATAAACCAAAAACCTGTATGGATTGTGAGGGAAGAATCCCACAAGCCTAATACTTTCAAGGGGTCTTTTTAAAACAAATTACTAAAAGTTTGAAACCTTTTTTAAATTATAAAAAAAAAATATAAAGGTTTTCTTTCAAATAAATTCAATGCTTGGGAAGGAAGAGGATTAGATAGATTTATCGAGGTTGCTTGAAATCTTGCTGTGTTGCCTTACTCATGAATTTCCGGTTGAATTCAAGTCTACAGCTTTTAACATTGGTCCAAAGGCCTTGAAACCACGTTGTTGGGTCTAAATTGAGGCCTATACTGGGCCTTTGATAGTCTAGACTGGGAAAGCCCAGGGGCAGTCCTGTTCTCACTTCACAACTTTGTTGTTACAGAAACTTGATGGAGACCATATGAGGATTGCAGATTACTTTGATGTCATAGCTGCCAAGGACATCGTTCCCTTCTGCTTTGAACATTTCTCCCCATATATTCCCGTAAAAGAGGTAAAATCATACCGTTACTCTGATGTTTTTCTTCTTCATCTTTTAAGTAGCATAGGTATCTCCACTCTACATAGAGATCAGACTAATCCAATATGTACCGAAAACCATCCACAAATTTCATTTGTCATGTTAATTTAGAGAAGGGTTCTGGGCAACAAGAGTCCCCCCTTTGATTTCATCAAACACACCGACTATCTCCGCAATAACATCACACGGAAGAGTCACATTAAAATGTAAATATCTCCATCAAACATACCAAGAGTTCTAAAAGTATAAATATCTCATAGTTATTACAACCCAAATCTCAAATAAGCATAACCAAACCACAAATAATATCTCAAATAAACTTAAATAACATGTCCATAATCAATAAAATGCTTCTCAAAATAAAACTAATGCTCTTGCCACAGTCATCAGCTATGTCGTCTGAGACCCATCTTCACTGGAATTCCTGCAATATAAGGGGTGAGCTCAATATGCACAATGAAAAGCAACAAATATCACGCCTAACACATTACAATCACATATTATACATATCATCACATGCATAATCTACGTTATATTATACATCTCATTTATGAGCTCTACACAATAGACGTACGGAACATCAACATAATAAATTATGAGCTCATACTTTTAATTGTTGACTTTAACATGTGTGCCAGGGGTTCAAAATTTGGTATCGGCTGATAGTTTTCTCTCTCTCTCTCTCTTTTTTAAATAAAAACAACCGATATGATACGGCTGACGTATCGGCTGATATTTGGACCCCTGATGTGAACTGTGTTGGACTTCTAGATGAAAGGTCCATGTATGTATTTCCTTCACATTGTCATATTTGAATTCAGATTCATATTCGGAATATCATAAAAATAATTTTTTTCGACATTCTCATAAACAAGAAGGAAATAAAATTAATTAGATAGCCAAGTTCATGATAAAAATCTATAATTCAAAATTTCAAATAGTAAAAGTAATATCTTACTTGTAATACTATCTCCTACTTCCAAATTTTATAGATAGTATTGTAAAGACAAATGATGGTAAATTTTAAGGTTTTCTTTTCATATAGCTTATAATATTTATATTAATTAATAAATTATTTACATTATTTATCATTGGATTATTGATCTATCCAATTCAGATATGGTCAAGTCAAAATTTGCATTCGAATTGTTAGAGTTAGATTCAGGTTTGGATTTAAAATTTAAAATGAATATAAAATTTATATTCAAGCAAAGGTAGAACATTTTTTAAGACGATCCAAGGCATTCTAGATTATGTTCGATTATTTTCAACATGTGAAAAACGTTGAGATTTCGAAAATTTTAGAACTCTTGATTATGATGTGAAAATTTTAGAATTCTTGATTTTCCATTGCATTTGAAAAAATAAAAAATAGAAGAGAGGCCAGAGCCAAGTTAATAGAGGTACAAGATATCAAAATATTGAATAATTTTCACATATTAAATAGAAGAGAGGTCTTACCTAAAAGAGTTGCATCCTTCATCACAATATCAAGTCTTATATTTTTCTCATGTTTAGTTTCTGCAAATCTGTACCAATATCAACACCCAATTAGTTCTAAACAGTAAAGAAAATGATCAGAAATTGAAAGTTGCTGATATTAAATGTAAATATACCTTGTTTTCATATGAATCGTCTGTCTATCTCAATTGAAGGCACATGAGCAATCTTATACCAATCCTCCCCAGTATCTCTAGTGCATCGTTTGGTCAAATGGGGACAATTTGCGATACCAATGAAGTGAAGTGTGGTGGCTTTCTTCAATCCAGTTGGCAATTGTAAAATGCTGGGACAATCAGTTAGAATCAATTCTTTCAATGAAGAGAGATTGCCCAATTCCTCTGGTAAACATTTTAACTCTTCCAATTTGCCAAGCACCAATTGTCTCAAAGACACCAGTTTTTGGATACTTTCCGACAAAGAAACCAACTTAGGGCATCCCCAAACACCCAATTGTTTAAGGGCAGTGAGGTGTTGCAGTCCATCCAAAGATCTCAAGGTTTTACAATCACTAATAAACAATTTATGAAGAGAGATGAAGCGCCGAAATTCTTCATGTGGCAATGACTGGATGCTGTCGCAGCTCCAAATTCTCAGAGTTTGAAGAGAGATGAAGTTTTGAAGCCCATTTTCCTGAGATACAACCTCATCACAATCCTCAATTATCAAGTTTTTTATTGTTGTAACGTTGCTAAGATCTTCTGGTATGAACTTTAGCTTAGGACATTTGGAAATTCTCAAATCTTCTAAAAGATTTTTATTTTGCAACAACCCTTCTGGGAGAGATGTCAACTCAGGGAATCCACCAATTTCGACATGAACAAGGGAATGGCAATCGACAATAAACTTGAATAGAGCCGCATTGCTTCTCCCAAACCATAACTTCTTAAGGGATGGAAGAGTTGGCAAGCTAGTCAGCTTTGGACATCCACCTATGACTAACTCCTCAACATGATGAAGCACTTGTCCTGTTTCTGCACTTGACCATCTTTCCAAATTAGGCATATCTTGGATAACAAGTACCTTAAGAAAGCATAATTGTGAAAATGATGGGAGACTGTCACATCTACTACAATTCTTGAGGATGATCTCAATCAACTTGGGCAGCCTCAAGTCCATCAGCCATGAAGGGAATTTTAGACCCTTAAAGTTCTCAATCATCAACTTTTCTATGTTCAGATGTGGCTCGAGGCTTTCAATGACATGTTGGTAATTCTCATTTTCTCCACTGATTGAATCATCATTGTTGTCTTCCCATGACAACTGCAGATCAGAAATGTTATGCTTCTCTTTCAAGCCCGCTCTCTGTGCATCTGCTGGATTTAATACATTTTGGAGGCTTTTGATCACTAACCTACTACGTAGGTTTAAACCTTCCAACTCTCCTATTCCACATCCTCTTTCTTTGCCAACAATGAATAGAGGTAGTGTTTGAAGGAAGCTCAGTTGTCCAAGCCCACTTGGGACGCATTTTATCTCCTCCACTTTATCAATCAAGAGGTGCCTCAGGTTAACCATCTTCCTCATGCCTTTGGGTAACTCATCAAGCAAATGGCAATGTAAAAGTCTAAGAGTCTGCAAACTCCAAAGAGTGACGATGGATTCAGGTAATTTTCTTATAAGAGTATTTGACACGTCAAGGTACCTCAGATGTTTTAATTTCCAATTGATTCTGACAAATGTTTTAGATTTGTGAAACTTAAATCTAAGACTCGCAGATATATCAATTTCAACATGTCACCTAGGGATAATATGTATTCTGTGTGTGTAACCAACAAGAATGAATGTATGCAGCTTCCTTGCATTAGAAACAAATGATGGATTTATTGATGACAATGCCTCATTACAAAAATATGATGAATGACGAGTTTGTGAACGGACACCTGTTGCACTACTTCTTTCAATTATTGAGCATTCAGTCCCTCCAATAGATCTTGCAAGATCACAAACAAGGTCATGCATTCTAAACAGTACCACATCATCATCATAAGCATCTTTCTTAGCTCCTGCGAAATAATCTGAAAGCTCATATTTTTTTGTCTCAACCTTTTGAAACAATGACCTCCAACATAACTTGTCAAAATACTCTTCTCCAATGTCCTCTGCTAATCTACTTCCATTTGATGTTTGAATGAACCCTTCTGCAATCCACAATTGAATTACTTTAAATCTATCAAAAGCATAACCTTTAGGGAAGATACTACAATATGCAAAGCACTGTTTCAAACAAGACGACAAATGATCATAACTCAGTCGTAATGTGGATATGATTCTATCTTCACCTAACTTCCAAATCTCGCTTTCTTTTACGCCCAACCACTCCTTTTCTCTTTTTTGGTAGTACAATAAGCCTCCTAGTGCCCCTACTGCTAATGGTACACCTCCACACCTTTTCACAATTTCTTTTCCAATGGTCACCAAATTTGGAAATGCATGTTCATCTCCCTGTGGAAATGCTCTCTTCTTAAACAAAGACCAACAATCATCCTCAGATAGAGCTTCTAAGTAATATGTCGGAAGAGTGCCCACAACAGAAGCTACAATTTCACTACGAGTTGTGACTATGACTTTGCTCCCTCTATCACCACATCTTAACAATGATTTCAAATTATTCCACTTTTCTTGATCTTCATTCCAGACATCATCCAATACAAGTAAATATTTCTTCCCAGATAGAATCTTTCGAAGATGAGACTGTAGCACATCCATGGATGTATGGTCACACGTATCCTCGGTTGCTGATGATATTATTGCTCTTATAATTTCTCCCAAGTTAAAATCTTCAGAAACATAAGCCCACATTCTTTGATCGAAATGATTTTTCACCCTCTCATCATTATAAATGAATTGGGCCAATGTTGTCTTCCCAAGCCCTCCAATTCCAACAATTGGAACGATGGAAAGATCTTCTGTTCCTTCTTTTTCAGTACCCATGTTGATTAACAACTCAACTAATTTTTCTCTATCATCATTTCTCCCATAAACTTCTGCTTCATGTACAAATGAGTGCGTCTCTCTTTGCTCACCACTATGACTCTGCTTATCAACAATTTTCTCACTCAAATTGAAATCAGCCTTTTCTTTTGCAATTAAATCTAATCTATCCACAACTTCTCTAATCTTACATCCCATCCTCAAGTAAAACGCAAGAGGGTTTGAAAGAGTAAAGAAGTTGCGTACCTTGCTTACAATGCGACCCCGAATTTCGACTTTCCTCCGAAGATCTTCTATTGAGAACTCATCAAATAAGTCATCTATATCGCAAGCCACTTCCTTGAGCTTGCCAAGCCAGACCATTATACTTTTATTTTTGAGTTGTTGCTCTTCAGCATCCTCAAGCACAGCTTGGATTGATAAGAATGTAGTGCGGAGTTTGTCTGCACCTTTCTTAACACCAGAAGATAAGATGAATTTTTGAATCAAAGGAGAAGCAAGCTTCTCAAATATCACTGGCAGGATAGCAGAAAGAACAACCTCTGCCATGCCCTCTTATCTCCAACAGATTAGAGATTTAAAATATGGTTGTGATGTGAGAAGAAATGGCAATTGCTGAAGGCTAGAGCTTCTCAGCTTCATTTTTAAAGAGATTCAAACCCTCTGCACAAGTTTGGCATTATCCATTACGTGTGTATGTGTTACTCATTTCCTCTTGTACATTTACATTTGCCAAATAATTTTTTAAGGGGATTCCCATATACACCATTATGCAGTTTTAGGCATCTTCAGCTAATTCTTTAGCTGATTCAAATCTTCCAAATACCTATCAACCGTTGATTTATTGGGTATTACCCTCTACTCTTCCCATTTGGTAAATCTTGATCGTTTAATATATACTCCCTCCTTCCCATTTTAAGTGTCTCATTTGAAATATTTGTGTTTTTTAAAGAACTCTCTCTATGAGGCTAACATTTCATGTGATCTCATCCATTTTCAATACACTTTATACTAAACGAGACACTTATTTTGGGACAATTCTAAAATCCATATAGGAAACTTAATTTGGAACAGAGGGAGTATATAACGTTAATAATATATTTGTAAAACTCTCTTCAAGATCAAAGGTAGGGATGATCAAATGAATTTTAAATTTGATAGACATCTTATTTAATGTCTCAAATGATGAGAACTATTTTTTTAACACTAATTACAAAAAATTATGATAATATAAAAATATAATTTTTTTATACTTCTCATGGTAGGAAACTTGGAATTGAGATTTATTCCTTACTTCATTTTGTTGGTCACATTTCACACTTTTCTCTTTTGCTTTTTATTTGTTGTAATTCCTTACTTCCCTTCCTAATTATTCCTTCTTGATACATACTTTCCTTGTCTTGTAATTGCATTTGCCTTTTTAAGCTATTCATTGCTTAAGTGTAAAGGCATACAAGGTATATAGATGGATAAAATTGAATCATGCAGTGATTGTGGGGCAATTTTGATTATGGAGATAAAGTTGAAAGCCTCAATATAATTTTTAAAGAATTATTTTAATTGAAAAAAAATCAAAATATTGTTTTAGTTTATAAAATTTAATCGTTTTGGATTATAATTTTACTTTAATTTTTAAACTTTGTGTCTATTATTATGATGGTTTTTTTAAACTCCAAATTAAATTAAAAAAAAAAATCCCCAAAACATCAAAGTCTAATTACAAACCAAAAATTTCGAACCTCATGATAACATGCAAGTGCATAAAAATGAAGAGTCGAACTTTTTTTATTTATTTTTATTTTTTATGATCAAGTTGTTGAAGTCTCTTAAAGCATCATACTAATCTTGGGAGCATGTGCAAACTTCTCTATTCATACACACCGTGTAAATATATGGGAAGTAACCCTTTGGAGTAGAGTGTGAATTAGGGCTGCAACTCAGGTCAGGTGGGTCGGGTTCTTTAAAACCCAACCCGACCCGAGCTGATATTTATGGAACCCGACTCGACCCGAATTGTCTACCCGAACTTCTCAACCGTGACCCCACCCGACCCGAATTCTAACCCAAATCAACCCGAATTCTGACCCGACCTACATTTTGAACCCATTTTAGCCTAACTTCAGCCGGGTCGAGTCAGGTTAAGTTAAGGTCGGGTCGGGTTAACTTGTAAAATCCTCAACCCGACCCGACCCGACCCGAATTCCATGTGAGCTTTTATCTTCTCAACCCGATCTGACCCGTTGACCAGAAATTCTCAATGCGACCCACATGATTTCTTGGGTCGGGTCATGCAGGTCAGGTCAAAACCCAACCCGAGTTGCAGCCCTGGTGTGAATCAAACTCAATACTTCTACTTCCTGAACAATCGAACTTAAAACCATAAAATTCATACTTAAAGAAAATTACTTGTATCCACCTTTTTGCAAAAAAAAATTGACATTGTGGTAGATATAAATAAGTAGATCTCTTTCATTTCACCTGATAAGTGAATCCAAAACTTTAGGTAGGTCATTTTTCTCATGCCATTAGGTAACTCTGAGGTATTTACAATCTAAAAGGTTTAGACTTGGGCAATTATACTCGCAAACGTTCTAAAAGGAAAATTTCATGGATAACCTTCCCTATTCTATTTGTGTAGAATGGCAAAATGAATGTATATAATTTCTCTGCGTGGGAAAAGACTATTGGATTTATTGACGATGTTGGGACTAGTCTTCCAGCTTAAAAGAATAGTATGATGGGTGGAGATATCTAATTTTATATAAATTCTTTAATTTTCTCATCCTCTCACTGATGTAGGACTCGTTCGTATCCAACAATTTTCCCTCAAATGAGACTATAGTTAGGTTTTGTAAAGCCTGATTATCAGAAATGCACCCGTCTGGTTGCGGATCGAGCTCTGGTTTAGCCATACATTGAGTTTATTTAAAATTAATTAAATTTTGTTATTTTACTGATTGTTAATAATCTATATTCTTTTTTCATACACTTCAATTAGCGTCAAGAGAGAGAATTTTCATTGTTGTGAGAATAAAATATAACAAATTATCGAACTTTTGTAAACAGATGAAAACATCAATTATTACGAAGGACTTTATAGAGATCTTGTCTCGACACTCTTTGATGAGATACGTCATCTAATGTGCATTAAGACCTATATAGCTGGGTGTGATATAAAGAGGTCACATGAGTTAATTGTGTATGAAGTATTATCTTCATTTGGTCATTCTCTCTCTTGATTTTAACTTTTAAAACCAATAACATATACTCATCAAAATTTACAAGCCAAAATTATATCACTTGGATCATCAATTGATAATAAAACTTTATATATCTTTTACATCAATATAATTATCTATCAACTAAACTTAAATTTTTGGAGCCCACCATCCATTCCGTGTTATGTTTCCATTAAATGACTTATCTCACTAGAAAGGTCTCACTGCCTAATTCATTTGTTATTTTATTCTTGATTTGTTCGTATTCAAGAGAAACTATAAGAACACTAGTGTTTTTACAATAAGGAATACTAAACTTACAGTGCCCCTTATTATTAAAAATTCATTTTCCTTTTCAGAATTCACCATTGAAGAATTTTTTTGTCAAAATCTACTACAGAATAAACTAAATCTCATTTTCAATTGTTACTCAACACTTAGTTTTGCAATCTATAAGTTAAAGAATGTTTTTACACACTTCAATTTAGTGGTAGACATCATTCGATACTCCCTTTATATTGGGCTAAAATGGGCTTTTATTACAACCCAAATCTCAAATAAACATAATCAAACCTCAAATAATATTTGAAATAAACTTAAACAAATCTGGTTACAATAAAATGCTTCTTAATGCTATAGCCACAGTCATCAGCAATGTCTACTCCTGCTCTTGGATCTCATCGAGACCATCTCCCCTAGAGTTTCTAGCAATATAAGGGGCGAGTTCAACATACCCAGTGAAAAACAACAAATATCACATAACACATCAGAGCCACATGTTATACATATCAGACCCAATAAAAACATGGACTGAAGATGTGGGCTTGGGCCTTTGTGAAACATAAATTCCATTTCAAGCAAAGGTAGAATTTTTTTTTAATAAGACGATCCAAGGAATTCTGGATTATGTTGAATTAAATATTGAAAAACATTGGATTATGTTGGAATATTTCCAACATGTGAAAAATTTCGACTTTTTGGTTTTCCATTGCATTTGAAAAAAGTAAAAAAAAGAAAGGGCCTGAGCTAACTTAATAGAGGTACAAGATATCCAAATCTTAAATAATTTTCACATAATAGAAGCGGGGTCTTACCTAAAAGAGTGCAGTAGCAAGTGAATCAGAGAACCATATCAAGCCTTCTATTTTTCCCATGTTAGTTTCTACAAATCTGTACCAAGTAAAGAAACTGAAACGATCAGTAAAGAAAATGACCCAAGTAGACCAAGAAGAAATTGAAATTGTCTGCGAAGCTGGATCGTCTACTGCTGTAGCACTAGATAATTTTTGGTGTCACCTAATCATTAACTGTCAAATATATCTATTTGGCTACAACACTAGACAATCGGAATTCGAAAATTGAAGATATTAAGTGTACATATACCTTTTTTTCATATGTAGAATCCATCTATATCAATTGAAGGCACATGTGCAATCTTATACCAATCCTCCCCAGTATCTTTGGTGCATCGGTTGGTCAAATGGGGACAATTTAAGATAGAAATGTGGTGGAGGGTGGTGGCTTTCTTCAATCCAGTTGGCAATTGTAAAATGCTAGGACAATCAATTAGAATCAGTTCTTTCAATGAAGAGAGATTGCCCAATTCCTCTGGTAAACATGCTAACTCCGGCAATTCATCTAGCATCAATGTTCTCAAAGCCATCAGTTTTTGCATGCTTTCTGACAAAGAAACCAACTTAGGACATCCCCAAACACGCAAAACTTTAAGGACAGTGAGGTATTGCAGTCCATCACCCAATGATCTCAAGTTTTTACAATCGGAAATACACAATGTGTGAAGAGAGATGAAGCGCCGAAATTCTTCATGTGGCAATGACTCGATGCTGTCGCAGCTGCTAATTCTCAGAGTTTGAAGAGAGATGAAGTTTTGAAGCCCATTTTCCTGAGATACAACCTCATCACAATCCTCAATCACCAAGTGTTTGATTGTTGTAACGTTGCGAAGATCTTTTGGTATGAACTTTAGCTTAGGACATTCGAAAATTCTCAAATCTTCTAAAAGATTTTTATTTTGCAACAACCCTTCTGGGAGAGATGTCAACTCAGGGAATCCACCAATTTTGAGAAAAACAATGGAATGGCAGTCGACAAAAAACTTGAATAGAGCCACATTGCTTCTCTCAAACAATAACTTCTTAAGGGATGGAAGATTTGGCAAGCTAGTCAACTTTGGACATCCATTGATGGTTAACTCCTCAACATGATTAAGCAATTGTCCTGTTTCTGCACTTGACCATCTTTCCAAATTAGGCATATCTTGGATAAAAAGTACCTTAAGAAAGCATAATTGTGAAAGTGATGGGAGACTGTCACATCTACTACAATTCATGAGGTTGATCACAATCAAGTTGGGGAGCCTCAAGTCCATCAGCCATGTAGGGAATTTTAGACCCTTAAAGTTCTCAATCATCAATTTTTCTATGTTCAGATGTGGCTCGAGGCTTTCAATGACATGTTGGTAATTCTCATTTTCTCCATTGATTGAATCATCATTGTTGTCTTCCCATGACAACTGCAAATCAGAAATGTTATGCTTCTCTTTCAAGCCCGCTCTCTCTGCATCTGTTGGATTTAATACATTTTGGAGGCTTTTGATCACTAACCTACCACGTAGGTTTAAACCTTCCAACTCTCCTATTCCACGTCCTCTTTCTTTGCCAACAATGAATAGAGGTAGTGTTTGAAGGCAGCTCAGTTGTCCAAGCCCACTTGGGACGCATTTTATCTCCTCCACTTTATCAATCAAGAGGTGTCTCAGGTTAACCATCTTCCTCATGCCTTTGGGTAACTCTTCGAGCAAAAGACAATTTAAAAGCCTAAGCGTTTGCAAGTTCCAAAGGGTGTCGATGGATTCAGGTAATTTTCTTATAAAAGTATTTGACATGTCAAGGTACCTCAGATGTTTCAATTTCCCAATTGATTCTGGCAAATCTTCTATTTTTGTGAAACTTAAATCTAAGACACGCAAATATATTAATTTCAACATGTCACCAGGGATACTATGTATTCTTTGTGTATAACCAACGAGAATGAATGTATGCAGTTTCCTTGCATTAGAAACAAATGATGGATTTATTGATGACAATGCCTCATTACAAAAATATGATGAATGACAGGTTTGTGCAAGGAAACCTGTTGCACTACTTCTTTCAATTATTGAGCATTCAGTCTCTCCAATAGATCTTGCAAGATCACAAACAAGGTCATGCATTCTAAACAGTACCACATCATCATCATAAGAGTCTTTCTTAGCTCCTGTGAGATAATCTGAAGGTTGAATTTTTTTTGTCTCAACCTTTTGAAACAATGACCTCCAACATAACTTGTCAAAATACTCTTCCCCAATGTCCTCTGCTAATCTACTTCCATTTGATGTTTGAATGAACCCTTCTGCAATCCACAATTGAATTACTTTAAACTTTTCAAAAGCATAACCTTTGGGGAAGATACTACAATATGCAAAGCACTGTTTCAAAGGAGACGACAAATGATCATAACACAATCGTAATGTGGATATGATTTTATCACCATCTACCTTCCAAATCTCGCCTTCTTTTATGACCAACCACTCCTTGTCTCTTCTTTTGTAGTGCAATAAGCCTCCTAGGGCCCCTACTGCTAATGGCGCACCTCCACACCTTTTCACAATTTCTTTTCCAATGGTCACCAAATTTGGAAATGCATGTTCATCTCCCTGTGGAAATGCTCTATTCTTAAACAAAGACCAACAATCATCTTGAGACAGATCTTGCAAGTAATGCGTCGGAAGAGTGCCCACAATAGATGCTACAATTCCACTGCGAGTTGTAACTATGACTTTGCTCCCTCTATCACCACATCTTAACAAAGATTTCAACTTATGCCACTTCTCTTCATCTTCACTCCAGACATCATCTAATACAAGTAAATATTTCTTCCCAGATAGAATCTTTCGAAGATGAGACTGTAGCACATCCATGGATGTATGGTCACACTTATCCATGCTTGCTGATGACATAATTGCTCTTATAATTTCTCCCAAGTCAAAATCTTCAGAAACATAAGCCCACATTCTTTGATCAAAATGATTTTTCACCCTCTCATCATTATAAATGAATTGGGCCAATGTTGTCTTCCCAAGCCCTCCAATTCCAACAATTGGAACGATGGAAAGATCTTCTGTTCCTTCCTTTTCACTACCCATGTTGATTAACAACTCAACTAATTTTTCTCTATCTTCATTTCTCCCATAAACTTCTGCTTCATGTACAAATGAGTACGTTTCTCTTTCCTCACCACTCTGCCTCTGCTTATCACCAACTTTCTTACTCAATTTGAAAGCAGACCTTTCTTTTGCAATTGAATCTAATCTATCTACAACTTCTCTAATCTTACATCCCATCCTCAAGTAAAACGCAAGAGGGTTTGAAAGAGTAAAGAAGTTGCGTACCTTGCTTACAATGCGACCCTGAATTTCAACTTTCCTCCGAAGATCTTCTATTGTGAACTCATCGAATATGTCATCTATATCGTAAGCCACTTCCTTGAGCTTGCCAAGCCAGACCATTATACTTCTATTTTTGAGTTGTTGCTCTTCAGCATCCTCAAGCACAGCTTGGATTGATAAGAGTGTAGTGCGGAGTTTGTCCGCACCTTTCTTAACACCAGAAGATAATATGAATTTTTGAATCAAAGGAGAAGCAAGCTTCTCAAATATCACTGGCAAGATAGCAGAAAGAACCACCTCTGCCATGCCCTCTTATCTCCAACAGATTAGAGAATTAAAATATGGTTGTGATGTGAGAAGAAATGGCAATTGCTGAAGGCTAGAGCTTCTCAGCTTCATTTATAAAGAGATTCAAACCCTCTGCACAAGTTTTGCATTATCCATTACGTGTGTATGTGTTACTCATTTCCTCTTGTACATTTACATTTGCCAAATATTTTTTTAAGGGGATTCCCATGTTAGGCATCTTCAGCTAATTCTTTAGCTGATTCACATCTTCCAAATGCCTATCAACCGTTGATTTATTGGGTATTACCCTCTACTCTTCCCATTTGGTAAATCTTTATCGTTTAATATATACTCTCTCCTTCCCATTTTAAGTGTCTCATTTGAAATATTTGTGTTTTTTAAGGAACTCTCTCTATAAGGCTAACATTTCATATGATCTCATCCATTTTCTATACACTTTATACTAAATGAGACACTTATTTTGGGACAATTTTAAAATCCATATAGGACACTTAATTTGGGACAGAGAGAGTATAACGTTAATAATATATTTGTAAAAATCTCTTCAAGATCAAAGGTAGGGATGATCAAATGAATTTTAAATTTTATAGACATCTTATTTAATGTCTCAAATGATGAGAACTATTTTTTTAACACTAATTACAATAATTTATGATAATATAAAAATATAATTTTTTTATACTTCTCATGGTAGGAAACTTGGATTTGAGATTTATTCCTTTCTTCATTTTGTTGGTCACATTTCACACTTTCCTCTTTTGCTTTTTATTTGTTGTAATTCGTTGCTTCCTTTCCTAATTATTCCTTCTTGATACATACTTTCCTGGTCTTGTAATTGCATTTGCCTTTTTAAGTTATTCATTGCTTAAGTGTAAAGGCATACAAGGTATATAGATGGATAAAATTGAATCATGCAGTCATTGTGGGGCAATTTTGATTATGGAGATAAAGTTTAAAGCCTCAATATAATTTTTAAAGAATTATTTTAATTGAAAAAAATCAAAATATTGTTTAAGTTTTTAAAATTTAATCGTTTTGGATTATAGTTTTACTTTAATTTCTAAACTTTGTGTCTATTATTATGATGGTTTTTTTAAACTCCAAATTAAATTAAAAAAAAAAACCCCAAAATATCAAAGTCTAATTACATACCAAAAATTTCGAACCTCATGATAACATGCAAGTGCATAAAAATGAAGAGTCGAACTTTTTTTTTTTTTTAATGACCAAGTTGTTGAAGTCTCTTAAAGCATCGTACTAATTTTGGGAACATGTGCAAACTTCTCTATCCATACACACCGTGTAAGTCTATGGGAAGTGACCCTTTGGAGTAGAGTGTGAATTAGGGCTGCAACTAGGGTCGGGTTGGTAGGGTTCTTTAAAACCCAACCCGACCCGACCCGAACTTCTCAACCCGCCCCGACCCGAATTCTAACCCAAGTCAACAAGAATTCTAACCCGACCTGCATTTTGAACCCATTTTAGCCTAACTTTAGTCGGGTTGGGTTGGGTTAGGTCGAGTTAGGTTAACTTGTAAAATCCTCAACTTGAGCCGAATTCGATGCGTGTTTTTATCTTAACCCAACCTGACCTACTGATCCGAAATTCTAAACCCAACCCGCATGATTTCTCGGGTTGGGTCAAAACCCAACCCAAGTTGCTGCCCTAGTGTGAATCGAACTCAAGACTTCTACTTCCTGAATAATCGAACTTAAAACCATAAAATTCTTACTTAAAGAAAATTACATGTATCCACCTTTTTGGAAAAAAAGAAAATTGACATTGTGGTAGTTATACATAAGTAGATCTCTTTCATTTCACCTGATAACTGAATCCAAAACTTTAGGCAGGTCATTTTTCTCATGCCACTAGGTAACTCTGAGGAATTTAAAATCTAAAAGCTTTACACTTGGGCAATTGTAGTATACCTCTAGCAGTTAAATCTTATACTCGCAAACGTGTTAAACAGAAAATTTCATGGATAACCTTCCCTATTCTATTTGTGTAGCATGGCAAAATGAATGTATATAATTTCTCTGCACGGGAAAAGACTATTGGATTTATTGATGATGTTGGGACTGGTCTTCCAGCTCAAAATAATAGTTCGATTGGGTGGAGATATCTAGTTTTATATAAATTCTTTAATTTTCTCATCCTCTCACTGATGTAGGACTCGTTTGTATCCAACAATCTTCTCTCGAATGAGGCTATTGTTAAGTTCTGTAGAGCCTGATTATCAGATATGTACCTGATCTAATTGTGAGTTGAGCCTGATGTAGGACTCGTTTGTATCCAACAAATTATCAAACTTTTGTCAACAGCTGAAAACATCAATTATTACGAAAAACTTTATAGAGATCTTGTCTCGACACTCTTCAATGAGATACGTCATCTAATGCGCATTAGGATTTATATAGGTGAGTGTGATATAAAGAGGATTACATGAGTTGATTGTGTATGAAGTTTTATCTTCGTTTGATCATTCTATCTCTTGATTTTAACTTTTAAAACCAATAACATATACTCATCAAAATTTAAACGCCAAAATTATATCAATTGGATCAGATAATGAGATTTTATATATCTTTTACATCAATATAATTATCTATCAACTAAACTTAAATTTTTGGAGCCCACCATCAATTTCGTGTTATGTTTCCATTAAAGGACTTATCTCAGGTCTCACTGCCTAACTCATTTGTTATTTTATTCATGATTTGTTCATATTCAAGAGTAATTATAAGAACACTGGTGTTTTCACAATAAGGAACACCAAACTTGCAATGCCCTTTATTATTAAAAATTCATTTTCCTTTTCAGAATTCACCATTGAAGAATTTTTTTGGTCAAAATCTACTACAGAATAAACTAAATCTCATTTTCAATTGTCACTCAACACTTAGTTTTGCAATCTATAAGTTAAAGAATGTTTTTACACACTTCAATTTAGTGGTAGACATCCTTCATAGTGGGCTAAAATGGGCTTTTATTACAGCCCAAATCTCAAATAAACATAATCAAACCTCAAATAATATTTGAAATAAACTTAAACAAATCTGGTTACAATAAAATGATTCTTAATGCTATAGCCACAGTCATCAACAATGTCTACGCCAGCTCTTGGATCTCATCGAGACCATCTCTACTGGAGTTCCTGCAATATAAGGGGTGAGCTCAACATACCCAGTGAGAAACAACAAATATCACATATAGCACATCAGAGCCACATGTTATACATATCAGACCCAATAAAAACATGGACTGAAGATGTGGGGTTGGGCCTTTGTGAAACAGAAATTCCATTTCAAGCAAAGGTAGAATTTTTTTTAATAAGACGATCCAAGGAATTCTGGATTATGTTGAATTAAATATTGAAAAATATTGGATTATGTTGGAATATTTCCAACATGTGAAAA
This sequence comes from Chimonanthus salicifolius, assembly GCA_013350335.1. NCBI lineage: Eukaryota > Viridiplantae > Streptophyta > Magnoliopsida > Laurales > Calycanthaceae > Chimonanthus > Chimonanthus salicifolius. The sequence goes on along the minus strand of CM023538.1, from coordinate 64,379,111 downwards.
AATTCGACTTTTTGGTTTTCCATTGCATTTGAAAAAAGTTAAAAAAAAAAAAAAAAGGCCTGAGCTAACTTAATAGAGGTACAAGATATCCAAATCTTAAATAATTTTCACATAATAGAAGCGGGTCTTACCTAAAAGAGTGCAGTAGCAAGTGAATAAGAGAACCATATCAAGCCTTATATTTTCCCATGTTTAGTTTCTACAAATCTGTACCAAGTAAAGAAACTGAAACGATCAGTAAAGAAAATGACCCAAGTAGACCAAGAAGAAATTGAAATTGTCTACGACGCTGGATCGTCTACTGCTGTAGCACTAGATAATTTTTGGTGTCACCAATCATTAACTGTCGCATGTATCTATTTGGCTACAACACTAGACAATCGGAATTCGAAAATTGAAGATATTAAATGTACATATACCTTTTTTTCATATGTAGAATCCGTCTATATCAATTGAAGGCACATGTGCAATCTTATACCAATCCTCCCCAGTATCTTTGGTGCATCGGTTAGTCAAATGGGGACAATTTACGATAGAAATGTGGTGGAGGGTGGTGGCTTTCTTCAATCCAGTTGGCAATTGTAAAATGCTAGGACAATCAATTAAAATCAATTCTTTCAATGAAGAGAAATTGCCCAATTCCTCTGGTAAACATGCTAACTCTGGCAATTCATCTAGCATCAATGTTCTCAACGCCATCAGTTTTTGCATGCTTTTTGACAAAGAAACCAACTTAGGACATCCCCAAACACGCAAAACTTTAAGGGCAGTGAGGTATTGCAGTCCATCACCCAAAGATCTCAAGTTTTTACAATCGGAAATATACAATGTGTGAAGAGAGATGAAGCGCCGAAATTCTTCATGTGGCAATGACTCGATGCTGTCGCAGCTGCTAATTCTCAGAGTTTGAAGAGAGATGAAGTTTTGAAGCCCATTTTCCTGAGATACAACCTCATCACAATCCTCAATCATCAAGTTTTTTATTTTTGTAACGTTGTGAAGATCTTGTGGTATGAACTTTAGCTTAGGACATTTGAAAATCCTCAAATCTTCTAAAAGATTTTTATTTTGAAACAATCCTTCTGGGAGAGACGTCAACTCAGGGAATCCACCAATTTCGAGATGAACAAGGGAATGGCAGTCGACGATAAACTTGAATAGAGCCGCATTGCTTCTCCCAAACCATAACTTCTTAAGGGATGGAAGAGTTGGCAAGCTAGTCAGCTTTGGACATCCACCTATGACTAACTCCTCAACATGATGAAGCACTTGTCCTGTTTCTGCACTTGACCATCTTTCCAAATTAGGCATATCTTGGATAACAAGTACCTTAAGAAAGCATAATTGTGAAAATGATGGGAGACTGTCACATCTACTACAATTCTTGAGGATGATCTCAATCAACTTGGGCAGCCTCAAGTCCATCAGCCATGAAGGGAATTTTAGACCCTTAAACTTCTCAATCATCAAATTTTCTAAGTTCAGATGTGGCTCGAGGCTTTCAATGACATGTTGATAATTCTCATTTTCTCCATTGATTGAATCATCATTGTTGTCTTCCCATGACAACTGCAAATCAAAAATGTTATGCTTCTCTTTCAAGCCCGCTCTCTCTGCATCTGCTGGATTTAATACATTTGGGAGGCTTTTGATCGCTAACCTACCACGTAGGTTTAAACCTTCTAACTCTCTTATTCCACATCCTCTTTCTTTGCCAACAATGAATAGAGGTAGCGTTTGAAGGCAGCTCAGTTGTCCAAGCCCACTTGGGATGCATTTTATCTCCTCCACTTTATCAATCAAGAGGTGCCTCAGGTTAACCATCTTCCTCATGCCTTTGAGTAACTCATCAAGCAAATGGCAATGTAAAAGTCTAAGTGTCTGCAGACTCCAAAGAGTGACGATGGATTCAGGTAATTTTCTTATAAGAGTATTTGACACGTCAAGGTACCTCAGATGTTTCAATTTCCCAATTGATTCTGACAAATCTTTTAGATTTGTGAAACTTAAATCTAAGACTCGCAGATATATTAATTTCAACATGTCACCAGGGATACTATGTATTCTGTGTGTGTAACCAACAAGAATGAATGTATGCAGTTTCCTTGCATTAGAAACAAATGATGGATTTATTGATGACAATGCCTCATTACAAAAATAAGATGAATGACGAGTTTGTGCAGGGACACCTGTTGCACTACTTCTTTCAATTATTGAACATTCAGTCCCTCCAATAGATCTTGCAAGATCACAAACAAGGTCATACATTCTAAACAGTACCCTATCATCATCATAAGAGTCTTTCTTAGCTCCTGTGAGATAATTTGAGGGTTGAATTTTTTTTGTCTCAACCTTTTGAAACAATGACCTCCAACATAACTTGTCAAAAATACTTTTCTCCAATGTCCTCTGCTGATCTACTTCCATTTAATGTTTGAATGAACCCTTCTGCAATCCACAATTGAATTACTTTAAACTTTTCAAAAGCATAACCTTTGGGGAAGATACTACAATATGTAAAGCACTGTTTCAAAGGAGACGACAAATGATCATAACACAATCGTAATGTGGAAAAGATTTTATCACCATCTACCTCCAAATCTCGCCTTCTTTTATGACCAACCACTCCTTGTCTCGTCTTTTGTAGTGCAACAAGCCTCCTAGTGCCCCTACTGCTAATGGCACACCTCCACACCTTTTCACAATTTCTTTTCCAATGGTCACCAAATTTGAAAATGCATGTTCATCTCCCTGTGGAAATGCTCTCTTCTTAAACAAAGACCAACAATCATCCTGAGACAGATCTTGCAAGTAATGTGTCGGTAGAGTGCCCACAACAGATGCTACAATTCCACTCCGAGTTGTAACTATGACTTTGCTCCCTCTATCACCAAATCATAACAAAGATTTCAACTTATGCCACTTCTCTTCATCTTCATCCCAGACATCATCCACTACAAGTAAATATTTCTTCCCAGATAGAATCCTTTGAAGACGAGACGTAGCACATCCATGGGTGTACGGTCACACTTATCCTCGGTTGCTGATGATATAATTGTTCTTATAATTTCTTCCAAGTCAAAATCTTCAGAAACATAAGCCCACATTCTTTGATCAAAATGATTTTTCACCCTCTCATCATTATAAATGAATTGGGCCAATGTTGTCTTCCCAAGCCCTCCAATTCCAACAATTGGAACGATGGAAAGATCTTCTGTTCCTTCCTTTTGAGTACCCATGTTGAGTAACAACTCAACTAATTTTTCTCTATCATCATTTCTCCCATAAACTTCTGCTTCATGTACAAATGAGTGCGTCTCTCTTTTCTCAACACTATGACTCTGCTTATCAACAATTTTCTCACTCAAATTGAAATCAGCCTTTTCTTTTGCAATTAAATCTAATCTATCTACAACTTCTCTAATCTTACATCCCATCCTCAAGTAAACGCAAGAGGGTTTGAAAGAGTAAAGAAGTTGCATACCTTGCTTACGATGCGACCCCGAATTTCAACTTTCCTCCGAAGATCTTCTGTTGAGAACTCATCGAATATGTCATCAATATCGTAAGCCACTTCCTTGAGCTTGCCAAGCCAGTTCATAATCCTTCTATTTCTTTGTTGTTGCTCTTCAGCATCCTCAAGCACAGCTTGGATTGATAAGAGGGTAGTACGGAGTTTGTCTACATCTTTCTTAACATCAGAAAATAAGATGAAATTCTGAATCGAAGGAAAAACAAGCTTCTCAAATATCCTGGCAGGATTGCAGAAAGAACAATATCTGCCATGCCCTCTTATCTCACTAGATTAGAGATTGAAAATATGGCTCTGACGTGAGAAGAAATGGCAATTGCTTAAGGCTTGATGAGCTTCTCAGCTTCATTTATAAAGAGATTCAACCCCTCTGATAAGTCTCCTAAAATAGGCAGAGTGAAAGAAAAAAAAGAAAGTTTAAGATGCTTCCGGTGGGATTTGACAACCGAAGGAAAGACGAAGGCATGTGGGCGTGTTATTATCTTTCCAGTTTCTACACACTAAACACTAACTATTTACGGAAGGTATAAAATATTATCTTTCCAGTTTCCACACACCAAACACAAGTTAAATATTGGATTCTTTCGAGTTTAGGCAACTGCTTTAAAAGAATTTCTTAAATGTTTTTGTCGGTTCGCGAAGAGGTCCACAGCCGGCTTAAAAATTTATTAATTTATTATTGTGGGGCCCAAAGTCTTACCAAGACCACTATGAATAATGAAAAGGAAAACCCAGTTAGTAAATTACAGGAATTGAAAGTAATGTTTGTAGCTTAGGTAACGCGGCCGAATTATTGCATATTTTAGAAAGGGAGCACTTACACACACTCAGAAAATCTGCTTCTACACACCCGAATCTAGATTTTTGGGTGAAATTACGATTCTACTCCCGTATTTCCATTCATTCGAATGAATGTCCAGTTCATTTTGGCATTCATTCGAATGAATCCATTCATTCGAATGAATGCCCCAGTTCATTTTGGATTCATTCGAATGAATGGACTGAACAGTAGCACGGAATACTGTTTAGCCTCATTCATTCGAATGAATGGACTCCATTCATTCGAATGAATGGTGTTTATCAATGAATGTATATTCATTCATTCGAATGAATGAAGCCATTCATTCGAATGATTCCATTATGCGCATTCATTCATTCGAATTCATTCCTTCAGCTGCAGCAAGCAGTAAAATTATTTAAATATTTATTTTTAAAACTTTCAAAAGTGTTTTCGACACAGCCTACACAGCCTATGGATACCCTTATTTGTAAAGTACTGTGTTTTAAATATTTAGGAGTGTCAAAAGACCTTGAAGTCTTAAGGTCAGGTTATTTTAATTAGTCTAGATATTCAATTTGAGAAATTTTGGAAATACACAGTGCTTAAAAAATAACGGTCTATGTTTTAAAATATAGACAGTTATTTTTAAGCACTGTGTATTTTCAAAATTTCTCAAATTAAATATTTAGACTAATTAAAATAACCCGATAAAAATACCTTTCGACTTCAAGGTCTTTTGACACCTCCAAATGTGTTTTCGACACAGCCTAGGGATACCCTTATTTGTAAAATACTGTGTTTTAAATATTTAGGAGTGTCAAAAGACCTTGAAGTCTTAAGGTATTTTTATCAGGTTATTGTAATTAATCTAGATATTCAATTTGAGAAATTTTAGAAATATACAATGCTTAAAAAATAAGTTTAAAGTTTTAAAAATAAATATTTAAATAATTTTACTGCTTGCTGCAGCAGAAGGAATCCGAATGAATGAAGCGCAAGAAATTCGAATGAATGCGCATAATGGAATCATTCGAATAAATGGGCTTGCGCATAATGGAATCATTCGAATGAATGAAGCCCATTCATTCGAATGAATGAATATATATTCATTGATAAACACCATTCATTCGAATGAATGGAGTCCATTCATTCGAATGAATGGGGCTGAATAGTATTCCGTGTGACTGTTCAGCCCATTCATTCGAATGAATCCAAAATGAACTGGGGCATTCATTCGAATGAATACCAAAATGAACTGGGCATTCATTCGAATGAATGGAAATACGGGGGCAGAATCGTAATTTCACCCGAAAATCCAGATTCGGGTGTGTAGAGGCAGATTTTCCGGGTGTGTGTAAGTGCTCCCTTTTAGAAATTCGCCATGTATTCAACTGACATGTATCAGTTTAAATTCTGCCTATATGGGTTTAAATTCGGTCATCATTTAATAGTAAAAAAGGGTAATTTTTTTTACCTTGGAAATCAAGGTCATCTTATACTATTTTTAGCTCTTTGAGGTTTTTCAAATCCTCTTATTCACTTTTTCTCACATTCTCATTCAAAATTTTCCATGAACAGGTACTTCTCTTAAAATCGAATTTCATTATTATGAAGTACATAATTTATATTTATAGTTGTTGGAAAAAATCACTTTTTATAGCTGGATATCCAGCTCAAAAGACCAGCACATTAAGTAGAGTGATCCAAATTCAATATATATCTCAAATCCTCCTCTTCACTAACTGAAGTGGAACTCATTCGGCTGCCCAACAATTACCCCTTCAAATGAATCTCTCCAACGGGATAGAACGTTGCCAACCACCCCATTCAATTAGGAGATCCTTTGAGTCCACGTGTTTGAAAAATAAAATAATCTATGATCATATTTTTTGGCTATCTTGTTGAGCAACCTCACAATAAAATAAGAAACTGTGTAGAATGATGAATGAGAATGAGAATGAGAAAAGGAGCAAGGGTGCAAAGGTGACCAAAGTGTTAGTGAGCATATGAAATGTGTAGCATTCTATGCATATGAGATTATATTTATTATTTTAAACTTATGATCTTGTCCTTCGATATTTTATATTAACCCATTGGATGATGTGAGAGATTGCATAAGCATGACATCACATTCAACCTATTCATGGAATCCTTTATATATTTCACTCTATATACTCTAATTATCATCTTTTACAAATCATTCTCCTTTTCAGCCCGTCTGCATGGAGCTACTGCACTCTCCTAGGAAGGGAAAAGAACCAAGCTTTTCCCAGATAGTTGCTTGTGAGGGGAAAAAAGTGAGTTTTTCCCCCCAGTTTCCTCTCTCACCCTCCATTTTAATTTCCAGTATTTAACATTTTTAATATTTTTATAAAATTAATATAAATAGTATTAAATAAACTATTAATTTAAAATTCTTCTTTAAACTATTTTTATATGATTTTTCTATAAATTATATATTTCTCTAGTTCATATAAAAATTTAGAATTTTATAAAGAGCTGAATTTTCTTTTTCTTAATGAATTCAAGTGATTTATTTTATTAGCAATAGAAGTTAAACTGAAAATATTACATTTTATCACTTACTTTGAATAATTATTAAAAACATGACTGAATAAACCTATTTACATACTCGTATAATTTTTCTTTGATAAAATGAATAACTATTTTTTATGAATGTTATTCAACAATTATGTCTAAATATTAATAAATATATTAGACAATTATCATGAACTTAATAACAAATTAAAATTTTCCTATTCATATTTACCAAATATTTTTTCTTTTTTCAAAAAATTCTTTTCTCCTCATACATTTTTCCCCTATAATTACCAAACAAATATAGGACAATCCCTCGACATGAGAAACCCGTACTCAAAGAAATCCGCCAAAGAAAACTCCTGCAAAACTTTCCCCTCATTCATATTCAAACCCTCCATACTGCCTGGGGCCTTCCTCCTCTCTCGACTTTTCTTAAAGAATAAATCACCAAAATTTAAATTTCTACTGCTCTAATGTGCCATGCTATGCAATTTTTCCATCCCAAAACATTAAAAGGACCTAATTGATCAAGAAAGGGGGGCAGAATACTAAATAAATTAAAAGAAAGAAGAAAAAAAAGGAAGAGGGTAACACAACTTATGTATAAAAATTCCAGTTGATCTGGATGGGTGAAAACAAATCAGTACAATTTCTGAGCCATTGCAGCCGTAACGATCCAAAAATAACCCTCTTATCTTCTATAACCCACTTATCTTCCAACATCACAAAACCTATTCACATCTTCTCCGCCTTCAAATTTCTGAATAATCTCTGTATCCATCGTATCTCAAAATCTGCAACATAAGAATGAGCATGTATTGTGTCAGAGCCAAAACAAGCGATAACCTGCTGAGAAATCAATTTACTTTAACAAATCATTTGGTTGGTATCTTGACGAATTCTTGAAAAGTCAACCAATTCTGATTTGCCATGTAAGCTTAGAGATATACAAGAGTACTACTTAAGGCTAAGCATAGCATCTCCGTTCTCCATATAGTTTCCCCTTTTGCAATTTTTTTTTTTTATAAAATCTTCAACGTCTCTTGAATTTCAAATGGAGTAGAGCTATGGTTTGAAATGTTACACGAGTTACATGCACTTCCCAGTTTCTAGTTACAATATTGTCGTTGTTGCGTTGTGTTGATTAGTGATAAATTATGAAGATAGTTAATTTACATAGTAGTCTTGATTTTTCACTATTTATAAATATATTTTTATTTTCATGTCTTCTTTTTTGGAATAAAACAGAAGAAGGCATCCCTCTAAAGAGTAAAAATCGAAACGGGTACCAGAACAAATCTGACAAGTAAGAAAAAAAAATTCAAAGCAGGCAACCGACAAAAGCGTTCACCATGGTAGTGGACAATGGATGACCATAACTGCTTTAGAAAGGGAAAGGAAGATAGTGGTATTGAATAAATGGTAGATAGACTTGCAAAAAAGATCCAACTACAATCCATTACCCAAATCCCTACTATCATCTACACTTAATGGAGAATGGTCATTGACCATAAAACCTGAAGCCCCCATTTGTATGATGATCTCATAGCCTATAAGATTCATCTTTCAAAACAAGATGGCAAGAAGTCATGATGCAGAACAAGTTCTCATACTAAATGGACAGAAGAGAGTTCCCTAAGATAAGGTTAAAACATTCAAACCCCTAGATCTAATAACGTAATAACGAAAAATATAAAATTTGTATGAAAAATACTGCTATATGATCACAATATGCAATAAAAATGTTGATTTAAGAAAATAATATTCTATATTCAATAATTAAAAACAATATCTATGCAAATAACATCGAGATTCATAGCATGCAAGAATATTAAACTCTAGAAGTAATCACAAATCAAAATTAGGGCTTCCAAATAGCTTAAGATTATATTCAATACACCTAGAATTCCACAAACAAGTGAAAATACAGATTCTTAATGAAAAATCAAGTCCTACTTGAATCCAAACCCAAAAACAGTTAAATATGGCTAAGAAAGGGCTCTCTTCAGGAGGTTTTCAGTACCAAAAAAAAAAAAATTCACTAGGTAGGGAATAAAGTCAGAATCAAAATGGTGCTAAACGGGACTGAAAACAGTATGTATAACTGATACAGCTGGTGGGGTCCGGGTTGGGACGGCCTACTAGTTGAGATCCGCGCATGGTTGGGTTTAGATTTGGGTTTATTTGGGCGGTTTAGGGTTCCGAAAACACAGGAAAATTGGAGAAAAAGTTGGGGAAGAAAGAAAAGGAGAAAAAGAAGAAAGGATTAAGAACAAGAGAAAGGATAGAAAACACATGATTCCTTGGTGTCACACCAAAGAAAGGGATGGAGTCACATCACCCGTACTCTCAAGAGAACATGCAGAAATTCTTCACTTGTATTCTACTGTGAAATAATGAGTTTACAAGTATTCATAAGAGAGATATATGAAACCGTATAAACACCAACGTGTGAACAATACAAGTCATTCAAAATAACTTATTATTAAATCCCAAATACTCAAATAAAATAAAATAAACTTTCTAGGTCAACTACTATAACAACTATGGATCCATTTACTGGTTCGAATCAAGCAACCATACCTGACGAACAAAATAGCTCCCAAAAACCCAATTTGATGAAATGAACAATTAGATCCTGCCTTTCCAAGCAATCAGATTCACAAATCTGCGCACAATTTGGGCTATCCATGGTTGGATGCACCTCTATCCATAGCCAGATATGTAAGAATTCTGCAAAAATTCTGCAATAGTCCTTTGATATTAAGGATCTAGGACCACTCAACCACTTGCTAAAAATAGAGGTTGCTTGCTCCTCCTTAGGGCCTCTTACTTTCTCAGTGGAAGAATGCAGTGAATCTTCTCCATGAAGCAGGCTATTTTGGTAGCCGCTACCCCTTTCGATGTTAATTCCAACCTCACTGCTTCATATAAGAATCCTCTTAACAATTCACTTTCTATCAAAAAATAATTGGCAAACTTATATACCTTACCAGCACTCAATTTTACCTTTATGTGGTTGCAATTGTGAGGCAATTCATGTATGCTCCATGGGATGTGCACCTTCAAGTTGTCTTTCAGATTCTTTGGTATCATAAAGCTCATCTTGGACATGGAATATTGTAGTAATATCAGTCCTCATTTTCCCATCTGTAGTTTACTCTGATGCAGTGGGGACTGGATCTCCTGATGACCATCGGTCTACCACTAGCTATTGTGTTTTCTTTGGTTACCATTTAGATTTTTTTTTATGACCAAGGTTACCATTTAGTTTCCTGGTGCAGTAAAAGACAAATTATAGTTTCCTGGTGTCCTTTTTTTCCATAGGATACAAGAGTATTATACTGGGCTTAGTTGACTTTCCTTTAGTGTATAATATCATGTCCATTTAAAACACCTTTGTATAATACAGATTTCTCTTCCTCGATCCTCTTCTCCTTCATTTCTTTTTCTTCCTCTTATTTTTGTGATTACACAACAACAGTCTCAACAAATCTTCAATCACCTCATCTTCATTTCTCTTTGTTTCCCTCTTGCACTTGCTACTCTATGGAGAAAAGCTTCAGACTATTCATCCTCCAACCATAGAACTCCAAATTTTTGTTGCGACTTAGATTCCTCATGACAAAATATAGCTCCCAAGTTAACATGCTTGTGTCAAAAATTCACTCTTTTGGAGAGAGATTTCATCCTCTTTACAACCAAAACTCATGAATTTCATTCACGGTCTCCTCCTTACTCTCCATGCCCCTTCCAAATTTTGCTTTCTCCACACCTTGAGTTTTTCTGACATGCTTCAGATTCTTTTCAAATTTAAATGAAACCCATCCTTGAACCTCTCATTTTAAGCACCATTCATGACCAAGATCATGATGCCCTTGATGTTGCAGCAAAGAGTTTAAAAACCCGAATGATGGGCCTCTCACAATGCCCATGTGTCCAACATGATAGGATTATGATCTAGAGTTTTATTGTAGGGTTTAATGTTTCTTAAAATGTTTTTTTCCTTCAAATGCTCACTGTTGCAACCATAAAGGTCTCAAGATCTTCACATGGGCATCATATAGGCAATTGGCCCATGGAAAATAATTTTGTCAAATCCAATCATGAGCGCCAAACCCAGATTGATGAGATACATTTCTTTTTTTAGCATTTTTTTTTTTTTTTTTGAGCAAATGAGATATATTTCTTTTGACAATACAAAGATTATGATACTTGTAATTTATAACTAAGATGAGAACATATTTACCACATGCAGCTTTACAGTAGATAAAAATATCAAGATAAACATATTGATGTAAATCCAATAAAGGAATTTGGAACACAATCATCAACCAAAGTTCCTAAGTACCTAAATGCCATGAGCCCATGTAGCTGACCTGTACATGGCAAGTCCAAGGGAGATTGCCGACAATCACTGGTGGAGTTCCTTTATTGAAAATGTTTCATTAACCAAAGCCAAATCCTTCACTGGCTTCATGGATTGCAAGTAGCAAGCGTTCTTGAAGTTGTTCTTTGGAAGAATACTCAGGAAGATCTAATTGGTTGAAACTGCAAAAATTAAATGTGAACTCTTGTTGATTGTATCCATTTTAAACTTTCAAATCAAACCATGTAAATGACATAAAAGTAACCTCATGCCACTAGCAACACTAACCAGGTATGTGCCGAGGGTAATCTTTCTGGAGCTCCATATGCTTTGTTGATCTGAAATCGTTGAGGACCAGAAATACCCTGTAGTGCTTTGAACCCCTCCAAAGGAACCTGAGATTTTCAAATGAGCAAGGATGAATTGATCATTAGATGACAATGAACAGCATTCAATGGAAAGAAAATACACAATTTACATGAAAATTCACAAAGAAGTCCTATATGTACAGCTGTACTTATATTTTTTTTAATTAATAAAAACATATACTCTTAAGAAAAACTCTAGGGAGACTTCTCTCCCTATTTAAGAAGGCTGCTCTCTATGTGCTGAGGTGGGCTATATTTTCTATAAAAAGTAGAGAATGGAGAGAACATTGATTGTGTTTGAGCTCCATCTGATCATAGTGGCCTTGTGATAGACTTTAAAATTTTGATTGCTATAAAACCACTGATTTTTCATGGCCCATTTCACAAGGTTATAATGATCAAATTGGAGAGTCCCTTGGATTATATCATTCATGAAGTCCTTTATCCATACCATCCAACCATATGGGGGCCATCCCATGATAAGTGTGCACTCTCTCCATTTAAAATGGGTACCCAAGTCTCCCAAGAGCTACTCTACTCTTAACTATTTTTTTCCTCTTTTCCTTAGATTGATGGGATAAATGTGGTGAAGACATCATAGGACAACAACAAAGAATGATGCATCAGAATCTAAATTTTTCCTCAGGATGGTTTGATGAAGATTTCGTGCATATTTCCTATATATCTGACTATGAATAGAGACATATCAAGCCATGATGGCCCAGACCCATCCATTTATATCATCTGAGGCATTCATTTATGGATTGGAGCAATTTGACTGTTGATCAAGCGCCATCTACACATTTATTTTAGCTATCTTTTATTAGTGTCATATTGTTTTAGTCTATATATGTTTCAAGATTGTTAGCCATGTATTTGTTTTTAAATTTTTAGATTGTCGACATGTGTGCCTTAAGTCACATGTGTGTAGGTTTTAAGAGAGACCCTTTTTTTATAAATAGACTTGTAGATACATTTTATGATCAATGAAAGAAGAAATTCAAGTTTCTCACATCTAGAAAGCTTGGTGTGACTCCTCATTTTTGGTGTGAGATCAAGGGACCTTGTGTGACTCAAGGTACAAATCTTTCTCCTCCTCCTCCTTTTCTTCTCTCTCTTTTTCTTCCATTCCCTTCTCTCCTCCCTCTTTCTACATCTCATATTTGTCCCGTTTTCATCGAAACCCGAACCCCAGCCAAACAAAGATCCAACCCCACCATCGAACACCAAAACCATGCTAGACCCACCAATCCATATGGACGTTCGTACAAGTCCATACAGACAGGCCCTTTTTGCCCTATTTTGCACCCCTAATCTCATATCTCTATCTTAGACTCGTAGATCTAACACTAACCAATTATTTCACCCTATTTGAGAACTAGTTTTGCCCAAAATTAAAAAATAAATAACACTACTCCCTTTGGCAAACCCTAGGTGGCCTCATAGCCCTATTTCATCGCTTGGGTTACTAATTTATAGATCTGAAAGACCCTAGGTGCCAGCAATACAACCATGACGGTGTTGTGTAGGTGTCATTCTCATTTTTTATGCTCTTCGATGGATTGTGAGTGCGGCATTTGCCTAAGTTTTTGCCTTATACTTTGTTTAACTATCAATTTATTTTTTCTAGCACCTTTTGTGAATCATGGATTGTGAGTGTGGATTTGCCTAAGTTTTTGCCTTCTACTTTGTTTAATATCAATTTATTTTTTCTAGCATCTTGTGTAAATCATGGATATAGGTTGCATGTCACTTTAGGATTCACACAAACTTGCATTCTCATAAAGGCATCTAGATTTTAGACATAGGGTTATCAATATTTGATTCATCCAATGTCAAGATAGCTTTGATGATGATGATGATGTACTGTTTTTTATGTTTTGAATGATATACATAATCTTACTGTTTAATCAATAAACATGGAAGAATTCTATTTCATGGTGTAGTGCTACTTCTCCCATTTAATGTCATCTAGCGGCCCTTCAAAGTCTGATTAAGTAACTTTCATTGCAACACCATTTTTGGAGAGGAAAAAAGGGCTCAAACACACAAAGATGTTCTCTATAAATTTTAAAGAATAATGACGGGACCAGATACACATTTTCAGTTAATTAACTCAGTTAATAATATTTTGAAAGATTATATCAAGCCATCCATATGGTTTTCTTTGTTTTCTTAGACGGTAGTCATATGAATAATCTTAAGGCTTTGACTGTACAAATTCAAATCAACATTAAGTGCTAAAAGTGATGACGTTTGGGGTGAAAAGTAGAAAATAAGCACCATAATGATCTCTACATCAGCCAACACACTGAGGAAGGAATATCCAACAAATCATAAAAAAATCCATTCAAGGTGCTTGTCATTTACAATACATCCAATAATAGATAATTGTTTCACATTTCAAAATTCAAGGGTAATTTGTATCATTTGTCAATATACCTTTGATGTTCCAGTGACAAACTGCAGTAACCTTGCCATGTCCTCCTTATTGAATGCTTTGACAACCTCCCAGAACCACTGGACAACACTAGATGCAGTTGTATACCCAGTGTACTCAGTATTGGCCATCAGATCATCAACTGCAAATGAAGAGATAAATTAGATGGTAATAAGACAAAAGACATAAAAATACTGTTCTATGTTTAAAAAGGCAAATCAACTTACGGTCAATCTCTGGAAGTCCACTGATTAGGAGTTCAAGCTCCTTATCATTAAATATAGAGATGAGATCTCGAGGTACCAATTCATTGAAACCTTCTAGGAAGCTATTAATTTGAGGACGGATGGCATTCGTCAAGATGTGGTCAGCCACAAGGTCTACATATTCATGCTTTGTTTCTTCTGTTACTCTGATATTCCTTCCTCCAGGTTTAAGCTCATAGTCGGTAACCTTCCAAAAAAAGAAGCACGAAACAAAATCACACACGAAGTAACAGACAATCAGATAATCACCATCTTAATGATGTCAAGTTCATCTATCTGCAGTAGGCTTTGTAAGTTCTATATCTCCAATTTTCACACTGATATGTCTCACTTGATTGTTTAGAGTAAAACTAGTACATTATTTTCAATTAAGTGTTATTTCACACCTTATTTTCGATTAAAATAACCCTTTTTTAGCTTGCCATCTGAAACCTCATAACCATGTCAGATTCTGACACTTGCACCCATCAACATGCAACTTATCTTGTAACTTACATCATGTTAAGGTCTCAAACCTAGCTAAAGTAGAGTAGCAACTGGGTGACATCAACTTTATTATGTTATATATAATATTGTCTTTCACATTGGAGTTCAAAATTGGACATGGTGAATGGATCCCATGTGCCAATTAAAGGAGGGCCGGTAATTAAACAGGTTGGAAACTAGAAAAGGTAATAGATGGAAAACACAGCCTACAGTAGAGTACTGAGAGTATCTTCCACCACCGGTCCATTCAATTGCCCCATGTATTCCAGATGGAATCAAAATCTGCGTGAAATATACTGACCTACTTTCTGAAGTGAAAATAATGATGAATGCAATTTAATGCTGTTTATATAAATGCAGACAAACGAGAACAAAAAACATGATTTTTCTCCATACCTCTGTTTTCTCATAAAGGATGTGCTTCTCTTCATCAGCATCCATGCTAAACGTAAGGTCAGGAATGTCACTCACATCATTCTGAATTAATGTGAAAACAAAATGTTATGATTGTCCCCCAAAAGGAACCTCTACTGTGACGTATATATGAAAAGATAAATAAGAAACACGAATACTTGATTGATCAATCCACTAACCTCCAGCATCCACTTCAAATTCTTGTAATAGTCAGGGTCAACAGCCTCTATGTCATGGTATGTCACTTTCACACCCAGAATGTGCTTATAAAAGGAGCGTGTGAAGTAAACATCCAGAAGCTGTCCATCAAAGAGTGCTTTAGCAACCTGCAAAATGGTAAGACAATAGAAGATGAAGCAGCTTGGAAATGCTATTACGAATAAAAAATAAAAATTTGCAATCCAATGGTGAAAGGCTAGCAAATGATTACCACACGACCAACAAATTTGAAGTAGGAAAGATGCTCAGTCTGAAATACAGAATTGGGATTAGGTTGAAACGTTGCGTTGTTACCAACAGTTGTAAAAAGTAAAGCCCCTTTGTCAAATATGACCCTAGACAATATCTGGTACCATTCTCTGGTTAACCCTCCAGCATCTATTCCCTCTTCCCCTTGAAATTGTACAGTTAAGCGTCCCTTGAGGTCCTGACTTGGACGCATCCGCAGCTGATTATAGGAATCCTCCAAAACATATGCCCGGCGAACACTCACGCGCAGGGGGGCAGAAGGGTGTTGCTCATGCTGTTGCCTGATCCTCGAGCGAAAATATGCTCTCTTGTTGTCAAAATCAATCAGCCTCGGTGCCTTCAACATCATAGAAAGCGACTTCTCCAGCAAGCTGGGATTCTGCCTTATGAAAGCATTCAGAAGGCGCCGATGCTTGTCTGCAAACCTTGCAAATGTCATTGTCCCATCAGCCCATCTTTGAACTCCACTATTAGTCAACAGCCCCGAAGAGCTCCCTGCAGATTCTTTGACTTCCCTGGCAGTCACATTGATAACATCTTGTTGCGTGATCGCCTGGTTTGCTTGCAGTTTCTCACACAAAACAAAGAAAGCCTCTATAAATGGCAGAAGCCTCTCTGTTCCAGGTGGTAGAGGTGGTGAGAGAGAAGAGGTGCCTCCTATATGGTCTCCCACATTAAAATTTGAGGCCGGAGAGAATGTAGAGTTCTGGCCCAGCTTTATCTCTGTTGTGCTTATACAGTCACTAAGTTCTTGCCAGAGAGGTTCAAGTGCAGCATTTAACTTAGACATGATAGCTTGTTCATCCTGTTCTCCATCATTCTCTTGAATCTTGTCACCATCAGAAACAACCGAAGTGAGTGTGCTGAGTGCATGTAGTACACGCAATATTGCTGCACCAGCCATGGAATCAGCACTCAAGCCCATCATATGAGTGCTCCTTAGTGTTACAAGCTCGCCCACAGCAGAGTCACACAAACCATGAGCTAAACTAGCGAGCTCAGAAGTGAAGAATTTTCGATGAGGGGCAGCAACAAAAGCCAATTTCCTCAATACCTCAGCAGCAAGAGAATAGACTTTATCTGAAAGCCTGAGAAGTTGATAGTTCAAGTTTGAGAAAACAGAGAGATGAAACTAGTCTCGTCGCAGCTTAAAGAAAATTGAACTGAAGAGAACAGTGTACAATTTTCTGAGACATCCAATTCTATATATTTAGAACCTCCGGTTTAGTGTTCCACATCACTCAAAGCAAAAGCCACAAAAGAGGTACCAAAAAACTAACAAACTATCCTACGTTAAACACTATCAGGAGAAAAGTGCCAACTGAGACTGTTAAGAAGACAATACAAACTGTAGTGAAAATATGGTATGATCAATGAAAGATAAGGATCATCACATCTGAATGATTGTTGTATAAATGTCTCATTCATGGTCAGGGGTCAACCAAATCAATGGTCTGAGTAAAAGAAAGTGGGCCCACATGTATAGAAATTGTGTCCCAGAAAAGCAGTGAACTGTAAAAGATTCAGTCAAAGAGAAGGTTGTGAAAATAGAAGAATTATGACAAAGTTAGCACATATAGAGAAATGATGTCCCAACCAAACTGTAAAGATGCAGAAACAAGAGTAGGTTAGAAAAGTTATGCAGGGAGCATCAACCGAGTCCAAGTCATACAGGAGGACGAGTAAACTCCAACGGCCAATTTTCAAAACTCTGATAACAGGTCAAGCTCAAGCAAGGCTCCATTTTAGTATCAGTTAGGACTTGCAGTAAGAAAGGATCGAAGAGATCGTGACTTCTGTAGGGTGAATACAAAAGTAGAACCAAAAGTCGACAGGACGAGGTTACAACAATGATGATTAATGAAATAGTATTAGTTCATTTTGATCTAGTTCATTTTCCAAATTAATAACACAACATTGATATAAGCCTTTTTTCTGTCGTTTTTTGGTGATGAGCGGAACAGAAGGGGAAAAGTTGGAGATATTTTTCTTACAAAAAAAAAAGACTTTTATCCTTCTATATTATGATATTAAAAATCAAAATGCAACATGTGCAACTGAGTCAAAATATAACCAAGAGCTGATGTAATCAACAACAATTTCAAAATTCAAGATTGGTTTATGCATTCAAAAATAAAAAAACAGAAATCTTCCAAAAATTTATTGATGGTTCATAAAAATTACCCCTCATGAGCAAGAAGGTTGCAAAGATTACATAAATCAGTCTCTGGAAGCTGCAAGAAGATGTCATATGGATTAACAGTTCTCTTTCCACCAGAAGGTGGCACCTCAACACCAGGACCTTTGCTCGACTCATTTGAATCATGTTTAGATGTAGGAGGCTCATTTGGAGGATCACTAGAAACTCCTTGGTCAGGCACAGTCTGTGAGCTATGGGAATCGGCAACAGCCAGTCGAGAGTGAGGCTGACACTCAGACTTCGATGCAGCATTATTAACTACCACTTGGAGGAGACCCATGACCTAAGAACAATAGAATAAGAACCAAAATTCAAACACATTGAAGAACCAAATAATATTTTTTAGAAAAAATTAGTTGTTTTTATATATTGTTGATACCTGTTCGAGATGAGCACTGCTGCGTAGAAAAAGTGGGCGACTTAAGAGCTTCAGGAATAATATTAGAGGTATATCCCCTTTCCTATATGTTTCCTGCTGATCTGACAAAGACATTCCTTCAATAATTTTCTCTTTCCCTTTCTCATTAGCTTCCATATGTGTAAGACTTGAAGGCTCAGAGGTTGATGGAGGATCAAAATAGAAAAGAATATTTGCAACAGCAAAATGATTTGTGGCCAGATATGTCAAAACCTCAAGAATACGGCGTGACACGAGGGGTGGAAGGCCTAATAGTAATCAAAGAGAAGATCCATGTTAAAATGATATCATAATTTAGGATATCTACTACATCTAGCATTAAAATATGATACACTATATAAGAATGTGATCATCTCTTAATCTGGTAACTAGATCTAGGATAAGATCATGAACATCCATGGGTATCTGTCAAGAATTCTCCTCTGTATTTATGTTTAATGAAATATAATTCATAGCAATACATATATGTTCCATTGGAACCACATATACAAGTGCATTGAGAGTACATTCCAACAGATACCATACAATCCAATAAATAATATCATTTTTTATGAGAAAGATATCAATGGATAATATCAAATCCTAACGTCTTTAATGTGTCATTACCTAAATGGCTAAATCACATAAAAACTGTATGAAATGTAGCAAAAAAAAATACAAAATCACAAAAGAAAAAAGGTACCATCCAGCTGTTGTGGTCGACCATAGACAACATTCCATTGACAACCGTAAAGCCTCTGAGATGCAAAAATATCTGAACAGCTAACTAAATCCTCAGTTTCTGGTCTAATCATGTCCAGCAAAAGTCGGACGAGAATTGCCCGTGTAACACTGTGTGCACAGAGGTTCAAAAAAAGCCTCTGGAGAAGACCCTTTGCAAGGGGCTGATCAT
This sequence comes from Chimonanthus salicifolius, assembly GCA_013350335.1. Classification (NCBI taxonomy): domain Eukaryota; kingdom Viridiplantae; phylum Streptophyta; class Magnoliopsida; order Laurales; family Calycanthaceae; genus Chimonanthus; species Chimonanthus salicifolius. Next base: position 64,359,936 of record CM023538.1, on the reverse strand, counting down.
ACGAATCAAGAAAAAAAGAGTAAGTATTATCTGAGTGTGCTAAAGCACAGAAAATGTAGTCAACACTTTTAACAACAGTATCCGTCCCCCTTTTGGTCATTTCCTGTCACTGTATTACTCACAACCTATACTCGAAGTTGATTAACTTCGACTATTTGAGTTATACTTATTATAATACCCATTTTGGTCTAAAGATATGCAAGCCAAAGTGGCCAATCACTACATGGTTCACTATAATTGCATTTTTAAGAAATTAATTATAAAGCACTACTTAATCAATAAGGATTTCAAAAATAAATAAATAAATGTTACCATTGTAAAAGAAAGCAACTAGTTATTAACCACCAATAATTGTTTTAGCTTAACTAGTTACCCAAGGGAGCAAATGAGGAAAACTAAGAAAGAAATTAAAAGAAAGAGAAATAGGGAACATTCTAGTTGAACTAGTTATCAATCATCTTATCAGCCAATATTTTCAGCATCAGTCATAACATCAATGATAAATTTTTAAATGACATTTTCAAGTAGCACTTTCTAGCAAACAAGCAGTGTTGGTTTCGACTAATACCCAGTTCAGATTGTGGGAGATATATATTAAATTAGCCAATATCTTGAACCATGCTTAAGTAATACTATGAGGTTGCGACCATTATATTTATGATGATAACAATGTCTAATGATAAGACAGATTAGTGAATTAGGAAAGACTTCTTAACAGTTATTTGATTTGCAAATCTGAAGATATTCAAAAGGAGAATTTTCATTATGAAGTCCCTCAGAAATTTTTCTACAATTTTTTTTCTGAGGGATTCCATCAAAAATTTCTCACCAAGATCACACAGAGGATCAATTCATATTTATGATGATGACAATGTAGACATTTTCAAATCTAAAGATCTATCCAGGTGAGATTGATGGCTTTCTGCACTTTGGTGTGATGTCCAAACACAAAATGGATACGGCCAAGACAACCCTTGGAGATGGCAAAGGCACAATTTTGCACAAAAACAGTAAGTATCCGACACGACAAGATGCAGACACATTCCCTAGTTGGATGTAGTGTGGGAAATATAGATATTCTCTTTTCCACAATCATTCTCTTGCCTTAGGCATTATCCAGCTTCAGGCAACATTCCACCCTTTTCATTGAAATAAAAACTCCCCTCAAGTAACTGACAAAATTAACCAAAAATAAAATAAAAACAGATCCGAAATGGAAAGGAGTTGGGAGACCATCAGAACCAATGTTTCACTCAGCCATGGGTTGTGCCAGTGTACAAGCAAGGGCCTTTCACACCATGATATTGTGTCAAGTTATTCCTTCCTCAACTTATAAAGAACTAAACAAAACATACCTGAGCCAATCTCAATAGCCGAATCAATGCTTTCAAAGCAGTTTCATCCAAAAGAGGTGTCCCTTCAATTTCTTTAACCTTCAAGCTGTTTGCAAGTGAAGAAACTGCCCTTCGACCTAATGAAACTCCAACACCCCTGTCCATTACTGTCTGCCTGTCAAGTGCTAAACTATTCCTCCTGTTGCCAAGCCTATGGCTACCACCAAAGAGACTGCGAGCTTGATAATGACTCATTGCTCTATCCCTGAGCATTTGGGCCTCAGCTAGTAAGGGTGAAGGTAACGCTGATAAAACTGCTTCTGAGGAGGTCAACAATACCTGGAAAACAAGTAACAGCTTTGATACTTTAATCTAGTGGTAAAAGGTAGATACTGAATCACGATATATCATAAAACTGAGCAGATATTCTAAACTGTACATATGGTGGGCCTGTCAAAGGAATAATCATGTTCCATCATCTCCCATTTGGATGATTGAAGTGATCAAATTCGCCACTTGCAAAAATAACAATTGCATACCAAAAAAAGTTGGCATCTGATCACTTGAAAATTTAGCAATTAGAGTTTGTGAAATCTCATAATATAAAGGCCCAGTGCATAAACAGCTATATAACTCACATGCATTTTACCTCTCAAAAAGAGGAAAACATGAGCAAATGTTACCGTAAAAACCGTATATCTCCTTGTAAAATAAGTGTACCTCCTCACGTAAATCAGCAGGAAAAGTAGCTATAATTGATGCATTATCCATGTCAACCGGTTGTCCTTCAGCTTGCTGAGCCTGTACAGCTCTTTGTGCCCGCTGTTGTGCTAGGACTTCAGCTTGGATATCTGGCGGCAGAGCTGCTAAAAACTCAGGGTCAATGTCTTCTGCTGAAGGTGGAGCATATGTTGCAGGAGCAACAGATTGGGCTTGCTGAGAAGCAAGCACTTCTGCCCGTAGATCTTCAGGCAGAGCCTCCAAGAAAGTTGGATCAATAGTATTTGTGCCAGAAGCATCATTAGTAATGTTATTTTGACCAGGTCCTTCAGCATCTTCAGCAACTTCTGGGTGTCGCCCAGTAGGAGGCCCATCTGCACCATTCACAGAAACAGGGGCTATAAGCTCAGCTTGATCACCTACAGGAATCATGGCATCCATACATATATCAGCACCAACTGGAACTGAAACAGCGCAGCTATCACCTGCTTCCAGTATATCTGAACTAGAATCAACTGCTGTGGGGCCACCAAGCAGGTTTTCCCTCTCAGATGGCCTATCAATACATGCAGTATGAAGCCCCGCATCATTAGAAGCAGCATGTGCTCCAGAACCACCCTCATTCTGGGGAGCAACACTTTGATCAACATTAGCCAATGATGTCATGAACTCATGGACATCTAACCGTACATTGTTATCATTCGCATTCTCACTAATTTGCATGTAGCCTTCACTGCCATTTGAGACAATATTCAAGAGATCTGGTTGTCGCATTGACGGTTCCTCTCTTGTTGCCCTTCCTCTCTGGTATTAGACTCCCCATTGATTTGTCCATGGGCTGAGTCAGGAAGCTCAAAATCACCTCCTTCCCCTGTTGGATTCTCTTGATGATGTACAGAATTGGTTCCCAGTTCCTGAAGCTGACCTTCAGCTTCTTGGCTACAGACATTATCACCATCTACTGGTTGTTGATTTTCAGTACTTGGTGGTGGAATATCAGATGGTTTCTTCTCATGCTGCCCAAAACTTTCTGGTTGCCGGTGTGTAGGACCACTGACAGGAGACATACTGCATAGCTGCTGCTACAAAGGGTTCCTCTATAGCTTGTGCAATAGCAGCAGCTTGGCTACCTGCTTGTGGTAAACCATTATCACTCCATCGACCATCACCCGACCCTCTCCTTCCAGGCAAATGGACAGGATCCATTCCTATTGAAAAATCAATTAAAGGTGGAGGAGCAGAGCCAGCAAAACGATCACCAAAAATTGAAGCTGATGCATGTTCATCAAACATGTAGAAATGGGCCACATCAAAATTTCCAACCGAAAGGGTTTCCAAATCCCTAGATGAGCTTCCAGAAGAAGGCCAAATTGGAATATTAGGATCCCCAGACTGAGATGGCCGCAGAAGCAACGGATGTTGAAAAGCAATGCCTTCTAAACCAGTTCTCTCAGTAAAAGGCCTCGTAGTAGCTTGGCGGCGACGCTCAAGCCCAATGGATCGTCGAAGGCCAAATATGTCCTCCACATTTACACCTTGAAAGGGCTCTCCAGCAACATCAATGAGACTACTTGAATTTCCAGGTCGACCTAAAACTTGCAAGTGATCCAAACCATCAAGGCCTTCCCTCCACCTCACTTCTATAACACGGTTTCCAGGGAAATCATCATCCTCGTCAACCATGTCATCGTGATATTCATCACCCAGACCATTATCATCATGGTCCTCAACATCAGTATCAGCAAGAGACATTAAAGTACCACCCTCCTCCCCTATATCCTCATCCTCATCATCATCTTCATCGTCATCCTCATCATCCTCACCATCCTCTCCCATGTCCTCATCATCATCATCACCCATGTCTTCATCTGTTCTATGCTCAACACGGAAAGTCATCCCAACCCCATTATCATTATGCAACACGGCACCTTCATCCATCTCTTCACGCATGAACTCCACACCATGTTCGACGGTGGGATGGGTGGTGGCATTCGCTTGTATTTCTATTGCCATGTCTTGCTCCATAGGCTGATTTAAATCTGCATCCCTTTCATTGTTAGAAGTTCCTTGAAGTTGTTCTTCAGAAGGCAACTCGTCAGCAGTTTGACTCTGACCATTTGTATTCTGTTCATGCACAACTTCACTGCCAACAATTGGATTTGTCTGCTCTTCAGTTCTCTCATTTGTACCTATGGATTTCTTCTTATTGGACCCATCTGACTTGAAAAGTTGCTCACTGGCATTAGCAGCTCGTGTCAAGCTCTCTAAAGCTTTAAGGATAAGATTCACAACTTTCGGAGCATCTGGATGATCCAGATCCATCATCTGAAGAATGCCAGTTAGTGATTGAACCATTCCTCCATCTATCATGGTCTTTGCTATATCAGGGGAGCATCCAGGACCAGGTAAGTTGTTGGATGACACATTCTTGGATAAAATGGAATTTACCAAGTCAGCGAAAGCAAGAACCTTTTTATGAGGCAATAGGAGGGTTTTCGAAGAATTGCTTTCCAGGGTTGAAAATGAAGACAAGGCTCGGACAATTTCTGCAATCACTCGTCTACGCCCTTCACTGGATCGACCACACAAGACCACCAAAAACCACGATGCCTTTTCAGACAACTTGTCCCTCCATTCATCTGTGGCTTCAACACATTTATCTGAAGATAATGGAAGTAACTTATGCAAGATGTGGTGTACAATCCCACCATTTCCAGATCCATCTGCTTGACAAGAACCCCGCAATTGACATGTCTCTGAGTCCCGTTTCAGAACAACCCCAACTGCATGCACATACATAAGGAGAATATCGCTCATCAGCTTGAGCACGAAAGTCACCTTAGCCAATCCAGTTGATTTTTCAGAGAGGCTGTCACATTCCACTTTCGTCTCATCAATCTTTGATTTACCCTTGTCCTTCGCAGCAGGTTCATCTACTTCCATAGGGGCTAAAGAACCGGTGGGCTCGTCCTGCTTTCTTTGAGATGGATATCCCATAATTATTTCCAACAACTGATCAATCACTTGAGTAAGATTGGGAGGAATACGTTTGTGACCTTTAGAGAATTTACCCAGTCCTTCATGTTGCTTACTTTCAGGCATCCGAATGCACTCAGAAGAAGCTCCAAGCTCGACACCCGGCATTTTGGATTTGTCTTTCTCTTTATCTTTTTCCTTTGACAACACAATATTCATCCTCCCTCCCGATGATTCCACCTGACAAACTGCAGCAGCAGCTTTCATGAAAACGACAGGATCTCTAGAAATAACAGGAGCCATCGATGTCAGGAATGTTCTAGGGGAAAGACGACCTGCATGGCGGCTAAGAATGCCAGTCAGGGTCTGTCGTATCTCTAACTCCATAGCAGTTTGAAGGGTTTGAGGATCCTCAAGGAGGTGTCGAATAATGGCAGATGCTACACTATCATAACCCGGAAAGAAACAACTCCTAGGAAGGCTAAAAAGAGCAGCCAAACCTCCATTCTCAAGGAATTGCATGGCAATAGCATGTGTTTTCGTCAGCCGTGCACATAGTTGTAAAACAGCCTGCATAACCAAGGCAGGGACTTGTTGTTTCATAAACTCACAAGAAATTTCCAGCACTCTTTGGCTTTCTTCAAGAGTTAGGTAGCCAGTAGACTTCCCTAAAATGTTCTCAATCGCATTGCTAGTATCTTTCCCATCTACATATTTACTCTCTGTAACCGGGGCAGGAACCGACAATGAAGCATCATCTCTCGATGAATTAGTAACAGCCACTGAATGATTTCCATCAGAACTTACAGAAGACACTTTGGGTTTGGACTGCAGCAAGGTGTCCAGGATAAGCAATAAAGAACTGATGCATTTTGGAACCCGAACCTCTTCTCTTGATTCATCTCTCACCTTGAAGTTTGACAAAACATCTAGTGCAGCAGACACAATACCATTTGATGCAGCAATTTCTCTAGTACTATTGTCTTCAGTAAGAAACAAGGCCAAGATATGAGAGACAGTAGATAAAGCACCTGTATCCTTTGAGAAATCTGATGGACAAAGCTTCAGCTGCTGAATAAGATAGGAGACCACCCTTGGACGATCATCCCCTTTGTTTCTAGTGCAAAGAGTCACAAGCAAATCTGTCAATGGAAAGGCCATTGAATCGCTACTCTGAAACAACTTCATAGAAGCGGCAAGAATGTCATCAACAGGAGGTAACTCGACCCCTCTTTCTTCTGCTGGCACGTCTTTCATCTTATCCCCAGAATCCTCTTTAGATGTTTCAGATGCATTACCAAGAGACAAGGCAAGTGCACGCGCAAGTTCATCATCCTCCTGCACAGGATCCTCTGCATGGCTAAACAACCACTCCATTGCCATCTCAACACTGTTAGTTTCAACCCGCCTCAGAGCTTCTTCTGCTCTGGCCCTCGTGAAACCCATCTCAACTATGGTAGCAATCGTAGACTCATCTGGCGGAGGGCCAGCAAGCCGTTGGATTGTGCTCCCAGTGGTACCATTTCGACCATGCTTTACATCTCCCACTCCTGAGTAGATATGGGTAACAATAGAAACCACTGAAGTGATGAAAGCAGGGTTGCAATTAGGGAACAAGGGGTGATTCCATACAGGAAGTATCACATCAAGCACCTGAGACTGAAGCATGCGAACAAAAACTTCTGGATCTCTTGGGACAGAGAACAACCCAATTGACAACCCAGCTGCAACTGGCTGAACAAGGAGCTGAACCTGTGATGCAGATGTTGAAGACAGTAGCAGAGAAGAATTAACAAAATACTCAAGCATGCGGCAGTAGCTTTGTAATGTATCCAGTAACCAGGAGCTATGAGATAGTTTGTTCCCTTCAGCAACCTTTCCCTGATCAGCTTCTGTGGGGGGGATGGAATAGGGTAGTGTCCATAGCAACTGGCTGGTGGCTTCAAATGTCGTCAAAAGCTCCTTGAATGTCCCATGTACATAGAAATTATTCACCAGCACTGAGTTGCATGTCCGTCGTCTGCCATCAAATATAAGTGCAGCCATCTCATCCACAACCTTTCCAAGATACCTACACTTTACCGACAGTGACATTTCAAGGCCAGCAGAGGTAGAATGCCCAGAATAACTGAGTGCATCATGAAATATTTTGGCAAGAGCAGTTGCTAGGCTTCTTGAAGCAGAGCTTAATGAACCAGTATCAGCTCTACGACGGTTTGAAGTCGTGAATCCTTTCACAAGAGTTCCATGGAAAGAACGCACAGCACTAGCCAACTTGTTTAAAATTTCTGAGATACCATCATCTGGGCTTTTCTTTTTCATATCATGAGCCAAAGGCGTTTCTGAAGCATTTGAGGAACTGTCAAAATCAACCTGTAAGGGGGAGAGCTGCCGATTAAGCCTTCCACCTCTTAACCGTGATAGCCCATGCCGGCCATGGCGATGCAATCCTTCGCCAGAACGGACCAATGAAAGGAACTCATGCTCCCCACTCCAAAATGATGATGCAGAACCATTTCTAAGTGAGACAGGATTCATGTATCTTACAACAGGAACAACGCTACCGTCATCATCACTCTCTCTACCAGTAACATTAGATATCACAGCATCTGTTGTTCCGGTTTCTTGATCAGAATCCCGCTTCTCTTCAACCTTGGCATCACTGCATAAAGAGATCTGCCAAATTATTTCCTTGTAGGATTTTCCCAGATCCTTCAACACATCAGCATCAGCGGAACCCAATTCTGAGACCATGGTGCTTGTCCCCTTCAGGAGATAACTGGCAAGTGAAAGAAGACCTTCAAGACTCGAAAGACACCTTAAAACTTCTGTTTGCTTAGTACATTCAACATCAGCAAGTGGGCTCCCACCAATGGCAGCCAACAACTCATTTGCCAATTTGAGATGTTCTCGCAAGAAAGCACAAACAGCTCGAGCTAAAGTTGCAGAATGCTGAGGAGAGAAATTCTTAAAAGCAATGAAAATGCTCTGACCAATAGATGCAGAAAGAGGAATAAGTTGCAAAGAGAACAACTGTAGAACAGATTCAATACCCTTCTTCTCAACAAATAAACGGCATGTGTCTGCATTCTGGAGAACAGTTTCAAGGAGACGCGCAACATTTTGAATACATTCTGGAAGGAATGATTCCACATTTACAGTCTCAAGATTGGCCGACAAGCCATCAGAAGAAACCTCACTAACCTGATCAGAAATCCCCATCCTAGACGATTCCCCTTCATCTGAAGAAGCCAAAGTCCTCTCTTCTAAGTCAGTTTCCATGGGAACTGGAGTGGAAGAGGCCACTGTATCTGATGAAGAGGACGGCGCCTCTACCCCAGAACCAATCTTCAAAATGGTATTCAAGATCTCAATTAGCATATCCACTCCAGGACCACGCAACGAGGATGCATGCCTCATTAGTTCATCCAATCCAGCAGACAGAGACCCTGAAGTATCCCCTGCAAGGGAACGTAAATACATTCTTGAAGTGAATATCTTCACAAAGCACCTTAAAGCATTGGAATCTTTGACAGCCTGAAGGCCAATGTTATTCAGACACAAGGCATCCAAGCACTGTGGTATGCATGTGATCGCTTCTGCAGAACAGAGAACACCACCCGTGATAGCATCTAGAAAGGCGCGAGGCAAACCAGCTGCATCCAAAACAGGAAAAAAGGTAGGATCCTTGTGAATGAGATCACTCATGACAGTCGCTGCAAGTGAAAAAACTCCACCACCAAAGTCTTTTGCCCTTCTGAAGATAATACATAAGCAATGTGGCAACAATGGGAACAAACTCTCTTCTGAGCCATTAGCACGTGTAGTGGGACCAGGAGCATATGTTCCAAGAGATATGGCACGAAGCAATGCTTTCATTAGCAGCCTCCGGTGATAAGAAACCATAGCTTCAGAATATAGCGGTTGTTGCATATCTAGCTCACCAGTAGAGCAAACAACTTGCTTGCCTTTCCCATCACATCGGGAATCTTCACCTGAAGAATGTACAACTTGTTTGCCCTTTCCATCACATGGGGAGTCTTCTCCATGTTTCTTATAACCCTTCTCAACATAAGAAATTTCTATCTTCAATCGGGCAATAGTATCATCTAAACCTCCCAAGTCTCGAAAAAGTGCAGCAGCTGGATTGCTGTAGTCCATAAAAGCCTCCAAAACATGAACTGCAGTGCTGACCAAGTGCAGATGTTGCGGGTTTGTATCTTTAAGAAGTGGAAGAAGGGTAGGTATAAATCCAGCTTCCCGGAGAGCTGAACAACCTGAGGATGATGAAACCAAAATGGTAACAAGAGATAGGAGCGCCTCAGCAAAGACAACAGACCATCTAGAGGTACCACTTGAAATAGAATCTATGGCTTTCTGCATAAGACTGGGTAATATTCCACGATGCACACCAGAAGTTACAGCAGTTAATACTGTTGGCTGGCGAGAACGATCTTGGGACAGAGCAACCAACTGACAGAATGCCCAAAATGCGGATCTTTTCAGGAATTACATCTTCATAACTCAACAAACATACCAGTTCATTAACAAACTCAGGTTCATTGTTAAAGAACGCAGCTAAGTCATCAGCATCATGGCCGGCTTGAACAAGAACCACAAAAGCATACAATCGAATGCAGATGTATTGTTGTCGAGCAGTTAGTGAGCCAAAAGCCCTCGCAAAACGCAACCTTGTCAAGAGCGAGAACCTCAAACTTGGAGGTACTTTATATTCTATCACCAACTGGTTCAAAAGTTCAAGATCACTCTCATGCCGAGTATTTATCTTAGGCAAATGGATAACTTGTAAACCTTGGTTCATTTGTTCAACAGTGCCAATGTCCTTTGATGCATCATTAACTGCATAGAACTCAAAATGAAGAGTACAGCCTAGTTCATGAGAAGCTGAATCACAACCATCCTGTACAGAGCATGCAATCAGTCCAAGGCCTTCCTCCTTGCCTCCCCAACCTTGTGAAAAGGCAAACAATTTTGAATTAAGAGAAGTATCTCGTATAGAGCACTTCCCAAGTGTCTTTTTCAAAAATCCAGCTAAAGTTTGCAGGCTAGCCTCAACAACATCCGCATCAGTAGAAGCGAGAAGAGATGAAAGATGCTGCTGCAAGGCCACAAATAGATAAATATAATAATATGAAGATAACAGGAAGGAAATATAACCATGACTACAAGAAGATGATGATCCAGTACAGAAGTTAAAAAGATAATAAAAATAAAAAAGAGGAGTAAGCAATTCATCACAGACAGAAGATACTACAAAGCACCGTAATCAGTAAAAAAACAAGAATATGGAAAGTTAAATGCAGCCTAAAGTGCAACTTATTTGAATATTTTGCTGAAATTAAAGGCAGCAAAGACACATGACATCTCACAAGTCAATATCTATGCCAGAAACGGATCTTTCAGCTGTGGTGTAATCTTTGGAACATAGAAAACCTTAGGATGATTAAGATAACACTTAAGTAGGGAAAAAACACTACTGGAATGACTGAAATGGCCCCTATAATGTAATATAGAAATAGAATATATTGACATAAAATCTATAAATAGAAAACAACTACTATACAAGTACATGTATCAAGTAAGAAGAACTAGTAGACCTGTGATCTGATGCTAACAAACCATCTATCTGATGGCTCTACAGTGGAGTGGGGGATGCCAAACTCTTCGCATCACTGGAGAATATATTGGAGCGCTATTGAATCTGCAGTTAACACTCGGGCACCACTGGTTCGTGATGCCCATGATCTCTCTCATAACACACCACATGAGGAAATTCTTGTGATGCTGATTCATTTTTCCTTTTTTTCCCTTTAAATTATTTGCTGGCTTGCAATGGGAGCAGAAATTGATGTGTTAACTTCTGACAACCGGGTGAAAATTCCATTCAATGAGGAGGTAATTTTGTACCAAGGACAAAAGATCATTTGACCCATTGTTGATGGTGATTCTAAAATATCCTCAAATAGGGTAAACCTCTTGCGTGGGCCTCACCTATTCATCAGGTGAATCAATTACCAAACATGTGTCAGTCTTTCTATTGTGCAAAAACAATTCCAGATAGACCATATGGAGATGAGACTGAGGTTAAGTAGAAATGAATTTATATTACATGAGGAGCCCATCCGTACCAGCTAGGCCCTTGGGTTCGGGTTCATCCACCTCACCACCTACCGGTGGGATTCAAATGGATGGCCTTTGAAGCTACCTAGCTGCCCCTGGGGCTGGAGTTTCAATGCGTATCATCTATGCATTCTAACAAGTAAGAGCATTCACAGGCATGCACGACTAGGTCATCTCAGTTCTACACAAGAGATGAAAAACCTAAAAAAAAACAATGTTAATATAATGTATTATTTATATTGTTATTATAGTCATTATTATTATTATGGGAAATGGCTGAAGATGATAATAATGAAGAATAATAATAATAATAATAATCATCTCCAAATATATGTTACCTCGTAAGAACTATAGAAATGCTTATTTGTACAGTTATCCAATATGATCCTTATAACTCGAAGGATTTGAAGAACTGCTTCTCTGGGAAAAGGAGGATCTGCTTCTAGAAAACCATCCTCCAGCTGCAAATCCTTTCTGGGCTTTATAAGCTTCTCAAAGAACGAATCAAAATGGTTGAAAAGATCGACCCAATGATGGAAGTCACCCTGAAAATAGTAAAGCAGAATGGGTATTAGGCAGCATCCATGAACTAATATCAGCAACAAAAATTAAGCACAGAAGCTAACAGCAAACCTTATCATACTCCCAAACGAAACGTTTCAGAGGTTCCTCTATATTATCGAGGGGGACAGCGGTGACGCTGTCGACGAAGGATTTTATTTTTGGAGGCTGAAACACAAACACAATAAATAGAAAATTAGTAATTGTCTTCTCATCACTGAACTAAATCATACCCAGAAAAAGTACTGAAAAAAATGGCAAAAAGAAGGGCAAACGATGGGTCTAAAATAGAATTAGAAATGCAATGGTGCATAAGAAGAACAGAAGAAGAATCTTAAAAGAAGAAAATGAAATAAATAAACTGATAAAACGAAATCGGGTTTTTTTGGGCCATACCACTTCCAAAACCCTCCTCCTTTTGTGCTTCATCTTGGATTCGGAGAGAACACGAGCATTTCCTGGGTCTGATGAGAAGGAAGAACCGATCCCAATTCAAATCCGAATCCGAATGGCCGGAGCAGGTTAGGGTTTTGCCGATTTCTCTTCTTGTCCGAGAGTCGGATCGCCAAAAGATGAAACGGAGATTTGAGGATTGCAGTAAAGAAAATGAAGAGAATTAGGGTTTTTGGATGCCTTTGGGCGATCCGATCGAAAGGAGAGAGAGATTGTGTAACTGAGGAGAGGAGTAAACAACAGGTAGAGAGAATATGGCGTCTAATATAAAGAGGGAAAAAAGGAGAAGAAAAGAATAGGAGAAAATTGTAATAGTAAAACACTAAAATGTAAAAGGAAGATAATTTAAATTTTTATTTTTAAAATTTTATAATATCAACGTCATCCTGAGTTATTGATACGTCTATTTTTCAAATTTAATAATTTTTATTTTACTTTAATAATTACAATAAATTATAGATTTGGCAAAATATAAGTTAAATAAAAATAATAATAAAGATTAGTATTCCTTTTGTAAAATTAAACAGTCTTCAAATTCTATTTAAAAAAATCTCTAATTATCAATCAGATTAATTATTTTCAATCATTTTTTCTATTATAAATTTCAAATTTTGTTTGATTTAATAATCATCTTAACTTAGAAATAATTTAATTTACAAAAATATCAGCTTCACACCCTATAAAATTATTCTTATATAATAGCTCCGTTTAAAGGTCACTTATAACCATAGATTTGGTGAGTAGAAAGATATATATATGCATATTAGTATTTATAAAAAATCAATTTAATTGAATAATTCTAGTTATAAAATTAAATTCAATAAAATTATACTCTTATTTGTCACTAGTTTTAGATCTTTTAAAAATTAAAACTATAGTTAAAATCATTTAATCTTAAAATATTTAAATTTTAATTAGAAATTCATATTGCCAAAAATATTCTTCAGTTTTCTTTTCTTATCCCACAATGAGAGCCTTCTTCTTTCTTTTTAACCTTTTTCCTTCGTAGGCAAGTAACTGTAATAGAATAAGTGAATTGAATAAGCTTTTTCTTCTCCTTTTGTGTAGGGCTTAAAAAGAGACCAGAGTCCGATTACATTTGAACATTTAATAAGTTTTAACCGGCATTGGAGTGGGCCCAGCCTACACTTTTCATCCATCGTACTTTGGCCTACACCTGCACCAATCTTGACCGTCCAGACGATATGGCTTGATTTAATTAGACCACACAAACAAAAACTTATAAAGAAATTTTAAGAATATTTTGTTTTTAATGATTAATATATTAATTAAGAGGCACCAGTGCAAATAAGGAGGAGGAAAACCAATAACGTAGAAACAAAAAATCACAACTGTGATAAATTCACATGGCAAACAAACACGGGAAGCAACACTGGAAAGGAGAAAACTAAGCTAAGTAAACAAATTTTTTTTAGACAACTAAGATGTATTTAGATGTTCTTTAATTCTAAAAGAGAAGAAATTGACGAGGCATAGATGAAAAAAACTCTTCTTGAAACTGCTTCACTCATCTCAGTATGATCAGCAAAGATTTTATTGTTACGTTCTTATCATAAACTCCGTACCTTGATGAAAAAGAAATGAAAGTTCTAGAAATATCAACTAATTAGGGTGCACTGAGACTAGTGGTATAAATCTCGGTTGGTATTGTGTGTATCGGCTAGAGAAGAAACAAATTGGCCAAATATCGGTCTATTTCTTCTTTTTTGAAAAAAATAAGAAAATTAGTTGTAGGCCCGACCGATATCTTAATCCATACTTGCCCATATCAGCCGATATTTATATTTTTAAAAAAAATAACTTTTTTATCTTTTTAAATGATTTTTTTAAAAAAAAGCTATTGAAATTAAAAAAAATAAAATAAGAAGAGAGAAAAAAATTTGACTGATAATGAAAATTCGACCGAAATAACGATTGGGCCAAATTTTCTACCTCTGACTGAGACAAACAGTCCCCATTCTCTATTGCAATCACACGTGTGTAGCCATGTCTAACTCTTTTCTAAGCTTCCTTCTTATCTGAGTGGCACCACTGACAGATTTTAACGTGTCATGGGCTCTACAGTAAATAAATAAATCTATCAGGTTTGAAAAACTACGATTTTAAAATGTTCAAATATAAAATAAAACTAATTCTGAGTGAAATTTAAGTCAATCAGTGATTCGACTTAATATAAATATAAATTAGATAAATATCTATATTTTTCACACTCAAAAACGACTGAGTCGGAATTGTAACGGCTGAGTCATCTTCCGTCCCTGACCCAATGAAAGAAAGGAAGAGAGGCGGTTTGCAAATAGTCCACAATGTTTGTCACACGTGCCATGAAGGACACGTGTCAAAGAACGATGAGTGTCTTAAGATGCTGGTGTTATCTTCCGTTGTGTAATAAAATGGGGGTTTCATTTTTCAAACGAGGAGAGACATGCTTTTCCACGTCAAGTGTGCGGCCAAAAATGACAGGAAGACTTGACAGTTTCATGAATAAAGCATGACCATTATATTGCTAGTGGTTACATTAGAAATTGAAAGAGGTGAAACTCGGGTGAATTTTGACCCGACTAGAGAAAGCATGTAGGTCGGATCCTACGAGTCAAGTCAGTGGGTCGAATTGAGAAGATAAAAATCCACATAGAATTCAGATTGGGTTGGGTTGAGGAATTTTTAAGTTAACCCGACCTCATCTGATCTGACCTGATCCAATCTAACTAAAATTAGACTAAAATTGGTTCAGAATGCAGGCTGGGATAGAATTCAGATTGAGACGGGTTAAAATTCGAGTTGGATCGGGTCAAAAATTTAGGGTAAAAAACTCAGGTTGGATCGGGTCTAGTTCCATATTTTATTGACTCGGGACAAGTTGAGTTTTAAAAAAGCCGACACGTCTTGGCCCTATTTCAGCCCTATTCTCAAAGAGGTGATTCTCCTCATCTCTTTGAGGTGAACTTTTTTGTTTGTCACCTTAAATGGTGAAGAGAGAGAAAAAAAAAATCTTAAAATTTTATGTATTATTTTCACTTCAAATGGTATCTATTTGCCATCAGTTTAATGTTGAAGAGATATATCGATGTCTTTCATTATAAAAAAACTGATGTCTTTATCAATTCTCAAAAATTTATGTGGGGCTGATAATGTGTATCTATTAGTTTAACATGCTCTTGGCTCATGTCTATATTATAAAAAATTAAATGAAAATGTCTTTTTGCTACATACTTTTTGAAGACCAAATACCATCTCAATTCATAGAATTGCAAGGCTACGGATGGAAAACATTAGGAGGAAAGCCGAATCTGTGAAACACAGAGAGAATAAAAATTGATATATCAGATTGTAAAGTGAGTGATGGTATAATTTATAATATAGCCAATCGAAAAGAAAAACTCATAAAATGACTTCAATGGATAGGATATTGATGGCTGATGCTGATGATAATGTCTTTTGCTACATTTTAACGTAATCCATAGAAAAATTAAAGAATGAGTGATTGAAATAGATGGTCTTAGAAGGTCCAAACACAGCCACATGATACAAACTCAGCAAGTCTCCAATATTGGTTGGTTGGCTTCAGTTTAACAATTTTCCAACATACATTGACCCTAAGTTGCTTGATCTCTTATATAAAGATATTCTTAAAAGGAATGTGTCCAATTGCCCTTATTTTTATTTTTGGAAATGTAGAAACCCGCTGATCACATTTTGTGACGGTCATTGGTAAAACTCCGAATATATGGCACTTGCCTACGAACACCATGTATCAAGTTAGTCCTTACAAAGATTCGAAGCTTTGACCTCCAGCATAAATTAGAGATACCCAATCACTCGAACAATATAAGTATGACTCTCTTTTTCTAATAAAAGAAAACAATAAAGTTTCCTTCAATATGATTATTTTCCCCCTCGTCTCCTAAGGTCAAGTGCTATGTATTCAAAATCATCTACACTGTCAAATAAAATTGAAACGGAGTGATTTTTATTTACTCTTCCAATGTAAACCAACTTACATTTTTTATGTAGAGGTAAAATATGTTGTATGTGAAGTTTAGAATGATGTTCTTTTTTTATGTAATAAACCCCACTTTGTGATGATCATTCAATCTTTGAACTGCCATTATACATCATCTTGACCTATCAAATATTTATGACCCATTGTTTGGAGGGTTAGGATATTCCCAACTAGAAGAATTTCATAGGATTTGAGCCATCTGAGGATTTCAGATGGCTAATCTGATTACCACTAACAAAGGGTTGGGACTTTCTTACAGGGAAGGAGGGAACAAAAGCTTTTGCTTTTGCGTTTTCACTTCTTCTTTTTTTTCTGTGAGAGGCCACCAGCCTGTCTTTCACATAAGAAAAAGTTTTTGCTGAAAGACCAAAAGCTTAGGTCTTTCCTTTATTCTTGAGTTATGATATGTTTCCACTAATGCCCTGCTTGGCAAAAGATAAGCACGCATTGTATGTTAGGAGAATATAGAGTTCTGTCCACAAGAGCAAACCTGACTTGACCACATGTCCAATTGAGTTCAAAACCAAACAACTGACTCAACTCAAAAAATTCAAATTGTTCTAATCAACATTAACATTCTTATGCAGCCTCGGAAGCCGAAAATAGCGAAATGTGCTGCCTGGGCTCTCTTGTTTATCGGATTTCCAACACTTTTCTATGTTTGACATTGTGCGAGCTTAAAAAGATTGCATTAGGCTTTCTTAGTTTTCTACTTTGTGGATTGTATTCTAAGCGTGTGAGGGGTTATGTTTTTTTCTTTTTCCTTCCCTGTTGTGCTTTGTACTTCATATTCTATCAAGAGAGAGAAATCAACTAGCCTGAGCCACTCGACACTCAGACTGCAGAGGCCAATTGTTTGATTTGAATGAGACTGTTACAGACTCATGGCATCTCACACTTGACTCACTTGAACTTTCATAAGAAGCTTGTACAGGTTAAGATAAAAAAGAGTAGATTGTTCACCTCCCTTTTACTAGGCAAAGACCCTAAAAGAAAGGCCAGGCCCAACTCACACCAGAAGAAACAGCCCAAAATGGCCCATTACAACCATCGGCTTAAAATTCAAGACTTCGACTTGGGTCGAAATCCAATTTAGTAGCCCAACAAATTTTACTTCTTTTCCTTACAGGGACTTGGTAAAACTCACACACTTTCTTGATTTGAATCCAAGTCAAGTAGACTTAGGTGACATGCTAGGAAGGTTTTAGCACCAGTTAATTGCTAATCTTACTGTAAAACTTCAGAGATGATTATATTATAAATGAGTCAAACCATGCCTAAGGATGAAACTAAGAAACTTGGTCAATTTCCTCAATTTAATTGGTCATCATAATCCAATAAGAACTCATAACAATTAACACCCACAAAGTATTGCATAAAGGAAACTGACTATTAAACAAATATGGATGCAAGTCATCAATCTATCAGTAGACATTGACTGATTGACAACGCTTACTTTTCCTTCAATTCCTTTTTTTTTTTTCTCCCCTTCTTTTTTTTCTAAAATTATTTGAGGCATCATGCCCTGGATTTTACAAACTTCAGACTTGGTGTCAAACAATGTGAGAATTTGACATTCAAGTGAAAGGAGGGGCCAGAGAGAGAGAGAGAGAGAGAGGAGAGTCCCACATCTAAACACAGTTAAGTTAGTAAAAAATGATGTTCAAGTCGAAAGAGTTCAAATCCAAAGACAGTGCATCACCAATTTGAAACTCATCTTCATAGTACTCCAGATAGTTTGAATCACCCTCTGTAGGCTACTCAAATCACAATTATCCAACAAACGTTACTCATCAAGAGGAATTGTCACTCTTCTATTGATTCTCTCTCTTTGTCAATTGTGAATCCTTCATTGCACTCACATTCCAAGATAAAGAATGTCACTTTTGGGCCACTTTCCTTGATCTGACCCACTTTTGCTTACCCCTATTTCTCATTGCAACTAGGGCTACGTTTGGATGTGGGGTAAATTTTGGAGGAGTTATCAGGGGTTATCTTTTTAGATAATATAAAAACTCCTCCTTTAAAAAGGATTTTCTTATCTTAGGTAATCTGAAAACCCCTCCCTTAAAAAGGATTTTCAAAAGTTGAGAGAAAGGGATAAAAAGTTGATTTTTTACCTCTCTCCCTTAGTTACTAAACATGGGTAATGTGGAGTTACTCCCATCCAAACGCAACCCTAGGTGGTTCTCCCTTTGCTGGTGATGTTGCATCAACAAAGGAAGAGGGGAAAACTTTTTCTTTGTTTTTGGAGGGCGAGGACACGAGAGGTTAGAGGTGCAAGGTTTTTCTAGCACATAGAGGTGTGTGGCAGCCACAAAATGATAAAACAAAGGGTATATTTGTAAATTCATCATCATCATCCGTCACTAATCTCATCTATTTAAAATTTATTTTATGAGTTATTCTTCTTTAATTAATCTTATCATAAATCATAACGTCAACTATTTTACAATCTAACATTCAGTTTGCAGAAGGAATATGGAATTTGAGAGAAAGAAGAACTAATATCTAATAGAAAATGGAGGTAAATATAGAGGTAATATAGATAGAAAAGTAAGAAAGACCCTAATAGGGAGGAAAATTGAAGAAAATGATTTTATAGTTATTTTTAACATAATGATCTTATTAGGTGGGTTAATAAAATGTCAATTTGTCTATTATTTTATTTAATATAATGTTTATATTTCTAGTCAAATTCAAAATTTAAATAAATAGCAAGAACTATATGTAATCCATATAAATTATTTGGACTTGATGATTAGATTATGAATACGATATGAAGTTCTCTTAATAAATTTTCGTTTGGTTTATATTTTCAAATTATTCAATATAATTCTCAATATTCTAAAAATATTATCATTTTAAAATTTGTATATTCAATTACAAGATCAACTAAATAAAAATTTGAACAGTTAATTTTTTAAAAATTAAAAAATTTAGAGAAAATTTTACTAAAATCTTAAATGCCCATGTGAGCACGTGCACTGAAAAAGGGCAGTTTCGTGTTTGCTGGGAAAACCAGCCAGTCCTGCTCCTATTTGAGGAGGAGAGAGTGCATAAGGGTGAGAGACGAAGACGAAGACGAAGGAGTTTGTGAAGCGTGAAAATGCTGAAATTTTTGTCCAAGGTGAAGATAGAGTTCAACGCACTGGATCCTCGAACGGCGGCATGTATGGAATTTCTAGCACAGTGCAACGCTCGCAAGGCCAAGGAATCCAACCCCGGCTGCCAGCTCATGGTCAAGAGGCGCACCGACGACCATCCTCCCCAGATCACCGTCACCTTCGTCAATGGTGTCGAGGAGGTCATCGACGCCACCTCTACCTCCGCTCAGCTTATCCGCAAGATGATACTTGACAAGGGCCAACTCCTTGAGACTGAGCAGATGTTTCGCGATGCCGGTGAGTCCTGGCCCGTCATCATCCCAGAGGAAGAGCTCCACCAGCGGTACCCAGGAACCAAGGTGATAATCGTTTATTCAACTTCTTTCCTTGCTTCGCTTCTCTTTTGATTTCGTTTCGCTGGGGCATTTCATCGAACACTTGTTGCCCGCCTTTCCTTTGCATCTCTCTTAAACGGTCGACTATCCCGATCGTCACTAACGGTCGATTTCAGCCATAAATTGAGTTCTTCGCGTTACGAGAGATCTGCCCACCGATCTTCATCTCCCTCGGCTCCATTCCGGGCACTGACGTCTTTTTTTTTTTTCCGGTTCTCTTTGATTCTCAGGAACCGATTTCTCTCCCCTTTCGTTATCCATTTAACTCGGTCTTCTTCCTCTCTCCTTCCTTTTCTTCCTACATCTCTCTCTTCCCTTTCCATTTTGCCTCCTTTTTCTGTTCCCCCCTTTTCATTCTTTTACCTTGAAATACGTCTGCAGTACTTCCAAATAATGTTTGGCAAACATTAAGAACTAGATGTAAGCCATCGTATTGAAAGTATAGGCATCATTCATTGATTCCTATTTCTTTTCTTGTAGTTCCATGATTATCCATTTTTTCGAAGGTAACAATTTAATATATTAATAAGAAGAAAAAACAATTACATCAAGTTGAGAAAGGGTCTAGAAGGGCCTAGACCAACAAAAGTAGAAAAAAAAAAAGACAGTACATGGAACGTGCTAAAGTTAAAATGAAAACAAATACAACCATCAACATCTATACAAAATCCCTGCTCGGCCCCCTATTTGAAATGAAAAAGCTCATGAGAGTGAGTTGCCGATTCCATTTTTAGCGAAGAAGTCTGTCAAGCCGTTAGTAGTTCGAGTGACTTGGACAAAGGAGTCATCGAGATCCGAAGCAAACCTCTAATTTCCCTCATTGTTGTTATCAATCTCTAGGGAGCTCGCTTTAGTCCCTTAGCCTACTTAATAATTGCATTTGCTGAATCTCCATCTATCACTGGTATACCATGTCCATGGACTTTCTAAATGGTCAAAGCTCTCCTAATACTAAGAGTTCTGCTTCATTTGATTCCTTAATCACCACCTACTTTGTGAAAGCTAAAGATGTGATACCATTATGATTCCTAAAGACTCCATTTATCCCTTTGGGACCTGGTTTTCCCTTTCAGCCCCTTCAAGTCATTATTGGAGAGGAGCCACACACACAACCTCCATTGGCTTTTTGAAAAAGTTTGCTAAACTCAATTGATTTTCCTTCAAAGATTCTAGAGTTTTTTTCTTTCCAAAAGGTCCACATTACTGATACTGGGATTGTGTTCCATGCTGCCTTCAATCTAGGTTTAAGTCTTGAAGAGAACCGGGACCCTACTACCCCCTGCATGTTCTCTAAAAAACCCATAAGAGGTTAGTAAAACTTGTCCATAAGTTCCCAGCAACATGGCAACTAATAAAGATATGATCTACATCTTCCTCTAGGTGGCCACAAAAGGAGTAGCTCAAATCGTCCTCCGATCTCATTAATCCTCTCCTCTTAAGTTCCAATTTGGTGAGAATCTTTCCTTTATGAGCACACCACTTGGATGATCCACATCTCCGGGGCAGGCGCTGATGAGCACATTGAACTATCCATGTGGTTGAGAGCCCTCACAGCCTAGGCACAACAACGCCACAAAAGTCTACACCCTTGGGGGAGCTAGACCTTTCCAGGCTAAGCTAGAGGTAGAGTCCAAATTATGATGTTGTTGCAGGAGCACCTCTACCATCGACTTTACCGAGTAGGTACCCAATGAATCTCCAATCCAAACTAGTTCATCCTCATCTCCTAAAGACAAACGAAACTCCCCTAATTGGGTTGACAAATTCTCCTTACTCTCGTTCTCAAAGGATCTCAATTCACGCCTAAAGTCAAAGAGCCAGGTAATTTGATTGCCCTCAAATTTGTAGCAGTCTTTAACTAACGCGAACTTGTTTCTTGAAATTCTGAAAAGCCTAGGAAACACCTCCTTTAAAGGCCTCTCACCCATCCAAAGATCCTTTTAGAAGAAAGTCCCATCACCTTTACCAACCAAGAGTCTAATGTCCCTTATACAATCTCCCCACCACTGAATATCCCCGACTTAACTCCATTAGGCCCTTACTAGCGGTGACCCATGCCTTTCAACTCTTTCGCTCAAAGCCCACCCTTTACTATCCTCCAGCCCATATCTAGCGGCCAAAACTCTAGCCTGTGGAGCCTCCCTTTCTTTCCCAAAACACCAACACCATTTACAAAGAAGGGCTTGATTTCTAACTTGTAGTGGGACAACGCCCAACCCTCCTTTAGATTTGGGTCTTATCACCTTTGACTTTGCAACCAAGAGAACCTTCTTTTTTTCCTCCTTATCTCCCCAAAGGAATGTCCTAAACAATTGTTCTACTTTTTTCAAAATTCCTTTTGGCATTTCGAAGAGAGATAAGTAGTGAGTCGGGAGGTTCATTAAATCAGACTTGATGAGGGTTAGTCGTCTCCTTTCTATTTTTTCCATAATAGGTGCCCAAAAATGTTTGAGCATTGGATTCCGTCCCACAGGTAGAGTCCCAAAGTACATGAATGGTACCTTCCCAATTCCACAACCTATCTCTTTCGCCAACTCTTGGGGAGATCTCCTTCTAAATCAATACCAATTAGGGTGCTCTTTCCAATATTAATTCTAAAGCCAGACACCAACTCAAAACATCTTAAAATTACTTTGAAATCTATGATTTCATCTCTATTTGGTTCACAAAAAAAGGGTATCGTTAGCAAATTGAAGATGAGTAACAATCAGTCTATTTGGTGAAGATTCAAAACCTCTAACAATCCCTAGTTCTTCGGCCTTCTCCACTAATTTATCCAGTTTAAATTAGTTTCTGGACAGCAGATCACCTGAAACAGGGTTCACTAGCCTAGAATAGGTAGAATTGTAATATTGTGATAATTGACTATATTAAGGCATCACAATTTCAATAGTTGTATGCCTCGTTACCATTCCTCAACAATAATAACAAAAACAACAGTAGTTACTTTCCATATGGAAAGGCAAAGATATACCAGGATATGGAATATGAAAATAGTCAGCCCAAAGCTGAATATTTTCACTATTTTTGGAACATTTGGCAGAAGTTGGCAACCATGCAATAGTAAGGGTTTTAAAAATTGGCAGAATCTGAGTGAGCTCACAGAAGTCAACTCAGATTTGGTCAATGCCAATACAGGTGCCACTATTTTGGTATTGGTTAGAAGTTAGAACTCTGCTATTTTACCAATTTCAGTGATTTCATCCAATTGCTGTCCAACTCAGCTTACATGATTCGAAATCAACTCAGCCCCTCGATGCTTGAACTCTTAATCAAATGCAGTATTTCTGGTTAAGTTTCATGAGTTATTTGTTTGTTTTCTTGGTATGTTCAGGCAGGAATCTTGCTTCAGTTATTTATCCACATGCATCATTTCTTTCTGCATCTAGCATAAGACTGAAGGTTTCCCATTTTTATTTACTAGTTTATCTTGTTGCATCTTTTTGCAGCCAAGAAAAGCAGAAGAAAAGAAGCAGTGATCAATATGTTTCTGTCTTGCTGTTGTTAGTTTCAATTTAGCAGATTCCAATCAGGTAGAGCTCTATATTGCATTCTGACCAGAATGTGTTCATATATTTAAATGATGGTGCCAAGCTTTGTTTTTGATTCCCTGGATATTCTGGAACTTGCAGCATATCTCAATATTTTACGTGAAGAATGTTTCAATTAGAGTGACATAAAAGATTAAAAAGAACATCATTGCTACTTCACTTTTGTTTTGAGACTCATCCATTCCATTCTAAACCCTTTTGCAGTGAAACCAAAAATTCCTATATGATTAGCTTGAATATCGTACTGAAACTAAGGCACAATGATATGCAAATGGCAGTGCATAACCTCTCATATCATGAAACCTCTTAGTTGACTATTAAGATTGATTATTCAAATATCTGTCTTTTTGATATGCTGGATCACGATGATATCTTGGATAGGTTCTTTTCCAAACTTTCAATGTGCATCCTGTGTTCAGAATTTTGATCCTTTTTTTTTTTAATTTTTTTTGATACCCATCAACTTGTCTACCCCATTGGATGTCTAAGATTGCCCTACGATGTAAATTTTAAGCTATGAGGGGTATCAATTATGACCACCATTTAAAAGCCTGTCTTGGATCCATTGTGGGCCATGGGTCTGTTTCTAGGTGGACATCACTTGAGATCAATAAAGATGTAATCCCCCATATACAACAAAAATGCATTTTGACATGTGATACTTCTCTCTGATTGGATGTTTGAAGCCAGAGACAGAAAGTCAAAACTTATAAATCTGTGACTTGAGGCACACATGTGGACAAACTAAACCATAAATGAGAAATATCTGTCCATAATAATCTTGAAACACAAATTATTGCAACAGGTGAGTGGGGAAACAATTGGTTGTCAGTGGTCATAGCTCAAGGAATGGTGAGAGTGCTTGTGCACGGAAATGAATTTTTGGGTTCAAAAAGTTAAATGTCAATTTACCATGGTAAATCATACCCATGGAAATCATTATAGCAGAAGACATAATTGACACAAAATATAATGGTGAGAATGTTTGAGCATGGAAATAAGTTTTTGAAGGGTTCTTTTACTCAGATCGGGCGAGAAGCAAATGGCATGGCCGATTACTTTGCCAAATTTGGAGTTTTGGACCAATCTTCAGGCGTTTATTTTTATGAGCTTTATCTGTTCCTCATTGTAGCTCATGTATTGTGTGGCTTGTTCTTCTTTTCTTTTTCTTTTTTCTTATCTCTTTTATCTAGAGTCTAATCCTGTTAGACCCTTCTCATCCTTTGTACTTGCTTCATTTTTTAATGAAATCAATTTGTTACTGCTAAAAAAAAGGGAAAATCTTTTCAGCAGAAACTATAGTGGACACAAAAAATGGAAAATGGAAAATTGACATGTAAATTGGGGAACAAGCTTGGTGCCAATAGAATCCAATGCCCTTAAGCACATAAATTAGTAAATAAACGCTTAAGCATTTTGGATTTTTAATATTATTTTAAGAGTGAAACTTGCTAACTTTGCACTTTAAATTGCTCCCATCGTTCTGTGCTGCCATTCCCATTGTTTCCCGTTAATTTTCCAGTGACCATCAGAAAATTTGAAAATATTTCAATATTATCAGTCACCATTAATATCCTGAGAGCAATACTTGTGACAATAGCCACATGTAATATGATGAATGTTCTCATGAAAGCACTTTTTATTATTTGAAGGTGTAGCTACAAATAGCATCAGTATTTGTTTAACTGATACCCTTCATTGTTCGTTCCTTCACAGCTGAATAACGAATTACATGTGGCCTTCTAGGATTTACATTATTATAATCATCCATCATTATCTTTGAGCCATTTATCCCATTAATATAAAGTTGATATTATTTGAATTTGGCAAATTGTTTATCATGGACCGATTGTCTATCTTTTGAATTTACATTTTGTGATCTTAAGGAATGCTTGTGGGTCAAGGTAATGATCAACCTTTTCTGGCCATCTCTCATGGATTTTGAACAATCTTATTGGGGATGATTCTTCAAAGCAAACATATCAAACACCCTTGTTTGCTGATGTAAACACCACCTTTGAAAAGAAAAGGTTGGAGATGTGGGATGATACTTTGTCTATTAATCTACTTAGAATAAATTTTCACCGCATGTTAAATCTTTTCAAGCTGTAATGGCGAAGAGATAGAAATGAACCCCATTAATTTTTTTTGTAATATGAAGACATAGTTATTAAATTATAAATGACTTCTCTTTTCAACCTTTTTCTTTCTTGCTGAGAAGAATGGCTATGCTTAACTTTGGAATATTTTTCTTGCGTTCGAATTGTTTTATATAATAAATTTTAATTGAATCAATAAAACTATAGTTTTAAACATTGCAAAGCTCAAAAATTTAAAATAATTTAAATTTTAAAAAAACTTAAAAAATGTGGCTTGATGGGTTGGATGAAGGTATTTTTCTTAGGTCACGAATGACCTTTCAAATACATTCATCACGACTTTATTGATGAGCTCTATACCTAAGTGCGTGGCATAAATACAGGAGCCATCATCCATTTTCTTCTTATCATATCTTTCTAGGGATAACCTGAATGGCAAAAGAAAAGCAGGCATTGTGTGCTAGCAGAATATAGCATTGTATCCACAGGACTACATGTCCAATTGAGTTGTTCAAAACCAAGCAACTGAGTCAACTAGATGTTAAAACTTATATACTAAAAGCTAGCCATCTCAAATTAGATCTAATGGGTCTCTTCAGGTCAAGTTCAGGTAAGATCTTATTCAATTTAGATATTTTAATCTTGCTAAGCAAGTTAAAGACCATTTAGGTCTATCTTCAATTTGAACTTTGTTAGATTTTAGTTGGATTAATCTAACCCATTTACCTAATTAAGGATACATTTCTAGCAAGATATGTATCAACGCTCTCTCAAATAGACGTGGGCTTTATATGGTTGAATTCATCACTTTATAAATGAGACAATAATCAAGTCAACCGGATCCATCCATTTGTAAATAAAATTAATTTGAATCAACCTTTTTATAAAAAGATTTGGATTACGTCAACTTATCCATTAAACAAGTCTGGTTGAGTAAATGGGTCATCCGGGGGCCAGATGATGAGGTTAGATAAAATTTTGCTTGGTTTATCTCAAACATGTTGGACATGTCTGACCTAGCCAAGTGCAAAGAGAGGCCAAACAACGGTGAGATGCACCCTGCTTTTTTTTTTATATATATATATATATATTATTATTAGTATAATACATACAAGTACAAGCCATTAATGGGCATAATGGGATGCAGCAGCTAACCATTCTATTGTAAGATTGGAGAGGCCATATGGAGGTCCAAGTTGAACGTAATTTCGTGAATGTTTTGGCGGCTCACACTTCAGGGCTCGAACTTTTGACGATGGCTTGCAAAGGTGAAGACAAAACAATAAGATCATATCATTGCGTCAACTTTATTAAGCCAGTAAATGTATACCATTCTACCTCCCATTTTACTAGAGAGGCCCTCAATTAAAGGCCAGGGCCAAACAGCACAAGAAATAGTCCAAATCGGCCCATTTCAATTATGGCTTAAAATTCAGGACTCTACCTTGAACTGAAATCCAATTGAGTAAGCCCAACAAGTGCTACTTTTCCCGTCGGAAGACATGGTAAACTCACAGATTTGCGCACCTTGAACCCAGATCAAGTCGAGTAGACTCAGGTGCCTTGCTCGAGCTTTTTCAAGTTTAGAGCACAAGTTAATTGCAAATCTTACTTTGAAATTTGGCAATTAACTGGTGCTAAAAACTTGGAAGGGTTACCCTGACGATCAAGATGTTGCTCCATGAAGCTTGGTCTTGAGCTCGATTCTCGTTCAATCCCTCCATGTCACTCTCCACGGGGTTACTCCCATATACTAAACTAGTGTGTCAATTGGGAGGTCTACACATGCTCGTGTGATTAGAGATATCCATATTACAAAAAATAAATAAATCTTGTTTTAAAAATTCGAAGGCAATTTTATCAGCAAGGAGACAAACCGTGCCTAATGACGAAACTTGGCCAATTTGCTCGATTTAATTGGTTGCCACTATATCTGATACGAACTCTACTGTTGGTACCTAATGGATAATAGTAATAAAAAATCCAAAAAGTATCAAATGGGGAAAAAATTAGTGCAAATAGAGAACTAACTACTAACAACTACAAAGCATGCATAGATCAAACTGAATATTGAACAAACAGCAATAGAAAGAAATCTATCAGCATGCATTTGCAACACTTACTTTCCTTTATTTCCTTAAACTTATTCCCTTCTTTGTTCTGAAATTATTTGTGGCATCATGCCTTGGATCTTACAAACTTCAGACTTGGTGTCAAAACAAGGTTAGAATTTGACTAAGTGAAAGGACCTGTGGTAACTTGTTGCGGATTGCCCCAGGATGAAATCATCTTCTATTTTCTTTGGATTCCCCTAGTCGAGCATACCATTCACATCTGAACTTTTGGGCACCTGAGTCCATTAAGCATACAAATTAATAATGGAGCCCACCAGAATTACATTACAAATAAATTAGGAAAAAGCACCAGGAATTACTCACCTTCACAACGAGGAGTGTATAGTTCTAGCAATTGGCCTGCATAAATGAAGGCTTTCATTATGTCAAGCCACTCAAATGTGACGTAGTTCCATAGTGTATGTAATGTAATAATATGAACATGCTAGCCCTTCGATCCGATCCAAACAGCAAAAATCATAAAGTGAGGCTTCTCTACTGTATAGACGCCTTATCACTTCTGATTTTTGTGGAATAATTTTTTTTTTTTTTTAAAACATTGACGACTTAATATCATTAAAGTCTGCAACGCAGTTTGCCGATAAAGGAATATGAGTGAAAGAGACACCACCTAACCTGCACATCCTTCAAATGTCCCTAG
Source organism: Chimonanthus salicifolius (assembly GCA_013350335.1). Classification (NCBI taxonomy): domain Eukaryota; kingdom Viridiplantae; phylum Streptophyta; class Magnoliopsida; order Laurales; family Calycanthaceae; genus Chimonanthus; species Chimonanthus salicifolius. Next base: position 64,331,800 of record CM023538.1, on the reverse strand, counting down.
ATTCCAATCAACCTCTAGGGGGGGAATTTTTTTTTACTAGCCCAGGAGATGGCATTAGTTGAGTCACCTTCGATAATGAGGTTACCACTCCTAAACCCAAACCAAACCTGAAGTGCGCTCCTAATTGTCCTCAGACATCTTGAATCTGCATGGGTTTTAAAGGACAACTGGACAATAGAGAGATCTCTTGTCATCAGTTATTTAATCCATGATTATAATGCCAATCATACTCAGAAGAGGGCTCTACCAGATGATGTGAGAGAGAGATTCTGAAGATGAAAAAGGAAAGAGAATTCTGAATGGCGGCATAAAGTAATACGCCATTCTAAAAATACAAATGTTGACAAGCCTATGCCATTTTAAAAACAAAGTACCCTTTCTATGCAGTTCGTGAATAATACTACATTACCAGGCATAATTCTCTGATTCCCAAACATCACTGCTAGACTTGTCAGTAAAAAAAGAAAAAAAGGAAGTTGGCAAAGGAACGCTACATAACAGGTAAAGAAACCAACTTGCACAAATCTCAACTGTTTTCAATTGAAATATCAACTAGAGGTCTGCTGGTTGATGCTAAAAAACCACTGGTTCAGTGGTTTGAGATATGAATTTCTGCCAGCTGCATTTGAATTGTAAACCAAACACACTAGATGGATAGCATTCCCAAGCATATTTGCAGACGTGACTCATGGGAACTGCTAGATGGATGTCACTACAAATGAGTATGTCACTTGTATTTATGGAGATTGGGAAGTCATCCAATGCATTTGACTTGTTAACCAAGTATGTTTGATTGTGAGCATTGCCCACTAGGCCAACACAAGTGACTCATGGCTTCTGCCAGATGGATGGCCATGTCTAAGTAAGCAGGTAACTAGTATCGAGAAGATGGGAAGTCCATTAATTAAGTCGAGATGTTGGCTATCAAACTTGTCTCATGTAAAAAGCAGATGCACTGCAATCAAGAAGGGAGTAAATAAAAAGCATCTGATGCAGTATGAAGGTAGTGAAAATCTGACGCAGTATGAAGGTAGTGAAAATCTGACGCAGTATGAAGCTTGTGTAGAAAATACTTCCTATGCAATCCTAGTGAACGGTTCTCCAATTGATCCTATAGTGGCTAATAGGGGACTCAGGCAAGGTGATCCTCTATCACCCTTCATTTTCACTTTGGGAGGGGGAAGGTCTGAATAGATTGGTGGCAAAGTCTAAGGAGTTGGGCATAATTAGAGGTTTCTAGGTGACAAAGGAGGGGCCAGCAATATCTCATCTTCAATTTGCCGATGATACTTTGTTCTTTTGTGATTCATCCAGAGATAAGGTACTGGGTTACAAATCCATTTTGAGGTTCTCTGAATTAGTCTCAGGACTTAGAATTAACCTAGGAAAAGGCACGTTAATAGGGGTTGGTATGGATCAGCATACCTTAAAAACTTAGCTGAGGTGGATTGTGGAGTTGGGGGTCTTCCTTTTAAGTACCTGGAATTGCCAATTGGAGGAAATGCTAGATCAAAAAGGTTTTGGGCACCAGTGGTTGAAAATGTGGAAAAGAGATTAGCTGGATGGGGTAAGAACTACTTGTCTTTAGGAGGTAGACTTACTTTAATCAAATCAGTCTTCATCAATCTTCCCTTGTACTACATGTCAATCTTTGAAATGCCTAAGAGGATGTACTACATGTCAATCTTTGAAATGCCTAAGAGGATAATCAACAAATTCGAGCAGCTCTTTAGAAATTTCCTATGGGTGAGACAGAGGAAAGCAGAAAGGTGCATCTTGTTTGATGGTCAGAAGCCACCAGGTCCAAAGGAAGCGGCTTAGGAATAGTGCCATTAGTTATTAGGAACCACAAGCTGTTATGTAAATGGAGCTGGAGATTTGGAAGAGAAAAGAAAGCATTGTGGAGGAAGATTCTAATAGCTAGATATGGGATGGAAGATGAAAATTCTTTCAGAGGGAGTGGAAAGAAATGGATCGTAAATTCTGAAGGCATAGGGTGGTCTATTCAAGGAGTACTTGAGAATTCTAGTAGGAAAATGAGATGGGACCTTTTGGAGCAACCTTTGGTTAGGAGAGAGACCCTTATGAGAGATTTTCCCTAGACTCTTTAGGACTGCTAGGGACAAGCGAGCTAAAGTAATGGACTGTTATAAGATTGAGGAGAGTTTCACTAGGTGGGAAATGATTTTAGAAGAGAACTCAGGGCCTTTGAGCAAGAGAGTTTAATGGAATTGAGGGCATTGCTAGGAGACGTACCCATCTTTTGGAGGATAGAAGATGAACGAATTTGGACATGGGATTCATCAGGCCTTTATTTAGTAAAGACCGGGGTGGAGCTGGCACTAAAAGAGTTTACCAGTAGGAGTTCGCCGAGTCTTTTAGCTTGGTCCAGAGTGGCTCCACCAAGAGTACAAGCTTTTGCTTGGTGGTCCAAGGCAAAACTCAATAGTAGGGGAATCTGTGTGTCTAGCGATGACCTATCCTGCATTCTTTGAGGAAACCATGAGGAAGATGTGGACCATTTGCTAGGAAGGTGCTAAATGGCGAGAAATCTTTGGAATAGATTTGCTGCCATGATGGGAGTTTCATGGGTTTTTATAGGCCATTTACTGCTATCGTGGAGAGCTAGGGTCATTTCCAAAGCGGGACCCAAGATGAAGGTGGCATAGAATACAATTCCATAAGTTATCCTTTGGTCAGTTCGGAAGGAAAAGAACTCAAGAATCTTTGAGAATTAAAGATCAGAGGAAGATGATATATTTTAGATGGCAAAATGGAGGTTATGCGCCTGGTTGTCAACCACTACGGAACTTAAAGGCCATAGGTTAATGGATTTCTATACTTCTTGGGAAGGGTGCTTAATGGGTATACACAGAAAAAAGATTAGATGCGAGGGCATGGTCTCCCCCTCAACCAGGAGTGTTCAAGTTTCATGTTGATGGGGCAGGGACGTTTAAGGGTAAACCAAGGCCTGTGGGGATGGGTGGGTAAGGGGGAAGGTTTTCTTCTGATAGGTCATCTCTAGTCTTTTTAGAGCCAATAAGGATAGGAGAGCCCTGACTCTGTGGGTGGGCAATAGCTAGGGTAAGCTAGTAATTGATGGAGATTCGGCGAATGCAATCAAGTGGACAAGGAGATTGAAACGACCATCTTGGAAACTTGTATTAGTAATAATTAGGGAGATTAGTGTTCTGTTTGTTGGGAGAGGTCTCTTTTTCACTCGTTAGGAGATTTGGCAAACAGAGTGGCCAAATGGGGGGTAGACAGAGATCAAAACGAGACACCTTCTTGGGATCCAAGGAGTTGAGAGTTCTTTGAGGGATTTTACATTGTTTTTAGAGTAGCTTTCTTATTGAGGTTTTCTTTTGAATTGATGCTTGTATATTCTTTTCGGGTTTAAGTCTCTTAGACCCACTTCTTCTACTTTTTCTTTCCATTAATATATTTCACCTCTGTAAGAGGGGAAGAATGATGCTTTTCTATCCAAATCCTGACCATTACTTTAATATGGGCTTGGAAAAAAAATGGAGAAAGAAATTTCTCATACCATACCAGATATAGAAAAGAAGGTCATCCATTTCCTAAAGAATCAATATTTCGCTGGCTTTAGAATTTGATGAACCACAATATCACATTTATTATATTGTAACATTTTACAAAACCAATGACAAAGCAATGATATAGAGAATATGCATCTTGTTGAAATGAAATGCTTACATGAGCTCAAGTACAAGAGCCGATGCTCCACCGCCTCCATTGCAAACACTAGCAACACCATATTTTCCATTCCTTTGTCTCAGTACCTACCATAAAATAATCACTGTAAGATTACAGTTCTTGGAGTAAGATTGACAATTCTGGAATAAGATTTAATCGAAGGTCAGGAATGTCAGTGTACATAAAATGAAAGTAGAGAAAATAGAATGACAATTTTTTCCTGAAAAGGAAATCAGAAGGCCTTATTGGGACTAGATTCTACCATGCAGCTGTTTCATATGGTCAAAACCCACACTCCAACAATATCTCACTGGTTCCATTGGCACCCGCACTTTTAACCCATAAAGGATCTAGGATTGTTCAATGAATGTCCTTTCTTGCTTACAGCCATCCACATGATGACCTCAATAAATGCAATTTTAGTGCATTCGCCTAAATGAAACTGTACAAAATCCCTCTTAAAATGTCTATTCTCATAATCATCATCAAAGTTTATGTCCCATCTATCTAGGCTCCATGTTCGAGTTCTATTTTTCCACTCAACCTATCAAGAATCATGTTCTCTGCCACTGCATATTCTTATAATATGATACCTTACCAACTCAATCTATGTTTTTAGTGCATTCTCCTAATATCTTTTACTTGTGACCCTTGACTCTTTGTAGTTGGGTTGTTTACAAGACTCTTACCTAATGCACTCTTTTTTAGTCTTAACCTTTTCTTGTTACACTACTCATCCATTTAGCACATGTATCTCTGTCATCATTACTTCATCAGTATTATGTTCATTGCCCAACATTTAACACCACATAGCATTGCAGGTCTCTAAGTTACAGAAACACCTCTTTATTGGATGTGCCACTCTTCTACCACACAGAACTCAACAAGATTGCCTACACTCAGCCTATCGGCAAGCATCCCATTAGCTATATCCAAACCAAAATCTCCATCTTGTGCCACTACTTGCACATGAATATTGTAATTTCTCATGACATAATACCAAGTCATTTACAATTTTATTCAGTAGCTACCCCTTGCTCTCCTATCCGCCAAACTTGGTCGAATGGGATGAAATGAATAGGATAAAGATAAAATATAACATGTCAACGCACATTCAAAGATGCCAAATGTGATTTTTCCACTACTTAATACCATCCACTTTGCCCACTCCCATTTCTCATTGGCAACTAGTTTACAACCCTTGTCTATTTTTCACTCAACTAGCATTACTTGCAGCGATTGCTTAGAGGGGATGCTCTAGCCAACCCTTGCCTATTTGTCACAGCCACTGAGCTCCATTGTGTTGTGCCATTTATTTGTGAATGTATTAATGAAACTCATATTTGGATCTAACAAGATCTTTACATCGGTTCACTTGCCTCCTGATGCCCATGACAATCCTTTATTCTAGTTATAAATAGCAAATGAAGGAATACCGACATGTGGTAAAGTTCCTCTCCGAATGTCTATCGACCGTATTGAATCTGGGTGTCAAACTTAATGAGATTATAATGTCAATCACCTTGAGCCAACCTTTGACACCACATTTTTCTATATTTTTGTTAACTTCAGATCTTTAGATGGGGAGTCCTACATGTATACTTTATTTCAGTTTGTCAAAAATGACGTTCAAGTCAAAATGCCACAAATCCAAACACAGAGCATCAACAATTTGAAACCCATCTTCCTAGTATCCTCAGATAGTTTGAATCACCCACAGTTAAATCACAGTTATCCAACAAATGGTAATCATCAAGAGGGATTGTTACTCCCCTAATGATTCTCTCTCTTGTCAATTGTGACTCCATCTGACTTGCAAGTTTATTTCTCTAGTGAAACTCACAGAATAAAAAAAAAAAAATCCCTAATTGAACATGCAATAAGACTGCATGGTAAGAAGCATACCCCCAACAATGTGACTAGAATACGAGCTCCGCTGCAACCTATAGGATGTCCTACGGAGACAGCTCCTCCATGGACATTAAGCTTTTCCTGCAACCACATTACAGTTCACAAATTAAACAACATGAAGAAAACCAAGCAAAAAATAGGAGAAGCACACTCAAATATAAGGTGTGTTGCCGAAAATTCTCATGGAGGGTACAGCTAATATGAGCCTTTGAAGATATTGAAAGTTTGAAACCAAACAAGTAGGTTCAGTTATAAGCTAGTTGCCTCTGGATACCCTAAATACTACCAAAGACACAACAGATGGAACTACCATAAAATAGTTTGCAAATGAAGCAACCACAAATATAAGGTATAAAGTAGGTACCCGCATTTACAATGAATGTTACCCAAGACAGAAATGTAACTACCTCGGGATTTTTCTTGTGACCTGAAAATTTCAGGTAGCCCCTTACTTGAATGATTAAGCTAACCTTTCATTCAAAAAGAATAAAAAGTCTCATGGTCTGCAATGTTTTGTCTAATTCGCTGTATCCTCAGTGAGTAGGTCTCTCCATCATTTGAGGTCAATAAATACAGATGGTGATTAACTACTGATGATCATGAAATGCAGGCCAAGATCAAGCATTCCCCATGGCTGAAGCTTTCAGCAATTGGAGAAGTCTAATTAGGCTAAAGCCAGAGGATGCAGGCTCAATCTGGAGGACCAAGTCATGGACCCATTGATTTGACCCCTTTTATCCAACGGCATGATGTGCCATATTAGCATTTAGATTGTCTGCTATGGTAGAAAATTACAGTTCTTGCATGCTACACCAGCATTGCTACAAAACCAAATTACAGTTCTCTCTCATTTGCGACAGATAGATTCCTGTCCACAATATTCTCTCTTTTTTTTTGTTCAAGTAGGTGAGGATCTGAAATGCCATTTTGTTTGAGGATCTGTAGACAACAATTGTCATTTTTTATATGACAATGAAGAAAAGCAACAACCATTTTTTTTGGTTGAAAGTAAAGAAAAAGCAAAACTTTTTGTTTACAAATTTTGTTTTAGTGTACTCTAAGGATCGTTTGATCACTTTAGATCCCTTATTCAAACAATCACTTTAAAGGCCAGAGGATTCCAATGTTGGGCCTACGAATTGAAATCCAGACATTTTGATCTGATAGAAGACCCTGCCATGCATTGGTGAAGACACAAGAATCTCCATCATCAGACCAAAAATCTTCAATCTTTTGCCTGTTTCAATTAAATGCTAGCTGTCACTGATCTCCTTAACTGTCTATGTGCCAATATAGAGGACTAGGATTTCAATTGTGGAAGATCTAGGCCATATTGATCCATAATCAACCCACCTATTAACAGTACCTATCACGAGACTTGTAAACTATACATGAAAAATCATGTCCATTAATGAACTGTACATTTAATGAGGCTTCCAATCCCAGTAACTCCACTTTAGCTCAAATAGAGCAATTATAAAGCATGAAGCATTATGAAATAGCATGATCACAATGCAGAAAGCTCTTAATGAAGAATGATAGTGGGCAATAGGGTAAAACAAAAGCTTACTGGATGAATTCCCAGCAGTTTCTGATTTGCAAGAGCCACAACCTGCAACAAAAATTATGAGCAAAGGGTATCAACAAAATTGTATCCACACCAATCAACAGAATATTTACTTCTACTATTTGAAATCAAAGGGCATAAACTTACAGAAAAGGCTTCATTTATTTCATAGAAATCAATTTGAGAAGCCTTCAAGCCAGCATTAGAAATGGCTTTTGGTATCGCAAGGGCAGGGGCGGTTGTAAATAACTCTGGTGCCTGCATGAGTTCTATGTCAGCACCACATATGTTTTGTTTCCAAAATCCTGCTAAAAGAATGAGAGGAACCAAAATAGTGGTCTCCATCTTTACTCATTAAGTATTTGGCATTTTGGAGATTAATTCAAAAATTCAATTATTTCTTATACTAGTATTAGATATTTCCAACAACCAAATAGGTATTTTATCCTCCCAAAATACCTGAGCAGCATCAGCATATCCTACAATCTTCGCAATCACTTGCAGTCCCAACTTAAGTGCCTTTTCCCCGCTTACCAACACTAATGCAGCAGCACCATCACTACCCAAGGCATTATTAGAAATATGTTTAGTAAGAACCAAATCAGATATTGCACCTCTAACCAGTCATTAACATATCATCTTCTTCTTAGCAAGACAAAATCGGGCCACTTACCCACCATAAACATTGTCTAGACAATATAATCCTAGTCACCTAGAATGGGCTTGAGAAGACTATAATGCCCCCAAGTCACAAAAACTGGCAGTAACTAATAAAAAAAGTGGCAGTAACTTATTCAATAGATGTTAGAACTACAAAAACTTGGGCTCATTGGAAGGAAGTTGTAAAACCTATTGAATGGATCTAGGGTTTAGGGTTATTTAACTTCCTTCCAACGAGTTATCAACCTTGGGTTTTGAAAACTACAGCATCTCCAAAACCACCACCAAAGGCTAAGAAAGAGCTCATCTAGAATAGCACCACAGGAGCCAAAGAAACTGGTTCACAAGGAAGAATGGTACCTTTTACAAGAACTTTGCAATAAAGTATTCAACTTCTCGGACACTAAACAATAACTTAAAACTTTGATCCTAGAGAACACAACAGAAGGGAAAGGAACAGAAGTGAAGCTATCTCATTCAATGTTTTACGTATACAAAATTCAGAAATAAGCCATTTAAGAACATACCATTTTACCATAAGTTTTTAATTTTGAAGTATATGAGATATCATAGAAAGAACTAAATCAACAAGCAATGATGTCTAAGGAATCCAAAATTCACTTTTATGACCTATGTAAAATTTTAACCCACAGTACATAAATATCTTTTAAGAGATATATCAATTAGCAAAATATGCAGGGAATTCAAACTTTATGGTGATAATGGAAGGCATCCAGATCATGTGTAGAAGATCGAAACAAACCTGATACTAGAAGCATTGCCAGCAGTAACAGAACCTCCATTCCCCTTAAAATTAGGTCGGAGCTTTCTTAGTTTTGTGGGTTCAAACTGGCCACACAGGCAAAATATTATAAATGGAACTGTTAATGCAAGTTGAAGCGTGCGAAGGCTGAAACAAACACAAACATTTATCTTATATTTTGGTTCTGTAAATTTAGTTTTTTTTAGTTTTCAAACTGGCCAAGCTGAACAAGCAAAAGAAGAAGAAAAAGTAAACCAAATTTTTAAAAAATATCACTCTCCAAGTTATTCTTATTCTGTAAATTTAGTTTTTTTTACAATGCAGAATGATTTGTGAAGGATGTTAGTCCTTTTCCATTTTACCATATATAGTAAACACTGGAATACATGCACTCAAGTACAATAAAAGGGAAGCCAACAAAAGAATGATAAGAATAGCTTCTGCATAGAAGAAATGAAAATAAGTGACACAAGAAAACAATCTGGTGGTGGTGGTGGTGGTGGTAGTAGTAGCACTAATACTAATACTAATACTTAACACTCATACTACTACTAATAATAATAATAAAACAGTCAACTAAGTTTAGGGGACATAATAGAGGGAGGATGTACTAATTTTTTTCCCCTGAAAAGGTAAGGGAGGATGAATTGATTAAAATTGAAAATGACTTAGTATCACATAAGGAGAAATTTTGATGCTATGGGTCTAATTCTGTTAAAAAAGTAGGGTCTAATTTGGATATGGAGAATATGATGGATGTACGGTGGTTATGTAGGACGTCAGTAGAGTAGTATGTGAGAAAAGAGTGCCGCCTCGTTAACAAGGGTGTTTCTATAAGATAGCACTTAGCTCTGAAATGCTTAATGGAGTTCAATGTTAGGCGATAAAGAAAAGTCAATAAAGTAATGGTTATGGAAATAATGTATTAAGATGAACAAATGGTGTACAAGTTAAGATAGAATCAGAAATAAGTTTCATGAAAAAAGCCAAAAAAGAGTAGCTCCGCTAGGAGAAAAGATGAGAGGATGTAGTAGAGATGGTTTATGCACATTTATAGAATTAGGAAAATGCGAGGCCATTGAAGATATCAATTGAGGTGCTAAGAAAGAAAGAAAGAGAGATCATTGCATGCAAACAGGAAGGAGCACTAGTGGGGCCCACAACAGGGAATGAATGGAAATAAATGGTGAAAGTAACAAGCAGTAATGCAGATAAAGTGATAGAAATCTGTCATAAATAAAAACAATAAACAGGAAAAAAACAGCAGATAGCAGCCATAAAATGATAGGACAGAGGGCCTGGAAGTAAATTCTTAAAGGAAAATGGAACTAGAGACAAAAAAAGAAAAAGAAAACAGCAAAAATTGAACAAGAGACCCCCAAAAAAATATAGCAAAAAATGAATGAAGGTAAATACAGGCAGGAAAATAAAAAAGAACCTGATAAGAGGAGAAAATTTGAAGAAAAAAAACAGATTAAAGAATATCAAACAGCGCACACATCAGGTTCATATTCTCTGGCAATTTCAGGACATTTTGATCTAAGATTCAAGAAAACACACCTTAGATCAAACAAGGCATGCACAATAAGAAATGATCAAAATCCTCTAAAATCACAAGTTACCTGACCGTGGGTGAAACAGAAGCGTGGCTCTAACGCACTCTGCATACCATGATGAATTCACTGCTGGTGTGTGTGTGTGTGTGTGTGAGAGAGAGAGAGAGAGAGAGAGAGAGAGAGAGAGAGAGAGAGAGGAGAAGACAGTATGATATTGTATTGGCCTCAGTTGACCTTTATAAATAAAGGTGTTTATTACATCTAATTGCTATGGAAAAATAAAATAAAATAAAATTCAAATCTTTCTTATCTTAGCTTCTCAAACTACAGATCCTATCTTATCTGAGGCAATCAACACTTTACCTAGTTCTCAGCAAGAGCATGATTTATTCTAGTCCTACACAAGTGTGTGGAACACGTGCAATGCTATTGCTCCACAATAGAATGTGGAGTGACATAGAACACAATTGTCCGTAAGGTTGAGTTGAAAAAAAATTGAATTTGAAAAGCTAACTGCAGATAGATGGAATAAAAACTTTGATGATGATGATGATGAAAAAACAGCCAACTATCGAATCCAAAGAAGAATAAACGAAAAAAATTCTGGCTACTTGGCCAAAAAATAAAATAAGAGTTTTCTCACCTATGAATAACACTATTACATGCATGTGAACAGCTGAAGCAATGAAACATTTGACCTAACTACATTAAGTTCAAAAAAGGTGTTTACTATGCAACTCCAAAGGTTGTGAGTCCAGTCATTACCATTTCAAACAATGATAATGATGATGATGTTGACGATGATGATGATGCCTGAAACCTACTATATCATCAACTTTACACAGTTAAGTTCTCTGTGGAATTCTGTGCTCAAAGAGAGGGCCATGGCATGGATGTATAACTAAAATAAGTAAATGCATATAACTTGTTAATACCTTTTCAAGGCCTTCATCTTTATCAACAACAACAGCTGGCTTTCCTCTTCCTCCAGAAACTTCAACCTGCATGGTAGCACCCAATTGTAAAGAAAGGACAAATCCCCATGGAAGGGGAAAAAGCTTCTCTTTAATTTCTATAGTACTAGATCACTGACCGGAGCAATTTCCCAAGAAAATGCACCACCATTTTGAGCAGCAATACCATGTTTGAAGCTTTGAATGGCGTAAGAATCCTGTAACAGTTGTACAGAGAAATGTTTCCATAGTGGATGTTAGCATTGCATCAATGCCAAGATTAAGCAGCATTTCAACTGAAGATACACATCAAGGTAGTTGGTTGTATATCTACATAAATAAAAGAACTGGGATAATAAAAAATAGGAAATATGAGATCAAACGTCTAGATTAAATAATTTTTCTATTGTACGAATGCCATTTTCTATCAATGTTATTTTACACCTTATTGTCATTTAAATCAAAGTTTATTTAAATATGGTACCAAGTCCCTGGGTCCTATTTGTTTGGCCAGCTGACTTGACAAATTGCACATGTGTGGACTCCAACACTCACACCTGTACCCATGCAACTTACTGCTGCAATCATCAATTTATCAAATCAATTCACTTTAAGTATGGTATTAAAGCCCACAAGGATTAATAGTTACATAGAACACGAGTAAATGACTTTTAATCAAATACACTTTAACTCAAAATGGGGTCAAATTGGGTAGGCATCAATTTCACATAGATAGAGATCTGTAAGAGGAAGTGGAATAAGCAGAAATCATTGGTGCTCGATGTAGTGGTATTTTACGGGGATTGTATCTGTTTGTAATACCCACTCCTGGGTGTGGGAATTTTCCCACATCGCCTAGTTGAGCTGGGTGTGAGGGGCTTATAAAGTAATGAGCACCCTCAGCATGAGGCCTTTTGGGCCTTGCCAAGTGGGCCAGGTCCAGGAACAAAGCCGTGCGGGCCAAGTGAGCCCAAAATGGACAATATCATGATGGGTCGGGTCGGGTCGTTACACTATTACTGCAGGATCCCTATTCAAGATCATTGCGATTCCTCTTTCAATGGTTGTAGGCCGAAAGACTGCCAATAAGTGGTACAGTAAGGGTGTGTGATATCGTTCAAATTTAGCTGATCTTCCTAACCATGGGCTGTCCAGGCTTAGAGCGCCTGATTTTCATCACTGCTTCCTAAGATTGTCAAGACCATAGCATGCTACAGCAAGTGTAACACCCAAGCAGCGCTGCTGCTGGAGTGTGGGAAGAGTCCCACATCGCCTAGCAGCGCTGGGTGTTAAGTGGATATATGAGGGGGCGGCCCCTCCTCCCATCGTGAGGCCTTTTGGGCCTCGCAATGCAAAACCGTGTGGGCGCCCAAGTGGGGCCCAAAGCGGACAATATCACGATGGGGTTGGGTTGGGTTGGGTCGGGTCGTCACAGAAAGCACCAGTTTCTTTGAAGTGTTGTTACACAGCTACTTGCCTAGAAGAGTCACTCACTTCCCATTATTGTCAAACAAGATGAACACACTGCCCACTTGTTACCTAGGCAAATCAAAGTGGTCTTCCAGTCAAATGCAAAAGACACATTTGCTTCACCCGTAAACGGGAACCCCAGAAGGGTTCTCTAGTGAAACCCCTCATGGAGGCCCACCCTAGGCCTCATTTGCACCCCTTTTCCATCCTAAACCCATTACCCACTCGTGAATTGAGTCTCTACCCAATTGGATCCCATAACCAAGTTAAACCATAATTCATTAGAATTGAATAAAATTGCAACCCTATCAAATGTTGAGTTTTAGGTCCTTTAATACTATGCTAGAGTCATTCAAGCAAGTTGATTTTTATAAGCATCATATTTAGGCATAAATATTTTTAGCCCACCTACCATCATGATCAAAGGTGGACCTGCATGAAGCTCTCATCATGAGAAACTCTCATTGAGTGTGCAGCTAAAAACTACTGAGTATGCAGCTAAAAACTACGCTACACATGCATAAGATGTGGGATGGGAAGAGGATTGAACCACACCAATGAAAGGTTCTCTTTTTTTTTTCCTTTGGGAGAAAGGTGCATGCCAATGAAAGACTATTGAGAAAAAGATGGAATATCACAAATACGAAGAAGGTAGGATGGTCAATTCGTAATATCCTGTAGTGATCATAATTCGTAGACAGTCAATAGGCGTGAGTCAACCACTTGCCTAGGGTTCCTTCATCTGTATCCTTCTAGAGAGGAATAAGTTATCCCTTGTGAGCAGCTTCATGCACTATCTCCCTTCAATCCTTTGAGGCAAATGTGGAAAAGGGGGCAAAAAAAGGAATCAACCCATCATTGCCTCCCCAAGGTACTACAAGATCACTCCAGCGATGCCAAAATGTGGCAAAAGGAAAATCAATGGACAAACCCACCATCTGGTCCTCATAGGAACCATGAGATCATCCCAAATTCAACGCGCGAACAAAAACCCCCTAAGAGATTATCACCTTAAATGTGGCATATTAAAAATGAAAGAAAACAAAAACTACTGAAGTTAATCACGAAACAAAATTGATATAATTGGAAGAAAATTCCTTCAAAAAAGAATGAGACAGCATAAAAGGAGATGGTTGTTTAAAAATACCTGCTCTTCTCTGCTTATTCTATGTTGATCTGCACAAAGCTCCGCACACATTCCCATGGCAAAGTCATTGTAAACATCCCATAGGCCATCTTTCAGCATACCGTCAATAACAACATCATGCCCCAGGCGAGACCCTTTTCTGTGCATAGTCAACATTACAATAGTTTGGTGGCAGTTTTCTTCTCCAATTCATATTTTCAGGTGAAGAGATAGAAAGAGAAAGACCGCCATAAATAGGGTCCAATGGGCCAAACAATCAGCCCAAACGGACTCAGACTAAGGCCTGGCTACTAGTACCAGAGATTATTTGCAGGCAGGTTCTCTAGACCCATACAGTAATTAAGTGAAGCCGAGCCCCAACACCGCATCAAATAAATTTGGCATAGAAATTGGCCTATATGGACATACTCGGAAACACCAATAACTTTTAGAAAATGGATATTTTAAAACCCCAAGGTTCTAGACTGCCTTCTTATTCATAATCTCTCATCTTCCCTTCTTTCATGAATCAAATGATCATTGAAGACATGTCACCTATCAACATATGGGCTAAAAATGGGTCAGGTCCCTGGCATAGGTCCACAGCTAAATTCAGTTGAACTGAATCTGGGGAGGGTCTAGGGTCATGTACATGCCCCTCCTTGTATAAAGCATTTGGCTTGCATGCAGTCACTGTGAAGATTTTGACGAGAGATGAACTGCAGCAGAGAGGTATTCTTCAACAAAGAGAATTAGGATTCTGATCAACAGTTTTTATGTCCATCACATAAGAAGAGGAAGCAACAGCTGATCAAACCATGGTTCTTTGCTCTTTCACAACGAATTCATCGACTGGTGTATTGGAACGTTGTGGAGAGATTTGGGCTTTTGGAAAGACATTAGAGATTATTAGAGTAATAAATGGGCATAGGGAGCTGGTCTCTTTCTGAAATGGGGGGAAATTTTTATGGAGACAGATTCGTCTAGCAATTTTGTGGTCAATATGGACAGAGGAGATAAAAGGAACCATTTAATGGCATTTGTTTATTTTATTGATCTTTTCAAGCAATGCTAGGTTCTATTATAAGAACTGATCCTTTTTTACTTACAATATACAAGGTGTCATTAGCATCTAGGAAAAGAAAACACTTTTTTTTTATACATGAAAAAAAAAAAACAGAATTAATAAGCCCTTCCTTGGGAGACAAAAAACCAACCGTGCCACTGAGAGATATTTAGGTGCATTAGACATACTTTCCATGCCACCAGCTACAACAATATCGTTATCACCCAACTGGATACTTTGAGCAGCAAGCATTGTTGCTGTGAAAGAGAAAAAATATTATAACTTTATTTTGATTTAAAAAAATGAATAATATTTTATTAAAATATTACAAACCCTTCATTCCTGATGCGCAAACTTTATTAACAGTGGTGCAGATGACTGTATTTGGAATTCCTGCACCTAAAGCAGCCTGTCTAGCAGGAGCCTGCCCCAAATTTGCACTCAAAACATTTCCAAAGAAGACCTCTTGTACAAGCTTGGGGTCAACATTAGCCCTCCTGAGAGCACCTAAAAATCAATGCAGAGCATGTCGCATTATTGTTAGTATTATTTATTAAAAAAAGGCATAGGTTACAACAACAAAACAAAAAAGAAGCATAAGAAAAAAGATGAAACCTTACACTCAATTGCAATAGAACCTAACTTGGTTGCTGATAATGATGAAAGGGAGCCAAGAAGTCCACCTATGGGGGTGCGTGCAACACCAACAATGCATACATCTGGACAAGCGAATACATCAAAACTACCAAAAAATAAATAAGATTTTTTTTTTTGAAATTCTGATGTGCACATTTTTCTAGAGGTCAGAAGCAAATAGCTTTATCAGGGAAGAACAAATTCGACCACTATGGGTGTTATAAATGGTTGAAATCTATTGAAGAAGATATATCCTTTTTTTAACCTCTCAAAAAAATTATGATAAATGAGAACAACAGAGAGCTATCTAATTTTCTTTTCATGTTGCCCAACTCAGTTCCATACAACATTGCAGATTTACCCATCATTTATACACACAGCCCTTCAATCAGCGTTTCACTCTTCCAACACAACACTCCACTAGCTTGCTTACACTCAACACACCTTATGCCCATCCTGCTGCTATATCCAGATAAGACTTTTGCTTGGTTCTACAATTGCAACCAAATCTTAAAAATTATCATTTTTTTTTCAGATAACAAGTGCTAAAATTTGTCACAATGTGCTACCAAGTCAACTTCAATTTTAATAAAGTCATCCTCACAACTCTCTCACAAGTTCAATCTTCAGGTTGATTTTAGGATCAGATCATCATTTATTTCCTTTTCATCATCACATTCATCAAATATGGGTATTAAAAACTAGCTCCATCCCTTCTGATTCATGACTAGTATATAAAAAAAATACTCATGCTCCTCTAACGATTGTGTTGCTGCATGTATCAATACCATAATTGTTGTAATCTTCTCAACTAACTCAATTTTTTAAAACATCAGCATCATTCCTACAATGTGTTGGTGAAAAACTCAACTGGACTTTATCTGTCACCACCTTATGTAGCCAAAATTGTCTAACTCAGCCCAAACAACTATAAATAGAGAAATAGAATTTCTACCTTTTCTAATACCTGCCAAACCCATAACGACAAACATAGGAGAACAGGAGGAAAAACAAGTATAAATCAGATAGAAACTCAAAACTGCACCAAGCATCCAGTCTCCAATCAACCATTTTTTTGAAAGATTCTCCATTCAACATTTATCCAACTAATCTTAATTGGATTGAAGCCTAAACGAAGATGCACGTCGTACACTTGTGAACTTTGGGCCCTAAAATCAGGGTGTTGGGATAATCTTTTCAAAGAAACATTTTGCTATCACCAGTTCTCACCACTACTAGGTGCACATCCTGGTGGGACAAAGTTTGTCCCTCCTTGTGGTGCACACATGGAATGTACCAACTCACAAAGTACTTATACACATGCGGAACCATATTCATCACTGATTTAATCATTTAAGTCATATGAATGAATCCAAGATAAAAAGTGAGGTTGCCAAGTCAAATGATCACTTTAAGATACCATCTATGCTATCACAGCTAGATACTACAACGTAGAACGAAGATATAGAACACAAAAGGCCAACCTGAGACTATGACAGTAGTGACTTAGTCAGACACAACACACAAGTAATATAAAATATATATAATTGTCACTCTCTCAATACATGCAGACATAAGCACATGAATACCTGTAAGTACGCATGCATTTATATTATAAACATGAATGTACCTTGAGGTTGTATTGAATCTGAAGCAGCCACTGGAGCCATGGAAGATCAGAAAAGAATAAGCAAACAGATCTGGTATAATTGATAAAAACCATTAACTTCAGTTACAAAACATGAGTAGAGCTGCAACTTATAAAAAGTACCAAAATCAGTAAACTTAATCTCTACAAGCACCAAAAATCAGCTGTTGACTTTTTAAACAATTCACAACAAAAGAACAAGCCACTTTTGGGTATGTATATCCTAGTATATCCAGTAAACAGTTGAAAGAATCCGACCAGAGAGTACTTTGCAATAAAAATTATTTGTTGATATGTTGTAAAAATGTAAAATGGACAACTGAAAGCAATACAACTCAGATTCAAAACAGATATTATGAAAAAACACAGAAATTATCAAATTCAAAACCAAAAAAATGAAACTAAAAATAAGATCCTGAATCACCAAATTGAAGAAAAATCCAGAGAGATAGATAAAGATAGAGATCAAGATCGAGAAAGAGATTCAGAAGAAGCCAAAGACGCCAAAATAAACAGAGGTTAACCTAAAAGAAAATTCCAAATGAGGAAACAGATTTGAATTATGAAAGGGTACTGAATACAACAGTTTTTTAGCAGAAAGTCAATGAAAGATCAAGCTGAGTGACGAAAATACGTAGGATCATAGAGAAAACCAAAATTGAAGAAGCCGAACTGTTTTACTAAAAATTCGGGCATCAATGAAGATCTCTCCCGGAATCAAAGGAACGGTAGGAAGAAATGAAGAATATTAACAAAAATCTGCTTCCTGCACGAAAGATCAGTGAAAAGTTGAAAAATAGAAGTAAATTGAAGAAGAGGAATTAGAAGCTTGGAGATTATTAGGATTTTCAAAAACAGCCAAGAGAGAGAGAGAGAGAAATTACCTGCACAGCTTTTCTTTCGTCTACCTCTATCGAGAGAGAGTGAGAGCGTTTTGCAGCAAACCAGTAATCAGACTCGAGCAGGCGAGCGATGCTCTAACTTCTAACTCAGCAGAGTAACGTATATATATATATATATATATATATACCTCTCACCATCCTAGACTTTGACAACTATCCATGATCACAAATGGGAGCCCACTTGGACTATGGACAACAAATTAAGTGGAGAGTTTCTAAATAACGTTTGATGTGCATTTTTTTCCAGATGAGGGATGATCACCACCTCACACTGGTGAGTGGGGTTCATACAAATTGAGTGTGAACCGTCTTTAAAATTTAAAATTTTAATTTTATACAGTTAAAAAGTTAAATAATTTTTTTTTTAAATTTATAAACTCACCGAACTTAAAAGTCCAATGTATCAATTTAATTCAAATTAACTCTATCAATTTTTCTGAGTTCTGAAATTATAAGTGTGACTGTTTCAAAATTTAGTTAACTCTCTCTAATAATAAATAAGAGAAAAATATAAGACAATTGTAAAAATAATGATCCGTACACCATAAATTTTTATTATGATGCACCACACTTTAAAAAGGAGAAGACTATTTTATCTTTTGGGAAAAGAGAATAAAAAAAATTATATCAAAATTTTTTTTTTTTCTTTTAAAAATAATGTACAGCGGTAAAAACTTATAATACACGAATTATTACTCCAAGTATAATTCTTTTAAAATCTCTACAACCATATTTCATACTGATATAAGATTCCACTGTCCAATTAATCCTAGCAATTGAGTACCCCAAGGTGGATAAGGTTTATTATGTTTTTTTACAGCTCCAAAGTCAGCAACAAGGATTAATGTTGCAAAAAAAAACGTCAGCAACAAGGATTAATAAGGGATATTTTCTAAAAAAAATTCTAACTGATATTTTTAAAATATAATATGTACTTATACCATTCTTATCATTAACTTATTAAATATAGAAGTTTTTTTAAATTTTATAGTTATTCAATGTCCTAGTTTGTAAGAATTGTGTAGATTCGGAGTTTTACTCATATTCTTATATTGAGAGAGATATGAAAATCTTAAATTTCTTAGTTAAATAAAAACTTAAGTGAACCTTGAATCCCATATTATTTCATGAGTTTTCCATGTTTTCTTTTTGAGGAATGGATAAAAGCATAGAAGTTATTTAGAAGAACTTTGTTCGATGGGTATATTGCATTTGATTGAATGAGATAATAATATAATTTTTTTATGATCAACTTTACTCGATTAAATTATTAGAGGTATGTGCACACCTTCCTACAAATATATTGAGTCCAAATGACGATGAGTAACTCTATAAAGAATGACCCAAAATGGAAAGTGATTTGTGCACCCCCCATTTTACTCATGGTGCACTCCTTCAATTCTTTTTTCCAATTTTACCATCCACCCACCTTTTCTCCATTTCCATCATTTTTTAGGTGAGGGGCAAAATTAGAAAAAACAATTGAAGGAGTGCACCATGGATAAAATGGGGGGTGCACAAATCATTTCCCCTATTTAACCGTGAATCAAACTCAAATCTAATTTCACGGAGAATTTCTTGACTGTCCAGACCAATCCCCTCTCGCTTAGATAATAAGAAATTTGAGAATAAAATAGGTCGTAAATGTAGACGCTTCACATGGGCACGCACAGAAAAGATTTTTTTTAATGAGGTATATGATTAGAATTTGGATAATTAGTGCTAAGGTGTTATCCTATACCAGCGGCCACATCTACTAATTTAAACTTTAATTGATTATTATGAAAATTTCAACTACTACTATAATGACTAAAATATCAATTTATCATTGAATTGGAATACGTGACAGTAATGTAATTAATTAGGCATTTAAAGATACGGCAAAGCTATGCATGAGTGAAGTATATTTTATTCATATATCCATGACTCTTTTACATAGAAAAGGTAAATGTAGAAAGGACGTGATAAAAGTATTACATAGATTGAAATTATAGAAAGTAATGCAGACAGGATAAGCTAAACATGACTCTTAATAGAAGAACTATATCCAGTTTGATCATCGTAATATTTGGACCAAAGCATAACACCTCCATACTTGTTTGAATCCTTAATGGCTGGGAGGACTTGAGAAGTGAGAGCATTGACCGGTATGAAGCCGCTGCCGGCGGCATCAGGGGCAGCCGGCAATCCTAAGAAAATTTTTCCGGCAGGGATTGATGTCCACTGCTTCCATCCATCTTCGAGGTTGGCAACATCACCAGAAGTGTACTGGCAAGGAGGATTGTTGTAGAATTGCACCCAGACATAGTCGAAAAGGCCTGTTTTGAGGGCGCCACCGACCCATGCATCAGGAAACGGGCATTGGGGAGCCGCCGTCAAGTACACCTTCTTCCCCTTTTTGCTGTATCCTGAGAGGTACCTTGCCAGATCATCCCAATGTTGATTTGTTCCTCCTTCGATGTCGAAATCGATCCCATCCAGAACAGCATCGCCGAGAGGGCGCGACGATGATTGCCCGCCGAGAAAGTTGTTCCAAAGATACTGTGCCACTTGCCTGGCATCCTCAGAGGAGGCAAGGGAGTAGCTCCCAGCGCCGCCTCCGATTGACAGTATCACCTTAACTCCTTTGCTCTGGCATGCCCTTATGTCATCACTCAGGCCAGTGCAACCTGTAAAAGTTCAGGAAAATGTCTTGAGTCCCTTACACATTAAAACCCATATAAGGAAAGAATCAATCAACAATCAAAATACAATCCTGTAATCAGAGATGCTGATAAATACAGAAATATGGAAAGTCAACACTATGATGAATTTCGGTAATACAACCAACCATTAGAATATGGGTCACAATGGCCGGCGAGATTGATCATCGGAGTCTGGCCATTGCCAAAGGTTGCAAGGAAAGCTAAGTTCACAAAGGCATAGTTTCCTGTCCCACATGTCTCTGCTAGAGTTCCCTCATTTCCATTTTGACCCCAGTAGATGGAAATTCCTCCTGCACTCGATCCCACAGCCAATGCAAGTGTAACCAGGCAAATTAGCAGCAGGAATTTGGGTGTTTTGCTGGCCATGTTGAACTAGCTCTGCAATTCTTTAGTACAGATCTTTTCTTTCAACACTTGAAGAGGGATTTGCTGCTCAACAATGCTGGCTGAGTATCCATCTTATAGTAGAATGATCGCCCACTGCAACGGTGATCAGCCATGAATACCTTATGCCGGTTTTAGATTACTTGATCCTTATTTTGTTTTGTTATTTTGTTCTGTCACTTCAATGATTTCGTTTCAACTTGGATGCTGTCTTAATTTAAACTGCCAATTTCCTAGGACCGAAACTCAAACGGCTCGGATCGGGTCGGATAGAGTCGAATATTTATAATCTCAAATCAATCTATATAAAAATTATTGAACTCGACTCAAATTGTTCAAACTCGACCCAAATTGTTGACTCGACTAAACTCGAGCGTGGAACCGAATTGCTTGTCCGACTCAACTTGACTGTTATTTAATTTTTTTTGAGTGAATTGGATTGGGTTGAATAATTTTAAAAGAGCTTGACTCGATTTGACTTGAATTTAATTCAGACTTTTTTTCTTCAATCTAACACAACCTTAATTTTTAAAATGTAAACCTAACCCACTTGATTTCTCAAGTCAAATTATGCAGATTAAATTAAAATCCAACCCAAATTTCACCCTGCAATTTTCAAAACCCTTCTTTTAGTTTTCAATTTTTTGTCTTTCTTAGTGACATCAGTGAATGCAGTTTTGTCTTACCTGGCTCTTTTTGCATCAATACATATTTATTATGTTCCTTTGTTTTGTTGTTAATGTAGTAATGTGAGAATGCTGCCAATTATGAACGGTGGGTTATCTTTTCATGATAATTTAATACTAAAATTCGCTGCAATTGAGAATAGCATTAAGAAATTTAGAAATGAGTAAAAGGACAAAAGGAAAAGATGTTAAGATGCAAATATAAATTCCAAGAGAGGCGTGGAGATTGGAGCATTATATTAGGATGCCGTATACGTTTAGCCATAGATGTTTGTGGTGTTTTGTGTCTTTTTGTTTTAAATTTATGTGAAATTCATTGAAAACTAACGGCTGCTCTCTTTCTTATAGAAGAATGAGAGTGATAGATGACCGATATAATTATGTGTTTTTCTTTTAATCCTGAATAAAGACATTTTTATTAATAAAAAATCAATCCTTTCAAACTTTCAATTGGTATCAAAGGGTCGAATGATCGATCGTCAACTCATTATACAGAAATAATTGAAAGATTCAAAGGAACTATACACTATTTTGAACCCATACCCATTTAATGCTTGAGTTTGGTTTGAGTTATCGAGTTAGGTCAAATTTTGTTAATTTTATTTCAAAGTAAACCTAGCAATGGATCAATCTAGTCAGGTCAATTTTGGGTTCAACTCAACAACATTCTAATCTATTACTTACTTATTAAATGAATTAGTTGGTTCAGAATTATTTCAGGTTCAAGTCATAAATTTTTTAAATCCATACCTATTTAAAATGTTTGAGTTTAGTTCATATAATCAATTCAATTCAATTTTTATCAGGTCTAAGTTAATTGCTTTGTAATGAACCAGCTCATTGTAGGTGTCTTAATTTCTAAAATCACAAGCTAAAATATTAAATGAGGTACATATTTTACTTATTTATTATGTATATATTTTTTTATCTATAAAAAGATGTGTGGTCCACTTTAATTGTCAATCTCTCAAAAAGTATGTTTAATAGTAATTTTAAATTGAGAATAAAAGAAATATATAATAAAAATGATTCAGAAAACAAGAATGCAAGCCATTTTCAGTTCAGGAGTTTTTAAATTGATGGGAGTGCATTAAATTTAATTTCTTAAATTAAAGATTCTAAGTTGCCCTTGGATATTTCGGGCCAAACTGGCGGGTCTTCGGATCGGATCATAAATTGTCAACTCCCGCGTACCATATCCTTTTCCCCGCTCTGCTGCTGGAGAGAGGCGAACTCTAACGGCTTTCTTCCCTCCTCTCCAGCAATGGAGGGCATTACGGTCCTCTCTAGCATTTCTTCATTCTCCATCTCTTCTCACTCCAATCTCTCTCTCCTCTCCGAATCTTTCTTTACGAGAACAACTTCATTGTTTAAATCCCACTATAGACTTTCTCCTCCGCGAGCTATCACCAGTACAAAATATAGAGACAGGAAACCAAGGCGTCTGGACAACGAAAGGAGAACTCAGGAAACTAATTCGAGGTCTTCTCTGACTTCCCCTTACCGCAAAGGTAACGGTTGCGTCTTCCTGGGTCGATTTCAATTGGGTTCTCATCTTTTTTTGGCAGAGCCATGTGGCGCACGTTAGCCTCGCGCCAGTGCTTCGCTAACTTGCGCTGGATGCTTTTGGATTTCTGTACTCGATGTGTTAATGAGAAAGGATTTGAATTTTTAGGATTTTCCCATCCGACGAAGAAGACCCAGAAGCTGAATTCCGAGATTTCTCCTCACAGGGCAGGTAATTTCAATCTCTTCTTACTGTTTCGGTACTTTTCCCCTTACCTCCGAACGTTAGCATTTCCAGTATGGTTCTGCTAACAACACTCGCCTTTATGTGTTCAGAGTGCTAGTCCAATGGTTAAAACTTCATTGGATGCATGGAAACAGAAGTGCGTTTCTTGAAAATAATAAGCCAAATGAATTGTTAAAAACATTTCTATTGTTCGTTTAGTAGTCATTTTCCAAGAAAGTACTTTCTGTTCCTTGCATACTTATGGAGCCTTATGTCGCTAGTCACTGGGAGCTGAGTATTCTACATATTTATTTTGGATTTTTCGATTCATATTATTAAAGAAAAAGAAAAATGGAATTTTAAGTATTTTTTTTTTTTGTTATAGTTTCTGCAGTGAGATTACTGCGGATAGATCAAGGTGGTGCCTTTGCAGACCTTTTGAATGAGAAAGGGAAGAACTCTGGTGCCAATGAGATGGCTTATGTGGAAAGGACTCTTGGATTTTGCATCCGACATTTGGATGATAGAGATATCAGACTGGTATGACATGTCTCTCTCTCTCTCTCTCTCTCTCTCTCTCTCTCTTCCAGCTTTTGTTTATTTGATTTTCTTCACCACCATCATCATCATCATCCATTAGCTTATCTATATGGGGTTGGCTTTCTAGGTCCTATGTTTCCATTCATCCCTATTAGCAGAACTTATCCCTTGAGAAGCTAACCGTTGGTTACTAGGCAGCATTTAATAAGATAGTAAGGTTCATGACATGGTATTATTCCAATTCTAGAAAGATATCATTGTGTCCCCGTTTTCTTTTCCATCAATAAGATCAAAGGTTTTATCTATATCATTATGTGATTTGGATTCTATTGTGAGCATTTCCTCACTCATAATAGCATCAATCCAAACGTTCTCTTACATAAATTGATTTCATTCTAAAGCACATATTATTCATAATTTTTTATGTTATAGGTAACTGACATTGTTGGAGGTGCTGTTCGTTGGAGGCGTTATCTTGATCATTTGATACTTTCATTATGTAAGGATGAGAACACATTTAGGGACATGGAACCACTTCTCCTGCAGGTATACTTTCTATTCTAATATTTTGTTCCAAAGTATGATTTAGATGGACTTGGATCTTTTGGACTTACGCCATTTCTTTCTGGGTGGAACAAAAAATTGGAGAGAATTGAAAAGATGATTTCATTTTGCAGTATCATAATGGTTCCATGATCAAGGGATATGAGATTATATCTGATAATAATTTATATTAATTAATATCAAAATGGATGGAAATATGGAGGAGGCGTTTTGGGCATCGGATCCATTTTGAAAGAAAGAGAATGTAGTGATGTATGATTGGAGATAAGAAACACAAAAGTAGTTTCTATGGGAAGTGGGAAAGAAATATAACTGGTAACAGTAAAATGTAGGAAGAAAATAGCTACAGTGAGTTTTTTTTTTTAATGAAAATTGTGGGGATATATCTGAAGAAATAAGTAAAACTAGATAATAGATTCACCAAATGATAAGAGGAAATAAAACAATTAATAAAGGTGGAGATGAAGGTTGAGAGAGAGAGTAATTGAAATGAAAAATATGGTAACCAAAGAAAGATTGAAAAGGAACTGTAATTGTCAGCCACGGATCATGCACTCTCTCACTTGCTTTGATACTTGACATTTGTGACTTCGTTGTTGGAAAGGTGGTGGGGTGGGGGGAATGTGATTGAAATTATACAATCCATAAAATGGATGAAGATTACAAAATCTCCATTGGTCGTTAATATGACAAAACTACATTTCTATGAACTCATCATGGCATTCATAAATGATGTCATCTCAGTGACAGGAGATTCAACACAGCAGGGCTAACTCATTAGATTTGCTACACTGGTCATAGCATACGCTAGAACTTAAGCTTTGTATTTTGGTATCTTGTGACCCACATATCTTGTTTAAGCTGCTTTTCCATGATCATCATTATCATCATTATAGCTACTAATCACATCTATCTGGTGGCAGAAAGCCCTACCTAGCATAATTAATTTTTGCAATACCCTTTCCCAAGTGGAAAAAGCGGAACTTGAAAAGCTGACCCTAGATAGATGGGTCAAAGGCTACAGATGATGACTTTAATTATTTTCCTTAATGCAATCTTATATTGTTTTTTTTTCCATGCTTTTAGATTCTTCGAATTGGTTTCTATGAAATCCTCAAGCTGGATATGCCTCCATATGCTGTGGTAGATGAGGTACTCACTTTTCATTACTTTCTCTTTTTACTTTTCCAGTTTAGGCTATATGTATCCATAATTCCATATGTTTGTACACACACACACGCATACAATGCTTGCCCTAAGAATCTGCATAGTTTACATGGGTTCTCATCAGCTTGCATGTGCTGGTCCAATTATCTTCAATATTGATAAGATGGGTCCACCATGGATGTTCCATGTAAGTAGGATTTTTCCTCCTCTGTATCAAAATGGATTTCTAGTGAGCCCTGAGAAATTCAAAATATTGTTTTGAGGAGGAAACTAGGGAAGAAGTACTTGAGCATCTTTAGCATTTCCCATGCAGTTTGAGTTT
This sequence comes from Chimonanthus salicifolius, assembly GCA_013350335.1. Lineage (NCBI taxonomy): Eukaryota > Viridiplantae > Streptophyta > Magnoliopsida > Laurales > Calycanthaceae > Chimonanthus > Chimonanthus salicifolius. The sequence goes on along the minus strand of CM023538.1, from coordinate 64,305,725 downwards.
TGGAGGACGATTGAAGTTCTGAGTCACACCTTGTAGCATTTTTGGTTCTAATGAAGTTCACTACCCATTGCTTTTAACCTAATGGTTTTGGATACACCCTATTCCATGTGCAAAATTGAGTCATGTTATAAATGTTTCTAATTGAGAGATCTTTTTTCTTTTTAAATAATTTCCAGAATGTCAGGCTTGCAAAGGTTGCTCTTAGACCTGGTGCAGGTAACTTGGTGAATGGAGTTCTGAGGAAGCTACTTTTATTGAAGGTTTGCTGTTTTAACATTTGATTTTTGCTTAAATCAAGTGGCTACTGGCAAGGCCGATTGAGGAACTCTATATTTTTTCTTCTTTTTCCACCTATTGGTTTAGGAGCAAAACTCACTTCCCCTGCCCAAACTGGAAGGCGATGATCGTGCACAAGCACGTGCTCTTGCCACCATTTATTCCCATCCAGTGGTATGTAACTATTGTCTCAACTTTTAGATGTGATATATTAGTGTGTGATGATTTCCTGAATTTTATGTATTGTATGTATGGTGGGCATTAGACAGAGCCAACATCATCTGAAATCATGGTTGTTCATCTGGTGATTTCACCATGTTGTTTGAAGCTTTATTATTTCTCATGTTGGATATCTTAATTAATTGGTATCTTGCAAATGTGTAATTACACCCAATAGTATGCATCTGACTAGCTAAGTATTGGGGGGTTGGGGTTCTTTCATTTTATGGGTATCTCTATTCATGATATGATTATCAAATGATCGCTGCATGTTTTAGGTTTAGGTCCCTTCAAAATGGCATGACATGACCATGTTTTTCATCTCAATGTTAAGCATTTGGAAGGATACAATCAAGGTTTTGCTGTTGATTTGTTTTTTAGTCATATAGATAGAGTCTAATACCATGGTGGAAATCTAGAGGTTATGAAGGAATGCTTGGACAGAACACAAGTGTTTGGGTACAGTAATATGGGAACCTTTTGTATTTGCTCAAGTATTTTATATCTTGTTTCAAGACAGTCACCTTTATATGTGTAGAGAAATTTTAATGAATACACTTCTCTATAATATACAGATGCACATAAAACATATAGTGATCCAACAAGGATGGTACTTGTATCAAGGACAATCTTTTGAATTTTTCACTTGTATCTTAGATATAATCAGATAATTAACTTTATTTCAATGTACATCATACACATACTACCTGAACAGGGGCCAAATGATCCTCCAAGCCAATTGGAAGACTTTTGAGGAAACAAATGGGTACTTAGAAAAGGTCATATTGGTTATTGATATTCAATGTGTGAAAGCTCTCCATTTAGTGGCTAGGATCAATTAGATTCAATTATTTGGAAACTTTGTATCCAAGGTAGGGCCAAATGGTTAAATGTTCTAGATCTTGTCTACGTAGAGTGCTTAATGAAATGATCTCAGAGTGCTTAATAAAGCGATCTAATTTTTCTGCATCCTCTTAACAGTTCATTCTATTCCCAACTAAGCACTTATTTTTAACTAATATGCAGTGGATGGTAAGGCGATGGAGAAAACATCTTGGACTAGAAGATGCTGTGAAACTGATGATTTGGAATAATGGTGATCCCAGTTTCTGTCTCAGGTTCTGGTTACTATTATTATTATTATTATTATTATTTTCTGCAGTAATATCATCCATTGATATGTGACTGATGTATAGGCACTTTTTTCTAATATCAGGGCAAACAGTAGTAAAGGCTTTACCAGAGCTGACCTTGTTGAGCGGCTGAAAATATTGAAGGTGATTTTATTAGTTTTTGACTTTGTTACATTTTCTGGTGTTCAGTTGAAATATGCTAGCTTAGGAGATAAAAAAAAGCCAATAACTGAGTTAGGTGGGAGACATAATACTGCCTCACTAGACTACATTGTAATTGGGGAACCAAGGGCCATGATTCAGTGACATTGATTTGATAGACAACACTTTGGAACAAAAGGAAAAGTTGCCAGACTAGCATAGCCTAAAACTATGATTAGGGCCTTGTATGTGCAGAATGCCAAAAGAACGAATTAATTTAATCCTCCAGTTTGAGAGTTCTTAGGGCATCCCAATCCCTTGTAGTTTTAGGGATCATCAGCTGTTTTGGTATAAAAAAATGCACTTCATATGTATGGAATTGAGTCTTCACACTCTATACTTATTGAGCTCCTCATAGTTTCTCCTAATAATATAGTCTCCTTAGTTGAGTCACTCTTACTTTCTGTTCCCCGTATGATAACATCAATGGAGATACAAAGCTAGGAAGGGAACAGGAAATGTCAGTTTAGGATATGTGATACAAGTACTGAATTATATCAGATCATAGTGTGTTCTCTTACAATCTCTATGTAATATTTCTTACAATAATCATTGTTTCTAAAAATATTCTATTTTTGAACATTTTATAGCATCTCAAACCATTTAATCTGCAAAAACTGAAAGGATTTGAAGGTTGAACTTAAGGAAACAGATCAAGCTAAACTTCCATTCTGACATCTGAACTCAAAATGGGCCATTATGTGCCTTTGAAATGATTTTGCAAAATATCCGAACCCAAAACATATAAGCTAAATGTTCATTCTGTAAAAACTAGTTTATAATAGTTTTAATTAAACCTGGTGTTGATGTTCATACCCAATTTGCTTCACAGTATTTAGAAAACAGCATTATTTACTTGTGTATTTTGTTTTGAGCATGATTTATCTTCATCTCCATCTCTTTTTCTCTCTCTGCATGTCGGAGCAGAAGAATAAACTCTATTTTTCCCTTATTTAGTAGTTATAAGCTGAAAGTTTTTCATTTGCTTCCATTTTCCCCTTATGTTCTTAGATGTTTTTCTATTCAGAGGATTTTATGATGAATTTTGAGGGTTTTCATGCCTAAGCTGAAAGCATACAAGGTTCCCAGTATCACTGAAGCATCTCAATCTGAAGAATTCATCCACTAGTTTGTTTGAACGAGTCTGCAGGAATGAAAACTAACTGAATCTGATTTCGTAGTTTTGAGAAGTGAACCAAACTGATAAGATGAGATTTCTGACGTTGACAAGTAAGAAAGACATTGACTAGGATTAGAGCTTGCAACTGATTCATAGCTCAATATAAGAATCATTCGCAGAATAATTAGAGCTACAGGCACCATTTGTTTGCATATCTTTGATTTTCAAATGGTTTCAGATAAAAACAAGATAACTGGAAACTCATATTCCTTGATGTTTGCTGCATCTTTAGCCACATTTGGTTCACTGTTCTGCACAAATACTATATGTGATCTTGCTAAATGAGGTTTGTTATGCGTCAAATCTTGTATCTGTTGGCTTCCATCACTATAATTGAATAGTTTGGCTGGTTCTTAGCAACATATGCCTAGGAGGCATTATATATGGGTGTTGGTCAGGTATAACATGAAAAGGATTATGTTGTTGGAACAGCTGTTTGGAATCATCTTTTCTTTTCTTTTCTTTTTAATAGATGAATCCCTTGTCCCAATTCCTCTTTGGGACTGAACTCACCTTTATACAATCCCTTCCTTTTCTTCCATAATTTCTATTTCATTGTATCTCTCCAAAAAAGGAGGCATTGAATTTGTGGATTTTTTTTACTTTTCTGGTATAATAAAATCTTGTCTATAGAAAAAAAAAACAAATTACCTTTTTTTATTAACAACATTCCAGTACGTCTGTCATGGACTCTAAAACATGCTACTACACTGCCAAGCTACTACTAAACAAGGAAAAGTCATTATACATTTATGCTTCTAAGTTGCTACTTTGTTGTCTGACAAGAATCTCAATTGTCAATTTGTATTCCAAAATTCTATATACTGATCTACCATTTGCCGGACTTTTTTTTTTTAATCTGTAAAGATATTTTCTGTCAAAGTATCCAGTATAATACATTGTTTACTTTGTCTAACCAAATATGTCTGTTGCCAGTAATTGCTTATTAACACTTTTCGTGGAACTTCAGGTCCCACATGAGCTATCATTGCATTTGGATGATTTTGTTCGAATCAAAACTGGCATGCAGGTGTGTTCTGCAATTTGTAATCCTAGAGATGTTTATTGTGGGTTTACTGGTATGGATATCTAGTTACCTGTCAGCTGTGTATCGTCAATATCTTCAGTAGACTAGGGGTAAATATCAATTGATACTTGACTCTTCGGTTCTGCATGTTTTGGTTATCTAGACCATTAATCTTATTCACACCAGATTTCGAAGAAAGATTTCTGATAAATAACCAAGCTTGGGGTATCTTAGCCATCTACTTTCTACTTAAATACTGACTGTTGTTGCATTTTGACCATTAGTTTGGAGATTATTGATCAATGGTTTAGTAACTTTTTATCTTTTAATCTAATGAGACTTTTGAGGTATAGCTTGTTTACCATGCGTCTCAGCAGTAGTATCACTTTTTAGTTTTTGATCTATGAGATTTTTGAGGTATAGCCTGTCTACCATGCGTCTCAGCAGCATTATCACATATATTCCTGTTATATTGAAAATACAGTGACATTACTGCACTTTTTACCTGAAAATGGAAAAACTACGACATGCTATGAGAAATGAGAAGTATTTATAGAATTGAATATATTATGACTTTAACACTGTTTCTTTGTGAGATTGACCTAAAATGTTCATATTATCTATTTTTTAAATGTAAACTGTTCTTAAGTATAATTTGAAGTATATTACCTCTTTTCCGATAATTTTATTTCGAGATTAAATTGGAAAAAAAAATCTCCCATAATTTTCCCAAGATAGTAACTCCCAAGAATGAGATTTATGATAGTGCTCACCAGATAGTTTTTTGCCATGAAAACTGTGGGTTGTATGTTAACAAAATCAAGATTCAAGGGGATTGAAAAACTTAGGATTGAAGATCCTATGCTGCCCCAGTAAATAGACCTGTTTCTCCTTTTGACATATTTTGGTGTTTAACAAGTGTCAGTCAGTGAACAGAAGTTTGAGTTTGCACCGTCCTGAATATTCTTCGTATGAATTCATCGTTTTAAGTTGTTAAAACTAATCTGTCATGTTAAATTGTCAACATGTAAGCAGCTAATTGGTTCTTTTGTTTGTTGGCAATTTGACGTTCCTATAGCCATTGATGAATCCGTGGCTCCATGCTTTGAATAGATTTTACTTTTCTATATATGCATATATAATATACTTACATGTTAAAACTTCTACATTTTATTTTTCCTACCCAGATTGTCATACTAGCAGGATTATTGAAAGAAGGTCTATGTTCAGTTCAGGATGAGAGTGCAGGTTAGTGAATTCTCCTGTCCCCTGCCATGCCAACTAGTATACAGTGTTGTTATGCCATACTGATGCGGAGCACCACACGAGTTTCCATATTTAGCAAGTTTCTATATTTAGATTTAGGATTTCTAACTTTTCATAATTGCATTTTTTCTTTCATTTATTTGTTTAGTCAAATAGTTAGTTTTGTTTGGGAAAATTTAGTGATTTTATATATAATTAGGGCTTTCTAATTATTGGGAGTAGTTTGGTATTTGTTTATTGGAGGGTATTTTGGTCTTTTTCATGTTTTTAAGTCATTATATATATGATGTAACCCCTTCATACGGGATTGACATTTAATGAATGAAAGAAGCTTTGAAGTTTTCTATACAAAACTTGTTTCCTGCGAGATCCGGCCCATATCTATCCCAGAATCATCCGATTGCTGTCCCAGATCTGTCCCAGAAAAATCATTTTTTACCATCCCGACATGTCCTAGATCTCATCCAGATTCGTCCCGATTTGTCCCAGATCCCATCCAGATTTCTCCCAAGCCCTTCTCTATCCCGAACAGTCCTATAAACTGCTGTTCCAACTCATAACAGTCCCATGTATGACTGTTTACCGCTGTCCTATCCATTGAGATCCCCTATTTTCCTGTCCCATACTGTTAAGATTTCATATTACTGCTGTCCTACAATTTCTCCATGCCAAACAACCAATTTAATTCCTATTTCTGATGATAGATCTACATATTTATGGGATTTGACAAACCCCTTTGTTTTGAGGGACCTTTACTGCCGACTTGGTTTGGATTGTCTTATAATCACTTAAATTAGATTCTAAGAATTTGCATGATTCTTTGCGGTAAATTTCTATATTAATTAATTGCATATATTAATTGGTATTTAATTTCAGCTTATTTTAGATTTAGGGTGCATTATTTTCATCCCTTTAATCTACATTTAGGCATTTAGGGTTACTCTATCCCTTATCTTGCATCACATATGTTCCAGCAAAAATGAATTAGAAAAGTGCAATATAGAAGCTCATTTTGTTAAAGTTTTCCAGAGAACAAGAAATAAGAATTTATGACTCCTAGTGTACATGTCATATTGATTGAGAGGAGTTCATGATCCTCATCCTGTGCAAATGTGTTGTGGTTGGGCATCTTAGTTCATCCAAGTGGTTCCATGGTTCAAATGTCAAGACGTTGATCTGACTGGGCACATGTAGGATGGACCAAGTCCGGCCCTGAGTTGGAAGATATTGTCATAAATTTGTGTTGTGTTTTTGAAAATGAATAACCAAAACACTCCTTTTCAGTTTCCAATTTTCAATGTTGGAATTATCTAATTTCTACCTGTGTACATATATCAGCGACAAAATTCATGAATTACACAGGATGACCATTCCTTTTCAAGAGGTAATGGTTGTTTGTTTCAACTATAAAATACTGTACAACAAAATTGTCTCCATCAAGACGGTGATGTTCTAAAATGCTTTAAGCAAACCGTAGCTATAAACAATTAACACAACCTTCACAAAACAATGTCAATTTTAAACAACGTCATTTGAGATCAGCAAGCTCTCCTGCCTTGAGGATCCATCTTTGACTAAAGAGTCTGCAATGCTATTTCGTCACCTTGAGATATGATGACGTATTGATGCGGAGCATATCCATGCCTCCTAATATTTAGGAAACCAAATTTAGGCATTTAGGGTCACCCTATACCCTGTCCTGCATCACGTATGGCTCAACTTAAAATGAGAATACCTGGAATTTCATTTAAGACATGATAAAATCTCCATAGGACAGTGGCATCTCTCTTTGTCCACTTGATTGCATTCATGGCCTTGCACTGCCACTGTTCCGTGAAAGTTGGCTGTTATAAATTTCTGTTATAATAGAGTTGCCATCTCCTACTGGAACCATAAGCATGAGAAGAACTTTATCATTCTACTCACCCCATTATTCAGAAATTCCCTTTTCCATCAGTGCCTAGCTAAAACCCCAGAATGTCTTCCCCACTTTGGAATATTACCTTCGCTGACTCTTCAATGTAAACCAAGTTCCCATTTAAATGTGACTTGTGAGCAGTGATTTCAAAGAACGTGCTTTCTCTGGAAGCCATTAAAAGCATTACTTTTACCTAATATAGATGCCATAAGATTCCTTTGAAAATCCTCTTGTTGCTGTTTACTCTGACTATTATCCTTATTTATTTCTTTAATCTGTGTCACTTATATAATATTTTTAAAGTTATAATCTTCTAATGCATGAATGTGTACATTTCTCTGTTTCTTTTGCATACAAAGCCATGTTTATGTAACCATGCATTCTTTAATTTATCACATGATTGAATGATAGTTTTCCATGGTGATCATGTTGAGAAGGGAAACCTTTGTTGGATATATTTCCTTAGCATGTCAAGATTTTGCTGCAGGCCTGGTAGTGTCTGTTGTTAATCCTCAACCAGGGGAGACTATCATTGACTGTTGTGCTGCACCTGGAGGAAAGACTCTTTTCATGGCATCATGCCTGGGAGGCCGAGGTGATTTCTTGAATAGAATTTGTCTGTATTAGATGTACTCTCCTATTTGCCTGATTAATTGTCTCATCTTTGTCAGTATTTATCATATCAACAGGAACTGCAGGGTATTTATACCTCACTATGTACTTAGTTTTGCAAGTTAGATTCATGGTACAATCATCAAATTATCACTAGGGCCATTTAATACGAAGTAGGTCTCTCAACGGCCAACTTGCACAGAATGGGCACAACAGATGATGTATTGTGAATTTCTCATAATCTCATTGTCTTAATTCTAATGAAAGTATGGACATAGATACTTAATGATATTTCATAAAGAATACATAGCCTGTTGCTTATCAGTTTGAGATGCATAGAACATCCCGGATTTTCAGTGTGGAAATTCAAAAAAAATTCAAGAGATATTCAGAACAAAAATTCTAGAGACTGCAGAATAATCTTTCAAGTGGACCAAACATGCTTGGGTGGGATGTGTAGAAAATGACATGGACAGATGTTGTGTAGACCCTGGGAATGATTGTTATAAGCTATTCTTTTCAGGGTCAATCTCATAAACCTATAATGATTGGGTAAGAAGTTTCCTAGAATCCTTCTATCCACACAGTGCTGTTGATATTCCATGTAGCTCATATTAGGTGCTCAGTCGCCCTAGAGAAAGGGACTACTTTAGCTTCCTAGAGTTGTTCTAACAACAACAAATAATAGTAATAGTAATGCAGCAGCAGCAGCAGTAATTATAATAATTGATAATAATAATAATAATAATACATATAAAAGAGAGTTTAAGGTGATTGTCAAATGAATTTTGACTGTTTGCTCATCAAATGATTGTTATTTTTAGCCATGAAAATCTCTCTTTAAGCTTGTAGGTTAGTTGCTAAGTGTTCATTGTTGCAACTATGAAGGCTGTGGATTCAAGTCATACGGGCATTAGATAGGCATCATCCCATGGAAAAACAAGGTAATGTTACAGTAAAATTCCCTTACAAGGGTGGGATAATAGAAATTGTTTTGCTGTTGAAGAAATTTTACTCACTCGACACCCTGAAAGAACTCTTTCCAACGAAATGGATATGCATCATACACATTTAGGTTGATACTCTTACCAGGAATCACTTTCCTTTGGAATAATCCACTTTTGAAGCGTTTGAAAGCTTCGTCCGACACGAACAGATGTGCCATTTCTCGAAATTTGGTCCGTCTCGGCTCAGTAGCCTCCTCGCCAAGGGTTCTCTCTTCAGTCGTAGTTTTTTCCTCTGTTCTCTCTACTATTCTCTCCTGACCTCTCTCTCTTCATTAGCCGCCTCAGTTCTCTGCCTCTTTGTTGGTCTGGAGACGGCTGCTACCCTCCCCTTTTCGCGAGTCTTCGATCCCATCGAGTGTAATAGGTGCGGACGAATTAGGGAAAGAGGAGATTGAAATTCCGATGAGATTTGCCGGAGAGATTTATAAAAATGGAGTTGATTTGAGGGAGAATCGGATCGCTAAGGGTTCAGGAGTTGGGGAAGAAAAAACAGGAATGGACTTAAACCTCTCAATTTGGGTTTTAATATAACCTTAAGTCGACATTTCGGTGAGCCGAATCGACCTTTCGGTAATCTGAATTGGATATTCTTGGCGATTCGAATGTACTGAGAGGGGCACAGGCTTGAGGTCGGCTCGCCAAGTAATTCTTGGAGAGCTGAATTGGAGATAATCGGATTACCAAGAATTTCTTGGCAAGCCGAATACAGGAAACTATCGGCTCGCCAAGAATGCTTGGCGATCCAAATTGGACGAGATTCCTCTGTATCCAAATTTCTTGGCGAATTGAATTTGACGAGAGCAGCCTGTATACAGAGAAAGAAAGAAATTCTTGGCGAGCCGAATATAGGAAACTATCGGCTTGTCAAGAATTCTTGGCGAACCGAATTGTACTAGAGTAGAGGAAAGAGAGAATCGGCTCGCCAAGAAATTCTTGGAGATCCAAATTTTACTAGAGTAGAGCAAAGAGAGAATTCGGATCGCCAAGAATTTCCTTCAAAGTTCCAACTTGGAGTTAGCACTTCTTTTGTTGTTCCTAATCTTTCTTCAAGATTTATTTGCTTTTGTTTATCTAACCTTTCCACAGTCCTTTATAGATCTTTGCTTTTCATTTCATAAATACTCTTTTTAGGTATTTGATGAGCAATTTTGACTTTTCCTTGTGATGGTGATGCAGGTATGGTATCTGCAATTGACATAAACAAAGGCCGTTTACGAATTCTTGAAGAGACAGCCAAGTTACACAATCTCAATGGTGTCATAACTGCTGTTCATGCCGATCTTCGGGATTTTGCTGTAATTTACAGATCTGTAGATGATAAAAGAAATCTAAAGTTCTTAAGGAGTAAACTTTGTTTAAAAATTATTATTGTTTTCAGTTAGTTCTGGGTGTGACTATGTTTCTGTTGCATGATTGTTGCTGCTAGAAGTTAACTTGTGCATCATGTATAAATATGTTAGGTTGGTGTTTGATTATCTATCAGTCATGCATATTCATTCAGATAAGAGATGAAGGTAAATCTCTTCGTGGGTTGTTTCTCTTCATGAGTTCCGGAATATCTCTTTGTCTGACATTTTGAGTGCATGGAAGGAATGTGCTGATTTATCTTGATCTTTTTCTCTTCTGTTGTTGTTGTGGTGGGAGGTCTCCTTCATTCTGATTGTATTTTTGGTTTTTTTTTTTTTTGTTTGGTAATTTGCACCTCTGGTGCCTTTATCTATTAATATATGAACCACCATTTCAAAAAAAAAGAGATGAAGGTAAATCTGCATAATTCTTGAACAGTCTTAATGGTTGTATGTCTGGTAAAATGGTTAGTGTAATGTGAGTTTCATCTTGAGGAGCATTTGGTGACCATTGTCTTCAAAATTTTTGTCTTCATCCCTTGAAAGAGATTCACCCTAATTATAAGCTTCTTAAGACATCTAAGCATTGTGTGAAAGTTTAGGTTTATTAATGCCATTTATTCTTAGAATGTTTACACATCAGATTTGCAAATCTGCGACATCATCAGTCCATCCAAAATAGTTTCAACAATTTGATTTCTCTGCTTCTTCTTGTGCATTTTCCTGCAGATGTGTCCTATCGCTTGAGCTGTGATATCAACATACCACACACATTAAAGTCAATCCTTATTTTTTATGTACCTCTTGTAAGTTTGAAGGTGTTTCCTGCAACCCTGCAGGATATATTAACTAGTGGCTATCTATGACTACAGATTAGCTTGCCATTCATGCTTAATTTCCTATTTATAAAATGAAGGAATGCTATTTCTTAATAAACACTACTGTTGGCATATTGGCCATTGCTGTCAAATGATGACTTGCTGCATTGTGAAATGTTTGTGAAATTTGATATTTTTAGATTTACCATGATGTTATCTTAATATTTTTGCATTATGCCTAATGAAATTAATATTTGTACAGTGTCATACCTTTAAATGTAAGCATTGACATAGAGATACTTAGTCATCATATTTCAAGTTCCCTGGCATATCAGGACCATGTGAGCATATCTATTTCAATGGTTATGTTGATACTGTGGAATGCATAATATTTATCTGTTTTTTATCTTATTTAAATTTAGGATCTCAGATATGATTTTTTTCCTAAAGAAATAAGGTCACTGTCTGAAAATGCATGCAGTTGAAGTAGTTATTTGTATTTTGCTTTATCTTATAATTTTTATCTTGCTTGGATTTTATTAATTGACGCATTTCCATTTTCTAGGCAAAAAACTCTGTGAAGTCTGATAAAGTTTTGTTGGATGCCCCCTGTTCTGGCTTAGGTGTCCTCTCCAAGGTAGTAATTTTCTTAAGTTGTTTTTCTTGGCAAGATAGGTGCTCTGTTCTTTTGTTCTTTCTCTTGTCGAAACAGCATTTAACTCCCTTGGTTTTCTTGAGGATAGGAGTACCTAGAGTTTAAAATTTGAACTTGTTACAGTGAAGCTGATAATGTAGGAATCTCTCAAATTATGTGATTCTAAATATTTCATTATCAATTGTCAAATGTTGACAATTTTTTCTAACTGTACATTTCAATGAATGGTGATGATCATCTGGGGAGTGGATTTAGAGCTTGATCTATTCCATGAAGAGGCCCACTTTTTAACATTTTAAACCTATGAAAGTGGGCTCCTTTAATGTTTTTGGATATTCCCTGTCTGGGCACTACTGTATGCTTATAGCATATTTGAGTAGCTTTGATTGGGCACTAGATTGTGTACAAGATTTGCAAACAGTAGATGCTTAAGGCAATGCTGTTTTGATTTCTTAGCCTTACAATGACTGAATCCTGTGTCTACTTTGATATTTGTTTAAGAAAGCAGACTTGCGGTGGAATAGAAGATTAGAGGATTTGGAACAGTTGACAAATTTACAAGATGAGCTCCTTGATGCAGCTTCCATGTAAGATCTTTTTTTCTCCCTATTAAGATGTTGTAATTTGTGACACTTACATTTGACAGTATGGTGTCAGACAGTTGTTGGCACTAGTTGTAATTAGTTGGCAATTTTCATAGTGTAGAAAGAAAATCGCACATTCTTATTTTTTTTAAATGTTAATTGTATATAATGTTGGTTTCTATGTGGCAAAGATATGTGGAAAGGACCTCTGTATCTGTACTACACAGTACAACCTGGGGTTACACAGGATATGGAAAGATGTGCTCTATTTTTTGAAAGATAGAAATAAAATCTTAATTGGAAGATACTCTGTATCTTTGGATTGTAATTTCTGGAAAATAGTGTAACTTAAAGGGGCATGCAGATACTCGGTATTTTGGATTGTAATTTCACACAGAGAGGGAGATTTTACAATTAGAGCAGTACTTATACACCTATGTCTTTAATTCAGAGGGTTTTCCTTGTCTGTAAAATGACTCTTCTCATTTGGCACTGATAGGTGCTAGTCTAGGTTCTGATTAAAGTGAATATCAAGGAATGGTATCTGTATTTGGAGAATTTTTTTTTCCACTATAACATGCCTTTTTGGCTAATTATGTTCTCCTGGTGGCAACCCAAACATCAAGTTTATTTAGTATTTGGGATGTGCTAATTTGTACGCTCAATACTAATTCTGCTTTGTTGCTTCAGGGGTTTTGAAAATTTATTTAGTATTTGAGATGTGTCAATTTGTTATACTATTACTACTTTTCCTTGATACCTTGCCTATGAGTTTGAAATCCATTTTCCTTGCACTATATTTGCATTGAAGAAATGAGATGTTCATATTCTATTATTCTGTGAAATAAGGAAATCATCAATGATTAATTTTTTCACTATTTTATAGGAAAAAATTGTGTCAGTATTGACATAGATATTTTTGGATAGAGTAAGGAGAAATATAAAAGGTTGTTGGATTTGAGCATTATTTACAGCAGTGTAGGAGTTGGATACCCTGATACTTAAAATAGATTGTGTGAAACAGTCCTTATCAAATTAACTGTGATCATGTTATTTATTTACTTATTTTTGAAAATGGCATTGTGATTATATTTAGTTAGTCTGGCTACAGCATCTCTTGGTTTCTTAGGGTCCAGTCTGTCAGGAATCAGGATTCTTCTTGGACCTCTTTAACTCATCTAGTTGATAGAAAAAGCTTGGTTTTAAGTTCTCAAATCATGTTCTTGGGTTTCCTACATGTCCAAAATGATCAAAGGTGTTTGTCATGGCTAGTTAGTAAACTTGCATATGAACTTTTATTCTTTATGATATTATAGTACAGAAATATCCTATTATAAATTGGAAAACCTCAAACTCTTTCTGTAAGATTGAAGATGTCTTCTAGATATTCTGACTATGCCTTCTGTATTTGTAGGTTGGTGAAGCCTGGAGGGATACTGATTTACAGTACATGCTCTATTGATCCTGAGGAAAATGAAAAGAGGGTGGCTGCATTTCTTGTCAGGCGTCCGGTAGAATTTTGATGTCATGATTTTCATTCTTTGCAGAAATTAATCTGTGGGTTGATGTGCTTTTCCATTTGGATGTTTCATATGGTTTTTGTCACACACATACAAAACAAACTAATGCTAGACTCTTCTCATCATGGTACTTCCAATTTTCAATACTTTCAGTGGGTTTGCTGTTCTTCAGATCCAAGTTACTTGTGGATGGAATAAAGATTCATATTTGATTCTTTATGTTCATTTTTATGGTCCTTTATGGAAGAAATATATGATGCTTGATTGTGCTGGATTTTTTTTTACTTTTTTGTTCAGCTAGCAATTGTACATATTGGTCTGGCCTTTATGTGATCCATGTCTTTCATCTATGGAACATGTAATAATGTGAGATTGTGCAACTGTATCATTTCTGTTGTATTCTTCAGATTATGATGTATGCTGGTTACATTTGATTGCTAAGCCTTCTTGGACCTCCATAGTCTTCATTGGGAACAACTAACTTATGAGATCCTAGTAGCTGATGGACCATGCTTTCAAGTATCAGTTTTGATCCCCATGTTGGTAAATCAGTGTTCATTTAGTGGATTCCTAATTCTAGTTGCAATTCCTCACTTAGACACATGCTCCACCCTAAGAATTGTGAAGACAGCGCACACATGTATGAGATCTTAGTTGCACATTGGCTGGGGGGCATGGTTCTACATAATCCACATATATTAGTGCATACCTTCTTTTTCTGATCTGAAAAATTGTCTAAAACCTGTGTCAAATGAAACCCAATGTCTGTTGATGTTTTACTGTTATTGGCAATATTCCAGTTGACCGATATTACACCACCTGATTACTGGATTCTATTTTGTGATTATTTCGAGTTACCATCTTTTGGATTCATTATTTTAAAGTTATATGAATCAACATTTGTTGATGTATTGGTTGGTGGTTTACCAAGTAAAAAAATTGTAGTGGCCACTGATACCAACATGCTTATTATTTCTTAAACCATGGGTGTTGCTTCCTTTGGTGGTATGATTTTGTCCTGATATGAGGCTGATTCAACAATCCAAACCTTCACTTTTGAGCATTTAATGTGGATTACAGGTCTAAAATCCAAACCTTCACTTTTTTCCTCTAAAATCCAGCACTGAAATCGTCCAATCTGCTGATTCTAAGACATTGTTGTATCCATGGATGCAGTGCTTTGAATACCATTCCCTTTGCTGTTGGCATGTGAACTGAGAATAAGATGTGCTTACAGAGAAATGAATAAGCCTAGCAATCAACGATTGATATCACCGAGTTTTTCCTTTTTTCAGGTTAAAGGAAGGCTTTGAAAATTTATAATTTTTTGTTATTTGTAATTTTTTTAATGCAGGAATTCAGGATTGATTCTGTTGCCAGCTATGTTCCATCTGATTTTGTAACGGATGAAGGGTTCTTTTTCTCCAACCCCGTGAAGCATTCTCTTGATGGATCTTTTGCTGCTCGACTTGTTCGATCCTTGGATCACAGCATGAACATTTCATGAAATAATGGTGGAGTGCCTTCTATTGAATTTTCTTGTAAGTTTCTCAATTTGTTTTGTGGTGCATGATTCCTGTGTTTTGAATCCTTGAGTAACACTTGATTTTTTAAACTTGTTGGAAGTTCGACATGATCACATCAGATTTTTCATGTTCTTCAGAATTCTTTTGTACAATAGAATGGCTATAGTAACATTGTTATCACTTTCTATTTCTTACACAATTAGTGCCAACATTTTGTTAGATATGTATGAACTAGAAAGGCTTACCTGAATATCAGATACCCCAAAATTAAATGGATTAGACAGTCCTGTCCCTCAGAAAAGGAGATTATCCATCCTTCCTTCAAAATCCTGAATGAAATGGTTATGGTTTTGTCATTGATGTGATTCTACAGCTATACAAGGTTTATGTATCGCTCCTGTATGAAGATGCATGTGTGCCTTCTAGCTTATCTTCTTATTTTTAGAAAGATTTCTGGCTAATCTTCTTTCATTTAATACCTTTGCAAAATATAAAAATAGACTTACTGGTGAGGTGGTCAAATAAGTCGAAGTGCTGCTGTAACCTAACTGCTTCTCTATTTTTTATCTACAAATTTGTGCACTAGTGCGGTGTTTTATGTCCCAGGTTATTTGCCTTTCTAATTAATCCCATTTCTTGGGTTATTAATTTTGTGGTGACAATTCTGATCTGTTCAGGTTACTCATAGGTTAGGTGTGAATGATGTGCAACCCATGAGTTGATAGATTTTGCTACAAAATTGAGTCAGATGAAGTTATTGATAATGAGTGGTTTGACCAGGCAGGTGTATGTTTGTTCAAAACATTTTCAGTGGCAGAAGTCTGGCGGAACAGTGGTAGACATATTGAAGAAGATAAATTTACTCTTCTAGCTGATTTCCAGATTAATCAACACTTGCTCTTCGGGAGATTCCTCATTGATGGCGAGAGGTCACAAGTGGTCAACTTAGTGTTTACTTTGTTGTAACATTGGTATCTCTGGGAAATGTTTTCAGGATATCTTTCATTGGTCTCAGACCTTCCCAAGGCAAAGGTGATGATTTTATTTTTGTTGTTAAGATTACCTGGCAATATATTTTGTCTATGTTTTAGTTTGTATTTTTCCTTGGTAACGTTTGAGTTTATTGTTGTAACATTTGTCTCTATTGGAGACTTTCTTTTTATCACAATATAAAAAAGGCTTATAATGAATGAGTTGGCTTGTGATTCATTTCCCTGAAAACTAACAACGCCATATCGGTTTCATTACATGAAGGATTCCATGAACAAACTTCAATTCAAAGTTCCTATTTTTAGCTGGTAATAAATTGAGTAACTTCAACTTCTATTTATTTTCTGTAGTCAAGTTTAAATTTCTTCAACTCTCTTCCATTAATGTCATAAATGAAGGCATTGTTTTCAACCCTCTCTTGTGACACTTTCTTCAAAAAGGATTCCATTCCTCTTAGTTTCACTGTACACACCACACTTTTTATTGCTTCCATCTATACAACTCTTCATCATCAGGTCTTGCTTTGAATCTTTGCTGGAAAAATGGAAGAAATTCTTCTTGCAAACTCTGCTGAAGGCCCAATCACAGCCTATGATGCCTCAACAGGTGCAACCCTCGGCCATTTCTATGGTAGTCAATGCCCCCGCAAAGGCATTGCCCTCGCTGGAAAGACCCTAGTTGCAACCTCACACATCTCATCTGTTACAGCAAGTGCCTCCATTTGTCTGTATAAGTGGTGGTCTTCGGCTGCCTTCTACCACCTCCCTGTGCCTGAACCAGTTGCACCCCTCACCTGCAACTACTGATGGCATGTTCCTGTTTGCTGGTGGCCTCTCGGGCCAAATACATGCCTTCTCACTCCCATCTGGCGACCTCCTTCACTCTGTCGCTGCACATCAAAAGCCTGTGAGTTGCCTTGTGATCAATGGTGATGGTTCTTTGCTCATCTCAGGCGGCGATGATGGTTCTATCGCAGTATTTCCCATCTTCCAGCTCTTGGATATTACTTCAGAAGATAATTCTACTCAATGTGCATTATATCAGTTCGTAGCACATGATCTGTCCATAACAGCCATTGCATCTGGGCTGGGGGGATGCGATTCGACTATTGTTTCTTGCTCTTTGGACTGCACTTGTAAGTTTTGGAGCCTAGACAATGGCTCCCACTTGCGCACTATTCAATTCCCATGTGTGATTTGGTGTGTGACAATGGATCCTGCAGAATGGGAGTTCTACGCTGGTGGGTCTGATGGTCGGGTGCATGTGGGAGCATTGAAGGTTAGTAGGAGGCAATCTATGAATGATGCAGGGGTCATCGCATGGCCCCAAGAGCACAGTGGAGCTGTTACAGCCGTGGCGATGATAAATGATGGTTGCAATCTGGTTTCGGCATCAGAAGATGGTAGCATTCGGGTTTGGGAGGTGGGGAGCAGTAAGGTGATGAGGGTTATTGGGCAAGTGAGGACTAGTGTTAGTGATCTTGTGGTGGGAAAAGGAGTTGGAGGAAATGGGGTCCACAATCGGGTTGTATTGGGTGGGTTCCATTTGGGGTATTCAGGAAGGGAGATTTGTAGGCCTGTGAAGGATGTGAGGGATATGGAGGAGTGGTTGGAAGTTGTGGTGAAGGATCGGAGGAGGGCCATTGATATGCTTGAGGGGGCGCTTGGCACATATGAGAAACTTTTGAAACTCTTTCTGAATGAGGCTAAGGGAAACAGAAAGACTTGAGATTCCTTGCAGTGTTTGTTTGGAGAATACAGGAAAAGGTGAGGAGACTCTGTAATATGTTTGTAGTTTCTATGCTTTGCACTCTTTTTTCTGCTTCACAGTGAGATCTTGAACCATCAAATAGTTTCCTCAAATGCTATATCTATGACATTGTTTTCTATATTAGCATTTACAAAAAAAGGTACATTTCTTGAGTAATTTATTTAATATTCGGGGAGAAAAAAAAATAAAAATACAAAGAAATAAAATTTCATTGAACAACGACATGATTATCGATTAAATATCAACAATATGATTATCAATTATCTTTATTCTATGAGTCTCAAGTCAAGTCGAGTTGTGTCATGTTTTTAAAAGCCAACCCAGCCTTAAAAAATATTCAACCGACTCCATCTATCTTTCGGGTCAGGTTTTACGGGTCTGGACAAAATCCAACCCAAATTTCACCCTGCTTTTATCTTTCGGGTCAGGAATACATTAAAAGATAAATATTTCTTTGTCCTTCTGTGCATAAATGTTAAAGTCTTTTTTAAATGTAAACTTCATCAAGAAATCTGACATATATATTGAGAATAGTCAACTCTCTCTCTCTCTTCTATATGGAGAAGATAACCTCAAACTTTAATATCTTTTAATGGATATAATTAGACCTTTCATTTCTTATGGGAGCCCCATGCAAATTGACATAAAAAATATAACCATCATATAATGGAAAAGAAAATAAAAAAAGAAATCCAACAACTCCAGAACAAGTAAACCTAACAATTAACTGGAGTCTTAGACCAGTTGTCCCCAATATTAGTGTCTGATAGCAATAATATATCAGTCACCAAATGGGTCTTAAATCAGTTTGAAAATCGGTTTAAATCCTTTTTCAAATCAATCCGTAATATTGACTTCACAAGCTCTACACATGTAGTTCAATTGGTAGACACTCTGGTTCATGAACTAGATGTCCTACGTTCAAATCCCATAGTAACTCAATACCCGTGACTTGTGAAGGCCTGCATGTATTCGGAGTTTATCCAACACTTTCATATTTGAGAAGAAGTAAGGGTCTTGGATTTCTCCATTATAAAAATAAAAAATATTACACCTCACAAGAATTTCATAATTAATCCTAAATTAATAATAAAAAAAGGGTCCCAAAGTATCCTTACCATACATAGCCTATCGTTGTAACAGGTCACACTTGAGGTACAATCCTACCCATCCAGGGGTGAAGATATCGGCCGATACGAAATGTATCAGCTGATATGATATGATTTTTTAGAGCCTTATCATATTGGCTGATACGTATTGTATCGGCCGTACGCAGTAGATCTCGGCCGATATGGCCGACATTTATAATATCAGCCTTTTTTTTTTAAAAAAAAAAGTCAAAACAGTAGTGGGCCCGAGTTGATATCTCGGCCGATATTCAAAATATAGGCCGATATTATTGTTTTCAATTTTTTTTTTTAAAAAAATCAGCTTTCTTTTGGATTATTTATTTATTTTGTAATTCAGAAAAAAATAATAAAAAAATACCGATATTTAAAAAAAACACACAAAAAAGGAGAGAGAAATTTCATATCAGCTGATATCTCGGCCCGGCCGAATTTTTCACCCCTGTACCGACCACAAATATTTTCTCTAATGGAAGTCATCTTGAACTAGTTTCCTCGTCTACTAGGGCAAAACAAGTGAATCAAGAGAAAGTAAAAAAGCACAGATCTAACAAGGATTACTGAAGATGGTAATTACTTTATTTTTGAAGTGCCACAGTTGTTCAATAACTAATTTATCTATTGCGATTATTTTTTGATAAATGAGTTTTATTTTATACTTTTATATTAATTAAATGGTGCCCAGTGTATAAAAAACAAAAGGAATTCTCATTTATATAAAAAGAGAGTGCCTATGTTATGATTCCATTTAAAATTACTGGGATTTTTTTTTAAAAAGGAGTAAATAACTCAGTTGATAAATTTCCATTGTTATAATCATAAAAATTGAGGGTTTAATTGTACGGATTTTCTTTTAAAATTCTTATTATTTTTCTCAAAAGTATTTTTTATATTCTCAATGAACACCTCAAATAATTCTTATTCAGTGTATTATTATGGATTATCAAGATCGAATGATCGTTTAACTGTTTAAGTATCGAGTGTTGTTAAGTTTTTCTAGTGTCACTCAAAAACTTATAGAGTAAGGGAGATTTTTTTAAGTCTTAATAGTTGCTATTTAAATATTAAAGTGTGCCACACATAGAAAATAAAAAAAAAAAAAATTCTCTAAAATGTGAGTCTTATTTGATCATTCTAGTTTTGTGATTTAAGCTTTTGAAAATTTAATTGCTACAAATCGTTAACTTGTCATACCTCATTTTTTAAAGTCAAGATAGAATATATTCAAGAGATTTCTCTTGAATTATGTAATTCATAAAGTCTTCTATCCATTCCATCCAATCATGAATATGAGAATTTTTAGATGAAAATTACTAATTAAAGTTCACATTGTCGTAGTTTAAAGATTGGGCCTTCAAGTTTTATAGACGTTAGATAAACAATTGACCTTTAGAAATTATCTAAATCCAAATATAAATGTCAATCCGGGTTTGATTAGATAAAGGGCATAAATGATGATAATGGTGATTATGCTGATGATGTGATAAAATGTACACTAAATTATCAGTATATTTGAAATTGACCTTTATAATTAAAATTAACAAATTATTCTCATTGACAACCTATTTATCTCACAGCCCTGTTAAAGAACAGTTTCTAAGTTAAATCTAAGATCCTTTTGACTGCATCTAAGTCTCCAGACATGAATTTCAGGTAATGACTCCACCTAATGAATTAATGGGTAGAGAACATGACAATCTTACACTGTTCTAAACAACGAAAATGATTGACTTGTGAAGTCAAGATATTGGATATATAAAAGCCAAATAAAAGAAAGAAAATTAGATGTTTTTTTTTGATATTATGGTATTTTTATTCGAGGTGAGATTAATCCTGTGAATACACGAAATTAGAAGTGCAAAATTTAGTATCGGCCGATATTATTCTCTATCTTCATTTTTTTTTAAAAAAAACGGCAGATATGATACGGCCCTGACATTGGCGTAATGGCTGAATATCAGCCGATATTTGCACCCCTGAACGAAATCATCCGCAAGTTTTGAATGTTTTACTAATAAAGATGGTGAAGAAGAAACATAAAAATTGTTAGGTCTATCGTCAAATTCTAATTCTAATTCCTCGAGTTGAAAGGTGTGATGGAGTACCTATCCACTTAGACCAACTTAAAACGGTAAATTGAATTAATGCCATGGTAAAAATGTGTCACACTATTACCTGTCCGTATTTTTAATTTTTGAAGCGAGTTCTTAAAAATCACTTTAACTCTTTTGAGTTAATTTTATTATCTTTTACTAATACAACTAATTATAAAGTTAACTAAAATAACTTTTCTTTAAAGATACAATACCATGATAACCTCAATTTTATACCGTCTCATAGAAATCTCACACTTACATATTCATGCAAGCGAGGATTAGGGCCGGCCTTGGGTTAAGGTCAAATAAGCGACCGCCTGGGGCCCTCAAATTTGACCAATGGGCCTCCACCATCCACTTTCTCTAAGGCCTAGGGCCCTTGTGCTGAGCCTAGAGCCCCTAAAATTTCAGGGCCGATTCTGAGGAGGATACATGTTAAACATAAAAATTCTATTTCATTATTATTTTAACTGCACACAATAATCTTTCAAAACTCCAAATACAAATATTGAAATTAAAAGCAAATGTTCAAATGGGATCCACTTCTTTTAAGCGTTGTAACCCCTATTATTTCCTAGTTACAATTTTTCCAAAGGAATAAGATCCAACCGACTACTCCTATTCCTACTCCGTATCCCACACCAAATCCTCTCAACATTGATTTCCATTCCACATCTCCACCCAATTGCAGATGGGTGCCTTCAAATAATGTGGGTTCTTCTTCATCATCAACATCATCATCACACTCTTTCAGTAATGGGGGTCCACAAAGTCCTATGTTCCCAGAGAAGGAATCACTTGAAAATGTGAGGAATTGGCGAATTTGTGGTATGCGACCGACGAGGATGTTCTGTGAGAGATTCAAAACCCCAAGGAATGTAAGACTCGTCAATTGCCAAGGGATCTCACCTGAAAGCCTGTTTAAAGAGAGGTCTAATGATTCAAGGTTTGTCAAACTTCCCATTGATGAAGGAATCGAACCACTGAAACGATTTTGTGAGATATTGAACACAAACAGTAATTTGAGACCCCCTATAGACTTTGGAATCTCTCCCTGCAGATGATTGCTTGAAAGATCCACCGAGGTGAAAATAGTCAAAATCCTCTCCAGTTCCAATTCTAAACCCTTCATTGTCACAGTTATTGTATCCTGATAGTACCCATTACCGAAATCATACCTCAGGTATTGAGCATGGGAGTTTGGTTGAGCCTCGTATTCCCCTGTCATTGCTTTCAAGCTTTGAAAAAAGTTTGATGGGAGATCTTCAGTAAAATTATTTGATGCGAGATCGAAGATTTGCAATACTGGGAAAGTGTAATTGGTTTCAAGACTGGCAACTGGACCATGAAATCTATTCGATCGCAAGACGAGTACACGCAATTGAGATAAACTTCCCAGCCAAAGAGGAAATGCACCAGTCAGTAGGTTGTTGCCAACATCTAAAACTTCCAACATTTTGCAATTGACAATTGATCTTGATAACAACCCTTCTAATTGGTTTCCATTGAGATTGAGAGTCCTCAGACTACATCCTTCCGTAAAAGATCGGGGCAAAGCTCCTCCAAGAAAGTTTCTGCGCAAGCTCAAGATTTTGAGGGAGTTGCTGATTTCACCTAGACATGATGGAATTCTTCCATCCAATCTGTTGTTAGAAAGTTCGAGAACTTGGAGGTTGTTCTTGTTGCAGATTGATAGAGGTATTTCTCCACTCAATCTATTATTCGAAACGAAAAAGTATTTAATGAAGGTGAAATTCGTATCAGCTGGAATTTCATATGAGAATCTGTTGTTTGAGTAGTCCTGGTAAGAAGCAAATGGTGGTATGTTTGGGAGAGGCCCTCGAAACATATTAGAATGAAGATCCAGAATGTTCAAATGTCCCAGTAAGGAATTATGCAATGGAACTTTAATTCTCTCTAGAGAGTTATGAGAGAGATTTAAATAAAAGAGATCTCCATTTCCCAAATTCCATATCCAATTTGGTACTTTCCCACTGATGTTGTTGTTTGAAAGGTCTAGATGCCAGAGCCAGCTTTGATTTTGTAGTATGTTAGGGAATTCAGTCATGTTGCATGAACGCAATCTCACAACCTGCAATTTCGATGGGGAACTGGAACTGGAACTGGGACTGGCATTTCCATTGATGATTGACAACCTGTTATCTGAAAGATCAAGGAGCTCCAAGTTGCTCAGTTTGCGGAACGTGTTGATATCTAAGATGCCGCTGAAATTGTTCGAGTAAAGGTTAAGACGTTGAAGCTCCTTGA
The DNA here is from genome assembly GCA_013350335.1 of Chimonanthus salicifolius. Taxonomy (NCBI): domain Eukaryota; kingdom Viridiplantae; phylum Streptophyta; class Magnoliopsida; order Laurales; family Calycanthaceae; genus Chimonanthus; species Chimonanthus salicifolius. The sequence goes on along the minus strand of CM023538.1, from coordinate 64,282,186 downwards.
GTTCAAAAACCGACTGCGGGACTGACCCATGTAATTTGTTTATCTTCAAAGAGATGATTGTCAACAAAGAAGAAGATACATTGTGTAAATCATCAAGCCAACCACTGAGTTGGTTCCTTTGGAGGTTTAATGTCTGCAAAGATGGGTGTGAGAACAGAGACGATGGAATAGTCCCCTCAAGTGAATTGTTATATAAATTGAGAGTGGTGAGACGTAAGAGCTTTTCTCCTAAGAAGGAAGGAATTGGGCCACTGAAATTATTTGATGAAAGGTCCAATTTCTGGAGTTGGGTGAGGTTCATAAGCAATGATGGCAACTTCCCTGAAAAATTACAATTTTGGAGATGCAATTCTTTCAAGACTTTGAGGTTTTTAAATGATTGTGGCAGTTCCCCGGGAAAGCCCGTATTACTTAATGACAAGCTTTGGATAGCACTACTCTCTGGAAATTCAGGTAAATCAATGGTTAGGAGTGGATTTTTTGATAAGTCTAGTGCTTGCAGACTTGGTATTAAGAACACACTGTGAGGTAGCTTCCCATATAAACCGCATTCACTAAGGTAAAGAGACTTCAAAAAGGAGAAATGACCAAAGAAAGAAGGTACCTCAGCAATGAAATTGTTTCTGCTCAGACGTAGCTCTTCTAGAAAATGAAGTTGTGAGAGAGAAGGATCAAGAGGTCCCTTCAGATTGCATTCAAACAAGCTCAACTTGCGAAGTTTAGGTACAGAGGAAGATAACACCTTGCCCCACTCTCTCCAATGTGCTGACAAGTTTACTCTATCTAGATAGAGCACTCTGAGATTGGGCAAGTCTTGGACAAGTGATGTGAGGTTTGGATTCTGGAGTTCCAACTGATACTTTTTGTCTATGTAAATATGGCCAGAGAGATCCAAGGTAACAAGCTTCTTCAACTGTGATATTTCCTGTGGGACTTGGCCAACCAAATTTGAGAGGTTGAGATATGTCAAATTGGTGAGTTGGTGCAATCCAGGTGGGATTGGATTAGAATCAAAATTGTTCCAAGCAAGGTTGAGATGTTGCAGGGTCTTAATGCAGAAGAGGCTAGCGTTAATTCGACCCAAAATCCAATTTATCCCACTGCCAACGAGTTCTAGCCCGATCACATCTTTGCGAGCTTCATCGCAGGTAATCCCTTCCCAAGAGCAGCAAGCAGTGTCTGGTTTCCAAGAATCGAGTCTTGAAGAAGAATTGTTGATGCGGGCTATTGAAAAACCTTGCTTCAGTTGAAGCAAGGCTGTTTTTTGGTCATGGGGGCACTCCCATGGAGAAGCAGAGTTGCTACTGATAGAAGACATGGACGTTTGGCATAGCAAAAGAGAGCAGAGAATGAAGAGAAAGGGGGGAGTTTCAGAACAAGGAAAGAAGAGAGCCATCTCTATTGAACAGGCCACCGTATGGTGAAGTCGATGAGTTAAGGTTGGAGGAATTATTTATAATCTTTTAGTGTACTTCCTAATGACAACTTTTGATCCCAGCGGTTCAAATAATATTTTACTGTGTATGAAAATTCACTAATTGAACATAATCAATATGCAATGTCGGAGAAACAATATTCACGCTCATACAATATTGTTTATCAGAGCAGGTTTTACGTGCAGCCGCTGTACGTGATGGAAGGTGAGCAGCTATAAGTAAGAGAGTGTGTGAAGTTGACAAAAGTTCCAGTGACTATATAACACTCAGAAGCACCCTCCTCTCAATAACTAGTTTGTGAGAGTAGGTTGTATCTCAAGAATATTAATGTAAGAAAAACAATATTCACGCTCATACACCTTGGCTTGACCGTCAATCCATTTATTAATTTTGCAGGTCTTTCTCTAATGATTCAAGTCTTCGTCACATAGTTATTGAAGTCTAGTAGTAAATCATAATGGTTGTTTTACCAAGATGATCTTCTGGTTTATTTGACTGTTATATTTCATTTTTATATATTGTGTAACTATTTATATTCTAAACATTTTAATCCATATATTCTCAAACTTTAATAACATTTTTGCCATTTAATTGAATTACTCACACATTTTTACCATGGCATTCACCCAATTTACTGTTTTCTGTTTGTCTGAGTGGATAGGTATTCCATCACACCTTTCAAGTCCTCTGCAACTCGACAAATTAGACTTCTCATTTGACGATATACCTAACACTTTTGGACCTTTCATTTCCTTTCTCACCTTCTTTGACAGAAAAATAGGAAATTTCCTTTCTTTTGTTTCTCTTTTATATATCCAATGTCTTGACTTCACAAGTCAATCCTTTTCGTCTTTAGTTTAGAAGAGTGTCTGATTGTCATGTTACTCTACCCATTAATTCATTAGGTGAAGTCATTACCTTGAATTCATGTCTGGAGAGTTAGATGCAGTCAAAAGGGCTTTAGATTTAATTTGAAACTGGTTTATAATAGGTCTGTGAGATAAGTATGAAAATAATTTGTTTAATTTTAATTATCAAAGTCAACTTTAGATTAATAAAATAATAATTTAGTTGTTGACTAAGATGAATAAAATATAAATTTATTGACTCAACACTAATTATAAATAAAGGAGAAATGAGTTGAACTTTTTTTAAGACCATGGTATCTAAACATCTCATCGGATTAATTATTGAGGCATATGTAAACTTTTCTATCTGCACATGTCAAATATAGATCGATGGAGAGTGAACTCTTTTGTATTGAAAAAGACTTATCTTAGAACTTTTGACAAACAAAGGTAAATTTTGACAATCAAATCAACCCTTCAGATTTGGGAAATGAATTGATTTCTTGGAGAGAATTTCACTCGTTTGCAAGCATGAAAAACAAGTTTTGATGGCCCCATCAACGAAAGAGAAGACAAGGACGGCCGCCTCTTAGGACACACTCACCTCCCGTGGAAAATTCTGCCATGACTAGATGAGGTGGTGGTTAAAAATATGCAAGTTATTAAGAAGTAAAACAATCAGGACTGGCTCTGGGTATAGGCGGGGTAGGCCGTTGCCTAGGGCCCCCAAATAGAAAGGGTCCTCCACACTTAAACTCCTTAATATACCAGTCATAAAGGGTCCCTAAATTCTTACTCCGCCTAGGGCCCTTAAGATTTTTAGGTGATTTTTAGGAATCTAGGCTGGCCCTGAAAACAAAGAAGGATGAGAAGGATCATTTTGTTGTTGAGTAGACTACACCCACATTTTAGAGTAATTCTAAAGAGCACTATCAATTATGATAACTTTTTACTATTGTTCTTATTTAACTTTAACTTTAAATTTTAATCATCACAGTCATTGATCTTAATTTTGTAAGTTTACATTGCATCTCATATAAATCTTAATTATGACAGTATATAATGTTCTTTTTTAAAAGAGAGACAACTATGAGCAAAAATTGTAATTGAGAGCCACAACCAACTCTCTTTCGATTTCTTGTCTTTGACTATAGTGAATCGGTGTTAAACCGTACCAAAAGGGAACCATGTAAATATATGTATTGTGATATTGATTTTCTTCTTTTTGCTTTCTTCTTTATTCGATATTGACGTTTCTGTAAGATAGAAAAGGCTTTTCCTCCTAACAATATTCAAATCCTAAGCTGGTCTAAAATAATGCTCCAATCCAATTAATCTATCCAAAAATATCTATATCAATATGACACAATTTTTTCCTATCATTATGTACATCTCATTTCTTCAATGCAAGTATAGTGCAAGGAAAATGGATTTCAAACCCATAGGCAAGGCATCAAGGAAAAGTAGTAATAGTATTACAAATTGACACATTTTAAATCAGGGGTTTAAAATTCAGTATTGGCCGATACGATATATCGACCGATATCTCGTTATCGGCCGATAATTTTCTCTCCCCTTTTTTTTTTTTTAACAAAGACAACCGATATCGGTCAATATGATATGGTCGAGATATCGGCATATTGGCCGAATATCGGCCGATACGAACTTGGACCCCTGTCTCAAATACTAAATAAATTTTCAAAACCCCTGAAGCAACAAAGCAGAATGAATTAGTATTGCACGGAAATAGTAAACAAACTTGATGTTTGGGTTGCCACCAGGATAACATAATTTACCAAAAAGGCTTGTTGTAGCTGACAAACAAAATTCTCCAAAAACAGATATCATTCCTTGATATTCACTTTAATCAGAATGTAGACTAGCACTGATCAGTGCCAAGTGAGAAGAGAGTCATTCTACAGACAGGAAAATCCTCTGAATTAAAGAGATAGGTGTAGAATTACAGCTCTAATGGTGAAATTTTCAATCTCGAGTTGTTGGTCAAACAGTCAAGAAATAAGATCTTGAGTTTGATTCACGTTCAATATCTCCGAACCACTCCTCATAAAATTATTCTCAACCCGACATATCTATATAGAGAGCTGTGCATATATTCGAAATCTCCTCTCTGTGTGATATTACAATCCAAAATACAGAGTATCTATGTGCCCGTTTTGGTTACACTATTTTCCTGAAATTACACTCCAAAAATACAGATTATCTAAGATTCTATTTCCATTTTTTGAAAAATAGAGCACTATCTTAGTCCGTACACATACAGAGGTCCTTTCCACATATTTTTGCTGAAACCAATAGTATATACAAATAGTATTTTAAAGAAAAAAAAAGATAAGAATGGATGAATTTCTTTGCTACAGGGAGAAAAAATATTTATGATTTTGCTCTTCCACTAAATCTTCAGCATCTAAGGAATGACACCTCTTCTTTTTTCGTTCAGACGATGTGAGCATTCAGGATGGCCTGCAACAGGCAGTGGAGCTGATGACATTGACTGCAGGTTGGAGATCAGGCAGAACTCAGGTACCACAATCATTTTCCTATTCTCCTTCCACTTTCATTCCTCATCCCTCTCTTCAGTTCAACCATCACCTAAACACCAAACCCTTCACCTTCTACTGTCACCATAACATGTCAACACCCATTCACGGCAACACCCCAACACGTCAAGCCACTCAAAGCCTCCATCTCCATCTCCATCCCCATCTGCCTTCACAAACGCCCAACACTATCTGTTAAGGCTCAGGTGAAGGCAGATGGGGATGGAATAGTGTTGGGCGTTTGTGAAGGATGGAGATGGAGATGGATTTGAGTGGTTTGACATGTTGGGGTGTTGCCGTGAATGGGTGTTGACATGTTATGGGAAACAGGGGACGGTGACAATAGAAGGTGATGGTTGAATCGAAGAGAGGGGTGAGGAATGAAAGTGGAAGGAGAATAGGAAAAGGATTGTGGTACATGAGTTCTGCTTGATCTCCAGCCTCCAGCCAATGTCATCATCTCCACTGCCTGTTGCAGACCGTCCTGAGGTGTCGTTCGGTCGATGCAGAAGATTTAGTTGAAGAGCAAAATCGTAAATGGTCATCCAAAACCCAAAATGGGGAAAAATCGGGGGTCTATATGGCTACCCAGTATCTTACCTAGACACAGATCTTTGCCACATAGAAACCAATATTATATACAAATAACATTTTAAAGAAAAAGGATAAGAATGATCGATTTTCTTTGCTACACTATGAACAGTTGCAGTTGCAGCATCTTAATAGGGAGAAAACATATCTTACATAGAAGCTGCATAAGGAGCTCATCTTGTAAATTTGTCCACTGTTCCAAATCCTCTAATCTTCTGTTCCACCGCAAGTCTGCTTTCTTAAGTAGACACAGGATTCAGTGACTGTAAGGCTGCGAAGTCAAAACAGCATTGCCTTAAACATCTACTGGACAAGGAGCCTCATTTCACAAATGAAGAAAAACTAGTCATATTTTTATATTATTTACTTTTCATATTTAAAAAATGACAAAAATGATCTAAATGAATTGAGTGATGGTTAGGAACTTAGTTCATGAAGCGGTAGTTCTGAGTTCAATTCTCCATTCTAAAAGATTACTCCTAAATTTACTCAGTGTGTAGATAAGAAAGTTCACATATTTCTCGAAGATTAGTCGGATGCATTAAAATATTTAAACATCTTGATTATAAAGAAATAAGTGACAAACATCTCTTTAGTATGAATCACCTAATTAAATGATATAAATCTGCCCTCATTCAAACTCACAATATGCACAAAATAAGAAAAAGCTTTCGCATAAATTATCCTAAGGATTCAGTAATTGATTTTATAACTACTGCTCTCGTCCATGCTTTGTCGTTTTATAATAATATTTTTTTTAATGCTTAATTGGATTCAAGGATGTGTTTATCTTTGCTTAATTAAAGAGTCATTAACCACAAATCCTATCTAATCGCTAGTTATGGAGCAACAATCCTCTTGGTGTTCAAATTATCATTTTCCTGCTTTGGCATGTAACCATCGTTGCCTCTATAATAATTTTGGAAGTTCAACTGAGCCGGTTCTACAATGGATCTAGTCTTTTAGTGGATCCCATCCAAGAAACTGCTTCTTGTCCTTTTGAGCTACTCATCGTCGAGATGAGTCTGGACCTGACTCGGCCCAATCAATCTTCATAATTCAAGTTTGAGTATATATTACACGGGTAGAAAAATCGGCCGAACTTTTTCTCTCTTTTGTTCCTTTTTTTTAAAAAAAAAATTCTAAAAAGATTACAATAAATACAGATAATTATGGGCTTATTGAATATGTAATTTTTTCATAAAATATCGGACATTTACATATTCTAATATATTTTTGAAGTTACGATAGCGGGAAATTATATAATTAGTAATAAAATGGTGAAAATTACAAGGAAAAGGATATAAATGAGGAAAATTTGTAGAAATAATTTCATAATTTATTTTCTTAGTCAATGAGTGTTATTTTCTTAGTCATATATTTTTATAGGTTTTACCATTTTCTAACATTTATATGTCATAATCCATAGTTAATGATGAAATAATTACAAAAAGAAAGAAAATAAAAGGAAAAAATTGCATCCCTGTAAAAGAAGTTATTATACAGTAAATAACAGCAAATAAAAAAAATTCATATATTATTTTATAGGTTTTACCATTTTCTAACATTTATAAGTCATAATCCATATTTTATAATGAAATAATTAAAATAAAGAGTAAATGAAAGTAAAAAATGCTACCGTAAATTTTGACATGTTAGTAACAGCAACTAAGAGCAAATGAAAAATGTTCATCTATTATTTTATAGGTTTTATCATTTTCTAATTTTTTTTTCATTTATGCTATTTTATGTTGAAATAGTTAACAAAAAGGAATAAATAAATGAAAAAAAAATAGTAACTAACAAAGTACACAAAAAATAGCTACAGATACATTCAGATGGAAAAAAATTATAACACCTCTATAAAGCTTTTATTTACTACATATGTTATTTAAGTTCAAGCATTTTTTAACAAATAATAACACTTTTATGTTATTTTTTGCTGAAAAAAATAAAATAAAATGCAGATAAATCGAAATAAATTACAAAACTTACAAGATCAGTAGATCTATAAATGAATAAAACTTTGAACGGTCTGGATCGTTCAGTTTCAACCAAATCCGGGTCCTTTAGAACTTAGTTAGATGAAGTAATGAAGTGTGAATTTTTTTTTGGAAGAGAAATGGTAAAATCTGGTTTTTCCTTGAAAATAAGTGTGTGAAATTTGAAGTATAGGTGAATGGTATTTATAGAAAAAAATTGGACCGGGTCGATTTTTCAGATTTAAAAAAAATAATAAAATATTCACGCATGCTGGACCAGCTGAATCCTGCAGTCCGCCATAGAGATTTGACCGGGAGAAATTGGTTGCCAGGTGAGATCTCGCCCGATATATCAGACATGAGATATCGTCCGATATATCGGCAAAATATCGCCGGACTTGAGTTAGGCCCTGGCTCGACTTTTACTGTTTTTTTCTAGAAAGAACGGCAGATTTGACCCAAATTCGGTCCAGATTCGGCCGAGATTTTGACTGATATATCGGTCATCTCGGTCGATATTTAAAAAAAAAACAACTGAATTTTTAAAATTCGACCGATATCATGACCGATAATTCGGTCAAAAATTTGTTCATATCGGCCGATATAATTCGGTGGTCAAAAATCCAATATATATCGGCCGATACGCACAGTATTGGCCGATATTTTGACCCCTGGTATATAACTAAACCACCTATGCCTCAACCTTAAAATACCCCAATACCACTATATAAGCCAGCAAACCTGCTAGAATAGATTTTTTTGAAACAGAAGCTACTAGAATAGTTTCCTCTCTAATGCCTTTCCATTAGGGGCAGGGGTAGAAAAATCGGCCGGGCCGAGATATCAGCCGATTTTTTATATCGGCAGATACCTCGGTTCAGCCGATATATCGGCTGCACTTTTTCTCTCTCTTACCTATTTTTTTAAAAAAAAAATTCAAAAAAATTACAGTAAATGCAGATAATTATGGACTTATTGAATATGTAATTTTTTCATAAAATATCGGACATTTATATCTTCTAATATATTTTTGAAGTTACAATATCGGGAAATTATATAATTAGTAATAGATTGGTGAAAATTACAAGGAAAACCAAATAAATGAGGAAAATTTGTAGAAATAATTTCATAATTTATTTTCTTAGTCAATGAGTGTTATTTTAAGTTATGAATTATAGAAATAAAAAAATAAATAATAAAATGATTAAAAATTACATAATAATGTAGAAAAAATATTAGAAAATGAAACTAATGGAGTACTAATCACTTGAACTGATAACCACACAAATGTCATACATAATAATATAATATTTTCTTTCATTTGAGAAAATAGATTTTATTTTTCATTAATAATAATTAGATACATAAAATTATTAGATAAAATTATGAGCTATAGTTAATTATGTTAAATTGATATAATAAAAATAAAGAATACCTTCTAATAATAATGACAATGGTAAAAATATTAGATGGTAAATACAATATTAAATTATTACAATAAGATAAATAAAAGAAAACATTATACTTCTTACTTTCAACATAAGTAAATATTGTATTTAAAATTAAAAAAATATTAGAATACACACATGAGCTTCCACGTCAGCTCTTTAGGGAGCTCACGTGGGTTCCTTTTCAAAGATGGGTTTCCACTTAGAAACCCTAATACTCATAATATTTTAATACCCTTCTTCTCTTTCACTCTCTCTATTAAACCCTAGCCGCCGCCGTTGCTCTTTGTATTTTTCCCATCAACAAAGAAGAAAAAGAAGAGAAAGGAAAGCTGTGAAAGGTGTAGTGATTTTTTTTTCTTCAATTTTTTCTCCATATTTTCTTTTATCTCTTTCCATTCTTTCTCGTCCCATGTTTCTAAAAAAAAGGAGCTTTTTTTTTTAAAAAAAATAACAAACAACCAAATTTTTAAAATTCGGCCGATATCATGACTGAATTATCGGTAAAAAATTTGGTCATATCAGCCGAATTTTTTTTTGTACGGCAGATACGTATAAGTCAGTGGTCGAAAATCCGATATAATTCGACAGATAAGCACAGCATCGGTAGAATTTTTGACCCTTGATTAGGGGTAAACTGAGGTCAGTCGAGCAAAATCCAGACCAACCAGCCCATATCATATCTAGGTGAGACCGACCCGACCCAATCCGACTTAAAAGCTCGAGCATTATAATCCAGCCAGACCCTATGTGGCCCGAAAACCAGACCCGACTGGCCTCAGTTTATGTGGCTACCATCTCTTGGTAGATTTGGACAGTGCTTCGATTCATGACACATATTCTTTCGTGGCTGGTGAGATATCATGTGAAGATGGAAAAATATCTCAAATGAATACTCAATAAGATCTTTCTAACCACATGGTAAGATCTACTAATTACAAATGAATACAAAGTCTTCTATGTAGAAGATTACACTCAGATTCGAAAGAAGTCTAATATTGATAGGTCTCTTTCACTGGTTAACATTCAATGCTGGTGAAGATTAGAAATGACTTCTTCCACCGGTTAAACTACAAATCTATCTGACATGGTAAAAAATTGATTAATTCAGAGAGAATTAGTCTAACCGTTAAAAAGCTCTCTTTCTAAAAAGAAATTTTGAGTTCGATTCATTTTCAAATATCTCTTAACCACTTCTTATGAAGTTATTCCTCGTTAACTTATCAAATGTATTTAAATTGAGAAATTTATATATATTTATAGGATTATTCTCATTTTCAACATGGAGACGAGATACTGATGCTAAAAAAATTCTATTTAAAAGAAGAAAAACTAAGGTTTCAAGGCAGAAGAAAAATCAAGAGAATCATAGAAAAGTCCTCAGAGGACAGAGTGGGGTGGTATGAATTGACAGTCCAAGTTGTTTTCAACCCTGGTTACACCTAACCTTTTATTTCCGTACAAGACGACGAAGACTTGAGACCATATGAACTTATGAAGCACGACAATGAGTAGATATTTTCTCAAGACCATTTTAATTTCTAAACCTTCACTACGTGGCATCATCAAATATTTTCGCAATTTAAAATCAATTCATCTATTATTGTGAATTATTATTTTAAATTTTTCTAAAACTGATTCTATTCGTCTTTCGACCTTTAAAAATAATTATTTTTCTAATTTAATAGACTTAATTTCATAAAAAAATATCATCATGAAAGGATCTTTCAAACCTACCCACTTTAATGCATTAGATCTAAATTTAAAATTATTTTAAATTTTTCTAAAACTGATTCTATTCGTCTTTCGACCTTTAAAAATAATTATTTTTCTAATTTAATAGACTTAATTTCATAAAAAAATATCATCATGAAAGGATCTTTCAAACCTACCCACTTTAATGCATTAGATGTAAGGGTGAAACTTGGATCGGATTTTAATCCGACGCGAATGACCAGACTTGAGAAATAAATGGATTTGAGTTATATATTTGTATATTTCGGGTCGAGTCGGATTGGGAAAAACCCCAAATGAAATTGAGATCGGGTTCATTTGAAAATTTAAAATCAAACCGACTCGATCCGATGTAATCCGACTGACTCGAGTGCACTAAGTTATAAAATAACACTCGGATTGAAATTCGGGTCACATCAGATTCATTAATTGGAGTCCGGTTCAATAAATTTTAATATAAATTGAGTTAAATTTATTAAAATTCAACTGGACCGATTCGAGTTTCAGCCCTACTTTGATGGACTCGGAAAGATTCACTTATCGCCTTGAATCACGGTATAATAACATTGTTAATACTGTAATTTCCATAACCCCAGTCCCTTATCTTGCTTCATACGTGTATAAATAACCCACCCCTCTCCTGTCTCTCACCTATCACTACCATCGTACACACAGAGCATGGAATTACTTTCTTTCGTCAAGACGACCTTCTTTCCTAAATTTTTTCTTTCCCAACTGTGCATTCTCTTCCTCTACCAAACAGCTGAATGTTTCATTATCAACGATAACGCTTCTTCATGGCAATGCTCACCTGAGCAAAGCTCTAGCTTACTTCAATTGAAGAATGGGTTTTCTGAATATGTTGAGAAGCTTGATACTTGGAAGTCTGGCACATACTGTTGCTCTTGGGAAGGCATCACATGTGATGAAGAAACCGGCGACGTGATCGGAGTCGACCTCAGCGACTGTGGGATTTCAGGTGAAATAGATTCTATCCTCTTTCACCTTGGTAGCTTGCAAAGGCTCAACCTTGCCTTCAATGACTTCTATCTCATTCCCCAAGGGTTCGATCAGCTCATCAATCTAACCCACCTCAATCTCTCTTATTCTGGGTTTTTTGACCATGTTCCATTGGAAATATCACTTCTGACTAAGCTCGTTTCATTAGACCTCTCTGGTCAAGAGATGGAACTTGAAACACCGAACTTCAGAATTCTCATCCAAAACTTATCCAGACTCGAAGAACTCCATCTCGACGGTGTAAAGATCTCAACATATGGTAGCGAATGGGGACAGGCCTTGTCCTCTGCTCTTCCCAATCTCCATGTATTGAGTCTGTCTTCTTGTGACCTTGCAGGACCCATTGATCCCTCCCTAGCCCATCTTCATTTTCTGTCTGAATTGGATCTAAGTGAAAACAATCTCAGAACAGGGGTGCCCGATTTCTTAGGAAACTTCTCCTCTTTGAAATCTCTCAAGCTTGTTAATTGTGGATTGCATGGAAAATTTCCTAGAACTGTTTTCTTGTTAGTAAACCTACAAATACTTGATATATCATACAACCCACTTCTCATAATTGATTTGCCTCAGTTTCCTCGAAATAGTTCTTTTCAATACTTAAATCTGGGCAACACAAGTCTTTCTGGCGAACTACCAAATTCCTTCAGCAATCTCAAATTCTTGAAGAACCTATGGCTTGCAAATTGCAATTTATCTGGTTCATTGCCATTAATGCTTGCAAATCTCACCCAACTAGAGCATTTGGACCTTCGTGCAAATAATTTCAGTGGCCCAATTCCTTTTTCCTATGGAGCTGACCTCCACCATCTTTCCACTCTCATATTAGGTGATAATTCACTTGAGGGGACTATCCCATCATCTCTGTTTTCACACCCATCTTTGCGTCATTTGGAACTTGGGATGAATAAACTTACTGGATGGCTTGACAACTTTCAAAATGTATCTTCTTCATTGTTGGAGGATATTTTTCTGAGAGACAATCTATTGCATGGACCAATTCCCAAATCGATCTTTGAACTAGAAGAGCTAAATACTCTTGTTTTGTACTCAAACAACTTGATTGGCACAGTAGAACTAGAGGCGTTTCAAAGCCTTAAAAACCTTTATCATCTTGATCTTTCATACAATAATTAGTCAATTATCAATGGTAATTGGAGCAAAAGTTTGAACCCTTCATGTCAAATTGCATATTTAACATTGCGCTCATGCAATCTTACCGAATTCCCAAGAATGCTACGAAATCAAAAGAAAATGTCTGCTCTAGATCTTTCAGACAACAAAATCCATGGCAAAATACCTAATTGGGTATGGGAGGTCGGACAGAGGACACTGTATTATTTGAATCTTTCTCACAACCTCTTAACAAGTTTTGAATATCCTTTATCCAAATTTTCATTTGCAACTTTGAGAACTCTTGACCTTCGTTCCAACATGTTCCAAGGGTCATTCCCAAAATCATTGCCTTCCGTCTCTTACCTAGATTTCTCAAACAACAACTTCACATCTATTATCTCAAGCAACATAAATCTAACCTCCACTAGATTCTTTTTCCTCTCAAACAACAGTATCCGGGGTGAAATGCCTTCTTCAATCTGCAATGCGAAGGAGCTCCAAGTACTGGATTTGTCTCATAACCAGTTTTCTGCTAGTATTCCAGAGTGCATAGGTAAAGTCAGCAACACCCTTACGATATTGAATTTACAGAGAAATGCTCTTCAAGGAACCTTGCCTCAAACCTTCACTAAAAGGTGTAGCCTACTGACACTCAATCTCAATGGAATCAATTAGAAGGTCCACTACCACATTCTTTGGCCAATTGTGAAATGTTGGATGTTTTGGACATTGGGAACAATTTTATAAATGATACATTTCCAATTTGGTTAGAAAATTTGTCCAAATTGCGTGTTTTGGTTTTGAGATCCAATAAGTTTCATGGCCCTGTTTCTCGTCCGCAATCAAATCGATCTTTCCTGCCAATGCTGCAAATCATCGACCTTTCATCGAATGATTTTGTTGGAGAACCTTCTGCACAGTTCTTTTGGAGCTTGAAGGCAATGATGGGTGACTATGAGTCTCAATTGGGATACCATGATGAAATCCTAAGATATAAATTTGTGGGGGCTAAAGGTTACTATCATGTTTCAGTAACAGTAACAATCAAAGGGCTAGATATGCAATATGAGAGGATTTTGGCTCTTTTCATCTGTGTGGACTTTTCAAATAATAGATTTGAAGGAGAGATCCCAAAATCAATAGGGGACCTCAAGTTTATCTATGGGCTAAACTTCTCACGAAATAGTTTCACTGGCCAAATTCCAGTATCATTGGAAAGTTTAACACATCTTGAATCATTTGATCTATCCCATAACAAGCTTTCAGGTGAGATCCCATGGCAATTGACAAAGCTTACATTCCTCGCAGTCTTGAACCTCTCACAAAACCTCCTGACAGGGAGAATACCACAAGGCAATCAATTCCACACCTTCACTAATGATTCATTCCTTGGGAATTTTGGATTGTGCGGACCTCCATTAACAAAGGAATGCAGAGATGATAGCAATACACCAATTTCGATCTTCAAAAATGTGGGTTCACAAGCAGAAGGAGAATTTGACTCGCAATTCCTATTGGCAGGGTTTGGAGTCGGATATGTTGTAGGCCTTGGAATACTTTTGGCATCTGATGGTTTGGAAGAAAGTTAGTAGGGAATACAAAAAATTCTTTGACAAAATACTTGAATTGTTTTCTCTACATGGTTGAAGTGTACTGCAACAACAATGGTAAAACCAGTGCTGAAGGCAAAAATGTCAGAAGAAGATCCATGGATTCTACAGAGGGAAGAAATAGCTTGCTTGGATTAAAATATGTAATAAAGCTTGTCACCGACGTTCTTTTTCTTTTTCGATGAAATGCTTGTACTTAGTTTGATTTTGTTGAATAAATGAGAATGAAATAGAATGGTTTGAATGAATTTGGACCTAATAGAAATAACTACGACCTTCATTTCTAGGGTAATTGATGCTTCAACGGTTGTGATCTTAGTTTGAGACGTGTTCTTTCATGGTACAAGTAATGAGCCTTGTAAATGTAAATGTAGGTTGAAAGACTTGCACATGCTTCGAAGACTAATCAAGTACTCTAAGAGACTCGATCATAATAAAAATTATTTTCATATGTTTGTATACGTGCCCGGTTGATGAGAGCCAAGATGTTTTTAGATTAGCATACAAATAATAGGAAATTTTTGTTTTAGGAATCCTTCCATCGATTGAAACATTACTAGGCCCCACTACTGATCATTTGTTAAATCCATAAGACAAAGGCAGTGCAATAAATGAATCACTAAAATTACATCACGGTTTAATAGGTATTAATAAATCACATTAGTTGCTTCATGTTAATTGATGTTTCTAACCTATACGAGAGGAGTGATGTGGAGAGGTTGAACAAGAATCAAACTTAAGACCTCACTTTTTTATGCGAGCGTTGTTATGGTCGTATAAGAATAGAAGTGATTAGTACATTAGATTGTTAGAAGAAAAATAAACTCTTAACGACCACATTAGAAAATGAGTATGACTTGAATTATTCGACATAATCTGAAATTGATGTCAATTGTAGGAAAACATAAAAAGAAAGGAAGATGATGGAAAGGAAAATACTCAATTAAAATAGGCAGGTCATATAGATACCTGACTTTTCTGCCTCTATACACCTAATTTAAAAAAATTGGGCTTTTATCATCCGAACGAACTTTCAGTTTATTTTAGGTTCGTTCGGATGATAAGATCGTCCGAAGGAACATTTCAATACAAAATGTGTTCCTTCCGACGATCGAACTTGTACTTTCTATTCTTTTAAAGGATCCTTCGAACGATTTCTCTATGTGGGATGTGGAGGGGGATTTTCAAACGATGACGTTTATCGATCGATTTTTACAAACAAAGTATCAAAATACATATACTCTAAATTTTATGAACTTCAAAACTGATTTTAAATGAAAATGATATATTTTTGGGCTTAAAAAATTGTACCTAATGAATTAAAGAAAAATGACATTCTCTTTTAATTCTTTGGGTACGACTTTTGAAGCCCAAAACTATACTCTTTTCACTTAAAATCAGTTCCGGAGTTCATAAAATTTAGAATAGATGAATTTTGATACCTTATTTGTAAAGATTGGTCGAGAAACCGCATCTTTTGACCTATTGCTACAAATAAGGTATCAAAATTCATCTATTCTGAATTTTATGAACTCTGGGAATGATTTTAAGTGAAAAGGGTATAGTTTTGGGCTTAAAAAATTGTATCTAAAGAATTAAGGAAAAATGGCATTCCCTTTTAATCTTTTGGGTACGATTTTTTAAGTCCAAAATTATATATTTTTCACTTAAAATCAGTCTTAGTGTCAAATGTGAAAATAGAGACGAATTTGTTCTCTCAATGTAAGGAGAGAGACCTTGATTCATTGTATTAATAGGAAAAATGTACATGACAAATAAAGAAAGAAAGGAATAAAAGGAAAGAAGGGCAATGTCGATTAGCAGCAGATCTGCCCAAAAACAGAGAGGCGTCGGTCGATGCTGTTGCTCGATCAGAAAAACAGAGAGGCACTGTCCGGGCGGCTGCAACAGAGTTGGTGAACAGCGAAGCGAGGCGGCGAGGAACCGGATCTGTGTAGCAACAGATCGGAGAATCCTCTGTGTGTTGGAGATCTGAAACGAGAATGCCTGTCTCAGATTGGATTGCCACTTCAGACCGGGTGCTCGTTCTTGATCGGGCACCTGTGATCTAAAAAAAAATTCCAACGGTGACTGTGGCAACAGTTCAACGGAACTGAGAAAAAAGCCTTCACTGAGCCGGTGGAACGGCAACCAGGAAAAAAAAAAATCACCGCGAAAAAAATTGAAAAAAAATCCCAAGAAAATAACTTGGCTAAGATGCCATGTCAAATGTGAAAATAAAGACGAATTTGTTCTCTCAATGTAAGGAGAGAGACCCTGATTCGTTGTATTAATAGGAAAAATGTACATGACAAATAAAGAAAGAAAGGAATAAAAGGAAAGAATTGGATATAATAATTACAATGAAATCCCTCAGTGTAAATGGAGAAGGTCAATTCTAATAACTCTAATACTTAGAGTTCATAAAATTTATTGTAGATGAATTTTGATACCTTATTTGTAGAAATTGGTAAAGAAACCGCTTCTTTTGAAAACCGAAGCCAAACACGCAAAGGTAATAGTTGGCAGGAGGCGGTTTCTTAACCAATTTCTACAAATAAAGTATCAAAATTCATATATTCTGAATTTTATGAACTCCGGGACTGATTTAAAGTGAAAAAGGGTATAATTTTAGACTTCAAAAATCATACCTAAAGAATTAAGAGGGGAGGCTATTTTTTCTTAATTGTTTGGGTATAATTTTTTAAGCTCAAAATTATACTATTTTTACTTAAAATTAGTCCTAGAGTTCATAAAATTCAAATTAGATGAATTTTAATAAATTATTTGTAAATATCAATTGAAAAACAACATCATTTGAAAATCACACTCTACTGTCCACCTAGAGAAATCTTTCGAAAGATCACAAGTGATCCTTCGAACTAATACAAAGCTACAGGTTCCATCAACACATTCTGAAATGTTCGTTCTGATCATCTTTATCTTCCGAACGAATTTAAAATAAACTCATAATTTATTCGGATGATAAAGGTGGAAAGGATAAAATAATATTTTCACTCAAATCTTTAAAATGGGATGCATGAAGACTGAAAATTTGAATGCATGTAAGACCCGCTTTAAAAAAGTAATAAGAAAAACGAGTGAGTTAATGACCGAAGGTATTCTTTTATAATAAAATCATTCTATGGTGGGGGCCACAACTTGTCACATCATCAGAAAAAGTAATTGTGAAGAGGTCTATTGACTCGTTATCATCCCCGCGTACGACTGCAGAGGAAAAACATGCGCAACGCGTGGGATGCGCCCTTTTAGAGGCGATACTGCACGGCCGCCACGGTGGTATGAGGGGCCGAAATGGTATACGGACCAATATCTAGCAATCTAGCACATCGGCTGATGGTACGAAGCGGATTCATACGGACATAATTAAAATTTTAATTTTGATTCGGATGAGTGCATTATCAAATTAATAAGTTCGGATTCTGAGTCGAAAGATCAAAGTTTTATTTTCTATCCTGACGGGTCTATGAGCAATTTAATAGTGTAGGTTCCGAGTCGATGCATCGAGCCTTTACGTGGGCTGAATCTAATTACCAAAGAGGACCAGCTATTCAGTGGGTTAAAAGACAGTCCTAATCAGCTTAGGACTCAATTAGCAATTGTTTTAGGAATACTACTAGCTTTAGGATTATTTTTAATTTTAATGTTTAGTTGTTGTTTTCAATTAGGATGGAGAGGGTCGGCTCCATACAGTTTTCCTTTTCTGGTTATCAGTTGGTAATGATTTTCTTATATAAGCTTTGTAATAAGCCCTTTAGAGGGATTATTTTTGATGAATAAAATTTGATATTTTTTTCCTATAACGTGTGTCGTTTGTGGAAGTCGTGAACTGCAATAAGTTGAAGGTTCTTGCTGGAAGTCCAGCCAATCCCAAGTGTTTCTTGGCTGTCTCTCAAAGACCGGATTGCAGGAAGTCTGCAATTCCCATCTGGTTCAAGGCCAGATTCAACCCAAGTTCCGAACGCCACTACACAGATTTGATTCTACAGGTTCCGTTGGTGTTCAATAGTGCAGAACAGTGGTTTTGTTCACCCTTTTGGGTTACAGCGGTAAGGCCCAGTTGTGTGCCTTCCAGCAGCGGTTTGGTGATCAGCGACACAGAGGGTTTCCGTCCCTGTTAGAAACCCAGGCCAGTGCAGATAAAGGTGTTACACCTCAGCTAGCAGACGCAGGCATCCTGACCTATTTCTCAGCACATAGTATCGTGGGGGAGAGAGATCTCATAACCAGCCAGTAGATCTTGTGAAGAACTCATGCCTCATCTTGGTGTTTGACACGTACTACTACCCCCTCAATTGATAGCCTAGCTGTCCTTTGCAATATAAAGCAGTCACAACAATCGTTGGTATTATTCAGGCCATTCAGATTTGCAACCTATATCATTGGGCCTTGCATATATTACCAAGGTTCATCGTAGCACCGATTCAACATACTAGCTTCTGCTAAGCGATTGAGTAGGTGTTAATTCTACCTAGCCTGCATCAATGTATAGGAAGTTTTTTCTCACTGCTATAATTCGGCCCACGTCTGCCCTTTGACCACTGGGCTACATTCCTAGCTGAAGTATCAGTTTGGTAATAATAGAAAGTTGTAATACTAAGAAACATTCGATCAATGGACTTAGGTTATAATACTAAGAAACATCATGATGAGATGATAAAATTAATTAAAACATGCGTTAAACTTCTAATTAAATAAGTCACCACCAACCCACACTAAAGATGATAGCAGCTAAGTGGAATCCTCCAAGAATGCAAGTCCCTTGATGTAGTGTAGAAGAATATCGTGATTAAATGGACGGTGACTCGGTCGGGACTCAATTAAACGGGTAGAATGGGTCTAAGTCCGTCCTACTACAATGTGATTATTGTACTTGTGATAGTGAATACTTCACCAAATAGTGATAATATTGTAGTAATAATGACAATCATTGTTGCATTAGTGATAGTCACTGTAAATGGTTACTGTTGCAATAGTGACTGTTGTTGTTGCTGCAATGGATGCTTCAATGGGTTATGGGAGAAATCCGTCGGACACGTACCTTGGTGAACACTGTCAATCGGTATGCAGGAAATAGTGGAGAATAGAAAAGAGAAGGAAAAAGAAGAAGAGAAGCCACGATCACCGTCGATAGCAAAGACAAGAAAAATGTGAATCCAACCGGGAAAAGAGGATTGATATATGGAATCCACTCAAAAGAGAAAGTTTCAATTCATTTCATTATTCAATGTTTTTCTTGTCTTACACTCAGCGGCTTTTATACACAAAAGAAATAAAAAAATAATAATAAAAAAAATCAAAATTGTGAAAAGAAAGGGAGCCTGCAAATCGTGTATTTAACAGCACACATGCTTGGAAATGGCAGTTCAGCGTGTGAATTCGAACACAGTGCAGCGCATATAAATGACGGACCCACGTCTTCACATGTGTGCCGCTCGTGTTACATCATCCCTTCCCTTGCTTTCACTTTCCTCACATTTTAGTATAAAAGTAGTCCAACATATTATTTATTTCTCCAACCAAGAGCAAGAGAGATCTAAGAGAGATGGAATTCTTTCTGTTCATCTTTCTTCTCAACCTCACATTCAATCTTCTCTTCCTCTCACAAGCAACTTGGACCTCTGCTGGTCTTAATGGCAATGCCTCTGTATGGAAGTGCCCACATGAGCAGCAGTCAGCTTTGCTTCAGTTGAAGAGTGGTTTCTCCATGTATGCATTGAAGCTCGATTCTTGGATTCCAAGTACGGACTGCTGCTCTTGGGAAGGCATCGTTTGCAATGAGACAACTGGTCAAGTGATCGGACTCGACCTAAGTGAAAGCGCAATTTCAGGCCAAGTAGATTCAATCCTCTTTCACCTTGGCAGTCTGCGTATTCTCAACCTTGCTTACAATTCTTTAGATTCAATCCCTTCTCGGTTGGACCAGCTCACCAATCTCACTCACCTCAACCTCTCTTACTGTGGAGATTTGGGTCAGATCCCACTAGAAATATCTCCACCAACGATGCTCATTTCCTTGGATCTCTCTGGTTTAGATATGAAACTTGAAGCACCAACCTTTAGAGATCTCCTCCAGAACCTGTCAAGCCTTGAAGACCTTCATCTCAATGGTGTGACGATCTCGGCACATGGAGATGAGTGGGGAAAGGTGATATCTTCTGCACTTCCTAATCTCCGAATCCTAAGCTTGTCTGGTTGTGGTCTTGCAGGTCCCATTGATCCCTCCCTAGCCCATCTTCATTTTCTATCTGAATTGGACTTGAGCGAAAATAATCTCTCGACTGAGGTTCCTAATTTTTTGGGCAACTTCTCTTCCTTGACATCTCTCATGCTCACTGACTGTGGATTCTTTGGAAATTTTCCCACAAATGTTTTCCTTCTTCCAAACTTACAGACACTTGACATTTCAGACAACCCACTTCTCAAATTAGAATTACCAGAATTTCCCCATGACAATGCCTTCCAACTTTTGCAAATTGGAAACACAAGCCTTTCTGGGAAACTACCAGATTCATTTAGCAATCTCAAGTTCTTGAAGGCATTGTGGCTGGCAAACTGCAACTTGACTGGGTCGTTGCCATTAAAGCTTGGAAATCTCACCCAACTTGAACATTTGGACCTCCGTTCAAACAAATTCCAAGGACCAATTCCTTCTTCCTTTGGAGACGGTTTCCCACAACTCAATACTCTCATATTAAGCAATAATTCTCTCGAGGGAAGTATCCCATCATCTCTGTTTTCACATCCATCATTGCGCATTTTGGAACTTGGAATGAACAAACTCAGCAGTTGGTTTGATGACTTCCATAATGTGTCCTCTTCATTTCTGGAGGACATTGTGGTGAGTGACAACCTATTGCAAGGACCAATTCCCAGGCCAATCTTCAAATTTCCAAAGCTCAGAAATATTCTCTTATCTTCTAATAATTTGAGTGGCACAATAGAGCTAGAGATGTTTCAGAGCCTTACGAACCTCAACAGTCTCGATCTTTCTTATAATAACTTGTCAATCATCAGTAGAAATACGACTTCAAGCGTTAACTCCTCATGCCAAATTGCATATTTAACAATGCGCTCATGCAACATTAGTGAATTGCCCAACATGCTCCGAACTCAAAAGAAAATTAAAGCCCTAGACCTTTCAAACAACAAAATCCATGGTGAAATACCCAATTGGATTTGGGAGGTGGGAAATGAGACTCTGTATTATTTGAATCTTTCCCATAACCTTCTGAAGAGCTTTGAACACCCACTATCAACTTTTCCTTCAAGAGCTTTGAGAACTCTTGACCTTCGTTCCAACATGTTCCAAGGGTCATTCCCAAAATCATTGCCTTCCGTCTCTTACCTAGATTTCTCAAACAACAACTTCACATCTATTATCTCAAGCAACATAAATCTAACCTCCACTAGATTCTTTTTCCTCTCAAACAACAGTATCCGGGGTGAAATGCCTTCTTCAATCTGCAATGCGAAGGAGCTCCAAGTACTGGATTTGTCTCATAACCAGTTTTCTGCTAGTATTCCAGAGTGCATAGGTAAAGTCAGCAACACCCTTACGATATTGAATTTACAGAGAAATGCTCTTCAAGGAACCTTGCCTCAAACCTTCACTAAAAGGTGTAGCCTACTGACACTCAATCTCAATGGAAATCAATTAGAAGGTCCACTACCACATTCTTTGGCCAATTGTGAAATGTTGGATGTTTTGGACATTGGGAACAATTTTATAAATGATACATTTCCAATTTGGTTAGAAAATTTGTCCAAATTGCGTGTTTTGGTTTTGAGATCCAATAAGTTTCATGGCCCTGTTTCTCGTCCGCAATCAAATCGATCTTTCCTGCCAATGCTGCAAATCATCGACCTTTCATCGAATGATTTTGTTGGAGAACCTTCTGCACAGTTCTTTTGGAGCTTGAAGGCAATGATGGGTGACTATGAGTCTCAATTGGGATACCATGATGAAATCCTAAGATATAAATATGTGGGGGCCGCAGGTTACTATCATGCTTCAGTAACAGTAACAATCAAAGGGCTAGATATGCAATATGAGAGGATTTTGGCTCTTTTCATCTGTGTGGACTTTTCAAATAATAGATTTGAAGGAGAGATCCCAAAATCAATAGGGGACCTCAAGTTTATCTATGGGCTAAACTTCTCACGAAATAGTTTCACTGGCCAAATTCCAGTATCATTGGAAAGTTTAACACATCTTGAATCATTTGATCTATCCCATAACAAGCTTTCAGGTGAGATCCCATGGCAATTGACAAAGCTTACATTCCTCGCAGTCTTGAACCTCTCACAAAACCTCCTGACAGGAAGAATACCACAAGGCAATCAATTCCACACATTCACTAATGATTCATTCCTTGGGAATTTTGGATTGTGCGGACCTCCATTAACAAAGGAATGCAGAGATGATAGCAATACACCAATTTCGATCTTCAAAAATGTGGGTTCACAAGCAGAAGGAGAATTTGACTGGCAATTCACATTGGCAGGGTTAGGAGTCGGATATGTTGTAGGCCTTGGAATAGTCTTTTGGCATCTGATGTTTTGGAAGAAAGTTAGTAGGGAATACAAAAAATTCTTTGACAAAATACTTGAATTGTTTTCTCTACATGGTTGAAGTGTACTGCAACAACAATGGTAAAACCAGTGCTGAAGGCAAAAATGTCAGAAGAAGATCCATGGATTCTACAGAGGGAAGACACAGCTTGCTTGGATTAAAATATGTAATAAAGCTCGTCTCCTACTTTCTTTTTCTTTTTCGATGAAATGCTTGTACTTAGTTTGATCTTGTTGAATAAATGAGAATGAAATAGAATGGTTTGAATGATTTTGGACCTAATAGAAACAACTATCTACCTTCATTTCTAGGGTAATTGATGCTTCTACGGTTGTGATCTTACTATCTTAGTTTGAGGCATGTTCTTTCATAATACAAGTAGTGAGTCTTGTAAATGTATTTTTGTGTTTTGAATCTCATCTCACACTAAAGGATAACTATACCTAGTTTTATTCGGTATGTGTGGGTTGAAAGGCTTGCACACATTTCGAAGACTAATCGAGTACTTTAAGAGAATTTAAACACCTCGATTATAAGAAAAAATATTTTCATATGTTTGTACACGTGATCGGTTTATAACAACCCAGATGAGAATCAAGATGTCTTTAGATTAGCATACAAATAATAGGAAACTTTTGTTTTAAGAATCCTTCCATCATAGGATTGAAACATTACTAGGCCCCACTACTGATCAATTTGTTAAATCCATAAGACAGTGCATTAAATGAATCACTAAAATTACATCACGGTTTAATAGGTATTAATAAATCACATTAGTTGCTTCATGTTAATTTATGTTTCTAACCTATACGAAAGGTGTGACATGGAGAGGTTGAACGAGAATCAATCTCAAGACCTTACTTCTTGAGGCGAGCGTCGTTACGGTCATATAAGAATAGAAGTGATTAGTACAATAATGACAGGATTTACCACTTGTATGATAGCCTTCTTTCCTTTATTTCTTTTCTTGTTACATAAATTGATACCAAATTTATACTGAAATAAATACTTGATTCTAATAAAAGGAAATAAAAAGAAAGATGTCTAAGTATATAAGAGTAAATACAAAATATAACAAACCCAAAAAAGGTATAAATTTATTAAAATACTGGGTTAGAATTTTTATCATTAAAATTAGTTTGTAATGATAATGAATTATTATATCAAAAATTGAAAAATAAAAATTGTTTCGTAATAAAAGACAAATTAAGGAACATGTACGAATCATGGTTTGCTTTAACTTATTGATCTAACAGTCTACATTAGATTGTTAGAAGAAAAATAAAATAACAACCACATTACAAAATGAGTATGACTTGAATTATTCGACATAATCTGAAATTGATGTCAATTGTAGGAAAACATAAAAAGAAAGGAAGATGATGGAAAGGAAAATACTCAATTAAAATAGGCGGACCATATAGACATCTGACTTTTCCGCCTCTATATACCCAATTTAAAAAAATCGGATTTTTTATCATCCGAATGAACTCTCAGTTTATTTTAGGGTCGTTCGGATGATAAGATCGTCCGAAGGAACAGTTTAGTACAAAATGTGTTCCTTCGAACGATCGAACTTGTACTTTCTATTCGTTCAAAGGATCATTCGAACGATTTCTCTATGTGGGATGTGGAGTGGGATTTTTAAACGATGACATTTATCGATAGATTTTTACAAACAAGGTATCAAAATACATCTACTTTGAATTTTATGAATTCTGAAACTGATTTTAAATAAAAAGGGTATATTTTTGGGCTTAAAAAATTGTACCCAAAGAATTAAATAAAAATGACCTTCTCTTTTAATTCTTTGAGTACGACTTTTGAAGCTCAAAACTGTACGCTCTTCATTTAAAATCAGTCCCAAAGTTCATAAAATTCAGAATAGATGAATTTTGATATCTTATTTGTAGAAATTAGTCGAGAAATCACATCTTTTAAATATCCGAGCCAAAAGCGCAAAGCTGATAGTCGTCCGGGAGGTGAAATTGATTGGCAATTCGTGATAACAGGGGCTTCAATTGGATAGGGAGTTGGCTTAGGCTTGGTCTTTTGGACTCTGCCAATTTGGAGAAAAGATGGTAGACAACACAACAGGCTCATTGACAAAATGCTGGCCTATTTTGCTGACATGCAAAATAGGGTTAATCTTTGATGTTATGGGTCATCATTCATGAATAATGGGTTATATATATATGTTGATTGGGGTAATGGGATATGAATTATGTGTAGTTGTGTAGGTTTTTTCCGTGCAAAATGCCTATAGACAATAGATGAGAAACTTAGTCATGCAGTTTAGGTTTTAAATTGTTTGCAGTTTTAGTATTTAAGTTAATAGTTGATAATATTTTTACATTTTTAGTATTTAAGTAAATAGTTATTAATATTTTTATTCTTATTTTTTCTTAATCAATTAATATAGTTTGCATTACGTATGAATATTATGTTATATAACTGAGAGTTGATCACCCCCATTGAAGAAACACTAGTGTGTCATATTAATTTTAAATCAAGTTTGAGTCGATCTCTTGTTAAAACTGGGTATCCAACCCAAAATGCTAGTTTATTAGGTGAAGTGATTCAAGTCTTTTTTTTTTTTTTTTTTGAATTAATGTGTAGAAAACTCAGACACAATCTTACTAAAATCTCCAAGGATGAGCTCACTGTCCCTAAGTCACACCAAGAGTTTAAGCTATGGGGGCTCGAACCCACAACCTCTCACTTCCTGAGACTGGAGGGAGCCAGTTGAGCTATACCCATGTGGGTGTGTCTGAAGTCTTTTATAAGTCTCTAAATCTTTTTCTTCACAACCAATGTAGAACTCGTACGTTGCCCCTCGAACGTAGCTCTCTGGTGGAGATAGAACGTCGCAGGTCATTCCATCCGGGTAGGGATGTCCATAAGTCCTCATTCGTTAGCTTGAAAATATGACTTTAATATCACTTGTTAGGACTGAATATCCAGTCCAAAAGGCTAGACCATTAGGTGGAGTGATCCAGGTCTTTTATAAGTCTCTAACTCTCCCACTTCACAACCAAATTGGAATCCGCTGTCCCAATGGTCTCTATCTAAATTCAGACAAACTAAATTTCACCATTACCCACAGATTTGAAACTTTGGTATTTTCTTCGATTATCATGCCTCAGTTCTCTCCTATTCCCTCAGTTTTAAAGTACATTGGATGAAATTGGCTGAATAAGATGTCTATAAACACAAGCAGAATTAAGAAAGATGTAAAGATAGGAAAGGGATTAGGGAGGAATCTGTTGGAACCCAAGCTTTGGTTCCAAGATCTAGATCGGATAGCGTGCTAAGGCACAACTCGAGAATCTGGCTTGCATAATATGTGGTGGGCCTGACTTAAAATCTCACATAATCTGACTTTGATACTATAATACTTAGCCTCCAAGAGATGGTAGCCACATACACTGAGGCCAGTCGGGTCTGGGTTTCGGGCCACATAGGGTCTGGCTGGATTATAAAACTCGAGCTTTTAAGTCGGATTGGGTCGGGTCGGTCTCACCTAGATATGATATGGGTTGGGCTGGATTTTTGCCCGACTGACCTCAGTTTACCCCTAATGGAAAGGCATTAGGGAGGAATCTATTCTAGTAGCTTCTGTTTCAAAAAAAATCTATCTAGTAAGTTTGATGGTTCGTACAGTGGTATTTTAAGGCTAAGGCATAGGTGGTTTAGTTATATACTCAAACTTGAATTTTGAAGATCGATTGGGCCGAGTCAGGTCCAGACTCATCTCGACCATGAGTAGCTCAAAAGGACAAGAAGCAGTTTCTTGGATCGGATCCACTAAAAGACTAGATCCACTGTAGAACCGGCTCAGTTGAACTTCCAAAATTATTATAGAGCAAATCACAAATTTGAAATGACCAAAGTTTTATCACCGTTCAAATGATGAGTGGTAAACATTAATTAAATTGTTATAATAATAGCCTCATATTTATCTAATAAAGTAAAATGATTAGATACCGCAGTCAGTATTTACTGCCTATTTATAACTTTTAAATTTTTTATTTCATTGTTGTTCAAGAAAATGTAAAGATTTTCTTTTAGTTGTATTAGGTGAAATACCGGGGTTAAATAGGCCTGAGCATATTAATTTCGACCAATGGGCTGGGCTTATACTCATTCTTTTGAGTGTTAGTGAGGAATCTATTCTAGTAGCTTCTGTTTCAAAAAAAATCTATTCTAGTAGGTTTGACGGTTTATACGGTGGTATTTTAACTAAGCAAAGATAACGCATCCTTGAATCCAATTAAGTATTAAAAAAATTATTATTATAAAACGACAAAGCATGGATGAGAGCAGTTGTTATAAAATCAATTACTGAATCTTAGGATAATTTTGTATTTGTATTTTCAACTATTTTCATCATTCTTGAAATCTTTCCTTGATCCAAAGCAATGTTTTAAAACATGGCTCGTGGAGCGACTCGTCTTGGGCGAAGGGTGGATTAAACGAGGTTCAATCGGGTTGACCAAAGTCAAATCCAGTCAAACCCGTACTATTAATATATTATTATAATTAATATTAAATTATTAACTAAAAGTTATATTTCATATAAATAATTTTTTTTTCACAAACCCAATTATAAATACTAAAAATTAATAATTTAAAATTCATATTCTCAAAAGAACCAACACCTTTGTCTTCATTTTCTTTATTTAAAGAAAACCAAGGGTTTTTAAGGGTCACGGGTTTATTAGAAAAACCGGGTTGACCCACGGATCACAAAGGATTTTTAAGGATTTTTAATCTAGAAGGGTCTTAAAACGACCCGACCCGTGTTTCAGCCGGGTCACAGTTGACCTGTGGGTCGGATATCCAAAGGCATGTCTAGTGGTGAAATCAATATGAATTTTTTTTTCTTATTTTGTGCTTTGAATGGGGCTGATTTATATCACTTAATTAGGTAATTCATTCTAAGAGGCCTTTTGTCATTCTTTTTATGATTAAGGTGTTCAGATCTCTTAAAGTATTTGACTAATTTTTGAGTCATGTGTAATCTAAGGGCAGTGGCCCTTTGGAGTAGAGTAGGAATTAAACTCAGGATTCTCGCCTCCTGAAACAGGTTTTTGACCATCACTCTAATCTATTCGGATTATGTTTGTCACTTTTTAATTATGAAAAGTAAATAATATAAAAAAGAATACTAGTTTTTCTTTATTTATGAAATGATGGCTCCTTGTCCAAACTATAAGAAATGTGATATTTTTTTCCCCTTTAATGGAATTCATTTCCCATAAAGGAGATA
This sequence comes from Chimonanthus salicifolius, assembly GCA_013350335.1. NCBI lineage: Eukaryota > Viridiplantae > Streptophyta > Magnoliopsida > Laurales > Calycanthaceae > Chimonanthus > Chimonanthus salicifolius. The sequence goes on along the minus strand of CM023538.1, from coordinate 64,253,978 downwards.
GGAGATTTTATTGTGGAAAAATAAAGAGATTTCCCTTCTCAACAAATTCAACGAAAATAAAGATTTTAATATAAATAACCAAAAGATTATGGGTAATATGAATAGCACTAGTTGAAAACACGACACATGACGGGACCATATAGCACTTGTTGGATAACATTTTAAATTACTTTCTCTGAAAAAATAGACAAACAACACTTATTGGGCATTTTCTATGTCCATATGTTCATATCAAGATAAGGTACTCATATATTACATATTGATCCATCTAACTATAGTAGTAACTAGAATTTAATGAGATTTGACAGTGAAAAATACACCAATTCATTGGATAATAGTGTTTTTTTAGGTCTTAAGGTGTTCAGGCTTCGCATCCAACTAGTCTCATGAGATGTGTGAAACCTCCAATCTGCATACATTGGGTAAGACTGTGGAGAGTGACCCTTTATTGGAGTCACTAGAAATTGAACTCAATACTTTAATCCTAAAGTCTTGTATCTCAATCACTAGACCAACGCCTTCGAATTAAAGACTTTATCGATAGTACGATCATTTCTTAGCTTTTTTAAGAAAATGACAAATATAGGCACAACCATTTCATATGTAGAATTGGGAAAAATAACTTCATACCTCTTAATTCTACCATTCCAGTTACTACTATAGTTCTTAAAAGTTAAAATAACTTCATACCTCTTCATACCTCTTTGTTCGGATGATTGATCAATTTTATTAAGCTATCAATATTTTTATATGATTTACTTGTGGGAGTGGGGTGTGTGTGTTGGACACCTTTTAAATAAAGTTGGATGCATCATCATCATCTTAAATATTTATCTCATCGATCTAGGTCCGCCTTTTAAATTATAATATTGACAAATAATCTTTATTGACCGGCCATCTTTGTTATTTGGGTTTCAAAGGATAACTCCATTTAAATATATATATATATATATATATATATATATATATATATATATATATATATATATATATATATATATTTCCTTTTTAAATTTAAATATTTTCCTTTTCAAAAATAAAAATACAATTTCAGAAATAAAATGACAAATATAGGCACAACCATTTCATATGTAGAATTGGGAAAAATAACTTCATACCTCTTAATTCTACCATTCTAGTTACTACTATAGTTCTTAAAATAACTTCGTACCTCTTCATACCTCTTTGTTCGGATGATTGATCAATTTTATTAAGCTATCAATATTTTTATATGATTTACTCGTGGGTGTGGGGTGTGTGTGTTTTTTATATGATTTGGTCGTGTGTGTGTTGGACACCTTTTAAATTAAGTTGGATGCATCATCATCATCTTAAACATTTAGCTCATCGATCTAGGTCCGCCTTTTAAATTATACTATTGACAAATAATCTTTATTGACCGGGCATCTTTGTTATTTGGGGTTCAAAGGATAACTACATTTCTTTTTTAAAAAATATTTATTTCCTTTTTAAATTTAAATATTTTCTTTTTCAAAAATAAAAATACAATTTCAGAAATAAAAGTCTTCCCAAGGGAAGAGACTTTAAAAGTTTGATATTGATTGATGCCAATGGTCTTTTCATTTTTCAACTTTTCATATTCAAAGTTTATGGCTATGAAATGGAGGGCCTCTCTCCATGGAATGAAAGAAAGGTGGAGAATGCAGTAGTACATAAAATCCTACTCAAGAAGAAGATAACTCTAACATTTTTCTACAATCCATTTAATGTATCCGTCTAATTTCCAAGTCTACCTTAACAAGAAGACTTGGACTTAATCACAAGTCTTTAATGGTGGGCCCATATTAGCTTTTTAGGAAAAAAAAAAATGCAATGTGGGTCATTCAGCACTTAAAGTTATAGTTGGGTCCCGGGGGGAAAATTCGGTATCGGCCGATATCTCGGCCAATATTTTTTTCTCTTATTATTATTTTTTTAAAAACGTATCAATATCGACTGATATCGCCGATATTGTACTTGGTTGGGTCTTTCAAAATTCATCAAAATGTTATGGTTGAGTCTTTGATCAAAAGATGGCTACTTTACTCAACTTAAAATAATTTATAAATTTTGTTTATTATCTTTTTTATACACATTTTTCATCTTTGTGGTTGTGGTCTATCAAAATTAAATCCTACTGAGTCTACAAATTTTATGTCGAACTCAACTCAACACGTTCTATTGTTATAATTGAGTCCAACAATTTCAGGTCGAACTAATCTGTGTTTGTCCTTTCCAAGTTCCATTTTTGTAACCGCTTGAGTTAAACAAATAATCTACAAGTCCTTTATAATTTGAATCTAAATCATTAGACTTAGATATTGGTTTATTTGAAAATCATGAAAAAAAAATCACAAGCATCATGTTTTTAAACTCCGAACCATGATAATCTATGATAAGAAGAGACATCAGTGATAATAAGGAATGGCAGTATATTCTTTCACCAGTTAGGTGATGAGAAGTAGATATGGTCCAAAGATTAAAATATAGATTTTCTATGCGACACCTGAGCTTCTGAATTAAGTCTCAGAGAAAATACTTTATTATATTTTATAAAAATTAAAATGAATTACAAGAATTTATATATAAAAACATCCATCTCATTTTCATTTTCCCTATCAAGTCTCCATCAATGAGAGGAAGACTTGACCATCACTAACTAGTAGTCTTCCTCACGTTCCTTGGTGGGCCAATTTTAGGACAATGATTTTAGATATTTTTGGATTCTATGGTTGGCGAATTTTTATGACAATCTATTAAAATATTTAGTTCAGTATTTTTCTCAGTTCCGTTAAATTCCAAAAGGTAAGTATTTTAAAATCTTCAAATGGGATCAGATAGCCCTATAGAAATATTGGCATAAAAATTAATTGCATATCTCAATCGTTATTATATTTTATAAAAATTAAAATGAATTACAAGAATTTATATATAAAAACAACCATCTCATTTTCGCTTTCCATATTAGTATATCACTTCATTTTTACTCTTCACTCTCTCATTTTAGTTAGAAAATTGTTATTTAAAAAAAAAAATTATATGTCCAAATCAAGAAGCACATTTGTCTAAATAATTATCTAAGTGGTCCTTCTATTTCAAAATCTCCCTCAATGAGAAGACTTGACCAGTAGCGGTCTTGTAAGGAGGGCTCATTAAATTCCATAAGCACCTGTTATTATTTCATTCAATTATTAAAAAATCAAAAATAAAAAATATTTTAGAATAAAAATTCAAAAAATTAATAAAAATAATTCAAAATGGTCAAGCTAAGGATCTAATGATGATAAAATTGATGTCTCTCCAATACAATTATGTAAAACAAAAAAAAAAAAGACAATTTAAAGATCTATTGTAGATTTTTCGGTATCCATGTTAGGATTTGTTTGAGCATGGACTTAAAAGATTTAATTCTGAGATAAGTTAAACATAAATTTGACCCAATGCAAAAAATTGCCTATTAAATAAAAATTATTAAACTTTAATTTATTATTCACATACGATTGTCGTGATGTCATATAATGCAAGGCAGAAGAAAATTCAAAAAAAAAAAATCTCAGAAAAAGGGACATATGGGAATAGCTGTGTAGAAAATTGCAGAAATTTAATGGACATTATTTTGAAAATTAATTGCACACTCCCATTCCCTTCTATACTAGTTCTTTGGTGGCTATTCCTTTCAAGTCTCCATCAACGAGAGGAAGACTTGACCAGCACTAACTAGTACTCTTCCTCTCGTTCGTTGGTGGGCCCATTTTAGGACAAGGATTTTAGATATTTTTGAATTCTATGGTTGGCGAATTTTTATGACAATCTATTAAAATATTTAGTTCCGTATTTTTCTCAGTTCCGTTAAATTCCAAAATGTAAGTATTAATTGTATATCTCAATCGTTATCAATAGATAGTCCAAATCGTTCTCAAAGTCTTAATTATTTGCACCAAATTTTACCATATATTGAATTGCTAGTTTTGAACTTATTTTACTTTTTAAGTTGATCAATGACTTAAGATAAATTAATAGTTTATGCACTCTTGTAATTTAGAGAAAATTGTACCACATTAGAACATAATTATCTCAATTCAAGCTGTCAAAGTCAAGAGATTTAAATGGAAAATGATACCAATATTTGGGCATTTTAAAAGCATCTTGGGTTTGTCAATTATTTACCAAAATAAAAAAAATTATGAATTTTCTTGTTTTGATTGGAGTATAGGATGACAAATGTGGGCAAAATTTTGAATTTCAGTGAATAAATATTATAAGAAAAGTACCCCTTTAAATATGGTTATCCATATTCCCATTCCCAATCTGCACGTATGTATAGAAGGTACAAAATATCAAAATAAAACTGTGATTGTGGTACGTATTGTTAATACAGTTTTTTCGCTCCTCAATTTCTTAAGAGATTATAGAAAAATAAAAAATAAAAAATTTAGTGTGAGTATATTTTTTCATAAATAATCGTCATTTTTATCGAGCATTAGATATTTGAGAGTTGAAAATTTAATACTAATAAAATAGATACTGAAAATTTAGAAAATGTCAAAAGATTTTGTAAAATAGGAGACCAATATGAGGAAATATCTAATATGAAATTCATATTCTCCAATATCTCTAGTAAAATCTATATTCCGTAACAATTTATAATACTTTTATCTTAAGAAATTCTGAGATGCAAAATATATTAGAGAAGTCATAAAAACACTTTAAAAACTGTATCAATCACCAAAATGACTCTTTATTTAATCCAAAAATATTTATATACCATTTCATTAGTTTCTTTCACAAGAAACTTCAAAATTGAAGTATTTTAGAAAATTCAACTTTTATTATTATTTTTTAAAAAATGCTTAGAAAATCAAACGGACATCGTACAAAATATATCAATTTAGTAACTTTCGAATATATAAATAGTTACAATTTGCTAAGTTTCTGATATAGGATAATTCATGGAGTAAATTTTCAAGAAAAGAGGACAAGTTTGTTTAGTGCACCACCAATGGAGATATGTGATGAATCACGAGTGAGAGATGTGGGCCCATGTTTAGTCATTTGCATTGGAGACCATTCTTTGTACTATAGGTATTGACTGTGATGTTTACTTTTAGTGGGCCCAATTCCAATTCGATGGACCCCTTTTATTTGAAAAATTGCACCAAATCATGATTTCTACTTAAAAGTCTGAATGGACATTTTCATGGAAATTGCATGGAAACTATGAAACAGTTAGATACGTTACCAAACGTTCTTGGATAAATTAATCCAAAGATATGTAATCACGTACACATCATCAATTTTAAATAATATTAATATTATCATTCAATTTCTATGGCCATATGTAATTTAGAGTATTTTTTGAGAGAAAAGTATATGATAATAATAATATAGATGTTAGAATCTTCACTAATACGTCGAGGCTTCAAAGTTAATGAAATGCTTAAAATTAAATTATTTATTTTAATTCATCGATAAATCTCAAAAATAGAATCACATGATACACTTAACGTGATGGAATTTAAAAGAAAAACTCTAAATTAGAAACATGATATTGGGAAACATGTATAGCTTGGGATCCAAAGGTACAAGGCACAAGATATACAAATCAGCAGATATGGGAATCCATAAGGTAAATTAGAAAGACTTTAAAGTTCTGATTTAAATAGAAAAGGAATATGAAAAAATAGAAAAGAAAAAGAAAGCAAAGTTGCTTACTATCATAATTATTGCCTTATTTTTTAATTAATGCATGGACATGTGAAAAGAAAGTTTAACATTTACAGACCTAAAGATTAAATGTTAGGCATGTAAAAGACCCACATAGATAATGCATTTAAATAATGGATAATGATCCGTGCACCATGAGTTTTCACTATGGTACACCACACTTAAAAGGAAAAGTCTATTTTACCCTCTCTTTTTGAAAAAGGGAAGAGGGACGAAGAAAAGTAATAGCAAAATTGTGTTTCCCTTTTAAAGGGGGTGCACCGTGGTGAAAACTCATGGCAGGAGTCCAAATATCAGTCGTTTTTGTTAAAAAAAAAAGAGAGAGAAAAATATCGACCGATACCGAATTTTAAACCCCTTACTCATGGTGTATGGATCATTACCCTTAAATAATTCATTGGCGACTCTCCATGTATCTATGCACATGGAGTATTCCTCCACTCTCCATTTGATGTGGGTCATCACAAGTTCCACCAATGGAGATATGTAATGGACCATGAGTGAGAGATGTAGGCCCATGTGGCCCATGTTTAGCAGTTTGAATTGTCATTAAAGTAGAGTCATCTTCACCAATGAAAAAGGTGGCCATGTGGAAATGGACTTGAAGAAGATTCAGATTTTTTGTATTAATACATGTTGACTGTGATTTCTACAGTCAAATGGGTAGGCAGAGGCCCTCCTATGAAAGTGATTTTTACACCGGTATATTTAATCTTAGTGGGCCCAATTCCAATTGGTCGAGTCCTTTATATTTGGAAAATTGCACCAAATCATGATTCCTAGATATTTTCATGGAAATTGCATGTAAACTATTAGCCAGTTACATATGTTACCAACTTCAAGTAACCCTTCTCAAGGGGAAGACAACTCTTAACATTTTTCTACAATCCATTCCATTTAATGAAAAGTGAATTCTAGAATTTAATTTAGTGGATTTGGAAGAATTGAATCATCTGAACCATATTAGTACAAAATAAGAAAAATCCATGTACGATAAATGAATACAAAATATGAAAATGAATTCTAAGATTAGATTTGTTGAGTAGAAAGAAACCGATATACTCTTTTGAGCAAAAATCAATATATTCTTATCATAACATAATCTAAAAGCTCAACTGCTAATGTCGTTTCCCATAAAGCGGGAGGTGTCAGGTTCGAGCTCCCATGATCTCACTTGGTGTGCCCTAAAGGCAGTGGGTACCACCCATGAGAATTTTATCCTGTGTTTCTCGATGTTTCCAACACGTAAATTTAAAAAAAGAAAAACATAAAAATTGGAAAAAATACAAGATTAAATTTGGCTAGTTTGAATGAATGGGCCTACCTCTTCAAATTAGTATCTATTTACTATCTATAAGATTGAATAATGACTACCTGAAAGAAAATTAACAACCAGAGTCGATTCTTCTTTTCAACATTTTACACTTTTTATCAGACGTGAAATGGTTAGGTATTTAAAACAAGTTTCATTTGAATTTTTTATCTTTTCATTTAAATAAATAAAAAGGTAATTGACAAAAAGCTCCACTTCAACCGTTATTTCTAAATTTTTGTATCTAACAGTTGTTCTTTTAATTTTATAGTCATTAAACCTCATCAAAACATTATATATTTTCCCTATGAAATTACTCTTGAACGCCTTATATGTAGATTGAGAGATTTACATACGTTGAAAAGATTGTTCTCATTTTCAACGTGGAGTGGAGAAGTTCGTGCTAAAAAAAATCTATTTAAAGAAGAAAAACTAGGGTTCGAAGGGAGAAGAAAAATCAAGAGAATCATAGAAAAATCCTCCGAGGAAAGAGTGGGGCCAAGATGTGAATGATTAATGTAGAAAATTGCGCCACTTTGAATTGTCTTTACGTTCTCATTGATTTGACAGTTTGGTATGAATAGACAGTCCAAGTTGTTTTCAACGTAAATTAAAATTTACAAGTATCGACACCATGACTTGGTCCTTAGTCATTTCAGACTTCATTCCTTGTGCTAATAAGAAATGATTTTGAAGCTTGATAAATAAACATATCAATAATCATTAAAATTTTGAACTAAATAACTAGTTGGTCTAAGCTTCTAAAATTAAATTAGAGTTCTTGAATTTAATTGCTTCTAAAATTACCAGATACACAAAACTTGCAGTTGATTTCGTATATTCATGTGAATAGTTTCACCTTCAATGTAGGGTGAAGATACCTATATTATTTAAAAAAAAAAATACACAATATTTTTTGTGTTCCCATCCTAACATGGGCGTTATCTTTCAAGAGGCACGGATTTTAGTGAACTAATCATTTTGTCCCTCATCCATTTGCAAAAATCGGTTCACTTTTCAGTGAATCGGTGCACCGATTTCTTGAGAGTCTAAATCAGTGTATCGACCAGATCATTTTACACATAAAATCGGTTCACTGAAAAAGTGAGCTCATTTCTGCGGATGGCAACAAAGTGGGAAATTTGAAAATCCGTGTCTACTAAAAGAGTATGCTCATGTTAGGATGGGCATCCTATTTTTTTTATATGACCTGAATTCTAAGCTAAGGGTACAATTTATCTTAAGGTCAATATAGATTCGACTAACTCAATCTAAACATATAAACATCTTAATTCAACCCATTTTTAATTTAGACTAAGTTATAGTCTTGTTTTATATAATTTGATCTATCTGAATTACCCAAATTATATATATTATTTTATATTTCTTTAGAGTTGCTCTCCATGGATTATATTTTAGTAGAGAACACTCATTTTTATATATGAATTATTGATTAAAGTATATTTATAAAATACATGCGTATCGAATTATCTACTTAATTGTACAAGTTGAAACTCAATCCAATTTAAACTTACCCAAACAAGTTTCTCTGAATTTAAACAGAATAGAGAGGGTCAAAATCTAGATTTAAGTCAAAAAATAATAAGATAAATAAAATATAAATAAATATCAGATAATAAGACCATGGGTGAGTCTCCCCAAGGGAAGAGACTTTAATAGTTTGAGATCGATTGATGCCAACGGACTTTTCATTTTTCAACTTTTCATTTTCTGAGTTTATGGCTTGAAATGGAGTGCCTCTCTCCATGGAATGAAAGAAAGGTCGAGAATGCAGTAGTACATCCTACTCAAGAAGACAACAACTCTAACATTTTTCTACAATCCATTTAATGTATCCGTCTAATTTCCAAGTTTACCTTAACAAGAAGACTTGGACTTAATCACAAGTCTTTAATGGTGGGCCCATATTAGCTCCTTAGAAAAAAAAAATATGCAATGTGGGTCATTCAGCACTTAAAGTTATAGTTGGGTTCAGGGGTCAAAAATTCAGTATCGGCCAATATGTCGGCCAATATTTTTCTCTCTTATTATTTTTTTTAAAACGTATCAATATCCACCGACATCGCCCATGTTGTACTTGGTTGGGTCTTTCATAATTCATCAAAATGTTATGGTTGAGTCTTTGATCAAAAGATGGCTACTTTATTCAATTTGAAATCATTTATAAAGTTTGTTTATTATCTTTTTTATACACATTTTTCATCTTTGTAGTTGTAGTCTATCAAAATTAAATCCTACTGAGTCTACAAATTTTAGGCCGGACTCAACTCAACACTTTCTATTGTTATAATTGAGTCCAACAATTTCGGGTTGGACTGATCTGTGTCTGTCCTTTCCAAGTTCCATTTTTGTGACCGCTTGAGTTAAACAAATAATCTACAAGTCCTTTATAATTTGAATCTAAATCATTAGACTTAGATATTGGTTTATTTGAAAATCATAAAATAAGAAAAAAATCACAAGCGTCATGCTTTTAAACTCCGAAGAATGATAATCTATGATAAGAAGAGACATCAGTGATAATAAGGAATGACAGTATATTCTTTCACCATTTAGGTGATGAGAAGTAGATATGGTCCAAACATTGAAATATAGATTTTCTATGCGACACCTGAGCTTCTGAATTAAGTCTCAGAGAAACTACTTTATTATATTTTATAAAAATTAAAATGAATTACAAGAATTAATATATAAAAATAACCATCTCATTTTCACTTCATTTTTACTCTTCACTCTCTAATTTTAGTTAGAAAATTGTTATCTTAAAAAACTAATTATATAAGTGTCCAACTGAAGAAGAGCATTTATCTAAATAATTATCTAAGTGGTCCTTCTATTTCAAAATCTACCTCAACGAGAAGACTTGACTAGCAACGGTCTTCTAAGGTGGGCTCATTAAATTCCATAAGCACATGTTATTATTTCATTAAATTATTAAAAAATCAAAAATAAAAAATATTTTAAAATTAAAATTCAAAAAATTAATAAAAATAATTGAAAATGGTCAAGTTAAGGATCTAATGATGATAAAGTTGATGTCTCTCCCATACAATTATGTAAAACAAAAATAATAATTTAAAGATCTACTGTAGATTTTTTGGTATCCATGTTAGAGTTTTCTTTTAACAATCTATCAAAAATAATAGATTCTCTTTAGTCAGTTCTTCGACTCTTGAGCATTTTCTTTAAAGGTCGGTATATAGGATTTCTTGGATTGGCTTTGTTCTAGTCTGGACTTAAAAAATTTAATTATGAGATAAGTTAAACATAAATTTGACCCAATTCCAGAAATTGTCTATTAAATAAAAATTATTAAGCTTTAATTTATTATTCATATATGATTGTCGTAATGTCGTATAATGCAAGGTAGAAGAAAATTCTGGGAATAGCCTTGTAGAAAATTGCAGCAATTGAACAGATATTATTTTGGTTGATATCCCTATCAAGTCTCCATCAACGAGAGGAAGACTTGACCAGCACTAACTAGTAGTCTTCCTCTCATTCGTTGGTGGGCCCATTTTAGGACAATGATTTTAGATATTTTTGGATTCTATGGTTGGCGAATTTTTATAACAATCCATTAAAATATTTTAAGACAATGATTTTGGATTCTATGGTTGATATCCCTATTTTATAAGCACCCGTAATTATTTCATTCAATGGAAAATGAAAATCATTTGATTGGTATCTTAATGATTTTCGAAAAGTCAACCAATTGTGAGTTGTTAGATTAGCTTAAGAGAGATATTTAAGTAAATATATATTTTTTTACCTTTGATACTCAATTTAAAAACTATTTGATATATCAAATAAAATGAATTTAAGTTAGATTTAAATCAATAAAAACAATATTTTAGAAATTTTACATTCATCATGAAATGAACTCCATATAAGCCCAATTCCTTATAGGCTTATACAAATGAAGAAATGATTTTTTTTAATTGATTCACAAATACGGTTGTATACATTGAACCACATTACTTAGATTAAATGCTTATAATATACTTAAAATATAAAATTTAATAACCTTTTTTACTTATCTACATATTATAATTAAAGTTTACTTCAAATTTCATTATAAATCTAACACCCCACGTGAACTTCCCTTTGATTCAAAAATGATTTTGAACAGGAATTTGGCTCAAATAAAATCAAGTCCTTGGGCTCAAGAAAGTTTGACAGTAATCCATGTTGATTTATGAAAAATATTGCAAATCTTAACTTGGAAAAAAATAAATAAAAGATTGATTTACATCCATCTTAGATTATCCACAAATCCTCATGAGCTTTACTAGATGATTGCTGGTAGACTTTGTTTTTGTAGAATAGTGTGAGTAAAGTAACATTATTTATGTGTCTTAATGTCTCAAAAAATTCCTCTATGTTGAGTAGCAGTTGTTGTTTGCTTATGGTTTTCCTTTCTTTTGAAGTTTAGATAAATTTGGAAGTTCTTTTTATAGATGTGCTCGACAAATGAAAATGGAGAGTTTTTTTGTCCATACCCGTCTCTCACATAATGACATAGCGGATTTATTTGCGAATAATGGTGTGGATGGCACAATTCGTAAGGCTTTCAATTTACCTGGAGACTAATTCATATTGTATCAGTGGGTTTTCATTATAGTTCTTGTGTTTTATTTTTATTTTGTTGCTCTTTTTTTTCTTTAGGTCTAAGTCTATTAGACTTTGTTTTTCTGTTTCTCTTTTTTACTTTTGTATTTGTTTTTTTTTTCAATATAAGTGTTATTATAATCATATTTTGAGATTTTTTTTTTTTTGAATTTTCTTCTGCCTTGCACTATACGATGTTACGACAATCATACATGAATAGTAAATTAAATTTTAATAATTTTTAATTAATAGACAATTCCTTGAATCGGGTCGAATTTATGCTTAATTTGTCTTAGAATTAAATTTTTTAAGTCTACACTCAAACAAATCCAACCCAACAAATCCTAAATACCGACCTTTGAAGAAATTATCAAAACTCAGAAAATACTTGAGAATTGAAGAACTGACTGGAGAATCTAACATTTTTGATAGATTGTTAAAAGAAAAACTCTGATCATGGATACCAAAAAATCTACAATAGATCCTTAAGTTAAAAATAAATAAAAATTGTTTTAAGTAATTGTATGGGAGAGACATCAATTTTTTTATCATTAGATCCTTAGTTTGAGCATTTTGAATCATTTTTATTATTTTTTTTGAATTTTAATTCTATTTTAATAATTGAATGAAATAATAACATGTGATTATAGAATTTAATGAGCCTACCTTACTAGACCGCTGCTGGTCAAGTCTTCTTGTTGAGGGAGACGTTGAAATAGGGACCACTTAGACAATTATTTTGACAAATGCTCTTCTTGAGTTGGACACTTATATAATTTTTTTAAATAATACAATTATTTAGACAAATGCTCTTAAATTTTAAAGCTCAAAAAGGAGATATTTAAATATATGTTTTTTTTCATCTTTGATACTAAATTTAAAAACTATTCGGAATATCAAATGAAAATAAATTTAAGTTGGATTTAAATTAATAAAAGAAAACAAATATTTTTTAAAAGTTTACATTCGTCATCAAATGGACTCCATATAAGCCCAATTGCGTATACAAATGAAGAAATGATCCCTTTTTTTTTAAAATTTGTTCGCAAATATTGTTGTAGAGTATGAACCACTTTAGTTAAGATTAAATTTTCATAATAAACTTAAAATATAATAATTTAATAAGTTTTTGCTTATTTAAATATTATAATTAAAAGTTTACATCAATTCATTATAAATCGAACACCCCACATGAACTTCCCGTTGATTCTACAAACTTACTCTTGAGTCCACATTGTAGATTTCCACAAAAGTATAACTCAAGAAGTGCATTTGTCTAAATAATTAATTATTTAATCCACATGGGTATAGTTCACCTGGTTGCCTTTCGTCTCAGGAAGTGAGAGATTGCGGGTTCGAAACTCCATGGCTTAACATTGGTGTGCCCTGTAGATAGTGGGCTCACCCATGGGGGTTTTACATTGGGTATCCTACGGTTTCCCACACATAAATTAAAAAAAAATATATGTAAATGTGTTATTTCAAAGTCTCCTCAAGAGAGGGACTTGACTAGGAGAGCATTCTTTCTACTTTGGTGGGCCCGGTGTATGATTTATTAATCTGAACCATCTATTTCAAAGTCTCCCTCCAAGAAGACATGACTGGTAGACTAGTGTACTCAGGTGGACCCGGGCCCGGGGCCATCCATCTCTGCCCGTCGGTGTCTCATAACTCATAAGGATCAGTGATACATGAAATTAGATGGTTTAAGATTACGATTATCTATGAAGATCATTCATTTCGTATTTGGAGCTTTAGAAAGCACGAAATATAACAATAATTGAGTGGTATCCAAACATCTCACTTGTCTTACCCAACCCCACTCAGCCTACCAATTTGACTGGGTAACTTTGGGTTGGGTCACCCATCACTGACGGTTGGTGTCTTCTCAGTTGGGCCCATTTTAAGAGACTTACAAATTCAGAGGTGCAAAATTCAGTCGGACTGAGATCTCCGTCAAATTTATTTCTTTCTCCTCAAAATGCTTTTTAAGAATATGAGTGGATTTTTTTTAAAAAAGAAATTCTAAAAAAAATCGAAAAACATCTGATTAAAAAAAATGAAAAATGTAAATATTGGTCGATATAGGCAAATATCGGCCTTGGCCCATAGCCGATATTTATTTTTATTTTAAAGAAAACGAAATCGATTGATATCGGCCAATATTTGGCCGAATTAGAATTGTGCTTTCAATAGTTAATAAATTGTGCCCGTTGCTATTCATCGACATATCTCTCCCTCTTCATACCCAACAAAGTCTAATAGAATTCGGTGAGTGATATTAATATATCTCTATTTAATTTTTTAAGTACTAAACATTATTTCATTAATTTAAATTTAAAAAATTGAAACTTGAGATTTTCTTAGAGCCGAAGCTCAAAAAATAATAAAAATAAATAAAATAGTCAAAATTGATGAAAATAACTCTAAATAATTCTAAAATTAAACAACTTTCTTTTAAACTTTTATAATTTGAAAATATTGATGAAAGTAACTCAAAAATTAGTCAAAATTGATTTTTTAAGAAAATAAAAAATAAAAAACTAGCATTGACCTATAAATTGCTCGCAATAGCCGGTACTATCCTCTCAAAATCAATATGTCTTGCATGTACCAATATTCGTCTGCAATTAAAACTGTAGTACATGAAATCGAGTTTTAAATGTGGCAACTGAAACTGATATTTTGGTCATTAGGATCCAAAGTCTTGACCTAAATATTTTCTATTTTTAGACTCAATATAATTGTTTTTCAAATAATGATTGAAAATAAACTATCAGAAATTCTAGTCAAAATGTACCAATATTTGGGCTCGTTTTGGTTAAATTTTAAAAGCATTTTGGGTTGTCAATTATTTAGTAAAATCCAAAAAATATCAAATTGTGAGCAATTTTTTTGAAATGGCAAAAACACTAAAATGCTCAATTTCACAAGCAAACGAAAATTGATAGCAAACACATGATTCAGTGGTGAGTGGTTAAAATTTTAAAAGAAAAGAAAAAAGAAAAAAGAAAAAGAAAAAGAAAAAGCCAAGGTTCGATCTTACATTTCAGACTTGACTTGTGTGGGTGTAGGCATGTTGCCGTGTTGGGAATTTGCCTATAAATACATCTGCCCACCATTACTTTCTCTTTATCCCATCCAGATTGAAAGACACAGATAAGAGTTGATTATGGAAGTCCCTTCTTCTCTTTCCACTTTCACCCGAGGACCTTTCTCCTTTCATCTCCTTCTTCTCTTCAGTCTCCTCTGTTTTTCCCTTCACCTTTCAAAAGTCCTCTCTTTCCATGATGGCAAAACTTCTTCTTTCCAGTGTCCCAATGACCAGAAATCCTCTCTACTTCAACTCAAGGCTGGCTTCATCCTTCTTCGCTGGAACAACTCTTACCCTTCAAAGCTCGATTCTTGGAATCATTCCACAGATTATTGTTCTTGGGAAGGTATCACTTGCGATGGATCCACTCGTCACGTGATCGAGCTTGACCTCAGCGGCACTAGCGATTACAATAGTTGGATTTCGGGTCGGATTGACTCTAGCCTCTTCTGCCTTAGCAGCTTGCAAAAGCTTGACCTCTCTTGGAATTACTTCTTCCCTCATCAAATTCCATCAGGATTGGGGCATCTCACCAATTTGACCCACCTCGACCTCTCTGTCACTGATTTCATTGGTCAAGTCCCATTTCAGATATCACACTTGACTAGGCTCCATTCATTGAATCTCTCATTATCTGGAGACCTCGAAATTGTAGATCTCAAAGCTCTAGTCCAGAACCTATCAAGCCTAGAAGAACTCAATCTCAACGGTATAGAGATCTTGGCACATGGTAGTAAGTGGGGTCAGGCTTTGTCATCTTCACTTCCTAAACTTCGCAAGTTGAGCTTGATTGGTTGTGATCTTGCAGGACCTATTCATCCCTCTATTTCCGACCTTCACTTTCTTTCTGAACTGGATTTGAGCAAAAACAATTTCTCTTCAGAGGTGCCCCCTTCCTTTGGAAACTTCTTCTCTTTGACATCTCTTAGACTCCGGGATTGTGAACTACATGGGAAATTTCCTAAAAATGTTCTCTCCCTACCAAATTTGCAAACACTAGATATATCAAAAAATCAACTTCTTGCTGGTGATTTGCCTGAATTCCATCAAAATAATTCCTTGAGGAGCTTATTCTTTACCGGTACCAGTCTTTCAGGAAGATTACCAAATTCCTTTAGTAATCTCAAGCTCCTGAAAACATTAGATCTCTCTGATTGCAATTTTGTTGGACCTTTTCCATCAATGATAGCTAATCTCTCGCAACTCGAGTATTTGGACCTGAGTGACAACAATTTTGATGGACCAATTCCTTCATCCTTTGTTGATAATCTCAGAGATTTAAAACATTTAGAAGCCTACTCTTGCAATTTGTCCGGATTGCTGCCCTTGGGCCTTGGAAATCTCACCAAACTCGAGTACTTGGATCTTGGATCAAACAATTTCAATGGCTCAATTCCCTCTCTGTTCTCCTTCTCATCATTGAGCCATTTGGAGTTTGGAAATGTATCTTTTTCTAAATTGGAGTATGTTTCATTGAAGGACAATGAATTGCATGGGCCAATCCCGATGTCACTTTTCCAACTAAAGGAGCTCTCGCACCTTGACCTTTCTTCCAACAAATTAAGTGGCACTCTAGAGCTCCAAATGTTCCAGGACCTTAGGAACCTCAGTTTCCTTTACCTTTCAAATAATAATAACTTATCGATTATCAATGCAAAATGGAATTCCAGTTTCAACTCTTCCCAACTTAGGAGTTTGCGCTTAAGTTCATGTAACATCACTGAATTCCCGATCTTTCTACAAAATCAAAACCAATTGGCAGAGCTAGACCTCTCAAACAACAAAATAAGCGGCATAATACCTAGCTGGATATGGGAGATCGGAAATGGGAGTTTATACTATTTGAATCTTTCTCATAACATCCTAGACAGTCTAGAACATCCATTGCCAAATTTTCCATCCAATGGCTTGCAAATTCTTGACCTTCATTCCAATAAGCTGAAAGAGTCACTTCCAAAGATACATGCACCATCCCTCTTTTACTTGGATTACTCTCACAACCAATTCAAATCTATCATTCCATCAGATATAAATTTTACTTCGATGAGTTACTTTTTCCTCTCAAACAACAATGTTAGTGAGGAAATTCCAGAATCAATTTGTGAGGCAGTGCAACTTGAAGTCCTTGATCTTTCAGACAACAATTTTACTGGTAGCATTCCAAAATGCCTACGCAAAATTACTGACTCCCTCAGTATATTCAATTTGCGTGGAAATTCTCTTCAAGGCACCATGCCTCAGAGTTTCAGTAGAAATTGTAGCTTGAGGACTTTGGATCTTAGCAAAAACGAATTTGAAGGATCGCTATCGAGGTCGTTGGCCAATTGCAAAGCATTGGAAGTTTTAGACATTGGCCATAATATGTTTGATGATACCTTCCCCCTTTGGTTAGAAACTTTGCCACAATTGCAAATTCTTGTTTTGAAATCAAATAAATTTCATGGTCCAATTGTTTGTGATCGTAAACACACTTGTTGGCCAAGGTTACAAATCATAGACCTCTCATTCAATGCTTTTACTGGAAATCTTTCATCGAAATTCTTTCAAAGCCTAAAGGCCATGATGGGTGACGTTGAGTCTCAATCAAACTCTTCCAGTCAAATCAAGAGATATGAATTCAAACACTTCAATGGTTTCTATCAAGATTCAGTGACAATATCAACTAAGAGGAATGAACTGGAGTATGAAAGGATCTTGAATGTTCTGGTTGCAATAGACTTTTCAAACAATGGATTCGAAGGTGAAATTCCGAAGTCAATAGGAGACCTCAAGTTGCTCTGGGCACTCAACTTCTCAAATAATGGTCTGACGGGCCACATACCAACATTATTGGAGAGTTTAATGTATCTCGAGTCCTTAGATCTCTCACAAAACAAGCTTTCAGGTGAAATTCCTTCAGAGTTGGTCAAGCTCACATTTCTTGAAGTATTAGACCTCTCAAAGAACTACCTTACAGGAAGAATACTGCAGGGCAATCAATTCTCCACATTTGGCAATGATTCTTTCTCCAATAACAAAGGATTATGTGGATCCCCGCTGACAAAAAAATGTGAAGATCCGCCAACCCCACCTAATAGCAACAGTGCACAAGAATTGGAAAATTTTGATTGGAGATTTATGTGGATAGGATTTGGCATTGGATATGGAGTTGGGTTGGGAATGGTTTTCTGGACTTTAGTCCTTTGGAAAGAAGGTAGCAAACGATACATCAAATTCATCTATGGGATGTTTGTGAAGTTGTCTCCATCTTACTAAGCTATTGTGGAGTGATAAGAAGCACAATATTATTGATGAATAAAAAAGCACTAATAGAGGCTTTGTGGATTTTATATATATATTGTAAGTGTGATCTTTTAAATACAAGCCTAGTTCTTCAGTTAAAATTTATTGTATGTCTAATAAATGTTGTTCTAATTTACTTAGATAACTTATAAGTTATATTAACGATACTTTCATCATGCCCTTGCTTAATGGTCATGTCTTTATCCAACTATTTCTTATACTATCAAAATCTATTTATAATATATAAGAAAGGCAAAGGGGATTGTGATGAGAGGGTGTCATGTGTCAAATATGATGCTACCATGTGGCACTGCCCCACTTTTACCCCATTGAGGCACTTGGAAAAATAAATACACTCATGTAAGAATAAAAATAAAAAAAATTAAATTATGTTAAATATTTGACTAAGCCTTGGTAAAATAACAATGAATGTGCCCTTAGATAAAAATGATCATTTTAATCTTTATTTAGTCATCACCATCAACCAATATTTCATCTATCTAGACTCGATTTTACGAATTATTATCCTCCAATTAACCCTATCATAAACTATATCCAACATTTATTTTATATATAATTAAAATTTATAATAGTAGAAAATTATCTAATTATACACGTCCATTCATCTTTGTGTAGACCATTGAAATAATTGACCATTTTAATCTCATATGTTATTGTCTAAATGCAAATTGATAATTATAATAATAATAATTATAATAACAACAACGAGTTGATAAAACAATTTTTTCCTTATAAGATTTGTATGTTTGTCTATAGCTTGAGTTTACAATTGTTCATTGTTATCTATTTATTTATATATTCATGGTAGAGAATTCACGAGCTGGGTTTGGGCCGGACTTTTTAAAAACAGGCCCAATTCCATATATATCTAATAGATATTATCTATAAAAGCCAGAGCCCTTCCAAATCCTGTCAGGCTTTTAATGTCAAAGCCCAAGCCCATCATTTAAAGTCCATTTCTTTTGCATTTGACAATGTTTTTTCTTTTTTTAAAAATATTTTGTAAATTAAAAGTCTATCTATACAAATTGAAAGTATAATTAAATATCTATAATTATTTTATAAATTTCACTCCAAAAATCAATTTCTAGCTATGATAGTAAAAATGACGAATGTCCTTGAAAAGATGACACCTAGTGATTTTCACCATTAAAATCAAGTGGTTAAAAATTTAATTTTGAGATGAAATTTTAACATTTTTTTCACTTTTAGGTCTTCTTTCAGTTATATTGTCAGATTTTTAATTTATAAAATAAATAAAATTATTAAAAAAATAAATGAACCTGAGGGCCTGATTGTCCTCAATGAGCTTTAATTAAAAGTCCGAGCCCCGCCCATCGAAGAATTTCATAAAGGTCAGAGTCAGGTCGGATTCAGACCGGATTCTAACAAATGAACATCCCTAATTCATCGTGACCTTCAATTTATTTTTTTTAATTTTAAAATTGATTCCCTTTTTATTTATCATTATCAGGATTACGTATTCTATATATCTATAGTTGTTATTCATAATTGAAGTTGACAATATTTTCAACAAATTAAATGCCTATCTAATGCTTCCGTATTTACAAAAAATTCTTTTGCAAGTGATTGTATATGAGAAGGTGATTTGAATCTGTCCCAACGAGTACTTATAGTCAACATTTCATAATAAAAGTGCACAAACAGTAAATGACAAAACAAAACAGATCAAACACATATAACGACACAGAGATTTTACGTGATTCTCTTTCGGTACGTCTACTAATTTAAAGGCAAAACAACAAAGAAGAGATGACCATGCCTATTACAATTTTCGCTTTCTCTCACAAAAAGAGACATTATATAGTGCCCTAATTAGAGTTACAAAATATATAATGTGAAAATTATAAAATTACCCTCCATTAAAAATTGCCTTGAATCGACCTATGACTGGATATACGGGGATGTGATCACCATATGTAATAACTAGGTTTTTATCTGTATTTTTCAATTCCTTTCAAGTTACGATGGTTTCCATCTCAATTGTTGAAATTGAAAATATGAGGAACTTTTCTTTCAAATTAAATGAATCTAGACTTAAAAATATTAATTTTAACATAAGTTAATAATAAACTCAACCTGATCCAAAAAAAAATGACAATTAATTAGAAATTATTACATTTTAAATGACTATTCAAATATGATGACCGTATAATATAATGCACGGCAGAAGAAAATTAAAAAAAAAAAAAAAAACCTTACAAAAATCTCACTTGACCAGAAAAAATTTGAAGAAAGAAAAATCTCGGCCGAAAATTCGGATGCCCCCGAATTTTCGACCCGTGGTGGGTATCAAGTCTCTCTCAATGAGAAGACTTGACCAGCACAGGCAGTCTTCTCACTTGGGCCCATATTTGGAGACTTTTACGCAGTGTGGGTCACTCTTCATGGGCCCATTTTTGGAGACTTTTATTTAGTGTGTGTCACTCTTCATGGGCCCATTTTTGGAGACTTTTATGCAGTGTGGTTCACTCTTCATTGTAAATCCATCACCGACTTCCCACTTGATTCTGAGAACTTACTCACCAGTCCCACATTTTAGATTTCTACAAAAGCCCAACTCAAGAAGAACATTTGTCTAAATAATTAATTGTTAAATCTGGCCCTTGTATTTCAAAGTCTCACTCAACACTGGAGAAGACTTGATTAGCAGCAGTCTTATAAAGTGGGCCCGGGCCCATTTCAGGAGACTTTTATGCAATAGTTAATTATTATTGTGCTTACAATAATAATTAATTATTGTAGAAAATTGCACCAATTTAACGGTGAGTACTTTGAAAATTAATCACACTCGCATTCCATTCTATACGTTCTCTGGTAGTCCTCTCAGTTGGGCTTATTTTAGGCGACTTGCAATAGTTAATAATGGGTAATGACTTGCAACATTTTCTATCTTTAGACTCTTTATTATTGTTTTTTAAATAACAAAATGAAAATAAAATATCAGAAATTCTAGTGAAAGTGTACCAATATTTGGGCTCGTCTTGGTTAAAGTATAAAAGCATTTGGGGCTATCAATTAATTTAATAAAATCAAAGAAAATATCAAATTTCACGAATGTGAGCAAAATTTTGAAAATTTTAAATGACGAAAACACTGAAATGTTCAATTTCACAAGCAAACGAAAATGGCCTCTGAAACGAAATTGATAATTATGAGTAAAGAGAGATTAATTTGATAAATAAATGTCTTCGTATATTTTTAACAAATTTAATATCCATTGTTATCGAATCTGTTACATAAACCCAACTTGGGCTACACTAAATCAACATTTAATAGGTCCATTGGCTGCTTGGCTGAGCCTAGACTGCACCCATGATTCAGTGGTGGGTGGTTTAATATTTTAAAAGAAAAGAAAAGAAAAAGGGTAAACTTAATGTTGTAAGTTTTGCATAATGTTGTAAGTTTAATCTCTTAATACAAGTCTTCCTTTCGAAGTAAAGTTATTATATATGTCTCATAATTGCTATTCTAATGTACTTATATAGTTTATAATTTTGTCTATCGACATCATCATCAATAAGATATCTACTGAACGAGTTGACATGATCAAACTAAAATCAAATAAGATATCTTTACAAAATCACATTAAGACATCTTCATTAAATTGGATAAGTACTCACTATTATTTTCACAAAAAATCCAAAAATTCCAAATATTTTAGAATAAGTATTCAAAAATAATAATAATAATAATAACTGAAAATGGTCAAGTTAAAGATCTAATGATGAAAATTTGATGTGTCATACAATTATGTAAATTTTTTTTTTTTTTTTTAATTTAAAGATCCATTGTAGATTTTTTGGTATCCATGGTTAGAGTTTTCTTTTAACAAGATTACGTTCTCTGGTGGGTATCAACTATGAAGTCAGTGGTCAATGAGGAAGACTTGACCAGCACTAGTGGTCTTCTCAGTTGGGCCCATTTTAGGAGTTTTGTATGGAGTGTGAGTCACTCTGCACTTACGGCTTTATGAAGAGAACCATTGGTAGAAGAGACTTGACTGAGAGTCTTCTCAGTTGGGCCATTTTTGGAGACTTTGTATGGACTTAGTGTGAGCAGGGTCCAAAAAACGGTGAATCTGAGATCTTTTCCGATATTTCATTGATATTTGGTGATTTTTTTTTTTTTACAAATCTCGCCCGTATGGCCGATACGAGATATCTCAAGCCGATAATTTATTAAGAATTTACTATTAACGGCAATTGGTATTTTGTCGATAAAAACGTAGTAACTTTGAAAATATCAAAGATATTTGTGACATAATTTGTGCCCATGGCTATTCCGTGAGACATCTCTCACTCGTCTTATTCGAGTTTGATGCTTTACAAATCATCTGAGTGACATTAACAAATATTCATTGAATTTTTTAAACATTACATATTATTTCATTAAAATATATTAACAAAAAATTTCAAACTTGAGATTATCTTACAGTCGAAATTTGAAGAATTAATAAAAATAAATCAAACTAATCAAAATTGATGAAAAAAAGCCAAAATAACACTTAGAATTTAAAAAAAAAATCTTTTAAACCTTTCTTAATTCGAAAATATTGATGAGAATAATTCAAAAATTAATCAAAATTGATCTTTTAAGAAAATAAAAAGTTAAAAACTAGTATCAGCAGATAAATTGCTAACAACGGCCAATACTACCCTCTCAAAATCAATATGATACATATCGAAGCCTAGAACTGCTAATTGGTGTGCAATAAGATCTGTAGTACATGAAATGGAATTTTAAATGTCAAAGTGAAATTGATACTTTGGTCATTAAGATATAAGTTTAGACCAAAATATTTTCTAATTTTAGACTCAATATTATTATTTTTCAAATAATGAATGAAAATAAAATATCAGAATTTCTAGTCAAAATGTACCAATACTTGGGCTCATTTTGGTTAAATTTTAAAAGCATTTCGGGTTGTCAATTATTTAGTAAAATCCAAAAGAAATAAATTGGAATGAACACCCCTTTGCAATTTTTCAATATTTGCTTAGTTAAATTTTTTTTTTTTTTGTTTCGGTTAAATATTTATTATATTTTGGCTTAACAAGTATACTGTTTTTATTCTTATTGTTAATTCACTCACTTTTTAGTTCATTAGACAATATTAATTATTTTTTATAATTTACTGTTATACTATTTTCTAGTGACCATTATGTTTCCAATTACAGAACTAAAATGAAACATCCTCTCAATATTTTCTTTGGCTTTGGAAAACTTTAGAGATTCCTCTCTTTTTTAAAAAAAAATAGCCGGTATCTATTCCTTGAGAGCTTCATGAGATATTTCAGAGATAACGCGCCCATAATAAGACGGGATGTCATAGTTTGTCTGAAAAATACATTCATTTTCTTGTTATTGTTAATCTAATGACCTTTTCACTGTATTCATTGTTAATCTAATATCCAAGTGAAATTGATATTTTGGACACCAGATCCAATTTTTAAGCCCAAATATTGGCTAATTTTAAACTCATTATTATTATTATAATTTTCAATTAAAAATAAAAATAAAATTGCTGAATTTCTAATCAAAATGTACGAATATTTGTTCATTTTAAAAGCATTTGGGTTTGTCAATTATTTACCAAATTTCAAAAAATATGAATTTCCCCGGCTAAGATTACGGTCATCTATTAAGACCATTTCATACTTGGGACTTTAGGATGCGCCGGTTATAAAAATATTACTGGAAAACCTAATATGAAATTCATATTCCTAATATCTCAAGTGAATTCATAATATTTTTATCGTAAAAGATTCTGAATTTCATAATACATTAGAGAATTATAAAAACACTTTAAGAAATATATCAATCACCTCAATGATTCCGTATTTAGTCCAAAAAAATTTGTATATCATTTCATTAGTTTTTTTCTACAGGAAACTTCAAAATGGAAACTATTTTAGAAAATTCAACTTTCATTTTTTTTAAAAAAAAAAAAATGTTGCATAAGCACTCATAATTATTTCATTAAATTATTTTCACAAAATCCTAATTCGAAATTATTTCAGTTCTTCAACTCTTGAGTATTTACAAATCACACTCACATTCTGTAATACCCTAAATTAAGGGATTTATAAGACTTGGTTTCCCTTAACACAGCATTACGCATTTTGGTCCTCGATGATGGTGCATGAAAACTGTGCGGACCCCTCTCCCCTTATTTATAGGTCCTAAGTGGATAATATAATACTGAACCTCGGACGTGTGGATCATCACACATTCCATTCTGTAAGTTCTCTAATGGCTATCGCTATCAAGTCTCCGTCCGCCAGAGGAAGACTTGACTAACACTAGTAGTCTTCTCAGTTGGGCCCATTTTAGGAGACTGGTATGCCCTGTGACTCACTCGGCACTTAAGCCTACTTTACTCCTTTTGCTATTCTACACTTGTCTTACCCAAGTGAGTCTAATAGTCAAATTAATACATTATAAACTATGCGAGTGACATGATATATCTATATTGAAAGTATTAAATATTATTTTATGAAATTATATTTTTCAAAAAAAGAGGACAAGTTTGTCTAGTGCATTCAACAATTCCACCAATGGAGATATGTGATGGATCATGAGTGAGAGATTTGGACCCATGTTTAGCCATTTGTATTCGAGACTTCCATTCTTTGTATTATAGGTGTTGACTGTGATGTTTACAGCTGCCTATTTACTTTTAGTGGGCCCAATTCCAATTTGATGGAGCCCTTTCTCAGATGTTTGCTGCCCTCTACTTTGACCCCTCCACTAGTGCCATCGGCCACCACATCAGCCCATTGCTTACCAACTGTTGTTCCAACATCCTTATCTTTTGCCAAAAACTGCTTCTCTTCTGCCTTGCTTCTGAGCTACCTGTCCCGGATATTCAATGTATCAACTCTAACATATTGTACCAATTATCTCACCATAGCTCTAATAGCTGGGCCATTCGATCTCATATCTCTGCTATTAGATGTCTTCTGTTTAGGCTCCATTGCACTATTTCCAAGGCTTCTCCTCGCAACCTTGAGATGCTCACAATTTGGGCTACTGATAAGCTCACTCATGATACTTGTAGTGATGGTATTTTTGTCTCTTTTGTCTAACCGTCTGGCCCGGGCTGTGGGCTCATACATTTTGTTATTTTTTTTATGCCCCCTCTATCTGGGCTTCTCTTGATGTAATTGTTTTTGGGGACTTTCCCCTTCCCCTTCTCTTGAATGATACTTACCCCTTCGTTCAAAAAAAAAAAAAATGTCCTGAAATGAGGCTGATTCAACAATCCACACCTTCACTTTTGAGCATTTAATGTGGATTACAGGTCTAACTATTTATGACCATTCAATTTTTTCCTCTAAAATCCAGCACTGAAATCATCCAATCTGCTGATTCTAAGATATTGTTGTATCCATGGATGCAGTGCTTTGAATACCATTCCCTTTGCTGTTGGCATGTGAACTGAGAATAAGATGTGCTTACAGAGAAATGAATAAGCCTAGCAATCAACGATTGATATCGCCGAGTTTTTCCTTTTTTCAGGTTAAAGGAAGGCTTTGAAAATTTATAATTTTTTGTTATTTGTAATTTTTTTAATGCAGGAATTCAGGATTGATTCTGTTGCCAGCTATGTTCCATCTGATTTTGTAACGGATGAAGGGTTCTTTTTCTCCAACCCTGTGAAGCATTCTCTTGATGGATCTTTTGCGGCTCGACTTGTTCGATCCTTGGATCACAGCATGAACATTTCATGAAATAATGGTGGAGTTCCTTCTATTGCATTTTCTTGTAAGTTTCTCAATTTGTTTTGTGGTGCATGATTCCAATGTTTTGAATCCTTGAGCAACACTTGATTTTTTAAACTTGTTGGAAGTTCGACATGATCACATCAGATTTTCATGTTCTTCAGAATTCTTTTGTGCATTAGAATGGCTATAGTAACATTCACTTTTTATTTCTTACACAATTAGTGCCAACATGTGTTAGATATGTATGACTTAGAAAGGCTTACCTGGATATCAGATACCCCAAAATTAAATGGATCAGACAGTCCTGTCCCTCCGAAAAGGAGATTATCCATCCTTCCTTCAAAATCCTGAATGAAATGGTTATGGTTTTGTCATTGATGTGATTCTACATCAATACAAGGTTTATGTATCGCTCCTGTATGAAGATGCATGTGTGCATTCTAGCTTCTCTTCTTATTTTCAGAAAGATTTCTGGCTAATATTCTTTCATTTAATACCTTTGCAAACTATAAAAATAGACTTACTGGTGAGGTGGTCAAATAAGTCGAAGTGCTGCTGTAACCTAACTGCTGCTCTATTTTTTATCTACAAATTTGTGCACTAGTTCGGTGTTTTATGTCCCAGGTTATTTGCCTTTCTAATTAATCCCATTTCTTGGGTTATTAATTTTGTGGTGACAATTCTGATCTGTTCAGGTTACTCATAGCTTAGGTGTGAATGATGTGCAACCCATGAGTTGATAGATTTTGCTACAAAATTGAGTCAGATGAAGTTATTGATAAGGAGTGGTTTGACCAGGCAGGTGTATGTTTGTTAAAAACATTTTCAGTTGCAGAAGTCTGGAGGAACAGTGGTAGACATATTGAAGAAGATAAATTGACTGTTCTAGCTGATTTCCAGATTATTCAATACTAGCTCTCGGGAGATTCCTCATTGATGGCGAGAGGTCACAAGTGATCAACTTAGTGTTTACTTTGTTGTAACATTGGTATCTCTGGGAAATGTTTTCAGGATATCTTTCATTGGTCTCAGACCTTCCCAAGGCAAAGGTGATGATTTTATTTTTGTTGTTAAGATTACCTGGCAATATATTTTGTCTATGTTTTAGTTTGTATTTTTCCTTGGTAACGTTTGAGTTTGTTGCTGTAACATTTGTCTCTATTGGAGACTTTCTTTTTATCACAATATAAAAAAGGCTTATAATGAATGAGTTGGCTTGTGATTCATTTCCCTGAAAACTAACAAGGCCATATCGGTTTGCATTACATGAAGGATTCCATGAACAAACTTCAATTCAAAGTTCCTATTTTTAGCTGGTAATAAATTGAGTAACTTCAACTTCTATTTATTTTCTGTAGTTAAGTTTAAATTTCTTCAACTCTCTTCCATTAATGTCATAAATGAAGGCATTGTTTTCAACCCTCTCTTGTGACACTTTCTTCAAAAAGGATTCCATTCTCTTAGTTTCACTGTACACACCACACTTTTTATTGCTTCCATCTGTACAACTCTTCACCATCAGGTCTTGCTTTGAATCTTTGCTGGAAAACTGGAAGAAATTCTTCTTGCAAACTCTGCTGAAGGCCCAATCACAGCCTATGATGCCTCAACAGGTGCAACCCTCGGCCATTTCTATGGTAGTCAATGCCCCCGCGAAGGCATTGCCCTTGCTGGAAAGACCCTAGTTGCCACCTCACACATCTCATCTGCCACAGCAAGTGCCTCCATTTGTCTGTATAAGTGGTGGTCTTCGGCTGCCTTCTACCACCTCCCTGTGCCTGAACCAGTTGCACCCCTCACTGCAACTGCTGATGGCATGTTCCTGTTTGCTGGTGGCCTCTCGGGCCAAATACATGCCTTCTCACTCCCATCTGGCGACCTCCTTCACTCTGTCGCTGCACATCAAAAGCCTGTGAGTTGCCTTGTGGTCAATGGTGATGGTTCTTTGCTCATCTCAGGTGGCGATGATGGTTCTATCGCAGTATTTCCCATCTTCCAGCTCTTGCATATTACTTCAGAAGATAATTCTACTCAATGTGCATTATATCATTTCGTAGCACATGATCTGTCCATAACAGCCATTGCATCTGGGCTGGGGGGATGCGATTCGACTATTGTTTCTTGCTCTTTGGACTGCACTTGTAAGTTTTGGAGCCTAGACAATGGCTCCCACATGCGCACTATTCAATTCCCATGTGTGATTTGGTGTGTGACAATGGATCCTGCAGAATGGGAGTTCTACGCCGGTGGGTCTGATGGTCGGGTGCATGTGGGAGCATTGAAGGTTAGTAGGAGGCAATCTATGAATGATGCAGGGGTCATCGCATGGCCCCAAGAGCACAGTGGAGCTGTTACAGCCGTGGCGATGATAAATGATGGTTGCAATCTGGTTTCGGCATCAGAAGATGGTAGCATTCGGGTTTGGGAGGTGGGGAGCAGTAAGGTGATGAGGGTTATTGGGCAAGTGAGGACTGGTGTTAGTGATCTTGTGGTGGGAAAAGGAGTTGGAGGAAATGGGGTCCACAATCGGGTTGTATTGGGTGGGTCCCATTTGGGGTATTCAGGAAGGGAGATTTGTAGGCCTGTGAGGGATATGGAGGAGTGGTTGGAAGTTGTGGTGAAGGATCGGAAGAGGACCATTGATATGCTTGAGGGGGCGATTGGCACATATGAGAAACTTTTGAAACTCTTTCTGAATGAGGCTAAGGGAAGCAGAAAGACTTGAGATTCCTTGCAGTGTTTGTTTGGAGAATACAGGAAAAGGTGAGGAGAGACTGGTTGTAGTTTCTAATGCTTTTGCACTCTTTTTTCTTCTTGACAGTGAGATCTTGAACCATCAAATAGTTTCCTCAAATGCTATATCTATGACATTGTTTTCTATATTAGCATTTACAAATAAAGGTACATTTCTTGAGTACATTTATTTAATTTTCGGGGAGAAAAACAAATAAAAATACAAAGAAATAAAATTTCATTGAACAACGACATGATTATCGATTAAATATCAACAATATGATTATTAATTATATTTATTCATATGAGTCCTAAGTCAAGTCGAGTTGTGTCATGTTTTTAAAAGCCAAACCTACCCGACCTTAATTTAATTTGGGGTTTTAATCCTTGAATCCAACCCAAATTTCACCCTGCTTTTATCTTTCGGGTCAGGGAATACATTAAAAGATAAATATTTCTTTGTCCGTCTGTGCATAAATGTTAAAGTCTTTTTTAAGACATATATATTGAGAATAGTCAACTCTCTCTCTCTTCTCTTGGAGAAGATAACCTCAAACTTTAATATCTTTTAATGGATATAATTAGACCTTTCATTTCTTATGGGACGCCCCATGCAAACTGACATAAAAAATATAACCATCATATAATGGAAAAGAAAATAAAAAAAGAAATCCAACAACTCCAGAACAAGTAAACCTAACAATTAACTGGAGTCTTAGACCAGTTGTCCCCAATATTAGTGTCTAATAGCAATAATATATCAGTCACCAAATGGGTCTTAAATCAGTTTGAAAATCGGTTTAAATCCTTTTTCAAACCAATCCGTAATATTGACTTCACAAGCTCTACACATGTAGTTCAATTGGTAGACACTCTGATTCATGAACCAGATGTTCAAATCCTATAGTAACACAATACCCGTGATTTGTGAAGGTCTGCATGTATTCGGAGTTTATCCAACGCCTTCATATTTGAGAAGAAATAAGGGCCTTGGATTTCTCCATTATAAAAATAAAAAATATTACACCTCACTAGAATTTCATAATTAATTCTAAATTAATAAAAAAAGGGTCCCAAAGTGTATACGTATCATACATAGCCTATCGTTGTAATAGGTCACACTTGATGTACAATCTTACCCACCCAGGGGTGAAGGTATTGGACGA
The DNA here is from genome assembly GCA_013350335.1 of Chimonanthus salicifolius. Taxonomy (NCBI): domain Eukaryota; kingdom Viridiplantae; phylum Streptophyta; class Magnoliopsida; order Laurales; family Calycanthaceae; genus Chimonanthus; species Chimonanthus salicifolius. Next base: position 64,224,263 of record CM023538.1, on the reverse strand, counting down.
TACGAAACATATCGGCCGATATGATACGGAATTTTAGAGCCTTATCGCAATAGATCTCGGCCGATATGGCCAATATTCATAATATCAGCCTTTTTAAAAATAAAAAAAATCAAAACGGTGGTGGGTCCGAGTTGATATCTCGGCCGATATTATTGTTTTCAATTTTTTTTTTAAAAAATCAGCTTTCTTTTGGATTATTTATTTATTTTTTAATTCAGAAAAAAATAATAAAAAAATACCGATATTTAAAAAAAAACACAAAAGAGGAGAGAGAAATTTCATATCGGTTGAGATCTCGGCCCAGGCACCGCTGTACCCACCACAAATATTTTCTCTAATGGAAGTCATCTTGAACTAGTTTCCTCGTCTACTAGGGCAAAACAAGTGAATCAAGAGAAAATAAAAAAGCACAGATCTAACAAGGATTACTGAAGATGGTAATTACTCTATTTTTGAAGTGCCACAGTTGTTCAATAACTAATATATCTATTGTGATTATTTTTTGATAAATGAGTTTTATTTTATACTTTTATATTAATTAAATGGTGCCCAGTGTATAAAAAACAAAAGGAATTCTCATTTATACAAAAAGAGATTGCCTATGTTATGATTCCATTTAAAATTACTGGGAATTTTTTTAAAAAAGGAGTAAATAACTCAGTTGATAAATTTCCATTGTTATAATTATAAAAATTGAGGGTTTAATTATGTGGATTTTCTTTTAAAATTCTTATTATTTTTCTCAAAAGTAGTTTTTATATTCTCAATGAACACCTCAAATAATTCTTATTCAGTGTATTATTATGGATTATCAAGATCGAATGATCGTTTAACTGTTTAAGTATCGAGTGGTCCAAAGCGGACAATATCACACTGGGTCAAGCCCTAAGCCCTGTTGTCGGGTCGGATCGTTAGAGTGAGTCTTATTTAATCATTCTAGTTTATTGCTATAAATCGCTAACTTATCATAGCTCATTTTTTAAAGTCAAGATGAGTATATTCAAGAGATTTCTCTTGAATTATATAATTCATAAAATCTTCTATCCATCCCATTCAATCATGACTATGAGATTTTTTAAATGAAAATTACTAATTAAAGTTCACATCACATTGTCGTAGTTTAAAGATTGGGCCTTCAAGTTTTATAGACGTTAGATAAACAATTGACCTTTAGAAATTATCTAAATCCAAATATAAATGTCAATCCGGGTTTGATTAGATAAAGGGCATAAATGATGATAATGGTGATTATGCTGATGATGTGATAAAATGTACACTAAATTATCAGTATATTTGAAATTGACCTTTATAATTAAAATTAACAAATTATTCTCATTGACAACCTATTTATCTCACAGCCCTGTTAAAGAACAGTTTCTAAGTTAAATCTAAGATCCTTTTGACTGCATCTAAGTCTCCAGACATGAATTTCAGGTAATGACTCCACCTAATGAGTTAATGGGTAGAGAACATGACAATCTTACACTGTTCTAAACAACGAAAATGATTGACTTGTGAAGTCAAGATAATGGATATATAAAAGACAAATAAAAGAAAGAAAATTAGATGTTTTTTTTGATATTATGGTATTTTTATTCGAGGTGAGATTAATCCTGTGAATACACGAAATTAGAAGTGCAAAATTTGGCATCGGCCGATATTATTCTCTCTCTTCATTTTTTTTAAAAAAAACGACAGATATGATACGGCCCTGACATTGGCGTAATGGCTGAATATCAGCCGATATTTGCACCCCTGAACGAAATCATCTGCAAGTTTTGAATGTTTTACTAATAAAGATGGTGAAGAAGAAACATAAAAATTGTTAGGTCTATCGTCAAATTCTAATTCTAATTCCTCGAGTTGAAAGGTGTGATGGAATACCTATCCACTCAGACCAACTTAAAACGGTAAATTGAATTAATGCCATGGTAAAAATGTGTCACACTAATTACTTGTCCGTATTTTTAATTTTTGAAGCGAGTTCTTAAAAATCACTTTAACCCTTTTGAGTTAATTTTATTATCTTTTACTAATACAACTAATTATAAAGTTAACTAAAATAACTTTTCTTTAAAGATACAATACCATGATAAACTCAATTTTATACCCTCTCATAGAAATCTCACACTTGCATATTCATGCAAGCGAGGATTAGGGCCGGCCTTGAGTTAAGGTCAAATAGGCGACCGCCTAGGGCCCTCAAATTTGACCAATGGGCCTCCACCATCCACTTTCTCCACCCAATTGCAGATGGGTGCCTTCAAATAATGTGGGTTCTTCTTCATCATCAACATCATCATCACACTCTTTCAGTAATGGGGGTCTGTTGTTAAAGAACAGTTTCTAAGTTAAATCTAAGATCCTTTTGACTGCATCTAAGTCTCCAGCCATGAATTTCAGGTAATGACTCCACCTAATGAATTAATGGGTATAGAACATGACAATCTTACACTGTTCTAAACAACGAAAATGATTGACTTGTGAAGTCAAGATATTGGATATATAAAAGACAAATAAAAGAAAGAAAATTAGAATTTTTTTTTTTTGATATTATGGTATTTTTATTCGATGTGAGATTAATCCTATGAATACACAAAATTAGAAGTGCAAAATTTGGTATCGGCCGATATTATTATCTGTTTATTTAAAAAAAAAAAAAAACGGCCGATATTATATGGCCCTGATATCGGCGTTGCGGCCGAATGTCAGCCGATATTTACACCCAGAACGAGATCATCCGCAAGTTTTGAATATTTTACTAATAAAGATGGTGAAGAAGAAAAATAAAAATAAAAATTGTTAGGTCTATCCTCAAATTCTAATTCTAATTCCTCGAGTTGAAAGGTGTGATGGAATACCTATCCACTCAGACCAATTTAAAATGGTAAATTGAATGAATGCCATGATAAAAATGTGTGACACTAATTACCTGTCAGTATTTTTAATTTTTGAAGCAAGTTCTTAAATATCACTCTAACCCTTTTGAATTAATTTCACTAACTTTTACTGATACAATTAATTATAAAATTAACTAAAAAACTTTTCTTTAAAGATACAATACCATAATAAACTCAATTTTATGCCTTCTCATAGAAATCTCATATTTGCATGCTCATGCAAGCGAGGATCAGGGCTGGCCCTAGGTTAAGGTCAAATAGGTGACTGCCTAGGGTTTCCAAATTTGACCAATGGGCCTCCACCATCCACTTTCTCTAAGGCCCAGGGCCCTTGTGCTGAGCCCTGAGCCCCTAAAATTTCAGAGCTGATTCTGAGGAGGATACATGTTAAACATAAAAATTCTATTTCATTATTATTTTAACTGCACACAATAATCTTTCAAAACTCCAAATACAAATATTGAAATTAAAAGCAAATGTTCAAATGGGATCCACTTCTTTTAAGCGTTGTAACCCCTATTATTTCCTAGTTACAATTTTTCCAAAGGAATAAGATCCAACCGACTACTCCTATTCCTACTCCGTATCCCACACCAAATCCTCTCAACATTGATTTCCATTCCACATCTCCACCCAATTGCAGATGGGTGCCTTCAAATAATGTGGGTTCTTCTTCATCATCAACATCATCATCACACTCTTTCAGTAATGGGGGTCCACAAAGTCCTATGTTCCCAGAGAAGGAATCACTCGAAAATGTGAGGAATTGGCGAATTTGTGGTATGCGACCGACGAGGATGTTCTGTGAGAGATTCAAAACCCCAAGGAATGTAAGACTCGTCAATTGCCAAGGGATCTCACCTGAAAGCCTGTTTAAAGAGAGGTCTAATGATTCAAGGTTTGTCAAACTTCCCATTGATGAAGGAATCGAACCACTGAAACGATTTTGTGAGATATTGAACACAAACAGTAATTTGAGACCCCCTATAGACTTTGGAATCTCTCCCTGCAGATGATTGCTTGAAAGATCCACCGAGGTGAAAATAGTCAAAATCCTCTCCAGTTCCAATTCTAAACCCTTCATTGTCACAGTTATTGTATCCTGATAGTACCCATTACCGAAATCATACCTCAGGTATTGAGCATGGGAGTTTGGTTGAGCCTCGTATTCCCCTGTCATTGCTTTCAAGCTTTGAAAAAAGTTTGATGGGAGATCTTCAGTAAAATTATTTGATGCGAGATCGAAGATTTGCAACACTGGGAAAGTGTAATTGGTTTCAAGACTGGCAACTGGACCATGAAATCTATTCGATCGCAAGACGAGTACACGCAATTGAGATAAACTTCCCAGCCAAAGAGGAAATGCACCAGTCAGTAGGTTGTTGCCAACATCTAAAACTTCCAACATTTTGCAATTGACAATTGATCTAGATAACGACCCTTCTAATTGGTTTCCATTGAGATTGAGAGTCCTCAGACTACATCCTTCCATAAAAGATCGGGGCAAAGCTCCTCCAAGAAAGTTTCTGCGCAAGCTCAAGATTTTGAGGGAGTTGCTGATTTCACCTAGACATGATGGAATTCTTCCATCCAATCTGTTGTTAGAAAGTTCGAGAACTTGGAGGTTGTTCTTGTTGCAGATTGATAGAGGTATTTCTCCACTCAATCTATTATTCGAAACGAAAAAGTATTTAATGAAGGTGAAATTCGTATCAGCTGGAATTTCATATGAGAATCTGTTGTTTGAGTAGTCCTGGTAAGAAGCAAATGGTGGTATGTTTCGGAGAGGCCCTCGAAACATATTAGAATGAAGATCCAGAATGTTCAAATGTCCCAGTAAGGAATTATGCAATGGAACTTTAATTCTCTCTAGAGAGTTATGAGAGAGATTTAAATAAAAGAGATCTCCATTTCCCAATTTCCATATCCAATTTGGTACTTTCCCACTGATGTTGTTGTTTGAAAGGTCTAGATGCCAGAGCCAGCTTTGATTTTGTAGTATGTTCGGGAATTCAGTCATGTTGCATGAACGCAATCTCACAACCTGCAATTTCGATGGGGAACTGGAACTGGGACTGGCATTTCCATTGATGATTGACAACCTGTTATCTGAAAGATCAAGGAGCTCCAAGTTGCTCAGTTTGCGGAACATGTTGATATCTAAGATGCCGCTGAAATTGTTCGAGTAAAGGTTAAGACGTTGAAGCTCCTTGAGTTCAAAAACCGACTGCGGGACTGACCCATGTAATTTGTTTATCTTCAAAGAGATGATTGTCAACAAAGAAGAAGATACATTGTGTAAATCATCAAGCCAACCACTGAGTTGGTTCCTTTGGAGGTTTAATGTCTGCAAAGATGGGTGTGAGAACAGAGACGATGGAATAGTCCCCTCAAGTGAATTGTTATATAAATTGAGAGTGGTGAGACGTAAGAGCTTTTCTCCTAAGAAGGAAGGAATTGGGCCACTGAAATTATTTGATGAAAGGTCCAATTTCTGGAGTTGGGTGAGGTTCATAAGCAATGATGGCAACTTCCCTGAAAAATTACAATTTTGGAGATGCAATTCTTTCAAGACTTTGAGGTTTTTAAATGATTGTGGCAGTTCCCCGGGAAAGCCCGTATTACTTAATGACAAGCTTTGGATAGCACTACTCTCTGGAAATTCAGGTAAATCAATGGTTAGGAGTGGATTTTTTGATAAGTCTAGTGCTTGCAGACTTGGTATTAAGAACACACTGTGAGGTAGCTTCCCATATAAACCGCATTCACTAAGGTAAAGAGACTTCAAAAAGGAGAAATGACCAAAGAAAGAAGGTACCTCAGCAATGAAATTGTTTCTGCTCAGACGTAGCTCTTCTAGAAAATGAAGTTGTGAGAGAGAAGGATCAAGAGGTCCCTTCAGATTGCATTCAAACAAGCTCAACTTGCGAAGTTTAGGTACAGAGGAAGATAACACCTTGCCCCACTCTCTCCAATGTGCTGACAAGTTTACTCTATCTAGATAGAGCACTCTGAGATTGGGCAAGTCTTGGACAAGTGATGTGAGGTTTGGATTCTGGAGTTCCAACTGATACTTTTTGTCTATGTAAATATGGCCAGAGAGATCCAAGGTAACAAGCTTCTTCAACTGTGATATTTCCTGTGGGACTTGGCCAACCAAATTTGAGAGGTTGAGATATGTCAAATTGGTGAGTTGGTGCAATCCAGGTGGGATTGGATTAGAATCAAAATTGTTCCAAGCAAGGTTGAGATGTTGCAGGGTCTTAATGCAGAAGAGGCTAGCGTTAATTCGACCCAAAATCCAATTTATCCCACTGCCAACGAGTTCTAGCCCGATCACTTCTTTGCGAGCTTCATCGCAGGTAATCCCTTCCCAAGAGCAGCAAGCAGTGTCTGGTTTCCAAGAATCGAGTCTTGAAGAAGAATTGTTGATGCGGGCTATTGAAAAACCTTGCTTCAGTTGAAGCAAGGCTGTTTTTTGGTCATGGGGGCACTCCCATGGAGAAGCAGAGTTGCTACTGATAGAAGACATGGACGTTTGGCATAGCAAAAGAGAGCAGAGAATGAAGAGAAAGGGGGGAGTTTCAGAACAAGGAAAGAAGAGAGCCATCTCTATTGAACAGGCCACCGTATGGTGAAGTCGATGAGTTAAGGTTGGAGGAATTATTTATAATCTTTTAGTGTACTTCCTAATGACAACTTTTTATCCCAGCCGTTCAAATAATATTTTACTGTGTATGAAAATTCACTAATTGAACATAATCAATATGCAATGTCGGAGAAACAATATTCACACTCATACAATATTGTTTATCAGAGCAGGTTTTACGTGCAGCCGTTGTACGTGATGGAAGGTGAGCAGCTATAAGTAAGAGAGAGTGTGAAGTTGACAAAAGTTCCAATGACTATATAACACTTAGATCCATTTTATTAAAGTTCCAATGACAAAAGTTAATGTAAGAAAAACAATATTCACGCTCATACACCTTGGCTTGACCGTCAATCCATTTATTAATTTTGCAGGTCTTTCTCTAATGATTCAAGTCTTCGTCACATAGTTATTGAAGTCTAGTAGTAAATCATAATGGTTGTTTTACCAAGATGATCTTCTGGTTTATTTGACTGTTATATTTCATTTTTATATATTGTGTAACTATTTATATTCTAAACATTTTAATCCATATATTCTCAAACTTTAATAACATTTTTGCCATTTAATTGAATTACTCACACATTTTTACCATGGCATTCACCCAATTTACTGTTTTCTGTTTGTCTGAGTGGATAGGTATTCCATCACACCTTTCAAGTCCTCTGCAACTCGACAAATTAGACTTCTCATTTGACGATTGACCTAACACTTTTGGACCTTTCATTTCCTTTCTCACCTTCTTTGACAGTAAAATAGGAAATTTCCTTTCTTTTGTTTCTCTTTTATATATCCAATGTCTTGACTTCACAAGTCAATCCTTTTCGTCTTTAGTTTAGAAGAGTGTCTGATTGTCATGTTACTCTACCCATTAATTCATGTCTGGAGAGTTTGATGCAGTCAAAAGGGCTTTAGATTTAATTTGAAACTGGTTTATAATAGGTCAGTGAGATAAGTAGGTAGTCTATGAAAATAATTTGTTTAATTTTAATTATGAAAGTCAACTTTAGATTAATAAAATAATAATTTAGTTGTTGACTAAGATGAATAAAATATAAATTTATTGACTCAACACTAATTATAAATAAAGGACAAATGAGTTGAACTTTTTTTAAGACCATGGTATCTAAGCATCTCATCTGGTTAATTATTGAGGCACGTGTAAACTTTTCTATCTGCACACGTCAAATATAAATCAATGGAGAGTGAACTCTTTTGTATTGAGAAAGACTTATCTTAGAATTTTTGACGAACAAAGGTAAATTTTGACTTTCAAATCAACCCTTCAGATATGGGAAATGAGTTGATTTCCTCAAGAGAATTTCACTCGTTTGCAAGCATAAAAAACAAGTTTTGATGGCCCCATCAACGAAAGAGAAGACAAGGACAGCCACCTGTTAGGACACACCCACCTCCCGTGGAAACTTCTGTCATGACTAGATGAGGTGGTGGTTAAAAATATGTAAGTTATTAAGAAGTAAAACAATCAGGGCCGGCCCTGGGCATACGCAGTGTAGGCCACTACCTAGGGCCCCCAGACAGAAAGGGTCCTCCACACTTAAACTCCTTAATATACCAGTCACAAAGAGCCCTTAAATTCTTACTCCGTCTAGGGCCCTTAAGATTTTTGGAGATCTCAAGGCCGATCCTGAAAACAATGAAGGATGAGAAGGATCATTTTGTTGTTGAGTAGACTACACCCACATTTTAGAGTAATTCTAAAGAGCACCATCAAAATTATGGTAAATTTTTACTATTGTTCTTATTTAACTTTAACTTTAAATTTTAATCATCACAGTCATTGATCTTAATTTTGTAATTTTACATTGCATCTCATATAAATCTTAATTATGACAGTATATAATGTTCTTTTTTAAAAGAGGGACAACTATGAGCAAAAATTGTAACTGAGAGCCACAACCAACTCTCTTTCGATTTCTTGTCTTTGACTATAGTGAATCGGTGTTAAACCGTACCGAAAGGGAACCATGTAAATATATGTATTGTAATATTGATTTTCTTCTTTCTGCTTTCTTCTTTATTTGATATTGATGTTTCTGTAAAATAGAAAAGGCGTTTCCTTCTAACAATATCCAAATCCTACGCTGGTCTAAAATAATGCTCCAATCCAATTAATTTATCAAAAAATATCTATATCAATATGACACAATTTTTTCCTATCATTATGTACATCTCATTTCTTCAATGCAAGTATAGTGCAAGGAAAATGGATTTCAAACCCATACGCAAGGCATCAAGGAAAAGTAGTAGTAGTATATCAAATTGACATTTCAAATCAGGGTTTAAAATTCAGTATCGGCCGATACGATATATTGACCGATATCTTGTTATCGGCCGATAATTTTCTCTCTCCTCTTTTTTTTTAAACAAAAACGGCCGATATCAGTCAATATAATACGGTCGAGATATCAGCATATCGTCCGAATATCTGCTGATACGAACTTGGACCCCTGTCTCAAATACTAAATAAATTTTCTAAACCCCTGAAGCCACAAAGCAGAATGTATTAGTATTGCACGGAAATACTAAACGAGCTTGATGTTTGGGTTGCCACCAGGATAACATAATTTACCAAAAAGGCTTGTTGTAGCTGACAAACAAAATTCTCCAAAAACAGATATCATTCCTTGATATTCACTTTAATCAGAATGTAGACTAGCACTGATCAGTGCCAAGTGAGAAGAGAGTCATTCTACAGACAGGAAAATCCTCTGAATTAAAGACATAGGTGTAGAAGTACAGCTCTACTGGTGAAATTTTCAATCTCGAGTTGATGGTCCGACAGTCAAGAAATGAGATCTTGAGTTTGATTCAGGTTCAATATCTCCGAACCACTCCTCATAAAATTATTCTCAACCCGACATATCTATATAGAGAGCTGTGCATATATTTGAAATCTCCTCTCTGTGTGATATTACAATCCAAAATACAGAGTATCTATGTGCCCGTTTTGGTTACACTATTTTCCTGAAATTACACTCCAAAAATACAGATTATCTAAGATTCTATTTCCATTTTTCGAAAAATAGAGCACTATCTTTCCATATCCTGTGCATCCCCATGTCGTACTTAGTCCGTACACATACAGAGGTCCTTTCCACATATTTTTGCCGAAACCAATATTATACACAAATAGTATTTTAAAGAAAAGAAGATACGAATGGGCGATTTTCTTTGCTGCAGGGAGAAAAAATATCTTTGTTGGCGTATAGACATCTGATTTTTCTTACAAGAGAGATCTCATTTTGGGTTTTGAGTGACTGATTTTGCCCTTCAAAATCTTCCGCATCTACCAAATTACACCTTTTCTTCTTTTTTTTTCGTTATGTGAGCATTCAGGATGGCCTGCAACAGGCAGTGGAGCTGATGACGTTGACTGGAGGCTGGAGATCAGGCAGAACTCAGGTACCACAATCATTTTCCTATTCTCCTTCCACTTTCATTCCTCATCCCTCTCTTCAGTTCAACCATCACCTAAACACCAAACCCTTCACCTTCTACTGTCACCATAACATGTCAACACCCATTCACGGCAACACCCCAACACGTCAAGCCACTCAAAGCCTCCATCTCCATCTCCATCCCCATCCCCATCCCCATCTGCCTTCACAAACGCCCAACACTATCTGTTAAGGCTCAGGTGAAGGCAGATGGGGATGGAATAGTGTTGGGCGTTTGTGAAGGATGGAGATGGAGATGGATTTGAGTGGTTTGACATGTTGGGGTGTTGCCGTGAATGGGTGTTGACATGTTATGGGAAACAGGGGACGGTGACAATAGAAGGTGATGGTTGAATCGAAGAGAGGGGTGAGGAATGAAAGTGGAAGGAGAATAGGAAAAGGATTGTGGTACATGAGTTCTGCTTGATCTCCAGCCTCCAACCAACGTCATCATCTCCACTGCCTGTTGCAGACCGTCCTGAGGTGTCATTCAGTCGATGCAGAAGATTTAGGTGAAGAGCAAAATCGTAAATGGTCATCCAAAACCCAAAATCGGGAAGAATCGGATGTCTATATGGCTACCCAGTATCTTACCTAGACACGGATCTTTGCCACATAGAAACAAATATTATATACAAATAACATTTTAAAGAAAAAGGATAAGAATGGTCGATTTTCTTTGCTACACTATGAACAGTTGCAACATCTTAATAGGGAGAAAAAAATATCTTACATAGAAGCTGCATCAAGGAGCTCATCTTGTAAATTTGTCCACTGTTCCAAATCCTCTAATCTTCTATTCCACCGCAAGTCTGCTTTCTTAAGTAGACACAGGATTCAGTGATTGTAAGTCTACGAAATCAAAACAGCATTGCCTTAAACATCTACTGGACAAGGAGCCTCATTTCACAAATGAAGAAAAACTAGTCATATTTTTATATTATTTACTTTTCATATTTAAAAAATGACAAACATGATCCAAAGGAATTGAGTGATGGTTAGAAACTTACTTCATAAAGCGGTAGTTCTGAGTTCAATTCTCTACTCTAAAAGATCACTCCTAAATTTACTCGGTGTGTAGATAAGAAAGTTCACATATATCTCGAATATTTAAACACCTTGATCATAAAGAAATAAATGACAAACATCTCGTTGGTATGAATCACCTAGTTAAATGATACAAATCTGCCCTCATTCAAACTCACAATATGCACAAAATAAGAAAAAGCTTTCGCATAAATTATCCTAAGGATTCAGTAATTGATTTTATAACTACTGCTCTCGTCCATGCTTTGTCGTTTTATAATAATATTTTTTTTAATGCTTAATTGGATTCAAGGATGTGTTTATCTTTGCTTAATTAAAGAGTCATTAACCACAAATCCTATCTAATCGCTAGTTATGGAGCAACAATCCTCTTGGTGTTCAAATTATCATTTTCCTGCTTTGGCATGTAACCATCGTTGCCTCTATAATAATTTTGGAAGTTCAACTGAGCCGGTTCTACAATGGATCTAGTTTTTTAGTGGATCCCATCCAAGAAACTGCTTCTTGTCCTTTTGAGCTACTCATCGTCGAGATGAGTCTGGACCTGACTTGGCCCAATCACTCTTCATAATTCAAGTTTGAGTATATATTACACGGGTAGAAAAATCGGCCGAACTTTTTCTCTCTCTTGTTCCTTTTTTTTTAAAAAAAAAATTCTAAAAAGATTACAGTAAATACAGATAATTATGGGCTTATTGAATATGTAATTTTTTTCATAAAATATCGGACATTTACATCTTCTAATATATTTTTGAAGTTACGATAGCGGGAAATTATATAATTAGTAATAAAATGGTGAAAATTAGAAAGAAAAGGATATAAATGAGGAAAATTTGTAGAAATAATTTCATAATTTATTTTCTTAGTCAATGAGTGTTATTTTCTTAGTCATATATTATTTTATAGGTTTTACCATTTTCTAACATTTATATGTCATAATCCATAGTTAATGATGAAATAATTACAAAAAGAAAGAAAATAAAAGGAAAAAATTGCATCCCTGTAAAAGAAGTTAGTATACAGTAAATAACAGCAAATAAAAAAAAATTCATGTATTATTTTATAGGTTTTACCATTTTCTAACATTTATAAGTTATAATCCATATTTTATAATGAAATAATTAAAATAAAGAGTAAATGAAAGTAAAAAATGTTACTGTAAATTTTGACATGTTAGTAACAGTAACTAAGAGCAAATGAAAAATGTTCATCTATTATTTTATAGGTTTTATCATTTTCTAACTTTTTTTTTCATTTATGCTATTTTATGTTGAAATAGTTAACAAAAAGGAATAAATAAATGAAAAAAAAAAATAGTAACTAACAAAGTACACAAAAAATAGCTACAGATACATTCAGATGGAAAAAATTATAAAACCTTTATAAAGCTTTTATTTACTACATATGTTATTTAAGTTCAAGCATTTTTTAACAAATAATAACACTTTTATGTTATTTTTGGCTGAAAAAAATTAAAATAAAATACAGATAGATCAAAATAAATTACAAAACTTACAAGATCAGTAGATCTATAAATGAATAAAACTTTGAACGGTCTGGATCGTTCAGTTTCAACCAAATCCGGGTCCTTTAGAACTTAGTTAGATGAAGCAATGAAGTGTGAAATTTTTTTTGGAAGAGAAATGGTAAAATCTGGTTTTTCCTTAAAAATAAGTGTGTGAAATTTGAAGTGTAAGTGAATGGTATTTATAGAAAAAAATTGGACCGGGTCGATTTTTCAGATTTAAAAAAATAATAAAATATTCACGCATGCTGGACTAGCAGAATCCTGCAGTCTGCCACAGAGATTTGACCGGAAGAAATTGGTTGCCAAGTGAGATCTCGCCCGATATATCAGACATGAGATATCGTCTGATATATCGGCAAAATATCGCCGGACTTGAGTTGGGCCCAGGCTCGACTTTTACTGTTTTTTTACAGAAAGAACGGCAGATTCGGCCCAAATTCGGCCCAGATTCGGCCGAGATTTTGACTGATATATCGGTCATCTCGGTCGATATTTAAAAAAAAAACAACCGAATTTTTAAAATTCGACCGATATCATGACCGATAATTCGGTCAAAAATTCGTTCATATCTGCCGATATAATTCGGTGATCAAAAATCCGATATATATCAGCCGATATGCACAGTATCGGCCGATATTTTGACCCCTAGTATATAACTAAACCACCTATGCCTCAACCTTAAAATACCCCAATACCACTATATAAGCCAGCAAACCTGCTAGAATAGATTTTTTTGAAACAGAAGCTACTAGAATAGTTTCCTCTCTAATGCCTTTCCATTAGGGGCAGGGGTAGAAAAATCAGCTGGGCCGAGATATTAGCCGATTTTTCATATCGGCAGATATCTCGGTTCAGCCGATATATCGGCTGCACTTTTTCTCTCTCCTGCCTATTTTTTTAAAAAAAAAATCCAAAAAAATTACAGTAAATGCAGATAATTATGGACTTATTGAATATGTAATTTTTTCATAAAATATCGGATATTTATATCTTCTAATATATTTTTGAAGTTACGATATCGGGAAATTATATAATTAGTAATAGAATGGTGAAAATTACAAGGAAAATCAAATAAATGAGGAAAATTTGTAGAAATAATTTCATAATTTATTTTCTTAGTCAATGAGTGTTATTTTAAGTTATGAATTATAGAAATAAAAAAATAAATAATAAAATGATTAAAAATTACATAATAATGTAGAAAAAATATTAGAAAATGAAACTAATGGAGTACTAATCACTTGAACTAATAATCACACAAATGTCATACATAATAATATAATATTTTCTTTCATTTGAGAAAATAGATTTTATTTTTCATTAATAATAATTAGATACATAAAATTATTAGATAAAATTATGAGCTATAGTTAATTATGTTAAATTGATATAATAAAAATAAAGAATACCTTCTAATAATAATGACAATGGTAAAAATATTAGATGGTAAATACAATATTAAATTATTACAATAAGATAAATAAAAGAAAACATTATACTTCTTACTTTCAACATAAGTAAATATTGTATTTAAAATAAAAAAAAAAATTAGAATACACACATGAGCTTCCACGTGAGCTCTTTAGGGAGCTCACATGGGTTCCTTTTCAAAGATGGGTTTCCACTTAGAAACCCTAATACTCATAATATTTTAATACCCTTCTTCTCTTTCACTCTCTCTATTAAACCCTAGTCGTCACCGTTGCTCTTTGTATTTTTCCCATCAACGAAGAAGAAAAAGAAGAGAAAGGAAAGCTGTGAAAGGTGTAGTGATTTTTTTTCTTTAATTTTTTCTCCATATTTTCTTTTATCTCTTTCCATTCTTTCTCGTCCCATGTTTCTAAAAAAAAGGGGCTTTTTTTTTAAAAAAAAATAACAAACAACCAAATTTTTAAAATTCGGCCGATATCATGACTGAATTATCGGTAAAAAATTCAGTCATATCAGCCGAATTTTTTTTGTACGACAGATACGTATAGGTCAGTGGTCGAAAATCCGATATAATTCGACAGATATGCACAGCATCGGTAGAATTTTTGACCCCTGATTAGGGGTAAACTGAGGTCAGTCGAGCAAAATCCAGACCAACCAGCTCATATCATATCTAGGTGAGACCGACCCGACCCAATCCGACTTAAAAGCTCGAGTATTATAATCCAGCCAGACCCTATGTGGCCCGAAAACCAGACCCGACTGGCCTCAGTTTATGTGGCTACCATCTCTTGGTAGATTTGGACAGTGCTTCGATTCATGACACATATTCTTTCGTGGCTGGTGAGATATCATGTGAAGATGGAAAAATATCTCAAATGAATACTCAATAAGATCTTTCTAACCACATGGTAAGATCTGCTAATTACAAATGAATACAAAGTCTTCTATGCAGAAGATTACACTCAGATTCGAAAGAAGTCTAATATTGATAGGTCTCTTTCACTGGTTAACATTCAATGCTGGTGAAGATTAGAAATGACTTCTTCCGCCGGTTAAACTACAAATCTATTTGACATGGTAAAAAATTGATTAATTCAGAAAGAATTAGTCTAACCGTTAAAAAGCTCTCTTTCTGAAAAGAAATCTTGAGTTCGATTCATTTTCAAATATCTCTTAACCACTTCTTATGAAGTTATTCCTCGTTAACTTATCAAATGTATTTAGATTGAGAGATTTACATATATTTGTAGGATTATTCTCATTTTCAACATAGAGACGAGATACTGATGCTAAAAAAATTCTATTTAAAAAAAGAAAAACTAAGGTTTCAAGGCAGAAGAAAAATCAAGAGAATCATAGAAAAATCCTCAGAGGACAGAGTGGGGTGGTATGAATTGACAGTCCAAGTTGTTTTCAACCCTGGTTACACCTAACCTTTTATTTCCGTACAAGACGACGAAGACTTGAGACCATATGAACTTATGAAGCACGACAATGAGTAGATATTTTCTCAAGACCATTTTAATTTCTAAACCTTCACTACGTGGCATCATCAAATATTTTCGCAATTTAAAATCAATTCATCTATTATTGTGAATTATTATTTTAAATTTTTCTAAAACTGATTCTATTCGTCTTTCGACCTTTAAAAATAATTATTTTTCTAATTTAATAGACTTAATTTCATAAAAAAATATCATCATGAAAGGATCTTTCAAACCTACCCACTTTAATGCATTAGATCTAAATTTAAAATTATTTTAAATTTTTCTAAAACTGATTCTATTCGTCTTTCGACCTTTAAAAATAATTATTTTTCTAATTTAATAGACTTAATTTCATAAAAAAATATCATCATGAAAGGATCTTTCAAACCTACCCACTTTAATGCATTAGATCTAAATTTAAAATTATTTTAAATTTTTCTAAAACTGATTCTATACGTCTTTCGACCTTTAAAAATAATTATTTTTCTAATTTAATAGACTTAATTTCATAAAAAAATATCATCATGAAAGGATCTTTCAAACCTACCCACTTTAATGCATTAGATGTAAGGGTGAAACTTGGATCGGATTTTAATCCGACGCGAATGACCAGACTTGAGAAATAAATGGATTTGAGTTATATATTTGTATATTTCGGGTCGAGTCGGATTGGGAAAAACCCCAAATGAAATTGAGATCGGGTTCATTTGAAAATTTAAAATCAAACCGACTCGATCCGATGTAATCCGACTGACTCGAGTGCACTAAGTTATAAAATAACACTCGGATTGAAATTCGGGTCACATCAGATTCATTAATTGGAGTCCGGTTCAATAAATTTTAATATAAATTGAGTTAAATTTATTAAAATTCAACTGGACCGATTCGAGTTTCAGCCCTACTTTGATGGACTCGGAAAGATTCACTTATCGCCTTGAATCACGGTATAATAACATTGTTAATACTGTAATTTCCATAACCCCAGTCCCTTATCTTGCTTCATACGTGTATAAATAACCCACCCCTCTCCTGTCTCTCACCTATCACTACCATCGTACACACAGAGCATGGAATTACTTTCTTTCGTCAAGACGACCTTCTTTCCTAAATTTTTTCTTTCCCAACTGTGCATTCTCTTCCTCTACCAAACAGCTGAATGTTTCATTATCAACGATAACGCTTCTTCATGGCAATGCTCACCTGAGCAAAGCTGTAGCTTACTTCAGTTGAAGAATGGGTTTTCTGAATATGTTGAGAAGCTTGATAGTTGGAAGTCTGGCACATACTGTTGCTCTTGGGAAGGCATCACATGTGATGAAGAAACCGGCGACGTGATCGGAGTCGACCTCAGCGACTGTGGGATTTCAGGTGAAATAGATTCTATCCTCTTTCACCTTGGTAGCTTGCAAAGGCTCAACCTTGCCTTCAATGACTTCTATCTCATTCCCCAAGGGTTCGATCAGCTCATCAATCTAACCCACCTCAATCTCTCTTATTCTGGGTTTTTTGACCATGTTCCATTGGAAATATCACTTCTGACTAAGCTCGTTTCATTAGACCTCTCTGGTCAAGAGATGGAACTTGAAACACCGAACTTCAGAATTCTCATCCAAAACTTATCCAGACTCGAAGAACTCCATCTCGACGGTGTAAAGATCTCAACATATGGTAGCGAATGGGGACAGGCCTTGTCCTCTGCTCTTCCCAATCTCCATGTATTGAGTCTGTCTTCTTGTGACCTTGCAGGACCCATTGATCCCTCCCTAGCCCATCTTCATTTTCTGTCTGAATTGGATTTAAGTGAAAACAATCTCAGAACAGGGGTGCCCGATTTCTTAGGAAACTTCTCCTCTTTGAAATCTCTCAAGCTTGTTAATTGTGGATTGCATGGAAAATTTCCTAGAACTGTTTTCTTGTTAGTAAACCTACAAATACTTGATATATCATACAACCCACTTCTCATAATTGATTTGCCTCAGTTTCCTCGAAATAGTTCTTTTCAATACTTAAATCTGGGCAACACAAGTCTTTCTGGCGAACTACCAAATTCCTTCAGCAATCTCAAATTCTTGAAGAACCTATGGCTTGCAAATTGCAATTTATCTGGTTCATTGCCATTAATGCTTGCAAATCTCACCCAACTAGAGCATTTGGACCTTCGTGCAAATAATTTCAGTGGCCCAATTCCTTTTTCCTATGGAGCTGACCTCCACCATCTTTCCACTCTCATAGTAGGTGATAATTCACTTGAGGGGACTATCCCATCATCTCTGTTTTCACACCCATCTTTGCGTCATTTGGAACTTGGGATGAATAAACTTACTGGATGGCTTGACAACTTTCAAAATGTATCTTCTTCATTGTTGGAGGATATTTTTCTGAGAGACAATCTATTGCATGGACCAATTCCCAAATCGATCTTTGAACTAGAAGAGCTAAATACTCTTGTTTTGTACTCAAACAACTTGATTGGCACAGTAGAACTAGAGGCGTTTCAAAGCCTTAAAAACCTTTATCATCTTGATCTTTCATACAATAATTAGTCAATTATCAATGGTAATTGGAGCAAAAGTTTGAACCCTTCATGTCAAATTGCATATTTAACATTGCGCTCATGCAATCTTACCGAATTCCCAAGAATGCTACGAAATCAAAAGAAAATGTCTGCTCTAGATCTTTCAGACAACAAAATCCATGGCAAAATACCTAATTGGGTATGGGAGGTCGGACAGAGGACACTGTATTATTTGAATCTTTCTCACAACCTCTTAACAAGTTTTGAATATCCTTTATCCAAATTTTCATTTGCAACTTTGAGAACTCTTGACCTTCGTTCCAACATGTTCCAAGGGTCATTCCCAAAATCATTGCCTTCCGTCTCTTACCTAGATTTCTCAAACAACAACTTCACATCTATTATCTCAAGCAACATAAATCTAACCTCCACTAGATTCTTTTTCCTCTCAAACAACAGTATCCGGGGTGAAATGCCTTCTTCAATCTGCAATGCGAAGGAGCTCCAAGTACTGGATTTGTCTCATAACCAGTTTTCTGCTAGTATTCCAGAGTGCATAGGTAAAGTCAGCAACACCCTTACGATATTGAATTTACAGAGAAATGCTCTTCAAGGAACCTTGCCTCAAACCTTCACTAAAAGGTGTAGCCTACTGACACTCAATCTCAATGGAATCAATTAGAAGGTCCACTACCACATTCTTTGGCCAATTGTGAAATGTTGGATGTTTTGGACATTGGGAACAATTTTATAAATGATACATTTCCAATTTGGTTAGAAAATTTGTCCAAATTGCGTGTTTTGGTTTTGAGATCCAATAAGTTTCATGGCCCTGTTTCTCGTCCGCAATCAAATCGATCTTTCCTGCCAATGCTGCAAATCATCGACCTTTCATCGAATGATTTTGTTGGAGAACCTTCTGCACAGTTCTTTTGGAGCTTGAAGGCAATGATGGGTGACTATGAGTCTCAATTGGGATACCATGATGAAATCCTAAGATATAAATTTGTGGGGGCTAAAGGTTACTATCATGTTTCAGTAACAGTAACAATCAAAGGGCTAGATATGCAATATGAGAGGATTTTGGCTCTTTTCATCTGTGTGGACTTTTCAAATAATAGATTTGAAGGAGAGATCCCAAAATCAATAGGGGACCTCAAGTTTATCTATGGGCTAAACTTCTCACGAAATAGTTTCACTGGCCAAATTCCAGTATCATTGGAAAGTTTAACACATCTTGAATCATTTGATCTATCCCATAACAAGCTTTCAGGTGAGATCCCATGGCAATTGACAAAGCTTACATTCCTCGCAGTCTTGAATCTCTCACAAAACCTCCTGACAGGAAGAATACCACAAGGCAATCAATTCCACACATTCGCTAATGATTCATTCCTTGGGAATTCTGGATTGTGCGGACCTCCATTAACAAAGAAATGCAGAGATGATAACAATACACCAATTTCGACGATCTGCAAAAATGTGGGTTCGCAAGCAGCAGGAGAATTTGACTGGCAATTCCTATTGGCAGGGTTTGGAGTCGGATAAGTTGTAGGCCTTGGAATAGTCTTTTGGCATCTGATGGTTTGGAAGAAAGTTAGTAGGGAATACGAAAAATTCTTTGACAAAATACTTGAATTGTTTTCTCTACATGGTTGAAGTGTACTGCAACAACAATGGTAAAACCAGTGCTGAAGGCAAAAATGTCAGAAGAAGATCCATGGATTCTACAGAGGGAAGAAATAGCTTGCTTGGATTAAAATATGTAATAAAGCTTGTCACCGACGTTCTTTTTCTTTTTCGATGAAATGCTTGTACTTAGTTTGATTTTGTTGAATAAATGAGAATGAAATAGAATGGTTTGAATGAATTTGGACCTAATAGAAATAACTACGACCTTCATTTCTAGGGTAATTGATGCTTCAACGGTTGTGATCTTAGTTTGAGACGTGTTCTTTCATGGTACAAGTAATGAGCCTTGTAAATGTAAATGTGGGTTGAAAGACTTGCACATACTTCGAAGACTAATCAAGTACTCTAAGAGACTCGATCATAATAAAAATTATTTTCATATGTTTGTATACGTGCCCGGTTGATGAGAGCCAAGATGTTTTTAGATTAGCATACAAATAATAGGAAATTTTTGTTTTAGGAATCCTTCCATCGATTGAAACATTACTAGGCCCCACTACTGATCATTTGTTAAATCCATAAGACAAAGGCAGTGCAATAAATGAATCACTAAAATTACATCACGGTTTAATAGGTATTAATAAATCACATTAGTTGCTTCATGTTAATTTATGTTTCTAACCTATACAAGAGGAGTGATGTGGAGAGGTTGAACAAGAATCAAACTTAAGACCTCACTTTTTTATGCGAGCGTTGTTATGGTCGTATAAGAATAGAAGTGATTAGTACAATAATGGCACGATTTACAACTTGTATGATAGCCTTCTTTCCTTTATTTCTTTTCTTGTTACATAAATTGATACCAAGTTTATACTGAAATAAATATGTATTACTTGATTTCTAATCAAAGGAAAGAAAAAGAAAGATATCTAAATATATAAGAGTAAATACAAAATCTAACAAACCCAAAAAAGGTATAAATTTATTAAATTACTTGGTTAGAATTTTTATCATTAAAATTAGTTTGTAATGATAATGCATTATTATATCAAAAATTGAAAAATAAAAATTGTTTCGTAATAAAAGACAAATTAAGGAACATGTACGAATCATGGTTTGCTTTAACTTATTGATCTAACAGTCTACATTAGATTGTTAGAAGAAAAATAAACTCTTAACGACCACATTAGAAAATGAGTATGACTTGAATTATTCGACATAATCTGAAATTGATGTCAATTGTAGGAAAACATAAAAAGAAAGGAAGATGATGGAAAGGAAAATACTCAATTAAAATAGGCGGACCATATAGACATCTGACTTTTCCGCCTCTATATACCCGATTTAAAAAAATCGAATTTTTTATCATCCGAATGAACTCTCAATTTATTTTAGGGTCGTTCGGATGATAAGATCGTCCGAAGGAACAGTTTAGTATAAAATGTGTTCCTTCGAACGATCGAACTTGTACTTACTATTCTTTTAAAGGATCCTTCGAACGATTTCTCTATGTGGGATGTGGAGGGGGATTTTCAAACGATGACGTTTATCGATCGATTTTTACAAACAAAGTATCAAAATACATATACTCTAAATTTTATGAACTTCAAAACTGATTTTAAATGAAAATGATATATTTTTGGGCTTAAAAAATTGTACCTAATGAATTAAAGAAAAATGACATTCTCTTTTAATTCTTTGGGTACGACTTTTGAAGCCCAAAACTATACTCTTTTCACTTAAAATCAGTTCCGGAGTTCATAAAATTTAGAATAGATGAATTTTGATACCTTATTTGTAAAGATTGGTCGAGAAACCGCATCTTTTGACCTATTGCTACAAATAAGGTATCAAAATTCATCTATTCTGAATTTTATGAACTCTGGGAATGATTTTAAGTGAAAAGGGTATAGTTTTGGGCTTAAAAAATTGTATCTAAAGAATTAAGGAAAAATGACATTCCCTTTTAATCTTTTGGGTACGATTTTTTAAGTCCAAAATTATATCTTTTTCACTTAAAATCAGTCTTAGTGTCAAATGTGAAAATAGAGACGAATTTGTTCTCTCGATGTAAGGAGAGAGACGTTGATTCATTGTATTAATAGGAAAAATGTACATGACAAATAAAGAAAGAAAGGAATAAAAGGAAAGAACGGCAATGTCGATTAGCAGCAGATCTGCCCAAAAACAGAGAGGCGTCGGTCGATGCTGTTGCTCGATCAGAAAAACAGAGAGGCACTGTCCGGGCGGCTGCAACAGAGTTGGTGAACAGCGAAGCGAGGCGGCGAGGAACCGGATCTGTGTAGCAACAGATCGGAGAATCCTCTGTGTGTTGGAGATCTGAAACGAGAATGCCTGTCTCAGATTGGATTGCCACTTCAGACCGGGTGCTCGTTCTTGATCGGGCACCTGTGATCTAAAAAAAAATTCCAACGGCGACTGTGGCAACAGTTCAACGGAACTGAGAAAAAAGCCTTCACTGAGCCGGTGGAACGGCAACCAGGAAAAAAAAAAATCACCGGGAAAAAAATTGAAAAAAAATCCCAAGAAAATAACCTGGCTATGATGCCATGTCAAATGTGAAAATAAAGACGAATTTGTTCTCTCAATGTAAGGAGAGAGACCCTGATTCATTGTATTAATAGGAAAAATGTACATGACAAATAAAGAAAGAAAGGAATAAAAGGAAAGAATTGGATATAATAATTACAATGAAATCCCTCAGCGTAAATGGAGAAGGTCAATTCTAATAACTCTAATACTTAGAGTTCATAAAATTTATTGTAGATGAATTTTGATATCTTATTTGTAGAAATTGGTAAAGAAACCGCTTCTTTTGAAAACCCAAGCCAAACACGCAAAGGTAATAGTTGGCAGGAGGCGGTTTCTTAACTAATTTCTACAAATAAGGTATCAAAATTCATATATTCTGAATTTTATGAACTCCGGGACTGATTTAAAGTGAAAAAGGGTATAATTTTAGACTTCAAAAATCATACCTAAAGAATTAAGAGGGGAGGCTATTTTTTCTTAATTGTTTGGGTATAATTTTTTAAGCTCAAAACTATACTATTTTTACTTAAAATTAGTCCTAGAGTTCATAAAATTCAAATTAGATGAATTTTAATAAATTATTTGTAAATATCAATTGAAAAACAACATCATTTGAAAATCACACTCTACTGTCCACCTAGAGAAATCTTTCGAAAGATCACAAGTGATCCTTCGAACTAATACAAAGCTACAGGTTCCATCAACACATTCTGAAATGTTCGTTCTGATCATCTTTATCTTCCGAACGAATTTAAAATAAACTCATAATTTATTCGGATGATAAAGGTGGAAAGGATAAAATAATATTTTCACTCAAATCTTTAAAATGGGATGCATGAAGACTGAAAATTTGAATGCATGTAAGACCCGCTTTAAAAAAGTAATAAGAAAAACGAGTGAGTTAATGACCGAAGGTATTCTTTTATAATAAAATCATTCTATGGTGGGGGCCACAACTTGTCACATCATCAGAAAAAGTAATTGTGAAGAGGTCTATTGACTCGTTATCATCCCCGCGTACGACTGCAGAGGAAAAACATGCGCAACGCGTGGGATGCGCCCTTTTAGAGGCGATACTGCACGGCCGCCACGGTGGTATGAGGGGCCGAAATGGTATACGGACCAATATCTAGCAATCTAGCACATCGGCTGATAGAACGAAGCGGATACATATGGATATAATTAAAATTTTAATTTTGATTTGGATGAGTGCATTATCAAATTAATAAGTTTGGATTCTGAGTCGAAAGATCAAAATTTTATTTTCTATCCCGACGGGTCTATGAGCAATTTAATAGTGTAGGTTCCGAGTCGATGCATCGAGCCTTTACGTGGGTTGAATCTAATTACCAAAGAGGACCAGCTATTCAGTGGGTTAAAAGACAGTCCTAATCAGCTTAGGACTCAATTAGCAATTGTTTTAGGAATACTACTAGCTTTAGGATTATTTTTAATTTTAATGTTTAGTTGTTGTTTTCAATTAGGATGGAGAGGGTCGGCTCCATACAGTTTTCCTTTTCTGGTTATCAGTTGGTAATGATTTTCTTATATAAGCTTTGTAATAAGCCCTTTAGAGGGATTATTTTTGATGAATAAAATTTGATATTTTTTTCCTATAACGTGTGTTGTTTGTGGAAGTCGTGAACTGCAATAAGTTGAAGGTTCTTGCTGGAAGTCCAGCCAATCCCAAGTGTTTCTTGGCTGTCTCTCAAAGACCGGATTGCAGGAAGTCTGCAATTCCCATCTGGTTCAAGGCCAGATTCAACCCAAGTTCCGAACGCCACTACACAGATTTGATTCTACAGGTTCCGTTGGTGTTCAATAGTGCAGAACAGTGGTTTTGTTCACCCTTTTGGGTTACAGCGGTAAGGCCCAGTTGTGTGCCTTCCAGCAGCGGTTTGGTGATCAGCGACACAGAGGGTTTCCGTCCCTGTTAGAAACCCAGGCCAGTGCAGATAAAGGTGTTACACCTCAGCTAGCAGACGCAGGCATCCTGACCTATTTCTCAGCACATAGTATCGTGGGGGAGAGAGATCTCATAACCAGCCAGTAGATCTTGTGAAGAACTCATGCCTCATCTTGGTGTTTGACACGTACTACTACCCCCTCAATTGAGAGCCTAGCTGTCCTTTGCAATATAAAGCAGTCACAACAATTGTTGGTATTATTCAGGCCATTCAGATTTGCAACCTATATCATTGGGCCTTGCATATATTACCAAGGTTCATCGTAGAACCGATTCAACATACTAGCTTCTGCTAAGCGATTGAGTAGGTGTTAATTCTACCTAGCCTGCATCAATGTATAGGAAGTTTTTTCTCACTGCTATAATTCGGCCCACGTCTGCCCTTTGACCACTGGGCTACATTCCTAGCTGAAGTATCAGTTTGGTAATAATAGAAAGTTGTAATACTAAGAAACATTCGATCAATGGACTTAGGTTATAATACTAAGAAACATCATGATGAGATGATAAAATTAATTAAAACATGCGTTAAACTTCTAATTAAATAATTCACCACCAACCCACACTAAAGATGATAGCAGCGAAGTGGAATCCTCCAAGAATGCAAGTCCCTTGATGTAGTGTAGAAGAATATCGTGATTAAATGGACGGTGACTCGGTCGGGACTCAATTAAACGGGTAGAATGGGTCTAAGTCCGTCCTACTACAATGTGATTATTGTACTTGTGATAGTGAATACTTCACCAAATAGTGATAATATTGTAGTAATAATGACAATCATTGTTGCATTAGTGATAGTCACTGTAAATGGTTACTGTTGCAATAGTGACTGTTGTTGTTGCTGCAATGGATGCTTCAATGGGTTATGGGAGAAATCCGTCGAACACGTACCTTGGTGAACACTGTCAATCGGTATGCAGGAAATAGTGGAGAATAGAAAAGAGAAGGAAAAAGAAGAAGAGAAGCCACGATCACCGTCGATAGCAAAGACAAGAAAAATGTGAATCCAACCGGGAAAAGAGGATTGATATATGGAATCCACTCAAAAGAGAAAGTTTCAATTCATTTCATTATTCAATGTTTTTCTTGTCTTACACTCAGCGGCTTTTATACACAAAAGAAATAAAAAAATAATAATAAAAAAAATCAAAATTGTGAAAAGAAAGGGAGCCTGCAAATCGTGTATTTAACAGCACACATGCTTGGAAATGGCAGTTCAGCGTGTGAATTCGAACACAGTGCAGCGCATATAAATGACGGACCCACGTCTTCACATGTGTGCCGCTCGTGCTACATCATCCCTTCCCTTGCTTTCACTTTCCTCACATTTTAGTATAAAAGTAGTCCAACATATTATTTATTTCTCCAACCAAGAGCAAGAGAGATCTAAGAGAGATGGAATTCTTTCTGTTCATCTTTCTTCTCTACCTCACATTCAATCTTCTCTTCCTCTCACAAGCAACTTGGACCTCTGCTGGTCTTAATGGCAATGCCTCTGTATGGAAGTGCCCACATGAGCAGCAGTCAGCTTTGCTTCAGTTGAAGAGTGGTTTCTCCATGTATGCATTGAAGCTCGATTCTTGGATTCCAAGTACGGACTGCTGCTCTTGGGAAGGCATCGTTTGCAATGAGACAACTGGTCAAGTGATCGGACTCGACCTAAGTGAAAGCGCAATTTCAGGCCAAGTAGATTCAATCCTCTTTCACCTTGGCAGTCTGCGTATTCTCAACCTTGCTTACAATTCTTTAGATTCAATCCCTTCTCGGTTGGACCAGCTCACCAATCTCACTCACCTCAACCTCTCTTACTGTGGAGATTTGGGTCAGATCCCACTAGAAATATCTCCACCAACGATGCTCATTTCCTTGGATCTCTCTGGTTTAGATATGAAACTTGAAGCACCAACCTTTAGAGATCTCCTCCAGAACCTGTCAAGCCTTGAAGACCTTCATCTCAATGGTGTGACGATCTCGGCACATGGAGATGAGTGGGGAAAGGTGATATCTTCTGCACTTCCTAATCTCCGAATCCTAAGCTTGTCTGGTTGTGGTCTTGCAGGTCCCATTGATCCCTCCCTAGCCCATCTTCATTTTCTATCTGAATTGGACTTGAGCGAAAATAATCTCTCGACTGAGGTTCCTAATTTTTTGGGCAACTTCTCTTCCTTGACATCTCTCATGCTCACTGACTGTGGATTCTTTGGAAATTTTCCCACAAATGTTTTCCTTCTTCCAAACTTACAGACACTTGACATTTCAGACAACCCACTTCTCAAATTAGAATTACCAGAATTTCCCCATGACAATGCCTTCCAACTTTTGCAAATTGGAAACACAAGCCTTTCTGGGAAACTACCAGATTCATTTAGCAATCTCAAGTTCTTGAAGGCATTGTGGCTGGCAAACTGCAACTTGACTGGGTCGTTGCCATTAAAGCTTGGAAATCTCACCCAACTTGAACATTTGGACCTCCGTTCAAACAAATTCCAAGGACCAATTCCTTCTTCCTTTGGAGACGGTTTCCCACAACTCAATACTCTCATATTAAGCAATAATTCTCTCGAGGGAAGTATCCCATCATCTCTGTTTTCACATCCATCATTGCGCATTTTGGAACTTGGAATGAACAAACTCAGCAGTTGGTTTGATGACTTCCATAATGTGTCCTCTTCATTTCTGGAGGACATTGTGGTGAGTGACAACCTATTGCAAGGACCAATTCCCAGGCCAATCTTCAAATTTCCAAAGCTCAGAAATATTCTCTTATCTTCTAATAATTTGAGTGGCACAATAGAGCTAGAGATGTTTCAGAGCCTTACGAACCTCAACAGTCTCGATCTTTCTTATAATAACTTGTCAATCATCAGTAGAAATACGACTTCAAGCGTTAACTCCTCATGCCAAATTGCATATTTAACAATGCGCTCATGCAACATTAGTGAATTGCCCAACATGCTCCGAACTCAAAAGAAAATTAAAGCCCTAGACCTTTCAAACAACAAAATCCATGGTGAAATACCCAATTGGATTTGGGAGGTGGGAAATGAGACTCTGTATTATTTGAATCTTTCCCATAACCTTCTGAAGAGCTTTGAACACCCACTATCAACTTTTCCTTCAAGAGCTTTGAGAACTCTTGACCTTCGTTCCAACATGTTCCAAGGGTCATTCCCAAAATCATTGCCTTCCGTCTCTTACCTAGATTTCTCAAACAACAACTTCACATCTATTATCTCAAGCAACATAAATCTAACCTCCACTAGATTCTTTTTCCTCTCAAACAACAGTATCCGGGGTGAAATGCCTTCTTCAATCTGCAATGCGAAGGAGCTCCAAGTACTGGATTTGTCTCATAACCAGTTTTCTGCTAGTATTCCAGAGTGCATAGGTAAAGTCAGCAACACCCTTACGATATTGAATTTACAGAGAAATGCTCTTCAAGGAACCTTGCCTCAAACCTTCACTAAAAGGTGTAGCCTACTGACACTCAATCTCAATGGAAATCAATTAGAAGGTCCACTACCACATTCTTTGGCCAATTGTGAAATGTTGGATGTTTTGGACATTGGGAACAATTTTATAAATGATACATTTCCAATTTGGTTAGAAAATTTGTCCAAATTGCGTGTTTTGGTTTTGAGATCCAATAAGTTTCATGGCCCTGTTTCTCGTCCGCAATCAAATCGATCTTTCCTGCCAATGCTGCAAATCATCGACCTTTCATCGAATGATTTTGTTGGAGAACCTTCTGCACAGTTCTTTTGGAGCTTGAAGGCAATGATGGGTGACTATGAGTCTCAATTGGGATACCATGATGAAATCCTAAGATATAAATATGTGGGGGCCGCAGGTTACTATCATGCTTCAGTAACAGTAACAATCAAAGGGCTAGATATGCAATATGAGAGGATTTTGGCTCTTTTCATCTGTGTGGACTTTTCAAATAATAGATTTGAAGGAGAGATCCCAAAATCAATAGGGGACCTCAAGTTTATCTATGGGCTAAACTTCTCACGAAATAGTTTCACTGGCCAAATTCCAGTATCATTGGAAAGTTTAACACATCTTGAATCATTTGATCTATCCCATAACAAGCTTTCAGGTGAGATCCCATGGCAATTGACAAAGCTTACATTCCTCGCAGTCTTGAACCTCTCACAAAACCTCCTGACAGGAAGAATACCACAAGGCAATCAATTCCACACATTCACTAATGATTCATTCCTTGGGAATTTTGGATTGTGCGGACCTCCATTAACAAAGGAATGCAGAGATGATAGCAATACACCAATTTCGATCTTCAAAAATGTGGGTTCACAAGCAGAAGGAGAATTTGACTGGCAATTCATATTGGCAGGGTTAGGAGTCGGATATGTTGTAGGCCTTGGAATAGTCTTTTGGCATCTGATGTTTTGGAAGAAAGTTAGTAGGGAATACAAAAAATTCTTTGACAAAATACTTGAATTGTTTTCTCTACATGGTTGAAGTGTACTGCAACAACAATGGTAAAACCAGTGCTGAAGGCAAAAATGTCAGAAGAAGATCCATGGATTCTACAGAGGGAAGACACAGCTTGCTTGGATTAAAATATGTAATAAAGCTCGTCTCCTACTTTCTTTTTCTTTTTCGATGAAATGCTTGTACTTAGTTTGATCTTGTTGAATAAATGAGAATGAAATAGAATGGTTTGAATGATTTTGGACCTAATAGAAACAACTATCTACCTTCATTTCTAGGGTAATTGATGCTTCTACGGTTGTGATCTTACTATCTTAGTTTGAGGCATGTTCTTTCATAATACAAGTAGTGAGTCTTGTAAATGTATTTTTGTGTTTTGAATCTCATCTCACACTAAAGGATAACTATACCTAGTTTTATTCGGTATGTGTGGGTTGAAAGGCTTGCACACATTTCGAAGACTAATCGAGTACTTTAAGAGAATTTAAACACCTCGATTATAACAAAAATTATTTTCATATGTTTGTACACGTGATCGGTTTATAACAGCCCAGATGAGAATCAAGATGTCTTTAGATTAGCATACAAATAATAGGAAACTTTTGTTTTAAGAATCCTTCCATCATAGGATTGAAACATTACTAGGCCCCACTACTGATCAATTTGTTAAATCCATAAGACAGTGCATTAAATGAATCACTAAAATTACATCACGGTTTAATAGGTATTAATAAATCACATTAGTTGCTTCATGTTAATTTATGTTTCTAACCTATACGAAAGGTGTGACATGGAGAGGTTGAACGAGAATCAATCTCAAGACCTTACTTCTTGAGGCGAGCGTCGTTACGGTCATATAAGAATAGAAGTGATTAGTACAATAATGACAGGGTTTACCACTTGTATGATAGCCTTCTTTCCTTTATTTCTTTTCTTGTTACATAAATTGATACCAAATTTATACTGAAATAAATACTTGATTCTAATAAAAGGAAATAAAAAGAAAGATGTCTAAGTATATAAGAGTAAATACAAAATATAACAAACCCAAAAAAGGTATAAATTTATTAAAATACTGGGTTAGAATTTTTATCATTAAAATTAGTTTGTAATGATAATGAATTATTATATCAAAAATTGAAAAATAAAAATTGTTTCGTAATAAAAGACAAATTAAGGAACATGTACGAATCATGGTTTGCTTTAACTTATTGATCTAACAGTCTACATTAGATTGTTAGAAGAAAAATAAAATAACAACCACAAAATGAGTATGACTTGAATTATTCGACATAATCTGAAATTGATGTCAATTGTAGGAAAACATAAAAAGAAAGGAAGATGATGGAAAGGAAAATACTCAATTAAAATAGGCGGACCATATAGACATCTGACTTTTCCGCCTCTATATACCCAATTTAAAAAAATCGGATTTTTTATCATCCGAATGAACTCTCAGTTTATTTTAGGGTCGTTCGGATGATAAGATCGTCCGAAGGAACAGTTTAGTACAAAATGTGTTCCTTCGAACGATCGAACTTGTACTTTCTATTCGTTCAAAGGATCATTCGAACGATTTCTCTATGTGGGATGTGGAGTGGGATTTTTAAACGATGACATTTATCGATAGATTTTTACAAACAAGGTATCAAAATACATCTACTTTGAATTTTATGAATTCTGAAACTGATTTTAAATAAAAAGGGTATATTTTTGGGCTTAAAAAATTGTACCCAAAGAATTAAATAAAAATGACCTTCTCTTTTAATTCTTTGAGTACGACTTTTGAAGCTCAAAACTATACGCTCTTCATTTAAAATCAGTCCCAAAGTTCATAAAATTCAGAATAGATGAATTTTGATATCTTATTTGTAGAAATTAGTCGAGAAATCACATCTTTTAAATATCCGAGCCAAAAGCGCAAAGCTGATAGTCGTCCGGGAGGTGAAATTGATTGGCAATTCGTGATAACAGGGGCTTCAATTTGGAGAAAAGATGGTAGACAACACAACAGGCTCATTGACAAAATGCTGGCCTATTTTGCTGACATGCAAAATAGGGTTAATCTTTGATGTTATGGGTCATCATTCATGAATAATGGGTTATATATATATGTTGATTGGGGTAATGGGATATGAATTATGTGTAGTTGTGTAGGTTTTTTCCGTGCAAAATGCCTATAGACAATAGATGAGAAACTTAGTCATGCAGTTTAGGTTTTAAATTGTTTGCAGTTTTAGTATTTAAGTTAATAGTTGATAATATTTTTACATTTTTAGTATTTAAGTAAATAGTTATTAATATTTTTATTCTTATTTTTTCTTAATCAATTAATATAGTTTGCATTACGTATGAATATTATGTTATATAACTGAGAGTTGATCACCCCCATTGAAGAAACACTAGTGTGTCATATTAATTTTAAATCAAGTTTGAGTCGATCTCTTGTTAAAACTGGGTATCCAACCCAAAATGCTAGTTTATTAGGTGAAGTGATTCAAGTCTTTTTTTTTTTTTTTTTGAATTAATGTGTAGAAAACTCAGACACAATCTTACTAAAATCTCCAAGGATGAGCTCACTGTCCCTAAGTCACACCAAGAGTTTAAGCTATGGGGGCTCGAACCCACAACCTCTCACTTCCTGAGACTGGAGGGAGCCAGTTGAGCTATACCCATGTGGGTGTGTCTGAAGTCTTTTATAAGTCTCTAAATCTTTCTCTTCACAACCAATGTAGGACTCGTACGTTGCCCCTCGAACGTAGCTCTCTGGTGGAGATAGAATGTCGCAGGTCATTCCATCCGGGTAGGGGATGCCCATAAGTCCACATTCGTTAGCTTGGAAATATGATTTTAATATCACTTGTTAGGACTGAATATCCAGTCCAAAAGGCTAGACCATTAGGTGGAGTGATCCAGGTCTTTTATAAGTCTCTAACTCTCCCACTTCACAACCAAATTGGAATCCGTTCGCTGCCCCAACGGTCTCTATCTAAATTCAGACAAACTAAATTTCACCATTACCCACAGATTTGAAACTTTGTATCTTCTTCGATTATCATGCCGCAGTTCTCTCCTATTCCTCAGTTTTAAAGTACATTGGATGAAATTGGCTGAATAAGATGTCCATAAACACAAGCAGAATTAAGAAAGATGTAAAGATAGGAAAGGGATTAGGGAGGAATCTGTTGGAACCCAAGCTTTGGTTCCAAGATCTAGATCCGATAAGCGTGCTGAGGCACAACTCGAGAATCTGGCTTCCATAATATGTGGTGAGCCTGACTTAAAATCTGACATAATCTGACTTTGATACTACAATACTTAGCCTCCAAGAGATGGTAGCCACATAAACTGAGGGCAGTCGGGTCTGGTTTTCGAGCCACATAGGGTCTGGCTGGATTATAAAACTCGAGCTTTTAAGTCGAATTGAGTCGGGTCGGTCTCACCTAGATATGATATGGGGTTGGCTGGATTTTTGCCCGACTGACCTCAGTTGACCCCTAATGGAAAGGCATTAGGGAGGAATCTATTCTAGTAGCTTCTGTTTCAAAAAAAATCTATCTAGTAAGTTTGATGGTTCGTACAGTGGTATTTTAAGGCTAAGGCATAGGTGGTTTAGTTATATACTCAAACTTGAATTTTGAAGATCGATTGGGCCGAGTCAGGTCCAGACTCATCTCGACCATGAGTAGCTCAAAAGGACAAGAAGCAGTTTCTTGGATCGGATCCACTAAAAGACTAGATCCACTGTAGAACCGGCTCAGTTGAACTTCCAAAATTATTATAGAGCAAATCACAAATTTGAAATGACCAAAGTTTTATCACCGTTCAAATGATGAGTGGTAAACATTAATTAAATTGTTATAATAATAGCCTCATATTTATCTAATAAAGTAAAATGATTAGATACCTCAGTCAGTATCTACTGCCTATTTATAACTTTTAAATTTTTTATTTCACTGTTGTTCAAGAAAATGTAAAGATTTTCTTCTAGATTAAAAACCGGGTTGACCGGCGGGTTGCAGAGGATTTTTAATCTAAAAGGGTCTTAAAATGACCCGACCCGTGGGTCAAGCCACGCGTCGGATCGGGTTTGATAATATTGATCCAAAGGTATGTCTAGTGGTGAAATCAATATGAAAGTTTTTTTTCTTATTCTGTGCTTTGAATGGGGCAGATTTATATCACTTAATTAGGTAATTCATACTAAGAGGCTTTTTGTTATTCTTTTTATGATTAAGGTGTTCAGGCTCTCTTAAAGCTGACTAACTTTTGAGTCATGTGTAAGCTTCTCTACCCACGTATATTGGGTAAATCTAAGGGCAGTGGCCCTTTAGATTGGAGTAGAAATTAAACTCAGGACTCTCGCCTCCTGAAACACGTTTCTAGCCATTACTCTAATCTATTTGGATTATGTTTGTTACTTTTTAAGTATGAAAAGTAAATAATATAAAAAATAATAGTAGTTTGTGTTTATTTATGAAATGATGGCTCCTTGTCCAAACTGTAAGAAATGTGATATTTTTCTCTCCTTTAATGGAATTCATTTCCCATAAAGGAGATGGGAGATTTTATTGTGGAAAAATAAAGAGATTTCCCTTCTCAACAAAACAATGATTTATTCATTTTTAACGAAAATAAAGATTTTAATATAAATAACCAAAAGATTATGGGTAATATGAATAGCAGGGGTTGAAATATCGGCCGATACGTATCGTATCGGCCGATATATATCGGTTTTAGAGATGTAAATATCGGCCGATATTAAAAAAAAGAGGAAGAAAGAGAAAAACATCGGCCGATATATCGGCTGATAACGATATATCGGTCGACATATCGTATCGGCCGATACCGATTTTAAACCCCTGATGAATAGTACTAGTTGAAAACACGACACATGACGGGACTGTATAACACTTGTTGGATAACATTTTAAATTACTTTCTCTGTAAAAATAGACAAACAACACTTATTGGGCATTTTCTATGTCCATATGTTCATATCAAGATAAGGTACTCATATATTACATAGTAACTAGAATTTAATGAGATTTGACAGTGAAAAATACACTAATTCATTGGATGGATAGTTAATGATAAATTTCAATTGTGCAAACTGAAATAGACATAACTCTACTGCTAAAGACTTTATTAATAGTGTTTTTTTAGGTCTTGAGGTATTTAGGCGTCATATCCAACTAGTCCCTTGAGAGATGTGAAATCTCCAATCTGCATACATCGGATAAATATGCTGAGAGTGACCTATTTATTGGAGTCACTAGAGATTGAACTCAATAC
Source organism: Chimonanthus salicifolius (assembly GCA_013350335.1). Lineage (NCBI taxonomy): Eukaryota > Viridiplantae > Streptophyta > Magnoliopsida > Laurales > Calycanthaceae > Chimonanthus > Chimonanthus salicifolius. The sequence continues at coordinate 64,190,339 of CM023538.1, read as the reverse complement.
TTCAATCCTGAAGTCTTGTGTCTCGTCCACTAGACTAACGTCTTCGAGTTAAAAACTTTATCAATAGTTCGATCATTTTTTAGATTTTTTAAGAAAATGACAATATAGACACAACCATTTCATACGTAGAATTGGGAAAAACTTCATACCTCTTAATTCTACAATTCTAGTTACTATTGTAGTTAGATGGATCAATATATAATACAGCTCTAAGAGAAGATAATCAATCAAAGAATTAATCAAATCAATATGCAATCCGTGAAATATATATTTATGAAAGGTAGTTGGTTATTAGTCATCTGCGTAAAGACTCTCCATTAATAATCCCCCTCAAATTCGAGAGCCAAGAGCATATGAGTCTAGAACAGTAGCATTGTTTGAACAGTTCCTTTGTGAAAATGTCAGCTAACTAATCAAGTATAAAATATTCTCTATCCATCATGTGTAAATAGAAATAATATTCTAAATAGCTTGATTCCTAACATAGAACTTTCACGGAATATTATTCTCTTTTGACTATACATATCAATTTCTTGGCTAATTGTTACAGTAGTCCATCGATGACTATGGTTAGTTTCATAACAGTAAAGGGTCAAATCAAACTATACTCCAAAGTGTTTTATCATTACATTTTGGCAAACTGGATTTAGCATAAAATAAGTTCCATATAGAGCCCTTGTGCTCGAGCAGATTTACCCTTTAAGAATAGGTTTTAAGTTTTTAGAGAAGAATCTATGGTCCATATATATAGATTATTTGATGCTTACAGGACTCAAATTTATAAAACCTTAATTGTGTGGGTTGACTCTTTCATAAACCTGTAATTTGCGCCCCGGGGCCTATCTCTACTTGCATGACTATCAAAGAGTTCATATGGGTGTAGCTCAATTGGTAATTTCCTGCCTCAAGAAGCAAGAGATACCAGGTTCGAGCTCCTATGGCCTCACCTGGTATGCCCTAAAGGCAGTGAGTATCACTCGTGGAGATTTTATGCCAGGTTTCCTACAATTTCCATACGTAAATTAAAAAAAAAAAAAAAAAAGAGCCTCACACAGTCACACTTTTCTAGGCTGCGTTGGGATGAGAGGTAAATTTTACGAGGATTACCCAGGGTTACTCTTGACCGGAGGTTACCTGGAATTATGAATATACCTTGTTTGAAAAGGGTTTTTAAAAGTGGGAGGGGAGGGGCCCTTAATTACCAAACAAGGATAATGGAGAATTACCCCCCATCCAAACACAACCCTGGAGTTTTTAAGTAAATAAGGCCCAGTATTTTGTTAATTGGATGGATTGAAGCCCTATTTCAGCGTATGGGCTTTGTCTGGAACAAAGTTGTTAACTGGGCTGGAACAAGCCCAGTAGCTTGGCTTGCTCGACATGAATCAAAAATTTAATATTTTGAGCTTACTTTAGCAGGGATTGGGCCGATTTTGATCATCATATTATATCAAATTGTCAACGTAGAGCAATACAATTTAGGAGATTCCAAAGCCGAGAATTTGGATACGCTATGGGCCTTCATCTCCTGGGCTTTTAATATATTCACCCTAAGCTTAAAATGTTCGAGCTTCTCAACATATTAGACATTTTTTATATTTAGCAATGTTTTAAAACTTAATCCGTAGAGCGATCCGTCTTGGAGGAAGTGTTGGTTAAATAAGGTTGAACCGGGTTGACATGTAGTCAAATCCAGTCAAACCCATGCTATTAATATAATATTAAATTATTAACTAAGGTTATATTTCATAAAAGTATATTCTTTATCTCACAAACATAACGGTAAATACCAAAAATTATATTCCCAAAATAACCAACATTTTCATCTTCATTTTCTTCATTTAAAGAAACCAAGGGTTTTTAAGGGTCACAGGTTTATTAGATAGACTGGATTGACCTGCGGTTCGCAGAGGGTTTTTAATCCAAAAGGGTTTTTTAATGATCCGACCCATGTCTCAGCTGAGTCACAATTGACCCACGGGTTGGGTCGGGTTTGATATCATTGATATTGAGTTTTGGTTTATAGGCATATTTCCTTTGTTTCTTGATCATTGATTTTGAGTTTTGACATGTAGGATTGGATTCCACAAGTTGGTTTTGTGTGATCTAATTGAAATTTTGTGACTAGTAAAAGAGGAGTTGGTTCCAAAAAGAAGAGGCTTTTCCTTAAAATTGTTGTTTCTAAATAAAAGGTTGAGTCTTTCAGATATGGCCCATGGGCTAGTTCTCTGTAATAATGATCTTAAATAGATGATTGATCAATTTTATTAAGCTATCAATATTTTTATATGATTTACTCGTGGGTGTAGGGGTGTGCGTGTTTACTATATGATTTGGTCGTATGTGTGTATTGGACACCTTTTAAATAAAGTTAGACGCATCATCTAGACACCTGACTTTTCTTTTAAGAGATATGTGATTTCAAAATTTTGTATGAAAATTATCATTTTGCCCCTTAATTTTTTTTTTAAAAAAGACCATTCCTCCACATAAAATTGAGGAGCAAAATGGTAATTTCGCATAAAATTTTAAAATCGAGTCTCTCTTAAAAGAAAAGTCGAGTGTCTAAATGACTACCCTTCTAATATTGACAAATAATCTTTATTAACCGGCCATCTTTGTTATTTGGGGTTCAAAGGATAACTCCATTTTTTTAAAAATTTTTTTTTATTTATTTCCTTTTTAAATATAAATATTTTCCTTTTCAAAAATAAAAATACAATTTCAGAAATAAAAGTCTCCCCAAGGGAAGAGACTTTAAAATTTTGAGATTGATTGATGCTAATGGTCTTTTCATTTTTCAATTTTCATATTCCGAATTTATGGCTATGAAATGGAAGGTCTCTCCCCATGGAATGGAAAAAATGTGGAGAATGTAGTAGTGCATAAAATCCTACTCGAAGAGAACTCTAACATTTTTCTACAATCCATTTAATGTATCCATCCAATTTCCAAGTCCACCTTAACGAGAAGACTTAGACTTGATCACAACTCTTGAATGGTCATTCAGCACTTAAAGTTATAGTTGGGTCTTTCACAATTCATTAAAATGTGGGTCATTCAGCACTTAAAGTTATGGTTGGGTGCAGTTAATGTTATCGTTGGGTCTTTGACTATTCATTAAAATGTGGGTCATTTAGCACTTAAAGTAATGGTTGGATGCACTTAATGTTATAGTTGGGTCTTTGATTATTAAAATGTTAAACTTACTCCTAAGTTATACCCTTTTATACTCTTTAAAGATGTGATAAATCTTTTGATTAATATCTTAATGATTCTTGAAAAGTCAACTAATTGTGATTTGTTAGGTTCATTTGAGGGTATAAAAGGATACAACTTAAATAAGTATTGAATCACCTTTTAAAAAAAGTACATCGTATTCAAAATGAAAAATGGAAGGACCCAAGGAAACTTTAATTTGACGAGATAAATATACAAGGTTGGATGGTGAGATCATCTATCAAAATTGGTATACGTGGAGTCTATCAAACACCCCACTTTAAATGTTTAAGTGATCTAATAATAATGATAATAATAAAATGAATCACTAAATATCTAATTGTAGAGACTAGGGCTGCAGTTCAGGTCGGGCGGTCAGGTTGATATATATGGAATCCAACTCGATCCGACCCGCTGATCTGAAATTCTTGACCCGACTAGCATGATTTTTGGGTCGGGTCAAGCGGGTCTGGCCAAAACCCGACTTGAGTTGCAGCTCTAGTAGAGACTACCAAACTTTTACCAATCATTCTAATAAAATTGTGCCGGTTGCTATTCATCGACATATCTCTCACTCGTCATACCCAACAAAGTCTAATAGAATTAGGTGAGTGATATTAATATATCTCTATTTAGTTTTTTAAGTACTAAATATTATTTCATTAAATTAAACTTACAAAAAAATTGAAACGTGAGATTTTCATAGAGCCGAAGCCCAAAAAATAATAAAGATAACATAAAATAGTCAAAATTGATGAAAATAGCTCTAAATAATCTAAAATTAAATAACTTTCTTTTAAACTTTTAAAATTTCAAAATATTGACGAAAGTAACTCAATAATTAGTCAAAATTGATTTTTTAAGAAAATAAAAAATAAAAAACTAGCATTGACCTATAAATTGCTTGCAATAGCCGGTACTATCCTCTCAAAATCAATATGTCTTGCATGTACCAATATTAGTCTGCAATTAGAACTGTAGTACATGAAATTGAGTTATAAATGTGGAAACTGAAACTGATATTTTGGTCATTAGGATCCAAAGTCTTGGCCTAAATATTTTCTATTTTTAGACTCAATATAATTGTTTATCAAATAATGAGTGAAAATAAAATATCAGAAATTCTAGTCAAATGTACCAATATTTGGGCTCGTTTTGGTTAAATTTTAAAAGCATTTTGGGTTGTCAATTATTTAGTAAAATCCAAAAAAATATCAAATTTCACAAGCGAACGAAACTTGATAGCAATGAGTAAGAGATATTAATTTGTGTTCCACCACCTCTTGATAAATAAATGTCTTTGTATATTTTTAACAAATTTAATATCCATTGTTATCACAACCAATTGGGCCATCACAACCAGGGTTCATTCCTAAACTAAAACAGCATTTAATAGGTCCATTGGCTGAGCCTAGACTGCACACATGATTCAGTGGTGGGTGGTTAAAATTTTAAAAGAAAAGAAAAAAGAAAAAGAAAAAAAAGAGAGCCAAGGTTCAATCTTACAATTCAAAAACAGTCTTCCCTCTTAATTATTTAAGTACGATTTTTGAAGTAAAAAACTATACCTTTTTCACTTAAATCAGTCCCGGACAGCCATATAATATGTTATATATATTATATAAAAATGTTTAATAAATTTTAGTTGTCTCTCTCATACAGTTATATAAAAAAAAAAATTTATTCTATTTCAATTTTAAATATTTTTTGATTCTTTAGTTGGTTTTTTTTTTCTAACAATGTATTAAAAATGTTGGATTCAGTATTTTTCTCAGTTCAGATAAATTAAAAAAAAAAAAAGCATGAGTCTTTTAAAATTTTCAAGTGGTTCAATTTGGGTCTAGACTCTAGACATAAAAATCTGGCCATTTGCATAGGGTAGCATAAATCCATTCCTGTCCATGTCATTCTCAAAGTCTTAATCATCTTTGCCAATTTTTTTACTGTATATTGAATTGCTAGTTATGAATTTATTTAATTTTTTGAGGTAATCAAGGACTTAAGTTAAATTAATAAATTATGGTACTCCTGTAATTTAGAGAAAAGCGTGTGCATGGCACCATCTAGTGTATAAATATGCTAAATTTTTTTAGATTAAATTTTTATAATAAATATAAAACATAAAATTTAATAACTTTTTACTTATCTAAATATTATAATTAAACATTTACATCAATTCATTATAATCGAACAGTCTTCTCAAGTGGGCCCGGGACCATTTCAGTAGACTTGTATGCAATCGTTAATAAATCCCCATTACTGCTATCCATAGTGGATACACCTACCCTACTTAGTCTACCAATTTTGACTGGGGTTGTGTTTGGATTGGAGGTAAAGGGGGTGATGGGGGTAATCTCCCATTACCCTTATTTGGTAATTGAGGGTAATGAGATAACACCCCTTTTTTACTCTTCTTTTTTCAATTTTTGAGTACTCCTTCTATGCAAAGGATATTTATTTTCAATATCCTTACCCTTGGATGTAAACCCCCTTGAAAATTTACCCTCCATCGAAACGCAGCTTGGGCAACGTTGGGTTGAGTCATCCATCACTGCATGTCGGTGTCTCATAAGGATAAGTCTTACAAGAATTTTTAAGCCCAAATATTGGCTACTTTTAGACTCCGTATTATTATTTTTTTAAATAACATAAAAATAAAATTTCGAAATTTTTAATCAACATGTACCAATATTTGGGCATTTTAAAAGCATTTTGGATTTCTCAATTATTTACTAAAATTATAAAAATAAAATAAAATATGAGTTCTCTTGTTTTGATTGGAGTATAGGATGACAAATGTGAGCAAAACTTTGGATTTCACTCGATAAATAGGGTGAGAAAAGTACCCCTTAAAATATGGTCATCTTAAATGAGGTCTCTGTTCATACGACCAAACAAATAGAATGCCCAAAGATTTTGTATGTACTAGTCCCATGGCTGAGTCTAGAATCTATTAAGTTTGGGTGGGAAGAAAGCTTTACTTTATTTTACGATGTTTAACTAAAGATCTTAGTATTTTAAAGTTGTTTGGCAAAAAAATTGTATTTTAAACAACTAAAATTAGTTGAGTCTAATGTTGTTTTACTCAATTTGAAATAATTTATAAATTCTTTTTATTGGTTTTTTTTTTAAACACATCTCTCATCTTTCTGAACGTGACCTGTCTCAATTAATTCCAACTGAGTCTACAAATTTTAGGTCAGACTCATCTCAGCACGCTCTAATATAATAACAAAGTATAACAATTTTAGAGTTGGGCTCATCTCTGTATGCCCTTCTCAGGTTTCTTTTTGTGGTAAGTTGTGTTAGACAATTTGGATTTAAATCCAATAGACTTAGATATTGGTTTATTTGAAAATTATAAAAAAAAAAAAATTCACTGTCATCATGTCATCATATCTGTTAACCGTGACATTTTGAAATCTTACAGATTTTTATAACTATCATCTCTCCAATTATACTTTAAAAAAAAAAGTAAGAGTCTGGTGACAATAAAGAATACTGGAATACCATTTTGAATATAAATTTTGATCAAAAATTGTATTTTGGTTCATAGGATAACCCAATTTTTCAAAAATAAAGTTTCAAAAGTTTTATTCAAATGTTCAGATATTTATGAATGTATTAAAAACTAGAATTTAATGAGATTTGACAGTGAAAAATACACTAATTCATTGGATGGATAGTTAATGATAAATTTCAATTGTACAAACTGAAATAGACATAATTCTACTGCTAAAGACTTTATTAATAGTGAGTTTTTAGTTCTTGAGGTGTTCAGGCATTACATCCAACTAGTCCCTTGAGATGTGTGAAACCTCCAATCCGCATACATTGGGTAAGTCTATAGAGAGTGACCCTTTATTGAAATCACTAGAGATTGAACTCAATACTTCAATCCTGAAGTATTGTGTCTCAATCACTAGACCAACACCTTCGAGTTAAAGACTTTATCAATAGTAGGATCATTTCTTAGGTTTTTTAAGAAAATGACAAATATAGGCACAACCATTTCATATGTAGAATTGGGAAAAATAACTTCATACCTCTTAATTCTACCATTCTAGTTACTACTATAGTTCTTAAAATAACTTCATACCTCTTCATACCTCTTTGTTCGGATGATTGATCAATTTTATTAAGCTATCAATATTTTTATATGATTTATTCGTGGGTGTGGGGTGTGCATGTTTTTTATATGATTTGGTTGTGTGTGTTGGACACCTTTTAAATAAAGTTGGATGTATCATCATCATCATAAACATTTATCTCATCGATCTACGTCCACCTTTTAAATTATAATATTATAATATTGACAAATAATCTTTATTGACCGGCCATCTTTGTTATTTGGGGTTCCAAGGATAACTCCATTTAAAATAGATATATTTCCTTTTTAAATTTAAATATTTTCCTTTTCAAAAATAAAAATACAATTTCAGAAATAAAAGTCTCCCCAAGGGAAGAGACTTTAAAAGGTTGAGATTGACTGATGACAACGGTCTTTTCATTTTTCAACTTTTCATATTCTGAGTTTATGACTATGAAATGGAGTGCCTCTCTCCATGGAATGAAAGAAAGGTTGAGAATGCAGTAGTACATAAAATCCTACTCAAGAAGAAGATAACTCTAACATTTTTCTACAATCCATTTAATGTATCCGTCTAATTTCCAAGTCTACCTTAACGAGAAGACTTGGAATTAATCACAAGTCTTTAATGGTGGGCCCATATTAGCTTTTTAGGAAAAAAATATGTAATATGGGTCATTCAGCACTTAAAGTTATTGTTGGGTCCAGGGGTGAAAAATTTGGTATCGGCCGATATCTCGTCCAATATTTTTCTTTGTTATTTTTTTTTTAAAAACGTATCAATATCCACCGATATCGCCGATGTTGTACTTGGTTGGGTCTTTCATAATTCATCAAAATGTTATGGTTGGGTCTTTGATCAAAAGATAGCTACTTTACTCAATTTAAAATAATTTATCAATTTAGTTTATTATCCTTTTTATACACATTTTTCATCTTTGTGGTTGTGGTCTATCAAAATTAAATCCAACTGAGTCTACAAATTTTATGTCGAATTCAACTCAACACGTCCTATTATTGTAATTGAGTCCAACAATTTCGAGTCGAACTAATCTGTGTATGTCCTTTCCAAGTTCCATTTTTGTGACCGCTTGAGTTAAACAAATAATCTAGAAGTCCTATATAATTTGAATCTGAATCATTAGTCTTTGATATTGGTTTATTTGAAAATCATAAAAAAAAAAATTCACAAGCATCATGTTTTTAAACTCCGAACCATGATAATCTACGATAAGATGAGACATCAGTGATAATAAGGGATGGCAATATATTCTTTCACCAGTTAGGTGATGACAAATAGATATGGTCCAAAGATTAAAATATAGATTTTCTATGCGATACCTGAGCTTCTGAATTAAGTCTCAGAGAAAATACTTTATTATATTTTATAAAAATTAAAATGAATTACAAGAATTTATATATAAAAACAACTGTCTCATTTTCGTTTTCCATACTAGTGTAGCACTTCATTTTTACTCTTCACTCTCTCATTTTAGTTAGAAAATTGTTTATTTAAAAAAATAATTTTATGTCCAAATCAAGAAGAGCATTTGTCTAAATAATTATCTAAGTGGTCCTTCTATTTCAAAATCTCCCTCAACGAGAAGACTTGACTACCAGCGGTCTTCTAAGGAGGGCTCATTAAATTCCATAGCACTTATTATTATTTCATTCAATTATTAAAAAAAAAATTAGAATTAAAATTCAAAAAATTAATAAAAATAATTCAAAATGGTCAAGCTAAGGATTTAATGATGATAAAATTGATGTCTCTCCCATACAATTATGTAAAACAAAAAAAAAAAGATAATTTAAAGATCTATTGTAGATTTTTCAGTATCCATGTTAGGGTTTTCTTTTAACAATCAATAAAAAATATTAGATTCTCTTCAGTCAGTTCTGCAACTCTTGAGCATTTTCTTTAAAGGTCGGTATATAGGATTTCTTGGATGGGATTTGTTTGAGCCTGGACTTAAAAAATTTAATTCTAAGATAAGTTAAACATAAATTTGACCCAATTCAAGAAATTGTCTATTAAATAAAAATTGTTAAACTTTAATTTATTATTCATATATGATTGTCGTGATGTCGTGTAATGCAAGGCAGAATAAAATTCAAAAAAAAAAAAAAATCTCAAAAAAGGGATAGATGGGAATAGCCCTGTAGAAAATTGCAACAATTTAATGGACATTATTTTGAAAATTAATTGCACACTCCCATTCCCTTCTATATACGTTCTTTGAGGGCTATCCCTATCAAATCTCCATCAACGAGAGGAAGACTTGACTAGCACTAACTAGTAGTCTTCCTCTCATTCGTTGGTGGGCCCATTTTAGAAGACTTGTATGCAGTGTGGGTCCCTCTGCACTTAAGCCTACTTTTACTCATTTTGCAATAGTTAATAAAGACGGCCCATATAGTTAATAGTTAAGGAGCAGTATTACATAAATTGAGTTTTAAATTTCCAAGTGAAATTGATAATTTAGTCATCAGATCCAATTTTTTAGACAAAATATTGGCTACTTAGTATTTTTTTCTAAAATAAAAATAAAATAAAATGTCATATTTCTTTATCTAAATATACCAATATTTGGGCATTTTAAAAGCATCTTGGGTTTGTCAATTATTTACCAAAATTAAAAATTAATTAATTTTCTTGTTTTGATTGGAGTATAGGATGACAAATGTGAGCAAAATGTTGAATTTCAGTGAATAAATATTATAAGAAAAGTACCCCTTAAAATATGGTCATCCACATTCCCATTCCCAATCTGTAAGTATGTATAGAAAGTACGAAATATCAAAATAAAACTGTGATTGTGGTATGTATTGTTAATTTAGATTTTTCGCTCAAATTTTTAAGAGATTAAAGAAAAATAAAAAATAAAAAATTTAGTGTGAGTATATTTTTTTAATAAATAATCGTCATTTTTATCAAGCATTTGATATTTGACAGTTGAAAATTTAATACTAATGAAATAGATACTGAAAATTTATAAAATGTCAAAAGATTTTGTAAAATAGGAAACAAATATGAGGAAATATCTAATATGAAATTCATATTCTCTAATATCTCTAGTGAGATCTATATTCTGTTACAATTGATAATATTTTTATCTTTAGAAATTCTGAAATGTAGAATATATTAGAAAAGTCACAAAAACACTTTAAAAACTATATCAATCACCAAAATGACTCTTTACTTAATCCAAAAATATTTATATACCATTTCATAAGTTTTTTCACAAGAAACTTCAAAATTGAAGTATTTTAGAAAAATCAACTTTTATTATTATTTTAAAAAAATGATGAAAATCAAACGAACATTCGTACAAAGTATATCAATTTAGTAACTTTCGAATATATAAATAGTTGCAATTTAGTAACTTTCGGATATAGGATAATTTATGGAGTAAATTTTCAAGAAAAGAGGACAAGCTTCTCTAGTGCATGTGACAGTTCCACCAATGGAGATATGTGATGAATCACGAGTGAGTGAGAGATGTGGGCCCATGTTTAGCCATTTGCATTGGAGACCATTCTTTGTACTATAGGTATTGACTGTGATGTTTACTTTTAGTGGGCCCAATTCCAATTCGATGGACCCCTTTTATTTGAAAAATTGCACCAAATCATGATTTCTACTTAAAACTCTGAATGGACATTTTCATGGAAATTGCATGGAAACTATGAACCAGTTAGATATGTTACCAAACGTCATTTTCTTGGATAAATTAATCCAAAGATATGTAATCATGTACACATCATCAATTTTAAATAATATTAATATTATCATTCAATTTCTATGTCCATACGTAATTTAGAGTGATTTTTTGAGAGAAAAGTATATGATAATAATAATATAGATGTTAGAATCTTCACTAATACGTCGAGGCTTCAAAGTTAATGAAATGCTTAAAATTAAAATTTTTATTTTAATTCATCGATAAATCTCAAAAATAGAATCACATGATACACTTAACGTCATGGAATTTAAAAGAAAATTTCTAAATTAGAAACGTGATATTTGGGAAACATGTATAGCTTGGGATCCAAAGGCACAAGGCACAAGATATGCAAATCAGCAGATATGGGAACCCATAAGATACATTAGAAAGACTTTAAAGTTCGGATTTCTACAGTCAAAAGGGTAGGCAGAGGCCTCCTTTGAAAGTGATTTTACACCGGTCTATTTACTCTTAGTGGGCCCAATTCCAATTGGATGATTCCTAGATATTTTCATGGAAATTGCACCAAATCATGATTCCTAGATGTTTTCATGGAAATTGCATGTAAACTATTGACAAGTTACATTTGTTACCGATTTCAAGTAACCCTTCTCAAGAGGAAGACAACTCTTAACATTTTTCTACAATCCATTCCATTTAATGAAAAGATTTAACCGGTAGTCTTCTTTGGTGGGCTCTTTTTAGGAGACTTTTATGCATTGTAAGTCACTCAGCAAGTCTTTGAATGAAAGATGGATATTTTATTCAATTTGAAATAATTTATAAATCCTACATATATATTTTGTTTACACATCACTCATCTTTGTGGGTGTGTCCTATCTCAATTAAGCTCGATTGAGCCTACAAATTTTAGCCTTTTAGGTCAAACTCAATTCAACACATTTTATTGTTGTTACCTGAGTCCAATAATTTCGGGTCAAACTGATCTGCGTATGTCTTTCCATGCTCCATTTTTATGGTTGCTTGAGATAAATGTATATTCTACAAATCCTTTATAATTTGGATATGAATCCATTGGACTTAGATATAGGTTAATTTGAAAATCATAAAACAAGGAAAAATCATAGGCATCATGCTTTTAAACTCTAAACTACGACATTTTAAAATCATAGAGTTTTATTACTATCATCTCTCCATTCATATTTTTAGGAATGAGCAGGGACATCGGTGACAATAAGGGATGTCACTAAATTCTTTCACCATTTAGGTGATGAGAAATAGATAAAAAATAGATTCAATGTCCATTATTATAAAAATTCTAATTTCTTTATCAATACTCCTGTTGATATGTATTCTGGATGTTAATGCTGGAATATTAATCCAGCTAAATGATCTCACATCATTTAGAAAATTTTCAATTCCATATACACGACCTATTTCAATGGGTATATGAAAGTGAGTTCCAAATTGTTAATTAAAATAGATACTAAAAGTTTAAAAAATATCAAAAGAATTTGTAAAGTAAGAGACCAATATGTGGAGATACCTAATATGAAATTCATATTCTTTAATATTCCTAGTGACATGTATCTTATGTTACAATTTATAATATTTTTTCATAATATATTAGAAAAATCATAAAAACAGTTCAAACACTATATCAATCACCAAAATGACTCTTCAATATTTATGTATCATGTCATTAGTTTTTTTCACAAGAAACTTCAAAATTGAAAGTATTTTTTAAAACTCAATTTTTATTATTTTTTCTAAAAAAATGCTTAGAAAATCAAATAGACATCGTTCAAAATATATCAACCACATTAAGACATCTCTATTAAATTTCAAGAGCACTCACTATTATTTCATTAACTTTTTTTTACAAAAAAAACTCCAAATTTGAAATTATTTAAAAAAGAAAATTAAAAATAATAATAATAATAATAATAACTCAACATGGTCAAGTTAAGGATCTAATGATGAAAAAATTGATGTCTCGACCACGCAATTATGTAAAAATTGTTTTTTATTTTCAATTTAAGGATTTGTTGTTGATATTTTTGATATCTATGAATAGGGTTTTCTTATAACAATCTACCGAAAATGTTGGGTTCTCCAGTCAGATAACTTCTCCAAAGGTCAGTATTTGGGATTTCTTGGGTCGGGATTTTTTATCTACACTTAAAAATTTTAATTTTAACATAAATTAAGAATAAACTCAACCTGAAAAAAAATAATGACAATTAATTAAATATTATTACTTTTTAATTGATATATTGCACGACAGAAGAAAATTCAAAAAAATAAACTAGAAAAGGGACATATGGGAATAGTCCGGTAGAAAATAGAAATTTGTACGTAAAATAAAATTTTATTTATTTTTAGTACACAAAAGTTGAAAATATTAGTACACCAATGAATTCCACGATTTGAGGGACATTTCTTTGAAAATTAATTGCAGACTCCTTCCATTTCATTCTATACGATCACGTGTTCACTTGTGGATATCAAATCTCTCTCAACGAGAAGACTTGACCAGCACAAGCGGTCTTCTCACTTGGGCCCATTTTTGGAGACTTTTATGCAGTGTGGGTCACTCTTCACAAAAGCCTACATCAATTCATTGTAAACTTATTCACGAGTCCACATTCTTCAAAAATGGAAATTCATTTTTTTTTCAAAAAAATGTTTAGAAAATCGACATTTCAATTAAATTGCATAAGCACTGATAATTATTTCATTAAATTATTTTTACAAAAAATCCAAATTTTGAAATTATTTTAAAATAAACTTTTAAAAACTAATGATAATAATAATAAATGAAAATGGTGAAGTTAAAGATCTAATTGATGAAAAAATTAATTGGACAATTGACACTCCCATTCCCTTCTATACGTTTTCTGGTGGCTATCGCTATCCAAGTCTCCATCAACGAGAGGAAGACTTGACCAGCACTAGTAGTCTTCTCAGGTGGGCCCTTATTATTATACTCAATATTATTGTTTTCCAAATAACAAACAAAAATAAAATATCAGAAATTGTAGTCAAACTGTACAAATATTTAGGCTCGTTTTGGTTAAATTTTAAAAGCATTTTGGGTTGTCAATTATTTAGTAAAATCTAAAAAAAAAAATTAAGATGAAATTTTAACATATTTTCACTTTTAGGTCTTCTTTCAGTTATATGGTCAGATTTTTAATTTATAAAATAAATAAAATTATTAAAATAAATAAATGGGCCTGAGGGCCCGATTGTCCTCAATGAGCTTTAATTAAAAGTCTGAGCCCCAGCCCCACCCATCGAAGAATTTCATAAAGGTCAGATTCAGGTCGGATTCAAACCGGGTTCTAACAAATGAACATCCCTAATTCATAGTAACCTTCAATTTAATTTTTTTTAATTTTAAAATTGATTCCCTTTTTATTTATCATTATCAGGATTATGTATTCTATATATCTATAGTTGTTATTCATAATTGAAGTTGACAATATTTTCTACAAATTAAATGCCTATCTAATGCTTCCGTATTTACAAAAATTTCTTTTGCAAGTGATTGTATATGACGATTAATAAATGAAAGAAGGTCCATATGTTTATAATCAAAATTATATGTTGTTAAATAAAAAAAATATATATGATTATACATTGATATAATATTTTGTATACTTTCCTTGCTAAAAATAAAGCATGATTACTCACACATGAGTGTGTGGCATATTATCAAGCACGTCTACGCATTTGGTCCACTAAAACTCGTCTTGAAGTATTGTTATGATACAGAGAAAATATCTCCTTTTTTTTTTTATTAATTTTCTATTTTTATAGAAAATGAATTCTTTAGAAGAGAAAGATATTCTATATTTTGTGTTATTGATAAATAATACTGTTTTATATAAAAAGAGAAAAATATCTCAATTTTCATATTTTTCATTTTTCACATCAAAGTGAGTTAAGGTGGAGAAAATTAAAAGTAATTCCAACTTTAGAGAAGGTGGTTTGAATGTGTCCCAGTGAGTACTTATACTCAACATTTCATAATAAACATGCACAAACAATAAATGAGAAAAAACAAACGTGATCAAACACATAGAACGACACATAGATTTTACGTGATTCCCTTTCGGTACATCCACGAGTTCAAATCAAATCTATTATGTTCAAAGGCAAAACAACAAAGAAGAGACAACCATACCTATTACAATTTTCACTCTCTCTCACGAAAAGAGACATTATATAGTGCCCTAATTAGAGCTACAAAATATATAATATGAAAATTATAAAATTGCCCTCCATTAAAAATTGCCCTGAATCGACCCATGACTGGATATATGGGGATGTGATCACCATATGTAATAACTAGGTTTTTATCTGTATTTACGATGGTTTCCATCTCAATTGTTGAAATTGAAAATATGAGGACCTTTTCTTTCAAATGAAATGAATCTTATTTGGGAAACTGGCAAAGGACACCAATGAAATAAAAGGCAGATGTGTGCCATTCATTGATTTTAATTAAACAATGGTAATGTAGAGCTCATAGAGGTGAGTCCAACATATGAAGATGTATACATTTGAAAGCTTTTTATACTGATAAAAGTCAGTCCCGTTGAATTTAAAAACTCATGATTTTCAAAGTAAAATAAAATTAATAGATTCAAATTAGATAGAAATACAATCCATAAGTAGTAAACGGATATGAGAATGAGCAATGGTGATTTCAGATCTCTAGTGAGCCCACATGGCTTTTAAAAATACTTTAAAAACTATATCAATCACCAAAATAACTCTTCATTTCGCTAGTTTTTTTCACAAGAAGCATCAAAATTGAAAGAATTAAAAAAAAAATCAACTTTTATTATTATTATTTTTTTAAAATGCTTAGAAAATCAAACAGAGACATTGTACAAAATATATCTATCACATTAAAACATCTTCGTTAAATTACATAAGCACTCACTATTATTTCATTAAATTATTTTCACAAAAAACTCCAAATATGAAACTATTTAAAAATGAAAATTGAAAAAAAATTAATAAAATTAACTCAAAATAGTAAAGCTAATAATCTAATGATGAAAAAATTGATGTCTCTACCATGCACAAAAAAAATATTTTCAATGTAAGGATCTATTGAGAAAATGTTAGGGTTCTCTTCTCAGTTCTTAGACTCTCGATTATTATCTCAATTCGGATAACTTCTTCAAAGGTCAGTATTTGGGATTTCTTGGGTTGGTTTTTTTTTGGTCTAGACTTAAAAATATTAATTTTAACATAAGTTAATAAAAAAACTCAACCTGATCCAAAAAAAATGACAATTAATTAGAAATTATTACATTTTAAATGACTATTCAAATATGATGGTCGGATAATATAATGCACGGCAGAAGAAAATTAAAAAAAAAAAACCTTAGAAAAATCTCACTTGACAAAAAAAAAATTTGAAGAGATAAAAATCTCGGCTGAAAATTCGGATGCCCCGAATTTTCGACCCGTGGACTGGGTATCAAGTCTCTCTCAACGAGAAGAGTTGACCAGCACAGGCAGTCTTCTCACTTGGGCCCATTGTTGGAGACTTTTACGCAGTGTGGATCACTCTTCATGGGCCCACTTTTGGAGACTTTTATTTAGTCTGGGTCAGTCTTCATGGGCCCATATTTGGAGACTTTTCTGCAGTGTGGTTCACTCTTCATTGTAAATCCAACACGAACTTCCCACTTGATTCTGAGAACTTACCAGTCCACATTGTAGATTTCTACAAAAGCCCAACTCAAGAAGACTTGATTAGCAGCAGTCTTCTAAAGTGGGCCCTTGTATTTCAAAGTCTCCCTCAACACTGGAGAAGACTTGATTAGGAGCAGTCTTCTAAAGTGGGCCCGGGCCCATTTCAGGAGACTTTTATGCAATAGTTAATTATTATTGTGCTTACAATAATAATTAATTAATGTGAGCAAAATTTTGAAAATTTTAAATGACGAAAATGTCCTCTAAAATGCTTAGAAAATCAACTTTTATTTTTTATTTAAAAAAAAAAATGCTTAGAAAATCAAACAGAGACATCGTACAAATTATATCTATCACATTAAAACATCTTCATTAAATTACATAAGCACTCACTATTATTTCATTAAATTATTTTCACAAAAAACTCCAAATATGAAACTATTTAAAAATGAAAATTGAAAAAAAATTAATAAAAATAACTCAAAATAGTAAAGTTAATAATCTGATGATGAAAAAATTGATGTCTCTACCATGTGCAATTATGTAAAAAAAAATATTTTCAATGTAAGGATCCATTGTAGATTTTTTGGTATAACAATCTAGAGAAAATGTTAGGGTTCTCTTGTCAGTTCTTCGACTCTCGATTATTATCTCAATTCGGATAACTTCTCCAAAGGTCAGTATAAAATTCAGATATTTATATTTTTTTAAATTTTTTTTAGAAAAACATCCTTTTTATTTTTTTAAATGAATTATTTCAAAAAAAAAAAACCCACTAAGATTTTAAAAAAAAATTTTGAAGAGAGAAAAATCTCGGCCGAAAATTTGGATGCCCCGAATTTTCGACCCGTGGTGGGTATCAAGTCTCTCTCAACGAGAAGACTTGACCAGCACAGGCAGTCTTCTCAGTTGGGCCCATATTTGGAGACTTTTACGCAGGTCACTCTTCATGGACCCATTTTTGGAGACTTTTATTTAGTGTGGGTCACTCTTCATGGGCCCATTTTTGAAGACTTTTATGCAGTGTGGTTCACTCTTCATTGTAAATCCAACACCAACTTCCCACTTGATTCTGAGAACTTACTCACCAGTCCACATTTTAGATTTCTACAAGAGCCCAACTTAAGAAGAACATTTGTCTAAATAATTAATTGTTAAATCTGGCCCTTGTATTTCAAAGTCTCCCTCAACACTGGAGAAGACTTGACTAGCAGCAGTCTTCTAAAGTGGGCCCGGACCCATTTCAGGAGACTTTTATGCAATAGTTAATTATTATTGTGATTACAATAATAATTAATTATTGTAGAAAATTGCACCAATTTAACGGTGAGTACTTTGAAAATTAATAACACTCGCGTTCCATTCTATACGTTCTCTGGTAGTCTTCTCAGTTGGGCTTATTTTAGGAGACTTGCAATAGTTAATAATGGGTATTGACTTGCAATATTTTCTATCTTTAGACTCTTTATTATTGTTTTTTAAATAACAAAATGAAAATAAAATATCAGAAATTCTAGTGAAAGTGTACCAATATTTGGGCTCGTCTTGGTTAAATTTTAAAAGCATTTGGGGCTTTCAATTAATTTAATAAAATCAAAGAAAATATCAAATTTCACGAATGTGAGCAAAGTTTTGAAAATTTTAAATGACGAAAACACTGAACTGTTCAATTTCACAAGCAAACGAAAATGGCCTCTGAAACGAAATTGATAATTATGAGTAAAGAGAGATTAAATTGTGTTCCACCACATCTTGATAAATAAATGTCTTTGTATATTTTTAACAAATTTAATATTCATTGTTATCGGATCTGTTACATAAACCCAACTTGGGCTACACTAAATCAACATTTAATAGGTCCATTGGCTGCTTGAGTGAGCCTAGACTGCACCCAATTCAAGAAATTGTCTATTAAAGGTCGGTATATAGGATTTCTTGGATTGGATTTGTTTGAGTCTAGACTTAAAAAAATTAATTTTGAGATAAGTTAAACATAAATTTGACCCAATTCAAGAAATTGTCTATTAAATAAAAATTATTAAACTTTAATTTATTATTCATATATGATTGTCGTAATGTCGTATAATGCAAGGCAGAAGAAAATTCAAAAAAAAAAAAATCCCAGAAAAAGGGGCAGATGGGAATAGCCATGTAGAAAATTGCAGCAATTTAATGGACTTTATTTTGAAAATTAATTGCACACTCCCATTCCCTTCTATACACGTTCTTTGGTGGTTGTCCCTATCAAGTCTCTATCAACGAGAGGAAGACTTGACCAGCACTAACTAGTAGTCTTCCTCTCATTTGACGGTGGGCCCATTTTAGGACAATGATTTTAGATATGTTTGAATTTTTATGACAATCTATTAAAATATTTAGTTCAGTTTTTTTATCAGTTCCGTTAAATTCCAAAAGGTAAGTATTTTAAAATTTTCAAGTGGCAAATTTAATTGGCATAAAAATTAATTGCATATCTCAATCGTTATCAGTAGACGGTCCAAATCGTTCTCAAAGTCTTGATTATTTGTGCCAAATTTTACCATATATTTAATTGCTAGTTATGAAAATTTACCCTCCATCCAAACGCAGCTTGGGTAACGTTGGGTTGAGCCATCCATCACTGCATGTCGGTGTCTCACAGGGATAAGTCTTACAAGAATTTTTAGGCCCAAATATTGGCTACTTTTAGACACCGTATTATGGATTTTTTAAATAACATAAAAATAAAATTCCAGAATTTTTAATCAACATGTACCAATATTTGGGCATTTTAAAAGCATTTTGGGTTTCTCAATTATTCACTAAATTTTTTTTAAAAAAATGACTTCTCTTGTTTTGATTGGAGTATAGGATGACAAATGTGAACAAAATTTTGGATTTCACCCGATAAATAGGGTGAGAAAAGTACCCCTTAAAATATGGTCATCTTAAATGAGGTCTCTGTTCATACGATCAAACAAATAGAATGCCCAAGGATTTCGTATTTACTAGCCCCATGGCTAAGTTTGGAATCTATTAAGTTTGGGTGGGGAAGAAAGCTTGGCTTTATTTTGCCATGTTTAATTAAAGATCTCAGTATTATAAAGTTGTTTGGCAAAAAAATTGTATT
The DNA here is from genome assembly GCA_013350335.1 of Chimonanthus salicifolius. Lineage (NCBI taxonomy): Eukaryota > Viridiplantae > Streptophyta > Magnoliopsida > Laurales > Calycanthaceae > Chimonanthus > Chimonanthus salicifolius. Next base: position 64,170,511 of record CM023538.1, on the reverse strand, counting down.
TTAAACATTTAAAGTTAATTGAGTCTAATGTTATTTTACTCAATTTGAAATAATTTATAAATTCTTTTTATTGGTTTTTTTTTAAACACATCTTTCATCTTTCTGAACGTGACCTATCTCAATTAATTTCAACTGGGTCCACAAATTTTAGGTCTGATTCAACTCAGCACGCTCTAATAAAATAACGAAGTACAATAATTTTAGAGTCGGATTCATCTCTGTATGCCCTTCTTAGATTTCCTTTTTGTGGTAAGTTGTGTTAGACAATTTGGATTTAAATTCAATGGACTTAGATATTGGTTTATTTGGAAATTATCAAAAAAAAAAAATCACTCTCATCGTGTCTGTTAACCTTGACATTTTGAAATCATACAGATTTTTCTAACTATCATCTATCCAATTATATTTTTTTAAAAGAAATAAGAACCTGGTGATAATAAAGAATACTGGAATTTTGAGTATAAATGTTGAACAAAATTTGTATTTTGGATCCTAGGATAACCCAATTTTTAAAAAATAAAGTTTCAAAAGTTTTATTCAAATGTTCTGATATTTATGAATATATTAAAACTTCTTAGACTTATATAAAATCTCAAGAACCAAGGATGACCATCCTAAGTTCACCAATATCATCTATTTTGTAATATTTGAAATTGAGATTAAGGATTCGGCCGATATGTATCGTACTTGTAAAAAAAATCTATACATATCTGCATATCGATCCGTACACCGTAACCAACATGTTGCGCGTGTTTTATTCTTTTATGTCCTTGAGAAGCCGTGTTGAAGAAAGAACTGACATAAGTAAAACGTGTGGGCCCCATTTAGAAGAAAAAGCTTTCCTTTCATTAATGGAAATCAGGATCTTCGTTCACATGTCACGTTAAACAGCTCACTACTTTACTCCTTTTGATACAATCAAAGGAAAACCTCTCTCTCTCATAATTTTAACTTTTATTATGGAACCTTTTCAGTACAATAATGGAGTCTCCCATCGATTCATCGATTATTACATGAATCATGCCCAGATAGACTTGACTTGAGTTGACTCAGAATTTTTCTCAATTTATGCCCAGTCGAATTGAAGCAAATCAACATTCAGCCAAGAGAGGAACTTATTAGAATCTTTTATAAAAAAAATTCTCATAATTTTCCTCTTTTGTGACATTTCTTATTTGGCATTTAATTTAACACTATTCACACATCTCTCACTTGTCTTACCTAAGTGAGTTTAATAATCATATTGATACTTTATAAATTAGGTGAGTGATACGAATATATCTTTATTTAATTTTTTAACTACTAATATTATTTCATTAAATTAAATTTATAAGAAAAATTGAAACTTGAGATTTTCCTAGAGCTGAAGCTGGAAAAAATAATAAAATTAACATAAAACATTCAAAATTGATGAAAATAACTCAAAATAGTTCTAGAATTAAATAACTTTCTTTTAAAATTTTTTAAAATTCGAAAATATTGATGAAAATAACTCAAAAAATAGTCAAATTTGATTTTTTTTTAAAAAAAAATTAAAAAACTAGCATTGGCAGATAAATTTCTCACAATATGCGTATGTACCAATATTATTACTTATGATTGGCATAGAAATGCTTATTGGTGTGCTATTGGAGAACTGTAGTACATGAAATTGAGTTTTAAATGTGGATGTGAAACTCATATTTTGGTCATTAGGATCTAAAGTCTTGGCCAAAATATTTTCTATTTTTAGACTCAATATAATTGTTTTTCAAATAATGAGTGAAAATAAAATATCAGAAATTTTAGTCAAAATGTACCAATATTTGGGCTCGTTTTGGTTAAATTTTAAAAGCATTTTGGGTTGTCAATTATTTAGTAAACGAAAATTGATATCAATGAGTAAGAGATAAATAAATGTCTTTGTATATTTTTAACAAATTTAATATCCATTGTTATCACAACCAATTGGGCCATCACAAGCAGGGTTCATTGCTAAACTAAATCAGCATTTAATAGGTCCATTGGCTGAGCCTAGACTGCACACATGGTTCAGTGGTGGGTGGTTAAAATTTTAAAAGAAAAGAAAAAAGAAAAAGAAAAAAAAGAGAGCCAAGGTTAGATCTTACATTTCAAAAACAGTCTTCCCTCTTAATTATTTAAGTACGATTTTTGAAGTAAAAAACTATACCTTTTTCACTTAAATCAGTCCCGGACAGCCATATAATATGTTATATATATTATATAAAAATGTTTAATAAATTTTAGTTGTCTCTCTCATACAGTTATATAAAAAAATATTTTTATTCTATTTCAATTTTAAATATTTTTTGATTCTTTAGTTGGTTTTTTTTTTTTTTCTAACAATGTATAAAAAATGTTGGATTCAGTATTTTTCTCAGTTCAGATAAATAAGTAAAAAAAAGGATGAGTCTTTTAAAATTTTCAAGTGGTTCAATTTGGGTCTAGACTCTAGACATAAAAATCTGGCCATTTGCATAGGGTAGCATAAATCCATTCCTGTCCGAATGACTTGTTATCAGTAGACAATCCAAATCATTCTCAAAGTCTTAATCATCTTTGCCAATTTTTTTACTGTATATTGAATTGCTAGTTATGAATTTATTTAATTTTTTGAGGTAATCAAGGACTTAAGTTAAATAATAAATTACGGTACTCCTGCAATTTAGAGAAAAGCGTGTGCATGGCACCATCTAGTGTATAAATATGCTAAATTTTTTTAGATTAAATTTTTATAATAAATATAAAACATAAAATTAATAACTCTTTACTTATCTAAATTTTATAATTAAACATTTACATCAATTCATTATAATCGAACAGTCTTCTCAAGTGGGCTCGGGCCCATTTCAGTAGACTTGTATGCAATCGTTAATAAATCCCCATTACTGCTATCCATAGTGGATACACCTACCCTACTTAGTCTACCAATTTTGACTGGGGTTGCGCTTGGATTGGAGGTAAAGGGGGTGATGGGGGTAATCTCCCATTACCCTTATTTGGTAATTGAGGGTAATAAGATAACACCCCTTTTTACTCTTGGTTTTTCAATTTTTGAGTACTCCTTCTGTGCAAAGGATATTTATTTTCAATTTCCTTACCCTTGGATGCAAACCCCCTTGAAAATTTACCCTCCATCCAAACGCAGATTGGGTAACGTTGGGTTGAGTCATCCATCACTGCATGTCGGTGTCTCATAAGGATAAGTCTTACAAGAATTTTTAAGCCCAAATATTGGCTACTTTTAGACTCCATATTATTTTTTTTTTTAAATAACATAAAAATAAAATTCCGGAATTTTTAATCAACATGTACCAATATTTGGGCATTTTAAAAGCATTTTGGGTTTCTCAATTATTTACTAAAATTAAAAAAATAAAATAAAATATGAGTTCTCTTGTTTTGATTGGAGTATAGGATGACAAATGTGAGCAAAATTTTGGATTTCACTCGATAAATAGGGTGAGAAAAGTACCCCTTAAAATATGGTCATCTTAAATGAGGTCTCTGTTCATACGACCAAACAAATAGAATGCCCAAAGATTTCGTATGTACTAGTCCCATGGCTGAGTCTAGAATCTATTAAGTTTGGGTGGAAAGAAAGCTTTACTTTATTTTACGATGTTTAACTAAATATCTTAGTATTTTAAAGTTGTTTGGCAAAAAAATTGTATTTTAAACAACTAAAGTTAGTTGAGTCTAATGTTGTTTTACTCAATTTGAAATAATTTATAAATTCTTTTTATTGGTTTTTTTTTAAACACATCTCTCATCTTTCTGAACGTGACCTGTCTCAATTAATTCCAACTGAGTCCATAAATTTTAGGTTAGACTCAGTTCAGCACGCTCTAATATAATAACAAAGTATAACAATTTTAGAGTCGGGCTCATCTCTGTATGCCCTTCTCAGGTTTCTTTTTTGTGGTAAGTTGTGTTAGACAATTTGGATTTAAATCCAATGGACTTAGATATTGGTTTATTTGAAAATTATAAAAAAAAAAAAAAATTCATTATCATCATGTCATCATATCTGTTAACCGTGACATTTTGAAATCTTACAGATTTTTATAATTATCATCTCTCCAATTATACTTAAAAAAAAAAAAAGTAAGAGTCTGGTGACAATAAAGAATACTGGAATACCATTTTGAATATAAATTTTGATCAAAAATTGTATTTTGGTTCATAGGATAACCCAATTTTTCAAAAATAAAGTTTCAAAAGTTTTATTCAAATGTTCAGATATTTATGAATATATTAAAAACTAGAATTTAATGAGATTTGACAGTGAAAAATACACTAATTCATTGGATTAATGATAAATTTCAATTGTGCAAACTGAAATAAACATAATTCTACTGCTAAAGACTTTATTAATAGTGTTTTTTTAGTTCTTGAGGTGTTCAGGCGTCACATCCAACTAGTCCCTTGAGATGTGTGAAACCTCCAATCTGCATACATTGGGTAAGTCTACAAGAGTGACCCTTTATTGAAATCACTAGAGATTGAACTCAATACTTCAATTCTGAAGTATTGTGTCTCAATCACTAGACCAACGCGTTCGACTTAAAGACTTTATCAATAGTACGATCATTTCTTAGGTTTTTTAAGAAAATGACAAATATAGGCACAACCATTTCATATGTAGAATTGGGAAAAATAACTTCATACCTCTTAATTCTACCATTCTAGTTACTGCTATAGTTCTTAAAATAACTTCATACCTCTTCATACCTCTTTGTTCGGATGATTGATCAATTTTATTAAGCTATCAATATTTTTATATGATTTATTCGTGGGTGTGGGGTGTGCATGTTTTTTATATGATTTGGTTGTGTGTGTTGGACACCTTTTAAATAAAGTTGGATGTATCATCATCATCTTAAACATTTATCTCATCGATCTAGGTCCACCTTTTAAATTATAATATTGACAAATAATCTTTATTGACCGGCCATCTTTGTTATTTGGGGTTCCAAGGATAACTCCATTTAATATATATATATATATATATATATATATATATATATATATATATATATATATATATATATATATATATTTCCTTTTTAAATTTAAATATTTTCCTTTTCAAAAATAAAAATACAATTTCAAAAATAAAAGTCTCCCCAAGGGAAGAGACTTTAAAAGGTTGAGATTGACTGATGACAACGGTCTTTTCATTTTTCAACTTTTCATATTCTGAGTTTATGCTATGAAATGGAGTGCCTCTCTCCATGGAATGAAAGAAAGGTTGAGAATGCAGTAGTACATAAAATCCTACTCAAGAAGAAGATAACTCTAACATTTTTCTACAATCCATTTAATGTATCCGTCTAATTTCCAAGTCTACCTTAATGAGAAGACCTGAAATTAATCACAAGTCTTTAATGGTGGGCCCATATTAGCTTTTTAGGAAAAAAATATGTAATATGGGTCATTCAGCACTTAAAGTTATTGTTGGGTCCAGGGGTGAAAAATTTGGTATCGGCCGATATCTCGGCCAATATTTTTCTTTCTTATTTTTTTTTAAAAACGTATCAATATCCACCGATATCGCCGATGTTGTACTTGGTTGGGTCTTTCATAATTCATCAAAATGTTATGGTTGAGTCTTTGATCAAAAGATAGCTACTTTACTCAATTTAAAATAATTTATCAATTTAGTTTATTATCCTTTTTATACACATTTTTCATCTTTGTGGTTGTGGTCTATCAAAATTAAATCCAACTGAGTCTACAAATTTTATGTCGAATTCAACTCAACACGTCCTATTATTGTAATTGAGTACAACAATTTCGAGTCGAACTAATCTGTGTATGTCCTTTCCAAGTTCCATTTTTGTGACCGCTTGAGTTAAACAAATAATCTACAAGTCCTATATAATTTGAATCTGAATCATTAGTCTTTGATATTAGTTTATTTGAAAATCATAAAAAAAAAAATTCACAAACATCATGTTTTTAAACTCCGAACCATGATTGTAATGACCCGACCCGATATTTCGGGGTTTTGGGTCTTGGTAGCGGTGTGGGCCCCGTGTTCGGTCCCGATTTGTTCGATTTTGAGTTCGGAGACTCAGAGGGCAATTTGGTAATTTTGAATTATTGAATTTTCTGTCATAATAAAAAGTTTGAAAATCACACGTTTTCCCCGACGTTTGTCATTTGACTTTTTCGGGCTTTTAAAATATTTTTTTTGAAATTTGAAAATTTCAATTTGTAGAAAAAAAAAAAAAAAAAAAACACCAAGCTAAAACCCGAGAGCCCCAAAACCCTATCCCATTTCCGCAGCACTGTAGCGCCGCAGCTACAGTGCCGCAGCCCTTTTTCCCCTTCTTCTCTTCTTCTTCTCTTCCTCTTCCCTCCTTCAAACCCTAGCCCTCCTTTCCCTCTCCTGCCGCCGCCGCCCTTGTCTCTTCTCCCCTCTTTGCATCGGGCCTCTTTCCGCCATCTCCACTCGTTTCTCTTTCAGCCGTCTACAACCCATCCCCAAATCGGTCTACTATTTTCTTCCGGTAGGGTTTTCCGTCCTCCACCTCCGCTCCGTCGACTCCCGTCCGAATCGTCGGTCTTCAGCCCTTCCTTATCGCCGTCCGAGCCCGGATCTCAGTCGAAATCAGGTGCCTCCTTCCTCCTTTCTCTCTGGTTTTCTTCTTTTCTTCTCTTTCTCTTCCTTTCCCTCTTTTTCTGGCTGGTTACTGAGCCAACTCGGTCGAGTCACCGAGTTGACTCAGTTGGGTTCAGTTCTGGGCCCAGCAGACTAGGCCCAGTTCCCGGTGTTGGGCCCGAGTTCCAGGCCCAGTTTCAAACTAGACCCAATTCAGCCCGAGCCCAGCAGTTCGTGGCCCAGTTCGTTTCGGGCCCGGCCCGTTTTCAGGCCCGACCCGTTTCGACCCAGTTTCGGGCCCGACCCAGTTTCAAACCCAATCTCTAGTTTTGGGTTCAGTTTTGACCCGGGTCCAAGTTTGGACCCAGTTTTCAGTTTTGGGCCCGTTTCAATCCGGTGTGGGCCCGACTCGCTTTCGGGCCCGTTTGTAGCCCAGACTTATTTTGACCCGTTTTGCCCGGTTACTTATCCTTGTGTTCTCGTTTCAACAGACTGGAGCTCCTTTAACCCCCGGACTTGTTTTCTCGCATTGGATTTCAAAGACACACACAGGTGAGGGAACTTATCACCGCTTTTAGCATGCATCTATGCATATTACTACTCTATTAGATGTGCGGGTATGGAATGCGGCGAATGGGGGTCCCTGATATTGTGAGCCACTCGGCAAGGGAACTGTTGATATCATTATGTGGCGGGTCCCCATTCGGGTGCATTCATATCCGATGCCCGCAAAGGCATATATGGATTGACTATTTGATGTCATAATTGATTGATTGTGTGGTAACATGATTTGGAGTTTATTATTATTGACAATCTGTTAATATGCCGACATGTGAATATGTGATATGTGGTGGTATATGCCTGATTATGGTGTGATATACTTCTGTTGATGATATGCCATATAACCATGTGATGATTAGTTTGGACTGCTAGACATTATGACATGCTTGGATGTTAACATGCCAGCTCGTGATAAATAGAGATGCATATACCTGATTATTATATGACAAACTATGCCAGTAAGTGTAGAGTTAATTGTGCATACATATAACTGACGTATGTGGGATGTTGGTGGGGGCAAGAGTACTAGGTAACATCAGGATCTAGAGACCCCCTAGCTTGTCGAGTAGTTAGGGTGGGGATGTTATGTGGGACCGCGCAGTGGAGACGTGCTTGGATTCAGACTCCCTTGTGATTGGAAACGGGTAATCGTAACCCCTCGCATAGATCAAATGGTCGGTCCGTCTTACATTTCCCGGACGTACCTATGAGGGACGTGATCTGATTTAGGGAACAAGGTGCCTTGGGAGTCCTAGGTAAGGACTAATTGGGAAGTAATTATGTTAACCCCAGATAGGCCATCAGGCTGAATGTTGGTTCACTCAAGGTAACCTTAGAAGCCCTTCGAGGTTCCGATACCCGAATGTACGATGGATGAGGTGATCCCCAGATGACAGAGGAGGCTGAGGAGGTGCTCGCCGCTTATTAGCCGGGGGATGGTGCGGTGAGGGACAGCTCCCGCTGGTATAGTTGTGACCCCTAGATGACCGAGTAGGCTGAGGAGGTGCTCGCCTAGGTCGAGGGACGAGGCGGTGAGGGACAGCTCCCGCTGGTATGATCTGTGATCCCCCGGATGACCGAGTAGGCTGAGGAGGTGCTCGCCTAGGTCGAGGGACGAGGCGGTGAGGGACAGCTCCCGCTGGTATGGTCTGTGATTCCCCGGATGACCGAGTAGGCTGAGGAGGTGCTCGCCTAAGTCGAGGGACGATGCGGTGAGGGACAGCTCCCGCTGGTATGGTCGGTGATTCCCTGGATGACCGAGTAGGCTGAGGAGGTGCTCGCCTAGGTCGAGGGACGAGACGGTGAGGGACAGCTCCCGCTGGTATGGTTTGTGATTCCCCGGATGACCGAGTAGGCTGAGGAGGTGCTCGCCTAGGTCGAGGGACGAGGCGGTGAGGGACAGCTCCCGCTGGTATGGTTTGTGATTCCCCGGATGACCGAGTAGGCTGAGGATGTGCTCGCCTGCTCATTGATCGAGGGATGGTGCGATGTGATGGGATGAGATATTCCAGGCTAGGACACATGTGTGGTGGGGATAGCCTGTGGTGCGAGGTGGTAGTGCGTTTACCCGCGGTTATAGTATTGGGGTTCATCGTTGAGACTTGGGTTGTGGGTGTTGACTCACCAGAAATTTATGGACGCCTGTCGAGTGAGTTCGGCCGGCTCACTCGGTAGCAGACCTATAGAATTCTGTGGGAGGTGGATACATCAGTCGTGTGGATACCAGCTTATAGGGTCCAAGGTTATGGGTTTGATTATCGAGACTCTGGTGCTCGGTTGAGGAGACCATGGATGATTTTGGTTGGCAGTCCGTTGAGGACTGGTGAGGTGGTCACTCCTGTGTGGTAGTCATTTTAGGACTCTAGTGAGTCCGATTCTTGGGTTGGTTGTAGTATGCGCGCTGGTTGTCATGAGAGAGTTATAGGTCTGGTCGAGGAGGAGGGATCCTGACCCGATTGGAGGTCAGTCTGTGTACTCGAGGACGGATGAACTACGACGGATGCATTGAGTGGGTTAGAGGATGCACTAGTGGCTCGATTGATGTGGGCCTGTGTGTTAGGGGTAGGGTACCCGCTTGCATAGTCATGCATGTAAACTTTATAGACATTGATATGTTCATATGATTACATATATACATAGTGTATGCTGGGTGACATTTGGCGCATGTGTTACCCTCACTGGGCATGTAGAGCTCACCCCTTGCCTTGCAGGTATTCCATAGAGGGATGGTCGACGGGACCCTCAATCGGACTTTGGGCATAGAACTGCAGCCTTGTACTTATCATGGTTTTATCTTGTAATCGGAAATTGCTAATGTATTTGAGATATGTGTACATTTCACTAAGTTGGATGAATGTAATAATGTGATGATGCTATAATTTGTAATTCTGATTGATGCTTACGGTTTTTGACTTAGTGGCGGATTGCTATGGTTAGTGTGGGTTGCAGGAGCGGCGTCTCCCCTTTCAAAAAAAAAATATATCCGAAATTGTATTGGATCGGTTTTAGGAGTTCATATCAGTTTTAACGTGCCCGTAGCGGGTCGGGTCGTTACAGTTGGTATCAGAGCACGGTTCAACTCTCGGACTGTGAATGGGTCAGAAATGTGTGAGTTAATGACCCGAGATCAATTTCATCCCTTGTGTGACAGGGTAGATGGAACCTATTTCCATAGTGGTGTTTTGACTTCCCTAAGTTGTTATGGTAGGCCTGATGGAGTTGCCCTTGAACTTGAGTACTGGAGAGATATTTTTATTTTGGGTTCGCATCTTGTATTGAGCTTGGTCAAACTTTCGTTTGGTGGATTGACTCGTGGTGAGGATGAGCACCTGTTAGAGTAGGGGAAACCGTACCGGGGATAGTAACCCAGTGACCTTAGAGATTCCCCGACCTGTGATAGAGACTTTGGAGAACCAATTGTTGGTGAGCAGATTGTTTATCTCCGTCGTCAATGTGTATGCTGAAGACCCGAAATATCTGGCTAACGGGGAATCAGAGTATTTGACCATAGTACGACTTCAGTGCAGTAATTTGAGTGTGGCAGCAACACCCCGTATGGGTTGATATATCCACTGATGCGAGTGATGCGATAGTACCCCTTGGTTTTTGGTTTGAGACTTGACCTGATTCAGATACGTGACTCGCTCGATGACTTTGAGCTTTGTCGTGGTTTGAGTTTGGGAGTATATGTGGTGGAGACGCCTTGTTTGTCACGTCTCCGTTAGAGTGATTGGCGGATATTGTGCAGGATTACATGTAGCGTATTATAGCTAGAGGCGGATCTCTTAACCGCCGCTGGAGTTCTATTTAGAGGCAGTAATTTACCATCAGCCAGGGTGCTGAGGGATCTGATCACCATGTGGCTTGTCAGTCGGTTTGAGTTGAGAGGGCACTGGGATGCCAGGCGTTGGGGTGATACCGACAGGGTGTTGGACATAGATACTAGACTTGTGGGCTAAAGTCGGTAAAACTTTTTTGCCTAGGTATTTCACAAGGGGACGCACTGACTTTGTTAGTCTAGAAGAAGGATGACTGGATGAGATTTTGTACCTGTGGTCGACGACTGAACAAAATTAAAGAGTAGGATGAGGTTCTTCTACTGGAGATTGACGACTTGCTGAGACATCAGAGAGAATCCCTGTTGCTCCTTGAGGATGTGTTTTGTCGGATGCGAGTTTTGATCCCATAAATGTAGCTGCCTGGCAATGTGGTTTCGACAGGTAGTGCGACAGGTTTGTCAGAATGAAGCAGAGATTGTGTCTGACAGTTTATTCAGATTACACCAGGTGACCGTGCTTATATTCAGATTGGCCAGAGAGAACGATCAGTTCTTAGTACGATGGCAGTGATGCAGTTTCTTGAGTGGAGGCAGACGACCACTATAGTGATGATCGTATTGGAGGTAGAGAAAGGCCACAGGTGTGCAGTTTATTATGATGTTTCCGGAGATGATAATTGTTGTGTGCTGAGGCAGGATGGTTAATTGGTCGCTTCTGACTCGAGGCGACCTGATATTGATGGGTATAACTTTCCGCTGATAGCTCGGGATGGATGTTTATGGCGTTGTCTTCGGGTTGGAGATGTCCATTGTTAAGAGAGATTCTGAGTATCCCCCATCACGGTGGTTTTGAGCACTTGGTTGTTCAGGAAGAATTGGACATGAAACGGACGTGATGGATGGAGTTCATGGAGTGATTGTTGATCAGGTAAGGAGACTATAGCGGCCAGTCTATGCAACGAGATGGTTCAGCCAGTGTTGAGTGTCAGAACCCCAGAGAATCTGCGTTCAAGTGTAGAGACAGTCAGACTTTGGAATTTTATGGTGTGTGGTGGTGGGCCAGACATCTAGGCTGTGAGACCTGATGGTGACTTGACTCTCCAGTGCAGGTTGGTGGTGGCTCAGCTTGAGTGGTGCCATGTGGAGATGCCTCAACTTCTTCTTCATCAAGGATTAGTGGTACAGATGGTAGTGGATGGATTGGCAGAACTCACCTATCTCCTTGGAGTAAGGAGGCCCGACTTCTTGGAGCTTTTTGGACTTGTTTGGGTTGAGCAGAGAGTTAGTCTATGCGAGATGCCGAGCCAACAGTATAAGATCGAGATTTAAGTTCTACCCATCAGATCAGATAGTGTTAGAGAGAGAGTTGTGTGCTCAGCCGCGTTTCAGCTCAACAGACTATTTGTGGATAGACAGCCTGTCAGGACAGACCATGCAGATTTCAGAGGACATGTCTTATGTCTTGCGCCTGAGTTATGAGATGAGTTAGGGGGGTTGCTGGTTCTTGATAGAGCTCGAGTACAACAGCATCGGCAGATTGGCATTTTGGTAGTTCTGTGCGAAGTACCTTGTGATCAACCGAATAGAATCCCCCATGTTGGGTGAAGACCTTGATGCAATTCTGGGAAACCATGTATGGTTAGAAGGGTTTTTGAGCTGATGAAATTGGTCAGGTGAAAGTCATTGGTTTCGATAGTGATGCATACTATTATCCAAGTTGTTCGGTTGTTCATGGTGATTAGTGGCAGGGTTGTTTCAGTGGATAACGAGTTGTGACATCATCTTTTGTGGTGAGGAATTTGGTTTGAGGGTGAGTTTCGGTCGTGCAGATGTAGTTTTTACTTAGATTTTTCTTACGAGATTTGAGTTTAAGGTGAATTTCGAGGACGAAATTCCTTAAAGGGGGTAGTGTTGTAATGACCCGACCCGATATTTCGGGGTTTTGGGTCTTGGTAGCGGTGTGGGCCCCGTGTTCGGTCCCGATTTGTTCGATTTTGAGTTCGGAGACTCAGAGGGCAATTTGGTAATTTTGAATTATTGAATTTTCTGTCATAATAAAAAGTTTGAAAATCACACGTTTTCCCCGACGTTTGTCATTTGACTTTTTCGGGCTTTTAAAATATTTTTTTTGAAATTTGAAAATTTCATTTGTAGAAAAAAAAAAAAAAAAAAAAAAAAAAAAAAAAAAAACACCAAGCTAAAACCCGAGAGCCCCAAAACCCTATCCCATTTCCGCAGCACTGTAGCGCCGCAGCTACAGTGCCGCAGCCCTTTTTCCCCTTCTTCTCTTCTTCTTCTCTTCCTCTTCCCTCCTTCAAACCCTAGCCCTCCTTTCCCTCTCCTGCCGCCGCCGCCCTTGTCTCTTCTCCCCTCTTTGCATCGGGCCTCTTTCCGCCATCTCCACTCGTTTCTCTTTCAGCCGTCTACAACCCATCCCCAAATCGGTCTACTATTTTCTTCCGGTAGGGTTTTCCGTCCTCCACCTCCGCTCCGTCGACTCCCGTCCGAATCGTCGGTCTTCAGCCCTTCCTTATCGCCGTCCGAGCCCGGATCTCAGTCGAAATCAGGTGCCTCCTTCCTCCTTTCTCTCTGGTTTTCTTCTTTTCTTCTCTTTCTCTTCCTTTCCCTCTTTTTCTGGCTGGTTACTGAGCCAACTCGGTCGAGTCACCGAGTTGACTCAGTTGGGTTCAGTTCTGGGCCCAGCAGACTAGGCCCAGTTCCCGGTGTTGGGCCCGAGTTCCAGGCCCAGTTTCAAACTAGACCCAATTCAGCCCGAGCCCAGCAGTTCGTGGCCCAGTTCGTTTCGGGCCCGGCCCGTTTTCAGGCCCGACCCGTTTCGACCCAGTTTCGGGCCCGACCCAGTTTCAAACCCAATCTCTAGTTTTGGGTTCAGTTTTGACCCGGGTCCAAGTTTGGACCCAGTTTTCAGTTTTGGGCCCGTTTCAATCCGGTGTGGGCCCGACTCGCTTTCGGGCCCGTTTGTAGCCCAGACTTATTTTGACCCGTTTTGCCCGGTTACTTATCCTTGTGTTCTCGTTTCAACAGACTGGAGCTCCTTTAACCCCCGGACTTGTTTTCTCGCATTGGATTTCAAAGACACACACAGGTGAGGGAACTTATCACCGCTTTTAGCATGCATCTATGCATATTACTACTCTATTAGATGTGCGGGTATGGAATGCGGCGAATGGGGGTCCCTGATATTGTGAGCCACTCGGCAAGGGAACTGTTGATATCATTATGTGGCGGGTCCCCATTCGGGTGCATTCATATCCGATGCCCGCAGAGGCATATATGGATTGACTATTTGATGTCATAATTGATTGATTGTGTGGTAACATGATTTGGAGTTTATTATTATTGACAATCTGTTAATATGCCGACATGTGAATATGTGATATGTGGTGGTATATGCCTGATTATGGTGTGATATACTTCTGTTGATGATATGCCATATAACCATGTGATGATTAGTTTGGACTGCTAGACATTATGACATGCTTGGATGTTAACATGCCAGCCCGTGATAAATAGAGATGCATATACCTGATTATTATATGACAAACTATGCCAGTAAGTGTAGAGTTAATTGTGCATACATATAACTGACGTATGTGGGATGTTGGTGGGGGCAAGAGTACTAGGTAACATCAGGATCTAGAGACCCCCTAGCTTGTCGAGTAGTTAGGGTGGGGATGTTATGTGGGACCGCGCAGTGGAGACGTGCTTGGATTCAGACTCCCTTGTGATTGGAAACGGGTAATCGTAACCCCTCGCATAGATCAAATGGTCGGTCCGTCTTACATTTCCCGGACGTACCTATGAGGGACGTGATCTGATTTAGGGAACAAGGTGCCTTGGGAGTCCTAGGTAAGGACTAATTGGGAAGTAATTATGTTAACCCCAGATAGGCCATCAGGCTGAATGTTGGTTCACTCAAGGTAACCTTAGAAGCCCTTCGAGGTTCCGATACCCGAATGTACGATGGATGAGGTGATCCCCAGATGACAGAGGAGGCTGAGGAGGTGCTCGCCGCTTATTAGCCGGGGGATGGTGCGGTGAGGGACAGCTCCCGCTGGTATAGTTGTGACCCCTAGATGACCGAGTAGGCTGAGGAGGTGCTCGCCTAGGTCGAGGGACGAGGCGGTGAGGGACAGCTCCCGCTGGTATGATCTGTGATCCCCCGGATGACCGAGTAGGCTGAGGAGGTGCTCGCCTAGGTCGAGGGACGAGGCGGTGAGGGACAGCTCCCGCTGGTATGGTCTGTGATTCCCCGGATGACCGAGTAGGCTGAGGAGGTGCTCGCCTAAGTCGAGGGACGATGCGGTGAGGGACAGCTCCCGCTGGTATGGTCGGTGATTCCCTGGATGACCGAGTAGGCTGAGGAGGTGCTCGCCTAGGTCGAGGGACGAGGCGGTGAGGGACAGCTCCCGCTGGTATGGTTTGTGATTCCCCGGATGACCGAGTAGGCTGAGGAGGTGCTCGCCTAGGTCGAGGGACGAGGCGGTGAGGGACAGCTCCCGCTGGTATGGTTTGTGATTCCCCGGATGACCGAGTAGGCTGAGGATGTGCTCGCCTGCTCATTGATCGAGGGATGGTGCGATGTGATGGGATGAGATATTCCAGGCTAGGACACATGTGTGGTGGGGATAGCCTGTGGTGCGAGGTGGTAGTGCGTTTACCCGCGGTTATAGTATTGGGGTTCATCGTTGAGACTTGGGTTGTGGGTGTTGACTCACCAGAAATTTATGGACGCCTGTCGAGTGAGTTCGGCCGGCTCACTCGGTAGCAGACCTATAGAATTCTGTGGGAGGTGGATACATCAGTCGTGTGGATACCAGCTTATAGGGTCCAAGGTTATGGGTTTGATTATCGAGACTCTGGTGCTCGGTTGAGGAGACCATGGATGATTTTGGTTGGCAGTCCGTTGAGGACTGGTGAGGTGGTCACTCCTGTGTGGTAGTCATTTTAGGACTCTAGTGAGTCCGATTCTTGGGTTGGTTGTAGTATGCGCGCTGGTTGTCATGAGAGAGTTATAGGTCTGGTCGAGGAGGAGGGATCCTGACCCGATTGGAGGTCAGTCTGTGTACTCGAGGACGGATGAACTACGACGGATGCATTGAGTGGGTTAGAGGATGCACTAGTGGCTCGATTGATGTGGGCCTGTGTGTTAGGGGTAGGGTACCCGCTTGCATAGTCATGCATGTAAACTTTATAGACATTGATATGTTCATATGATTACATATATACATAGTGTATGCTGGGTGACATTTGGCGCATGTGTTACCCTCACTGGGCATGTAGAGCTCACCCCTTGCCTTGCAGGTATTCCATAGAGGGATGGTCGACGGGACCCTCAATCGGACTTTGGGCATAGAACTGCAGCCTTGTACTTATCATGGTTTTATCTTGTAATCGGAAATTGCTAATGTATTTGAGATATGTGTACATTTCACTAAGTTGGATGAATGTAATAATGTGATGATGCTATAATTTGTAATTCTGATTGATGCTTACGGTTTTTGACTTAGTGGCGGATTGCTATGGTTAGTGTGGGTTGCAGGAGCGGCGTCTCCCCTTTCAAAAAAAAAATATATCCGAAATTGTATTGGATCGGTTTTAGGAGTTCATATCAGTTTTAACGTGCCCGTAGCGGGTCGGGTCGTTACAATGATAATCTACGATAAGATGAGACATCAGTGATAATAAGGGATGGCAATATATTCTTTCACCAGTTAGGTGATGACAAATAGATATGGTCCAAAGATTAAAATATAGATTTTCTATGCGATACCTGAGCTTCTGAATTAAGTCTCAGAGAAAATACTTTATTATATTTTATAAAAATTAAAATGAATTACAAGAATTTATATATAAAAACAACCGTCTCATTTTCATTTTCCATACTAGTGTATCACTTCATTTTTACTCTTCACTCTCTCATTTTAGTTAGAAAATTGTTTATTTAAAAAAATAATTTTATGTCCAAATCAAGAAGAGCATTTGTCTAAATAATTATCTAAGTGGTCCTTCTATTTCAAAATCTCCCTCAACGAGAAGACTTGACTACCAGCGGTCTTCTAAGGAGGGCTCATTAAATTCCATAGCACTTATTATTATTTCATTCAATTATTAAAAAAAAAAATTAGAATTAAAATTCAAAAAATTAATAAAAATAATTCAAAATGGTCAAGCTAAGGATCTAATGATGATAAAATTGATGTCTCTCCCATACAATTATGTAAAACAAAAAAAAAAAAAGATAATTTAAAGATCTATTGTAGATTTTTCGGTATCCATGTTAGGGTTTTCTTTTAACAATCAATAAAAAATATTAGATTCTCTTCAGTCAGTTCTGCAACTCTTGAGCATTTTCTTTAAAGGTCAGTATATAGGGTTCTTGGATGGGATTTGTTTGAGCCTGGACTTAAAAAATTTAATTCTAAGATAAGTTAAACATAAATTTGACCCAATTCAAGAAATTGTCTATTAAATAAAAATTATTAAACTTTAATTTATTATTCATATATGATTGTCGTGATGTCGTGTAATGCAAGGCAGAATAAAATTCAAAAAAAAAAAAAAATCTCAAAAAAGGGATAGATGGGAATAGCCCTGTAGAAAATTGCAACAATTTAATGGACATTATTTTGAAAATTAATTGCACACTCCCATTCCCTTCTATACACGTTCTTTGAGGGCTATCCCTATCAAATCTCCATCAACGAGAGGAAGACTTGACTAGCACTAACTAGTAGTCTTCCTCTCATTCGTTGGTGGGCCCATTTTAGAAGACTTGTATGCAGTGTGGGTCCCTCTGCACTTAAGCCTACTTTTACTCATTTTGCAATAGTTAATAAAGACGGCCCATATAGTTAATAGTTAAGGAGCAGTATTACATAAATTGAGTTTTAAATTTCCAAGTGAAATTGATAATTTAGTCATCAGATCCAATTTTTTAGACAAAATATTGGCTACTTAGTATTTTTTTCTAAAATAAAAATAAAATAAAATGTCATATTTCTTTATCTAAATATACCAATATTTGGGCATTTTAAAAGCATCTTGGGTTTGTCAATTATTTACCAAAATTAAAAATTAATTAATTTTCTTGTTTTGATTGGAGTATAGGATGACAAATGTGAGCAAAATGTTGAATTTCAGTGAATAAATATTATAAGAAAAGTACCCCTTAAAATATGGTCATCCACATTCCCATTCCCAATCTGTAAGTATGTATAGAAAGTACGAAATATCAAAATAAAACTGTGATTGTGGTATGTATTGTTAATTTAGATTTTTCGCTCAAATTTTTAAGAGATTAAAGAAAAATAAAAAATAAAAAATTTAGTGTGAGTATATTTTTTTAATAAATAATCGTCATTTTTATCAAGCATTTGATATTTGACAGTTGAAAATTTAATACTAATGAAATAGATACTGAAAATTTATAAAATGTCAAAAGATTTTGTAAAATAGGAAACAAATATGAGGAAATATCTAATATGAAATTCATATTCTCTAATATCTCTAGTGAGATCTATATTCTGTTACAATTGATAATATTTTTATCTTTAGAAATTCTGAAATGTAGAATATATTAGAAAAGTCACAAAAACACTTTAAAAACTATATCAATCACCAAAATGACTCTTTACTTAATCCAAAAATATTTATATACCATTTCATAAGTTTTTTCACAAGAAACTTCAAAATTGAAGTATTTTAGAAAAATCAACTTTTATTATTATTTTAAAAAAATGATGAAAATCAAACGAACATTCGTACAAAGTATATCAATTTAGTAACTTTCGAATATATAAATAGTTGCAATTTAGTAACTTTCGGATATAGGATAATTTATGGAGTAAATTTTCAAGAAAAGAGGACAAGCTTCTCTAGTGCATGTGACAGTTCCACCAATGGAGATATGTGATGAATCACGAGTGAGTGAGAGATGTGGGCCCATGTTTAGCCATTTGCATTGGAGACCATTCTTTCTACTATAGGTATTGACTGTGATGTTTACTTTTAGTGGGCCCAATTCCAATTCGATGGACCCCTTTTATTTGAAAAATTGCACCAAATCATGATTTCTACTTAAAACTCTGAATGGACATTTTCATGGAAATTGCATGGAAACTATGAACCAGTTAGATATGTTACCAAACGTCATTTTCTTGGATAAATTAATCCAAAGATATGTAATCATGTACACATCATCAATTTTAAATAATATTAATATTATCATTCAATTTCTATGTCCATACGTAATTTAGAGTGATTTTTTGAGAGAAAAGTATATGATAATAATAATATAGATGTTAGAATCTTCACTAATACGTCGAGGCTTCAAAGTTAATGAAATGCTTAAAATTAAAATTTTTATTTTAATTCATCGATAAATCTCAAAAATAGAATCACATGATACACTTAACGTCATGGAATTTAAAAGAAAATTTCTAAATTAGAAACGTGATATTTGGGAAACATGTATAGCTTGGGATCCAAAGGCACAAGGCACAAGATATGCAAATCAGCAGATATGGGAACCCATAAGATACATTAGAAAGACTTTAAAGTTCGGATTTCTACAGTCAAAAGGGTAGGCAGAGGCCTCCTTTGAAAGTGATTTTACACCGGTCTATTTACTCTTAGTGGGCCCAATTCCAATTGGATGATTCCTAGATATTTTCATGGAAATTGCACCAAATCATGATTCCTAGATGTTTTCATGGAAATTGCATGTAAACTATTGACAAGTTACATTTGTTACCGATTTCAAGTAACCCTTCTCAAGAGGAAGACAACTCTTAACATTTTTCTACAATCCATTCCATTTAATGAAAAGATTTAACCGGTAGTCTTCTTTGGTGGGCTCTTTTTAGGAGACTTTTATGCATTGTAAGTCACTCAGCAAGTCTTTGAATGAAAGATGGATATTTTATTCAATTTGAAATAATTTATAAATCCTACATATATATTTTGTTTACACATCACTCATCTTTGTGGGTGTGTCCTATCTCAATTAAGCTCGATTGAGCCTACAAATTTTAGCCTTTTAGGTCAAACTCAATTCAACACATTTTATTGTTGTTACCTGAGTCCAATAATTTCGGGTCAAACTGATCTGCGTATGTCTTTCCATGCTCCATTTTTATGGTTGCTTGAGATAAATGTATATTCTACAAATCCTTTATAATTTGGATATGAATCCATTGGACTTAGATATAGGTTAATTTGAAAATCATAAAACAAGGAAAAATCATAGGCATCATGCTTTTAAACTCTAAACTACGACATTTTAAAATCATAGAGTTTTATTACTATCATCTCTCCATTCATATTTTTAGGAATGAGCAGGGACATCGGTGACAATAAGGGATGTCACTAAATTCTTTCACCATTTAGGTGATGAGAAATAGATAAAAAATAGATTCAATGTCCATTATTATAAAAATTCTAATTTCTTTATCAATACTCCTGTTGATATGTATTCTGGATGTTAATGCTGGAATATTAATCCAGCTAAATGATCTCACATCATTTAGAAAATTTTCAATTCCATATACACGACCTATTTCAATGGGTATATGAAAGTGAGTTCCAAATTGTTAATTAAAATAGATACTAAAAGTTTAAAAAATATCAAAAGAATTTGTAAAGTAAGAGACCAATATGTGGAGATACCTAATATGAAATTCATATTCTTTAATATTCCTAGTGACATGTATCTTATGTTACAATTTATAATATTTTTTCATAATATATTAGAAAAATCATAAAAACAGTTCAAACACTATATCAATCACCAAAATGACTCTTCAATATTTATGTATCATGTCATTAGTTTTTTTCACAAGAAACTTCAAAATTGAAAGTATTTTTTAAAACTCAATTTTTATTATTTTTTCTAAAAAAATGCTTAGAAAATCAAATAGACATCGTTCAAAATATATCAACCACATTAAGACATCTCTATTAAATTTCAAGAGCACTCACTATTATTTCATTAACTTTTTTTTACAAAAAAAACTCCAAATTTGAAATTATTTAAAAAAGAAAATTAAAAATAATAATAATAATAATAATAACTCAACATGGTCAAGTTAAGGATCTAATGATGAAAAAATTGATGTCTCGACCACGCAATTATGTAAAAATTGTTTTTTATTTTCAATTTAAGGATTTGTTGTTGATATTTTTGATATCTATGAATAGGGTTTTCTTATAACAATCTACCGAAAATGTTGGGTTCTCCAGTCAGATAACTTCTCCAAAGGTCAGTATTTGGGATTTCTTGGGTCGGGATTTTTTATCTACACTTAAAAATTTTAATTTTAACATAAATTAAGAATAAACTCAACCTGAAAAAAAATAATGACAATTAATTAAATATTATTACTTTTTAATTGATATATTGCACGACAGAAGAAAATTCAAAAAAATAAACTAGAAAAGGGACATATGGGAATAGTCCGGTAGAAAATAGAAATTTGTACGTAAAATAAAATTTTATTTATTTTTAGTACACAAAAGTTGAAAATATTAGTACACCAATGAATTCCACGATTTGAGGGACATTTCTTTGAAAATTAATTGCAGACTCCTTCCATTTCATTCTATACGATCACGTGTTCACTTGTGGATATCAAATCTCTCTCAACGAGAAGACTTGACCAGCACAAGCGGTCTTCTCACTTGGGCCCATTTTTGGAGACTTTTATGCAGTGTGGGTCACTCTTCACAAAAGCCTACATCAATTCATTGTAAACTTATTCACGAGTCCACATTCTTCAAAAATGGAAATTCATTTTTTTTCAAAAAAAATGTTTAGAAAATCGACATTTCAATTAAATTGCATAAGCACTGATAATTATTTCATTAAATTATTTTTACAAAAAATCCAAATTTTGAAATTATTTTAAAATAAACTTTTAAAAACTAATGATAATAATAATAAATGAAAATGGTGAAGTTAAAGATCTAATTGATGAAAAAATTAATTGGACAATTGACACTCCCATTCCCTTCTATACGTTTTCTGGTGGCTATCGCTATCCAAGTCTCCATCAACGAGAGGAAGACTTGACCAGCACTAGTAGTCTTCTCAGGTGGGCCCTTATTATTATACTCAATATTATTGTTTTCCAAATAACAAACAAAAATAAAATATCAGAAATTGTAGTCAAACTGTACAAATATTTAGGCTCGTTTTGGTTAAATTTTAAAAGCATTTTGGGTTGTCAATTATTTAGTAAAATCTAAAAAAAAAATTAAGATGAAATTTTAACATATTTTCACTTTTAGGTCTTCTTTCAGTTATATGGTCAGATTTTTAATTTATAAAATAAATAAAATTATTAAAATAAATAAATGGGCCTGAGGGCCTGATTGTCCTCAATGAGCTTTAATTAAAAGTCTGAGCCCCAGCCCCACCCATCGAAGAATTTCATAAAGGTCAGATTCAGGTCGGATTCAAACCGGGTTCTAACAAATGAACATCCCTAATTCATAGTAACCTTCAATTTAATTTTTTTTAATTTTAAAATTGATTCCCTTTTTATTTATCATTATCAGGATTATGTATTCTATATATCTATAGTTGTTATTCATAATTGAAGTTGACAATATTTTCTACAAATTAAATGCCTATCTAATGCTTCCGTATTTACAAAAATTTCTTTTGCAAGTGATCGTATATGACGATTAATAAATGAAAGAAGGTCCATATGTTTATAATCAAAATTATATGTTGTTAAATAAAAAAAATATATATGATTATACATTGATATAATATTTTGTATACTTTCCTTGCTAAAAATAAAGCATGATTACTCACACATGAGTGTGTGGCATATTATCAAGCACGTCTACGCATTTGGTCCACTAAAACTCGTCTTGAAGTATTGTTATGATACAGAGAAAATATCTCCTTTTTTTTTTATTAATTTTCTATTTTTATAGAAAATGAATTCTTTAGAAGAGAAAGATATTCTTTATTTTGTGTTATTGATAAATAATACTGTTTTATATAAAAAGAGAGAAATATCTCAATTTTCATATTTTTCATTTTTCATATTAAAGTGAGTTAAGGTGGAGAAAATTAAAAGTAATTCCAACTTTAGAGAAGGTGGTTTGAATATGTCCCAGTGAGTACTTATACTCAACATTTTATAATAAACATGCACAAACAATAAATGAAAAAACAAACGAGATCAAACACATAGAACAACAAATAGATTTTACCTGATATCCTTTCGGTACATCCACGAGTTCAAATCAAATCTATTATGTTTAAAGGCAAAACAACAAAGAAGAGACAACCATACCTATTGCAATTTTCACTCTATCTCACGAAAAGAGACATTATATAGTGCCCTAATTAGAGCTACAAAATATATAATATGAAAATTATAAAATTGCCTTCCAATAAAAATTGCCCTGAATCGACCCATGACTGGATATATGGGGATGTGATCACCATATGTAATAACTAGGTTTTTATCTGTATTTACGATGGTTTCCATCTCAATTGTTGAAATTGAAAATATGAGGACCTTTTCTTTCAAATGAAATGAATCTTATTTGGGAAACTGGCAAAGGACACCAATGAAATAAAAGGCAGATGTGTGCCATTCATTGATTTTAATTAAACAATGGTAATGTAGAGCTCATAGAGGTGAGTCCAACATATGAAGATGTATACATTTGAAAGCTTTTTATACTGATAAAAGTCAGTCCCGTTGGATTTAAAAACTAATGATTTTCAAAGTAAAATAAAATTAATAGATTCAAATTAGATAGAAATACAATCCATAAGTAGTAAACGGATATGAGAATGAGCAATGGTGATTTCAGATCTCCAGTGAGTCCACATGGCTTTTAAAAATACTTTAAAAACTATATCAATCACCAAAATAACTCTTCATTACGCTAGTTTTTTTCACAAGAAGCATCAAAATTGAAAGAATTTAAAAAAAATCAACTTTTATTATTATTATTTTTTTAAAATGCTTAGAAAATCAAACAGAGACATTGTACAAAATATATCTATCACATTAAAACATCTTCATTAAATTACATAAGCACTCACTATTATTTCATTAAATTATTTTCACAAAAAAACTCCAATTTGAAATTATTTAAAAATGAAAATTGAAAAAAAATTAATAAAAATAACTCAAAATAGTAAAGTTAATAATCTAATGATGAAATATTGATGTCTCTACCATGCGCAATTATGTAAAAAAAAATATTTTCAAAGTAAGGATCCATTGTAGATTTTTTGGTATAACAATCTAGAGAAAATTTTAGTGTTCTCTTGTCAGTTCTTCGACTCAAGTTTATTATCTCAATTCGGATAACTTCTTCAAAGGTCAGTATTTGGGATTTCTTGGGTCGGTTTTTTTTTTTGTCTAGACTTAAAAATATTAATTTTAACATAAGTTAATAATAAACTCAACCTGATCCAAAAAAAAAATGACAATTAATTATAAATTATTACATTTCAAATGACTATTCAAATATGATGGTCATATAATATAATGCACGGCAGAAGAAAAAAAAAACCTTAGAAAAAGGACATATGGGAGTAGCCTTGTAGAAAAAAGAAAATTGTACCAATTTAATAGACATTACTTTGAAAGATAATTGCACACTCCTTCCATTCCATTCTATATGATCACGTGTTCTCTGGTGGGTATCATGGGTAGAAATCTCGGCCGACAATGTGCATATCGGCCAGAGATAAAAAATTCTTTTTATTTTTTATTTAAAAAAAAAATACAAATAGCGGTGTGGGCCCAGTCGATATCTCGGCAGATATTTATATATTTTTTAATTTTCTTTTTTAAAAAAAGCCCTTTTATTTTTTTAAATGAATTATTTCAAAAAAAAAGATCTCGGCCGAAAATGCGGATGCCCCAAATTTTCGACCCATGGTGGGTATCAAGTCTCTCTCAAAGAGAAGACTTGACCAGCACAGGCAGTCTTCTCACTTGGGCCAATATTTGGAGACTTTTACGCAGTGTCACTCTTCATGGGGCCATTTTTGGAGACTTTTATGCAGTGTGGTTCACTCTTTCACGGGCCCATTTTTGGAGACTTTTATGCAGCGTGGGTCACTCTTCATTGTAAATCCAACACCAACTTCCCACTTGATTCTGAGAACTTACTCACCAGTCCACATTGTAAATAATTAATTGTTAAATCTGGTCCTTGTATTTCAAAGTCTCCCTCAACACTGGAGAAGACTTGACTAGCAACAATCTTCTAAGTGGGCCCGGGCCCATTTCAGGAGACTTTTATGCAATAGTTAATTATTATTTAGTGTGGGTCACTCTTCATGGGCCCATATTTGGAGACTTTTATTTAGTGTGGGTCAGTCTTCATAGGCCCATTTTTGGAGACTTTTATTTAGTGCGGGTCACTCTTCATTGTAAATCGAACACCAACTTCCCACTTGATTCTGAGACCTTACTCACCAGTCCACATTGTGGATTTCTACAAAAGCCCAACTCAAGAACAACATTTGTCTAAATAATTAATTGTTAAATCTGGCCCTTGTATTTCAAAGTCTCACTCAACACTGGAGAAGACTTGACTAGCAGCAGTCTTCTAAAGTGGGCCTGGGCCCATTTCAGGAGACTTGTATGCAATAGTTAGTTATTATTGTGCTTACAATAATAATTAATTATTGTAGAAAATTGCACCAATTAAATGGTGAGTACTTTGAAAATTAATCACACTCGCATTCCATTCTATACGTTCTCTGGTAGTCTTCTCAGTTGGGCCTATTTTAGGAGACTTGCAATAGTTAATAATGGGTAATGACTTGCAATATTTTCTATCTTTAGACTCTTTATTATTTTTTTTTAAATAACAAAATGAAAATAAAATATCAGAAATTCTAGTGAAAGTGTACCAATATTTGGGCTCGTCTTGGTTAAATTTTAAAAGCATTTGGGGCTATCAATTATTTAGTAAAATCCAAAAGAAATAAATTGGAATGAACACCCCTTTGTAATTCTTCAATATTTGTTTAGTTAAATTTTTTGTTTCGGTAAAATACTTATTTATTTGTTTAGTTAATTCTTCAATATTTATTACTAAAGTTAATGAAATGCTTGAAATTAAAATATTTATCTTAATTCATCGATAAATCTCAACAATGGAATCACTCGATACACTTAACATCTTCAAATAAACTAATAAACAAAATTTTTGAAAGACAATATTCCTTTTTTATGCTGCCCCATTCTACATGAAATTTTGGATTTTTAATATTAATGATCTCGAATAATCAATAACAGCAATTTAAAGGACATGATTTTGAAAATTAATTGCGCACTCCCATTCCCTTCTATACACGTTTTTTGGTGGTTATCCCTATCAAGTCTCCATCAACGAGAGGAAGACTTGACCAGCACTAACTAGTAGGGTTGGAAGGTGAGATCATCAATCAAAATTGGCATACATGGAGTCTATCAAACAGCCGACTTTGAAATAGAAGGACCACTTAGACAATTATTTAGACAAATGCTCTTCTTGAGTTGGACACTTATACAATTTTTTTTTTAAATAATACAATTATTTGGACAAATGCTCTTAAAATTTAAAGCTCAAAAAGGAGATATTTAAATAAATGTTTCTTTTTCCACCTTTGATACTAAATTTAAAAACTATTCGGAATATCAAGTGAAAATAAATTTAAGTTGGATTTAAATTAAAAAAAGAAAACAAATATTTTTAAAAAGTTTACATTCATCATCAAATGGATTCCATATAAGCCCAATTGCTTATACAAATGAAGAAATGATCCCTTTTTTTAAATTAGTCAAAATTGATGAAAATAACTCTAAATAATTCTAAAATTATATAACTTTCTTTTAAACTTTTAAAATTTGAAAATATTGATGAAAGTGACTCAAAAATTGTCACAATTGATTTTTTAAGAAAATAAAAAATAAAAAACTAGAATTGACCTATAAATTACTCGCAATAGCTGGTATATCCTCTCAAAATCAATATGTCTTGCATGTACCAATATTAGCCTGCAATTAGAATTCAGAACTGTAGTACATGAAATTGAGTTTTAAATGTGGAAACTGAAACTGATATTTTGGTCATTAGGATCCAAAGTCTTGGCCTAAATATTTTACTCAATATAATTGTTTTTCAAATAATGAGTGAAAATAAAATATTGGAAATTCTAGTAAAAATGTACCAATATTTGGGCTCGTTTTGGTTAAATTTTAAAAGCATTTTGGGTTGTCAATTATTTAGTAAAATTCAAAAAATATCAAATTGTGAGCAATTTTTTTGAAATGGCAAAAACACTGAAATGCTCAATTTCACAAGCAAACGAAAATTGATAGCAAACACATGATTCAGTGGTGGGTGGTTAAAATTTTAAAAGAAAAGAAAAAAGAAAAAGAAAAAGAAAAAGCCAAGGTTCGATCTTACATTTCAGACTTGACTTGTGTGGGTGTAGGCATGTTGCCGTGTTGGGAATTTGCCTATAAATACATCTGCCCACCATTACTCTCTCTTTATCCCATCCAGATTGAAAGACACAGATAAGAGTTGATTATGGAAGTCCCTTCTTCTCTTTCCACTTTCACCCGAGGACCTTTCTCCTTTCATCTCCTTCTTCTTTCCATACTCCTCTGTTTTTCCCTTCACCTTTCAAAAGTCCTCTCTTTCCATGATGGCAAAACTTCTTCTTTCCAGTGTCCCAATGACCAGAAATCCGCTCTACTTCAACTCAAGGCTGGCTTCATCATTCAGAGTTGGGACGACTCTGGCTCATCAAAGCTCGATTCTTGGAATCATTCCACAGATTATTGTTCTTGGGAAGGTATCACATGCGATGGGTCCACTCGTCACGTGATCGAGCTTGACCTTAGCGATAGTTCGATTTCAGGTCGGATTGACTCTAGCCTTTTCTGCCTTAGCAGCCTGCAAAAGCTTGACCTCTCTTGGAATTACTTCTACCCTCATCAAATTCCATCAGGTTTGGGGCATCTCACCAATTTGACCCACCTCGACCTCTCTTTCACTGATTTCCTTGGTCAAGTCCCATTTCAGATATCACACTTGACTAGGCTCCATTCATGGATTCTCTCATCATCTGGAGACCTCGAAATTGTAGATCTCAAAGCTCTAGTCCAGAACCTATCAAGCCTAGAAGAACTCAATCTCAATCGTATAACGATCTTGGCACATGATAGTAAGTGGGGTCAGGCTTTGTCATCTTCACTTCCTAAACTTCGCAGGTTGAGCTTGTCTCTTTGTGATCTTGCAGGACCTATTCATCCCTCTATTTCCAACCTTCACTTTCTTTCTGAACTGGATTTGAGCAAAAAAAATTTCTCTTCAGAGGTGCCCCCTTTCTTTGGAAACTTCTTCTCTTTGACATCTCTTATACTCTCGGATTGTGGACTGCATGGGAAATTTCCTAGAAATATTTTCTTGCTACCAAACTTGCAAACACTAGATATATCAGAAAATCCATTTCTTGCTATTGATTTCCCCGAATTCTCTCAAAACCATCCCTTGAGGATCTTATATTTTACCCGTACCAACCTTTCACGAAAATTACCAAATTCCTTTAGTAATCTCAAGCTCTTGAATGCATTAGACCTCTTTCATTGCAATTTATTTGGACCTTTTCCATCAATGATAGCAAATCTCACACAACTCGAGTATTTGGACCTGAGTTACAACAATTTTGATGGACCAATGCCTCCATCCTTTGTTGATAATCTCAAACATTTAAAACGTTTAGAAGCCCAATCTTGCAATTTGTCCGGATTGCTACCCTTGGGACTTGGAAATCTCACCAAACTCGAGTATTTGGATCTTGGATCAAACAATTTTAATGGCCCAATTCCCTCTCTGTTCTCCTTCTCATCATTGAGTCATTTGGAGTTTGGAAATGTATCTTTTTCTAAATTGGAGTATGTTTCATTGGAGGACAATGAATTGCATGGGCCAATCCCGATGTCACTTTTCCAACTAAAGGAGCTCTCGTCCCTTTATCTTTCTTCCAACAAATTAAGTGGCACTCTAGAGCTCCAAATGTTCCAAGACCTTAGGAACCTCCGTTACCTTGACCTTTCAAATAATGACTTATCGATCATCAATGCAAAATGGAATTCCAGTTTCAACTCTTCTCAACTTTGGAGTTTGCTCTTACGTTCATGTAACATCATTGAATTCCCTATCTTTCTACAAAATCAAAACCAATTGGCATCTCTAGACCTCTCAAACAACAAAATAAGCGGCATAATACCTAGCTGGATATGGGAGATTGGAAATAGGAGTCTATACAGTTTGAATCTTTCACAAACATCCTGGACAGTCTAGAACATCCATTGCCAAATTTTTCATCCAATGGCTTGCAAGTTCTTGACCTTCATTCCAACAAGCTGAAAGAGTCACCTCCAAAGATACATGCACCATCCCTCCATCACTTGGATTACTCTCACAATCAATTCACATCTATCATTCCATCAGATATAAATTTTTCTTTGATGAGGTACTTTTCTCTCTCAAACAACAATTTTAGTGGGGAGATTCCACAATCAATTTGTGAGGCAGTCCAACTTGAAGTCCTTGATCTATCACACAACAATTTTACTGGTAGCGTTCCAACATGCCTACGTAAAATTACTGACTCCCTCAAGATATTCAATTTGCGTGGAAATTCGCTTCAAGGCATCATGCCTCAAAGTTTCAGTAGAAGCTGTAGCTTGAGGACTTTGGATCTTAGCAAAAACCACTTTGAAGGATTGCTATCGAGGTCATTGGCCAATTGCAAAGCATTGGAAGTTTTATTCATTGGCCACAATATGTTCTATGATACATTCCCCATTTGGTTAGGAACTTTGCCTCAATTACAAGTTCTTGTGCTGCGATCAAATAAGTTTCATGGTCTTGTTGTTTGTCATCCAAAACACACCTATTGGCCAAGCTTACAAATCATAGACCTCTCATTCAATGCTTTTACTGGAAATCTTTCATCAAAATTCTTTCAAAGCCTAAGGGCCATGATGCGTGAATTTGAGCCTCAATCAAACTCTTCCAGCCAAATTATACAATATAAACTCCCTTCAGGTGGTTTCTATCAAGATTCAGTGACAATGTCAATTAAGGGGAATGAACTGGAGTATGTGAAGATTTTGCATGTTCTCGTTGCAATAGACTTTTCAAACAATGGATTCGAAGGTGAAATTCCGAAGTCAATAGGTGACCTCAAGTTGCTCTATGCACTCAACTTCTCAAATAATGGTTTGACGAGCCACATACCAACATCATTGAAGAGTTTAATGCATCTCGAGTCTTTAGATCTCTCACAAAACAAGCTTTCAGGTGAAATTCCTTCAGAGTTGGTCCAGCTCACGTTTCTTGCCGTATTAAACCTCTCAAAAAACAATCTTACAGGGAGAATACCGCAGGGCAAACAATTCAACACATTTGGCAATGATTCTTTCTCCGGTAACATAGGGTTATGTGGGTCTCCACTATCAAAACAATGTGAAGATCCGCCAACCCCACCTGATAGCAACAGTGCACAAGAATTGGAAAATTTTGATTGGAGATTTATGTGGATAGGATTTGGCATTGGATATGGAATTGGGTTGGGAATGGTTTTCTGGACTTTAGTCCTTTGGAAAGAAGGTAGCAAACGATACATCAAATTCATCGATGGGATGTTTGTGAAGTTGATTCCATCTTGCTAAGCTATTGTGGAGTGATAAGAAGCACAATATTATTGATGAATAAAAAAGCACTACTAGAGGCTTTGTGGATTTTATATATATTGTAAGTGTGATCTTTTAAATACAAGCCTTGTTCTTCGGTTAAAATTTATCGTATGTCTAATAAATGTTGTTCGAATTTACTTAGATAACTTATAATTTATATTAACGATACTTTCATCATGCCCTTGCTTAATGGTCATGTCTTTATCCAACTATTTCTTATACTATTAAAATCTATTTATAATGTATACGAAAGGCAAAGGGGATTGTGATGAGAGGGTGTCATGTGTCAAATATGATGCTACCATGTGGCACTGCCCCACTTTTACCCCATTGAGGCCCTTGAAAAAATAAATACAGTCATGTAAGAATAAAAAAGAAAAAATATGTTATATATTTGACTAAGCCTTGGTAAAGTAACTATGAATGTGCCTTTACATAAAAATGATGATTTTAATCTTTGTTTAATCATCACCATCAACAAATATTTCATGTATCTAGACTCGATTTTACGAATTATTATCCTCCAATTAACCCTATCATAAGCTATATCCAACATTTATTTTATATATAATTAAAAAATATAACAATAGAAAATTATGTAATTAGACACGTCCATTCATCTTTGTGTAGACCATTGAAATAATTGACCATTTTAATCTCATATGTTATTGTCTAAATGCAAATTGATACTAATAATAATTATTATTATAGTAACAACAACGAGATGATAAAACAATTTTTTTCTTATAAGATTTGTATGTTTGTCTTTAGCTCGAGTTTACAGTTGTTCATCGTTATCTATTTATTTATATATTCATGGTAGAGAATTCACGAGCTGGGTTTGGGCCGTACTTTGTAAAAACAAGCCCAATTCCATTTATATCTAATAGATATTATCTATGAAAGCCAGAGCCGTTCCAAATCCTATCAGGCTTTTAAAGTCAAAGCCCAAGCCCATCATTTAAAGTTCATTTATTTTGCATTTGACAATGTTTTTTCTTTTTTCTTTTCAAAACATTTTGTAAATTAAAAGTCTATCTATACAAATTGAAAGTATAATTAAATATCTATAATTATTTTGTAAATTCCACTCCAAAAATCAATTTCTAGCTACTTGAACTTAATAGTAAAAAATGATGAATGTCTTTAGAAGAAAAGATATTCTATTTTTTGTGTTATTGATAAATAATACTGTTTTATATAAAAAGAGAAAAATATCTCAATTTTCATATTTTTCATTTTTCATATCAAAGTGAATTAAGGTGGAGAAAATTAAAAGTAATTCTAACTTTAGAGAAGGTGGTTGCATCTGTCCCAACAAGTAATTATACTCAACATTTTAGAATAAAAGTGCATAAACAATAAATGGAAAAATAAACCACATCAAACACATACAACGACACAAAGATTCTACATGATTCTCTTTCGGTACGCCCACGAGTTCAAACCAGATTCACTATGCTCAAAGGCAAAACAACGAAAAAGAAGCGACAATACCTATTACAATTTTTGCTATCTCTACTCTCTCCCACGAGAAGAGATATTATATAGTGCCCTATTAGAGCTTCAAAATATATAATGCAAAAATTACAAAATTTCCCTCCATTTAAAATTGTCCTAAATCGACTCACGACTAGACAAGTGGAGATTGGATCACCAGTAAATATTTGATAATAAGACTCCCCAAAACCTAACACAACAAGCCATACCATTTTTTTTTCTGAAATGGGTAACCCATCCAATTGTTGAACTATAATAACTAGGTTTTTATCTGTATTTTCGGATTCCTGTCCATAGGAAAACTCAGTTGTTGAAATTGAAAATATGAGGAACTTTTCTTTCAAAATAAATGAATCTTGTGTCGGAAATTGGCGGAAGACCCAAAAGAGACAAAAAGGCAGATGTGTGCCATTCATTTTTTTTTTTTTTTTTAATTAAACAACGGTATAACTTCAATTCAAGAATCACTTTCTTTTAGGTAATTATTAGAATCTATTAAGATATAATTAGAGTTTTCTTAAAGATATATTTATATCTTCTATAAATTGTATTTCTTCATTTAGGACTTTTCCTATTTTATTTAATTTATCTTTCATATTTGTAATCTCCTTTATCTATATAATAAAGTCGGGTCTCTCCTTAATTCACAAGTGAGACACACTCAATTTATTTTTACAGTAATAGTCTATTGTCAGTAACTTGCTTTTCCACAATATATTTCCAGATTCAATGCCTAACGGTGATTAATTAAGCTAATTTGATTCTTACCACCTCATTATTTTAAATGAACAAGGTGTCCATGTCTAAAAGAACATTCGACAAGCACATACAAGTCTCCCTTTCCACACATTGAGGAGGTTACTAGCCATCATTCATTAGCTTTTTTTATAGATCGATCTCCCCCATCCGTCACAATTTATGCACTTTTCAAGCATTCTCTATGGACAACAGTGTAATTCGTGCTCGTCTCTTAGACACCATACACCCTTTATCTTCAAAGTTGAAGATTCATGCCTTAACGCTAAATACATGGAACATGTCAATTAAAGTATAACATCACTTTCTTTTAGATAATTGTTAGAATCTATTAAGATATAATTAGATTTTTTTTAAAGATATATTTATATCTTCTATAAATTGTATTTCTTCATTTAGGACTTTTCCTATTTTATTTTATTTTATTTACCTTCCATATTTGTAATCTCCTTTATCTATACAATAATAGTCTATTCAGGGCATGTAGAGCTCATAGAGGTGAGTCCAACATATGAAGATGTATACATTTGAAAGGTTTTTTAAGATGATGTTACTGATAAAAGTCAGGCCCGTTGGAATTAAAAAACTATGATTTTCAAAGGTAAAATGAAGTTAATAGATTCAAATTACATAGAGATTTCATATCTGTCATGAACCCACATGGGTTTTAAGTGGGAACTTCCCTTTCCACAATATATTTCAAGATTCAATGCCTAACGATGATTAATTAAGCTAATTTGATTCTTACCACCTCTTTATAAGTATCGACACCATGACTTGGTCCTTAATCATTTCAGACTTCATTCCTTGTGCTAATAAGAAACGATTTTGAAGCTTGATAAATGAACATATCAATAATCATTAAAATTTGAACTAAATAACTAGTTGGTCTAAGCTTCTAAAATTAAATTAGATGTCTTGAATTTAATTGCTCCTGAAACTACCAGATACACAAAATTTGCAATTGATTTCGTATATTCATGTGATTAGTTTCACCTCCAATATAAGGTGAAAATACCTATATCATCAAAAAGAAAACACAATATTTTTTTGATATGGTCTGAATTCTAAACGAAGGGTACAATTTATCTTAAGGTCAATATAAATGCGACTAACTCAATTTAAAAATATAAACATCTCAATTCAACCCATTTAAAATATAATTTAATTCAGACTTAAAAGAACTTGTCTTATTTTTAATTTAGACTAAGTTATAGTCATGTTTTATATATTTTGATCTATCTGAATTACCTAAATTATATAAATATATATATATATATATATTATTTGATATTTCTTTAGAATTGCTCTCCATGGATTATATTTTAGTAGATAACACTCATTTTTTTAGATAAATTACTGATTAAAGTATATTTATAAAATATGTGCATATCTAATTATCTACTTAATTACACAAGTTGAAACTCAATCCAATTTAAACTGACCCAAACAAGTTTTTCTGAATTTAAACGGAATAGAGAAGGTCAAAATATTGATTGAAGTCGAAAAATAATAAGATAAATTAAATATAAATAAATATCACATAATAAGACCATGGGTGAGCCTTACCAAAAGATGATAATTCTATAAATGTCAAAATGAGATATTTATAATTGTAAATTAGATATTTATTAAAAAAATATTTCTAATTATATTAAAAAGAAAATTTGAGAACGTCATATTTCATAAAAAAATCGATAAAATTAATGAGCTAAAACGTTGGTTTAAATTAATTCAATAATGTGGTGGTTAGTATTTTTTCAAAGGAGGACCCTTTATGGTCAACTCTCCTTAGCTGGATCATTAATCACCCCCTGAACCAATCTGCTTACCAGAGAGAAGGCATTTTTTGTTTTTTGCACTAATTGATCTTGTATCTTGGCCTTTGTTGTGCCTTGTATATCCTTTTATTTTGTCCATTGTGGGTCGATCATTATTTTGTCAATCGAGCTAGACACGTATATCTTCGTAACCTTTTAGGGGTTTCCCCTCTTTAATGAACTTACCTTTTCGATCAAAAAAAATTAATTCAAAAGAAAAATGTTGATATCATGGAAGGAAAAAGAAAAAGAAAAAAAAAAGTCCATTCATTACTTTCTACAGTCATGTGGTTACACCCAGAAAAATAAATATCAGTTGATTGGTATCATATAGGTTACTACATATTGGGTTTTTGAACTCGATATGTATCGGTACATATATGATACTATCTGTTTTTTAAAATAAATTGAAAGTCGAATGTGGGCTCGATCAATATCGGTTGATATTTGTAATTTTTTAGTTTTTTATGTTTTTTAATTAAATAATCAGTCGATATTAAAAAAATAAAAAAGAGGTGAGAGAAATTCCAAAGATTTATTTCCGTACAAGACGACAAAGTAGAATAGTAGTAGTACAAGACGACGAAGACTTAAGACCATATGAACTTGTGAAGCACGACAATGAGTAGATATTTTCTCAAGACCATTTTAATTTCTAAACCTCCACTACGTGGCATCATGAAATATTTTCGCAATTTAAAATCAATTCATCTATTATTGTGAATTCTTTTTTACTAAATTTTAAATTATTTTAAATTAATTGTACTTTTAATTTATCTAAAACTGATTCTATTTTAAATAATTAATTGTACATATATAATATAACCAGTTTTCTGGTAGTATTCCAGAGTGCATAGGTAAAGTCAGCAACACCCTTACGATATTGAATTTACAGAGAAATGCTCTTCAAGGAACCTTGCCTCAAACTTTCACTAAGATATAAATATGTGGGGGCTGCTGGTTACTATCATGTTTCAGTAACAGTAACAATTAAAGGGTTAGATATGCAATATGAGAGGATTTTGGCTCTTTTCATCTGTGTGGACTTTTCAAATAATAGATTTGAAGGAGAGATCCCAAAATCAATAGGGGACCTCAAGTTTTTCTATGGGCTAAACTTCTCACGAAATAGTTTCACTGGCCAAATTCCAGTAACATTGGAAAGTTTAACACATCTTGAATCATTTGATCTATCCCATAACAAGCTTTCAGGTGAGATCCCATGGCAATTGACAAAGCTTACATTCCTCGCAGTCTTGAATCTCTCACAAAACCTCCTGACAGGAAGAATACCACAAGGCAATCAATTCCACACATTCGCTAATGATTCATTCCTTGGGAATTCTGGATTGTGCGGACCTCCATTAACAAAGAAATGCAGAGATGATAACAATACACCAATTTCGACGATCTGCAAAAATGTGGGTTCGCAAGCAGCAGGAGAATTTGACTGGCAATTCCTATTGGCAGGGTTTGGAGTCGGATATGTTGTAGGCCTTGGAATAGTCTTTTGGCATCTGATGTTTTGGAAGAAAGTAGGGAATTCAAAAAATTCTTTGACAAAATGTTTGAATTGTTCTCTCTACATGGTTGAAGTGTACTGCAACAACAATGGTAAAACCAGTGCTGAAGGACAAAATGTCAGAAGAAGATCCATGGATTCTACAGAGGGAAGAAATAGCTTTCTTGGATTAAAATATGTAATAATGCTCGTCTCCTACTTTCTTTTTCTTTTTCGATGAAATGCTTGTACTTAGTTTCATTTCTAGGGTAATTGATGTTTCAACAGTTGTGATGTTAGTTTGAGACTTGTTCTTTCATAGTACAAGTAGTGAGCCTCGTAAAATGTATTGTTGTATTTTGAATCTCATCTCACACTAAAGGATAACTATCCCTAGTTTTATTCGGTGTGTGTGGGTTGAAAGGCTTGTACACACTTGAATGACTAGTTGAGTGCTCTAAGAGAATTTATATACCTCGATCATAACAAAAATGTATTTTCATATGTTTGTATATGTGCTCGGTTGATAGCAGTCCAGATGAGAGTCAAGATGTTTATAGATTAGCATGCAAGTAATAAGAAACTTTTGTTTTAGGACCTGGAGAGGTTGAACGAGAATCAAACTCAAGACCTCGCTTCTTAAGACGAGGGTTGTTACCGTCGTATAAGAATAGAAATGATTAGTACAATAATGAGAGGATTTACCACTTGTATGGTAGCCTTCTTTCATTTATTTCTTTTCTTGTTACATAAATTCATACCAAGTTTATACTGAAATAAATATGTATTACTTGATTTCTAATAAAAGGAAAGAAAAAGAAAGATATCTAAAAATATAATAGAAAATACAAAATATAACAAACCCAAAAAAGGTATAAATTTATTAAAATACTGCGTTAGAATTTTTATCATTAAAATTAGTTTGTAATGATAATGAATTATTATATAAAAAATTGAAAAATAAAAATTGTTTCGTAATAAAAGACAAATTAAGGAACATGTACGAATCATGGTTTGCTTTTACTTATTGATCTAATAGTCTACATTAGATTGTTAGAAGAAAAAAAAAAATCTAACAACCACATTAGAAAATGAGTATGACTTGAATTATTCGACATAATCTGTAATTGATGTCAATTGTAGGAAAACATAAAAAGAAAGGAAGATGATGGAAAGGAAAATACTCGATTAAAATAGACGGGCCATATAGACACCCGACTTTTCTGCCTCTATACACCCGATTTCAAAAAATCGGGCTTTTTTTCATCCGAACGAACTCTCAGTTTATTTTAGGTTCATTCGGATGATAAGATTGTCCGAAGGAACATTTCAGTATAAAATGTGTTCCTTCGAGCGATGGAACTTGTACTTTCTATTCGTTCAAAGGATCATTCGAACGATTTTTCTATGTGGGATGTGGAGTGAGATTTTTAAATGATGACATTTATCGATAGATTTTTGCAAGCAATGTATCAAAATACATTTACTCTGAATTTTTTGAACTTTGAGACTGATTTTAAATGAAAAGGGTATATTTTTGGGTTTTAAAAATTGTACCCAAAGAATTAAAGAAAAAATGACTTTCTTTTTTAATTTTTTGGTTCGACTTTTGAAGCCAAAAACTATATTCACTTAAAATCAGTTCCGAAGTTCATAAAATTCAGAATAGATGAATTTTGATACCTTATTTGTAGAAATTGATCGAGAAATCGCATCTTTTGAAAATCCGAGCCAAAGCGCAAAGCTGATAGTTGGCCGGGAGGAGAAATTGATTGGCAATTCATGATAATAGGGGCTTCAATTGGATATGGAGTTGGCTTAGGCTTGGTCTTTTGGACTCTGCCAATTTGGAGAAAAGATGGTAGACAATACAACAGGCTCATTGACAAAATGCTGGCCTATTTTGCTGACATGCAAAATAGGGTTAATCTTTGATGTTATGGGTCATCATTCATGAATAATGGGTTATATATATATGTTGATTGGGGTAATGGGATATGAATTATGTGTAGTTGTGTAGGTTTTTTCCGTGCAAAATGCCTATAGACAATAGATGATAATATTTTTACATTTTTAGTATTTAAGTAAATAGATATTAATATTTTTATTCTTACTTTTTCTTAATCAATTAATATAGTTTGCATTACGTATAAATATTATGTTAATAACTGAGAGTTGATCACCCCCATTGAAGAAACACTAGTGTGTCATACTAATTTTAAATCAAGTTTGAGTCGATCTCTTGTTAGGACTGGGTATCCAACCCAAAATGCTAATTTATTAGGTGGAGTGACCCAAGTCTTTTTTTTTTTTTTGAATTAATGTATAGAAAACTCAGACACAATCCTACTAAAATCCCCACGGATGAGCCTACTGCCCCTAAGCCACACCAAGAAATTAAGCTATGGGGGCTCAAACCCGCAACCTCTAGCTTCCTAAGGCTGGAAGGAACCTATAGCTAAATCTTTCTCTTCACAACCAATGTAGGACTCGTACGTTGCCCCAACAATCCCCCTCGAACGTAGCTCTCCGGTGGAGATAGAACGTCGCAGGTCATCCCATCCAGGTAGGGGATGCCGTAAGTCCACATTCGTTAGCTTGGGAATATGACTTTAATATCACTTGTTAGGACTAAATATCCAGTCCAAAAAGCTAGACCATTAGGTGGAGTGATCCAAGTCTTTTATAAGTCCCTAACTCTCCCACTTCACAACCAAATTGGAATCTGTTCGCTGTCCCAACGGTCTATATCTAAATCCAAACAAACTAAATTTCACCATTACCCACAGATTTGAAACTTTGGTATTTTCTTCGATTATTTAGTGTTACCAAATATGAATCTTCCAATAATGGGTGTAGTAAAATCATGCCTCAGTTCTCTCCTATTCCCTCAGTTTTAAAGTACATTGGATGAAATTGGCTGTATAAGATGTCTATAAACACAAGCAGAATTAAGAAAGATGTAAAGATAGGAAAGGGATTAGGGAGGAATCTGTTGGAACCCAAGCTTTGGTCCCAAGATCCAGATCCGATAAGAGTGCTAAGGCACAACTCGAGAATCTGGCTTCCATAATATGTGGTGAGCCTGGCTTAAAATCTGACATAATCTGGCTTTGATACCACAATACTTAGCCTCCAAGAGATGGTAGCCACATAAACTGAGGCCAGTCGGGTCTGGTTTTCGGGCAACATTAGGGTCTGGCTGGATTATAAAACGCGAGCTTTTAAGTCGGATTGGGTCAGGTCGGTCTCAGAGGATTTTTAAGGTTTTTAATCTAGAAGAGTCTTAAAATGACCCGACCCGTGTTTCAGCCCGGTCACGGTTGACCTGCAGGCCAACCCAAAGGTTCTCTTCGATCAGTTTTTCGACTCTTGAGCATTTTCTTTAAAGGTCAGTATATAGGATTTCTTGGATTGGATTTGTTTGAGTCTAGACTTAAAAAATTTAATTTTGAGATAAGTTAAACATAAATTTGACCCAATTCAAGAAATTGTCTATTAAATAAAAATGATTAAACTTTAATTTACTATTCATATATGATTACCGTAATGTCGTATAATGCAAGGCATAAGAAAATTGAAAAAAAAAAAAATCTCAGAAAAGGGACAGATGGGAATAGCCGTGTAGAAAATAGCAGCAAAATTTAACGGACATTATTTTGAAAATTAATTGCACACTCCCATTCCCTTCTATACACGTTCTTTGGTTGTTATCCCTATCAAGTCTCCATCAACGAGAGGAAGACTTGACCAGCACTAACTAGTAGTCTTCCTCTCATTAGTTGGTGGGCCCATTTTAGAAGACTTGTATGCAATGTGGGTCACTTTGCACTTAAGCCTACTTTTACTCATTTTGCAACAGTTAATAAAGACGGGCCATACAGTTAATAGTTAAGGAGCAGTATTACATAAATTGAGTTTTAAATGTCCATGTGAAATTGATAATTTGGTCATCAGGATCCAATTTTTTAGACAAAATATTGGCTACTTTATTCAGTATTATTGTTTTTTTTAAATAAAAATAAAGATAAAATGTCATATTTCTTTATCTAAATATACCAATATTTGGGCATTGGGTTTGTCAATTATTTACCAAAATTAAAAAATAATGAATTTTCATGTTTTTATTGGAGTATAGGATGACAAATGTGAGCAAAATGTTGAATTTCAGTGAATAAATATTTATATAGCACTTCATTAGTTTTTTAACTAGAAACTTAAAAATTGAAGTATTTTAGAAAATTCAAATTTTATTATTATTTAAAAAAATGCTTAGAAAATCAAACGGACATCGTACAAAATATATCAATTTAGTAACTTTCGAATATATAAATAGTTACAATTTAGTAACTTTCGAATATAGGATAATTTATGAAGTAAATTTTCAAAAAAAGAGGACAAGTTTGTCTAAGTGCATTCAACAGTTCCACCAATCGAGAGATGTGATGGATCATGAGTGAGAGATGTGGGCTCATGTTTAGCCATTTGTATTGGAGACTTCCATTCTTTGTATTATAGGTGTTGACTATGATGTTTACAGCTGTCTATTTATTTTTAGTGGGCCCAATTCCAATTCGATGGACCCCTATTATTTTAAAAATTGCGCCAAATCATGATTTCTACTTACAAGTTTGAATGGACATTTTCATGGAAATTGCATGCAGTCTAATAAACTATGAACCAGATAGCCAAAGATATGTAACCATGTACTCATCATCAATTTTAAATAATATTGATATTATCATTCAATTTCTGTTTTCATACGTAATTTAGAGTGATTTTTGGAGAGTAAAGTATGTGATAATAATATAGATGTTAGAATCTTTACTAATACGTCGAGGTTCTAAAGTTAATGAAATGCTTGAAATTAAATTATTTATCTTAATTCATCGATAAATCTCAACAATGGAATTACTCGATACACTTAACGTCTTCAAATAAACTACTAAACAAATTTTTTGAAAGAAAATATTCTTTTTTTATTCTGCTCCATTCCATATGAAATTTGGGAACTTTAATATTAATGATCTCGAATAATCAATTGAGTCATTATACCAAGGA
Source organism: Chimonanthus salicifolius (assembly GCA_013350335.1). Classification (NCBI taxonomy): domain Eukaryota; kingdom Viridiplantae; phylum Streptophyta; class Magnoliopsida; order Laurales; family Calycanthaceae; genus Chimonanthus; species Chimonanthus salicifolius. The sequence goes on along the minus strand of CM023538.1, from coordinate 64,129,653 downwards.
TTAGCAGTCTTAAAATTCTCTAAATTTAACCAAACTAATTACTATTCGCATCCTCTGGGAATTCTACTTTTAAGTCTCCCAAAGTGAAAAGACTTTTGAAACTATGAGATTGATTGATGCCAAGAGTCTTATTTCATTTTGCAATTTCCATATTATGATTTTGAAATGTGGGGCCTCTCTCCATGGAATGGAAGAAGGTGGAGAATGCAATGTATAAAGTCCTCAAGACTCAAGACTCAAGACTCAAGAGGAAGAGAGCTCTAGTATAACCCTTCCAAATCCAAGTCTCCCTTAATGACAAGACTTAATCAGAAGTCTTCTTTTGTGGGCCCATATTTGCCTTTCAAGAGACTTTTATACAATTTGGGTCACTCAGTAATTAAAGTGATGGTTGAGTCTTTGATTAATAGAGGCTATTTTACTCAATTTAAAATAATTTATAAATTTTGTTTATTATCTTTTTTTATACACATTTTTCATCTTTGTGGTTGTGGTCTATCAAAATTAAGTCCAACTGAGTCTACAAATTTTATGTCGAACTCAACTCAACACGTCCTATTATTATAATTGAGTCCAACAATTTCAGGTCGGACTAATTTGTGTCTGTCCTTTCCAAGTTCCATTTTTGTGACCGTTTGAATGAAACAAATAATCTACAAGTTCTTTATAATTTGAATCTGAATCATTAGACTTAGATATTGGTTTATTTGAAAATCATAAAATAAAATAAAAAATCATAAGCATCATGTTTTTAAACTCCGAACCATGATACATCAGTGATAATAAGGGATGACAGTATATTCTTCCACCACTTAGGTGATGAGAAGTAGATACGGTCGAAAGATTAAAATAAAGATTTTCTATGCAACACCTGAGCTTCTGAATTAAGTCTCAGAGAAAATACTTTATTATATTTTATAAAAAAAAATGAATTCAAGATTTTATATATAAAAACAACCATCCCAATGTCGTTTTCCATATAAGTGTATCACTTCATTTTTACTCTTCACTCTCTCATTTTAGTTAGAAAATTGTTATTTAAAAAAAATAATTATATGTCCAACTGAAGAAGAGCATTTGTCTAAATAATTATGTGAGTGGTCCTTCTATTTCAAAATCTCCCTCAACGAGAAGACTTGACTAGCAGAGGTCTTCTAAGGTGGGCTCATTAAATTCCATAAGCACCTCTTATTATTTCATTCAATTATATAAAAAAATAAAAAAAAAATTTAGAATTAAAATTCAAAAATTAATAAAAATAATTCAAAATGGTCAAGCTAAGGATCTAATGATGATAAAATTGATGTCTTTCCCATACAATTATGTAAAACAAAAAAAAAAAAGATAATTTAAAGATCTATTGTAGATTTTTCGGTATCCATGTTAGGGTTTTCTTTTAACAATCTATCAAAAATATTAGATTCTCTTCAGTCAGTTTTTCGACTCTTGAGCATTTTCTTTAAAGGTCGATATATAGGATTTATTGGATTGGATTTGTTTGAGTCTAGACTTAAAAAATTTAATTCTGAAATAAGTTAAACATAAAGTCGACCCAATTCAAGAAATTGTCTATTAAGTAAAAATTATTAATTGCTAAACCCAACATTATTTTGAAAATTAATTGCACACTCCCATTCCCTTTTATACACGTTCTCTGGTGGCTATTCCTATCAAATCTCCATCAACGAGAGGAAGACTTGACCAGCACTAACTAGTAGGGTTGGAAGGTGAGATCATCAATCAAAATTGGTACACATGGAGTCTATCAAACACCCGACTTTGAAATAGAAGGACCACTTAGACAATTATTTAGACAAATGCACTTCTTGAGTTGGACACTTATACAATTTTTTGTTTAAATAATACAATTATTTGGACAAATGCTCTTAAAATTTAAAGCTCAAAAAGGAGATATTTAAATAAATGTTTCTTTTCCACCTTTGATACTAAATTTAAAAACCATTCAGAATATCAAGTGATAATAAATTTAAGTTGGATTTAAATTAAAAAAAGAAAACAAATATTTTTAAAAAGTTTACACTCATCATCAAATGGATTCCATATAAGCCCAATTGCTTATACAAATGAAGAAATGATACCTTTTTTTAAATTAGTTCGCAAATATTGTTGCAGAGTATGAACCACTTTAGTTAAGATAAAAATTTCATAATAAACTTAAAATATAATAATTTAATAATTTTTTACTTATTTAAATATTATAATTAAAAGTTTACATCAATTTATTATAAATCGAACACCCCACTTGAACTTCCACATTGTGGGTAGTGGGCTCATCCGTGGGGGTTTTACATTGGATATCCTGCGATTTCTCACACGTAAATTAAAAAAAATATACGTAAATGTGTTATTTCATAGTCTCCCCCAAGGGGGGACTTGACTAGGAGAGCATTCTTTCTACTCAGGTGGGCCCGGTGTATGATTTATTAATCTGAACCATCTATTTCAAAGTCTCCCTCCAAGGAGAAGACATGATTGGTAGACTAGTGTACTCAGGTGGACCCAGGCCCGGGGCCCATTTAAGGAGACTTGTATGGAATGTTAATAAATTGTGGATTCTAGGTTAGGCCATCCATCGCTACCTATCGGTGTCTCATAACTCATAAGGATCAGTGATTCATGAAATTGAAAGCACGAAATATAAAAATAATTGATTGGTATCCACACATCACACTTGTCTTACCCCACCCTACTTAGCCTACCAATTTGACTATTCAGATCTGTCCCTTTTCTGATATTTTTTTTTTTGGAATTTTCTTCTGCCTTGCACGATGTTACGACAATAATATATAAATAGTAAATTAAATTTTAATAATTTTTATTTAATAGATAATTCCTTGAATTGAGTCGAATTTATGCTTAATTTGTCTTAGAATTAAATTTTTTAAATCTAGACTCAAACAAATCCAACCCAACAAATCCTAAATATCGACCTTTGAAGAAATTATCAAAATAGAGAAAATACTCGAAAATCGAAGAACTGACTGAAGAATATAACAGTTTTGATAGATTGTTAAAAGAAAAACTCTAATCATGGATACCAAAAAATCTACAATAAATCCTTAAATTAAAAAAAAATGTTTTACATAATTGTATGGGAGAGACATCAAATTTTTTCATCATTAGATCCTTAATTTGAGTATTTTGAATTATTTTTATTATTTTTCTTTGAATTTTAATTCTATTTTAATAATTGAACGAAATAATAATGTGTGCTAGTCAAGTCTTCTCGCTGAGGGAGACTTTGAAAAAGAAGGACCACTTAGACAATTATTTAGACAAATGCTCTTCTTGAGTTGGACACTTATACAATATTTTTTTTAAAATAATACAATTATTTAGACAAATGCTCTTAAAATTTAAAGCTCAAAAAGGAGATATTTAAATAAATGTTTCTTTTCCACCTTTGATACTAAATTTAAAAACTATTCGGAATATCAATTGAAAATAAGTTTAAGTTGGATTCAAATTAATAAAAGAAAACAAATATTTTTTAAAAGTTTACATTCATCATCAAATGGACTAGGAGAGCATTCTTTCTACTCGGGTGGGCCCGATGTATGATTTATTAATCTGAACCATCTATTTCAAAGTCTCCCTCCAAGAAGAAGACGTGACTAGTAGGCTAGTGTACTCAGGTAGACCCGGGCCCGGGGCCATCCATCGCTTCCTGTCGGTGTCTCATAAGGATCAGTGATACATGGTTAAATGGTTTAAGATTACGATTATCTATGAAGATCATTCATTACGTATGTGGAGCTTTAGAAAGCACGAAATATAAAAATAATTGAGTGGTAGCCACACATCTCACTTGTCTTACCCTACCCTACTTAGCCTACCAATTTGACTGGGTAACTTTGGGTTGGCCCATCCATCACTGCCTGTTGGTGTCTTACTGTCTTCTCAGTTGGGCCCATTTTAAGAGACTTAGCAAATTCAGGGGTGCAAAATTCGTTCAGACTGAGATCTCGGTCAAATTTATCTCTTTCTCTTCAAAATGTTTTTTAAGAACATCAGTGGATTTTTTTTCAAAAAGAAATTCTGAAAAAAATCGAAAAACAACTGATTTTAAAAAAATGAAAAATGTAAATATCGGTCGATGTGGAAAAATATCGGCCGAGATATCGAGCTTGGCCCATAGCCGATATTTATTTTTATTTAAAAAAAACGAAATCGATTGACATCGGACAATATTTGGCCGAATTAGAACTGTGCTTGCACTAGTTAATAAATTGTGCCCATTGCTATTCATTAAGATATCTCTCACTCATTGTACCCAACAAAATTTAATAGTCATATTGATATTTTATAAGCAAGGTGAGTGATATTAATATATCTCTAATTAATTTTTTAAGTACTAAATATGATTTCATTAAATTTAATTTTAAAAAATTGAAACTTGAGATTTTCTTAGAGCTGAAGCTCAAAAAATAATAAAAATAACATAAAATAGTCAAAATTGATGAAAATAACTCAAATAATTCTAGAATTAAATAACTTTCTTTTAAACTTTTAAAATTTGAAAATATTGATGAAAGTAACGCAAAAATTAGTCACAATTGATTTTTTAAGAAAATAAAAAATAAAAAACTAGAATTAACATATAAGTTGCTCGCAATAGCCGGTACTATCCTCTCAAAATCAATGTCTTGCGTGTACCAATATTAGTCTGCAATTAAAACTGTAGTACATGAAATTGAGTTTTAAATATGGAAACTGAAAATGATATTTTGGTCATTAGGATCCATTCATTAGATTTTTTTATAGACCCATTTCCACCATCCGTCACAATTTATGCACTTTTCAAGCATTCTGTATGGACAATAATGTGATTCGTGCTAGTCTCTTAGACACCACACACCCTCTACCTTCAAAGTTGAAGATTCATGCCTTAACTCTAAATACATGGAACATGTCAATTAAAAGACAGTAATATATTTTTATATCATAAAATTTTAAATTTTAGTTGCATCTATTCAACCAAAGTTTACATGAAACTGGATTTAGTATTTACTAGCTCCATAATTGAGTCTGGAATTTATTAAGTTTGGTAGGGAAAGAAAGCTTGGCTGGGCTCATTCAATTATTAAAAAATCAAAAATAAAAAATATTTTAAAATTAAAATTCAAAAAATTAATAAAAATAATTTAAAATGGTCAAGCTAAGTATCTAATGATGATAAAATTGATGTCTCTCCCATACAATTATGTAAAACAAATAAAAAAAGATAATTTAAAGATCTATTGTATATATTTTGGTATCCATTTTAGGGTTTTCTTTTAACAATCTATCAAAAATATTAGATTCTATTCGATCAGTTTTTCGACTCTTGAGCATTTCTTTAAAGGTCAGTATATAGGATTTCTTGGATTGGATTTGTTTGAGTTTAGACTTAAAAAATTTAATTTTGAGATAAGTTAAAATAAATTTGACCCAATTCAAGAAATTGTCTATTAAATAAAAATTATTAAACTTTAATTTACTATTCATATATGATAAGGTACTCATATATTACATATTGATCCATCTAACTATAGTAGTAACTACAATTTAATGAGATTTGACAGTGAAAAATACGCCAATTCATTGGATGGATAGTTAATGATAAATTTCAATTGTGCAAACTTAAATAGACATAACTCTACTGCTAAAGACTTTATTAATAGTGTTTTTTTAGGTCTTGAGATGTTCAGGCGTCGCATCCAACTAGTCCCCTGAAATGTGTAAAACCTCCCATCTGTATACATCGGGTAAGTTTGCAGAGAGTGACCCTTTATTGGAGTCACTAGAGATTGAACTCAATACTTCAATCCTAAAGTCTTTTGTCTCAATCACTAGACCAACGCCTTCGAGTTAAAGACTTTGTCAATAGTACGATCATTTCTTAGATTTTTTAAGAAAATGACAAATATAGGCACAACCATTTCATACGTAGAATTGGGAAAAATAACTTCATACCTCTTAATTCTACCATTCTAGTTACTACTATAGTTCTTAAAATAACTTCATACCTCTTCATACCTCTTTGTTCGGATGATTGATCAATTTTATTAAGCTATCAATATTTTTATATGATTTATTCATGGGTGTGGGGTGTGCATGTTTTTTATATGATTTGGTTGTGTGTGTGTTGGACACCTTTTAAATAAAGTTGGATGTATCATCATCATCTTAAACATTTATCTCATCGATCTAGGTCCGCCTTTTAAATTATAATATTGACAAATAATCTTTATTGACCGGCCATCTTTGTTATTTGGGGTTCAAAGGATAACTCCATTTAAAAAAAAAATATTTATTTCCTTTTTAAATTTAAATATTTTCCTTTTCAAAAATAAAAATACAATTTCAGAAAAAAAAGTCTCCCCAAGGGAAGAGAGTTTAAAAGTATGAGATTGATTGATGCCAACGATCTTTTCATTTTTCAACTTTTCATATTCCGAGTTTATGGCTATGAAATGGAGGGCCTCTCTCCATGGAATGAAAGAAAGTCGAGAATGCAGTAGTACATAAAATCCTACTCAAGAAAAAGACATCTCTAACATTTTTCTACAATCCATTTAATGTATCTGTCTAATTTCCAAGTCTACCTTAACGAGAAGACTTGGACTTAATCACAAGTCTTTAATGGTGGGCCCATATTAGCTTTTTAGAAAAAAAATATGCAGTGTGGGTCATTTAGCACTTAAAGTTATAGTTGGGTGCAGGGGGGAAAATTCGGTATCGGCCAATATCTCGGCCAATATTTTTCTCTCTTATTATTTTTTTTAAAAACGTATCAATATCGACTGATATCGTCGATATTGTACTTGGTTGGGTCTTTCAAAATTCATCAAAATGTTATGGTTGAGTCTTTGATCAAAAGATGGCTACTTTACTCAACTTAAAATAATTTATAAATTTTGTTTATTATCTTTTTTATACACATTTTTCATCTTTGTGGTTGTGGTCTATCAAAATTAAATCCTACTGAGTCTACACGTCCTATTGTTATAATTGAGTCTAACAATTTCGGGTCAAACTAATCTGTGTTGGTCCTTTCCAAGTTCCATTTTTTGTGACCTCTTGAGTTAAACAAAATAATCTACAAGTCCTTTATAATTTGAATCTGAATCATTAGACTTAGATATTGGTTTATTTGAAAATCATGAAAAAAAAAAATCACAAGCATCATGTTTTTAAACTCTGAACCATGTTAATCTATGATAAGAAGAGATATCAGTGATAATAAGGGATGGCAGTATATTTTTTCACCAGTTAGGTGATGAGAAGTAGATATGGTCCAAAGATTAAAATATAGATTTTCTATGCGACACCTAAGCTTCTGAATTAAGTCTCAGAGAAAATACTTTATTATATTTTATAAAAATTAAAATGAATTACAAGAATTTATATATAAAAACAACCATCTCATTTTCGTTTTCCCTATCAAGTCTCCATCAACGAGAGGAAGACTTGACCATCACTAACTAGTAGTCTTCCTCACGTTCGTTGGTGGGCCCATTTTAGGACAATGATTTTAGATATTTTTGGATTCTATGGTTGGCGAATTTTTATAACAATCTATTAAAATATTTAGTTCAGTATTTTTCTCAGTTTCGTTAAATTCCAAAAGGTAAGTATTTTAAAATCTTCAAGTGGGGTCAGATAGCCCTATAGAAATATTGGCATAAAAATTAATTGCATATCTCAATCGTTATTATATTTTATAAAAATTAAAATGAATTACAAGAATTTATATATAAAAACAACCATCTCATTTTCGTTTTCCATATTAGTATATCACTTCATTTTTACTCTTCACTCTCTCATTTTAGTTAGAAAATTGTTATTTAAAAAAAATAATTATATGTCCAAATCAAGAAGCGTTTGTCTAAATAATTATCTAAGTGGTCCTTCTATTTGAAAATCTCCCTCAGTGAGAAGACTTGACTAGCAGCGGTCTTCTAAGGAGGGCTCATTAAATTCCATAAGCACCTGTTATTATTTCATTCAATTATTAAAAAATAAAAAATAAAAAATATTTTAGAAGTAAAATTCAAAAAATTTAATAAAAATAATTCAAAATGGTCAAGCTAAGGATCTAATGATGATAAAATTGATGTCTCCCCAATACAATTATGTTAAAAAAAAAAAAAGATAATTTAAAGATCTATTGTAGATTTTCCGGTATCCATGTTAGGATTTGTTTGAGCTTGGACTTAAAAGATTTAATTCTGAGATAAGTTAAACATAAATTTGACCCAATTCAAAATATTGTCTATTAAATAAAAATTATTAAACTTTAATTTATTATTCACATACGATTGTCGTGATGTCGTATAATGCAAGGTAGAAGAAAATTCAAAAAAAAAAAAAATCTTAGAAAAAGGGACAGATGGGAATAGCTGTGTAGAAAATTGCAGAAATTTAATGGACATTATTTTGAAAATTAATTGCACACTCCCATTCCCTTCTATACACGTTCTTTGGTGGCTATTCCTTTCAAGTCTCCATCAACGAGAGGAAGACTTGACTAGCACTAACTAGTACTCTTCCTCTCGTTCATTGGTGGGCCCATTTTAGGACAAGGATTTTAGATATTTTTGATTTCTATGGTTGGCGAATTTTTATGATAATCTATTAAAATATTTAGTTCCGTATTTTTCTCACTTCCGTTAAATTCCAAAATGTAAGTATTAATTGTATATCTCAATCGTTATCAATTGACAGTCCAAATCGTTCTCAAAGTCTTAATTATTTGTGCCAAATTTTACCATATATTGAATTGCTAGTTATGAACTTATTTTACTTTTTAAGTTGATCAATGACTTAAGATAAATTAAAAGTTTATGCACTCTTGTAATTTAGAGAAAATTGTACCACATTAGAGCATAATAATCTCAATTCAAGCTGTCAAAGTCAATAGATTTAAAAGGAAAATGATACCAATATTTGGGCATTTTAAAAGCATCTTGGGTTTGTCAATTATTTACCAAAATTAAAAAATAATGAATTTTCTTGTTTTGATTGGAGTATAGGATGACAAATGTGGGCAAAATTTTGAATTTCAGTGAATAAATATTATAAGAAAAGTACCCCTTAAAATATGGTCATACATATTCCCATTCTCAATCTACAAGTATGTATAGAAGGTACGAAATATCAAAATAAAACTGTGATTGTGGTACGTATTGTTAATACAGTTTTTTCGCTCCTCAATTTCTTAAGAGATTAAAGAAAAATAAAAAATTTAGTGTGAGTATATTTTTAATAAATAATCGTCATTTTTATCGAGCATTAGATATTTGAGAGTTGAAAATTTAATATTAATAAAATAGATACTAAAAATTTAGAAAATGTCAAAAGATTTTGTAAAATAGGAGACCAATATGAGGAAATATCTAATATGAAATTCGTATTCTCCAATATCTCTAGTAAAATCTATATTCCGTTACAATTGATAATATTTTTATCTTAAGAAATTCTGAAATGCAGAATATATTAGAAAAGTCATAAAAACACTTTAAAAACTATATCAATCACCAAAATGACTCTTTATTTAATCCAAAAATATTTATATACCATTTCATTAGTTTTTTCACAAGAAACTTCAAAATTGAAGTATTTTAGAAAAATCAACTTTTATTATTATTTTTAAAAAATGCTTAGAAATCAAAAGGACATTCGTACAAAATATATCAATTTAGTAACTTTCGAATATATAAATAGTTGCAATTTAGTAACTTTCGGATATAGGATAATTTATGGAGTAAATTTTCAAGAAAAGAGGACAAGTTTGTCTTGTGCATGTGACAGTTCCACCAATGGAGATGTGTGATGAATCACGAGTGAGTGAGAGATGTGGGCCCATGTTTAGCCATTTGCATTGAAGACCATTCTTTGTACTATAGGTATTGACTGTGATGTTTACTTTTAGTGGGCCCAATTCCAATTTGATGGACCCCTTTTATTTGAAAAATTGCACCATATCATGATTTCTACTTAAAAGTCTGAATGGACATTTTCATAGAAATTGCATGGAAACTATGAACCAGTTAGATACGTTACCAAACGTCATTTTCTTGGATGAATTAATCCGAAGATATGTAATCACGTACACATCATCAATTTTAAATAATATTAATATTATCATTCAATTTCTATGTCTATACGTAATTTAGAGTGATTTTTTGAGAGAAAAGTATATGATAATAATAATATAGATGTTAGAATCTTCACTAATACGTCGAGGCTTCAAAGTTAATGAAATGCTTAAAATTAAATTATTTATTTTAATTTATCGATAAATCTCAAAAATAGAATCACATGATACACTTAACGTCATGGAATTTAAAAGAAAATTTCAAAATTAGAAACATGATATTGGGAAACATGTATAGCTTGGGATCCAAAGGCACAAGGCACAAGATATGCAAATCAGCAGATATGGGAATCCATAAGATACATTAGAAAGACTTTAAAGTTCTGATTTCTACGGTCAAAAGGGTAGGTAGAGGCCTCCTCGAAAGTGATTTTTACACCGGTCTATTTACTCTTAGTGGGCCCAATTCCAATTGGATGATTCCTAGATATTTTCATGGAAATTGCACCAAATCATGATTCCTAGATGTTTTCATGGAAATTGCATGTAAACTATTGACCAGTTACATTTGTTACCGATTTCAAGTAACCCTTCTCAAGAGGAAGACAACTCTTTAACATTTTTCTACAATCCATTCCATTTAATGAAAAGATTTAACTGGTAGTCTTCTTTCGTGGGCTCTTTTTAGGAGACTTTTATTCATTGTAAGTCACTCAGCAAGTCTTTGAATGAAAGATGGATATTTTATTCAATTTGAAAGAATTTATAAATTCTACATATAATTTTTTTTTAAACTTATAGGCATCATGTTTTTAAACTCTCAACTATGACATTTAAAGTCATACAGAGTTTTATTACTATCATCGCTCCAATCACATTTTTAGGAATGAGCAGGGAAATCGGTGACAATAAGGGATGTCAGTAAATTCTTTCACCATTTACGTGAGGAGAAATAGATAAAAGTTAGATTCAATGTCCATTATTATAAAAATTCTAATTTCTTTATCAATACTCCTTTTGATACGTATTATGGATGTTAATGCCGGAATATTAATCCAGCTAAATGATCTCACATCATTTAGAAAATTTTCAATTCCATATACACAACCTATTTCAATGGGTATATGAAAGTGAGTTTCAAATTGTTAATTAAAATAGATAGTTTAAAAAATATCAAAAGAATTTGTAAAATAGGAGACCAATACGTGGAAATACCTTATATGAAATTCATGTTCTTTAATATTCCTAATGACATGTATCTTATGTTAAAATTTATAATATTTTTCATAATATATTAGAAAAATCATCAAAACAATTCAAACACTATATCAATCACCAAAATGACTCTTCATTTAATCCAAAAATATTTATGTATCATTTCATTAGTTTTTTTCACAAGAAACTTTAAAATTGAAAGTATTTTTTAAAACTCAATTTTTATTATTTTTTCTAAAAAAATGCTTAGAAAATCAAATAGACATCATTCAAAATATATCAACCACATTAAGACATCTCTATTAAATTTCAAGAGCACTCACTATTATTTCATTAATTTTTTTTTTACAAAAAAAAATCCAAATTTGAAATTATTGAAAAAAGAAAATTAAAAAATAATAATAATAATAATAACTCAAAATGGTCAAGTTAAGGATCTAATGATGAAAAAATTGATGTCTCGACCACGCAATTATGTAAAATTTGTTTTTTATTTTCAATGTATGGATTTGTTGTTGATATTTTTGATATCTATGAATAGGGTTTTCTTATAACAATCTACCGAAAATGTTTGGTTCTCCCGTCAGATAACTTCTCCAAAGGTCAGTATTTGGGATTTCTTGGGTCGGGATTTTTTATCTACACTTAAAAATTTTAACTTTAACATAAGTTAAGCATAAACTCAACCTGATAAAAAATAATGACAATTAATTAAATATTATTACATTTTAATTGATTTATTGCACGACAGAAGAAAATTCAAAAAAATAAACTAGAAAAGGGACATATGGGAATAGTCCGGTAGAAAATAGAAATTTGTACGTAAAATAAATATTTTATTTATTTTTAGTACACAAAATTTGAAAATATTAGTACACCAATGAATTCCAGGATTCAAGGGACATTACTTTGAAAATTAATTGCAGACTCCTTCCATTTCATTCTATACAATCACGTGTTCACTTGTGGGTTTCAAGTCTCTCTCAACGAGAAGACTTGACCAGCACAACAGTCTTCTCACTTGGGCCCATTTTTGGAGACTTTTATGCAGTGTGGGTCACTCTTCACAAAAGCCTACATCAATTCATTGTAAACTTACGACTCCACATTCTTCAAAATGGAAATTATTTTTTTTTTAAAAAATTGTTTAGAAAATCGACATCTCAATTAAATTGCATAAGCACTCACAATTATTTCATTAAATTATTTTTTACAAAAAATCCAAATTTGAAATTATTTTAAAATAATTTTTTAAAAAATAATGATAATAATAATAATAACTGAGAATGGTGAAGTTAAAGATTTAATTGATGAAAAAATTAATTGGACAATTGACACACCCATTCCCTTCTATACGTTTTCTGGTGGCTATCGCTATCTAAGTCTCCATCAACGAGAGAAAGACTTGACCAGCACTAGTAGTCTTCTCAGGTGGGCCCTTATTATTATACTCAATATTATTGTTTTCCAAATAACAAACAAAAATAAAATATCAGAAATTGTAGTCAAACTGTACAAATATTTAGGCTCGTTTTGGTTAAATTTTAAAAGCATTTTGGGTTGTCAATTATTTAGTAAAATCTAAAAAAAAAAAATTGAGATGAAATTTTAACATATTTTCACTTTTAGGTCTTCTTTCAGTTATATGGTCAGATTTTTAATTTATAAAATAAATAAAATTATTAAAATAAATAAATGGGCCTGAGGGCCCGATTGTCCTCAATGAGCTTTAATTAAAGTTGACAATATTTTCTACAAATTAAATGCCTATCTAATGCTTCCGTATTTACAAAAATTTCTTTTGCAAGTGATTGTATATGACGATTAATAAATGAAAGAAGGTCCATATGTTTATAATCAAAATTATATGTTGTTAAATAAAAAAAATATATATGATTATACATTGATATAATATTTTGTATACTTTCCTTGCTAAAAATAAAGCATGATTACTCACACATGAGTGTGTGGCATATTATCAAGCACATCTACGCATTTGGTCCACTAAAACTCGTCTTGAAGTATTGTTATGATACAGAGAAAATATCTCCTTTTTTTTTTTATTAATTCTCTATTTTTATAGAAAATGAATTCTTTAGAAGAGAAAGATATTCTTTATTTTGTGTTATTGATAAATAATACTGTTTTATATAAAAAGAGAGAAATATCTCAGTTTACATATTTTTCATTTTTCACATCAAAGTGAGTTAAGGTGGAGAAAATTAAAAGTAATTCCAACTTCATCTATGAGTTCAAATCAAATCTATTATGTTCAAAGGCAAAACAACAAAGAAGAGACAACCATACCTATTACAATTTTCACTCTCTCTCACGAAAAGAGACATTATATAGTGCCCTAATTAGAGCTACAAAATATATAATATGAAAATTATAAAATTGCCCTCCATTAAAAATTGCCCTGAATCGACCCATGACTGGATATATGGGGATGTGATCACCATATGTAATAACTAGGTTTTTATCTGTATTTACGATGGTTTCCATCTCAATTGTTGAAATTGAAAATATGAGGACCTTTTCTTTCAAATGAAATGAATCTTATTTGGGAAACTGGCAAAGGACACCAAAGAAATAAAAGGCAGATGTGTGCCATTCATTGATTTTAATTAAACAATGGTATAACTTCAAATTCAAGAATCACTTTCTCTTAGGTAATGTAGAGCTCATAGAGGTGAGTCCAACATATGAAGATATGTATATATTTGAAAGCTTTTTATACTGATAAAAGTCAGTCCCGTTGGATTTAAAAACTAATGATTTTCAAAAGTAAAATAAAATTAATAAATTCAAATTAGATAGAAATACAATCCATAAGTAGTAAATGGATATGAGAATAACTCTTCATTTCGCTAGTTTTTTTCACAAGAAGCTTCAAAATTGAAAGAATTTAAAAAAAACCAACTTTTATTATTTTTTTTTAAAAATGCTTAGAAAATCAAACAGAGACATTAAAACATCTTCATTAAATTACATAAGCACTCACTATTATTTCATTAAATTATTTTCACAAAAAACTCCAAATTTGAAATTATTTAAAAATAAAAATTGAAAAAAAATTAATAAAATTAACTCAAAATAGTAAAGTTAATAATCTAATGATGAAAAAATTGATGTCTCTACCATGCTCAATTATGTAAAAAAAAAATATTTTCAATGTAAGGATCCATTGAGAAAATGTTAGGGTTCTCTTCTCAGTTCTTAGACTCTCGATTATTATCTCAATTCGGATAACTTCTTCAAAGGTCAGTATTTGGGATTTCTTGGGTCGGTTTTTTTGGGTCTAGACTTAAAAATATTAATTTTAGCATAAGTTAATAATAAACTCAACCTGATCCAAAAAAAATGACAATTAATTAGAAATTATTACATTTTAAATGATTGTTCAAATATGATGGTCGTATATTATAATGCACGGCAGAAGAAAATTAAAAAAAAAAAACCGTAGAAAAATCTCACTTGACGAAAAAAAAAATTTGAAGAGAGAAAAATCGGATGCCCCGAATTTTCAACACGTGGTGGGTATCAAGTCTCTCTCAACGAGAAGACTTGACCAGCACAGGAAGTCTTCTCACTGGGGCCCATTTTTGGAGACTTTTACGCAGTGTGGGCCACTCTTCATGGGCCCATTTTTGGACACTTTTATTTAGTCTGGGTCAGTCTTCATGGGCCCATTTTTGGAGACTTTTCTGCAGTGTGGTTCACTCTTCATTGTAAATCCAACACCAACTTCCCACTTGATTCTGAGAACTTACTCACCAGTCCACATTGCAGATTTCTACAAAAGCCCAACTCAAGAAGAACATTTGTCTAAATAATTAATTGTTAAATCTGGCCCTTGTATTTCAAAGTCTCCCTCAACACCGGAGAAGACTTGATGAGCAGCAGTCTTCTAAAGTGGGCCCGGGCCCATTTCAGGAGACTTTTATGCAATAGTTAATTATTATTGTGCTTACAACAATAATTAATTATTGTAGAAAATTGCACCAATTTAACGGTGAGTACTTTGAAAATTAACACATATTCATTGAATTTTTTAAACATTACATATTATTTCATTAAAATATATTAACAAAAAATTTGAAACTTGAGATTATCTTAGAGTCGAAATTTGAAGAATTAATAAAAATAATACAAAATAATCAAAATTGATGAAAAAAAAACCAAAATAACACTTAGAATTTAAAAAAACAAATCAATAGCAAAGCCTAGCACTTCTAATTGGTGTGCCATTTGAACGAATTTCCAGGTTTAGCATTTATGACAATCTATTAAAATATTTAGTTCAGTTTTTTTCTCAGTTCCGTTAAATTCCAAAAGGTAAGTATTTTAAAATTTTCAAGTGGCAAATTTAATTGGCATAAAAATTAATTGCATATCTCAATTGTTATCAATAGACAGTCCAAATCGTTCTCAAAGTCTTAATTATTTGTGCCAAATTTTACCATATATTGAATTGCTAGTTATGAACTTATTTTACATTTTAAGTTGATCAATGACTTAAGATAAATTAATAGTTTATGACACTCTTGTAATTTAGAGAAAATTGTGTGTATGATCCCATGTAGTGTACCACATTAGAACATAATAATCTCAATTCAAGTCGTAAAAGTCATGAGAATTAAATGGAAAATGCTAAACTTACTCCTAAGTTATACCCTTTTATACTCTTTAAAGATGTGACAAATCATTTGATTGATATCTTAATAATTCTTGAAAAGTCAACTAATTGTGACTTGTGAGGTTCTTTTGAGGGTAGAAAAAAGATATAACCGTAGAATCACCTTTTAAAAAAAAGTACATGTTATTCAAAATGAAAATTGGAAGGACCTAAGGAAACTTTAATTTGACAAGATTGGTATACATGGAGTCTATCAAACACCCGACTTTAAATGTTTAAGTGTTCTAATAATATTAATAAAATGAATCACTAAATATCTAATTGTAGAGACTACCAAACTTTCACAAATCATTCTACTCTTAAAATTTTTAGGCTCATAAGGGAGATATTTAAGTAAATATTTTTTTACCTTTGATACTCAATTTAAAAACTATTTGGTATATCAAATAAAATGAATTTGAACATGAATTTGGTGGGCCCGGTGTATGATTTATTAATCTGAACCATCTATTTCAAAGTCTCCCTCTAAGGAGAGGACATGACTGGCAGACTATTGTACTCAGGTGGACCCAGGCCCGGGGCCCATTTTAGGAGACTTGTATGCAATGGTTAATAAATTGTTGGGTCATCCATCGCTGCCTGTCATATCTATGAAGATCATTCATTTCGTATTTGGGGCTTTAGAAAGCAAGAAACATAAAAATAATTGAGTGGTATCCACACATCTCACTTGTCTTACCCTACCCTACTTAGCCTACCAATTTGACTGGGTAACTTTGGGTTGGGCCACCCATCACTGACGGTTGGTGTCTTCTCAGTTCGGCCCATTTTAAGAGACTTGCAAATTCAGAGGTGCAAAATTCAGTCGGACTAAGATCTCCGTCAAATTTATTTCTTTCTCCTCAAAATGTTTTTTAAGAATATCAGTGGATTTTTTTTCAAAAAGAAATTCTGAAAAAAATTGAAAAACAACTGATTTAAAAAAATGAAAAATATAAATATCGGTTGATAGGGGTAAATATCGGCCGAGATATCAGTCTTGGCCCATTGCCGATATTTATTTTTATTTAAAAAAAAATGAAATCGATTGATATCGGCCAATATTTGGCCGAATTATAATTGTGCATGCAATAGTTAATAAATTGTGTCCATTGCTATTCATTGACATATCTCTCACTCGTCATATCCAACAAAGTCTAATAGTCATATTGATACTTTATAAACTAAGTGAGTAATATTAATACATCTCCGTTTAATTTTTTAAGTACTAAATATTATTTCATTAAATTAAATTTTAAAAAAATTGAAACTTGAGATTTTCTTAGAGCTGAAGCTCAAAAAATAATAAAAATAACATAAAATAGTCAAAATTGATGAAAATAACTCTAAATAATTCTAAAATTATATAACTTTCTTTTAAACTTTTAAAATTTGAAAATATTGATGAAAGTAACTTAAAAATTAGTCAAAATTTGATTTTTTAAGAAAATAAAAAATAAAAAACTAGCATTGACCTATAGATTGCTTGCAATAGCCAGTACTATCCTCTCAAAATCAATATGTCTTGCATGTACCAATATTAGGCTGCAATTAAAACTGCAGTACATGAAATTGAGTTTTAAATGTGGAACTGAAACTGATATTTTGGTCATTAGGATCCAAAGTCTTGGCCTAAATATTTTTTATTTTTAGACTCAATATAATTGTTTTTCAAATAATGAGTGAAAATAAAATATCGAAAATTCTAGTAAAAATGTACCAATATTGTTTTTCATTTTGGGTTGTCAATTATTTAGTAAAATCCAAAAAATATCAAATTGTGAGCAATTTTTTTGAAATGGCAAAAACACTGAAATGCTCAATTTCACAAGCAAACGAAAATTGATAGCAAACACATGATTCAGTGGTCGGTGGTTAAAATTTTAAACGAAAAGAAAAAAGAAAAAAGAAAAAGAAAAAGCCAAGGTTCGATCTTACATTTCAGACTTTACTTGTGTGGGTGTAGGCATGTTGCCGTGTTGGGAATTTGTCTATAAATACATGTGCCCACCATTACTTTCTCTTTATCCCATCCAGATTGAAAGAGTGAGATAGAGAGTTGATGATGGAAGTCCCTTCTTCTCTTTCCACTTTCACCCGAGGACCTTTCTCCTTTCATCTCCTTCTTCTTTTCATACTCCTCTGTTTTTCCCTTCACCTTTCAAAAGTCCTCTCTTTCCATGATGGCAAAACTTCTTCTTTCCAGTGTCCCAATGACCACAAATCCGCTCTACTTCAACTCAAGGCTGGCTTCATCATTCATCACTGGAACGACTCTGACTCTTCAAAGCTCGATTCTTGGAATCATTCCACAGATTATTGTTCTTGGGAAGGTATCACATGCGATGGGTCCACTCGTCACGTGATCGAGCTCGACCTCAGCGGCACTAGTGACTACAATAGTTGGATTTCGGGTCGGATTGACTCTAGCCTCTTCTGCCTTAGCAGCCTGCAAAAGCTTAACCTCTCTTGGAATGACTTCTACGGTCATCAAATTCCATCAGGTTTGGGGCATCTCACCAATTTGACCCACCTCGACCTCTGTTTATCTGGATTCGTTGGTCAAGTCCCATTTCAGATATCACGCTTGACTAGGCTCCATTCTTTGAATCTCTCCACTTATCAAGGTTTGTACAACGATGTCGAGTGGTTCATCGGAGGGTCATCATATGGAGACCTCAAAATTGTAGATCTCAAAGCTCTAGTCCAGAACCTATCAAGCCTAGAAGAACTCAATCTCAACGGTATAAAGATCTTGGCACATGATAGTCAGTGGAGTCAGGCTTTGTCATCTTCACTTCCTAAACTTCGCAGGTTGAGCTTGATTCGTTGTGATCTTGCAGGACCCATTCATCCCTCTATTTCCAACCTTCACTTTCTTTCTGAACTCGATTTGAGCCTAAACAATTTCTCTTCAGAGGTGCCCCCTTTCTTTGGAAACTTCTTCTCTTTGACATCTCTTAGACTCCGGGATTGTGGACTGCGTGGGAAATTTCCTAGAAGTATTTTCTTGCTACCAGACTTGCAAACACTAGATATTTCAGAAAATCCACTTCTTGCTGTTGATTTGCCCGAATTCTCTGAAAACCATCCCTTGAGAAGCTTATGTTTTAAGCGTACCAACCTTTTAGGAAAATTACCAAATTCCTTTAGTAATCTCAAGCTCTTGAAAACATTAGATCTCTCTTATTGCAATTTTGTTGGACCTTTTCCGTCAGTGATAGCAAATCTCACACAACTCGAGTATTTGGACCTGAGTTGCAACAATTTTGATGGACCAATTCCTTCATCCTTTGTTGATAATCTCAGAGATTTAAAAAGTTTAGGAGCCTACTCTTGCAATTTGTCCGGATTGCTGCCCTTGGGGCTTGGAAATCTCACCAAACTCGAGTATTTGGGTCTTGGATCAAACAATTTCAATGGCCCAATTCCCTCTCTGTTCTCCTTCTCATCATTGAGCCATTTGGAGTTTGGAAATGTATCTTTTTCTAAATTGCAGTATGTTTCATTGGAGGACAATGAATTGCATGGGCCAATCCCGATGTCACTTTTCCAACTAAAGGAGCTCTGGTCCCTTTATCTTTCTTCCAACAAATTAAGTGGCACTCTAGAGCTCCAGATGTTCCAAGACCTTACGAACCTCAATGAGCTCGACCTTTCAGATAACAACTTATCGATCATCAATGCAAAATGGAATTCCAGTTTCAACTTTCCTCAACTTTCGATATTGAGCTTGCGTTCATGTAATATCACTGAATTCCCAATCATCCTACAAAATCAAAACCATTTGGAAAAGCTAGACCTCTCAAACAACAAAATACGCGGCATAATACCTAGCTGGATATGGGAGATCGGAAATGGGAATCTATACCATTTGAATCTTTCTCATAACATCCTGGACAGTGTAGAACATCCATTGCCAAATTTTTCATCCAATGGCTTGCACATTCTTGACCTTCATTCCAACATGTTGAAAGAGTCACCTCCAAAGATATATTCACCATACCTCTTTTACTTGGATTACTCTCACAACCAATTCACATCTATCATTCCATCAAATATAAATTTTACTTCGATGGGTTACTTTTTCCTCTCAAACAACAATGTTAGTGAGGAAATTCCAGAATCAATTTGTGAGGCAGTCCAACTTGAAGTCCTTGATCTATCAGACAACAATTTTACTGGCAGCATTCCAAAATGCCTATGTAAAATTACTGACTCACTCAAGATATTCAATTTGCGTAGAAATTCTCTTCAAGGAACCATGCCTCAGAGTTTCAGTAGAAACTGTAGCTTGAGGACTCTGGATCTTAGCAAAAACCGATTTGAAGGATCGCTATCGAGGTCGTTGGCCAATTGCAAAGCATTGGAAGTTTTAGACATTGGCCACAATATGTTCAATGATACATTCCCCATTTGGTTAGGAACTTTGCCACAATTGCGAGTTCTTGTTTTGAAATCAAATAAATTTCATGGTTCAATTGTTTGTGATCGTAAACACACTTGTTGGCCAAGGTTGCAAATCATAGACCTCTCATTCAATGATTTTACTGGAAATCTTTCATCGAAGTTCTTTCAAAGCCTAAAGGCCATGATGGGTGAATTTGAATCTCAATCAAACTCTTCCAGCCAAATCCTGAGATATGAAGTCAGTTCAGGGGTTTTCTATCAAGATTCAGTGACAATAGCAGTAAAGGGGATTGAACTGGAGTTTGTGAGGATCTTGAATGTTTTCACTGCAATAGACTTTTCAAACAATGGATTCGAAGGAGAAATGCCCAAGTCAATGGGCGACCTCAAGTCGCTCCATATACTCAACTTCTCACATAATAGTTTGACCGGCCACATACCAACATCGTTGGAGAATTTAAGGCAGCTTGAGTCCTTAGATCTCTCACAAAATAAGCTTTCAGGTAAAATTCCATCAGAGTTGGTCGAGCTCACGTTTCTTGAAGTATTGGACCTCTCAGAGAATGACCTTACCGGGAGCATACCGCAGGGCAAACAATTCCTCACATTTGGCAATGGTTCTTTCTCCGGTAACATGGGATTATGTGGATTCCCGCTATCAAAAAAATGTGAAGATCCGCCAACCCCACCTGATAGCAACAGTGCACAAGAATTGGAAAATTTTGATTGGAGATTTATGTGGATAGGATTTGGCATTGGATATGGAATTGGGTTGGGAATGGTTTTCTGGACTTTAGTCCTTTGGAAAGAAGGTAGCAAACGATACATCAAATTCATCGATAGGATGTTTGTGATGTTGTCTCCATCTTGCTAAGCTATTGTGGAGTGATAAGAAGCACAATATTATTGATGAATAAAAAAGCACTAATAGAGGCTTTGTGGATTTTATATATATTGTAAGTGTGATCTTTTAAATACAAGCCTAGTTCTTCAGTTAAAATTTATTGTATGTCTAATAAATGTTGTTCTAATTTACTTAGATAACTTATAATTTATATTAACGATACTTTCATCATGCCCTTGCTTAATGGTCATGTCTTTATCCAACTATTTCTTATACTATCAAAATCTATTTATAATATATGTGAAAGGCAAAGGGGATTGTGATGAGAGGGTGTCATGTGTCAAATATGATGCTACCATGTGGAACTGCCCTACTTTTACCCCATTGAGGCACTTGGAAAAATAAATACAGTCATGTAAGAATAAAAATAAAAAAAATTAAATTATGTTAAATATTTGACTAAGCCTTGGTAAAATAACAATGAATGTGCCCTTAGATAAAAATGATCATTTTAATCTTTATTTAATCATCACCATCAACCAATATTTCATCTATCTAGACTCGATTTTACGAATTATTATTCTCCAATTAACTCTATTATAAACTATATCCAACATTTATTTTATATATAATTAAAAAATATAACAATAGAAAATTATCTAATTAGACACGTCCATTCATCTTTGTGTAGACCATTGAAATAATTGACCATTTTAATCTCATATGTTATTGTCTAAATGCAAATTGATACTAATAATAATTATTATTATAGTAACAACAACGAGATGATAGAACAATTTTTTTCTTATAAGATTTGTATGTTTGTCTTTAGCTCGAGTTTACAGTTGTTCATCGTTATCTATTTATTTATATATTCATGGTAGAGAATTCACGAGCTGGGTTTGGGCCGTACTTTGTAAAAACAAGCCCAATTCCATTTATATCTAATAGATATTATCCATGAAAGCCAGAGCCCTTCCAAATCCTATCAGGCTTTTAAAGTCAAAGCCCAAGCCCATCATTTAAAGTCCATTTATTTTGCATTTGACAATGTTTTTTCTTTTTTCTTTTTAAAATATTTTGTAAATTAAAAGTCTATCTATACAAATTGAAAGTATAATTAAATATCTATAATTATTTTGTAAATTCCACTCCAAAAATCAATTTCTAGCTACTTGAACTTAATAGTAAAAAAATGATGAATGTCTTTAGAAGAAAAGATATTCTATTTTTTGTGTTATTGATAAATAATACTGTTTTATATAAAAAGAGAAAAATATCTCAATTTTCATATTTTTCATTTTTCATATCAAAGTGAATTAAGGTGGAGAAAATTAAAAGTAATTCTAACTTTAGAGAAGGTGGTTGAATCTGTCCCAACAAGTAATTATACTCAACATTTTAGAATAAAAGTGCATAAACAATAAATGGAAAAATAAACCACATCAAACACATACAACGACACAAAGATTCTACATGATTCTCTTTCCGTACGCCCACGGGTTCAAACCAGATTCACTATGCTGAAAGGCAAAACAACGAAAAAGAAACGACAGTACCTATTACAATTTTTGCTATCTCTACTCTCTCCCACGAGAAGAGATATTATATAGTGCCCTATTAGAGCTTCAAAATATATAATGCGAAAATTATAAAATTTCCCTCCATTTAAAATTGTCCTAAATCGACTCACGACTAGACAAGTGGAGATTGGATCACCAGTAAATATTTGATAATAAGACTCCCCAATTTTTTTTCTGAAATGGGTAACCCATCCAATTGTTGAACTATAATAACTAGGTTTTTATCTGTATTTTCCAATTCCTGTCCATAGGAAAACTCAGTTGTTGAAATTGAAAATATGAGGAACTTTTCTTTCAAAATAAATGAATCTTATGTTGGAAATAGGCGGAAGACCCAAAAGAAACAAAAAAGGCAGATGTGTGCCATTCATTTTTTTTTTTTTTTAATTAAACGACGGTATAACTTCAATTCAAGAATCACTTTCTTTTAGGTAATTATTAGAATCTATTAAGATATAATTAGAGTTTTCTTAAAGATATATTTATATCTTCTATAAATTGTATTTCTTCATTTAGGACTTTTCCTATTTTATTTAATTTATCTTTCATATTTGTAATCTCCTTTATCTATATAATAAAGTCGGGTCTCTCCTTAATTCACAAGTGAGACACACTCAATTTATTTTTACAGTAATAGTCTATTGTCAGTAACTTGCTTTTCCACAATATATTTCCAGATTCAATGCCTAATGGTGATTAATTAAGCTAATTTGATTCTTACCACCTCATTATTTTAAATGAACAAGGTGTCCATGTCTAAAAGAAC
Organism: Chimonanthus salicifolius; assembly: GCA_013350335.1. NCBI lineage: Eukaryota > Viridiplantae > Streptophyta > Magnoliopsida > Laurales > Calycanthaceae > Chimonanthus > Chimonanthus salicifolius. Next base: position 64,106,055 of record CM023538.1, on the reverse strand, counting down.
ATTCGACAAGCACATACAAGTCTCCCTTTCCACACATTGAGGAGGTTACTAACCATCATTCATTAGCTTTTTTTATAGACCGATCTCCCCCATCCGTCACAATTTATGCACTTTTCAAGCATTCTCTATGGACAACAGTGTAGTTCGTGCTCGTCTCTTAGACACCGTACACCCTTTATCTTCAAAGTTGAAGATTCATGCCTTAACGCTAAATACATGGAACATGTCAATTAAAGTATAACATCACTTTCTTTTAGATAATTGTTAGAATCTATTAAGATATAATTAGATTTTTTTTAAAGATATATTTATATCTTCTATAAATTGTATTTCTTCATTTAGGACTTTTCCTATTTTATTTTATTTTATTTACCTTCCATATTTGTAATCTCCTTTATCTATACAATAATAGTCTATTCAGGGCATGTAGAGCTCATAGAGGTGAGTCCAACATATGAAGATGTATACATTTGAAAGGTTTTTTAAGATGATGTTACTGATAAAAGTCAGGCCCGTTGGAATTAAAAAACTATGATTTTCAAAGGTAAAATGAAGTTAATAGATTCAAATTACATAGAGATTTCATATCTGTCATGAACCCACATGGGTTTTAAGTGGGAACTTGCCTTTCCACAATATATTTCAAGATTCAATGCCTAACGATGATTAATTAAGCTAATTTGATTCTTACCACCTCTTTATAAGTATCGACACCATGACTTGGTCCTTAATCATTTCAGACTTCATTCCTTGTGCTAATAAGAAACGATTTTGAAGCTTGATAAATGAACATATCAATAATCATTAAAATTTGAACTAAATAACTAGTTGGTCTAAGCTTCTAAAATTAAATTAGATGTCTTGAATTTAATTGCTCCTGAAATTACCAGATACACAAAACTTGCAATTGATTTCGTATATTCATGTGATTAGTTTCACCTCCAATATAAGGTGAAAATACCTATATCATCAAAAAGAAAACACAATATTTTTTTGATATGGTCTGAATTCTAAACGAAGGGTACAATTTATCTTAAGGTCAATATAAATGCGACTAACTCAATTTAAAAATATAAACATCTCAATTCAACCCATTTAAAATATAATTTAATTCAGACTTAAAAGAACTTGTCTTATTTTTAATTTAGACTAAGTTATAGTCATGTTTTATATATTTTGATCTATCTGAATTACCTAAATTATATATATATTATTTGATATTTCTTTAGAATTGCTCTCCATGGATTATATTTTAGTAGATAACACTCATTTTTTTAGGTAAATTACTGATTAAAGTATATTTATAAAATATGTGCATATCTAATTATCTACTTAATTACACAAGTTGAAACTCAATCCAATTTAAACTGACCCAAACAAGTTTTTCTGAATTTAAACGGAATAGAGAAGGTCAAAATATTGATTGAAGTCGAAAAATAATAAGATAAATTAAATATAAATAAATATCACATAATAAGACCATGGGTGAGTCTTACCAAAAGATGATAATTCTATAAATGTCAAAATGAGATATTTATAATTGTAAATTAGATATTTATTAAAAAAATATTTCTAATTATATTAAAAAGAAAATTTGAGAACGTCAGATTTCATAAAAAATCGATAAAATTAATGAGCTAAAACGTTGGTTTAAATTAATTCAATAATGTGGTGGTTTGTATTTTTTCAAAGGAGGACCCTTTATGGTCAACTCTCCTTAGCTGGATCATTGATCACCCCCTGCACCAATCTGCTTACCAGAGAGAAGGCATTTTTTGTTTTTTGCACTAATTGATCTTGTATCTTGGCCTTTGTTGTGCCTTGTATATCCTTTTATTTTGTCCATTGTGGGTCGATCATTATTTTGTCAATCGACCTATACATGTATATCTTTGTAACCTTTTAGGGGTTTCCCCTCTTTAATGAACTTACCTTTTCGATCAAACAAAATTAATTCAAAAGAAAAATGTTGATATCATGGAAGGAAAAAGAAAAAGAAAAAAAAAAGTCCATTCATTACTTTCTACAGTCATGTGGTTACACCCAGAAAAATAAATATCAGTTGATTGGTATCATATAGGTTACTACATATTGGGTTTTTGAACTCGATATGTATCGGTACATATATGATACTATCTGTTTTTTAAAATAAATTGAAAGTCGAATGTGGGCTCGATCAATATCGGTTGATATTTGTAATTTTTTAGTTTTTTATGTTTTTTAATTAAATAATCAGTCGATATTAAAAAAATAAAAAAGAGGTGAGAGAAATTCCAAAGATTTATTTCCGTACAAGACGACAAAGTAGAATAGTAGTAGTACAAGACGACGAAGACTTAAGACCATATGAACTTGTGAAGCACGACAATGAGTAGATATTTTCTCAAGACCATTTTAATTTCTAAACCTCCACTACGTGGCATCATGAAATATTTTCGCAATTTAAAATCAATTCATCTATTATTGTGAATTCTTTTTTACTAAATTTAAAATTATTTTAAATTAATTGTACTTTTTTAAATTTATCTAAAACTGATTCTATTTTAAATAATTAATTGTACATATATAATATAACCAGTTTTCTGGTAGTATTCCAGGGTGCATAGGTAAAGTCAGCAACACCCTTACGATATTGAATTTACAGAGAAATGCTCTTCAAGGAACCTTGCCTCAAACTTTCACTAAGATATAAATATGTGGGGGCTGCAGGTTACTATCATGTTTCAGTAACAGTAACAATTAAAGGGTTAGATATGCAATATGAGAGGATTTTGGCTCTTTTCATGTGTGTGGACTTTTCAAATAATGGATTTGAAGGAGAGATCCCAAAATAAATAGGGGACCTCAAGTTTATCTATGGGCTAAACTTCTCACGAAATAGTTTCACCGGCCAAATTCCAGTATCATTGGAAAGTTTAACACATCTTGAATCATTTGATCTATCCCATAACAAGCTTTCAGGTGAGATCCCATGGCAATTGACAAAGCTTACATTCCTCGCAGTCTTGAATCTCTCACAAAACCTCCTGACAGGAAGAATACCACAAGGCAATCAATTCCACACATTCGCTAATGATTCATTCCTTGGGAATTCTGGATTGTGCGGACCTCCATTAACAAAGAAATGCAGAGATGATAACAATACACCAATTTCGACGATCTGCAAAAATGTGGGTTCGCAAGCAGCAGGAGAATTTGACTGGCAATTCCTATTGGCAGGGTTTGGAGTCGGATATGTTGTAAGCCTTGGAATAGTCTTTTGGCATCTGATGTTTTGGAAGAAAGTTAGTAGGGAATACAAAAAATTCTTTGACAAAATACTTGAATTGTTTTCTCTACATAGTTGAATTGTACTGCAACCACAATGGTAAAACCAGTGCTGGAAGGCAAAAATGTCAGAAGAAGATCCATGGATTCTACAGAGGGAAGAAACAGCTTGCTTGGATTAAAATATGTAATAAAGCTCGTCTCCTACTTTCTTTTTCTTTTTCGATGAAATGCTTGTACTTAGTTTGATCTTGTTGAATAAATGAGAATGAAATAGAATGGTTTGAATGATTTTGGAACTAATAGAAACAACTATCTACCTTCATTTCTAGGGTAATTGATGCTTCTACGGTTGTGATCTTAGTTTGAGACATGTTCTTTCGTAGTACAAGTAGTGAGCCTCGTAAACGTGGGTTGAAAGACTTGCACGTACTTCGAAGACTAATCAAGTATTCTAAGAGAATTTAAACACCTCGATCATAACAAAAGTTATTTTTATATGTTTGTATACGTGCTCGGTTGATAGGAGCCCAGATGAGAGTCAAGATGTTTTTAGATTAGCATACAAATAATAGGAAACTTTTGTTTTAGGAATCCTTCCATCATAGGATTGATACATTACTGGGCCCCACTACTGATCAATTTGTTATAAGACAAAGGCAGTGCATTAAATGAATCACTAAAATTACATCACGGTTTAATAGGTATTAATAAATCACATTAGTTGCTTCATGTTAATTTACAGTTGAACGAGAATCAAACTCAAGACCTCGCTTCTTGAGGCGAGCGTCGTTACGGTCATATAAGAATAGGAGTGATAGTACAATAATGACAGGATTTACCACTTGTATGACAGCCATCTTTCCTTTATTTCTTTTCATGTTACATAAATTGATACCAAGTTTATACTGAAATAATCAAAATAAAGGGAAAGAAAAAGAAAGATATCTAAATATATAAGAGTAAATACAAAATATAACAAACCCAAATAAGGTATAAATATATTAAAATACTGGGTTGGAATTTTTATCATTAAAATTAGTTTGTAATGATAATGAATTATTATATCAAAAATTGAAAAATAAAAATTGTTTCGTAATAAAAGACAAATTAAGGAACATGTACGAATCATGGTTTGCTTTAACTTATTGATCTAACAGTCTACATTAGATTGTTAGAAGAAAAATAACTCTAACAACCACAATAGAAAATGAGTATGACTTGAATTATTCGACATAATCTAAAATTGATGTCAATTGTGGGAAAACATAAAAAGAAAGGAAGATGATGGAAAGGAAAATACTCAATTAAAATAGGCGGGCATATAGACACCCAATTTTTCTGCCTCTATATACTCGATTTCAAAAAATCGGGCATTTATCAACCGAACGAACTCTCAGTTTATTTTAGGGTCGTTCGGATGATAAGATCGTCCGAAGGAACATTTTAGTACAAAATGTGTTATGTGTTCCTTCGAACGATCGAACTTGTACTTTCTATTCGTTCAAAGGATCATTTGAACGATTTCTCTATGTGGAATGTGGAGTGAGATTTTTAAACGATGACGTTTATTGATCGATTTTTATAAAAAATGTATCAAAATACATCTACTCTGAATTTTATGAACTCCGAGACAGATTTTAAATGAAAATGGTATATTTTGGACTTCAAAAATTGCACTCAAAGAATTAAATAAAAATGACCTTCTCTTTTAATTGTTTGAGTACGACTTTTGAAATCCAAAACTATACTTTTTTCACTTAAAATCAGTCACAGAATTCATAAAATTTAGAATAGATGAATTTTGATACCATTAGATCTATAAGAAAATAGACTTTCAGGCGAAATCCCTTCGCAATTGACAAAGCTTACATTCCTTTCTGCCTTGAATCTGTCACACCACCTCCTCACAGGTAGTATACCATACAGCAATCAATTCTATACGTTTACAAATGACTCATTCCTTGGGAAATCAGGATTGTGTGGACCGCCATTATCAAAACAGTGTGGAGAAGACAGTGGAACATCATCATCAACCATTAAAGATGTGGGTTCGCAAGAAAGAGGAGAAATTGATTGGCAGTTCGTGATAATAGGGGCTTCGGTTTAGGCTTGGTCTTTTGCACTCTGCCAATTTGGAGGAAAGATGGTAGACAATACAACAGGCTCATTGACAGGCCTATTTTGCTGACATGCAAAATAGGGTTAATCTTTGATGTTATGGGCCATCATTCATGAATAATGGGTTATATATATTTGTTGATTGGGGTAATAGGATATGAATTATGTGAACTTGTGTAGGTTTTTTCCGTGCAAAATGCCTATAGACAATAGATGAGAAACTTAGTCATGCAGTTTAGGATTTAAATTGTTTGCAGTTTTAGTATTTAAGTAAATAGTTGATAATATTTTTACATTTTTAGTACTTAAGTAAATAGATATTAATATTTTTATTCTTACTTTGATTTAATCAATGAATATAGTTTGCATTACGTATGAATATTATGTTATATAACTGAGAGTTGATCACCCCCATTGAAGAAACACTAGTGTGTCATACTAATTTAAATCAAGTTTGAGTCGATCTTTTGTTAAGAATAGGTATCCAACCCAAAATGTTAGTTTATTAGGTGGAGTGACCCAAGTCTTTCTTTTTTTTTGAATTAATGTATAGAAAATTCAGACACAATCTTACGAAAATCCCCACGGATGAGCCCACTACCCCTAAGTCACACCAAGAGGTTAGGCCATGGGGGCTCGAACCCGCAACCTCTCTCTTCCTGAGGCTGGAGGGAACCAATTGAGCTACACCCATGTGGGTGTGTCTGAAGTCTTTTATAAGTCTCTAAATCTTTCTCTTCACAACCAATGTAGGACTCGTACGTTGCCCGAACAATCCCCCTCGAACGTAGCTCTCCGGTGGAGATAGAACATCGCAGGTCATCCCATCCGGATAGGGGATGCCATAAGTCCACATTCGTTAGCTTGGGAATATAACTTTAATATCACTTGTTAGGACTGAATATCCAGTCCAAAAGGCTAAACCATTAGGTGGAGTGATCCAGGTCTTTTATAAGTCCCTAACTCTCCCACTTCACAACCAAATTGGAATCCGTTCGCTGCCCCAACGGTCTCCATCTAAATTCAGACAAACTAAATTTCACCATTACCCACAGATTTGAAACTTTGGTATTTTCTTCGTTTATTTAGTGTTACCAGATATGAATCTTCCAACAATGGGTGCAGTAAAATCATGCCTCAGTTCTCTCCTATTCCCTCAGTTTTAAAGTACAGTGGATGAAATTGGCTGAATAAAATGTCTATAAACACAAGCAGAACTAAGAAAGATGTAAAGATAGGAAAGGGATTAGGGAGGAATCTATTGGAACCCAAGCTTTGGTTCCAAGATCCAGATCCGATAAGAATGCTAAGGCACAACTCGAGAATCTGGCTTCCATAATATGTGGTGAGCCTGGCTTAAAATCTGACATAATCTGGCTTTGATACTACAATACTTAGCCTCCAAGAGATGGTAGCCACATAAACTGAGGCCAGTCGGGTCTGGTTTTCAGGCAACATTAGGGTCTGGCTGGATTATAAAACGCGAGGTTTTAAGTTGGATTGGGTCGGGTCAATCTCACCTAGATATGATATGGGTTGGGCTGGATTTTTGCCCGACTGACCTCAGTTTTACCCCTAATGGAAAGGCATTAGGGAGGAATCTATTCTAGTAGCTTCTGTTTCAAAAAAATCTATTCTAGTAGGTTTGATGGTTTATACAGTGGTATTTTTTAAGGCTAAGGCATAGGTGGTTTAGCTATATACTCAAACTCGAATTATGAAGATTGATTGGGCCGAGTCAGGTCCAGACTCATCTCGACCATGTGTAGCTCAAAAGGACAAGAAGCAGTTTCTTGGATGGGATCCACTAAAAGACTAGATCCATTGTAGAACCGGCTCAGTTGAACTTCCAAAATTATTATAGAGCAAATCACAAATTTGAAATGATCAAAGTTTTATCACCGTTCAAATGATGAGTGGTAAACATTAATTAAATTGTTATAATAATAGCCTCATATTTATCTAATAAAGTAAAATGATTAGATACCGCAGTCAGTATTTACTGCTATTTATAACTTTTAAAATTTTTATTTCATTGTTGTTCAAGAAAATGTAAAGATTTTCTTTTAGTTGTGTTAGGTGAAATACTGGGGTTAAATAGGCCTGAGCACATTAATTTCGACCAATGGGCCGGGCTTATGGTCATTCCTTTGAGTGTTAGGGAGGAATCTATTCTAGTAGCTTCTGTTTCAAAAAACTCTATTCTAGTAGGTTTGACGGTTTATACAGTGGTATTTTAATGCTAAGGCATAGGTGGTTTAGTTGTATACTCAAACTTGAATTTTGAAGATTGATTGGATATTGTGGTTAATGACTATTTAACTACCCAAAGATAACGCATCCTTGAATCCAATTAAGCATTAAAAAAATTATTAGAAAACGACAAAGCATGGAGTGAGAGCCGTAGTTATAAAAACAATTACTGAATCTTAGTATAATTTTGTATTTGTATTTTCAACTATTTTCATCATTCTCGAAATCTCTCCTTGATCCAAAGCAATGTTTTAAACTTGGCTCATGAAGTGACTCATCTTGGACAAAGGGTGTGTTAAATAAGGTTCAACCGAGTTGACGCATAGTCAAACTTGGTCAAACTCATACTATTAATATAATATTATAATTAATATTAAATTATTAACTAAAGTTATATTTCATAAAAATAATTTTTTTCTCACAAATCCAATTGTAAATACTAAAAATTAATAATTTAAAAATCATATTCTCAAAAGAACCAACACCTTTGTCTTCATCTTCATTTAAAGAAAACCAATGGTTTTTAAGGGTCACGGGTTTATTAGAAAAACCGGGTTGACCCGTAGGTCACAGAGGATTTTTAAGGTTTTTTAATCTGTAAGGGTCATAAAATGACCCGACCCGTGTTTCAACCAGGTCACAGTTGACCCATGGGTCAACCCACAGGTCGAGTCAGATTTGATAACATTGATTGAAAGGCATGTCTAGTGGTGAAATCAATATGAAAGTTTTTTTTCTTATTTTGTGCTTTGAATGGGGCTGATTTATATCACTTAATTAGGTAATTCATGCTAAGAGGCCTTTTGTCATTATTTTTATGATTAAGGTATTCAGGTCTCTTAAAGTATTTGACTAATTTTTTAATCATGTATAAGGTTCTCTATCTACACATACTGGGTAAATCTAAGGGCAGTGGCCCTTTAGATTGGAGTAGGAATTAAACTCAAGACTCTCGCCTCCTGAAACACGTTTCTAGCCATTACTCTAATCTATTTGGATTATGTTTGTTACTTTTTAATTATGAAAAGTAAATAATATAAAAAATAATAGTAGTTTTTGTTTATTTATGAAATGATGGCTCCTTGACCAAACTATAAGAAATGTGATATTTTTCTCTCCTTTAATGGAATTCATTTCCCATAAAGGAGATGGGAGATTTTATTGTGGAAAAATAAAGAGATTTCCCTTCTCAACAAAACAATGATTTATTCATTTTTAACGAAAATAAAGATTTTAATATAAATAACCAAAAGATTATGGGTAATATGAATAGCACTAGTTGAAAACACGACACATGACGGGACTATATAACACTTGTTGGATAACATTTTAAATTACTTTCTCTGAAAAAATAGACAAACGACACTTATTGGGCATTTTCTATGTCCATATGTTCATATCAAGATAAGGTACTCATATATTACATATTGATCCATCTAACTATAGTAGTAACTAGAATTTAATGAGATTTGACAGTGAAAAATACACCAATTCATTGGATAATAGTATTTTTTTAGATCTTGAGGTGTTCAGGCGTCGCATCCAACTAGTCTTCTGAGATGTGTGAAACCTCCAATCCGCATACATCGGATAAGACTGCGGAGAGTGACCCTTTATTGGAGTCATTAGAGATTGAACTCGATACTTCAATCTTGAAGTCTTGTGTCTTAACCACTAGACCAACGCTTTCGAGTTAAAGATTTTATCGATAGTACGATCATTTCTTAGATTTTATAAGAAAATAACAAATATAGGCACAACCATTTCATATGTAGAATTGGGAAAAATAACTTAATACCTCTTAATTCTACGATTCCAGTTACTACTATAGTTCTTAAAATAACTTCATACCTCTTTGTTCTGATGATTGATCAATTTTATTAAGCTATCAATATTTTTATATGATTTACTCGTGGGAGTGGTGCTGGTGTGTTTTTTATATGATTTGGTTGTGTGTGTGTGTTGGGCACCTTTTAAATAAAGTTGGATGCATCATCATCATCTTAAACATTTATATAATTGATCTAGGTCCGCCTTTTAAATTGTAATATTGACAAATAATCAATATTGACCGGCCATCTTTGTTATTTGGGGTTCAAAGGATAACTCCATTTTAAATATATATATATATATATATATATTAAAATATTTTCGTTTTCAAAAATAAAAATATAATTTCAGAAATAAAAGTCTCCCCAAGGGAAGAGACTTTAAAAGTTTGAGATTGATTGATGCCAGCGGTCTTTTCATTTTTCAACTTTTCATATTCCGAGTTTATGGCTATGAAATGGAGGGCCTCTCTCCATGGAATGAAAGAAAGGTGGAGAGTGCAGTAGTACATAAAATCCTACTCAAGAAGAAGACAACTCTTAACATTTTTCTACAATCCATTTAATGTATCCACCTAATTTCCAAGTCTACCTCAACGAGAAGACTTGGACTTAATCACAAGTCTTTAATGGTGGGCCCATATTAGCGTTTTAGAAAAAAAAAAATGCAATGTGGGTCATTCAGCACTTAAAGTTATAGTTGGATCTAGGGGTGAAAAATTCGGTATCGGCCAATATCTCGGCCAATATTTTTCTCTCTTATTATTTTTTTTTAAAAACGTATCAATATCGACCGATATCGCTGATATATATCGGATATCGGCCAATATTGTACTTGGTTGGGTCTTTCATAATTCATCAAAATGTTATGGTTGAGTCTTTGATCAAAGATGGCTACTTTACTCAATTTATGATAATTTATAAATTTTGTTAATTATCCTTTTTATACACATTTTTCATCTTTGTGGTTGTGGTCTATCAAAATTAAATCCAACTGAGTCTAAATTTTTTATGTCGAACTCAACTCAACATGTCCTATTGTTATAATTGAGTCCAACAATTTCAGGTCGGACTCATCTCTGTCTGTCCTTTCCAAGTTCCATTTTTGTGACCGCTTGAGTTAAACAAATAATCTACAAGTCCTTTATAATTTGAATATGAATCATTAGACTTAGATATTGGTTTATTTGAAAATCATTAAAAAAGAAAAATCACAAGCATCATGTTTTTAAACTCCGAACCATGATAATCTATGATAAGCAGATACATCAGCGATAATAAGGGATGGCAGTATATTCTTTCACCAGTTAGGTGATGAGAAGTAGATATGGTCCAAAGATTAAAATATAGATTTTCTATGCGACACCTAAACTTCTGAATTAAGTCTAAGAGAAAATACTTTATTATATTTTGTAAATGTTAAAATGAATTACAAGAGTTTATACATAAAAACAACCATCTCATTTTCGTTTTCCATATAAGTGTAGGGAGCACTTACACACACTCAGAAATCCTGCGTCTACACACTCGAATCTGAAATTTCGTGACAAATTACCATTTTACCCCCGCATTTCTAATCATTCGAATGAATGCCCAGTTCATTTTGGCATTCATTCGAATGAATGGGCTGAACAGTAACACGAAATACTGTTCAGCCCCATTCATTCGAATGAATGAATGAATGATTCATTTGAATGAATAGCAATAAAATGACCACCATTCCTTCTATACATTTGAGTGAACTGATCATTCATTCGAATGAACGTTTAGCATATTTAAATAATAAAATTTCTTTTAAAATTTTAAACTTATTTTTTAAGCACGGTGTATTTTCAAAATTTCTCAAATTGAATATCCAGACTAATTACGATAATCTGATAAAAATACTTTAAGACTTCAAGGTCTTTTGACACTGCCAAATATTTAAAACACAGTATTTTACAAATAAGGTTATCCCTAGGCTATGCCGAAAACACATTTAGGAGTGTCAAAAGACCTTGAAGTCTTAAAGTATTTTCATCAGGTTATCGTAATTAGTTCAGATATTTAATTTAGGAAATTTTAGAAATACACAGTGCTTAAAAAATAATGTGCATAGTGTATTAAATAATAAAATCTCCTTTAAAACTTTAAAGTTATTTTTTAAACACTGTGTATTTCCAAAATTTCTCTAATTGAATATTCGGACTAATTACGATAACCTGATAAAAATACTTTAAAACTTTAAGGTCTTTTGACACTCCTAAATATTTAAAACACAGTATTTTACAAATAAGGGTATCTCTAGGGTTTGCCGAAAATACATTTTGGAGTGGCAAAAGGGTAGGCAGAGGCCTCATCTGAAAGTGATTTTTACACCGGTTTATTTACTTTTAGTGGGCCCAATTCCAATTGGATGATTCGTAGATATTTTCATGGAAATTGCATGTAAACTATCAACTAGTTACATTTGTTGCCGACTTCAAGTAACCCTTCTCAAGAGGAAGACAACTCTTTAACATTTTTCTACAATCCATTCCATTTAATGAAAAGATTTAACCGGTAGTCTTCTTTGGTGGGCCCTTTTTAGGAGACTTTTATGCGATGTAAGTCACTCAGCAAGTCTTTGAATGAAAGATGGATATTTTATTCAATTTGAAATAATTTATAAATTCTACATATAATTTTTTTTAAACTTATAGGCATCATGTTTTTAAACTCTGAACTATGACATTTAAAATCATAGAGAGTTTTATTACTATCATCTCTCCAATCACATTTTAGGAATGAGCAGGGAAATCGGTGACAATAAGGGATGTCAGTAAATTCTTTCACCATTTTCGTGATGAGAAATAGATAAAAGTTAGATTCAATGTCCATTATTATAAAAATTCTAATTTCTTTATTAATACTCCTTTTGATATGTATCATGGATGTTAATGCTGGAATATTAATCCAGCTAAATGATCTCACATCATTTAGAAAATTTTCAATTCCATATACACGACCTATTTCAATGGGTATATGAAAGTGAGTTCCAAATTGTTAATTAAAATAGATACTAAAAGTTTAAAAAATATCAAAAGAATTTGTAAAATAATAGACCAATATGTGGAGATACCTAATATGAAATTCATATTCTTTAATATTCCTAGTGACATGTATCTTATGTTATAATTTATAATATTTTTTCATAATATATTAGAAAAATCATAAAAACAGTTCAAACACTATATCAATCACCAAAATGATTCTTCATTTAATCCAAAATATTTATGTATCATTTCATTAGGTTTTTCACAAGAAACTTCAAAATTGAAAGTATTTTTTGAAATTTAACTTTTATTATTTAAAAAAAAAATGCTTAGAAAATCAAACAGACATTGTTCAAAATATATCAACCACATTAAGACATCTCTATTAAATTCCAAGAGCGCTCACTATGATTTCATTAAATTTTTTTACAAAAGAACTCCAAATTTGAAATTATTTAAAAAAGAAAATTAATAATTAATAATAATAATAATAGTAACTCAAAATGGTGAAGTTAAGGATCTAATGATAAAAAATTGATGTCTCGACCATGCAATTATGTAAAAATTGTTTTTTATTTTCAGTTTAAGGATCTGTTGTTGATATTTTTTATATCTATGAATAGGGTTTTCTTATAACAATCTACCGAAAATGTTGGGTTCTCCCATCAGATAACTTCTACAAAGGTCAGTATTTGGGATTTCTTGGGTCGGGTTTTTTTTATCTACACTTAAATTTTTTGATTTTAACATAAGTTAAGCATAAACTCAACCTGATAAAAAATAATGACAATTAATTAAATATTATTACATTTTAATTGATATATTGCACGACAGAAGAAAATTCAAAAAAATAAACCAGAAAAGGGACATATGGGAATAGTCCGATAGAAAATAGAAATTTGTACGTAAAATAAAATTTTATTTATTTTTAGTACACAAAAGTTGAAAATATTAGTACACCAATGAATTCCACGATTTGAGGGACATTTCTTTGAAAATTAATTGCAGACTCCTTCCATTTCATTCTATACGATCACGTGTTCACTTGTGGATATCAAATCTCTCTCAACTAGAAGACTTGACCAGCACAAGCGGTCTTCTCACTTGGGCCCATTTTTGGAGACTTTTATGCAGTGTGGGTCACTCTTCACAAAAGCCTACATCAATTCATTGTAAACTTATTCACGAGTCCACATTCTTCAAAAATGGAAATTCATTTTTTTTCAAAAAAAATGTTTAGAAAATCGACATTTCAATTAAATTGCATAAGCACTCATAATTATTTAATTAAATTATTTTTATAAAAAATCCAAACTTGGAATTATTTTAAAATAAACTTTTAAAAGCTAATGATAATAATAATAAATGAAAATGGTGAAGTTAAAGAACTAATTGATGAAAAAATTAATTGGACACTTGACACTCCCATTCCCTTCTATACGTTTTCTAGTGGCTATCGCTATCCAAGTCTCCATCAACAAGAGGAAGACTTGACCAGCACTAGTAGTCTTCTCAGGTGGGCCTTTAGTGTTATACTCAATATTATTGTTTTTCAAATAACAAATGAAAATAAAATATCAGAAATTGTAGTCAAAATGTACAAATATTTAGGCTCGTTTTGGTTAAATTTTCAATGCATTTTGGGTTGTCAATTATTTAGTAAAATCTAAAAAAAGAAATTGAGATGAAATTTTAACATATTTTCACTTTTAGGTCTTCTTTCAGCTATATGGTCAGATTTTTAATTTATAAAATAAATAAAATTATTAAAATAAATAAATGGGCCTGAGGGCCCGATTGTCCACAAAGAGCTTTAATTAAAAGTATGAGCCCCACCCATCGAAGAATTTCATAAAGGTCAGATTCAGGTCAGATTCAAACCGGGTTCTAACAAATGAACATCCCTAATTCATAGTAACCTTCAATTTAATTTTTTTAATTTTAAAATTGATTCCCTTTTTATTTATCATTATCAGGATTATGTATTCTATATATCTATAGTTGTTATTCATAATTGAAGTTGACAATATTTTCTACAAATTAAATGCCTATCTAATGCTTCCGTATTTACAAAAATTTCTTTTGCAAGTGATTGTATATGACGATTAATAAATGAAAGAAGGTCCATATGTTTATAATCAAAATTATATGTTGTTAAATAAAAAATATATATATGATTATACATTGATATAATATTTTGTATACTTTCCTTGCTAAAAATAAAGCATGATTACTCACATATGAGTGTGGCATATTATCAAGCACATCTACGCATTTGGTCCACTAAAACTCGTCCTGAAGTATTGTTATGATACAGAGAAAATATCTCCTTTTTTTTTATTAATTTTCTATTTTTATAGAAAATGAATTCTATACGATCACGTGTTCTGTTGTGGGTATCAAGTCTCTCTCAAGTCTCAACAAGAAGACTTGACCAGCACAAGCAGTCTTCTCACTTGGGCCCATATTTGGAGACTTCTACGCAGTGTCACTCTTCATGGGGCCATTTTTGGAGACTTTTATGCAGTGTGGTTCACTCTTTCATGGGCCCATTTTTGGAGACTTTTTTGCAGTGTGGTTCACTCTTTCATGGGCCCATTTTTGGAGACTTTTTTGCAGTGTGGTTCACTCTTCATTGTAAATCCAACACCAACTTCCCACTTGATTCTGAGAACTTACTCACCAGTCCACATTGTAAATAATTAATTGTTAAATCTGGCCCTTGTATTTCAAAGTCTCCCTCAACACTGGAGAAGACTTGACTAGCAGCAGTCTTCTAAAGTGGGCCCGGGCCCATCTCAGGAGACTTTTATGCAATAGTTAATTATTATTGTCCTTACAATAATAATTAATTATTGTAGAAAATTGCACCAATTTAACGGTGAGTACTTTGAAAATTAATAACACTCGCATTCCATTCTATACGTTCTCTGGTAGTCTTCTCAGTTGGGCCTATTTTAGGAGACTTGCAATAGTGAATAATGGGTAATGACTTGCAATGTTTTCTATCTTTAGACTCTTTATTATTGTTTTTTAAATAACAAAATGAAAATAAAATATCAGAAATTCTAGTGAAAGTGTACCAATATTTGGGCTCGTCTTGGTTAAATTTTAAAAGCATTTGGGGCTATCAATTATTTAGTAAAATCCAAAAGAAATAAATTGGAATGAACACCCCTTTGTAATTCTTCAATATTTGTTTAGTTAAATTTTTTGTTTCGGTAAAATATTTATTTATTTGTTTAGTTAATTCTTCAATATTTATTACTAAAGTTAATGAAATGCTTGAAATTAAATTATTTATCTTAATTCATCGATAAATCTCAACAATGGAATACTCGATACACTTAACATCTTCAAATAAAATAATAAACAAAATTTTTGAAAGACAATATTCCTTTTTTATGCTGCCCCATTCTATATGAAATTTTAGATTTTTAATATTAATGATCTCGAGTAATCAATAACAGCAATTTAAAGGACATTATTTTGATAATTAATTGCGCACTCCCATTCCCTTCTATACACGTTCTTTGGTGGCTATCCCTATCAAGTCTCCATCAACGAGAGGAAGACTTAACCAGCACTAACTAGTAGGGTTGGAAGGTGAGATCATCAATCAAAATTGGTATACATGGAGTCTATTAAACACCCGACTTTGAAATAGAAGGACCACTTAGACAATTATTTAGACAAATGCTCTTCTTGAGTTGGACACTTATACAATTTTTTTTTTTTAAATAATACAATTATTTGGACAAATGCTCTTAAAATTTAAACCTCAAAAAGGAGATATTTAAATAAATGTTTCTTTTCCACCTTTGATACTAAATTTAAAAACTATTCGGAATATCAAGTGAAAATAAATTTAAGTTGGATTTAAATTAAAAAAAGAAAACAAATATTTTTAAAAAGTTTACATTCATCATCAAATGGATTCCATATAAGCCCAATTGCTTATACAAATGAAGAAATCATCCCTTTTTTTAAATTAGTCAAAATTGATGAAAATAACTCTAAATAATTCTAAAATTATATAACTTTCTTTTAAACTTTTAAAATTTGAAAATATTGATGAAAGTAACTCAAAAATTAGTTACAATTGATTTTTTAAGAAAATAAAAAATAAAAAACTAGAATTGGCCTATAAATTACTCGCAATAGCTGGTACTATCCTCTCAAAATCAATATGTCTTGCATGTACCAATATTAGCCTGCAATTAG
Organism: Chimonanthus salicifolius; assembly: GCA_013350335.1. Lineage (NCBI taxonomy): Eukaryota > Viridiplantae > Streptophyta > Magnoliopsida > Laurales > Calycanthaceae > Chimonanthus > Chimonanthus salicifolius. The sequence continues at coordinate 64,089,347 of CM023538.1, read as the reverse complement.
AATTTAGAACTGTAGTACATGAAATTGAGTTTTAAATGTGGAAACTGAAACTGATATTTTGGTCATTAGGATCCAAAGTCTTGGCCTAAATATTTTTTATTTTTAGACTCAATATAATTGTTTTTCAAATAATGAGTGAAAATAAAATATCAAAAATTCTAGTAAAAATGTACCAATATTGTTTTTCATTTTGGGTTGTCAATTATTTAGTAAAATCCAAAAAATATCAAATTGTGAGCAATTTTTTTGAAATGGCAAAACCACTGAAATGCTCAATTTCACAAGCAAACGAAAATTGATAGCAAACACATGATTCAGTGGTGGGTGGTTAAAATTTTAAAAGAAAAGAAAAAAGAAAAAAGAAAAAGCCAAGGTTCGATCTTACATTTCAGACTTGACTTGTGTGGGTGTAGGCATGTTGCCGTGTTGGGAAGTTGCCTATAAATACATGTGCCCACCATTGCTTTCTCTTTATCCCATCCAGATTGAAAGACACAGATAAGAGTTGATGATGGAAGTCCCTTCTTCTCTTTCCACTTTCACCCGAGGACCTTTCTCCTTTCATCTCCTTCTTTTTCTTTTCACATTCCTCTGTTTTTCCCTTCACCTTTCAAAAGTCCTCTCTTTCCATGATGGCAAAACTTCTTCTTTCCAGTGTCCCAATGACCAGAAATCCACTCTGCTTCAACTCAAGGCTGGCTTCCACTCTTACTCTTCAAAGCTCGATTCTTGGAATCATTCCGCAGATTATTGTTCTTGGGAAGGTATCACTTGCGATGGACCCACTCGTCACGTGATCGAGCTTGACCTCAGCAGTAGTTGGATTTCGGGTCGGATTGACTCTAGCCTCTTCTGCCTTAGCAGCCTGCAAAAGCTTAACCTCTCTTGGAATTTCTTCTACCCTCATCAAATTCCATCAGGTTTAGGGCATCTCACCAATTTGACCCACCTCGACCTCTCTTTCTCTGGATTCGGTGGTCAAGTCCCATTTCAGATATCACGCTTGACTAGGCTCCATTCATTGAATCTCGGTGTGATGCAAGTGTCGTACGACGCCAATGGGTACACCGAAGAATGGTCACCATATGGAGACCTCAAAATTGTAGATCTCAAAGCTCTAGTCCAGAACCTATCAAGCCTGGAAGAACTCAATCTCAATGGTATAAAGATCTTGGCACATGGTAGTAAGTGGGGTCAGGCTTTGTCATCTTCACTTCCTAAACTTCGCAGGTTGAGCTTGATTGGTTGTGATCTTGCAGGACCTATTCATCCCTCTATTTCCAACCTTCACTTTCTTTCTGAACTGGATTTGAGCACAAACAATTTCTCTTCAGAGGTGCCCCCTGTCTTTGGAAACTTCTTCTCTTTGACAACTCTTAGACTCCAGGATTGTGGACTGCATGGGAAATTTCCTAGAAGTATTTTCTTGCTACCAGACTTGCAAACACTAGATATTTCAGAAAATCCACTTCTTGCTGTTGATTTGCCCGAATTCTCTGAAAACCATCCCTTGAGAAGCTTATGTTTTACGCGTACCAACCTTTTAGGAAAATTACCAAATTCCTTTAGTAATCTCAAGCTCTTGAAAACATTAGATCTCTCTTATTGCAATTTTATTGGACCTTTTCCGTCAGTGATAGCAAATCTCACACAACTCGAGTATTTGGACCTGAGTTACAACAATTTTGATGGACCAATTCCTTCATCCTTTGTTGATAATCTCAGAGATTTAAAAAGTTTAGGAGCCTACTCTTGCAATTTGTCCGGATTGCTGCCCTTGGGGCTTGGAAATCTCACCAAACTCGAGTATTTGGGTCTTGGATCAAACAATTTCAATGGCCCAATTCCCTCTCTGTTCTCCTTCTCATCATTGGGCCATTTGGAGTTTGGAAATGTATCTTTTTCTAAATTGGAGTATGTTTTATTGGAGGACAATGAATTGTATGGGCCAATCCCGAGGTCACTTTTCCAACTAAAGGAGCTCCGGTACCTTTCTCTTTCTTCCAACAAATTAAGTGGCACTCTAGAGCTCCAAATGTTCCAAGACCTTAGGAACCTCAGTTACCTTGACCTTTCTTCCAACAAATTAAATGGCACTCTAGAGCTCCAGATGTTCCAAGACCTTAGGAACCTCGGTTACCTTTACCTTTCTTCCAACAGATTAAGTGGCACTCTAGAGCTCCAGATGTTCCAAGACCTTACGAACCTCAATGACCTTGACCTTTCAGATAATAACTTATCGATCATCAATGCAAAATGGAATTCCAGTTTCAACTTTCCTCAACTTTTGAGATTGAGCTTGCGTTCATGTAATATCACTGAATTCCCAATCATCCTACAAAATCAAAACCATTTGGAAGAGCTAGACCTCTCAAACAACAAAATACGCGGCATAATACCTAGCTGGATATGGGAGATCGGAAATGGGAGTCTATACTATTTGAATCTTTCTCATAACATCCTGGACAGTCTAGAACATCCATTGCCAAATTTTCCATCCAATGGCTTGCAAATTCTTGACCTTCATTCCAACAAGCTGAAAGAGTCACCTCCAAAGATACATGCACCATCCCTCTTTTACTTGGATTACTCTCACAACCAATTCAAATCTATCATTCCATCAGATATAAATTTTACTTCGATGAGTTACCTTTTCCTCTCAAACAACAATGTTAGTGACGAAATTCCAGAATCAATTTGTGAGGCAGTCCAACTTGAAGTCCTTGATCTATCAGACAACAATTTTACTGGCAGCATTCCAAAATGCCTATGTAAAATTACTGACTCCCTCAAGATATTCAATTTGCGTGGAAATTCTCTTCAAGGCACCATGCCTCAGAGTTTCAGTAGAAGTTGTAGCTTGAGGACTTTGGATCTTAGCAAAAACCACTTTAAAGGATTGCTATCGAGGTCGTTGGCCAATTGCAAAGCATTGGAAGTTTTAGACATTGGCCACAATATGTTTGATGATACCTTCCCCCTTTGGTTAGAAACTTTGCCACAATTGCGAGTTCTTGTTTTGAAATCAAATAAATTTCATGGTTCAATTGTTTGTGGTCGTAAACACACTTGTTGGCCAAGGTTGCAAATCATAGACCTCTCATTCAATGATTTTACTGGAAATCTTTCATCAAAGTTCTTTCAAAGCCTAAAGGCCATGATGGGTGATTTTGAATCTCAATCAAACTCTTCCAGCCAAATCCTAAGATATAAATTCAAAGGGTTCACTGGCTTCTATCAAGATTCAGTGACAATAGCAGTAAAGGGGATTGAACTGGAGTTTATGAGGATCTTGAATGTTTTCACTGCAATAGACTTTTCAAACAATGGATTCGAAGGAGAAATGCCCAAGTCAATCGGTGACCTCAAGTCGCTCCATGTACTTAACTTCTCACATAATGGTTTGATCGGCCACATACCAACATCGTTGGAGAATTTAACGCAGCTTGAGTCCTTAGATCTCTCACAAAATAAGCTTTCAGGTAAAATTCCATCAGAGTTGGTCGAGCTCACGTTTCTTGAAGTATTGGACCTCTCAGAGAATGACCTTACCGGGAGCATACCGCAGGGCAAACAATTCCTCACATTTGGCAATGGTTCTTTCTCCGGTAACATGGGATTATGTGGATTCCCGCTATCAAAAAAATGTGAAGATCCGCCAACCCCACCTGATAGCAACAGTGCACAAGAATTGGAAAATTTTGATTGGAGATTTATGTGGATAGGATTTGGCATTGGATATGGAATTGGGTTGGGAATGGTTTTCTGGACTTTAGTCCTTTGGAAAGAAGGTAGCAAACGATACATCAAATTCATCGATAGGATGTTTGTGATGTTGTCTCCATCTTGCTAAGCTATTGTGGAGTGATAAGAAGCACAATATTATTGATGAATAAAAAAACACTAATAGAGGCGGTGTGGATTTTATATATATTGTAAGTGTGATCTTTTAAATACAAGCCTTGTTCTTCGGTTAAAATTTATTGTATGTCTAATAAATGTTGTTCTAATTTACTTAGATAACTAATAATTTATATTAACAATTGCCCTTACTTAATGGTCATGTCTTTATCCAACTATTTCTTTTACTATCAAAATCTATTTATAATGTATATGAAAGGCAAAGGGGAGGCAAAGGGGATTGCGATGAGAGGGTGTCATGTGTCAAATATGATGCTACCATGTGGCACTGCCCCACTTTTACCCCATTGAGGCACTTGAAAAAATAATACAGCCATTGTAAGAATAAAAATAAAAAAAATAAATTATGTTAAATATTTCACTAAGCCTTGGTAAAATAACTATGAATGTGCCCTTAGATAAAAATGATGATTTTAATCTTTGTTTAATCATCATCATCAACCAATATTTCATGTATCTAGACTCGATTTTACAAATTATTATCCTCCAATTGACCCTATCATAAACTATATCCAACATTTATTTTATATATAATTAAAATATATAACAATAAAATTATCTAATTAGACACGTTCATTCATCTTTGTGTAGACCATTGAAATAATTGACCATTTTAATCTCATATGTTATTGTCTAAATGCAAATTGATAATATAATAATAATAATTATAATAACAACAACGAGTTGATAAAACAATTTTTTCCTTATAAGATTTGCATGTTTGTCTATAGCTCGAGTTTACAATTGTTCATTGTTATCTATTTATTTATATATTCATGGTAGAGAATTTACGAGCTGGGTTTGGGCCGGACTTTTTAAAAACACGCCCAATTCCATATATATCTAATAGCTATTATCTATAAAAGCCAGAGCCCTTCCAAATCCTGTCAGGCTTTTAATGTCAAAGCCCAAGCCCATCATTTAAAGTCCATTTCTTTTGCATTTGACAATGTTTTTTCTTTTTTTAAAAATATTTTGTAAATTAAAAGTCTATCTATACAAATTGAAAGTATAATTAAATATCTATAATTATTTTATAAATTTCACTCCAAAAATCAATTTCTAGTTACTTGATTTTGGTTTCCATCTGTATTTTCCAATTCCTGTCCATTGGAAAACTCAGTTGTTGAAGTTGAAAATATAAGGAACTTTTCTTTCAAAATAAATGAATCTTATGTCGGAAATAGGCGAAAGACCCAAAAGAAAGGAAACAAAAAGGCAGATGTGTGCCATTCATTTTTTTTAATTAAACAACGGTATTAAGATATAATTAGATTTTTCTTAAAGATATATTTATATCTTCTATAAATTGTATTTCTTCATTTAGGACTTTTCCTATTTTATTTGATTTTCATATTTGTAATCTCCTTTATCTATAATTCTATATAATAAAGTCGGGCCTCTCCTTAATTCATAAGGGAGACACACCCAATTTATTTTTACAGTAATAGTCTATTCAGGGCATGTAGAGCTCATAGAGGTGAGTCCAACATATGTAGATGTATACATTTAAAAGGTTTTTTAAGATGATGTTACTGATAAAAGTCAAGCTCGTTGGAATTAAAAAACTATGATTTTCAAAGGTAAAATGAAGTTAATAGATTCAAATTACATAGAGATTTCATATATGATTTTTAAGTGGGAACTTGCCTTTCCATGATATATTTCAAGATTCAATGCCTAACGATGATTAATTTAGCTAATTTGATCTATCAGACAACAATTTTACTGGTAGCATTCCAAAATGCCTAAGCAAAATTAATGATTTGTTCAAGATATTCAATTTGCTTGGAAATTCTATTCAAGGCACCATGCCTCAGAGTTTCAGTAGAAGCTGTAGCTTGAGGACTCTGGATCTTAGCAAAAACAGATTTGAAGGATCGCTATCGAGGTCATTGGCCAATTGCAAAGCATTGAAAGTTTTAGACATTGGCCACAATATGTTTGATGATATCTTCCCTCTTTGGTTAGGAACTTTGCCTCAATTGCGAGTTCTTATTTTGCGATCAAATAAATTTCATGGTCCTGTTGTTTGCCATCCAAAGCACACCTGTTGGCCAAGGTTACAAATCATAGACCTCTCATTCAATGCTTTTACTGGAAATCTTTCATCGAAGTTCTTTCAAAGCCTAAATGCCATGATGGGTGAATTTGAATCTCAATCAAACTCTTCTAGCCAAATCCTAGGATATGAACTCGATGACATCGATGGTTTCTATCAAGAATTCAGTGACAATAGTGGAATAGAGGGAATGAACTTGGAATTTGTGAAGATTTTGAATGCTCTCATTGCAATAGACTTTTCAAACAATGGATTCGAAGGTGAAATTCCGAAGTCAATAGGTGACCTCAAGTTGCTCTGTGCACTCAACTTCTCAAATAATGGTTTGACGGGCCACATACCAACATCATTGGAGAGTTTAATGCATCTGGAGTCCTTAGATCTCTCACAAAACAAGCTTTCAGGTGAAATTCCTTCAGAGTTGGTCAAGCTCACAGTTTCTTGAAGTATTAAACCTCTCAAAAAACAATCTTACAGGGAGAATACCGCAGGGCAAACAGTTCCTCACATTTGACAATGATTCTTTCTCCGGTAACATGGGATTATGTGGATCCCCGCTGTCAAATGAATGTGAAGATGTTGAGACCACATTGCACCCAAACTCACCTCATACCAAGGGAGCACAAGAATTGGAAGAATTTGATTGGAGATTTATGTGGATAGGATTTGGCGTTGGGTATGGAGTAGGATTGGGAATGGTTTTTTGGACTTTGGTCCTTTGGAAAGAAGGTTGCAAACGTTACGTCAAATTCATCGACAAGATGTTTGTGATGGTCTCTCACCATGTTAAGCTATTCTAGAGTGATAAGAACACAATGCTATTGATGAATGAAAAATCAAAAAGACGCATTGTGGATTTTGCATAATAATGTTGTACTTTTTATTTCTTAATACAAGCCTTCTTTTCCAAGTATAGTTGTCGTGTATGTCTAATAATTGCTATTCGAATTTAGTTATGTAACTTATAATTTCTTCATTGTCATCTTTCTGGATTCGATAACATTTAAATTAGATCATTGTATTAAAAGAAATTACGATACTTTGAAAAATAAAAATAATTTTTAAAAGTGACTCATTTCCTAATTGAGTTGACATGAGCAAACTAAAACGGGTTGACTTAATAGGTTCTAACCCATTTATTAAATGAGTCGATCCAATTCTAAGTAAATGACCTAAGCTTAAATGGGCTAACTCAACTTGACACATTTATTAAAAGCTCAACAACATGATTCATTTATTAAATGATTAGTCCAACCCAAAAAATGATAATTGATCTAACATCTATAAGACCTAAATCTTTTTTAATGAAATTGACCTAATCTGAGTACCTAATCCCAACTTTCAGCCTAACCCAAAATATTTATTAAATGGATTGATTTAGTTCAAAAGACCTATTTATCAAACAAAGGTTGCCAAACCTGAATAATCTTAAGTGAGTCAATCTGACCCAATGCTAAAATGACTTATTTATTAGATAAGTTGACGTGACAAAATTTAAATGAGATTGACCCACTTAACTATTTAATTAAATAGTTGGCAAAACCTAATAATGACCAATCTCATATCAATTATTGATCAGAATGATGTCACATTTTGTGAGTTATATCATAAATTTAAATTAAAGCGATTTACAATATCTCTTACTACATAATTATTATAATTAATAAAATTGATATCACTCATATTCAACATTTACTATTTTTAAATACCAAATAATTGTATTTGAATATATTCCTCCCAGTATTATAAGGAATTAAGGACTAAAATTTTAGTCCATATTAGTTTTTCATTATATTTTAAAAAATGTCAATATTTTGGTAAGAACTGAAAATTCATTTCATTCAATGTAACCTTTTTAAATCCAAGTCTCCTTTAATGACAAAACTTGCCCTCGACCACAAGTTTTCTATGATGGTCCCATCAGGGGTTTAAAAATCGGTATCGGCCGATATATCGGCCGATACGATATGTCGACCGATATATCGTTATCGGCCGATATATCGGCCGATATTTTTTTCTTTCTTCCTTGTTTTTTTAAATATCGGCCGATATCGGCCGATATTTTGATATCGGGCCGATATAATACGGCCGATATTGTGAATATCGGCCGATACGATACATATCGGCCGATATTCACATATCCAAAACCGATATATATCGGCCGATACGATACGTATCGGCCGATATTTAAACCCCTGGGTCCCATATTAGCCTTTTGGGAGAATTTTATTCCTTAGAACTGTGTGGTATGGGTCTTCGATTGAAAGATAGCTATTTTCCTCAATTTGCAATAATTTATAAATTCTACTTATTGTTTTTGTAATATATATCTTTCATCTTTGTGAGTGTGGCCTGTCCTATTTCAGTCCAACTGAGTCCAACAAATTTTAGGTCTGACTCGATCAGCAGGGGTAAAAAATTACTCAGCCGATACATCGGCCAATATGTTTCTCTCTTCTTCTTTTTAAATATCGGTCAATATTTTTTTTTAATTAAAAAATAAAAAACATAAAATCAGGCCAACCTCAGACTTTAAAAAAAAAACTGAAAATTAAAAAAGAAATTATAGGCCGATATCGACGATGTATCACAGATATATTGTGGGGCCCAAGAACAATATTTAATTTTTTTAAAACTTTTTTCTCGGCCTTATTTCCTGTAATTGAGACCAACAATTTAGGCTCAGACCAATCTATATATGTCCTTCTCATGTTCCTTTTTTGTGGTAAGTTATGTTAGACAAAATCTACATACAAGTCCTTTATACAATTCAGATCTAAATCCATGGAGTTTAGATATTGGTATATTTGTAAATTATGAATAAAAAACAAAATCACACTCATCATGTTTTTTAAACTTCAAACCATGACATTTTGAAATCATACGGATTTTTATAACTATTATCTGTAATTATTTCTTTAAAATTAAGTAGGAACACCGATAATAATAAAGAACACCGGAACACCGTTTCACCATTTATTTTAGTAAAGTGAATTTAATATACATTGTTAACATCGAAAAGCAATAAAGACTATGAGTTCTAAAATTATCTTTAATATATTAAAATAATTTTTTAAATTTTATCTTTTATAATTTTTTTAATAAAGGAAGCATGAGAACATGGTTCGTGGCTAAGCTAATTTTTCAATCGACGCTAATATCTCAACCATACAAAGGAAATACAGCTTTCAAAGTTCAAAGACATAATTATCAGAAGAAAATGGCCCACTTATACTTACAAAGATAGTTATATTAGAAAGATCTGAATTTAAACAAGGTTAGGAAAATGACTTTAATTATATCATTGAAGTTATAATTTTGAATACTAAAAACAATAAAGGTTTAAAATTATTGACGCAATCCATACTAAAATAGTCCTTAAAAAAGTTATGGATTAATTTCAAATCTGAAATGAATTTCCATAGCTCAGCAACTGGGTTATCAATCTTAAATGGTAATTAGTCATCTAAATGCCAATTAACATCGTTTCTTTGCTAGCACTGCAAACATTATTTTGAATTCCTATAATTTAGCAACTGGGTTCTCCTTATTCTATGCTTATCATTATTCATATGCCAACGTAAATACCATCAAAATGCCAATTAGAAGATGAGAACTCAAAGGATAATCCCATCTGATGTTATTCTACGTTTGAAAACTTGCTTTAATTTTAACGATCATCACAAAGGATTGGTGGTATTGGAATAGAACTTTTTTTTTAATGAGAGAGGGAGAACCTCGAGAACAACCTAAAACCCTCCCTTCGTATGACGTCCCACGCTCTCAAAGGATAGCCATCAGGTTACACTATGGAGACTTGAACTCCCACCATCCCATTTCTTGAGGCGAAAGCTGAGTCACCCCGTGTGAGGTAGTTTTGGAATAGACCTTAGGCTCCATAATATTAAATTAATAAATTTTTAGGCTGCCCTTGGACCTCTTCATTAACAAACAAAAACGTTTAAGAAATTCTTTAAAATGAGTAGTCTAAAGAATCCAACTATTTAATTTGTGTTATGTGTGTGGAGACTGGAAAGATAATATTTTTTTTTCTTTTGCTGGTTAAAATATGGCTTCAAATTTCAAAGTGAATAGACAAAAGTGTTAAAAAAGTCTATAAAATAGCAAATAGGTAATATAAATCTCAAAAAACTCGTCTCCATCAACTATTTAAATGTCATTTGAGAGGAAAATTGGAAATCATCTTCTATGGATCACAACAAAATCAAGAGGAAAAGTCAGTCAAGAAAAGGAAATGAAAATAAAAAATGAGTTTGGATTGCGATGATTGTATGCTAGCACAGCACATGCTATTTTTTTCAGTTTAGTGGTTTTTTCTAGCTTGTTTTTTTCTTTTTTTATTATTAATGAAGTTACTTTTAAAAAACAATTATTATAAATTTGTTTTATTTGAATTTTTCAATCATATGACAAAAAGCTACGAAATGAATATCACAACTTGGAGTTCGACACTTGAAGCTCCTCTTTCAAGTTGAAAATTTCATGGTTTGAGCTTCAGTTCTATTAATGACCTAATTTTAGAGAGCTGGAAGCTTTAAATAACACTAAAAAAATATTAGCATTTACATGAATATAGTATTTCGTTGATTTGATATTCAACTTCTCAATTTTTTCATCTATTTACTCTAACAATCCTATAGAAGAAAAGTGCTATAACCACCCATCACTTTATTTGTTCAAGTGATTAGATATTCTCATTTTGTGTGAAAGGTCCTGTCTTCAAACTCTCTAGGATTTACCTATGATCACCAGGAAATGGGAGCGTTGAGTTTCCAAGTATGAAAAAAAAAATTGTGCCCTAGAAGTTGGAGGCTGTGTTAGACCGTACCTTGGAGGGAGAAGGCAATTCATAACGAATATTTTTGTTAAAATCCCAAAATTATAATTTTTTCTCCTTCCATTTCCATCAATAGACAATGGTAGGAATAGAAAAGATTCAAAGTTTAAGAGCCCTTACTTGCTCCTCTTTTCTTTTTATACATAAATACATGCGTCCACCGCTCTCTTCATCCCACCGAGTCTCAGAGAGACAAGAGTAGACGATGGAAGTCCCTTCTCTTTCCACTTTCACCAGAGTTTTCTCCTTTCATCTCTTTCTTCTTTTCATTCTTCACTGTTTTTCACTTCGCCTTTCAGAAGTCCGTCCTTCCCAAACTACACTTGTAGGTGACAAAACTTCTTCTTTCCGGTGTCCCACTGACCATAAATCTGCTCTGCTTCAACTCAATGATGGCTTCATCATTCAACGCTTTGAAGACTCTTACTCTTCAAAGCTCGATTCTTGGAATCATTCCACAGATTATTGTTCTTGGGAAGGTATCACTTGCGATGGGTCCACTCGTCAAGTGATCGAACTCGACCTCGGTTGCACTAATGAAAGTTTTATTTCAGGTCGAATCGACTCTAGCCTCTTCTACCTTGGCAGCTTGCAGAGGCTCAACCTTTCTTGGAATTTCTTCTACAATCTTCAGATTCCATCTGAGTTGGAGCACCTCACCAATTTGACCCACCTTGACCACTCCTTCTCTGGATTTGTTGGCCAAGTCCCACTGCAGATATCACTCTTGACCAGCCTCCTTTCCTTGAATCTCTCCAACCATCATACTCCTAACGATCAATATTTTCTAGGAAACCTCCAAATTGTTGATCTCAAAGCTCTAGTCCAGAACCTATCAAGCCTAGAAGAACTCAATCTCAACGGCGTAAAGATCTTGGAACATGGTGGTAAGTGGGGCCAGATTTTGTCATCTGCACTTCCCAATCTTCACAAGTTAAGCTTGTATCACTGTGATCTTACAGGACCTATTGATCCCTCTATTTCAAACTTTCGCTTTCTTTCTAAACTGGAATTGAGCAAAAACAGTCTATTCTCGGAGGTGCCTCATTTCTTTGACTTCTCCTCCTCTTTGACATCTCTTGGACTCCAGGGTTGTGGATTGCAAGGGAAATTTCCAAGAAATATTTTCTTGCTACCAAACTTGTAAACACTAAACATCTCAAACAATCCATTTCTTGCTATTGATTTGCCCGAATTCCCTCAAAACAATACCTTGAGAAACTTATTCTTTGGCCGTGCCAACCTTTTCAAGAAAATTACCAAATTCCTTTAGTAATCTCAAGCTCTTGAATGCATTAGACCTCTCTGATTGCAATTTATTTGGACCTTTCGTCTGTGATAACAAATCTCACACAGCTCAAGTATCTGAAGTTGAGAGAATAATTTTGATGGACCAATTCCTTCATCCTTTATTGATAATCTCAAACATTTAGAACATTTAGAAGCCTACTATTGCAATTTATCTGGGTTGTTGCCGTCGGGACTAGGAAATCTCACCAAACGCGAGTATTTGGATCTTGGATCAAACAATTTCAGTGGTCCAATTCCCTCTCTGTTCTCCCTCTCGTCAATGAGCTATTTGGACCTCAACCACAACAGTTTTAGTAGCTGGAATAGTGAGTATGGCAATGAATCTTTTTCTAGATTGTGGTATGTTTCATTGGAGGGCAACGCATTGCATGGGCCAATCCCAAAGTCAGTTTTCCAACTCAAGGAGCTCGATTTACTGCATCTTTCTTCCAACAAAATAAGTGGTACTCTAGAACCCCAGATGTTAAAAGACCTTAGGAACCTCCGACTCCTTGACCTTTCAGATAATAACTTACCGATCATCACTGCAAAATGGAATTCTAGTTTCAGCTTTCGAGATTGAACTTGCGTTCATGTAATATCATTGAATTCCCGGTCGTCCTACAAAATCTAAACCAATTGAAAGAGCTAGACCTCTCAAACATCATCATCAGCAGTATAATACCTAGCTGGATATGGCAGATCGGAAATGGGAGTCTCCAATATTTGACTCTCTCATAACATTCTGGACAATCTAAAACATCCATTGCCAAATTTTTCATCCAGTGGCTTGCAAATTCTTGACCTTCATTCCAGCATGTTGAAAGAGCCACCTCCAAAGATACATGAACCATCCCTCTTTTACTTGGATTACTCTCATAACCAATTCACATCAATCATTCCATCAAATATTAGTTGTAATGACATGAAATACTTTTTTCTCTCAAACAACAATGTTAGTGGGAGAATTCCATAATCAATTTGTCTTGCAGTCCAACTTGAAGTCCTTGATCTATCACACAACAATTTAACTGATAGCATTCCAGAATGCCTAGGCAAAATTACTGACTCCTTCAACATATTAAATTTGCATGGAAATTCACTTCAAGGCACCATGCCTCAGAATTACAATACAAGTTGTAGCTTGAGGAGTCTGAATTTGAACAGAAACCATTTAGAAGGATCACTATCGAGATCATTAGCCAATTGCAGAGCACTAGAAGTTTTAGACATTGGAAACAATATGTTTGATGATACATTCCCTTTTTTGTTAGGAACTTTGCCTCAATTGCAAGTTCTTGTTTTGAGATCAAATAAATTTCATGGACATGTTGTTTGTCATCCAAAACACATATGTTGGCCAAGGTTACAAATCATAGACCTCTCATCCAATGTTTTTAAAGGAGATCTTTCATCAAAATCCTTTCGAAGCTAAAGGCTATGATGGATGGATATGAGTCTCATTCTAACTCTTTCAGCCAATTCCTAAGATATCAGTTCAAAGACACAAGTGGTTTCTATCAAGATTCAATGACAATAACAGTAAAGAGGAATGAAATAGAATTTGTGATAATCTTGAATGTTTTCAATGCAATAAATTTTTCAAACAATGGATTCGAAGGAGAAAAACCTAAGTCAATAGGCGACCTCAAGTTACTCTATGCACTCAACTTTTCACATAATGGTCTGACGGGCCGCATACCAACATCATTGGAGAATTTAATGCATCTCGAGTCCTTAGATCTCTCACAAAACAAGCTTTCAGGTGAAATTCCTTTAGAGTTGGTCAAGCTCACATTTCTTGAAGTATTAGACCTCTCAAAGAACTACCTTACAGGGAGAATACCGCAAGGCAATCAATTCCTTACATTTGGCAATAATTCTTTCTCTGGTAACATGGGATTGTGTGGATCCCAGCTATCAAAAAAATGTGAAGATGCCAAGACCATATTGCACCCAAACGCACCCGATACCAATGATTCTCAAGAATTGGATGAATTTGATTGGAGATTTATGTAGATAGGATTTGGCTTTGGATATGAAATAGGGCTGCGAATGATTTTCTGGACTTTAGTCATTTGGAAAGAAGGAAGCAAACGATACATCAAATTCATCAATATGATGTTTGCAATGTTCGCTCCATCAAGCTAAGATATTGTAAAGTGATAAGAACCACGATGCTATTAATAATGAAAAAGCACTCAAACAGGCATTGTGGATTTTGCATCATGCATGTTGTAAGTTTGATCTTTGAAATACAAATCTTCTTTTAGGAGTATAGTTATTGTATATGTCTAATAAATGTTGTAATTTACTTAGATAACTTATAACTTATGCTAACAATATTTTCATATCATGCGTTGAAAAAAAAAAATTGCTTGGTTGAGTCGAGTTGATGTTCATTTTTTAGTGCTTGAGTCATGCATTGTAAGTTCCCAATAGTTGTGGATCAAGATTTCTAAATTTGAGTCTTATAACATTTAAACTAAATGATTATGTTAAAAGGAAATTATGATACTTTATAAAATGAAAATAAATCTTAAACATCATAATTGTCTCATTTTCTACATGAGTTAACATAAACCACCTAAATTTAAATAAGATGACTCAATCCAACCAATTATTAAATGCATTAACGTGATCTAATTAAGATAAACTATGTTGACCCAGCTCAACTCATTTAAATAAAATGGACTTCATCTAAGTAAATGATTAAGCTTAAATGGGTTACCCACTCTAAGTGAATCCAACACGTACGAATTTTGACTCACTTATTAAATGAGTTGGCCCAAGCCAAAAAATCATAATTAATCGAACATGTATGAACTAAATCTTGATTTTACAATTTAATTCAATTTGAGTATCTAAACCCAATCTTTACAAGGATAAAGAGAATCAGCAAGTGTTTCAAAAGAGAGTAGATCCCATTAGATTCCTTGACCCACGTTTTTCTTCTTTTTTTGAAAACCAACGTGTCTAGGTCTCTTAGAGCACCTGACTAATCCTTGAGACACTTGTAAACCTCTCTATCCACACACACTAGGTAACACTATGAGAAATGACCTTTTTGTGTTGAAAATGACTTGAACCCAAAACCTCCTACAACTCATGTGAATTCTTGACCTCCAAGCCAACCCTCTCGAGTTCCAAGTTCTTCTATTTCATTACCTACTTATGGAGCCAGAATATATACTGTAGAAAGTTTTCCAATTATGAAATCTCAAAATACATTATTCTTCTGAAAGTTCAAGCCCACAAATACTCTTTCCCCCAACCACTCAACACAATCCATAATTAATGCTCCTTTTATTGTTTGAAATTGAAAATATCTAAGACAAAGCAACTATTAAATTTTGACCAGCCACAGCATTCCCAATTTGGAAATCTCTATCGAAAATTTTGACAACCACCTCCTCTCCCCAATCCCCACCAAACTCTGGCAAGTAAAAACCAATTCCTAATGTTAGAGCCCCCTTCCACACACATCCCCCGACCCCCACCCAATGTAGAACTAAAAGCGAAAACATGATTCAAAGTAAAGGGATTAGGCGAAAACTGCACTTCTACCCATCCATGAACCAAAGCCAACGTTCATTCTACAAAGGAATAGCAGCAACAGCAGAAGAATTAGAAGTAAGATCAACCCATTTGATCTTCAACTCTAACTCACCAGACTCAACATCACAGAGTCTCAGCCAAACATCCAGCACAATCTCACCATTTATACAGCTGATAAAGCTGTCCCTCACCAAGCAATTATCAGTAGTGGGAACGAGTTTCCTTATCTTGGTTTCGCCTGCTGAAAACTGTAAAACTTGTTTCATCCTTGCTGCTGAAGCAATGGGTTGAAGGTTGAGATGTGTGCGCCCCATCTTGTCATCTGCTTTGAAGCGATCCTTGTCAAACACCTCCTGAGTAAGTAATAATTTCATCAAGTCATGTTGCAACAATTGACAGCTTATGGAAAATATAATTGGATTTGTCTCAGATGTGGAATCTAATCACCGAACTTCAAAAGAAAGGAATACCACAAGCAAACAATTGCCGCTACTCAACAGAGAGGATTTCTTTGAGACATTCAGATACAGAAATATTGTTCCTTTAATCACACTATTCTAAAAAAACAGGGTCTACCAGCAATCATCTAGTAAAGTTCATGAGGGTTTGTGGATAATCTAAGATATATGTAATTCTATTTCATTTTTCAAAATTAAGATCTGAAATATTTTTTATGAATCAACATGGATTATTGTCAAACTCTCTTGAGCCCAAGACCTTTCTAATGTGTGGTTCAAATCTATGGTGTCAACATGAAATTGCGAATTGGTCATCCAGAAAACTCTCCAAATTATTTTTAATAATTTCTATATATAAATAAGAAAATGTGAAAAGAAATAGTTCAAGTTACCTCAGGTGCATCACTTTATGCTCTTGGTAATCTCAAACAATATCACAATTTTACAAATCGTTGAAGAGAATTCAGAAGGCAAAAACCTAGGTCGACAAAATGAGGAAACAGTGCTACCCTATATTGGATCATATGCAGTGTTTTCCTCCAAGCTTCTAATTTTCTTTTTAGAATGACTTGCAGTACTTTTCTTCTTCCATTCTTCTATGCTGATAAATCTTAGCACAGAAATCAAAAATACATTCACATTGCTTAAAAACACAGAATAATCTCCATATATTAACATTTTGTTTTGAATGGTCCATATTTTAACAGTTAAACCGAAGTCTGTGCCAGTAGAGTTCAAAGCAGACTAGCTGTGCCCATTCACCAGGTCATCAGACATGTATAAGATGGATCGGCATGTGGTAAATGTCATTCAATGTTTAACATTAAACTTGTATGCACTTTCCTGCTGATAACTAGCAATGATGTTCCCCACCAAGGGTAAAGATAGGGCTGCAACTAGGGTCGGGTTTCGGCCCAACCCGCATGACCCGAGCCGAGAAATCATGCGGGGCCGGTCAAGAATTTGGGGTCAGCGGGTCGGGTCGGGTGGATTTGAGAAGATGAAAACCCGCATGAAATTCTAGTCGGGTCGAGCTGAGGATTTTATAAATTAACCTGACCCGACATAATCTGACCCGACCTGGCTAAAATTAGTCTAAAATGGGTTCAAAATGCAGATCGAGTCAGAATTCGGGTTGATTCAGGTTAGAATTCTGGTCAGGTCGGTTGTAAGATTTGGGTCCATTTATATATATATCAACTCAGGTCGGGTTGGGTTTTAAAGAACCCGACATTCCCGACCCGAGTTGCAGCCCTAGGTAAAGACAAAGTCAATCTGGCAAAACTCCTATATTTGATACATGCATTGATCAAATGCATTTTTTCCTAATTTCTTTATGTCATGGAAAGATGCTGACTTCATTCCAAAATTGAATCACTAAGATGCCCCGGACTTTAGTGTTTTAGAAAGTGGAAATTAGAACCTATTAAAGAAAAAGTATGCATAAATAGGATAAGACTTCAAGTATTGATGATACATCACATTTTGAACATGATACAATTTCACAATTTATTATATATGACTATAGATGTTTAACTATCTGATTTGATTTCAAAAAAAAGAAAAAAGCCATACGAAGTGCTTCACAACCAGTGCTACCAAATGATCAGAGCATGACATCAAAACGGAGGAAGGCAATTTAGTTAGCACAATATATCACATAGTTGAAAGTCGAAATCTTCAACCAAAGTAACTTACCAAATTTAAAATCCCCACAGGTTCCGTAACCGGAAAGGTAAACTCTTCATTCCAAACAGGATTAAGACAACTATTAATAACCTTGGTCTTTGCAGACTGCAAAGAAGGAAAAGTCAATAGGTGCTAAAAGATAGAAAATGAACATGGAAACAGTAACATGTTATTGAGAAGTGATCAAAACATATATAGTTAATTTGAAACCCATAAATTACGATTATCCCACATGCCAAACATGTGGCATACAAGTACCTCCACCCAAACCATCCATAAATGGCATTCACTTTTCAATGGACACTGGGGGGAAAAATTGGTAGAAGGCAAGCTAAACATGATATTGGGAAACATGTATAGCTTGGGATCCAAAGGCACAATGCACAAGGCAAAAGATATGCAAATCAGCAGATATGAGAATCCATAAGATAAAGAAATAAATAAATCAGTTAAATTAGAAAAAGACCTGACTGCCAAGCTTGAGCACAACATAAGGATCACTGCTAGTGAAATCTCGAACTACCAGCCCTTTCCCTCGAACAACAAGCACTTTAAAAAGAGCAACAGCTTCCCCCATATATCTAATAATCAATTTTTTACAGATCAGCTTGGGGTAGATATAAAACACCTGCCTAAATATTAATTTAGAAAAAAAAATGAAAGAAGTACAAGAAACTTGACTGACCAAAAAAGGTCCCAGTGGTAGACAAGTGTATGTATGGAAGAACTGTAACTTTCGTCATTACAGTGGGGAAAAGGTGAACTCACTACCCCTGGAAGAGAATTTGGTTGTCCTGGTATGTGAACAAGATATCTTGACTCCCCTTTGCTCCACTTAAGTAGAAAGTACCAAATCGACCTTTCACAAGGGTGAATGTCACACAACATGGCACGTCCAAACATAGACCAACGGTCCAATGTTTCATCATAGGGGTAAAATTGCCATTGTTGACCTTTAGTTTATGAAAACCACAAGGGAGACTCATACTGGAGGGGATGGCAATGGGTATGTCAACGGCCGCACCAAACCCAAACAAGAACTATGGATAAGCCATGACAAGATTTTATTTCGCAATACTTTTTTTAATAAAAACTCTTCCTACATAATAAGAGAAATTCTCCTCTTCACCTAATTTAAACAAATCCTTTTCAAGTTCTCTTTGGGTGTAAGGTAAGTGAGAAGTGCACCATTCTAATATGGAGAGCACTCAGGTTGAAGAAACCCCATTTTCCACTTTGCCAAGTTTGCCATTCACTAATAAAAACGGCAATAGTTAAAATGAAAGCAGTCTCCCTACTGGGGGAGCAACATTGATTAGGGTAGAAAGTAGTTTCACTATCCTAAGTTGAATCCATTTTCCTTTTTTTTTTTGAGACCCAGGGAAACCTCGAGCCCACCTTGGCGGTCTGTAGTCATGTTGCTAAGTGTGCTTATGCCTCGCCCTCCTAAAACCCTGGGGGAGACACCCCACACCCACATAGAGTGTCTCCAGTTAACGCCACCAGGGATTGAACCTGTTACCTCTCACTGAAAGTAGTGGGAGGCAACCACTTCGGATACCCAGTGTTGGGTCTAAGTTGAATCCATTTGCCTTAGAATATAGGACAATAAAGCAAAGAATTGTAGTAATTGATTTGTACTTATCATTACAATCATAAAAGTTGATGATTTTAATCATATGGACATCAAATAGGTAATCATCACATGGACAACAATATGCCAAATCTTATCACGAGTGCCGGCATCAAATAGGCAGTCCCATGTGGAAAACAATATGGCCAAATCTTATCATGAACGTCCGCACAAAATAGATGAGATAAATGGCTTTACCAATGTTCTAAAAATTGAAATTGTATCGTTAATCATTCAGGTCATCAAATCATACCGCATTGCAAGTAAATCATAATATTTTTATGATTTTTCTTTAAGAAGGGGTAAAATATTTTAAAAAGAAAAAAAATAAAAAAAAATAAGTTTTTAATATTCTATGCATTTATATTGAAAAAATTATTGGTAAGATGACAAATAGTATTTAGTATTATGTAAAAACTTAATTCTCATTTATGTAAACATTCTACAAGATTACAAAAGAAAGTCATTGTACATAGTTTGTTTATAAATGACCACTGATAGATTATGAGACTAATGTTTTGAAAATTCACTCGGAATGTAAAGGAGAAATTATATATTGGTAAAACTAACATTTAAATGAGAAATTCTTTAAGGCTTTAAATTGTATTGTCTTATTAGATTCAAAATCATAAATCATAATATTTTAACAAGTATATTTACCAATTATGATAATGATGATGGCAACACTAACCACAGGATTTAAAACCCAAACTTGAGTTCCCCCACTCAATAAATAGTCACAATCTACAAACTAAAGCCAGCCAACTAAACAAAAAAGGATTGGATTCAGGTCAGGTTGGTTGACCGAATTATTTTTAACTCTCAACCTCAAACCCAATTCATTTCTTAATCCAGTTCAAGTTTAGCCAACTAGTTTATAAAACAAGTTAAGATACTCAATCTGAACGCTGTTTTCTTTCAGCTTAAGTTTGGGTCAGGTTGCATTTCTTACAATACTCTACGGAGTAAAAGATTGAAGATAAGGTCAAAATGGTGAAGTTAAAAAGCCAGCACTGTAAATGAAATTTTGACAAATGACGATCATGAAGATGAGGACAGATTCAGATAAAATAACCCCGATTCTGCAACACTCAACCCAAACATAACCCGTTTATGGAACATGTTTGGATCACGTTAAGAAACTCAACCTAAACCCCTTTTCCCTAGGTCAAAAACTGCCCTTGATTCAGATATGTTAGACCAAGCCCATCTGCACGAGCTGGGATTGGGCCACCTCAGACCCACGATCAACCCTACATCACAAGTTGTGGGGGACTAGTGTGAATGCGCTTCTACAAAAAATCAATCCATCTTAAGCTTCTAGTAATTATGATCTATGGCTCTTCTCACAAACCACTAACTCTTTTTTTTTTTGAATATCCACCTTCAATTTATGATCCTAACTTTCATAACTGAAAACTTATCAGGCATTAAATTCCTGATTTCAGATTCCAATTTCCAAATTACAGGAGAAAAAAAAGTATAAGAAAGGGAAATCCGAAATCAAAGAGAGTACCGTAAAAAGCAGCTAAAGAAAGCAACGCAAAACTAAAAATCGTTTCGGAAAAGGGTACGTACCGGGCGATTCGTCGAGTTGTGAAATCTCTGCACTGCTCTCTTTCTCTCTCGTTCTCCTGTTTCCTCTTTGCTTCCTTCTCTTTTCTCTGCGGGTAGTATGGAGTTTCTTGTAGAAAGAGACGGGCGAGAATGGTATTTATGTAACCGGGAAATGGATGAGAACCGGTGGGCAACAAACAAAAGGACAAAAAGGAGGCGGAATGGCTACAGGGAAGGAGGATCTGTCGAGGAAGATTACAGACGGGCACGTGTCAGTTGGCGCTGCCATAGAATACGTCCTACTTCGTCAAGTGCTTTACCACCTTTGCTCTAGTCTAGTCTTCGACTCTCTCACTCTCGCGCAAATTTTGAAGGGTTTATTTTAAGTAAGTGTTTTTTTATCTTATTTAATATTTGCAAAAAGAAATTGAGAAAAAAAAAAAAAAACCATTCTATTTAAAAAATGAAATTACTAATCCATATTCTCGACAAATGATTTCTCCACTTTCTCTTCATTCATTCTAATCCATTCTATTTAAAAATGAAATTACTAATATAATATTAGCACAAGAATAAACATTTAAAAATTTATTCCATTCTTTTCATTCAAAATATCATTAGATATTACTTGCCAAATCTGATAGTTTCACTAGTCCAATTTGAAAATAAATGAAAAAAAAATATTAAATGAATAGTTATTCTCTCAAATTAGTTTATATTGTTTTATCAAAGAAAACTCATATTTTAATAGAGTTATCTCGACATGTATTCTCCATTTCATTCTCTCCATTCTATCTTCTAATTAGCTCTAATACTTTTTCGAATTGAAATAAAGGTTTAGATTAAATCATTTTACAAATATTATAATTTAACGGGCATTTAAATGAAAAGAATTAAATATAATAAAATTCATAGTCAAAGAAAAATGATTTCTAACTTGAAATTCTTACCCGTAAACCTAGATGGAGAATATATATTAAAGTATTAAACAAAACATCCATCCAATCATTTTTTTTAAAAAAATTCCAAGCAAAAAGTCAAATAATAGTTATTGACTACTCCAATATAATGAGTTGGTGCACTCTTCACACTGCAAATCATCCAACAGAAGTGGAATTCAAGAAGGAAGTGGTCAATAAATGGAATATCAAATCCACTGTATGTGATAATTGTGACAATCCATTAATCCCTTAATTCCTCCAATGGGTCCTACCATCCACATTGCTGGTTAGTGAAAATGACAGCCAAAGTATGCTTGGTCAATCAACAATTTGTGCCCTGTTTTTTTTAAGCCCAGCAATCCTCCTAGGGCACTTTGTGTATATAGATGTGGATTTTACTGTGATATCCGTGCCCTTCATCTGCCGTACCAAAAAAGTTTGAAATGTCATAAATCGGCTCACCAATCGGATCCCTTAGTAGTTTTTGGCGAGCCGATTTACTATTTACGGATGATTCGGAGAGCCGATTTTACTCTTGACGAGCCAATTTCTAACATTTCTATTGTTTAACATTTTCAGTACGGCAGGTGAATGGCAAAATGGGCATCACAGTAAAACCCGTGTCTGTATACACAAAGTGTTCGTAGGAGAATCGCTTACATTTTTTTTAAAAGTTCGTCTTTATTGAGATAGGAGATATACACATAGGGGACATCGGACCCACAACTAAAGGGAGTAGTTTATTGAAGTTGAGCGTGAATCAAACTCAAGACTCTATTTTATGAGACGGGCATCAATTTTACCCTATTATTAAAGAATGAATTTATCTCTTTGATTTAAGACTCAAAGAAGGTTGAAAATAAAGAAACAGTCAAGAGTAATCACAATTGGATATACGTTTTTGTCACTATATAGTTATTTTAGAATTAACAGAAGTAATCTTATTTCATATTATTACTTATACTTTAGTTATAATTAAGAAGAAAAATATCAATACCATTTTGTTTTTACAAAAATCAAACATGATTTATTTTCTACCATTTAAGTAAGGTACCTCAACTTATAAAAATAGAAAGTACTATTATGCTAAATGTAATCTATTGTCAATTATAATAATGGTTCCCATTGATTCAATTAATTTGATCATCAAAATAGAACTTGACATCATAAGATTCACATTGACATTGCATATAAAATCGGATTCTTAATTTCTTTTTACCATTTTACAATATTGAAAATCAGATCTCCACTTATCCTATAATGTATACTTTATTATTTTTAATGGCCTTCTTCTATTCAATTGTTTGTACTAAGTTTGCTTACGTTCAAATAACTTTTTACTATTTTTTAAGAGTTATTTATAAAAATAAAAAGTAAAAAGTTACTCTCGGTATCTTAATCTTATTTTCATTTTATTTTATACTTTTTTTTCATAACTATACACTTGCCCTTATAAAAGGGTGTAAGCCCACACTTCAGGAAGCAGGAGATGTCAAGTTCGAGCCCCATGGTCTAACCTGGATGTACCCTAAGGACAGTGGGTATCACCTGTAGGATTTTACGCTCGATTTTCATGCAGTTTCCAACATGTGAATTAAAAAAATAAAAAGGTTATATATCAGTTAAGAGCAACTCTAAGGAGACTAGGGTATCGACTTCAATAAAAATACTAAACAACTATCATGAATTCGGCCTTACTTGAGTGAAATGGATAAAAGAAATTATAGATAATATAATTCAAGAAAAAATTATCAATATGAAAAATTAATATTTTAAAATAATTAAATTTCAAAGTATAAAATTGTAAGAATAAATCAAATAAGACTCAAATTTATACGAGAATGTGATTTTTATTTTCTATAGATTCCCTAAAAAATGACTAACTCTAGATAAGAAAACTTTAAAAGAAATTTGAAATTTTGATTAATTAATATTTATGATATTACACCTTCTACTCTTTTTTTAATATTTTGCAATTTGTGATGATTCCGTTGTAATATTTGTAAAATGATAATACAAAAGAAACAGTTGTCTTTGGCTTTTAAAATTATTTTCCTTTTTAATTATGTCATCTTCAAAATTAATATTAAATTTAAATAATATCTTGGCACTATCCAAGAAAATTTCATGCTAAAAGACAAGAGTGATGGTAGACGATGTTGTGGTGGAATCTTTGAATGTGGGCCACGTGGTGGTTCCAGGATAAGTGATGGTGTGGACTCCTCCACTTTCACATTTCCACTTTAATCTGATCATCCATTCACCTAGCTTTGGCTTTGACTAAACCAGGTCAAGAGTCGAGCAGGGAAAAAAAAAATAGAAAAAAAAAAATCTCAACCAAGTGCCAACGACTAAGCATGTTTGTGGGCCCACCAGTATTTTTATGAGAGTTAAGTTAATTCATCAGCTCATTAAATATTTGAACAATTTTCACCGATATTTTAATATACTTGTAGTAAAATAAATGATATGAATTAATCTAATTTTTATGACAAAGATATCGAGACCTCCGAGAGAACTCTGTTATTTTCTAAGAATGTACAAGCCTCTCTATTCATACACCGTCATACACCATCGAGTAATTCCACAGAGAGGAGGTAGAAAATCAACCATCCCGTCTGGACTATTAACAGGTCAAGTGAAATATATCATATTGTATGGTGGGTTATTTTAACTTGATTATAATTAAGGGTCATGAATAATTACTAGAATGGATGTTGAAAAATAATGATTTTTTTCGACAAAAACAGAAACCACTTACAAGATTAAAGTAGAACTCATCCTAATCATAGGTCTTTTTTTAGACTTTTTTAGATTATTAATTACATACATTGAATACTGAAAAATGTTTTTTAGTGAAAATTCTAAAAATCCCAAACAATTTTTTTGAAATCTACACATGCCCTTGTATTTTTGAAATTATCAAAATTTCATAAAACATAAAATACTGTAGCAGATGAAACTTCAACTGCAATTTTCTTTTACCACGCAAGAATGCAATTTTTTTGTTTCAGTAGATGAAAGAATCAGCCATAACAAGGCTAAAACGAAAGATAAAGCACGGTCAAAATAAACTAGATAAGAAGGCTAAATTTTAATATTTTTCATCTATTTTTATATTTGTATATTATAAGAAATAATTAATCATGTATTCTATAAAATGCCCTCACAATAAGAACTCCACTTACCACCTACATACAAAGTACCTCAGCTGGTATCATTCCACTTAAGGATGCGAGATGGTTTGAATCCCCATGGTTTAATCCGATGACTATCCTGTAGGGTAATGAGACGTCACCAAAAGAGGGTTTAGTAGAGCTGTACTCAAGGTTTTTCCCCTCCGTCATAAAGAGGGTTAGAGTCAGTTAAAAACATTATACCTATTTAAGTATATATAAAAAATCAAATTCATTTATTAACTCCATTCATGATTTTGAAAGACTCAAAAATTAACATAAAGAGTTACCAAACCATTTTACAAGAGATCTATTGAATCATCTTAACCCTTAAAGTTCTAATATGAAAAAAAAAAAACTTTGAGCACAAGTTTAAAAAGAAAATAACTGATGAAGCCCTTGTGCCCATACTTTTCCCCATCAAACCAAGAACTAAGAACAGAACACATGAGGGAGCTAAAATGATTTCTACTGAAACAATTACATTTCATTAAGGGTAAAAAAAAAAATCTGTGTATGAAGAAGCATTTTCCAATTCAACACATTCGGGTCAACAGCTTATACAGATGATTAGGGATCATTCCTATTTCTAGTTAAGGATCATTTGAACTCCAGTTTCTTCCTGGAAACTTTTGGGAAAATTTTATTTCTACAAGAAATATGGTTACCTGATAATACATATAAGAATTATGATAGAACAGTACATAGGCCCTAACAAAACAATTCCAATACCCACCGTTAGCTATTAGCATCTGTATAGCCACCGCCACCGAGATGGATTCTTGTCTTCAGCACCTCTGGTTGATTGCAACCCTTCTAAGCCATGAAAAAATGGCCAAACCATGTGCGAACTTCTCCGAGAAAAGATTGTTGCAGATTTAGGTCCCTTTTGCCGCTCGAACCTTCCATGTGCTCTGCATTGAAAGAAACCAATATAACTTCAGATTACAGATAGTTTGACATGTCTCGCCAATAAATTGTGAACAAAGTCATCTTTGATTACAAGGGGCTCATCATCTGAAACTTGTGCTTCCCCTTTGTCAGAAGACTCTGATAGCTCTTCTTTGTACAATCTCTCTTCATCTGATACTTTAGGGACTGCCGAGTCGTCTTCCACCTTTTCCGCTTCTTGTGTAGGTGATGCTGCTTTTCCTTCAGAACCATCTACGGAGGAAAAAGAAACATGAGGAAACAAATGATAGATATCCATTAGATACCTGATGAATCAATAAGATACATGCGAAGAATCTTAGGTTTGACAATATCAGCTGGACTGATGGTCATCCACTTTAATAAATTAGGAGCTGACAAAGCATCAGAAACCAAATTTGCTGGTATATTTTTCTGACTCCAATGCCTTAGTGTTGTTCAACAGTACACAGAACAGTACAGAAAGGAAAATGTATAGAACGCCTCAGCGGTTTCAATTTCTGAATCACACTAAATGGTTGTGATTTGGAGGATGTTAGAACTATACTTTTGATGTACAGTAAATAGTACTTACATCAGCGATCTTCTCTCTCCACTAGAACGTCATCTTGTGAATATGTTGCCCAAGCAAGATTAGTATGAGGTAATGTCAGAACCATGAAAGAGAGATTAAAGCTGAAGGTTTGGAGGCAGCTATTAATACAAGTCCAAGCCCAACATAGGAAGATTTTGTTGCCTTAATGCAGAAGATGGTCTACACCAATGTCATAAATTGAGAAGCTATGCTTGAATCAGGGAATGGTATTTGACAGAAATATTCTAGCTCCATTATAATGCCAATGTTATCCTTATGTCCACAGGCAGGATTTGGTATGTAGGATGAATATTTAGAACGATCGAAGATTCAACCATGCCCCAGATGGATTCAGGTTTGAAGATAGAAAGCCATCAACACAGAAGTTGAAGACCCATTGCCCTATATGCTATCATACCAAATCATGTATCTGATAACAAGGATAAGTAAATGGAAACCTAGTAATCATAATTAAAAAAATCTTATTGGTGTGTGTGAACGCGCACGCGCGCGTGTGTTTGTGTCAGTGGAGTGTCATTACAGTTACCTGAGTCATGTTCAGCTTCAGAATCGGCAACAGGAGAACGGGCGCTCAAAGTGTCTGGAGTACCTTTGTTATCATTGTCACTAGAATCAGCTGCGATGTTACTTTCTGACTGGTCATTCTGGCCATGCTCCATTTTCTTTGGAGTTGATTTCCTTCTAAATCTGCAAGTCAAAACCATGTCACCAATTTCAGGTTTTGCAAGGCCAGATGCTAGAACGCTGATACTAAGATACATAAAAAGTGATTATAATGAGGATAAAATAAACTGCTCACTTTTTATTGGGGCTCTTATTTTGCCTTGAGACACCTGATGCACGTTTCCTATTTTTCTGCGTGGGTGACCTGTAATATTAACAGTAAATGAAACAAGTAATTCAAATGGCTTTCAAAATGAAATATTTTCACATAGCCAGTTAAGGATTCAAGTACACATAATGCGTTGATCCTTAAGGAATGCACATCCTCCTAGGAAACGAAAATGGCTTTTTTTATCCACAAAAAAGGAATGAAAGGTTGTGGTCAATAGGATCTAAAAGTAACCAAATGTTCCCTCATGCTTGAATTTATTTCCATTAGACCAAGGGTGGAGAACCATTTATCCAATAAAATTAACCATCCAAGTATGCCCTAACAACCATGGTAAGCTACAATTGACAAGACTTCTAACCACCCATTAGCTTTCTGGGAAAAACTTGCATATTCCCATGAAAATCTATTATTTTCCCTCAATGATGTATGCCAATTTCCAAATAATATTGTTGAATTAGAACATGTATTGATTGTCAAATATATTCAATCACAGTTAGATCTATCTGAAAAATGGTTTATCCATACAATTGAGCATTTTGATCAAACAAAATCAACACCAAACCATAGCATAGGGATCCATTTCTCCAACTTTCCACCCTAAACAAATACCAGCACCTGGGTGGGGCAGGAAAAAAAAATAGAATAGTTTTCAATTTTGCATCTCAAATGTATAGTCTTCCACCAGCATATCGAGCTACTTGGGATTAGGGAAACATCAAAAGACATCCTGCAGCTTTTTTATTCAGACTTGCAGTGTACATGCAAAGCATTCATTCTAGAGAATCTAGTCAGCATTCCCTTGCTGGTTTCAGTCATGTTTATGGCACCTCCTTACAACAACAGCACCATATAGAACCAGGACTCCTCAAATTGCCAATCCACAAATCAGAAAAACAGAAAAATCCAAGCAGATAAGCCTTAAGAGTGGTACTTACGATCCCTTGGAAGGAGAAACTTGCTCCAACTTCAGTCTCTGTAAGAAAGAACATATTATAAACTGGGAAGTGTAATAGAAACTCATCTCTCAAAAACGAAAAAAAAAAAAAGGAATTAGAAACTCTAATAACAATTCAAACTATGAGGTATGAAAGCAACAAACCCAAGCAAACAGAGCAATGTTCTACTCTAGAAGAGAAAAATAAAAACCTTTTGAGGTTTCAAATCATCACCAACAACCTCCCATTTCTCCTTCTCTAACTTCAGTACTTCAACATCTCCATCCTCATACAATATCTTCAATACAACATAGTTAAGATAAATAACTTCTTAATAAATGGCAGTTCCACAGATAAATGAAAACATATTTACGAACTTCTACATCTTACCACATGCTTCTTCTTTTGGGGATCATATGATTGTACAACACCTTCATAAAACCTGTGGTAAAGGGAATACAAATTTAGAATATATACAGAAAACATGTCCACATGAACCATGTCAGGAAAAGGCAATCATTTCAACTAGTTGCTACCATGACATTTATGTCCAGACCATCTCGATTTACTAGATTTTATGATGCCACCTTCCCATCTGAGAAGGTGAGATTGGTCAAATAGCCACTAGGAAGGAATGAGTTTAAAGAAGAAAAATGATAGATTTTTAAGTGGAATTGGGAGGTACTCAAAGTAAACCAAGAAAAAGGTGAAGTAGAAGAGGCATCCGATGAGCAGTTCTCAATTCATTGTGGATAGAGCAGCAAGGGATAAACCAAAACAATCAGGAATGGATGAAAGTTAATAAGATAACCCAGGTGTGGGTCGTGTTTTTTCAGAGCTAGCAGGTATAGAACCTAATGAAGAAGAGCTATTGGTAATAGAGAAGCATTGAAGTTTTTTTTTTGAAAAAAAAAAAAAATCCCTTTTAGGACAGCTCATCATGGAAGGTAGTTCTACTAAAGTTTCTTGAATGTCGTGGAAAAGTAAACCACCTTGGAGACTCGTCACTTAGTTACAGAGGTTACAGCCTAATTGAGCTTGATGACAGTTATGTTTGGTCATCTTAAACGGACTGCAAATTCAGTAGAAAATCTCCTAGAGAAATATCATGTGCACATAGAGATGTATCTGGTGAGTCACACAAATGATAATGAAAATTTTATGAAACCTCAGATTACTAACCAGAGCTGTTATCATTACATTTTTATTTTTTCCATGGTAGTCATCATATGCTATATAGTTTTTATGTACTAGTATCCATGAATTTCTGTTAAAAAAAAATTCATGGACCCCCTTAATAAGATTTCCAGATGGTGTACAAAAAATGCTTGGATGGTTAAGATCAATCACTTGCAACATACACATTCCAAAGCTGTCCACATACTGCAACTTAGTTTCATTAGTAATGGAACATTATCTGAAGACACTGCATGTCAAAATGTAACTTAAAGCACTATAGCTCGGTGTCATGAGACCAAAACATAACTGCAATGATTGATAAAATGGGGCAGTAACATGAATACGTGATCAAACATAAACTCATATAACATAAATGCATATGCAGAATATATCCCCGTCTCACGGATCTTTTTTATTGCAATTGCTCTCTAAATATTAGAAGTTGATATAATTGAACTAAAACATGTGAGTCTAGGGTCCCACCCAAGACCACAACTCAAAGATCTAGAGTTTCTAATGGAAAACCCCTTTAAAAAAAATAACAAAAAGCAGCTACAAACAAGAAAAATCAAGAAAATAACAAGCACCATGTGAGAATTCCTACCTTAGAATAGATTCCATAGAATGGGAGGTCTCAATCTCCTATAAAAGCTTTCAAAGCCTCTTACAAAATTCACCAAGAAACAAAACTCCCTAGCCAGTCTTTTCATAATATTTGTATTGTTTTAATACAAAGAAAAGCCCTAATGAAACTCCAGGCCATTAAACACCAATTCAAATATAATACTAACCATAAAAAAACAACATAAATTCAAGATGCCGAAAATAACCTACTCGTCACCCTAGTACATCCTAATGAAAAATAGGCTTAATTTAGTTGATCAATGTCAAAAGTACACAAAATTGGATTTATTGATAATTAATTGAATACGCCGTCCATTGGATCCAGTTCTGTCATTCAAACATCATATTGAACACAAAATAGGACCATAAATTAAAATCACAAAAATATGCATATTTATTCTAAATCTGAAAATTAAAAATTACATCGACTGGTGGATTATGATGGCATCCACATCATAGAATATGCTAAGTACTTATTTAGACTACTTTATAACTAATGTGCATATTTGTTACCTTTTTACCATATCAATTATCAATATTAACAAAATAAAAAGTTGTTCAACCAAAGAAACAAAAGGTAGGGACATTAAGGTTTCCAAACATATTATATAACACATACACAAGTTTTTTTTACAGAGAACCCCAAGACCGGGACTGCTCCCAAAGTATGGAGGCGTTGGATAAAAAAACAATGCACACAGTCCCTGCAAGCCACGGACATCGAGTGATTACGGGATTCGAACCTTAGACCTTTGGTTGTTCAACCAAAGCGCTTGTCAATTGAACTACCCCATGTGATTACATATTCATCAAGGTTTGACATATTAGAAAGCGGTAACTGACCACAATGATGATGACGACAACGATACAAGGACAAACTATATATTAATTAGGGTTCCTAAATTAATTGCTAAAAATGTATTAACTAAATACATAATCATTATCATCGAAAAAAAAAAAGACTTCATTATAGATAAAATTTCAAAAAAAAAAAAAAAACAAGAGGTCCAATTAAGGTGAGCCCATCTTAAAACTAGGCAAGGCACAAATAAATCAGGAGTCTAGAGCAACCGAAGGGGCGTCTTTGAATAATATGATGTCACTCAGTCAAATATAGAATGAGACAATGTGATACATGGTAATTTACCACGACCTTCAAGTCTAGTCTTAATTATTATTTCCCATTCAACAGAAAGGGATTGGAGTGATAGCCAGGAACCCGCCTCAGGAAGTGGAAGTCCTAAGTTCAATTCCCACTCCACTCAAAGGGCCACTCCCCATAGAGCTACCCAGGTGCGTGGGTAGAGAGGATTGCACATGCCCCCAAAGATTAGTCAGGTGCTTAAGAGGCATGGACACCTTGGTCATCAAAAAAAAAAAAAATTATTCCCAAACCATTCATTCCCATTTTTCAATTTCCATGTAGATAACTTATGCATGACAAGTTGACCAAAAACATTATATATTAAAATGGTAAAAAAAAAAGCACTTACTGCATATCCATGGGCCACCAAACTTTCACTCTACAACCAACAAGTTCAGCATTGTGTACTAAAGCCTTCTCTGATGAACACTGCACAAGAAAAAAAATCCAATTGATGGAATGAGATGAATGTTGGGGAGAAACTAAAGAACAGTAACTGGTACTCGTATAAATTCAACCTTCTATTCTTGATAACAAAAACAATTACAAATAAAAATTGATAACAAAATGAAGTGCAGAATAATCATGTATGCAGTGAACTAAAAAAATTAACTCTATTTTTCATCTGGAAAACTATAACCAACCACCAGTATTGGAACTGCAAAATGTGACATTTGATTAAGCATGCTGCCAACCAGATACAATGAGATGTAGATATCCCAAATACCAAAGCTTCATGTTGCTACGCCTACAGTCTCTTGGGAGGAAGTTTTCATTTCAGTCTGAGCTGAGCTTTTCCCCTTACTCTCACACAGGATTGGGGCATACTGTGTAACCTTTCTGTATTTTTATTTTCTGTTTTATTAATGCCCTATTTATGTCTCCATTTTCAAAAAAAATGATTTTAGTCATTTGTGGGCTTTATTTGACCATCCATTTAATTTCCTTTGATAAAATATTTGATGTATCTCAATAAGCATGCTTAGACTTGCTCCTTAGGCTTCAATACTCTTGGCACCTTGATTGTGTCTTGCATCATGACTGATGGTGTTAGGCAATTATTAGAAAAATACAATATAACAAAAATGCACATTCTAAGATGATGAGCAATTTAAAAATAGCCCCAATAGACGAGAAATTGAGAGAAACCCCTTTGAGATGGTTTGGGCATTAAGTAAAATACTACAAATGGGCTCAGTACATAGCGTTGAAAGATTGCAAGTTGCAGGTGCTATGGAGAGAGGTAGACCAATGAAAACGTGGAGGGAAAGGGGGTTAAAAAAACATGATAGATAGTGGAGTGATTGACAGTATAATTTATGGTAGGGTCAAATGGAGAAGTAAAACTCGAAAAGCCAACCTAGATAGATGGGATTTTGGCTTTGATGATGTTGATTATGATGAGCATAGTAAGATTAAAAGATAGAACTGAAAAATTGAGAACAAACACATTAGAGAGACCTAGAAATAGCCTTTAACAGACTAGAAAATGTAGGAAGTCAATTAAGGTGGTTGGGAACATATTTTAGAAAACTGGAAACAAACTCTATGAGAGAATTTGACATGCTGCAAGAAGGAACGAGGAAACAATTAAAAACATGGACTGAATGAACAATGAAGGATATGATAATCTGTGGGGTAATAGAGGTATGGTTTTGATAGCATAGAGTAAAATAATAGAATTCAAAAAACCAATCCGATGATGATGATGACGACGACAACGTTGATACTAACAAGTACCACAAAACTACAACTTCACCAGATTGAAAAATGTAGATCAGAAGAGTGGAAAGGATAAGGTAACACAAAGGATGTCAATCACAGGAGCACATTAATTTATTAAAACGGAAAGTTAAATTCAATAGCTAACTGTTAACACGCAAGAGAAGCTTTGGCAGTTGGCAAGTGCCTTTTGTCACAACCATAAAGGTTGCAATTTAAGTCACCTTACAAATAAAAGGGGATTAGAAGCACTGCAAAGACAATATAATGAGGAAACGATTTCAACAAAACAATAAAAATAATAAGGTAACAAAGAAATGACCTTTGCCAACCCAGCAATACTTCTTCTTTTACGCTTTTTGGTAGAACCTGTGGAGCTTTTTAAGTTACTAAATGAATTTTTTTTTACTGCCTCTACCAACATGGGTGACTGCTGCAAACATTAAGAGATTTGCAATTCAGATCAAAGAAATAAATCAACAGTAACTATGCAGTGTCAAATCCGTTTTCATAGTAATTGGGGAAAAATCACCTCCTGATCATGGTCGAAAGATTCTCCAACAGTATGCTCTATGTCATTTGAATTGTGCACATTGCCCTTCTTTTTACGTCTCAATGAGAGGCCTTTAATTTTTGGAGACACTGGAGTATCTGACTCGGTCAATTTTACCTTGTATTTCTCTTTAGATGGTTTGGCACCAGAGTGTGTATTGTTGAGCTCTACATCCATTTCATCAGATGGCAAGGAACGGACTTTGCCAGCTTTTAGATTTGACCTTGAAACTTTCCTAGGGCCTTTTGTAGAATTCTTTGAGAAAGAATGTTTGGTAATATCTTCATCATAAGGTGAGATCTTGTGTTACTTAATTGAATTAGATACTGGGTCACTACTTTTTACCCTCTTCCTTTTCTGTGATACAGGAACAATTTCTTCCCCACTGTCATGAGGTGTATCATCTTTGACCAACTTGCTAAATTCCATGTCTGTAACTCTTTCTATATTGTCAATATTTATTTCCCTTACCATGTCCAAGATATCAATATCATTTTCAGTATTATTTCTTTCAGACACTAAGGTATGATTATTCCCTACTTTCTTTTTCTTCATCCGCTTCGATTTAAGGCGTTTCATCATCTTCCCTAAAGGTAAGTCAGCTTCATCTCCATCAATATTTTCTTGGGCATTCTCATCTTCAGCATTATCTTGATGATTCTGCAAATAAACCACGAAAAAGGACAAGTGATGATTTCAGAACATAAGATGCTAGATCAGATTCATGCAAAAAATTTAGTATAATTCGTAAGATTTAAGAAAAAAATCATCCCAGGGAAGTAGAACGTACTATTTCCTTGTTCTCAAACTTGATTGATTCAAAATGAGCCATTGCAGCATCACCTCCCAACCATGACGCCTCTGCACTGGTCTAAAGACAACGAGAAATGGAAACTGGTAAATTTTATTGGAAAATCAAAAGCCAAAACAGCCGTGATCTAAGCACATTTTAAAACATGTTCACACAAAACCAGCTAAACATGATGATATCAATATATGTGCATCATTCAAAATTATTATCTTTATATTTACTACCATGAGTTGTCTTTAATAGGTTCAGCTGCAAAACTTCTGATCCAAGCCAAGGTACAAAAGGCCTCTCATGATTCTCTAATGTAACTCATTGAAGAAGTTATCTGGGCTAAAAAGATACTTAAAAACTTTTGGGAGTAAAACAAAGAATAAAGAAATCATAAATTCATTATATTGGTTACACATAACTATGACCATTAAGAGATCATGTCAGATTGACATCATGATCTCTTAGAGAGAACAATCTGCAGATAAGAACAAATTATTTTCCCTATTCAATTTGGATTGTGAGATCAAATCCTTAAAACACAAGACCTGACAGTAACAAAAAGCGGATATCCTTGCAGGCCTCAATGGCTTCACCTTATTAATGAAGTTAAGAATGCACAAACTGCAGTTAATGATCAGTCAATTACCTTTCAAAGAGTGAAGAATGCAATGACCTTGGTAACAGCAATTAGGTGACATGAGATAGAGTCGAATGACATAGTAGTCTTTTTGAAGACCAAGGTATCCAGGCATCTCACCTGACTAATCATTGGGGCATGTGTAAACCTCCCAATTCACACACGTTGGGTACAAAATAATAGGGAGTGACCCTTTTTGTGTTGAGGGAACTTAATCCCAAGACTTCCCGTAAACAAGGGCGGGTTTTGTCCACCAAGCCAACCCCTCAGGTTTATGACATAGTAGTCTTATCACTAAACAATGTGGATTGGCACATACAATGCAATCCATTGTGCAGAGTAGTAGATTTCCCTTTCAAGAGATGTTCAACCAATTACCAGTACACAAATGATGAAGCTAAATATATATATATATATATATATATATATGAAGGTAGTTTACACACCTCTGTACTCATTACTATCATTCTTCTCAAGTGGTTTGTATATGGCCGGAGGTAGCGGAACTGATGTTAACCCTGTGACATCTGCTTCATTACGAACTAAACGCTTTGTGATTGACAGCCCAAGGTCACAAATTGCATGCACATTCTGCCAGTTTTTTGTCGTTAATATTATGAAACATATCAGAAATAATCACCTTTTGACAAGAGAAGTACTTAATACTAGATGCTTGGTTAAACAACAGGAGCAAATAGCAGTTCAGAATATGAAACTAAATTACTACCTTAGATTTTGTCCCATCAACTATATCCTCTGAGCATTTAATAGTTTGCAATATAGACATTATAGTAAAAGCAACCTCCTTTCCCTTGGCACTAACCCCTAATTGCCCATCCTCATATCCATGCAACACCACCGAAAGGAACACATACAACTGCCTGAAAATACAAATAATTTACAATATCAAGAAATATAATAAATGTTTCTAAATTTCCTATACTGCTTACTCGCGTACCGATAAATAGATTCAAATGCTTGAACCTCCTTGCATTTGTCAACATCAGGACATGAATGATGCGCAAGAGCATGAACCAAATATGCAAGAATATATTCTGGGTAAGGCATGGATGAGTTCACATCACGCTGCATAGAAAGTTGGCGTGTCTTCACTTGTTGACACATTTGGACTATCTCAATAAGGTTATGTTTGTCCTGCTGAAGGTAATAAAAACAAAAAGATACCAAGACAATTATAAGCTTCATTAACTTCCAAAGAAAGAAGGGAAAATTTAATTTCCAGTTATATTTCAGATAAAAAGAAAAAATAATGATAAATGCAAAGCAACAATAAAGGGAAATTATACAATATAAAATGCAACAATACTAACCTCTTGAAATTCAGACAGGTTGAATAAGAAGGCACTAGCATACTTAGCATCCAGAAGCCTTTCCTTTATATACTGGTGTACTTTATTTAGGAACAGTTTTCTAACTTGAGGGTAAGTGTCCTGATTCAAGATAAAGTCATCAGACCATATCATAATCAAATATCTAAATGAAACTGAAACTAAAGGTTTTTTTTTCGAATTATAACTGAAACTAAAACTTTTAGATTACACAATCAGCACATTAGCCTTTGCACTAAATAAGAAACTCAATACAAACAATTTGTATAAAACAAAGAGTCCACCTGTGATATTCTTAAGATCAAATGGAAAACATCAATGGGTATTTTATGATCCCAGCATTTTGACAACCGGAGGATAGCCTTTGCTGAAGCAAGCCCGAGATGAGCCTTATCGACATTACTGCAAGATGGAACAATCGTGGGTAACAATTTCACAATCTTTTTGAGATAACAAATAATTTCATACAGTATACAATGCAGAGACAAAATAACACTAAAACTGTTCATGTCCTGAAAAGGAAAGTCCATATGCTGCATAGTGCCTTTAATACCTTGATTTTATATCTTCTGAAACCTCTCCAAAAGACAGTGTGTTCTTTATGATTCCTATAAGATTCTCTATCCCCAGACGCAAATGAGCATCTCTGACAGGTAAATAGCTCTTCACCAAAGCTTTGATGCCATAAATCTACGAGTACAGCCAAAGATCCAATAAATGTAAATGGGATACAGTACACAGCAATAGGCAAGGTTCATGCAATAGCTAGATTATAAAGTCATAAGCAAACTATATTTGGAATGTAAAATCATGCAATAACTTGATTGATGGAAGTCATAAGCAAACCTTTTCTTGAAAATATAGATACATAAGCAAACTTGAGGGAACTTTAATCATTTTATCAACTCATCATCATTATCATCAATTTATGTACTGATATTTTCAGATGAAAATAAACCCGTCATACCCTGACTGACCTTCAATAAACAAAGCTCACTTGGTTCATCCCAGGTTTTGGTGTTATCTTCTGCTACCTGGGACAATAATGATACACATCAGAAAAGGTGCTTTCCAACATGGAAGAAACAGATGATAGCTTGTTTTAGGTCATGCAATTTTGTAAGAAGTCTTACATCACTAGACTTTAGTATTCTGTTCATTATAAACTCTACAACTTCAGCCTCCCTGGTTTCAAAAACAGACATGGCAGTCTGTGCTATGCATCCAAGCGATTGTAGAACAGCAGGTAAATGTGTTCTCTTCTCTAATATGTCCACCAATCTCTGTAATTACAATACAAGATTCCAAGAAAATTACTACAGGGCAGTAGCAAAAAATACCATACAGAATACATAGGTTCTGAAAAGGAAAATGGCAAGTGAAGAAAAAATATAAACAAACCTTGTATAGAACAGAAAGAGACTTGAGCCCATCATCTTTTGTTATTGCTGCTAGGGCCTGTACAGAGTACTTGGCTTGCTTCCTACTACCCTCCAAACATAGTGTTTCTAGTAGAAGCTCTACTGAACTGCAATTATTTAAAAAATATTAATACACCTTCAAATTAAAAAGATCTGACATTTATTGAGTCTTTCTTAATTGCACCTGGAGGTTTTTGCCAATTGCTCACGAATGGTTCCACCAGCCCTTGCAAGAACATGCACAATACCTTCTTTAATGATTTCATTGTCTTCTTTAAGAAGATTAACAAGATCTTCCTCAACACCACTCAGAAACAATGGAGAGAAAGAAGCCAAGATCTGAAAAGTCAACATAAGAGTGATTAATTACAAAGAAAGGAAATAAAAAAGAATAGAAACCTCCAAAGTTGTTGGTTAACTTAGAAAGCAGTGTGAAGTTGATTTTTAATACATAAAGAGATTTCCAGAAATATTTAGAGCAGAAAGAATTCACCCATATTAAAATCGGTAGAACCAACTCTATGTGAGTACCTGCCATGGTACTAAAGAATGCATGCAACAGAATTTGGCATGCTTCAGGTGGAAAATAGCTCAGATGAATAAAGTGTTGTGCTCCAACAAGAGTGCAATTGAGTTCGTAATAATCACCCAAAAAGAAGAGAACAATTGAGTTAAATTGGTTTCTTTTATTTCTTCTCTCAGTGCAAGATGAGGTGGTACTATCTTCTTCTGGGCCAGCCAATCAATTACTTGGCCCCTCCTTATTTTGTTTTCTTTTGTTTTAAAAAAAAAACCTAATCATTCAAGAAGAATTGGAAAGCGCATCATAGAACACAAAGACTGAACTCTCTTCATTCCCGCTTTTAAAATGCCATCAACAGACCCTAGTTGCAAAACAAAGGAATGAATTACAGCACGACTGTCAAGATAGACATGTTTAAGGGTTCTTAGTTTTTGCCAAACCTAACATTGTAGGACATCCATGTGCATTGAACTATACAGCATCCTTTCTAGTATTATGGCGTTAAATACACTAACTCGCACTACTATTTTTGACTAATGTTTGTTTCGTAGAAATAGGTATTTATAGCTCCTCTCTCCTCTTTTCCCTACTCAAGCCAATCTATTTCTCACTGTAAAAATCTAAAATAAAAAAATGAAATCATTTTGTCAACATGACAACACAATTTTATATCATTGGATTGAAATCCTTGTATATCTTCTGATTGTGACCCATTTTAAAATTTCGTTCCAAATGGAAAGTGTTAAAATGTGGAGAACTATACCATTTTTACATACCCTGATTTGGAAAGGATTGTGGTCATCATTTTATGGGTGGTTCGGTTACATACCCTGATTTGGAAAGGATTGTGGTCATCATTTTATGGGTGGTTCGGCAGGAGAGGTCGGGTGCAGTGGATAGTGGGTTGAAAAAAACAAAATTGAAAGGTAACTTCATTGAATTCAAAAAGCAAATACAGCAAGAAAGAGCAAAAAGCAGGGCAAACACCCGAACCCTAGAGAGACACCCTTACAAAAAGCCAACCTCTCCAAAGAAATACAAAAATTTGTTTACAATTTCCACCGACGAAGTCAACCCCTGACGCGCCATTTCATCTGCATTTGAGTTAGCAGAATGAGGCATCCAAGATACCTTAAAATCAAAAGAAGCAATTGAATGACGAATCCTTTCAATCTTATCTAAATAAATGCAAGGACAAAAAGAACCCAACACCCAACCTACAACTGCCTTTGAATCACCTTCAATCACACTCCATTCCACCCCTAATTCTTCCAATTCCAGAATACCTCTCCATAAAGCAAGCAGCTCCACCTCAATGATCAACGAAAGAGATTATAGTAGAACCAATATCATTATGAATTACTCCCCCCATAACCTGCAAGCCCCATCTCACCGCATACAACTACCATCAAAATTAAGTGACAATTTTTATATGTATTTTTCTGATTTCAGAACAATATTTAATAGAATATGGGTAAAATATAGACAAATTAGTGGATTTTGTGTGATAACAAAGTCCCTCAATGCAAAGAGAGGCAATTTTATGAAATAGTTATCAAATGCACAATGACCTATGGAGCAAAGTGTTGAGCAAGAAGAAAAAACAAATAAACGAAGTTAGTGTGATAGAGATGCACATGTCACGTAAAGGACAGAGTTAGAAATAACTACATTAGAGATAGTTTAAACGTAGCCTCAATATTAGACAAATTGAAAGCACCTCTTTGGGACCCAATGCGGATGCATCCCAAATAACAGAAGTGATAATTAGGACTTAGGAGGTAAAATATGCACTTCTTTTGTGCAGGTAGGGTAACAGAGGGACTAACTAGAGGCAACCAACATCAAGAATGATGAATAATATTAGCAATCAGTATTAGATCAATCAGTAAAAAAGAGGCTTTCTGACTTAGAGAGAGAGAGAGAGCGAGAGAAAAGCTGGTTTGTCCAGATAGATTCTGGTGATGGATAGGCGCAGACACACAGTAACAATACAATGGCACAGACCAGAAAGGGATAACCTCCTAGGTTCACATGTATTATCACTCAAACGGAAAAGGTCCACATGTGGAAGACAAACTCATTGACATCAGAAAAGACTAGAATCAGTGCCCAGGGTCAAGAAAAACTTGGAACACTTGAATGAAGTTGCGAAGGCAGCAAGAGTTTCTAGTTGTCTAAAAACAAATATCCGTCTAATTTATGGACTCTAAATATGCTCCTAAATTATTATTCTTCATCATCATAGCCCATTTGACATCCATTTCAGGTTAGGCTTCTGAGGCCTTACAACCCTTAATGTTCATCTAATGCAAGCACTTCAAATCCTATTTTTCAATGTTGCTCCACCTCCACATCTAAGCATGATGCTGATAGATTGTCGTACAATTAACCATAAAAATGGCACCCCAGAACACATCTAAAATCATGTTACCATTCAAAAAAAGAGAAGGGAAAAAACCACATCTAAAAGCATGTAGGGTAATAAGAAACAGAAAATATCTGATCAAAATATACAAAATAAAACAACTGAGACCAAAAAAACAAGAACAAAGTAAAAATGATACATTACCACCAGTAGATTCAAGCATGACAAGACAAGTTTTGAATTTCCTGCAGATTTCTGTGCTCTAACCTCCAAAAGAATTTCCTTAACATACTCCTTGTTGAATAGCAAGTAAGAGCACTTCATTGAGAGTGTATCCAGAAAATCATAAAGTGGGTGCTTCTCGCCCAGGATCTTCAACAACTCATCCTGCAAATGATGCAAACACTTTAAAAGCATTCAAATAAAACTATTCCCAAATTCCAACTCCCACTCATGTAATATTTGTAGTCTTTAACATCACATGATCAGTTTGTAATTTTTTAGCACCATGGTCCTTTTATGTGAATAACAATATGACGTAGGAAATATACCCGGAAAGTATAAGCTTGCTGGAAACTAGTGTTAGGATCAAGAAGGCTTGTCAAGATCTTCCAAATATTTGCATCTTTCAATTGATTGAGAATTCGAAAACCCTCCTCGGCCTTTGTAGGATCACCAAACAAGCGAGACATAGTCCGAAAGCATATCAAAAGTCTTTTCTGGAGCTCAGGGGCATTACCATCCTGCATTTCAACAAGACTGAATTGGAATGGCATCTTGAATTACATGTTTATACCAGTGACTCAATTTTAAAGAGCTGTAAACCTGATATGCCTGTCTAAGAGAGAGATACTTCTGCATTTCTTGCTGTAACCTGCAATTGAAGAGGAAATGACCTGAAAATCCGTGCAAAATCTATCAAATACTAGAACTGAAGAAAGGAATTGAAGATATAATGCTATGACATGGAAATCAAGCATTTAAAACGAACCTCTGTTTCTGAACTAGAAGCTTCTCAAGTGCCTTAATATCAACTTTTTCAAAACCTGAGAAAACTGCTACCCAAAGTTTCACTTTGTCTGTGATTGAGAACTCACTAGGGGGTAAAGAACCACAAAGAACAGCTTCAATTGACTCAGATCTGTAAGGAGTGGTCCAAAGTTTCTTCAGAAAAATCATCTTCATCAAACAGATATGTTTTTATCATAATGCACACCCTGTAATTTATCGGTGTAGTGGAGTTCAAGATAGTCTATGATGGCTATGACATCTAAATTTTTCAAGTAAATAGAATAGCCCCTCAAATCTTTTAAATGGAAGGATATCTTAGGGCTTTAGTCACACAACCAAGGCACAGCCTTAGTCAATACCTTGGTCACAAAACTTACACCAATGGTAAAAGCAAGCGCCTCCGGCAAACTACAATAGAGGTACAGCTGTACATGACAGTGACTTATAGCTTTGGAGTAAATAATATGGCCCTTCAAATCACAAATAGGAAGAAGGAACCTTATGGCTATAACCACATAACTGGCTAGAGGTGCAGCTGCTAATCCCTGTACAAAGAATTGATGTATTACAAGAACCAGGAGAAGGACTGACATAGCCTTAGAATGAAACAGTGAGAAGTGACAAATCAGATTGGTGGAGAAGTAGAACTCACAAAATTGACCACAAAATAAATGGGGTCAAGTTTTGTTGATAACAACAATGATGAAGATGCCAGGGACCCAGTTCTGTTGCTTTTTCCAGATTATGTCAAAATTCAAGAAGCAAACGGGCAAAGACCACTTCATATCCCAAAAAATTACAAATTCATAAATCCTACCTGAAATCCTTGTCATAAATACATCTTAATATCCTCCCAGGTATCCATTCAAATTCTTCTGTGCTTATTGAACCGGCAGAATACTTTGAGCAATAAAGTCTGTACAATTCAGC
The DNA here is from genome assembly GCA_013350335.1 of Chimonanthus salicifolius. Taxonomy (NCBI): domain Eukaryota; kingdom Viridiplantae; phylum Streptophyta; class Magnoliopsida; order Laurales; family Calycanthaceae; genus Chimonanthus; species Chimonanthus salicifolius. The sequence goes on along the minus strand of CM023538.1, from coordinate 64,046,646 downwards.
GAGCCTTTCCATGGTATACCTTTTAACAATTAACTGAAAGAATTTGGAAAAAACAAAATGATTACAAATTGATCAACTTTATGCATATCCGAAGGAAAAGAAAAGAATGTAGTACAGATTTGTCACGAAGGCGCTCTGCAGCATGTCTAACAATCTCAGCTGGTACTGATTTCAGTACATGGCACGCCAAATCAAAAACTGCAGCAACTACTTGTTTCCGAACATTTTCATCATAGTCTAATAGCCGATCCGAGAGGGCAGCTGGAAAATTTCATCCAATGATCAATAGTTATGTAAGCATGGTTACAATAACAACAGAAATAACAACACTACTATTAGTACACTTATTAAAAAATAATAAATAATAACTCAGGAAGTTCTTCCCTACCAATTATCTCAGGTGCTTCAGGTCTAGATGGATTTGATAGTAGACATTTTTTGGCATTCTCAATAACTGAAATTCGGACTTCCACCACTCTATCAGTTAACCTCTTAAGAAACTCGGAGAAGAGGGCCCGAAATGTTTCAGAGATTCCATGACCAGGCAAAGCAAACAGATCACCGAGTAACTTCACTGCTTTTAGCCTCACAGTTAATTGATCTGTCTGCAGAAATTGAAATGAGAGAGTGAGAGATGGTATATAATTTTTTTGAAATGGTTACTATGTTAATAGGAGAAAAAAGCGCCATGTGGGAGATGGTATATATGAAGCTTCAAGAAGGCCTATTTGGATCAGTCTCCATGTAGGACCCACCCTGTTCAAGGTGGCAATTGGATACACATGATGGTTTAGAGATAGTCCAAAATTCACAATGGTTCATAGAATTGATTATGTTAATTGCATGACCAGGCAAAGCAAACAGATTACAAAGTAACTTCATCACATTTAGCATGACAGTTAATTGATCTGTCTGCAGAAATTGAAATGAGAGAAGTGAGAGATGGTACATATTAAGCTTCATGAAGGCCTATTTGGATCAGTCTCCATGTGCGACCAACCCTGACCAAGGTGGCAATTAGATAGACACGTGATGGTTTAGAGATAGTCCAGAATTCACAATGGTTCATAGAATTGATTACAGGGTTTCCAAGATGGATAGTCAAAAAAAAAAATTGCAGGCCTTCAACGGCTATGATATGCAACTGGTGTACTTTTAGGGTATCATTAATCCATGGTGTCCCTTCCTTTCCACCTGCCCACACTGGATAGAGTTACAAGACACATGATGGTACATATTAAGTTTCATGAAGGCCTATTTGGATCAGTCTCCATGTCTGGCAATTAGATAGACACATAATGGTTTAGAGATAGTCCAGAATTCATAATGGTTCATAGAATTGATTACAGGGTTCCCAAGATGGATGGTCACAAAAAAAAAAAAATTGCAGGCATTCAACAGGTATGATTATGCAATGGTGTACTTTTAGGTTCTCACGAATCCATGGTGTCCCTTCCTTTCCACCTGCCCACACTGGATAGAGGTACAAGACACGTGATGGTATAAGCCATAATGTGATGAAGCAAGTTGACCCTAATGACTAATACAGTGGGCCCACCTTTGACAAAGGTAAACAATCAGATCAGACCCATCCACTGTGACAGCCTCAAGTGATGTTCATCACTGGATAAATCACAACAAAAACATGATTAATTAAGGATACTTCATGTCATGCACTGTTGTGAATCAACCCAACAGCAAAAATACTATAATCAGACATCTCGTAATTTGTTGTGAATCAATCCAATGGTAAATAAAACTCTCTATACTCTACCTAACATGCCAAATCATGGGTTATTACTGAGGGAATGAATTACCTGAGATGCCCCCTCTGATGAAGCCACATGTGCCAACAGTATTTAAGTACTGCATGCACATGCATACATACACACAGATGAGATAAACAAATGAGCATTTTCAATGAGAAAAGCCCCCATCTCCCTACCCCCCCCCCCCCCCCCCCCCCCCCAAAAAAAAAAAAAAAACAACCCAGGAAGCAGCAGCAGAAAGGACACCCAGTAATGATCAATGCAAACTCTTCATTATCACCCTCACACCTGACTTGATGCTCATCCAACAAACATATGCTATGGTATTGTCACTTATATGCTGCATCTAACATCTAACCAAGTTCAAGTTTTAAACCCCCTAAACAACTGAGTAAAAAATGTAGACCTATTCATCCTCCCAACACAGAAATGGAACCTAAATGGATACAAGACAAGTCATGGAGTGGATATGAAGGAAGCACTTTTTTGGGAATGATGGTAAAATTTTGAGCAGGTGGGTGAAATATAACCCCAACAAATCATCATAACCTTGTCGATTTACCATCACAAAATTGTCTTTTCCCACCATTGATTTTTTGTCTCTCAAAACCAAAGGACTAGAATGGTTCTATGTGGCTGAAAACTTGAAAACCAATCAACCTCGCTTTCCCCTATCACATGGACCATTGGCATATCAACCCAACTGTGAATTTGAAAGTTTTGATGCAGGTTTATGGAAAGCTGCACACATCCATACCTGATTGCTACTCTACAATCTGCATGCATGCATACATAAATATTACATATATGAGTGTAGATCTGAACAGCTAAGATTTGTACAGTCCGGATCCAATCTGGATTCTAAAGCTAGATCAAAGACTAATGATAACGTAAACCCCTTCAAGATCCAATCTGAAATTTAACGAGGATCTTCAATCCAAGTCTCAAACCAAATTTGGGTTAGAATTCAGGCCCAAAATCAAATTTGGCTCCAAAACAGGAACTTTTCTATAATATGAAATTCAAGTGATTATTAGTAATGTCTTGCTGCTTTAGCATCCGTACAACAGAAAAGCTTCTCAAATCAAATAAGCCCCTAAAAGTCCACTAGCCCCCAGTCAAATCTGAACCATGCCCATTTTGTAGTAACACTCATTCCCAGTAACTAAATCCAATCTGTTGGACCAAAAATTAAGCCCAGATCCACCTCAAAAAGTCCAGACAAAATCAGGCCCAGGGAGGAATCAGCCTCCCTATAAGAAAATATACACATGCATGGATACATCGAGAGAAGAATGGGCATTTGCAAGAAGTTACCAGCGCCATAGAAACAGTTTCGATGTCAGGCCCATCTGTGATGTTTGCATCGATAGGATGAAGACCCATTATCAGTTATGTCTTTATCCATATTAGAGTATCAGGCCCATCTTTGATGTATTCATCCATAGTATGTTTAACAAAGGAATGGGACAAGTAAAGAATCTACCCTTTTAGGATGTTCAAAGTCACCATCATGGACCAACAAAATGAACAAGGAGTGCCCTAGAAATCTACATTTCATTATCCCAACTTCCATATTAGCAAGAACAATTAACAATTATCTGTATCTGCATAAAATGATTTTTTATACATACAGCTGAATATTAACAGGCCCAACAAGAACAGTAAATAAATCAATAAAGTCTTTGAACTTTCAATCTCTTCTTTATTTTTCTTTGGGGGGAGGGGGCACAAACAGGACACAAAAAATAAAAGGAGCACCCATTCCAACTGTTCCACAACTACAACTAAAGCCACCATTCCAACCCTTTAGATCATCAATGGACCCAAATACATAGGAATTCTTTTATTACCCAAGAGACCATTCCTTTTTTAATAGTAAGTTCCTTCATATGAAGTCAAGAGAGCACAAACAGGACAACCAAAAAAATATAAGGAGCACCCAGAAACCATACATTTCTTGACGGCTCAGGATCCTACAATTCACGAGTAACTACACCAACAAAAACTCCTCATGGAAAAAAAAACCTTTCTTTTTTAACAGGATCCTATCCGCCATTTGAAATCTGGGCCTCACAGTGCAGCTCACACAATTACAGTATGTCACATTCATGCAATGGATTATTCATTCACATTCATAATCTGTGAGGCATTTGGAAATTCACGTGGCCACATCCAGGACACACATTAGGTTACAAATTGGAAATAAGTAAATAGCAGAAATATTATTAAATTGAATAAGTTTTTAAATCATTTTGGAAACAGCAATTTTAAGGGGAAATATCAGATTCGCATAATTTGAAGATAAAAAGCTCTGACAACTCCAGCAAATAAGTAGTAGGGAATAGTTACCAGTAGTTCTCCTGTAATGTATGGAATGACTCCACTGAGTATCTGAGGGGCACACTGATATATATCATAAATGATTTCATGGTAGTCAAGTTCAGTATTTAAAGAACTGTTATCTCCTGACATTGAAGATATAAGGAACTGCTTAATGTAATGCTCAAGCTTCACTGCACAATGTTCTATAACATCCATAACAAGCTTCCGTGCAGCCATAGGAACATCCTATTGTGACAAATTCCACAAATCAAATTAATAAGAAGTTGCACAAAAATAAATATTAAGGAGACAAGGTACCTACATGAATAAAAGAGATCCTAGAATACTACTGAACAAGAGAAACAATGGAGGCACTAACACTTTTTCCTCGGCCTAAAACAGATAGTAAGGTGAGGAAGAGATTCTCCTGGACGTCCTCACTCTCCTCCAAAATAAGAACCATGATTGTCTGCATCGATGTCAAAACACTTTCTGGATGTTGATCACTGCACAAATTAAAGTTCAATAAGAATGGTGAACAAATTCATATTCCCTTTCCAAATAAACAAGAATGCCATTATTTTTGCAGATTGCTATAAGCCCTTTTTTTAAAACAAATAACTGTTAGGTAAGAAATTTCACCCACATAGGGAATAAAAGTAACAAAACTTCTATTCAACATAGTTGATATTCACTGTCTGTCAAATTATGTGACCAATCTAATAATTATCTGTGTAGAAGACATTATTAAAAATTCCAAAGGCGTGTCAGAGTGATGGACAGGGAAAATAACAATCTTTAGAACTGTCCATTAATTTCCTAGGCATCTTGATCGAGGTGTCCTGATGGAACGAGAAACACATAGATTCTAGAAATTCTCAAAGTCACAATGTACTTAGTCTTAGGTATTGTTCGTCACATGCAAGTCAACATGACAAGTAAATAGCAACAAATCACCAGGAGCAGAAACAAGTTGGGGAAAAAACAAAGAAAAAGGAACTCAAAGAAAGAAAGATTGAAAACATCAAGGCAGGCACGTTATCCAGTATCATGATATTTAACATATATTTTTTTTGCAATCCACATTTCACATATATATGGTGAACTGATAAACAACACAGGTTGGTGTTCCACTTCCATAATAAAGCAGTAACCCAATGGCAATAATATATTAACAACAATAACCTGTCTGAAGCAAAAGCGGCATATTTCCTAAGCCAAAGATTTTGAATCCATTTTAATAGAAAACAGAAAAGACAGGGAACAACTTTTCATTGGAACATCTCACATGGATGCAGTAGTGAAAACTGCTAGGAAGTTCTACAAAACCAATTGTACCTTACAACAGCCAAAAATGTACTGATCATTTCATTCACTAGATCGTCACATTCTAGATCCAGCATCACAACACAAGACCTATATCTTGCAAGTGTCTCCAAGATAACAACTCTCCTCCCAAATGTTGGACTATTGATATCGCCTAATCCACTGAAGGTACCAACAATCAAATTGAAAATATCCTGCAAGGAGCCATTCCAATCGGATGGAGGTGAGTATCCAAATATTAGATGAATTAGAAGAAAGGATTCGAAATGGGCCTTGTACAAACAAAGGGAAGTAGTAAATTCTTGCTGATGCCACTTAAACATTTATCAAATAAGGAAGATACCCTTAGAACATCATCACTGTAAGGAGCTTCTGGTGCTGTGATACGAGTTATCTCACAAACGCAAGTCGCAACAAGGACTTTGACATCCTTATCTTGATGTTTCAACAGTTCTGGCTTCGCTATTGCATGAAGACATGGCTGCATTGCCTCAATCATTGATGGAGGTGGAGATTGTTCCACTTCAGATAGGCATGTTGCAGCTTGCTACACATCAAAATATTGCTAGTGTTAAACAGTAGTATAAATATTATATATGAACATAACATCATACCAGATTTGAAAGGCTATATCATTCCTAATAACTTCACACTACTAAAGTGTACAGAAGTTTTTAATTTAAAAAAAAAAAAAAAAAAGATAAAAAGAATAGAAGAGCACAAAACACAACGCAATCAAACTTCAATGGGACTCAACCAGTGAATCAAACATGAACCTTGAATCCTTAGTTCCTAACAATTAGGCAAAATGATATATAGAACAAGCGTATTTATATTTCATGTGCTTATTTAGTTTTGACGTGGACCAGTTCTCATAAGCTGAGAAGACATAGAGACCTCAGTAATCTCTGAAGTGGAATTTGACTGCCACTCATATTCATTTTACTCCTCAAAACTGAAAGAATATTAGAAAACCAAATTAAATTGGAAGTCCACCACTAGTTGGTAATACATTGAATTCCAATCTCAAGCATGAGTTGACTGACAAGTAGTCTTAACTTCAAATTTCATACCCAATCAATGACACCGTACAGTTATGGGTATGTACATGATACTAGAACGAGAAAACAACATTCCATTTTTCTAAAATCCAAAAAATGAAATGGGTATAGGTGTTCTGTTCAAAATATCTCTTTATCCATCTATATATAAAAGAAACAGTTAGGATGACCCACAAATGAATCTTTACAATTTGTTGATCAAATAGGCTTCCATGGCAAGAAAAATAAGGAAAAATTCCTCCAAAAAAGGATATTTAAGATTTGATTTGGTTACTTTGAAAGATTTAACCTATTCTTATCATATTTATATTAAAAAATAGTGAAATACGACTAAAACTAGGAAGAAGAGATTTCTAAATTGACTTCGGTTAGTTGAAAGGATTTTGTCTAACCCTATCATATTATTATCTAAAATAGAGGAAATTCATGGAAAAAATACTATAAAATAGAAAAAGGGATTTTATGATTAAATTTGGTGAGCTTGAAGGATTCATCCACATTTTTAGTTAGTATCAAAAACTTTGCAAAAAAATGTGAAGTGCATTATCTACTATCAATTTTTTCACCCTGTTACTTGCATCAAGCTAGTGGTTCTTACTAGCCTATATATTAAAAAGACAACTCAGAGTGAACGTCAAATGAATCTTGGTCATCATGGATAAAGTCAGCAAACGTTCATGGAAATTCTGCTTACCCATTAATCCCATCTTTCTAGAGTGGTTTTACCCAACACCATGGAAAGATCATGTTTTCTATCACCCCATGATCCGTCATGTTCTTTTTACTATACCAACCCAAGTCCTTAATGTCCTCCCCCTTCTCATGGTATCTTCTACTTGTAGACCCCATTTCATTCAAACTGGTGTTGTTTCAACTCTCCTGCCCAAGTGCACATGTCCAAAACCACCTTAAACAACATTCCCTCTGCTTATCGACTCCCTTATTGATGTCTCCACAAAGAAAAAAGTTCCATCAAAACAAATGAATCACTGAGAAAGATACAACATTCTCGGTAGATACGTATATTCACATCAACCAAACCCTAACCAAAACCATTTTAATTAGAGGGTTCATTTGTTTGCATTGATTCAGTTGCAAAGTAAATAAACAGAAATGACAAAGTGAACTTGTCTGCAAACATATTTACATAAGCTTTAAATACATGTGCCATCTAGTAATACACTACCCTCGAAAATAACTGCTTTGTAGTCTGGTTATATCCTGAAACTTCAATTCTATCATCAGCCCCAAGACATCACGAGTTCAAAGACCAGTAAAATGCGTGTCATTTCTTCCTGTTTCAGACCCATACAAATGCAATTTACAACGAATTCCTTCAAGATCCGATTTGCTGACATAAATTCGCAATATCCAAAGAAGCACTAAGATAGATTGCTGCTTTGTACAAAATTACACAATAACCAAACCTAATTGTAACAAATTCCAATGTAACCCCTACCAAAAGAATAACTTCCATCCTAAGAGCTCGGAATTACTTTAAAAACACGAAATTTCAACCCAAGAGAGGTTTCTGCAGGCAAAAACTCTCCACTAAAAGCCAAAGGAATCTCAAGATTGAATCTTTTCCCAGAAATTACAAGTCATTCAAATAACTGAGAAACAGAACAAATTTCCTGCTATAAAAAACTAGGAACTTTCTCCCAAGAGCCCCAATTTACTTAAAAAACACCAAATTTAACCGAGAAAACACGACAAGTGGATAAAAATTCTCAGATAGAAGCGAGAGTATCTTCAAAATCGAATCTTTTTCCTAGAAATTGGAAGTAATTCAAAGAACGTAAAGAGAAAGAAAGAGTCCTACCTTCAAGAGCTTGATTAGGGTATCTTTCGAGGCCGGAGGAGATTCGAGCTTCGATCCAAGCTCTCTCAGCTGCTGCTGCAGCTTCTGCGCCATTTTTCAAGCAAAAATGGAGCTTCTGGAACTTCAAGACCTCTCAGGAAGGAAGCATCCAATGAGAAGACAGGAAATTAGGGTTTAGAGAGAGCGGGAGAGAGCGAGAGAAGCAGACGAGGGATTTCTTTTTTCTGTGTCTCTCTTACTTCGGTTGAGGATTTTCAGAAGACGGGGAAATTAGAACGAAATGAAGGGAAATGAAATTGAAATGGAATTGAAATGACGTTTACCGAAGTACCGAAGTGAATCCGAAACGGGGGATTTTGGACTTCGGAGCACGTATTTATAGAATTCTGTAAAGTTCGTGAGTTGTCGGGGCTGGGACAGAGGACTCCTTACGATGAGCCCTGAACTGAAACAAAATTGCCCTAGTTTTGTTCAATAATTACAGAAATGTTCATTTGCCCTGGTTTCGAACTGCCTAGAGATTTGGACAATTTTGGCAACACAATTTCTTTGAGGAAGATTCTTTTCAACTTGCTTGGGGGTATAACAGGTTGGTTTGAGTTAGAACTATCATTTAAAATTTAAAATTAAATATAAATTGATTAAATTTTGATAAAGCTATTAGATTTATTGGATGTCAAATGAAGCGAGAACTCAAACTATATTTAATGTAAGATTCACTTATTTAAAATTAATAAATTTATAATATTCAATCACCTCTATCTACATTAAAATTTATCACCAATAAAAATAGTTAAATTATATATGATATTTTCTCCATTTTTGTATTTAGGAGTAGGCTAGGCCAAAATTTATTCAAGTTTTAATTGTCTTGCTATTGATCTCATATTTTAGTTTGAATATAAACAACAAATGGAAATTACTAAATAAGGGTTTAACCCATTTGTACTTATATTTGAGTACTCAAACTTTGAGTGTCGTGCTATTGGTCTAATATTTTAATTAAAATATAAACAACATATCAAAAATATATGTAATTAGGATTAATCCTTTGTAGAGCATTTGATCTTTTTAGAGATGGTTGTTCTTTCATTTTTAAGTAGATTAAGGTTTAATTCCAACAAATTCAATTAAGAGTAAAAAATCTAAGAACTATCGATTTACATATTGCACTAACATAAGTTAGGTTTTGAGCGAACCATGTTTTCCATGCTTGCATATATCTATCTTAAGTATATTATTAGGCACAAAATTAAACTCACTCAATTCTTATGAAACAAGAATTTAAGGTGAAAAATATGAGTGATAGGTGTAGCATTTCGTGAGCTCTCATTGAATAAGAATCTAAGGTCAAGTAGACGAGTGATAAATACAATCAATCATATCAACCGTTGTGAAATGAGAATCTAGGATATAGTGCATGGATGATGCCATGCAGTCTCTTTAGAGACATGCGATGAAAATGGATGATGCCACACAATAAATGATGCAACAAGTGACATAGCTAATTTGATGATGTGGAATGTCACACGAATGATAACTTGAAATGATGGTGTGGACTTACTAAATTGTCTTGTATGGTTTTTTTTTTTTTGGTGGCATTAACATAGAGTGAAATGTCTATCTAATGAAGAAGAAATTTATTTATTTAGCCATGTAAAGTGAAATTAACTTGATTTTGTTGATCGTGGTCTTGTAGGACATGCATAACTTGTAACGACTAAAAAACGTTGCTTTAGGATCTAGGCCGGACCAAAATCCAGTCCAATGATGGGTAAGAATGTGATCAAAGACTTTGAATGACAAGTTTGCATTTGGTTGGTCGTCATGTAATTATTTTTCAAACAAAAATTGAGATGGGCCTACAAGGGTGTGGGTCAACTTGGTGTCCTCGAGTAGGATCAAGTCGTGTGATATAACGTTGAATCTTCAACTGCAAGTCCAAATATGGTCTGCGGCCCACCTGAATCCTCATCGGACTCTAAAGATCAGGTCCGTGAGTCCCTGACGGACTCCAGAATCAGGCTCGTCATTAGACTCATTGGATCCTGCACTAGACCTGAATTCATTTACCGGCCTAATAATCCCTATAATTTGATACTTTTACATAATATATATATTATAGATGAAACAAAAGCTCCAACTATAATACTAAATACAAATTATATTGGCAAGACTTCTGAATAATTAAGCTTCCTCAACTTTTATAAATTCCTATTTTTTACATATATGGTATGTAATTTAAAATTTTACTTGAAGTTCCAAATATTGAAAACTCAGTAAAGATAATTTAAGAAGTTTTTTCATTATTCACCATCGACCTCAACAAGTAAAACTCAAAAAATAATTTTAAATAGATAATTTTTTTAGTAAAAGATGATGATAATGATGATTTTTTTAACACAAAGGTGAATTATACATTAACTATTTCTATCAAGTATTTATTTTTTGTGTTTGTCAAATTGCTAATTATAGTTCACAGTTTGATTAGATGGATAATGAGATGAGTTTCGATGAGAGTATATAACCTGATGGGTTCTCTTAAAAGTTTTAGGGTCTTATATTTCAGTTAAGATGATTGTTTAAAGTATCATCCCTATCTCATTAACTCTCATCCTAATTTAATCTACTGAATAAATTTACATCCTTATAGTATTTGTCATTGGTTTACTTAAGAGGCAAGTTTATTGAATAGACTTGGATTAAGAGGTCTAATCTCAATGAAACACGGTGGATAAGACAATCAGATCTGCATTACTATCAAGCGTTACTCCAAGACAATTGGAAAAAACACATGAAAACAAGTATTTGCCTCATCTTCATTGACTTATTAGTTCGAATCTTCACATAGTTATTGGTCAAACTACAACTAGCATATTAAGTGTTGATTCAAAATTAACTCCGTGGAGTTGGTTTAGTAGTCGAAACCCACCTTTATTTGTAGGTGAGTAGCCTTGGAATTAAGCCTCTCTCAACACAAAAAGAACTACTCTTTATTGTTCTGTACTCAGTGTATAGTGAATAGAGATTGAACAAGTTAAGCGAAGGTAACCTCATAAAGAGTGACTTGAAGAGGTTGAATGTGAATCAAATTTAAGACCTTTATTTTGTTAGAAGAACGTCTTGATCATTAAACCAACCCTTCTAGTTATCTTGTGGAAGGTTCTTATGCATTGTTTGATTCATGGGATGACGAATCCCTCGCCTTTCTCAAGAGAATTCGGATGGTGCTTGCCTTCATGTTTGAGAAAGAAATTCTTCATAATTTTTTGCTAGTGAATGATGGAACTTTCCTCCCGCTCTCATCTCCTTCATCCACCAAATGGCAATACCGGACTCATGTAGCAGCCACCAGGAACCCTGCTATCAGGGGTCGAGTCGGCCGATATTGATGGATTTTTTATTTAAAAGGAAAAAAATAAGAGAGAGAAAAATATCGATCGAAATCTCAGTATTAACTAACATCATCTAAAGTGGCTGCTCCAAATCTCAATTAAGCAGAAAAGAACCACATGTAGCAATTTCTATCTTGGACTAGTAATTTGATTACCGACCCAATTCCTATGTGCAGTGATGTTTTCGGCCACTTTTTTTAGCCCCTTGGCTAAGCTTTGCGTCTCTCGGTATACAAGTTCTCTTTTCATTTCTTTTTGTTTGTTTGGTTTGGGCCGTGGACTTCAAGTGTTTATTTTTTCATGTTTTTTAATATATTTTAGAGTGTCTTCCTTCTTTCTAAGGATATTAATTCAATCATTTAAAAAAATAAAATATAATTTAGATTTCATATTTTATCTTCACTTTTATTTTTGTTGAATGTATGCGAAATGACTTGCTTTTTAAATGATCCATTTTAAAAGAAGAGGATTATGGACTAATCCTTCTGGTTACTCCATTTCGTTCCCTCTTTCTATTATGAAAATTATGAGAATAAGAATTTTCTTTTCATTCTAGATGAAACTTCATAGTTCGTAAATTAAATTCATTGTTTAATAATTATTGAACTTATTTTCTTTCCTAAAAAATAAAGATCTAGTTGCAATTATTTTTTTTTTTTTATCTCTTTATCAATGAATCCTTACTCATAGTTATTCAATCGGAGGGATTGGTTCATAAAGTATTTTTTCATACAGATAATTATTATTAAATTTTAATAAATAAAATTAACACATATAATACACTCACATTCAACTAGTTCATTATAAATTAACTTCCTACTTTTTATTCATTCTTATTTTCCCACAAATCATTTCTCATTTCTACTGTTAATGGGTGCAGGATATAATCGTCATTTTCGAGACCATACAAAGAACGAAAATACGAAACTGACGCCACTTCCATCGATTGGTTCGCCGCTCAAACCTTCGTCGCAAGCAAGAGATTGACTCTCAAGACCCCGAGTCGCAGATGGAAAAAGACGAACTTGCCCCTGAAAACCCCAAAAATGACACCCCAAACCCTTCTCCACCTCCTCTCTCCAAGAATGCCCAGAAGAAGCTGCTGAAGCAGCAGAGATTCGAAGCAAAGAAGGCGGAGAAAAAGGCACTTGAGAAAGAGAAAAAGCGGAAGGATCTGGAGAGGAAGCGTTCGGAATGGCAGGAGAAGCTGGAGAAGGCATCGGAAGAAGAGAAAGCGAAGCTGATAGAGGCGAGGAAGGAGACGAGGAAGGAGAGGATGGAGAACAGGTCGGAGGAGAGGAAGAAGAAGATGGAGAGGTTGAACAGAGCGCGCGAGGCGGGTCAGAAGATCGTCGTGGATCTCGAATTCTCGGATCTCATGAGCCCGAATGAGATCCACAGCCTCGTTCAACAGGTCGGTCTTTCGGGTTTCCTACTTCTTTTGCAGTTTTGCCTCGATTGGGATCCATCTAGGGTTTATGTTTGACGGGTCCGGTAATCCGCGGGAGTGCATGGACTTGCAGTCCAGCGGACCCCGCCGCACCAATTAAGTGCATTGTTTCAAATTGGAACACGTGGGTAGTCGTGGGACCACGTTTTTTAAACCCTTATAAGCCATACAGGATATAAAAGAAAAATCTGTCGTCGGAGCTAAACTATTTTTTTTATAAAATAAAAGAGAAATAATCTGGTTTTGCAGTGTTAGAACTTAGAAGTGACGATCACTACTGTTCATTTAAAAAAATTATATTTTGAAAATTTAAAATTTCACTAGCAAATGTTAAACAAGTAGGATTGATCTTATTATGACAATGTATTTAGCACTTTCTATAGATAATTCAATCTTTAGCACCATATTTCATAAATTTAGATAGTGTGAGGATTTGCTTTACAAGCAACATTTTCGCATTTTGAAAGGGTAGCTATTTAGACACCTGACTTTTCTTTTAAGAGATACTCCATTTCAAAATATTTTGCTCTTTAGTTTTGTGAGGAAGGATTATCTTTTTAAAAAACTGAGGGATAAAATGGTATTTTTCATATAAAATTTTGAAATGAGTATCTTAAAAGAAAAGTAGAGTGTCTAAATGACCACTCTTTTGAAATTTGTATTTTGCATTTGACTCGGTACAAAGCTTTTGGCAATCAATTGCACCTTTTAGCATTAACTCTGGTACTCAATGTTTTTTTCTACATTCAACATTTTACCCCAGTATTTAGCATTTAAGTCTAGTATTCAATAGTCAACTTTGATTTCAATATTTTATCCCTGTATTTTGTATTTTAGAATAGTATAAAGTAGTCAGTTTTGGTATTCAACATTTTAGATGCGTCACAAAACAAAAGGTTTGATACTTCATAGGAAAAAAGTAGTACCAGTTTTGAACCCCACGGACTAATCTTGGTGATATCTTAAGGGATAGAGGTACCCACCCATAGGGGTTTTAGTAGGACTGTGTCTGAGATTTCCCACATGTAAATTCAAAAAAAAAAAAAGCTACGCTTTTCAGTTAGGTGCAAGGTGCACCTGGGCACACTTAGGCGCTCCTGCCCCTTGCCTAGCATGATTAAGGTGCAAAAGGCCTTTGGTGCCTCAACGCATGCCTAGGTGCTGCGCATGCCTTTGACTACTACATTTCTTAGGTTTTGGTCTGGTTTCATCTCATATTTAGAATCTTGTGATAGCTAGGTGTTTTATGTAATAAGCGCAAATCTGGATGGTTCAGTGCAGTTTTTCAGGCTTCTAATTCACTATTTGTTTGAATACTTCTGCGGAATGGATGGGAATTGTTGTGAATTTGGAGCGTAGCAAAATGGAAGTCACATGCATAAATAAGTCTATGTATCGCTGTGTATTCTGCTGTAGACCAAATTTGTTAAATGGTGCTGATAATAATTTGGGGTACATGTTCTGTCTGACATAGTTTCTGATTCATGTGCTTCCCCATATGCATAGCACAATGCTTCACCATTTATTTGTTCGAAGTATTCAAACTGCTTGCCATTGGAGAACTCAAGTGGATTTTTTCCCAAACTGGCTATTATTTCTGGTAACTGGGATTTGTTTGATTTTTTATTCTTAAGTTGAGAAATCCCATTCATTAAATGTGTGAGTTGCAGATCATGTATTGCTATGCAGTGAATGGACGATGTCCTTCACCATGCCACCTATGGTTGACGGGATGTAGAGGAGAAATGGAGACCCAACTCCAAAGGCTCCCAGGATTTGATAAGTGGATCATTGAGAAAGAGAGTCAATCATACATTGAAGCCTTGCAAGATCAGAACGAAAATCTTGTCTATCTTACTGCAGATGCAGAAACTGTGTTGGAAGTGGTTGACCCTAAGAAAATATACATAGTTGGAGGTTTAGTAGATCGGAACCGTTGGAAAGGGATAACCATGAAAAAAGCAAATGAACAGGGGATTCAATCTGCGAAACTGCCCATTGCAAACTACTTGAAGATGTGCAGTTCACAGGTATGTTTAGTTCAACATTTTAGCAGTTCATATCTCCTTTTTGAGATGATTTCTTGATTGTCTTTGCTTGGAAATTTGCCATAAAGATACTTGTCAAATTATTCATGGATATGATCTTTGCATCATTACAAAATTGAAAATTTGTGGTGTGCATGGATTTTGGCTGGAATTTACAGGGGTAGGCTAATGTGGTGATGCTTAATTGCAGTTGGATCCTTATTATTTTTTTATGGGAGTCACCTCTCCTTATTTCTGGAAGTCTACTAGTTAGAGGAACCATGAAACCAAAAGATCTTCTCAATTATTTTTTTTGAGTGATAATAACAACATATTACTAATGACAAGAGGACTTCGTACATGCCTGAGAGCTCTGCCCAAAGAGAATGTGGGCAAAGCTACTCCAACAAGCTGGAAAAGCTGTACAACAGACAAAGAACAAATGCAGATACTGTGCTACACTATGACATTATTCCCCAGCTTCCACGAAATTGAATTTATAATCCAAATCCTATGAACATCTTCTTGGTCAAAAGTACTGCATTTTGCTGTTCTTGATTCTGCTACATGTGCTACCATCATGATGCTTTGTCCTTGGAGACCTTCCTTTTGTGTTCAATCCTGACCATCCATGTGATTGCTAAAGGTACTAAGTTCCACAAAAGTTTGGCCTTTCTTTGAGGAGGGTCCTGAACCCACTCATCCATGAGGGTCCTGAAAGGAAGAAGGAAAGCTCCGATTGATAGAAAGAAGGGACAAGAAAGATCAAATCGGACCATCAAATATACAACCAAAAAAAGGTGGTGTACAAATTTTGTGCTATTCCTGAAAAGAAAACATATGCCAGCAAAGGTGAAACTCCTGAGTTTAGACTGTCAACAGTTTAGAATTTATTTATTTTTGAATGGTAACAGTTGGAATTTATTAAAATAGGCAATGTAATAAAAGGCTTTGACCTTGGGTTGGGGCTAAAGAATATTAAAGAGATTTGAACATAAGGAGTGGGAGAAGGGCTTTTAGGAGGGAATCAAAAGATTTTGTTGGGCTCTTCTCAAGTCCGAAAGCAATAAAGATCCAAATGTGGTTGGACGTCAAAAGAAATCCATACAATTTCCGTGGCAAGAGGTTTATAAGTTCATTGTTGGGATTGGGCTTCTAGCCCAAAAGACTAGCCTAATAGGTGGAGTGACCCTGTCCCATATAAGTTCTTAGTTTCCCTCCCTCACAACCAATGTGGGGCTCTTGTTTGCACTTCAACAATCCCACCCTCGAACGAGGCTCTCCGGCAGATAAAATGTCGCCAACCATCCCATTCGGTTAGGGGATTCCTAAGCCCGCATGTGGCTTGGGGACCTAGCTCTGATACCACTGTTGGGATAGGGCTTCCAGCCCTAAAGACTAGCCTGATAGGTGGAGTGACTCAGTGCCATATAAGTCCTTAGTTTCCCTCCCTCACAACCGATGTGGGACTTTCATTCGTATCCCAACATTCATATGCATGTAGATACAGCGAACCACGACATTGACACATGCTAGTTCTAGTGTTGCAAATATGTTTGAATTCCAAGCCTTTGGTCAAAGTGGGCTTCAACTTCTTATGTGCCCTAGTCAACGTGTCAGATTAGTCCTTGTCTCATCACGTGAGGGGTCCAGGATAGATGTATGGATTGAAAAACATGTTGCAGTATCCAATGTTCCTATGTGGCCCTCCTTCTTTGAGACCGCCCCCGCCCCACCCCCCAACCCCCCAACCCCCCCCCCCCCCCCCCCCCCCCCTCCTCCTCCTCCTCCTCCTCCTCCTCCTCCTCTTATCTCTCTCTCACACACAGTGATAATGGGAAGTTTTTTATTGACAGTGGAAAAGACCAGAATACTAAAAGACCAAAGAGGCTGCCTAAGGTGAATCTGGCCATAAATCTAATTCATAAGAATATTACAAAATCATATTCTCTACTCGTTGATGCCTAGATGCCTCTAAACTGGTTCTACGCATTTCCCACTGTCAAACAGAAAATTTACTTCCTTAATCCAGTAATGAAAGTATTTGAATGGAATCTTCTGCCCATCAGATCGATCTGCGGACCTTAAACTTTGTTGCCAAAGGCCACTATAGGACAAATAGATTTGATATTCGCAATTATGCAAGATCTGATTGATGCTTTGTCCTCAAATTTGCTTATTTCTTTCCCACTAAACAAACCATGCAATGGCCAGAGGCACCAATTTCCTCGTATCTTGGTTAGTTTGGGTGTTCAATGCAAGTGGAATTTTGTTACATTTAGTCTGTACATTGTGGGTCCCATCATATGAGTAATCTGGGTCACCAAAATAGGTCCCAGCTGTTTGGATCTTATCTGGAAGAAATTGACTATTTTTTTGGGCCATATATAATACCTTTTATTAATTAAAAAAGTTCTAGTGTATTACTGAAACAGCTATGCTTTCAATGTGTTTTCTTATCCATACTGATGCTGGTATTGTAGCTTTGAGTGAAAAATTGTCCACGATTCATATACATTGGCAATTTTGCTTTGCTATTTATAATCATTCTTTTTCATTCATGTTTGTGAATGCTTGGTGAAACAGGTTCTTACAGTGAACCAGGTAGTTGAGATTCTACTCAAATACTTGGAAACAAGAGACTGGAAGAGCTCATTTTTTCAAGTTATTCCTCCAAGAAAACGAAGTGAATCTGAAGAAGGTGAAGATGACCGGGAAGAAGGTGAGAGGAAAAAGAAGTATATTGAAGAAGCTACTTTAGTGGTGGCTGAAGACAATTAGAAAGCAAATTATCATGAAGTTTTGCTATGTAGCATGGCTTTTATCATAGCTTTGTTTTTCCTCTCTATTAGTATTGTTTTCACAGAAGATTTTAGTAAGAAACACCAACACCCCCCTCCCCTCTCCACAAAAATAAAATAAAAATCTGAATAACTTCTTCCCCCCATTACAAAATCATGAATGGAGCGCACAATTCACGCATACTCTGTATAAAAGGCTTTTGTTCTACTGTTCCTGTAGATGGGCCAACACTAGAGTTATCCTGATTGTGCTTTTTAGTTTCAGGTCAATCTGGATAACTCCCATCACATGCCCAAAAAGAGGAAGAGGAGAAGAATATTTATCTGCAGTCCTGGTGAATTTTTCTTCTTTATCTTAGGAATGCTCCATTAGATGGATTTCAAAAAGAAAATATGATCTATGTCGCTGCCTCCGCATAATTGTTCAGAAGATGGTTTTATAATTTAGGATTGCAGAATTGCAGGAGATACAAATTCTGCAAGTATACCTCTGCTTTCCAATAAACTAGCATCTCTTTTTTTTTTTTTCTTTTCCAATTTTTTTATGATAATATTGGTCTATGTTACAGCACAGATAGTCTTTAACCTGCAGATCTGTGGTTCATTTTCTTCTAATTAACTTCAGTTAATCCACTAGAAGTTAGGTTGGGCTGCATTCGGATGAGGTGAAAGTTTTTCAGGGCATTTCCCTAGGCAAATATCTCGGTAGATAAAAAAAAAAAAAGACAAATATCGGCCGATATTTGAGTGATTCGACAGATATTTGACCGATATCTTGGTTGTACTGGCTGCTTTTTTTAATTTTTAATTTTTTAAAAAGGATCGATTGATATTTACCGAATATCGGCCGATATCTGGACCAATAATTCGGCCCAAATCTCGACAATATCGGTTGATATTTGGTTCATAAGGTCGATACGCACTGTATCGGCTGAGATTTTGTACTTTTTCCCGAATACGAAAGTATTGGGTAAAACTTGGATGCATGCAGTCCCCTTACAAGCAACAGAAAATGTCTACCAATTGAGTTATCCTGTGCAGAGTACACTTCTGTTTGTAGATTGTTCTTTTCTTGACAAGCCTAAGCTAATTGAATATTTCAAATACTGAATATTTATCTCTTTTTACCTCATTCTAGTTACATATATCATTAGATTAATTTAAACCTTACTGATTGTTTATCCTTTTGTCATTTAAATCATACTTAAAAGTTATTTTAGTACACCTCTTATACAGGTGTAGATCTTTCCAACACATTCATCTATATGGTCCAAGATGAGTACCATGAAAAATATAAATATCAATAAAATCTCATTTAAAATGGATCTATCTAACGTTGATTTTTAGACAGGCTTGATACTGACATGAAAATTGGACTAAATCGTAGCAGGGGTACACCGTATAATGAAAATTGGACTAAATCGTAGCAGGGGTACACCGTACAGCATAACTTGTGGATCAGGGGTATAAATGTCAGCCGATATATGCGTATCGGCTAAATCGGTTGTGGGCTCATCCGATATTTGCTCATATCGGCCGATATATATATATATATATATCTCTTTTTTTATTAAAAAAGCTTTTTTATTTTTTTAAATGAATTTTTTTTAAAAAAAAGCCACTGAGATTTTTTTTAAAAAAATGAGGAGAGCGAAAAACTCTCGGCCGATATCTCGGTCTAGGTGATATTTGGACCCCTGTTGTGGATACTGGATAGTGGCTGGAAGTGGACTTGGGCCTGACTCAGACAGCCTGGATTTGATTCGGATACATCTTGTTTGACATTGAGCTGTGAATGCGGCACATTTCCAATCCAAACATGGATGGATTAGTATGATAATTTGGAAAGATATTTTATTTAGTAGTGAAGAAATAATCATTCAGGAAATAAAGGGGTTTATTCAAGATTACATTGTCTAATAGAATTAAGTGATCCTAAATGAAGAACGGTGCATGACTGGTAGTGATGCATAAGATGGCTAAACATGAAATGAAATCTCTTTATTCATCAAATATACTCTTCATTTCTTCAAGAGGTAGAAGAGCAGCTTAATAATCTCAACTGGCTGTCCCTTCAACAGATGGCCATTGCCTGACGAAGAGCTTGTCGCAGTCGAGGTTGGGGTTGATCGCATTGAACTCGTCAGAGAACAGGTTGGAAAGTTGTGACCCCAAAGCAAGTGTCACTTGATCGCACCCCGAAGACCGTATCACACTCTGAGCTTGCATCTTTCCTTCCAAAATCTATTTATTACATGTTCAGTTCAAAATACATTAATACAATCTTATGAATCCTAAGCCAGACGAACATACATAGCAGTTAACATCATAAACTAGTATGTTATTCACATGATTTTATGAAAAAAATTCTATAAATTGCAGGTTTTCTAGCCATCTACATTTGTACACAAGCCATTTAACTGGGGCTGAGGTCTCATATGAGACAATAGAGAAATGGGCTGGAGATGGCCTCATTTCTGCCGAAAGGCCTGAGTAGATAAGCCTTAGAATTTGTCAATGGGTAAGCCCATGCTGGCCTCGAGTACACGTTAGTATTAGACCCAATAAATGAACGAGCCAGACTTGGACAAACATTGACCTTGTCGACTTACTTGGTACCTATTTAACAATGGTTGTTAAAAAATCATGAATTGATAATATTCTTGAGGTAGAATTCACTCTCTAGTCATTGAGAGGATGATGCATCAAGTGTTATATGGACTCAGTGGTTTCTTAAATCAACCGATGTAGGACTTTTTGTCAATTCACACACATTCTCACATGCAGCTGCGTCCTGCGGCTGCAAGCAAAACCTACTCTAATATTATGTTAGAAAATCATGACTTGAAAACATTTTTCAGGTAGAACTAACTTTCAAAAACTAGTCATCTAAAGAATGGTGCTTCATGTGTTATATAAAATAAGTGATTTTTTAAATTAATGGATGTGAAATTTTTTATCACTTTACAATAGTTTACACTGATGACTTACCACCGAATAATCTCGCCTCAGCCATGGACGTGATAAAAAGAAAAGAGAGCATCAAGACCAAATTGCAAAGCATGATGATTTTGTCGTTTGCCTTTGCCATTTTTTTTTCCTTTGTTTCTATTCTTCCTACTCAAGAGAGAAGCTCACTCTTCTTGCATGTTTCTTCCATGAATCCTTCTTATTTATAGCAGAAATCCATGAAAGACGATTACATATAAGCCGGAAAGTACATTGTGATCTGTGTTTCTTAAAGATGCCGGCTATTCTAAATTCTAATCTGTTTTTAATATAATAATGTGACCATATTCAATTTTTATATTTTCTTATGTTCCTTGTTTGAGTTAGGGCGGTTAAAACTAGACAAGATTAGATTGATTTGGATTGAAGTTTGTGTAAACAGAGATCTTCATGTGAAAAAACAGGTTTACTGTGCTAACATGCAGTGCAGTAGAAACACAAATCAAGTATTTGAACCAAGACTCATTTAGAAAGAGTAGCTCACCTATCATTATAGCCATAGCTTGCATTTCACACCAACTTTCAGATTTCGATCAGCCTTTTCTAAGAGATTTTATATGGGCTTCTAAGTAATTTTGACAATTTTCTTAAGGTGCCTCTTTAGATTAAGGCTATTAAAATTAGACAATATTTAGATTGATTCGGAGGTAAGTACATGATTCAAGATAATCTATAGGAGTTGGAGTGATGGTCAATAATCTATCTGAGTTTGATTCCCACTCTACCTCAAATGGCTATTTCTAAAGTTACCTGTTGTGTAAATTAATTTCTATTCACTTGATCTTAACAGTCAAAATTACCAGACATCAAATCTTTTTAAGTAGGTCTATCAACTTTGACTATCAAAATCAGTGGCTAAAAATTGAGTTTTAGAATAAATTTTAATTGGTAATAGATCTTTGGATATACTTTTAATTTGTACGAATATAATTTTAAGTTATAAAATAAAAAAAACAAAAACAGTATAGGTGCAAAATCTAGGGTGGGCATCCTAATACGGCATTATCTTTTAAGAGGGATAAGTTTTAGTGAACTTTCCATTTTGCCCCTCATTCATCTGTAAAAATCGGTTCACTTTCCAGTGAATCAGTTCACTTATCGGTGCATCGACCAGATCACTTGGAAATCGGTGTACCGATTTCTTGAGAGTCCAAATCGATGCACCGACCGGATAATTTTACACATAAATCGGTTCACTTTTCAGTGAATCGATTCACTGAAAAAGTTAGCCGATTTCTACAGATGGGAGCAAAGTGAGAAATTTGAAAAATCCATGTCTACTAAAAGAGTATTCTCGTGTTAGAATGACCACCCAAAATATATGGACTTTAAATGGCTTGTTCGAGCTTGAACTTTTGTACACATAGATGAGCTTAGACTTTCTGACAATGCTCGGTTTGAGATTTACTTTATCAAGTCCTATGTCATATTTATTGGTTTTCTATGAAAAGAATTTTAATGAAAAAATGGATTCCAATTTAAAATTTTTCTTTATAAAATGACTTGGTAAGAATTTGCTTTCTAATCTAATAATTTATCGTGTTTCTAATTACTAAACTACATAAGAAAAAATATTTAAATAAATACGTTTGAACTGAGTTGGATTGACTCACTTAAAATGGGTTGAGATTGGTAGATATTAATTGGAGTTGAATCATCAAGGCCATGATTTTAAAGTTCCTTAAAATTTACCATTAATTTATAAATTTTTATTCAGCTTAATTAATTTAATAAAAGTAATTTTAAGTGAAAATCCACCATCGTCTCATTTAATGGGCCATATGTTTAGATAGTATGTGATAATATTACAGATGACAATGTTAGATTAAAAATTAAAAGATTATATAAAACAGGAAAACAAAAAGAGGAAAGTCATTAGTCATTCATTTTTTTGTTTTTTCATCTTTTAATGGATTTATCATTTTTTAAAATTAGATAATATAATTTATATAGTGAATAACCTCTAAGCGAGAGACACATAAAAAATCTGATTCAAACATCAATTGATAATTGATAAAAGACTATAAAAATCAGAAACCTTTATAAAAAAAACTTATAAAAATATTGAGATTCTTTTTAAAAAATAAAAAAATGGGAGGTTTTAGAAAAGATCTTGTTTAATAATATGATGATTAACAAATTAGTATGAACTGACGATGAATCGAGTGTTGATTGTTCATGATTTTTACTAAACTTTTATCAGGTCCTTTTAACTCTAGTTATATTAAATTAAATATCTTTAACATATTAATTATAAAAAATCAATTTAAATATTTTCAATTATTTAATTTAACAAGTGAAATAGATAATTGACACAAAATCAAAGTCAGCTATTTATTTTATTCAATTTAAATTGTTTAATTTTACATATTTAAAGAAATATTTGTTTAAAAAATAATATTAATAATTATTTTGTAGGGTCTTCGGATCCACTTCGCTGCAAGTATCGTGTAGAGTCTTGAAACTCAAGTTTCATCCAAAAATAGTAGTTTCGCTCTTCACCCTAACGGTTACTTCTTCCTCCTACCGCCTCTGTTCCTTCTACCGCCTCTGTTTCCTCTACCGCCTCTGTTCCTTGTACCGCCTCTGTTTCCTCTACCGCCTTTGTTCCTTCGACCGTCTCTAAAGAAGTGAGAAAACGTTGCCTGCGACTGGTATCAGAGAAAATCCATCCTGCAATCTGCCTGCGACTGGTATCAGAGAAAATCCTGCAATCTCAATAAAACAAAAACTCAGAAGAAGAAGAAGAAGAAGAGCAAAGGTCAGTCTTGCATTTTCTTTTTCCTTTTTGTAATTACTTTCATGG
Organism: Chimonanthus salicifolius; assembly: GCA_013350335.1. Taxonomy (NCBI): domain Eukaryota; kingdom Viridiplantae; phylum Streptophyta; class Magnoliopsida; order Laurales; family Calycanthaceae; genus Chimonanthus; species Chimonanthus salicifolius. Next base: position 64,022,855 of record CM023538.1, on the reverse strand, counting down.
AAACAGGGAGCATTTACCATGCAAACTTGTCATTACTACTATTGATTTGTTTTCCCTAATTTTTTTTTTTTTTTGAACGAAGCTAAGTTTAATTTCATTCAAAGAATAAATTAAAAAAAAGCCCAGAGATAAATGCAAAGGAAAAAAAATCGGCCCACAATGTGGGAAACCCACACCCTGTACCAGGGAAGACACAGTGATGGCCCAAACAAGGACCCAAAGAGAGGATAGGCAGATAAAATAGAACCTGCAAGACCAGGCCCAAACCGAAGCCCCCCAAACTTTGTTTTTCCTATAATTCACACTTGTCTTATACTAATTGGGATTAACACTATCATATTGAAAATTACTGATGTAGTTTGTGATAAATACTAATTGGCATTCCTCACATGACACATCATTTTGATTTGGATTCAGCTTTGCCATTTTTGTTATTAATAGTTAGACAATATTACTTTATGCTACATATATAGCCAAGCCCCTTTACGTGTATAAGCTACATAATGTGATCAGAGTAACATATTTCAGTTTAGGAGGAAGTTATCATCTCCAGTTTGCTATCTGTTCTGGCTTTTGTTTTGAGATTTGACCTGTTACTGAATATTGCATTGTAGAAATCTAAGAAACTCATATGGTGCTGTAACTGTTCAACATTTTCATTTTGTCATACATTACTTACCAACCAATTACTAGATTTAGTTGCTAATGTAAAGAAAATTTGAATTCATGTAATTCTTGAGTGAGGAGTGTAAGAAGAGATGTCAGGCTACATTCAATCTTAGATTTATTATTACTTCAAACAGTGTTTACCTATGATAATAATTTCCTGCAATGGCTTACTTACAGCTACATATAAAATCACTTACGAATGTATGTACAGATTTGCTGTGACTAAGATGGGGTACTGATTTTCATTGTTTATGCACTTAATCAGTTCGTTTTAGTCGATTGTATGACTAATTTGTGGAGAGAAGACCTGACCGCAATGTGACCACCTAAGTGCATCATTTTGATTTGATACGATGAACTCACTATGGATTGCATGTAGTAAAGAAGTTCTTGACTGGTGGTTCATACTTCATACATATCTGATGAAGGGCTTCAAAATCTAGTGAATTCATTTCAGTATCCCAGATGTTACCTGAAAAAAGAATTATTCAAGCTGCTAGTTGTCCTTTATGTTGGTAAAGTTACATTGGAATTACAGATCAGAAATGTTGTGAAGATGTTACATGAAAAAGAATTAGGCCTGGTTGGAAACTGGACCTCAATTTAGGGCCTGTGTTCTAGTTGTATTCATAGTTTTATTCTCTGCAGGTCAAATGAAGAGAGCAGAATCCTAAAATTTCATGTAACCCTATTTTAAACTATAGTGAAATTGCTCCCATCTCATCGTGAATGTAGACATATCATCGAACCATGTAATTCTCGCTAATGTTTCTATGTTTTTGTTTGTGTTCTTTTGCTGCAAATCTCACTGTGTTTCTATGTTTTTGTTTGTGTCTTTTTGTTGCATCTTGGTTTCTTTTATTTTCATTATGGACCATGATACTGCTTGCTGTGTAATTGTAAAAATTCTAATTCCTAAGCACTACTAGTACTAACTAGGATTTACATTACTGCTTCATATTGACAAGTGACTTGTATTTTTCTTTTCTTGCTTGCTTATAAATATATCTCCATTCTTTGCTCCTGCACTCACATCTGAAATCATTGATTTACAGGGGTCTTTTTCATCCATCGTTGGTAAATTCCAAGAAGGACATTACAGGTGAACATGACGAAAAATAACTCAGAAGGGATTCGCAATGTGTGGAAAGATAATTTTTCAGAGGAGTCTAGGCTGATTTTCAAGATCATTCAGAAGCACAACTACATTGCAGTCGATACGGAGTTCCCGGGGTTTCTAATAAACACACCTCGGTATGCTCCACAAGATGTTCGTTACAGAAATCTTGCATACAACGTCAATAACACAAAGTTAATTCAAGTGGGGTTGGCATTCTTCGACGAACATGGCAATACTCCTTATCCTGGTTGTGCATGGCAGTTTCACCTTAGTGACTTTAACCCTGCATATGATCTACATTCGCCGAAGTCTATTGAGCTACTTCGTTGTCATGGTATCGACTTCAATAAACATATCAATGATGGGATTGATTCAAACACTTTTGCAATGCTCCTGAAGAATTTGGTGGCATGTGTACGCTTTCGGTGGGTGACATTTCATGGGCTCTATGATTTGGCCTACATTGCAAAGGTCTTATCAGGTTCAACTCTCCCCAGTTCGATTGAAGACTTTCTATATATGATTGGAACTCAGCTGCATCATGTCTTTGATGTAAAGCACATTGCTAAGTCTTATGAAGGCTTGATGGGTGGGGAGCTCGGGCTTGAGCGCTTGGCGACAATTTTGAAGGTAGAGCGACATGGAGAGTGCCATCAAGCAGGTTCTGACAGCTTGTTGACTGTAGCTGTCTTTGGAGAGATGAAAATAAGATTCAAATTTGATGAGAATGTGGTTGAAGGATACCTGTACAGCATCGATTCCAAGATAAGGAGGGCTGAAAGCTACACGTTGCAGCATCCTGGTTTCAGCAGTGGATATGGTCAGATGCCCCCTTTGACGCATCTCAATTCCAACATAATGTGCCCTCCGAATCACTTGTTCTCAAAAGAATGCTCTGGATTTTTCTATAAGCATCCTTGTTCACGTTTTCCACTCTTTGTTGCAATTCAAGGTCACCACTAGTGACATATTGTGTTTTTCTTGATGTATGATTCATTTGTTTTTCAATCAGTAAATGAAAGGTTTTTGTTGGTTGGTACATTGCAATGAAACTGATATTAGCCACCTTTTGGAGCTGTCAAACCTGCATGGATTGTTCTACATGAACAATTCCTACTGAATGTCACAAGATCGCACCCCAAAGACTGTATCACACTCAGGGGCAGCATCTTTCTTTCCAAACCCTGATTGTTACGCATTTGATTCGAAATGCATTAAAAAATGCTAATACATTCCACACCAGATGACTGTACATGACTAATTCAGTAACAATATCTAATGCAATCATACCACATTCCCTAGCAATTTTTCACTGCTTTTCAATAAGCTAGCTTAGCAGTTAACAACCATAAGTGATTCAATCAGAAACTAGCACAGTGGTGAAAAACCAATAAAATTCAACTGAATTTTGGGTTTTACCAGTTGGAACAGTAGCACAGTTAAAAGAAAGAACAAGAAGTCCCTAATTTAAATAGTTCACAACCCATCTCTATCAGAATGCCCAGCATCAGTCCTTGAGGCAAGAAATCACATATTGTTGCAGTTTGGAGTTCAATGCTCTTAAAAACAGCAGAAACAGAAAGTAGAAGTCATGAGTAATTATCAAACTGTAAACTTGGGTAACAATGTGACAAGAAGGATGTAACATACTTGAAGAACATTCAAATACAAACTATCTCTTTTGAAATGATAAATGATCTAATCATAAATTAGCATGCCCAAAGGGCATAAGAAAACAAATCTGACATTCAAATACAAACGATTTAATCTATCATAATAATAGCAAACATAAAAGCCAATCTCAAATGGATGAGAGATGGTTATGATGGCAAACATGAGTTAGAAACGTTTCATCAGCACAATTGAGTCTGTTGTAAACAAAGAACCAAATTGGGTTGCTTAGAAGAAAGGCCAACCTAGCTGCAAAGAGATCATTGAAATGGGAACAGAATGTGGGAACAGTACATCAATATTACAGACCATAGTAAGACCAGCCCCCCTCCTTTTCTTCCTTCTCTTTTTTTTAGAGTCTTGTAGTATTATCCAGTAATATATCCTTCAGCTGGAATTTGGGGCAACCTTGAGTTAAGTGAGATCCTTCTTTGGCAAGCAGGTACACTGCCAAGATAAAAATATGCCTACCAGCAGAGCACTGACCAATGCTCAAACCTCGAACCAGTCTCTTCGGAGAAAGACAATGCCTAACCAGAACAGATTGTTGCATCACATTGCTAGCCATCATATGTTCATAACCAACCACTTTGGGCTGTACATGTGCTGATACTTTGAACCATTTGAATGAGGTTGAGGCCTCATAAAGCCCGATTGATAAATGGGCTAGAGATGGGCCCTATTTCTGCCTAAAGGCCCAAGTATATGACTTAAACTTTACCAACAAATATCAAAATAAATAGTAGGCCTTTGAATTTGTTGGTGTGTATGCCTGGGCCTGACCTTAGGTCCATGCCTCAACATTAAACCTAATAAATTAGTAAACTGAGCTTGGACAAGCAATGGCCTTGACAACCTACTTGGAGACCTATTTAACAATAGTTTGCACTTACCACCAAATAATCTTCCCTCAGCCATGTACATGATCAGAAGGAAAGAAAGCATCAAAACCAAGTTGCAAAGAATGACCATTTTGTTGTTTGCCTTAGCCATCTCTCTCTCTCTCTCTCTCTCTCTCTCTCTCTCTCTCTCTCTCTCTACTCAACAAGAAAGCTTCCTCTTCTTGTATGTTGCATCCAAAAACCCTCCCAGAAATCCATGAGTGGATCACATATAATTCAAAAAAAAACATTTGTAATTGTGTTTGACAAAGAAGCCAGCTAAACTAATCCTTCTTTTAATATTGTGTTGCGTACCACATTGAATTTTTGTGTTCTCTTTCACTCCTTGTTACATTATAGTGGTTAAAATGAGATGAGATTTAGATTGAATTAGATGTTTGTTTGTGTGAACAAAGATCTTCGTCGATAAAATCACATTACTATTCTAAGATAGTAAGATGCAGGGAAGTAGAGGCAGACATATCTAGTACTTGGTCCAAGATATGAGTCATTTAGAGAGAATGCTTCAACACCATTATAATCCATAACGTTGGTTCCACATTGACTCTCAATTTTCTGTCAGCTATCTTAATATTGGGCCAACAGGCCAACCCTCAGATGGATAGGAGAAGGCCTTTGGCGATTTCAATGAAGAAGAAGACAACCGTTTAAGATTGCAAATAAGTTCTATGTATGGAGGTGGAGTTTATTTAAGCACAATTCTAGACAAAAATGGTCTTGGTGAGTGACTGACTGAGTGGTAATACTGTAATAGGATCATACTTTAAAAAGTTATGGCTATGTTTGGTTTCAAGAATAAGAGAGAATGAAATGGAATGAACAGGAGTATGTTTGGTTTCAAGAATAAATGAAATGATGTGTTGGATTCACTTTGATTTAGGCCAGGTCTAAGTTCATTTAGTCGATTTTATTCCATTTTTGTTTATTCTTGATACTGAACATAGGATTAGAATTCATACTCAGTTAAAATCAAACTGAATTGAGTAACTTGACAAGTCTTTTCTTGTTTTTGTAAAACACTCGACAAAATTCAACTGACACTGACTCATTCCAAGTTTTAAAGCTTATGAGCTAAGAACCTGATCCTAGAAAGATGGAAACTGAGGTAGATGGTTAGAAGGGTTGCGCCTCATTAAGTTGTTGCCAAACATTTCAATGGCCAATGTTCTGAATGGTTGTCTTGAACAGACAGTTGATTCTTATTTCTCCCCTTGTATACTCTGTTTTTGAACCCCAAACAGAAAAAAAAATAAAATAATAATCATGTATCACTCACTGTTCTAGATTCATTCAGGTGGAGCTGAGTAAGCCTTTGTTGCACTAACAGCAGTTGGACTTGCAATTTTGCAGTCTACGGTTTATAGACAATTCATCAAGTGGATTGCACCGTGCCGGCCATTTGTCCAACTTCAGAAGTATAGCTTGGGCATCCTAATACCTCAACTTTCTATTGGTAGAATATCCTAGGAATGCCGATTGTTGTCGACATTGGTTACTGACGTCAGTGAACCACTTACATCTAGATTTCTAACATATTTTCTAGGAAGTAGTCTGAAAATTGCCATTTCAGAGATCAAAACAAGGGAAAGGTCTCAGACTCTACACCTGAAATTGCACTGTCAAGGCACCCGACAAACACTTGGAGAATCTGAGACTACAAGAATAAAATACAGTCAAATGCCTATAGAGCAGCAAACAGTGGAAATCTTTATTGCCGTGTTTGTCAAGTTACCCGCGGTCAGTATATTCCATGAAAATATATGTGAAGAGCTTTCTCTTCATGCGAATTTGAGGGTGTCTTGTTGATGCTTTCAACATATTATTAGTTACTTGGTTTACAAGAAATTAGCATCAGGTAGCTTCTCTGAAGCTCTGTTTATATGAGGTAAACTTTTGTATCATTTTCTGTCAAAAACAAATGAATCTTTGAACGAGCCCCTCTCTGTGACGACTTGACCCTATCCATCACAATATTGTTCGCTTTGGGTACTTTTTGGGTGGGGGTGATACACTCTCTTTATCCAAATTACCTTGAGCTTCCACAAATCTGGGACTATTTAAATACATAAAGGTGTCTCAAATGTACCGAAAAATCAATAGATCTCATTTTTTACATATAATTTTTATCATTAAAACTGAGAGCACTCTATACTAGTGATTAAACTCTTAAAAATACCTGTAACCACTAGAATCTAGCCAGAAACACAGCCAAAGACCCTGATTGCCTTAAAAAAATGTCAATAAATTCCATGCCAGATGATTGTACATGACTAATTCAGTAACAAGAGAACTGCAAATGAGCTAGCCATCATATGTTCATAGCCAATTTTGGGCTGTACATGTGCTGATATTTTGAAACATTTGATTGAGATTGAGGCCTCATAAAGCCCGATTGATAAATGGGCTATAGATGGCCCTATTTCTGCCTAAAGGCCCAAGTATATGACTTGAACTACACCAACAAATTCAATATAAATACAGGCCTTAGAATTTGTTGGTGTGTATGCCTGGGCCCGACCTTAGGTCCACGCCTCAACATTAGAATTTCTGGATGTATGACTCATTTGTTTTTCAATCAGTAATATAAATGATACTGATGTTTCAAATTCAATAAATTAAATAATAAAATGTTTTCAATTTTAACTATTTTTAACAAACTTTTTATTTTTTTCCTTGCTTATGTAGCGGCAGATATCAATAATGAAGATTTATTGGAGGATAAAGTTAAACTCTTTCTTTTATAACATATCTAAGATAAAGAAATTAACCTAATCGAAAAAAAAGTAATCTAAAATGGTAAAGCTGAAAATTAGATGAATTAGGGTACGATGAGTAATGTGGTTGCAAGGGTGGTCTGTGTTGAGAGAGTCTGCAAGAAATCTGTGTTTTTAAGCTCTGGCGCTTTCGGAAAGAAATAATAGAGGGTGAGACCCACACTAAAATATAAGAAAATAGATAGAGACCATCAAATTTTTAAAAATAAATCTTATCAAATCATTTTATTTTTATTTTTAGATCAACTCTAAATTATTAAATAAATATTTTCATGATTGATATTCTATCTAGTGGTGAAGATACATAACCATTAAAAAAATAAATTTAAAGAAAAGAGTGACATTTAAAAAAAAAAATTAGATTTATCATCAAGTGCCCCAAATTGGGGTAATTTACTTTAACATTTTCTAGATTTTTCCATAAGGGTTGGCTCAGCTGTCATGAACCCATCTAAGATGTGAGAAATATTGAGTTCAAGTCACTCTCAACACAAAAGGGTCACGCATAGTGTTACCCAGTGTGTGTAGAGAGAAGTTTGCACATGCTCCAAATACTAGTAAGGTGCTCTAAAAGGCCGGACACCTTGGTCTTAAAAAAAATTCTCTCTTGCCCATTTTGCCACAGTAGTCATCAAGAAAATCCTGTTGTGTATATTTCCTATGTTCTCCAAAAATAAGACCAAATATAAATATAAACCATCAACCAAGAAGTATAGCAAAATTCTTCAATCTTTGTCCATTAAAAAAAATAAAAATAGGCCAAAATTACTAAACTAGCATTGATTCTATAAGCACTTGAAAATTACCTAACTAAATTGAACAAATTCTTAATAATTAGTAATATGAAACTGATGCTTACAGAAATTAAATTATAACTTAACCCCGGACCAAGGCTATTTTAAGTAGCCAATGTGCAGCTTTTGCACCTACTCTTGTGGAAGAATGCAATGTATTAAGAAAACAACTGTTAATTATTTAGTCTAATTAAGCACATCTACTGGGTCAAATTGCTTTGAACTGTGTTGAGTCGTGATGTTTATATAACATCGTAATACCATAATATATAATTATATTTAAACATATATCACTAAAAATATAAAAATTTAAAAACAAACTGCAACCATAAGCATATAATAGAAAACAATGAAAGACTGCATTCACCATGAAAGAGAAGGAGAAAATAAATAAAAATTAGATAGCTTTAGAAAAATCCATACAGCTTTAAGAACCAAACCACCTTAGGGACCGGTTCAGATTCAACCAGGTCCAATCTCAAGGTTTGATTCAGTTTTTAAAATACTGCTTGAAGGGCTTGAAAAATGTGTACAGACTTCTCCATGGAGTCAATCGTTAACTCTGATCCTCCATGAACAGATCTTCAACAGTTGCTAACTACTGTGACTCAGACCGAAAACTTCAGCTTCCCTTGATATTCAAAGAAACCAAATTGCCTGGGTTGAGTTTCATTTGATTATACAGATACCGAAATGCTCTGATCATGATGGCTTACAAGTAAAAGAAATTATTAACAGAGATGCAAGCTGCTAGTGCAAGGTCAACAAAAGAGTAAGTGGAATCTCTATCAGGATCTTCTGCAAGGGGAATCTTCAGATGAGCTCTCATCATGGTATTTCTATCGACGAGATGGCTCATTGTTGATTGACATTTTGGCGAGAGGCTGTTTAACAGTTGGAAGGTGCACAGTGACGCACCACGACGGTTACAGGTGAGAGTCATTCCTCTAATAAAAAATAATCTGCTGCCTTGGACTCTAAGCGAGCATGCAGGCATACACGTTCTGCCATGTCTAAAAAAACAATGATCCAGCTATGATGCCTTATGCCTCCGAGGTAGAATAACTGCAGAGAGGATGAAATTGTTTTTGATTCATATGGCTATTAGAACACTATTTTATTAAAAAAAATTCAAGAAAAAGTTGGAGGATAAAGATTTCACCACCTTCATTCAAGCTGACACATCTTTCGCGAGTAAAAATTTTAGTTGGATCTATATGTCGAAGGGAAGGTAAACTTTGAGCCAAACATTTTGACCTATGGGATACAAGAATCACAACTTTATTAAATGGAAATTGCACAACATAATAATTGATTACTAATTTCAGATGCATGATAATTTGCCAAAATTAAAAAAGAAAGCAGACCCAGATAAATGGGAAAAAAAATTGCTATCATATTGATAAAGAATTTAGTAATAATTTCCAGTTGTGAGTCTTAAAAATACTGTTCTCCATCCATATTTTGGAGTGCCTTGTCATGACTGTTTGAAGATGCAATTAATTGATGTTAGGTCACCTGAGTGTGAATATACAGTGTCCATCATGTGGGCAACATCATGTATTTGAAGGCCCATAAATGGGGCAGTCCATCCATCAGGTAGGGAACACAAATGTATAGGGAATTAGTTTCACATTCTCGTTCAAGATACAAGTGCAGTCTACCCATGAATGGAAGATTCATGGATCAGATCATCCTAAATGTGGTGGCTGCACCTTTCGGAAGACCAAAGTTCAAAAACTCAATTTGCCTTGGTCAGACTTGGACCAAACTTGGACAAAGAGCTTCACTCCATGTCCTTATTGAATCCAAGTTTTGAGTTTTTGCAGTGTGCCAGACTTGATACCACAGCAAACTCTATGGACAAACATAGAGCCACAAGAAAGTTAAGCACAGGTTTTAGCAAAGTTTGTGGAGATGATCTTTGTATTCTTATGCTCAGCAGCATATTTTTGTTGTTGTTTACCTGGCCCATGTAGGAATAAATTTCTTTTCAACCATGCCATTATCATCTTCTTCCTCCTCTTCATCATCCGAGCCCTGATAAGGAGACATTTCATATGATTGTAGTTCGTAGCTTTCTTCAGTGACTGAGATGCCATTATTTGCTTTGTGCAAACTATCTAAATCATTGGCAACCTACAACAAGAATTATTAAGACAGTCTTTAGCAAGCGGTTATATGTGCGATCAAGTTAAAGGCAGGATTTTAAATGGCACTTAAAGCTGAGAAAAACAAAGGAACGGTAATAAACTCATATTTGACTCGAGTTAGCTCAGTTGAGTCAGCTCAACTCAAGTAGAAAATTGAGTAACTCAAGCAAAACTCAATTGAGCACCTCAGGCAGGTCTACTTGTCAGTGCCCAAGGGTAGAAAAATCGATCAATACGTATTGTAAAATCGTATCTTTATTGAAACGGTCGATATGATCGAATTAGTGGCCAATATGCCATCGTATTGCCCAATTTTTTTTGCTTTTAAAACGAAAAATGAGCTGAAATTACTAAAAGCCTCGACCCAGTTGCTGGACATGGGCCCAGCTGCCAACCTAACCCTTAAGAGAGGGTTTTCTACTCCTTCCTCAAAAGCATCTGCTTGATTTGGGCAAAACTGATCCAGTCTCTAAAGTGACTCAACTTAGTGAGAGTCAAGTTTTCAACCCTTGCAAAGAAAAAAAAATTAAAAAAAGAAGCCTTTCATATATTCATCTCAACAACACATCAAGAGATACTCCAGTTTTTAACCCAAACAAAAACACTTTGAGAAATCCCAAATCAGCTAAATCTTTTTTTCAATTCCACCTCCACAACCAAATTGTAGTAGAAAGTAACCAAACAACAATGAAAGGCAGCACAAATTTGTTACTTCAAATACATTTAAGGACATTAAGTGATTGATAAATAAATAATTAAATAAACAAACAATCAGCACAATAATATTTTTAAGTGGTACTGATAATGATGGAATTGTGAGAAAAATAAACAACAAATAACTCGAGAGAAGTTTCACAGCATTAAAAGGAAAAAATGTGAAAAGGCAGATGTTAATACTACTAATTAAGATGATTTTCACAAGTTTCTTACCTTTGAAACATGAGCACACATTTTAGATGCCTCACGATCTTCTTCACCACTACTTGTATCTCTGCCATTTCCTGTTGCAAGCATAGTGGAAGTTGGTTCCACTTCTTTCCCATTTTTACACCCTTTATCCCTTTTCAGTTGCTTTTTTGGCTGTTCTGCTAACTCTCTTTTCTTCCGCTCATCCTAAAGCAAGTAGCATCATAATATTGCTGGTAAGTTAGAAACATAAACCAACTTAAAATTCTCATGTCACAGAGTAAGAAACTTACTGCAGCTTTCTTTTGCAATTCTTTTTCCTCTTTCTCCGCCCTTAATTTTTCACCATGTTCTCTTTGTTGCCTTCGTGCTTCCTCTATACACTTGCGTTTTCTTTCCTTCTCCTTCTTATCTTCTTCTTCCCGCTGTCTTTTCCTAGCAGCCATATCAGCTTCTTTTTTCTTCTGTTCTTCTTGTTTCTTCTTCATTTCCAATTGTCTAATAGTTTCTTGCTTCACTCTTTCAAGCTTAGCTGCTTCCTTTCGCATTTTACGCTCATTGTCTCTTTTTTCTTCAAGACGTCTTGCAGCCTCAGCAGCCTCAAGGGCTTTTACTTTAATATCTCTCTTTCCTACAAATAATATGAGAAGTGTCAAATGAGAGAGAGAGAGAGAGAGAGAGAGAGAGAGAGAGAGAGAGAGAGGTATGAGCTTATAAAGTTCATAACTAAAGTGCAGCCGGTTGCATAGTCAGAGGTGGACTAAGCCTAAGTCAAAGGGAGGTCTAGGGATTGTTCCGCTACAAGTTAGAAATCAAGGCCCTTCAATGCAAGTGGAATTGAATATTCGGGAGAGAGAGGGGAGCCCTGTGGGTTAGGGTTTTGAACGCAAGGTTCAGAATAGAGATAGCAAAGGGGGGTGAAAATGTTGAGAAGTACGGTTCTCCAGTCGTTAAAGCTTGGTGGACTATGCGTCGAGGTAGAACCCATGTGGAAAATATGTACATAGATAAAATTAGACTCTTGGTCGGAAGAGGAGACATGACTCTCTTTTGGGAGGATCTTTAGCTAGGGGTATGCCCTTAAAGGAATTGTACCCTAGGTCATTCAGAATAGTTAGGAATAGACAAATCTTAGTCCAGGACTCTCTTTTGGAAGGATCTTTAGCTACGGGTAGGCCCTTAAAGGAAATGTACCCTAGGTTATTCAGAATAGCCAGGAACAAACAAACCTTAGTCCAAGATTGTTACAGAGTTGTGAGCGAACACATAACCTGGCACTTTGACTTTAGGAGAGAGTTGAGATCCCTTGAGAATGAGAGTAGGGAGGACTTGTTAACCCAATTAGATGAGTTTCCACTATCTTTAGGAGAAGACGACAAACTTGTTTGGAGAAGTGATTCCTCGGGTACCTTCTAGGTCAAGACAATGGTAGATTTGGTCCCACATCAACAACACAATGTGAACTCTCTCTCTTGTCTATCTTGGAAAAGCCTAGCACCCCCAAGGGTTCAATCTTTCGTGTGGTGTGCTTTAAAAGAAAAGGTTCTTACCAGAATGAACCTCAAAAGGAGAGGGTTGTTGAGCTCGGAGGAGGATCTTAGTTATTCAATGTGTGGAACGTGGATCGCTAGAAGAAGATCACATTTTTGTTAGATGCCCAGTCTCTAGGAATTTGGGGATAAATTTTGCTAGCCTTTTGGGAGTCCCATGGTCTTCGAGAGAACTTGTGAAGGAATAGCGGGGTCTTGGTTCCTCTCTCGACTTAGCTCCAAGATGAAGGCTACTTAGAACACGATTCCAACAACAATCCTATGGTCCATATGGAAGGAGAGAATTTTCAGAATCTTTGAGGAAAAGTCAACTGAGGAAAGAGAGTTTTTTTAGAAAGGGGAATGGAGGCTTTGCATATAGCTTCTTTTCGAATTTCTTTTGTTCGTGGGAAATGTGCATGAGCGCATACCCTAGAAAGCTGAAAACCTTAGTCAATTGGTTCCCACCTCAGCAAGGCGTCCAAAAATTCAATGTGGATGGAGTATCAAAGGGAAAACTAGGATCAACAAGGATAGAGGGGGTTCCTTAGAGAATATAAGAGCAAAACTTCCCTAGTGTTCATGGAGTCGATGAGACTTAGGGACTCGAACGAGGTAGAACTTCTCAGTATTAGGAGAGCTTTGACCATTTGGAAAGTAATCGGGCAAGGAAAACTAGTCATAGAGGGATTTTTGGCAAATGCAATCAAATGGCTAAGAGATTGAAGCGACTCCCCCTGGAGATTTACTACCACAGTTAAGGAGATAAGAGCTCTCACTCTGTGACACAAGGTATCCTTTGCCTAGTTAGTCAAATAGGTAATGGAGCGGCAGACTTCTTCGCCAAGAACGGAGTTGACCACTTAGTTACAGGTGTCTTCCACCTTTGAGACAGGAGGAGTTCAGCAAGATGATGTTTGGACCATCTTAGTTGTTGCATGGATGTATTTTTTATGGTTTTTTCTTATGGGTGTTTTTAAGGGTTTTAAACCTTATAGACTCTCTTTGGCTTTGTTGTACTTGTACTAGTTCCTTCTCTATTAATATATTTTGTCTTTGTTATTGCTAAAAAAAAAACTAAAAGATTCTAGCATTTTCAATAGGTGAAATTAGCAAGCTAGATCCTTCAAGCTTGGCAACAAATTTAATTGGAGAATTTGCATGCTGACTCAAAGCAACCGATCATGTTCTTATAATTCCAAGTGAGTTGATAATGGATGAATATCAGCTACATTGAGCTTAGATTCTAAGAAAAGGTAAAATATCTGACTTTTTTTCTAAAATGCGGTTGAATCGCCTCAACCAACATTGCATGGGTACAAGTGTACGTGTGTCAACACTGGCATGAGGTGTTGGACTTGGTCTTTGTTTTGGGAGATACATTTGATTTCGCCCATCCAAATTATAGGATTCTAGGTCCACTTTGATGTTTTGATAACATAAAAGTATAAGAAAATAAAAATACAAATACCAATAAAAATAACATAAGAATGTAATTTAAACAATGAATCAATAAACATTACAATATCTCAAGTGTCAAAAGAAGAAATGAGCGATATTATTTGTCGTTTTGAATAACCATTTTTTAGTACTGAAGAATCCATAAAGAATTCTTGAAGAATACAACATGGAGACGTATCCGAAGTGGATATTTGCATATTAAAATAATCTGTGCAACATCTCAAGAATCATATCATTGTTTTTACCACTCTCCTTTTAAAAAAGCAAAATACAAAAAAAGCAGTAAATGAGATCCTTATCTTTTAGTGCAGTTTACTTTACCGAGTCATGAAGAGAAAATTAGTACTTCTGAGATGGAGAAATATAAATTACCAGCCAAAACTGTCGATGCTTGTTTTTGCTGAACAATCGGGATAAATGATGAAATGTTAGAAACAATGTTGTCACGTTTACACCCCTTATCTAGGAAGGCTTCGCTTCCCTGCTTCTCGCTTGCTTGTTCTGAAAGTTTTGATCTACTGGATCTGTTTGGATGAAGTTCATTGGCCTTCCGTGCACCAAATCCAGACATTGAAGGATGAAGGTTCTCCTTATCCTCATTCCTGTATCTTCCATCCTTGCCATAGCCATTTTGAATCTTGCGGACACATTTACGTGTGCCAAGTGAGCTGAATTCTGTGTTAACAGAATCCATACTATCTCTTTCTGGAAATTTACCAGCTCCAGAAACAAATGTTGACGAGTACTGATATTCTGAAGTAGCATCAACGAGCGCTTCTCCCTTACTTGAGATATTCTCAGTTCCTTGCTGCAAGGGATCCCCAATCTCATCTAAACTGGTATCTTCATCAATCCGGAAACAAGTAAACTCTGGGTTTAGGCTAACTTGTTTCTCTGAACAATTACCAGACGATTTTGAAATGATGCTCTGATATATCTTTCCACCAGGAGGCGGCGTATACAGATGTCTGCTAACATCCTGCCCCAAGTAACCATTAAAAAAGGACATGCTATCAGAATATGATCTTGCCATTAAGGAAGTCTCTATCATCGAGCTGGAGTTGTGAGAAACATCAGCAGAATCATCATCTTCGTTGCCCATAAGTTGCTTGTCACCATCAACATTAAACAGAGCTTTCCTCAAGTTCAAGTGTTCCAAAAGCCCATTTGGTAAAGACTGGCAAACATCTGGCGTCATGTGTATTTTGTTCTTTGTTAATGGATAAGCCAATGGGGTAAGGAGACTGGTTGATCTGAATAGCTGTTCGAGAGCACTAGTCCTCTCTTTTGCAATACTAGAAATATCCAACTCATCAAAGTTAATTTCATTGGCCAAAACAACCTCTGGAGGCAAACCAACACTGAATCCCTCAAACTCTGGCATGGATTTGTCAGAATTGATGAAGTCTACATCCTCAATACATGATGTTCTCCCACAATAAGATGAAAATGGACCCTGATCAGAAACATGAGATTTTAAGTCCTCTATATATCTTTCAGAATGAGCAGAGCACTTCAGGTCTTCCTGTCTTTCCTCATTGCCTAGAGAATCTATGCCATCATTTGAAGTACTCTGCCTTTTTACTTCGAGAAGACTGGTAGGTTCTGCTGCAACTTCACTAGCTACCTTTAAGCAATTTTGAGAATCTCCATCAGCCTGTATTTTTCAAAATCAAGAGAAACAACTCTATGAGTATGTATGCATGCCACAAGAGATGGCTCACCTTGATCTTAGCCTATTAAACACAACAGTAACAAAAGGTTGCATAGGAGGTGCTTCAGAAGAATCAGAAAATAATCTAATCAAATATTAACTGTTACAAATTCACATGTTCTCACCCATAACCCATTGCAAAAACAGTTTATCATATTCTAATGATCAACATATTAGTCTACATGATAAGGCCCAAAATCCATTCAATATGGCTGCATTGGACAAGTCATTATTGTATTAGCCATCCTGTGACCTTTTTCGCACAAAAAAAATCTGAAAATATCCATAAAAAAACCCAAAATATTGGACAGATTTGGAATTTATGCTCTTCATGGATTATAAAACTCTTTTACTCACAAGTGAACTCATACTACCGTAAGGTGCTCTTTGATTTGACAATTCATGATATGTTAAACAATGTGCTTTACTGCTTTTATAACAACATTTCAAGAGTCTCAACAAACTATACATTCTATTGTCAGTCATAACTAACAAAGACAAGGTTGAAGATCGTTCAACTTTCAAGAAAAAAGAAGTGATTATACATCCACATCTGGAAAATAAACAATATTTTCATGATAAAACAAGCAAAACAGAATTAGCAAGCCAGATACAGCCAATATCAGCACAGTTTTCAGATGCATAAAAATTACCTTGTGGGGTTGAAAAAATTAAAAAAGGTGATGTAGTAGCCAATATTATTTCTATCAGACGATATTTTGTACCATGTTCAGATTTGAAAAATCTAAAAGCAAATCAAGACACAAATCTGTTAATGGTGTAGTCAGTTGAGATGAACAGGACTTTTTTTAACTAGGGGAAAAAACCTCTATTGAGTGATCTCTATCAAATAAGGGCCAATAAAATCACAAGTCTTTGGTTAGTATGATCCAAACCAAGAGTAACTATCACTCAAAATGAATTGAAATCTAGACATGTGCCAATTCACTGGGGCAAGAGAGAGGAGAGTGGGTGGAAAAAATTGTCAGCAATGAGTTCACAAAAAATCACACATAAGGTTTATTCATACTGTTTCTGTTTAGCTGTTAGATATGCCTATGAATAAGAAGTTTCAATCAAACATAAATGGTGATCTGTACCTTCTTCCTCTTTCCTTCTTTTGATCATGAGGTGATGCAGGGAGATATAAGGAATACTTTTAATTCAGCATTTTTTTTCATTAACACATCAACAGTTTCCAAATGAATTTAGAAAGGCAGGATTCACAATTATTTTAAAAATTACCTTTTCTAGTCTTGAGACTGATAATTGCAATGCGGGCACCAATTCAGGTCCCTCCATCTTACAATGTTCTTGGCTCTGACACGTCTCAAGCCCAGGGCTTTCTGTGACAACATTCAATTGCTGAACTTTAATCTCATGAGATGGGGATGGCTGAAATTTCAGTATAACCTCGGAGACATTTTTGGAACTGTTCAAGGAGCAACGGATATTCTTCTCATGAATCAGCTGCAAATGTGGCTTTCCTCTCCTTACTCTTGGGCAAGTATTTAAGGCATTATTTGATTGATCCTTAATCTTTCTCCTTTTATACATGGGCCATGAAGTTTGACATGCATCATCAATATCTTTAGTTAACTCCACCCTGGTTCCTGCAATGACCTCCTTCAATTGACCAACTTCCAAGTCTTGAGATGGAGACTGCTGGAACTCCAGGGTAGTCTCTGAAGCAGTTTTGTAACTATCTAAGACTCCACAGACATTGTTCTTGTGAATCAGCTGCAAATGTGATTTTGGTCTCCTTACTCTTGTGGAAGTATTGAAGACATTATTTGATTGACCCTCAGTCTTTCTCCTTTTACACATAGGCCAAGAAATTTCACATGCATTTCCACTAGATGTGTCTAAACATTGAGACTTTGATACATTGTTGTACACATTTGATTTACGATAACCATCATTTCTTTCATGGCCAGAAGAGCTCCTTAAGAAATATCGAGGTTCTTGGTTCTGAGTTTGACCCCAATTTGGGGTCACTGCTTGCTCAAAATCACTTCCTTGTTCTGTATCCACTGCAGAGGCATAGTGACCAATGTTTCTTCCATGGCCAGAAGAACTCCTTAAGAAATATCGAGGTTCTTGGTTCTGCATTTGACCTGACTTTGGAGTCACCGCTTGCTTGAAAGCACTTCCCTTTTCTGTATCCACTGCAGAGGCATTACATTCAGTATCATGGGATTCCAACAAGATGCCAGACGTTTTAGGATCACTATCATTGAATATAGTACTCATCAATACTTGATGATTGTTGCTTGCAGCCACCGCAAGCATGTCAATTGTTGGCAGTGTCATAGGAGGTTCAACACTAAGCCTCCCAGCAAGTTTCTGATCAGCAGAATTTACAATTTGTGAAGCTATTTTGATGCTTGGTAAATCCAAATCCTCTCTTGCAGGCAGCTGACCACCCAGTGGTCCTTTTCCTTGAACTTGTTCTGAAGGTAATGCAAGATACTTAGTGACTTCTTTCTGTTTTGATGTACCATTGTTCACTGAGACAGTTTCAGCTAGTGCATCCCCACAGGTCTCCTTACTGGAGAAAGACCTGTTCTCCAATGATGGAGCAGATAAGATGGAACTTCTTTTTTTCAATGATGGAGCAGAAGGACTCAACAGTTTGCAAGTAGATGATACAGGACAAAGTTTATTTTCAGGTTCAACACTAAGCCTCCCAGCAAGTTTCTGATCAGCAGAATTTACAATTTGTGAAGCTATTTTGATGCTTGGTAAATCCAAATCCTCTCTTGCAGGCAGCTGACCACCCAGTGGTCCTTTTCCTTGAACTTGTTCTGAAGGTAATGCAAGATACTTAGTGACTTCTTTCTGTTTTGATGTACAATTGTTCACTGAGACAGTTTCAGTTAGTGCATCCCCACAGGTCTCCTTACTGGAGAAAGACCTGTTCTCAAATGATGGAGCAGATAAGATGGAACTTCTTTTTTTCAATGATGGAGCAGACGGACTCAACAGTTTGCAAGTAGATGATACAGGACAAAGTTTATTTTCAGGTTCAACACTAAGCCTCCCAGCAAGTTTCTGATCAGCAGAATTCACAATTTGTGAAGCTATTTTGATGCTTGGTAAATCCAAATCCTCTCTTGCAGGCAGCTGACCACCCAGTGGTCCTTTTCCTTGAACTTGTTCTGAGGGTAATGCAAGATACGTAGTGACTTCTTTCTGTTTTGATGTACCATTGTTCACTGAGACAGTTTCAGCTAGTACATCCCCACATGTCTCCTTACTGAAGAAAGACCTGTTCTCCAATGATGAAGCAGATAAGATGGAACTTCTTTTTTTCAATGATGGAGCAGACGGACTCAACAGTTTGCAAGTAGATGATACAGGATGAAGTTTATTTTCATTAGTTTCTGCTTCAATTGAATCAAATCTCACCTCTACTTGACCTTCATTTGAAACCTGCAAAGCTTCCACTTCTCCATTTGAAATTTCTGTACCTTGCACTATTGTTGCCGGCATCAGTTCTGCCACAAAATCACCAGTCCCCTGAAAATCTCTAAACAAAGGTTCTCTCTTCGGTGATTCAGAAGGCAACAAGCTCTCCAGCACATCCTGTTTTGCCTGGAAATCTTTAGAAATATTTTCTCCCTTTACTGATCGAGCAGGCAGCACTGCAAGAGCCCTCATTTCCAAAAAGCTCTCTTGTTTTGATTCTTCCAACGGGAGTCCACCGACCTGATTAAAGCTGTACTCTTCCATATCATCAAACTTGAGTTGCCTTGGTTCAACAAGGGTATTAGCATAACTAGCCAATCTTGATACTGAAACTTCGAATCCATCATTCATATTGCACATCTTCAACTCAGAACTTAAAGTTTCAGCCGCATCAGGTGCATCTAGAATAACATGAGTTTCTGCGATTTCAGTAGCACAGGTTCGTGATTTAGAAATATCATTAGCATCACCAGATGAGAGAATACCCTTATCGAAGGCATGTACCGCAATGACATTAATGTCAGTCCCCGCCACTTGATGGATGTCATCTTCTCTAACCCTGTTTGAGGATGCTTCCCGAGTCAATTCTTTGTCCAGGGCAACAGAGTTGGCACCATTGGACCCAGGCTCTGTAACACCACAATTTTTAGAAATGCTTGAGGATTCTTTTGATTTCTGTGAATCTCTTATACATGCTCCATGTTTGTGTGCAGCCCTAGACCTTGTAACTCTACCACTGTACTCATTTCTGATGTTTTCTTTGAGTGAACGCCTTTTCATTTTGGATTTTGCACTATTTCGAAATTCAAGAGCCTTTTGCCTTGACCTGGACCTCTGGAACAGTGCTAATGATTGATCTGATTCATAATGCATATCAGAAAATTGTTCATTCATCTGAATGCGGAGAGAAGCAGGTGATGGATCCAACTCTGGAACTTCATTAGTGCAATGAGCATGGAATGGCTCATGTTCATTAATTAAGTCCCTAGGTACTGCTGTTGGTACATTCTCTGAAACAAAATATTTACTTGAAGCACATGTCTCTGTGACCAAGCTCTCAGAAAGCTGCACTCTTTCTGCATTGATGGCCTGCTTACCATAACAAACAAAATTTCCAGCAGCCAAAGATACTTTGGGGTGAGGAGGTGGGTATAAGAGACCTGAAATAAGTGCTTCTCTCTTTAACTCTGCGATCAGAAAACCAAACTTCAGAGAATAATTGGATAAAAATAAAAGGTAAGAAAAATCAAACACGCACAACTGAACATCGGTCTTGATATGGATCAAGAGGGGAAAAAAAGCAAAAAATACTAAAAAACTCTGATTCTCCCACCCTAATCATTGCTTTTTTTCTCTATTATGAATGCAGCTGCTTATCTTCAACCCGTTGAATTATTAATATTATTCTATTTTCAATATTAATCAAACAGAAGGCATCTCTATTGGAATCATTTCTGTTCTTGCCATGACATTGGAGAATCTCATTTATCCACATGGAGGGGCCCACCTGCAGAACTATGAATGAAGAACCACAGACGAGCCAAGCAAAACTTCAAAAAGCAAAGGGTTCATGAAGAATTTCTTAATTATGATAACAAATTCTTGAGTCCATAAGTTGTTTCCTTAAATCAAACTACATGGAATGTAAGACATCTGAATTTCACCTAAGTGTGGAAAATTTGAATTTCAATCAGAAAGAGAGTATTGACGACACATGGAAATTTCAACTTAGATACCATAAATATTGAATTTATTAGTGTGCTCCAAGGAATCCCAAGGAAGATGTTCTTATTTTTTGGCAGAGGGATGGATACAAATTTATCTACTTATTAGGGGCACCATGGGCAATTAAAGTCACAGTAGGCGCTTGCAATGACGTCTAAACTATGGCCCATCCATGTGGCCCACTATATTAAGTTATTAACAGCCTCTACTCCACTTAACATTTGCCAGTCTGCCTTGTGTAGTGCATAATCGGGGAAACGGAAAAGAAAAAGGAAAAAAACAACACCCCGAAATTAAAACATGTTTGCGCTATCCAATAGACAGCATTTCCCACCAAATCCTAAGGGAGCAAGAAACAAACAGACAGAGGTCTGGAAAGGGGGTTGGGGTGGACGGATAAAAATTCAACAACATGAATAGAACCAAACCCTCATTCGTGGGTTCAAGAGTCAAAATGAAAATATCTGAAGAGGAGGTAAATCTACAGTACACCCAGACTTATTATATATTGGCAGCTGTGCTTCCAAACACATTATGTAAGTATGCACTATATATATGCACAGGTATGTTACTAGCAATTATTTAATGTTAACTTATAATATTTATTAGTTGCTACAACTGTGGAGAAAAGTTTCTAAAAATACAAGGCTTAAGTAAGGTGAGACTACCTTACTTAAGAATGAAAAGGATTAAAATAATCAAAACTTGACTTCAAGAATCAGAGCACAATCTCAACTCCACACAGTCCAAGGATTGAAATGAGAAAATCTGACATCGAGCACATTTCTCACAGAATTGCAGAAAGAACCCTATAGTGGAACCATAAGGAAGAGATAGCAGGAATAAACACACTGGGGGAAAAAAATTACAAAAAAGCAATGCCCTAGAGCAGAAAAATAATAAATTTGGGAAGCAAGAACTGAACCAAGACCGTAATTCAACGAAATTCAAAAGTTGGAACGAGAAAATCTGCAGCAGATCGAGCAAATTTCTGATGGAATTTTAGAAGAAACCCTATAATGGAAATTCTAAGCAAGAGAAAGCAGTAAATAAACGCACTGGGGGAAATAAAAAATAAATCTTGGCAGCAAGAGTCGGGCCAAAACCCTAGAGTTGGAAACGAGAAAATGTGCAGCAAATCAAGCAAATTTTTCATGGAATTGCAGAAAGAACCTGGAATGGGGATGGGAGTGGGATAAGTAAGTACCTTGGGCATTGATGATTCCGGGATCGAATCCGGTGGATGCCCAGAGCCAAGGAGGAGGAGGGATACCGTGGATGAGGAGATTGGAGGCGAGGGACTGATCGTAGGAATGGACATGGGATTTGAGCTGATCTACGATCCTTTTCCTGCGATCGAAGATCTGCATGAAGAGATTCTCCAGTGTCGTCATTTCCTTCTCCTTCTCCTTCTCCTTCTCCTTCTCTGAGAATGAGAACGAACATCACAGAGAGCGAGCGGCTAAGGGAAAGGCATTTGAAAATTTTGAATCCGTGCGGTCCGACGCATTTGAAAGTAAGGATGTCAATGAGTCTGTTCCGGGTCGGATCCGGTGTCAATTTGAAGGGAAGCGGGTCCCTCAATTGGGCTTACACCCGACCCGAACCGACCAAGGGCTGCGTTTGGGGAAGGTGGTGGGTTGAGGGGGGGGGAGGGGTGGTTTTATGTCTTTAAGGGGAATGAGATATTATCTTTCACTGCTCTTATTTAGTAATTAAAGGATAAGGGTAAAATATTAATTTTACCTTTGCTTACCCTCTACTTTACTCTTAAAAACCCTTTTGAAGCAAAGGATATTCATAATTGGTTATCCACGATACTTATCAACCTCTATAACATTTACCCCTGTCCAGGCAGCCAAGGTTTCCCTTTGTGCAGCTCGAGGGAGACTTGGGATCTACTTTAACCAGAGAGATAGAGAACTTCATAAATAATATAATCTAAAGAAAAACTCCTCAATCTAATCATCATAATCCTATAAAGTTGGTTATAAAAAAAATCAATAATTTTATATGAATTAAAATTTTAAAGTATAAAATCAGAAGATCCAGCTCAAATTTAATAAATCAATGTCTTTATCATTCTCTGTATATTGAGTTTTTCTTATTGTTCCCTTTATCCCGGTGCCATTTAATTTTTGTAAATTATCACCCCATTGATCTCTCCTCCAAACTTAGGCATGTGGTCTACTAAATTGAATGATGATGTGTTCAGTAGAAAAAAAGGTGTTTCTTTGAAAATGTGATCTACCAAATATTATATTAGTTGATTTAAACAAGTCATATTTTTAGAGGCCACAAAGTCTAAAGATTAACATAATTTAAATTTATTAAAGTTTTGAGATTTTAAATATGAGTTGGATTGATTAAAAATTGACCAGTTAAAACTTTTTCAACAAAGTCACTATTACTTCATTCAATGAGCTTTATGCCTAAACATGCATAATAATACGTGAGCTATAACGACTCAACTCGACCCAACATGATATTGTCCACTTTAAACTCAAAAATATGCACAAATTTACATTTAGAGCTAAGCGTCACACTTAGCCCAAAAGGCTTCATCCTAGGAGAGAGGGTATTCCCCTTTTATAAGCTCTCTCACACTCACCTTTCCTGGGCGATGTGGGATACCCTCACACTCAGCTCTCTTGGGCAATGTGGGACAAATCCCACATGCCCAATTGGGTATTACAATCATTCCCCTTTAAGACCATAGTTGTCCCCTCCTCTATCACGTCACACAGACAGGGGGCCTACACAGGTAGAGAGCCCAGCAACTCTTATACCATTTTTAACAACTCAACTCGATCCAACATGATATTGTCTAGTTTGAACTTGAAAACCCACACAGATTTACATTTGAACCCAAAAGACCTCATACTAAGAGGAAGTATTCTCCTTTTATAACCCCTTTACACCCAATGTGACAAATATCGCCAAGAAAAATCTCAGTAAAATAGTGGTGTCGCGATAAAAATGCATTTTTATCGCGAATACCGTTCAAATGGCAATTTAACGGTAAAATCGCATTTTTATCGCAAAAAACAGTAAAGTCGCGATAAAAACATATTTTTACTGTTTAAGGTTCCTACATTTACACACGCAGGGAAACGTGGAATTAAAGAGTTAGATGCCAACACTTAGGCAAATGAGAAGTAGGTGGGATTTTTTTTAATAGGGATTTCTTTTGTTAAAAGTTTTTTTTTTAATTTTTTATAATTATAAGAAAAGAAAAGAAAATAACTTTCTTATGAAAAAAACTTGTTTCATAAATATTAATAGAGAAATTTGATTTATCATCGATTTCGTGATAACTAATAATATTAGTGGACTTATGTAATATAAATAATTGAAAATTACATTCTAACATGAATATAATTATTGAATAATATTCACAAGATTGAATAATGATATTCCATTCTATGAAAAATTATACAAGTGTGTAGAATTCATGAAATAAAATTAATGTAAAACCCATAAACATGACTCGAAATAGAGTATTAATCTTTACATTCCACCTGTAAAATGTGAAATAAACAATAATATTTTACATATAAAATTATTTTTAAAGTCCTATCGAACATCAAAACAAATAAAATAGATCCTATCATTCGGTGGGCCTTAAATATATTGGATAAAGTGCCACACTCCAATATATTGTTGATCATTTAACTTTCTTTCTTTACTTCTCTCTTTAAATTTTGAAACAAACATCCAAATGAAATTGACAATTATCTAAATAGAAATTAAATGAATTACAAGTATAATTAACCCCATAATCATTTAAATAAAAAATAAATAGATATGAAATTTTAATCTTTATAACAATATCTAAATGTTTAGCAAATTATGCAATTTGTGTTAATCTGAAATTTTTACTATAATATATATTAAAGTTCTAAAAACATTATATTTAAGCAAAAATATTTTTAAACATTAACTAATTGTTTATTTATTTATTATATTTATTTTATTATATATATATATTTCGCAAGATTTTCACATTAAAAATTCAAGAATTTGAAAATATTCCATTATTTTGACACATCAACGTGTGGATCATCATCCATTATAATTTGTATACACTTTGTATAGGCAAGAAGATCTCCTTGAATACTCCTGTTTAGATAACAACTTGCAACTCAGTCCAAGTGGACCCTATTGTGTCTCCAATTACACACACCCTTTCTTCATCCTATCTATCACTTGTTAATTTGATATTGTTAAATTTGACCTAATTTGATTTATAGAACTCATTGATCTAATAAGCAACCTCAGTCAACACCACTTCATTAGAGTTTAAATTAAACTGATCTATTCATAATTATAAATTAAAATTTTGAGCATACTATCTACTCAGTCGAATTACAAGTTTACCTCTAGAGGTGTTGGTGCGACAGTCAAGGCTCTCACCTTCACAAGTGAGGTCTTAAAGTTAATTCATGGCTAGCCTCTGGAATATTTTCTATGAGGGTATTTATCCAATGTTTTAACTTGATATACAGAAGTTTACATGTGTCCTGAAAGACTAGTTGGACGAGACATCTGAACACTTTTATCATAAAAAAAATTGAATTACAAGTTTTCATAATTTATGTTTAAATTATATAATATATGTTAGAAATTGAAGTTATCACTCTCACCAACCAAAAAATTTGGTGTGAATGTGTCAATTAAGGAAAAATAAAGATGATAAAAAGTTATTCAATATATTAAAATTAAAATGAATCACCATAGGATATCATTTTGATTACGTGAATTACTCTTCTATTAGACAATTAAAAATATAATAAAATAAATATTTTATATTTATTACATCCTTAATTCTTTATTTAATCTTGTGGGCCAGCTTTATCCCACTTCCACATTTTTAAATTAAAGTAAGAAAAACAAATATGGTAGCTGGAGGTAAGAAAACTCTAAATTAATTACAACTTTTTAATTTAATTTTGATTTCAATAATATATATATTATTCTATCAAATATATTAATTTTTAAAAACAAAGAAAAAATAAACATATTGATGAAGAAAATAAGTTTTGTTTAAATATTTTTATTTATTATGTCTAAATAAATAAAATGGCAGGTGGACATAACTCTGCTTTTCTATTTTTATTTATTTTACGTCATTAGCTATAGTGCTATACATTTATTATTATTATTGAATATTATATTTATTTAAATTAAATTTTACGTTACGTTTAGCTTAATTCACTGTCCCACGCTCAGAGAGGTCCGGCCTGTTATCTTCCGCTTGAGCGGCTCGACGCTGCCTTCAGGCATCGAAAGCACTCTCGAGAGAGAGAGAAAAGGAACAAAGGAAAATGTCTCTAAGATCCATTTGTCGTCCTTGGCATCTCTTCTTCAAAACCAGAAATCTCTCGCTCTCTCCAAACTTCAATTCCTTTCGAATTTTTCCTTTAAAACTCGAATCCTTGAAGTTTCCGGCGAAGGTCACTTTCGCTGCTTCTAAAGGTATTTACACCTCTCGATTCTTCTGTTTGGATCCGAATCTAATCTGTAATGTACGAGTATTTCAATTGATTTTTCATTTCCAATGTCAATGAGTATTTGAGCTCTAATTAGGAGGATCAAGTCCTTGAAATCTCTGTTTTTGTGTATGCCTGTTTGTCTTATAATTATGAGCAAGTGATTACTTCCTTGTATGTGGAAGTAGGCTTTTTGGTGATTCAATTGTGTTTTGGTAGCTTTAATTGAATTTAATTTGCTGATGGAAGTGGATTTTCTCTCTCTCTGATGATTGGAATTGTTTTGTATTTTGTTTAGTTCAGTTGGCGGGTGTCATTCAAAGTTTTTATTTTTTTTTAACAGTGCCTAGTTATTAGTATGAATTATTTTATCATTTTGTTTTACATGAGTTAGTATGATGAAGAAATGGCTGTAGATAAAGTAATGGTGACATAGATGCATAATTGCATATGCTAAGAGGGATTTGTGGTCTAACAATGAAAGATAACATTAGAAAATGAGTGCATTTGAGGAAGCTTAAACTTGCTTCCGTAGAAGAAAAGATGATTTTTTTTAGGTACTAGAAGAACGATGAATGGAGAAAAAAAAATCTAACCATAGTAGTTGAAAGTACACTTTAGTTGCACCTAAGCCTTCACGTAGGCTTCAAACGTATTTGTTCCTCACCTAGCTCTAAATCAGGTTTGCCTTACTTAAAACTTAGTGTGTTCTAGTAACTTTTTCTACAATAAGACTAATTTTTTGAAGCTTTTTGTAATAACTAGTAAATATTGTAGCCAATACGAAGTAATTTTCAGTAATACTTAGTTACAAACTCTAATTATTGGATAATATATTTGTGCATGTACATATTTTTTACCATGTGATTGGAAGATCAGTTGCCAATATGTTTTGTTGTGTTGAATGAATAATAATGTATTTTGTTAACATTGATTAAAATAGGACACAAATCCATGAATCTATATATATATATAAGTACCTAAATCAGTGCACCTAGCAAAATTGCACTCACGCCTACACTTGTGCCTTGTACCTTAGGCTCTAGGACCACTTGGTGGCTTGATTGTGCCTTGCACCTTGGTGGGTTGATTCTAATTACTTTTATTCTATTATATGGAGATTCTGTACTGCATTTCAAGGGCTATAATTTGACAGTTTGTGTCAGACATGTAGATGCCAGCATTTTGTTCTAAAGCTGATATTTGATAAGAGGTAGTGCAAGCTACAGTGCAGTTGGTGACATCATAAAGAACGAAAGTAGCATTTTCTTCACGACTTGTTTGAGTCCATCAGGTTATTGTGCTTCTAATCATCAAATTATTGTTGCTTTTGTGGCCATATGCAAAGCTATTTTATGGACTCCTAACTTTGAAGAAGTTTGTGGGTGGTTCAAAGTCTATAATTGCACCTAATTTTAAAGCCTCCAAGGGAGTGCTTGCGCTGATCGTCCTTCGATCCCCTGGCTATCTCTGCCTCTCAGTGTCCTTAAGTTGAATTTCAATCCAGGCCTCATCTTTTGGATGGAAGCGCTAGTATTAGGGGCATATTCTGAGACAGTGAGCATTAGGTGGAACGATGCTGCTATGATCAATACTGGTCACTCAAAAGGGTGCAGGGTGCTTTGTCATCTTAGGGGATGAGTGCAATCATAATGTGTGACTCACTATATGCTATCTGACTGGTGTTCCCTCATGCTCCCTTACCTTCTTGACAATTGGATTGGAGAGATGCTTGTGATTGTCTGTCTTTGTGATCAGGCTCATTCATTGAAGTATCTTCTTAAATTCACAAATGAATTGGGGGGACTTTCTAGCTAAGAAAGGATTTAACAAAGACAAGTTGGTATTTATTTTCTATTTGCTTGTATTTATTACTGTTTTTGTTTTTGTCTTCCTTCTTTTTGTTGGGAGGTGTCGCTTGGGCTTTTTCGAAGTGCTTCTCTTGCTTGGTTTTCTCTTTATCCATAAATCGTTGTTATCATTTAACCAAAAAGCTGGTCAAGTCTTAGGAAAAGGGCTATGCTAGTTGTGATAAAAAGATAAGGCTTTGGTTTGGGCTTATTGTGGATGTACTCGGGTTATGGGCAGGATGCCTGACTGTATCATTTATTTTGTTGCTTTTTTTTGTCTTATTGTTGTAGTTTTTGCACCTTTGGTGCCCTTTTTTTCTAATATATTAACCTTTAAAAAAAAAAAAGATAAAAAGATATGGCTTGCTAGAAGGCTGTTGGATTCAAGGTAGTCTGATAGCACGTAATGCAATGGCGGAAGGGACTCTGATGATGAAATGGCTTGTGCTATAATGATGCAATGCACCCCTAGAGGCCAGCCAATGAGGTCTGGATTTGGGTGAAGACACATGCCTTTTCATTTTGCAGCATTGTCCAGAAATGGCGTTGGGGACTCATTATCTTGTATGGCTTTGTTGTTTACTCAAGATCCTTTTCCTTCTTTTCTCCCTGCCACCACAATTATCACAACTGGCACCACCACCATTACATGTATGTACACCTATTCATAATGTTGTGCTTCTAAATTTAATTCTTCTATGGTGAAGGAAACAAGAGCTTAAGATTCTCACTTTCAAATCTGAAAAGAGAGGTGCATGAATGAAAGAAGAGAGAGATTCATGCATGGAAGATCGATGAGGCATATTTCCATGAAGGATATTATTGATCTTACTGTTTCCCTCTACAAAATCGGAATTGTTGATGAGGTCTTCTATTTCTATTAGATGGGTGAAATATGAAGTGATTGGTTAAAACCATCTTTCATTTCAACTTGTTAATTCGGTATTGATTCAGCGGGAAGTTTGGCAGTGTGTGTGTTTTTGTTTACTTTGGTTTAGATAAAATGATAAAATGAACTGATTCTTTTGAGTTGAAGTTACCTTTTCTTCCTCCAGGTTGCAAAGTTAGAGATGTGCATACTTCGAATATCAGGTCCACTTCAACTTTTGCTAGTCCATCATCATCTGTGGAGATAGCATTGCCTGATAATGGGAGTGCAGTTGAACTACTTACTGGAGCTGATGACACCCATGGAGGTGTAATTGTTGACATGAAAACGCCTATGGATTCTGCAAGTTTTGTCTCTTCATTACGAGCATCGATATTGCGATGGAGGCAAGAGGTGGTTAAATTGTCCTTATATTGATATAAGTACTTTTGTTTTGTTTCAGTGGAATATTTTTTGTTAGACTTTCATCTTCAAAGTTCAGACCTACTAAAGGAAATTCAAATGACTGATAACTATTATTATGGTTCATTAGAGGTCACAAGAGGTGAGAATGAGAAATACCTTTCAAAAAGAAGGTGTGAGAATCACAAAATACATTGTTCCAACTTGGGTAACTGGTGTAGCCTGAATCACAAAATGGTGAATTAATGTTTCACAATATTGGTGTCTTCACTCGTTATCCACCAAATCATGATCAAATCGATAAAACAAAATAATCATGTCAAATAATGTGGAATCAATCCTGTAAGAGGCTCTAAATGACATGACCAAAGGTATTGAACAACAGAAGGTCACATGTCCAGTTGTCAACTTGTAAAAGGTGAAAGACATTAAAGTCCCAAAGACCGATGGGCATTCAACCCTTAAAATTACTTGTTCATAGCAAAACAATGCCCTCAAACATATATTGGCACAAATTAAGCACATTCTCAGGACTGGATATTATAATCCTACCTTTTGAATGCTAATTAAATAAAGAATTACTAAAATATCCCACCAATGTAAAACTAAATTGCCCTTGAAGACTTAAATTGAGAAGAAACACAGAATTCTGAAATAACTGTGTATTAACAGCACTGGTCATTTTTACCTCTAGGGTCCAGAAATGCAACATGGATCCATTAACATGATTGATGTGGATGAGGCTCCTTTGGCCTCTTTGATGCCTTGGTATGTTCCAGTTGCTCCATGCAGCTTGGCTTGTAGCTTGGCACAATTAATCTCTGGGCAGGCCATATCAAAAAATGGGTGTATCTTTGCTGAATTCTAGTAAGTTGAATGTTTTTTTAAAGATTTTTTTATGATGGTGATTGGATATGCACCAGACGCTTGATGTGTAAAATGAAGAAATGTAATGAATTTATCAAGTGGATTTGGAACAGAGGCAAGCAACAAAATAACTGTTTGACCACCTTGAAGGCAAAACCATTCTAGACTTTTATTGTTAAAATCAAATCATCATAGAATCCATATTCAAATGATTATAGGAAAAACTGGATTTCAAGACCTTAAAAAGGCATCTTGTAGTAGGTGCAACATTGCAAACACCTAATTTCAAATCCTGATATACCTAATAACCAACCCAGGTAATGGGTTAAATGGATTTTATGATGGCAATAACTAATTACAAAATATCTAAGTTCTAATCCTATCCACTAATTGTTCAGAGTTATCAACTGCCTCATTAGAACCTTAAACATGAAAATTTATCAGCAATTATGGAGTCTTTAAATAGACAAGTTCTTTGCCAGCTACAACCCCCCACCACCCACAGAAAGTGGCCTAGTGAGCTATTTTTACTAGTCTTTGTCTGCATTTTATTGTTTAGATCAGCCATGATGTGAATCTCATCAGTTGTATTCACATGAATGTGGTGGGATCACTAGAAACAGTAAGTGTTATTCAAATTCAAACTCTTCTTCTCTATGTTATCTAGCTTGCATGAACTTATTAAAAGGGAAATTTGGAGTCATTTTATTCACAGTGAAACTTTGTAGTGGGACAGTTACATGTTTTTGGACTATGATTGTGGAAAGTCTTGAGCTTTTGGGTCTTGTGCAACCGTTGATCATGAACAAGAGTTGTAAGTCTTTGATCTTCTCATAACGTATTTCTCTGATGTTTCTAATGGATACAATGAGATGGCTGACCCTATTCTAGACAAGTGGTCAACCTTGTGTATTAGTTTCGCTCACTTACACCGAGGGATACTGTAATTTTCTTCTCTTATTAACATTAGTTGTCATCTATCACAAAAAGAAGATAATAATTTATATAACTTATGCTTATTACTTACCTGTAATAGTTGTTGAGTATTTTGGAAAAGTGATAATGATTATTTGCTTGGCTGTAATCTTCACGAGTTGAGTGCTTAAACAAAATGAACATTTTTACTGTTCATGATTAAAACAAGTCCTTTTAAGATGTCTGTGGTTGTAATGAAGTTGTAGATGGTGTTTTCTATTGTTATGATGCATCTGTTAATATATGGTACCTCTTTTTCGTGTAACTTCCTAATTGAAGCTTTTTGGTATAAAACGTTTACTTAATCGGTTTAATGAACTTGAAATTAGTTTATGTACATTTCCATACTCTGCATTGTGTTTCCATCTTTTCCTGCTTAAATTACGGAGCACTCAGATGTTGTCTCATCAACCAGTTCTTATGGTTTTTGTTTATTGGTATTTCCATTTCTTATCTTTTAATGTTGTTAATTTTCTTGATGTTTAATTTATAGGGGAAAAAGGGTGTATGGATCAAATTGCCCATTGAACATGTACATCTTGTTCAAGCTGCAGTCAAGGTAGTACATTTCTTGGTTATGATTTTCATTGTTTGTAGAGAATTCTTAGAAAGGTCATGAGACAAAGTTCAATTTTTGTTTGTTTAGCTGAATTTCACCTTTTTTATTATCAAACTGCACTCAGTCGGTTTTATGTTGAATTGTTGATCAATTGTTTATATGAAATCATTTTCCTTTTCCACAAAAAGAAATTGTCAAATTTTGACAAATGTGCCCGTAAGTTTCTTGAATGTATAATGTGAAGATACTTCTAGGCTTCTCTACATCCTACATTGGAACTATCTCAAGGAAATGAATGAATCCGAAAGCCATTCATTTCTCTACCATCTAATGTAGATATTTCTCGTGTATATCCTTCCAGCATGTCAGAAGCTCTAGGAACAGACTTTTTGGCTAAAGTTGGAGTGGATAGGGAACATGAGTTTGTTGTATTAAGATGTATTTTTTATTTTCCTGATTATTTGATTTTGAGTGGTGGGTAAGGGGTTGATGGGGTTACTTTGTTCATATTGAGTTGATTCTTTTGTATTATGGTCTATGAGAGGAGTTTACCCCTTTTCCTCGGTTTTTGGGGGTTGGTATAAATCTTTTATACCTTGTACTCTATTATTTCTTCTTTTATACCTTTTTTTCATTAGTTTCCCACATGGGTCTTGTCATATCTTCTCTTTGTTTGTATTTAGATCTTTTGTACTATGAACAAACATAAACTTATATTTTTAATTGTCTTTGAAATAGTACTTTTTTTTTGAAAGATGAAATAGTACTTTTTATTGAGGAAAGAATAAAGGAATACATCCCAAGATTAGAAAGAGCTCAAAAGGGAGAACAAATCCCCTAAAACAACAGGCCAGAAAGCCCAAACAGCTACAGAAAAAACAGCCTAAAAAACAACAAAGACTTTAATATCTATCCACTCTTATCTGATCCAAGGAGGACCCTTCGAAACTTAAGTTTTCCATAAATATAACCGTAAACTTTTATTTCTATTCTTTCTCTTGATCTTTATTTTTTCCCCTGAGAGGTAACAACTATATATAATTATATACACAGAAACAACCTGATCCCTACTTACCTTTCAAAAAAAACAACCTGATCCCCGCTAATGCACCCTAGTGCCCATTTACGGGCATTCCCTTACTCTATTACATAAAGTAAGCTAACACTATAACTGTACCTTACCCTTGGCTATAAAACTATTGAGAGAGAGAGAGAGAGGGAGGGAGGGAGATCTTACTTGATTTTTCCTTCTCTATTTTTTCCTCGTCATCCTTGTCATAGTCTAATGGACATTTATATTATCATTTGACTTTGGCTTTTGTGCTACTCTTGAATTTATTTCCAGGAAGGATTTTGGTACCACCATGCAGAACCAAAGTATTTGATGCTTGTATATTGGATTCCTGAAACTGTTCATACTCTACCCGTAAATGCTTCACACAGAGTAGGTGTTGGTGGAGTTGTGATGAATGATAAAAGGGAGGTACTAATGCCTATGACTGTGTTGACCCATTGCCGTTGAAGTCTTCTGATTTATGATTTGAATATGACAATTTGAATCTTATGGGAAATGATTTGAATCTTATGCTTACTTTCCATTTCTTAAAATGTTATACTTGACCTTGTGCGGATGAAATGATGGATTTGATGACTGATGGTCATGATGGTGTTTCTTTTGTATATATTATGGTTCATGCTTTGAATTTACGATACTCAAACTTTTGATTACTTAAATGCTGGCCGCATGATCAAACCATAATGAATAGAGTGACTATTTTTCCAATTCCTTTTGAGTTCCAAATTTTGTTCTAGGCCTCTTGAACCCAAATCTTATCTTCTTTGATTTGTATCTAATAACCATGATGTTTAGTCCTGCCTATCAAGAGGGAGATTTCTGTGTTTGGATGAGGGGGGTGTAAGGGTAATGAGGTGTTACCCCTCATTACCCTTGTTTGGTAACTAAAGGGTAAGGGTAAAAAATCAACTTTTTACCCTTGTTTACCCTTCTACTCTCACTTTTGATAACCCTTTGGAAGCAAAGGGTATTCATTTTTGGTTACACCCCCCTGGAAAATTTACTTCTCATCCAAATGCAGCCTATAGATCCAATAGTATTTCTCCATGAAAGTCATGATATCTATGGTACAAAATTCAAATTTTTTTAGGGAACACATGGATTATTGTATGGATGATAATGTCTTATCATAAAAAAACTTAAATCTGCTTTTTTATATTTTAAAATCAAGTTGAGAGTTACTGGATAGATGTCAGATTTAAGGAAATTTGATGTATCAATAGATAGACAGAGGGTTTATTGATTAATTGTGGATTTGTATAATATAAAAATGTTGTGCTTTTAACCTTTCAAAAAAAAAATGTTGTGGTTTTAAAATTGATGGATATGAAATTTACAATAAAACAGTGGCCCTGGTAATCCAGATTGTTGTACCTACCTTTATAAGTTGAGTGGTGGATTGGCATCTGGAATTTTTTTTTTTTTGAAAATTAAATGGCGTATGGAGTTCTCTCCGGTGTTTTTTTGTCCTTTTCATTGAAGTTGGATTGAATATCTTTGCATTATTACACAATCAAGTTCATACTTCTGATACTTCCATTATATTAAAATATAGGCAAGTGTTGTAAGTCATGAAGTTTTATTGCATATTTGGACTACAATATATCACCGTCGTCAACATTAATGGCAGCTACTTTCCTATCTATCTGGGGTCAGCTATTTGAGTTTTATATTCCCAATCAGTCATATTTAGAACATATCCTCTGGAACTCTACATTCTACCAGTGTCTTTCTTTACCCCTAACCCATGTCCTTCAAGGTCTTGCCCTTCTCCTTTTGCCTACCACCTGAAGTTGATCTGTTCTTTGTTTTTGAGCTATTTCTGATTGCCTACTGAACACTGAACGAGCTATCTAAGTTTGCATTCCTCCATCTTCTCATCTGTTTAAGCTATCCTCAAACTTTCTTTAATGTAGTAATTTTTTCTTCATCTTTTGGTGTTACCCCTACTCATCCATCTCAGCATACACACTCTCTGTTACTGTGTTTTTTTCTGCTTGTCTTTTCGTCATTTACCAGTATTTAGCTACATAAGCATTGCTGCTCTAATTGTCATCTCATAGAATTAGAATTGTCCTTTTAGTCTAGTTGGTATAACTTTGTCTCTAAGGCTTAGTATTTTACTACTTTTGGGGCTTCAAATTCCATTATTTGGTAGGTGCTGCTAGTTCAGGAGAAGAGTGGAATGCTTCGAGGAAAGGCATTATGGAAGTTTCCTACTGGTGTTGTTAATGAGGTGTGTAATTCTAAAGCTGTGTTTGGATGGGGAGAATTGAGGAGACTTCTCCTGGGTTCTCCTCAGTTCTCATGTTTGGATCTCCTTTGGAGGAGAAAGTGGGTCCGACCAAAGTTCTCCTGAAGGAGGAGAAGATGATTCTCTTGCAGAACACCATTTCTCTTCTGAAGGAAGAGAAGATGGTTTTTTGTGCAACTGTCAATAAAAATATAACTGATGGAATAGAAAGATCATTTAGAAATCGACATGTGAGCTGAACTCGATATGAAAAATCAAGTTTTAGCGATTTGATTTTAGTGGTAAAACATCACTAGGTGTCCTTGTTTTTTTTTCTTCTCTTAAATACTCCTGGTGATTTTAATTGTTAAAATCAAATGGCTAGAATTTGAATTTTCAACTGAAATTTGGTCAATATGCCTATCTTGAAAGGACCTTTCAGTGCCACATGATATTTTTATTTTAGAAATTCATTATTGTTCTAAAAAATAAAAAAAGACTTAACACACCTTATGTAGTCTTAATAAATTCTTCCTCCTGAAACCATTCAAATCATCAATCTTCAGGGGAACTTAGAGTGGTAGAAGTTCTCCTCACTTCTCTTACCCGGGAGACGTGAGAAGACGTATCTTACTTTAAGTTCTCCTCATCCAAACACAAACTATATCTATTCAAAATTTAACTTCTTCCATTTTAAGATGCTGATGTTCCTTTACCACTTGCTGACCTCTTTTCTGAATAGGGTGAAGATATTTTTGCTGGCGTAGTGAGGGAAGTCAAGGAAGAAACAGGAGTAAGTGATATATGTGGCATTGAGTTTTTCAAATGTACTATGATTGTAAGAAAATAAAAGTCTGTAACACAGTAAATATGACTAAGCTTTCTGTTCTGGCAGATCGACACAGAATTTGTTGAAATACTTGCATTCAGGTTTGTGATTATTTAACCTCAAAGAGTATGCTGTGTACATTTGGATCGGGACTGCTTATAACTTCTCATGGCTGTTGGTGTAATCCAGGATTTTAGGAACCATATGCTTTAATAAACATTTCATGGCACACCACCCACAAAAGCAGGAAATCTGGCAATTTATTGTGAAAAATTCTTCTTAAGTCATGCATGAATCACCACCCAAGCACATGCAGGTCAGTGTTGTATTAGACATAAAAGCTTCCATTTCAGGACTATGTTCACTTCAAGGGATAAGGGTTTGATTTGTCAATTTAACTCTAAATTCATCATTCATCACATCACATCATCATCTAAACATTTATCCCGTCAATCTCGTTATCGCTGTCAATTGTATTATGCTTATGTTTGTTTGACAAGGACAGTTCCAAAAGCTCTCTCTCTCTCTCTCTCTCTCTCTCTCTCTCTTTCCATCCATCTCCATTTTTCCAAATCCAGGACATGGATACACATCGTGGTATCCTGTTCATTTTTCATATCTAGGACAAACTACACTCCATTTTTCCAATCCAGGACATGGATACACATAGTTGTCTCTTGTTCAAAATATAGTTCTACATTATTTTTATAAAATTTTATCTGAAATATTTTATCCATGCTAAGTATTTCTTTTTAATTTATAACAAAAAATCCAATTTTAACTACACCGTTTTTCCAGATCAAGGACACACTGCATTTTTCCATATCCTTTCTGTCTACACCATTTTTTACAAATCCAGGACAGATATGCATAGTGTTCTTCTATTCAAAACATGCTTCTTATTTTTATGAATTTTATCTGAAATATTTTATCCATTCTATTATTTCTTTTAATTTATTTAATTGACAACTTAGAGCAAAAAGGAATCCCATTTTAACTAATTATATTTTTCTACTTTAAAGGAGAACTAAATATTGAGGGTAGGGCTCAAGATAGAGGAGATCTCGAGGCTTTGATGGGAGATAAAGCTGATTTGGTGGTGGAAAAACCAATGCAGGGATCCTCGAGAGCTGCGAGATGGAGAGTCTCAGAACCAGTCACCCGTAGCGACAAGTATCGAGGGGCAGGGAAGTGGTTGTCGGGATGATCAAGGCATGGCCAACACGTGGCATCAAGAAACTGGGGCTCCCATTTCACAGATGGGAAGTGATTCATCAGCTGTGAGAGGAGATCACATGGCTAGGGTTCGAGAAGAGATGGTTTCGATGGAGTAAGAGGAGGGTAGGATTTCCTGTTCTCTTGGTCTCACAGGAAGACTCTCGGGGTCCAATGGTACCAAATCGAAAGAAAATGGGACCCTGTTGGCGTCGGTTGTTAATGAACCAGGGAGAGCCTTAGAGCTCCTCTCCTCAATGGGGCCTGGGCCGATTGGCTCTTTTGTTTCAAATGGAACTGGGACCGAGATGGGCTTTGGGCCTAAGGAATCTAGTAGTAACTTGGGCTAGAAGGAGTCAAAGGGGTCTGATCTCTCAGAAGGAAATGGATTGAAGATGGAAGGGGACTGTCTAGAGGATTTACTATAGGCTCAATTAATTATGAAGGTGGAAGGTGTTAAGCAATGCATGGAAGGTTAAGAGATATTAGAAAAGAATGAAACATCTACAGTAGATGGATCTAATTTGGCTGAATTGTTAACACGAGATCATACAGAGATTGTCCTTCGGTGACTTTCCAATGGGGGCGGGACTAAAAAGAAAAAAGGAGGAAGGAGTAGGATTTAGTTATTGGCTGTAGGATTGTTTGGGGTTTGAATTTTCAAGGATGTTTTAAGTGCTATCCTATGGGGGGATTGCATAGTATTGATATTTTTTTGTTTTAATTTAAATTTAATTTTAAATTTAATAAAATTTCGTAACCTTTCAAGAAAAAAGAACTAAGCCCCCCCAACCTCCCCCCACCAAAAAAAAAAAAGGAAAAAAAGGAAAGAAAAATTGAATGGAAAACAAATCTAGGAGACATCTGTTTGTGGCTAGAACTGAGTTGTCATTGATGGTAATTAGTGTGAAATTTGAATCAATGAGAATGCCAAACCAGGTCCACATCTGAACTGAAGAAAAAAATATGATCATTGATTTTGAAGGAAAGAGAACTTGTTCAATGATCTTTTGACAGTAACATGAGAGGAACCGTTAGTATAATTAGATCTTGACCATTTATTCAATTATGTAGTGGAGAATTCATTTTTGAAGTGGAAAACACAGCCGAAAGTGCATCTTAAGAATGGAGAACATGGTTTAGTCTCTCCCTTTTAAGATACCATACATGGGATAGGAGATTATGGAGTGGAAACGTAGTGTAGAGTGCAGTTTTGTTTGTCTCTTCATAAGTATATATAAGGTTAAGGGATTAGTGGTTCAGGTATGTTAAATGTCACATAGGTGTCTATTTTGTGAAACAGTTTACAGTAAAATCTTTAATAGCCTTTCTTTTAGGTAGGCTAATAAATAAAATATAATAACATCACTAGAGTATATTAAAGTATTGATGCGGAGCACCACACGAGTTCTCGTATTTATCAAGTTTCTATATTTAGATTTAGGATTTTCAGCTTTTCATAATTGTATTTATTCTTTCATTTATTTGTTTAGTCCAATAGTTGGTTTGTTTAGGGAAATTTAGTTATTTTACCTGTAATTAGGGCTTTCTAATCATTGGGGGTGGTTGGGTATTTGTTTATTTGAGGGTATTTTGGTCTTTTTCATGTTTTTAAGTCATTATATATATGATGTAAACCCTCCATACGGGATTGACACTTAATCAATGAAAAGAACAACTTCTACTTTGTGCAAACTTGCATCCATCGTAGGAAGCATGGTGAGAAGCCAAGGAACCCTCCTGAGAAACTAGGGAAGGCGAGAAGCCACGGGAAAAGGTGAGAATCCTCTTTCAAGATCCAGGTTTTTATCTATCTCTCTTCTGTCTCTCTTTTTTCCTTTCGTCTCTCTTTGCTGCCCTTTCAAACCCGGCCGAACTATTGTCCCAGAATCATCCTATTGTTGTTCTAGATCTGTCCTAGGAAAATCTCTATTTACTGTCCCGACCTGTCCTAGATCCCATCCGGACTCGTCCTGCTGATCTGTCTTAGATCCCATCTAGACTCGTCCCAAGCCCTTCCCAAGTCCCTTACAGCCCTCTCCTACCCTAACAGCCCCATAAACTGCTGTCTCAACCTATAACAGTCTCATATATGACTGTTTATTCCTGTCCTATCCATTGAAATCCCCTATTTTGCTGTCTCATACCTTTAACTTTAAGATCTCATATTAATGTTGTCCTACTTGCCAAACAGCTAATTTAATTCCTATTTCTGATGATAGATCTACATATTTATGGGATTTGACAAACCCCTTTGTTTTGAGGGACCTTTACTATGGATGTGACTTGGCTTGGATTGTCTTATAATCACTTATATTAGATTCCAAGAATTTGCATGATTCTTTGTGGTAAAATTTATATTAATTAATTGCGTGTATTAATTGGAATTTAATTTCAGCCCATTTTAGGTTAGGTCATATTAGATTCATTCCTCAATTTCGCTTGCATTAGGCATTTAGGGTTATCCTATCCCCTGTCCTGCGTCAAGTATCCTATAAACATCAAGAGATCTAACATGTTTATGGGCGTCCAACATTGTACATTGAGTATATGCATGTATCCAGCCATCTTAACACAAAATCCCAAATTAAAAGAATTAACAGTTTCTACGATTCCTGTCGAATCAAATCAATGTCTTTACTACATGGATGGCTAGCTCTTAGATTTTATTAGATATCTTGTCTATAATACCATGGAGGCAAATGGTTATAAAATTGGTAAAAATAACAAAATCGAGCATAACTAATGGATTCAAGGGAAAAGAGGATTTGTTTTTAAATTGAATATGGCATAAGTGTCACATTGTGATAGGTTTTGATGCTCGGTGGATGTTGCAAGTAGGATTAGTGAAGGAAAGTGGAGGCAACCTAGTGTTCTATTATCATCAAACATTGATTCAAAGGTTTTTTCTGAAGAGATTACTTAAATTTTAAATGTAACGTCGAGCTGAATGTGGTGATGATGAAACAAGAATATAAGTTCATGTTGCACATAGTAGTTAAAGGCAAGCCTAGGCTGCCCCAACTCATGTCCTCCAGGTTCCTTTGCGCATGGGCCCTAGAACTTGGGCCAAAACCTTACTTTTAGTTTTGATGCAATGAGTCACCACGGGCATGTTCTTGTTTTGGATGATAAAATTTTAGTTCTTTACAATATCGGTGCCTTAAAGCCACTGGCTAAGAATATTCATATGTACTTTAAAATATTTTAAGACTAGTGTTTATGAAAATTAGGCTTGTGTCCAGGTGTACACCTTCAGTTGTGCCTTGGGCTATTAACTCCTTGTGCCTCGAATACATCTTGTGACTTGACTGCCATGATGTGGTATAGATGTGCATATTAAGATGGTGTTTAGAATAATAAGAGGAAAAATGTAGGAATGAGTTCCTAAGAGGAAACTTAAGGCTGCCTCTATAGAAGAGATCACCAAGGGATGTCGTATAAGATGGTTTGATCATGTATTTGAAAGATTACAACTCCAATATGAAGGACTACGAGTACAAGGACCTAGGATAAACGATAGACCAATGAAGACATGAATTGAAGTGGTAAAGTATTGTTAACAAGAAGAAGAAGTGGTAAGAAAGCACATGCTAAATGTTTTAGTGATGAAGAACATGAATTTTGTGAAGCACATGGGGTTAAGTGGAACAGAAAACTCACAAAGTAACGCCTAGATAGATGGGATAAAGTTATGAAATTGACTCAAAAGAAGCCCTGTACTGGAGACCAAGGTAAATCAAACTAAAAACAAACTTCTAATCAAAAAGCAACTTTCTAAATTCCCTGAACTTGTTATTCCATTATCCCATATTTGGCATAACTCCTCAACCACTTACAAATTTGTGAAAACTTGAGCTCATTAGCTAATTGGGTAGCCCATGTAACCAATTTTCTGTCATGTTGAGCATATTTGGTGCAAGAAGTATGACCTTTATTTGAAAAAAAAAGAAGAAGAAGAAGAAAAGGAACATGAAAAGAACTCCATTTTTGATGCTTGATGAAACTTGTCGCTTTTCTTGAACCTTCTTCTGGAACTTGCTCCTTTGTTGGCATTGATTGATGTCCCTTTCTATATCATTATTGTGAACTATCTCAATCTATCCATTCCTCAATCTGTTTCAATGTTCAAACCTTAAGTTAGTATGCTTGTCCTTTCTTGAGTTTGGTTCTCACTAATGCAACAAAATGTGATGTTTAGTTATGAAATTTCTGAATATCTTAAGGAATTATTGTTAAAACCATGTCTTCTATACCCATTTCTTTCTTAAATGTCCAATGGAGTAAGTAGAACATGCAAGGAGAGAGATTATTTATGGCATAGTTTTCTTCAACGAAATTTATGTTTTGGGGAAGGCCAACTGTTATTGAACTTATTGTTGGCCATTATTTGCTTTCTTCTTTGGATTGCACGTGTGCTAATTGCATCACTATTGTACCATTATCTATATTATTTGGTCATGGCTGAACATACACAAATAGATTATTAGAGGAGTTTCATGTTTTTAGATTAGTAATTTTCCCGTTTGGGAGACCTTTACCCTATATGAATGTGGCATTTACAATTTTGACGTGGTTCTCCATTTACTTCTTAATTTTGAAGCCTTTCCAACTTTTTGGTGAGTTTAATTTGCAGGCAAAGCCACGAATCATTCTTTGAGAAGTCAGATTTATTCTTTGTATGCATGCTGCGGCCCCTATCCTTTGACATTCAGAAGCAAGAATTAGAAATCGAGGAAGCCAAGGTAAACCTTTCTGAGAATGGAAAGTTACTACATTACTTTAGAAATGCAGGAAAAATAATCTGTTGCTGGGGAACTACATGATCCTAGATGGAGTAGAATATTTTTTTTTTCTCAGCCAATAGTGGTATGCTGGCTGTACTTAGTAATACAAATTGTTCATTTAGTGGCCTCATGAAAAGATGCGACCTAATCTCCCCATCCATTGGGTTCTTGAGGAGCACAATTACAATTGATCTAGGGCAATATACTGGAGATTGAAATGTTTCTCTTAGCAGACAAATAATCCCCAATGTATTGGGGGTGTCAGGTTACAAAAATATCAAATAAAATAACGAGTGTGTGTCACCAGATTCAGATATTACAAATATCTGTGGATTGAATCTCTCTCTTAGCACAAAAATAATCCCCAAAGTTGATGTAAAAAATCTTAGACCAAGCATGTGCCAACAGATTCAGATTTTCAGAAAAGTTAGATTCGATGATTCTCTTGGTGCAAGAATAATCTGCAGAATAGATGAAAAATCTCAGAACAATATCCTATTACAGATCATGATGCCAGAAACACAAAAATACTATCAGTCAATGATGCAGTACATGGAAACAAGTAACCAAGTACTGTTATTTGGTTACTGTTATCTGAATAAATTCCTTGGGGAGGTGAATGCTTTAAAAAACTTGTAGGTAGATAGCAAATGTTCTTGTCTTTTTCTTTTATTTTTAACAGACTTTAGCATTGTAGCATATATAATTCCCATGATTACTGAAGAATGATAGCTGTTTGTCATGGATACTCAGTGGATGCCCCTCGAGGAGTACGTCGCACAACCTTCTGTTCAAAAACATGACCTTTTGAAGTATATTGTTAACATTTGCCTAGCCAAGACGCAGGGGGAGTATGCTGGATTTTCACCAGTATGTATCAAGTCAGGGTTTTCTGATAAGCAAAGCTACTTCTATTTAAATGAAAAATATATAAATCAGCCACTTAGTTCTGGTAACCAGTCTTAGTACTAAGGTCTTTTGATGTTTTTTGTTGTATTCTCTCCCCATATTGTTTTGTTGATTCGTGAATTCTTCTCTGTAAGGTAAGACTGGCAAAATGGCCCATGCAATTTATGGGATAAAGAATTATCATTACTGTATTAAACTATACATTTGGTGATCTCTTACATAATAATCAAATATTTCATAACTTTTTTTCTTCATATAGTGTTTTTGAATAAATAAATAGATTAGTCCAACTTCATTCAAACAAATTAAATCCAACCATATATTGCTCTCTAAAGAAATATCATGTTGACGTAGTCTAAGGCCTTGTCATAAATATCGGTGATATTTTCAAATTTACCATGTTTTTATCGGCAAAATACCATTATTGCGTTAAAAACGCATTTTTATCGCCACGACGATAAATTTCTTGTAAATTTCCGATAAAATCACGTTAAAAATGCGATAATATTCCGGTAAATTGGCGGTAAATTTTCGATAAATTTTTGGTAAATTTCCTATAGCATTTTTATTTCATTTATTTTTTTATTTTTAATTATTATAATTTTCTCGAGATTTTCCCGTTAAATTTTTAGTAAAAATCTGAGAATTTAAAAATATTCTGTTATTATCAATTGTCGCTAATATCTCGAGAATGATATTTGTCACAATGGTCTAAAGAGCTCAATTCAATTTTTGTAGCTTAAATAATGTTGGATCATATCGATGAAAAAAAAAATCACCATTATCTAAATTATTTATTCCATAAATCTATACTTGACTTTTAATTTGAATATGGCCTTACAACCTCTAAGCTGGAACAATAAACCTTGACTAGTTGGATAAAAAGTTCATGAGTCTAATTTTAGGGAGTGATCAATTCAAAGTGTGTGCTTTTGTCTCATGGGGCATGGTGACTGTGACCCATGTTGGATATTCATGGGCGAAGCTTTGCAATGAAATAGCTACCTCACGAAGTGCAAATTTCAATTGAAAAGACTCATGGGCATTTCTAATCTATTTACATTCTATGACCTGATGATTTGTATAAATATATTACATATAAATCTATAAAATGAGGTTTTTAAAAGATAAATATTTATAATCAAAATGAGTTTAGAGACGTTGAAAAAAGATTCAGAGAATTACGTGACAGCAATAAAATTCAACCTACTAAATTTTTAAATCAAGTCATGTGCAAGTTTCCCCCCGAGAGACTATTCTTCTTCAATATTCCACCAAGGTAGCCTCATATGTTAGAGACGTACGACGACAAACCATGCAAATTGGAGCACGTGTCACCTATTGTGGGGTCCACTTGTTGACAAAGAACCTAAAAGCACCCAAAACTGTCGTCTTTTTAATCTCCTTGTCGCCGCACTTTTGTATTTAGTTTGAAAATTGGTACCACGCAGTGAGGTAGAGCAGATTGTATTTTGTCT
Source organism: Chimonanthus salicifolius (assembly GCA_013350335.1). Lineage (NCBI taxonomy): Eukaryota > Viridiplantae > Streptophyta > Magnoliopsida > Laurales > Calycanthaceae > Chimonanthus > Chimonanthus salicifolius. Next base: position 63,978,406 of record CM023538.1, on the reverse strand, counting down.
TTGATAACGCATCAATTTAAATTATAATAATGTTATTTGAATTATTAATTTAAAACTCTCTTAATCCAAATTCACCAGAAAAAAAAATCTTGATGCGATGAAATTTGAACATGAATTCAAATAAAAAAGTGAAAAATCATGTTTGCAATTGCTTATTTTGCATTAGATATTATTTAGATAATTTATATATATCACTGTCTTTCAACATTAAAAATGATTTTTCATAGATAATGAGATCAATGAGAGAAAAGTTTCAGTATATTTAAATTAAAATTTTCAAAAATATTTAACAATGAAATCCCCTGTATCTTTTGTCAAAATCCTAATTTCATGAAAATATTTAAGAATTAGGAAAATAATAAAAACACTATCACATTATATGAATCATATTAACGCATTTTCATTCAATCACATAAACATTTAACATTCTTTCATTAATTTTTTTAAAAAAAACTCCAAATTAAGATCACCTTAGAAGAAAAGCTTTTAAAATGATAAAAATAATTTAAATTAACAAATCTAAAGAAAAATGAGATTAGAATGGAAAACACTTTTAAATGTGAAAAATTGTTTTTAAATCTTAATGAAATTGCACTCAATACTATATTTGAAATAAAAATGGTGAAATGCAATCTTCTTCTAATAAGATAAAATAATATGATTGGATATATATTACCATCTTATGTGGTAGTCAGGTATCATCAACCGATGTATATAATCTATATATTCTCTATTTAATTCAGCTATTTTAACCACGATAAGCAAAACTTGTCCATTATGTGCTCTAAGTATTCTTTCTTCTTTTCTTATTTCGATTTTTCTATAAGAGAATAAAATAGACTTTATTTAATAAAATATTTTTCTCTTTTAATACCTCATAAAATCTATATACATATCTTTAGAAGAAATTTATTGTATTTATTTTAAAAATACAAATATGCTTTTTTTTTAGGACTACCTTCTCTTTGAACACCATGTCTTTTTATAGATTAATGTTAAATAATGTAAATATACTGTATTATCATGTATAGATTAATGGAATATTTCACTCTATAGCTAATTTAGAACAACACAAACACATGTTTAATCACTTTGGATGGTGGGCGAGTTAGAAAAGAATCGAAATATGAGTTGGATCAAAGAGTAGTGACTTGAGTTTAATATGAGTGGGTTAAGATTAGACTCTTGACTCGACTTGTCAGCTCAAGTTGCACTCCTAATTTCAAAATCTATATTAAAATTTTATTTTCTATAATTAGATGTGCACCATTCAAATTAATGACCTCCAGTATTCAAATCTAGAAAACGAAGAAGAAGAGAAAATTAATTTAGATGTAAAATTGGATTCTAAAATTTGCATCTAAAATCATTTATTTGAGATATATATTTTTAAATTTTACAAATTCAAATATTCATTTTCATTGCTAATATAGTTCCTCAGGCCTCTTTAGTGACTTATTTCATTAAAATAATAAGATTGACATCATGATATTAGCCCGAGAATATACATTAAAATTTTATTATATACTCATAATTTAAAATATCATTTGGCATAGTCAATTGAGAGCAATTTTCACTATTCGAATAATAATACCTAAATAAATAAATATTGACTGGATAACCATTGTGACACATAATTTGTATCATTTTATAAAATAAAATTCATTTTTAGTCTTCTCAGCAACTATTTTTTATTTCAATCTCTTTATTCTATAAATGATAATTTTCTACAACCATTTTGTGAAAAGATTGTAATCTTCTCTCACTTTTGTAAGCTTTTGTTGCTTTTTATCCATTATTCCATTTATGATAATTTTTAAAAGATTTCGACCTCTCTTTGTTAAATTTTTCAACTCCACCGAATTTAAATTTTATGTGATTTTTTTCTTCCAATTCAACTTGACTCGAAATATTCACATAATCGAAACCTATTAATTTTTTGAGTCAAATTAAAACTCGACCTAAGTTTTTTACTAATTTATCTTTTATAACTAGATTGCTTTTTAGTGATTTAGGAACATGTCCAAGTAATCTATTTTAAATTCTGTTCCATTCTAATTTTGTAGTCCTATTAATCTCACCACTTAGAATGTGGGTCCCGCTGAGAAGTGAAATCCCTCCAAAAGCCCCACCAAGTGGGCCCTTCCGCGAACTTGAATTATTCTTACTCCCGCGAGACACTGTTACTTAGTATTATTGGTTTTTTTCCAATTAGAAAGATGAGAAAGGGACACAACGTCTTCACCAGACTTCCAGATTAGGGTTTTCTTCTTCTTCCTCCTCTTCTCTATCTTCCCTTTACAAACCCTAGAGAGGTCGGAAAAAAAAATTTATCTTGAATCCTGAGTACTGACTGATGGAAGATGGCGATGGGGGATTCATGGACGGCGGAGATCGGTCCGATCATCATTTCCACCGCAACGAGGCGATCTCGGCCGTTGCGGACGACCACTTTCTGGGGGAAGAGGACGATGACGACTACGAAGATCTTTACAATGATGTCAACGTAGGTGAGGGATTTCTCCACTCTCTCCACACAAGTCAAGAACCTGCTGACGTTGACAAGATACAGCCGTCGGTTTCCATCCCCGGAATCGGCACCACCGACACCGACACCAGCACCACCCCTAACAACGACAACAACAACGGTAATGGCAATGGAAGTATCAATCCCGTAAATGAGGAGACTCTCGGTGGCGTTTCTAGAGCAGTTCCAGATTCAAAACCAGCCCTTGCCGTTGGTGGGACTCCAGCTGAATCGCGTCCGCCTTCTTCTAAATTGAGCGAATTTCAAGGGCAAATTGGTAATTCTGCAACCCCTCCATTAGGTCCTCATAATAAATTGAATGAGTTTCAAGGGCAAATTGGTAATTCTGTACCCCCACCCGTGGCGGACTTGGGTCCGCCCCAGGGCAGTAAATTAGGTGAAGTTCAAGGGCAGTTTGGTAATAACCACTTCCAGAACTTTCCAAGGCAAGGAGGCTTTGGCGGCGGTGCTGGTGGTGGTGGTGGAGGTTTTGGGAATGCTAATGGTGTGGGGCCCAGTGGAGTTGGTGGGGCAGGAGGAGGAGGAGGCGGTGGCGGCGGTGGGACGATACTTTTCGTTGGAGAATTGCATTGGTGGACGACAGATTCACAGCTTGAGAGCGAGCTGTCAAAATATGGGGCAGTGAAGGAGGTGAGGTTCTTTGATGAGAAGGCTAGTGGGAAGTCAAAAGGGTACTGCCAGGTTGAATTCTATGATCCTGCTGCAGCAGCAGCATGTAAGGAAGGGATGAATGGGCATCTGTTCAATGGCCGACCATGTGTGGTGGCATTTGCTTCGCCGCACTCAATCCGCCGGATGGGTGAGGGCCAGATGAACAAGAACCAAGCAATGGCTCCCCAGGCAGGCCCTGCTCATATGCGGAGAGATGTTGGTGGTGGTCGAGGGAATAATATTTCTACAGGCGGGAATTATCAGAACTTTGGGAGAGGGTGGAGGTGGGGGTGGCTGGAATCGAGGCGGGATGGGTGGGAGAGGGCCAATGGGGCAGATGAGGAATCGAGGCGGGATGGGTGGGAGGGGCGTTATTGGAAACAGTGGGTTTGGGCAAGGGATTGGGGCACCACCTTTGATGCCTCCGCAAATGATGGGTCAGGGGTTTGATCCTGCTGGGTATGGTGCAATGGGGAGAATGGGTGGATATGGCAGTTTCCCTGCTGCTCCAGTCCCACCTTTCTCAGCAGGGGTTTTGCCATCATTCCCCGCAGTTGGAGGTGTTGGTTTGCCCGGCGTTGCTCCTCATGTGAATCCGGCATTCTTTGGCAGAGGAATGCCAGCAAATGGAATGGGAATGATGCCTTCCGCTGGAGTTGAGGGACAAGGTGTTGGTATGTGGTCGGATCCAAGTATGGGTGGATGGGGCGGCGAGGAGCAGGGTGGGAGAGCTGGAGAATCAAGTTTTGGTGAGGATGCAGCATCTGATCATCAATATGGAGAGGGGGGACATGAAAGGAAAGGGTGGTCTAATGCTGCAAAGGAGAAAGATAGGGCCCCTGAGCGGGATATCTCTGGAGCATCTGAGAGACGTTATCGGGATGATCGGGAACATGGCTGGGATAGGGATCCACCAAGGGAGAAAGATGCAGGTCTCGATCATGATTGGTCGGAGAGAAGACATCATGATGAAAGAGAAACAGGTTGGGAGCGGGAACGGGATCGGGATCGCGAGCGTGATCGTGATCGTGATCGGTATCGAGAGGACCGGGAAAGATATTCAGATCATTATAGGTACAAGGACCGTGAGGTGGAGTATGATGATGATTGGGACAGGGGACGGTCATCAAGGACTCATAGTAAGTCACGGATGGCGCATGAAGAAGATCAGCGACGAAGATCTAGAGATATTGAACATGGCAAAAGACGGCGTTTATCATCTGAGTGACTGAATATTCGAGTTGTTCCATTCTGCATAAAAGAAATTGAAGTAAGTGATGTGTAATCATAACATTTGTTCTTACTTTTCACTGTCAGTTATGGCTTTATTACCTTACTAGCTGTGTCGAGTCTGCTTGCAGGAGTCCAATGCCTTTCTTGGGACAATAATGTTAGTTCCTTTTATTTTTTTTTTGAACTCCTTTCCATTTGGCACTTGTCATCATTTTAGTTTATTGCTGAGGTTGTTATTGGTTGTGGTGCTACTCATATCTGTGCATGTGTTGTAATTTTGCTGGATATTTTTGTTCTATTATTGTTTCTAACTGGTCACATGATGCAAGTGCCATGTACCTTTTTTAAGAAACAGCAGTAAATTTTATTGCAAGTAAGAAGAGGTACAGGAAAGAGTGAAAAACACTAAAAGGTACATGACATCAAATATGAGGATGGCTAATCTTTTCTCACAATGACTATACTTGATCTCCTTCAGAAGATTCTCTCCTCAAAATCCTGCCCTTGGATATTGTGTCAGTCTCTAATTCAGGTCACTATGGGTATTCTCAAATGTGATCGGAATTGTTTATTCCAACATCCTAATCTCATTTAACCACTGTTACCCTTACCATTCTTTATGGTCATCACTAACAATCTATTTTAACATATGCTCAGTCTCTCCCAGCCATTGGTGGTATGACAAGTTATTATGAAAAGATTGTACTCATTCCTTGATTGCCTGAATCTATGGAACATTAGGATCCTTTGTTTGTTTCACTTCTAGATAGGCCAATGGACTAGCTGTTGTTCATTGATGCTAAAGAAGGGTCTTCTCTGCAAGAGGTGATCTTGCTGTTTTTGGATGGTGCGCTGAAAGAGGGTGACTTGCAAGAGGGCTTGTTGATATTCTTGCTAAAGAAGGGTCTCTTGTCAAGTGGGAGAATTAGAAGCATCAACCAAGCTCTGAATGGATGTGGAACCAACAGGGAAAAAACCTCTTATGGGATGAATGGAGGGAAACAAGAAATTAAAATAAATGTAAGGAAAGCTTCCTTAGAAAATGTTTTATGACTTCAATATATGCAAGGAAAGATAAGGATGGACAGCATAATATAGTAAATACAACCTTCAGGTGGGTGGAAGTAGTAATCGAAGAATGAATAACATGAAAACCATGCATTGAATGGATGTGAAACCAACAGGGAAAAAACCTCTTTTGAAGCAGGTCAAGTATTTGATGGATGGGAGGAAACAAGAAATTAAAATAACTGCGAGGAAAGCTTCTTTGGAAATTGTTTTATCACTTCAAAAAATGCAAGGAGGCTAAGGATAGACAACATGGCATAGTAAATACAACCTTGAGGTGGGTGGGGTGGGAGTAGTAATGGTCTGAATAACATGAAAACCAAGCTAGGAATGGATGTGAAATCAACAGGGAAAAAACCTCTTTTTAAGCAGGTCAAGTATGGGATGAATGGGAGGAAAACAAGAAAAGTTAAAATAAATTCAAGGAAAGCTACTTTAGAAATTGTTTTATCACTTTAAATGTGCAAGGAAAGCTAAGGATAGACAGCATAGCATGGTAAATACAACTTTGAGGTGGGTGGAAGTAGTAAGGGAAGAATGAACAGCATGAAAATGCGGAACATGGGACAAAATGTTTGCTTATATTGATAGGGGTATAACATCCTACCATGAAATCAGTAAACAAGAAAGTGACATATATGAGTATGTATCTCCAGTTGGATGTAGCAAAAGGGTATTGTACATAAAGAATTATAGAAATGTTGTTTAATAAACTGTAAATGACTTGCTATTTTAGATTGGCATCGTGATTCAAATCATTAAACTGGCCTACTATAGGTCTACCTAATGATTCTTAACATCAGCTGGGTCAACTATTATTTGACACATTTGGAGCTTCCTTTGTATTATAGCCACATTTTGATTTCCATATTGTACATGTCACTATTGGGATTAAGGATGACAATTGTGGGTAGGGGTGGCAACTTTTGATCTGACTCAAGGCTTGGACTTGATCCACATGAAGACAAGATGAAGTCTTTCCAAATGACAGAGTTGTAGTTTCTAATGCTCAAGCCCATCAAGACCATTTCGGTTATAGAACCGCTTTTCCAAATGCAACTCGTCTTATGATCAAGTTGATTATTGAAATTCTTTATCATGGATTTCTGGTGATGCAGAAGCAACACAATGGCGCAGACTTACGCTCATTTTGTTTACTCCTATTAGGGTTCACTCTTTTCTCATATGAGCATTGAAGGTTTTGTTTCCTGTTCAACTCGAGGCTTTTGGAGGAAACTGGATCAAGGTTCTGGTTTCAAATGGGTCCTTTTCGAAGGGTGATTCAGGTTTAAATGGAATCATGGAAGAGGTATGTTAACCCCTATAACCAATCTGTTTTGAACGTGAGCCAACTAGGCCTATTGCCACTCTTCGGTCTGAGTATCAAAAAGGATTCTTCTTTTTGATTCTCATGTTCTTTCAGGTCTTCTTTTTCGTTTTCTTTCTTATCTCTTTGGTTTCTTCCCTCCTTTTTTGTCTTCATTATTTCATATTTTTCTTTTTGTTTGTTCTATATCTTCCTTTTTATTTTATTTATTTTTTCTTTATCTGTTCTTCTTTTTCCATTATACTTCTTAGTTTCTTCCATTCTTTCCTCTTTTTTTTTTCTTTCATTTTTCTTCTTCTATTTTCTTTTTGTTCGTCTTTCTTTTCTTCCTCCTTTTTTCTGCTCCTTTTCTTCTTTTTTATTATCTTCTTCTTTGTGGTCTTCTTTTTCTTATTCATTTCTCTCTTTCTTTCCTTCTTTTGCCCTTTTTTGTTTATTTTCTGTTTTTGGTTTCTTATTTTTGTTTTTTATTTGTTTTATTTTTCCCTTTTGAATCATGAAAGATATATGCTAACCCCTATAACCAATCTGTTTTGAATGTGAGCCAACTTGTCCCATTGCCACTCTTGGGTCTGAGTATCAACAAGGATTCTTCTTTTTGATTCTCATCTTCTTTCAGGTCTTCTTTTTCATTTTCTTTCTTATCTCTTTGGTTTCTTCCCTCTTCCTTTTTTCTCTTCATTATTTCATATTTTTCTTTTTGTTTGTTCTTTATCTTCCTTTTTATTTGATTTTTTCCTCTTATCTGTTCTTCTCTTTCCATTATACTTTTTAGTTTCTTCCATTGCTTTTTTTTTTTTTTTTCCGTTTTTCTTCTTCTATTTTCTTTTTGTTTCTTTCTTTTTTTCCTCTTCCTTTTTTTTTTTTCTGTTTTTTTTCTAGAAATTTTTTCTGTTCCTTTTCCTCTTTTTGATTCTCTTCCTTCTTTTTGGTCTTCTTTTCTTATTCGTCATTTCTCTCTTTTTTTCCTTCTTTTCCCTTTTTTGTTTATTTTCTGTTTTTGGTTTCTTCTTTTTCTTATTTTCTTATTTTTGTTTCTTTTATTTTTCCCTTTTGAGTCATTTATTCTTATTCTTTCTTTCTACTCCTTACTTTACTCTATTTCCCCTTTTTCTTCAATTTTTTTCTTTTTTCTTTTCCTTATCTCTTTCTTCTTCGCATCCTCTATTTTATCCTACAATTCCTTCTCTGTGTCCCCCCTCCACCCCCCCCCCCCCCCCCCCCTCCCCCTTCCTTCCCTTTTCTCCATTTCTTAATTTTGTTCTTAATTCTTTTTTTTTTATTTGTCCTTGTTTTGACCTTTTTTCACTCCTCCTTTTCTATTTTTAATTGGAGAAATCCAAAATCCCTTCTATTGGTGATTTTGTCTGTGGGGATCCAGCCATAAAAAGCAGTTCATGCAATGTGGAATTCACAGACCATTTCTCCAGCTTCTTCAAATTTCAGCAAACTCTCCACGAAGAGCGACCTTCCATCACATTCTCGGCTCCTTGGACAAGAAAATAGACCACTGTTCATAGTGGATCTTGCGAGGTTTTACTTGTGTATAGTCCTGATTAGATTTTTCTTTATGATGTAATTAATTTTATGAGGGTATGAATGAACAGGATGTGAATGATTTTCTTTTATGATAATTTTCTCTCTTCTTAGTTGTGATTGTTCTTTCTTCTTATTATTATTTTCTGGGTTAGTTACAGTGTATCTAAATGTCTTAAAGCATGGGCATGCAAGGTGGATGGTTGTGGTCACAGTCCAATGGCTGGCCTTCATCCCATGGTTAAATTTCACCTTGTCAATGTGATGCAATGATCTGTTCTGGTTAGGCATTGTCTTTCTCCGAAGAGGCTGGTTCAAGGTTTGAGCCTTGGTCGGTGCTCTGCTGGTAGGCATATTTTTATTTTCTAGGCAGTGTAGCTGCTTGGCAAAGAAGGATCTCACTTAACCCAAGGTTGCCCAAATTCCAGCTGGAGGATATATTACTGGATAATACTACAAGACTCTAAAAAAAAAGAGAAGGAAGAAAAGGAGGGGGGTGGTCTTACCATGGTCTATAATATTGACGTACTGTTTCCACATTGTGTTCCCATTTCAATGATCTCTTTGCAGCTAGGTTGGCCTTTCTTCTAACCAATCCAATTTGATTCTTTGTTTACAACAGAATCGTTTGTGTGGATGAAATGTTTCTAACTCATGTTTGCCATCATCATTGTCATCATAACCATATCTCATCCATTTGAGATCAGCTTTTATGTTTACTATTATTATGATAAGATTAAATTGTTTGTATTTGAATGCCAGATTTGTTTTCTTATGCCCTTGCGACATGCTAATTTATGATTAGATCATTTATCATTTAAAAAGAGATTGTTTGTATTTGAATGTTCGTCTGGTGTGTTACATCCTTCTTGTCACATTGTTACCCAAGTTTACAGTTTGATAATGGCTTTGACTTCTACTTTCTGTTTCTGCAGTTTTCAAGGGCATTGGACTCCAAACTGCAACATTATATGATCTCTTGCCTCAAGGACTGATGCTGGGCATTCTGATAGAGATGGGTTGTGAACTATTTAAGTTAGGGACTTCTTGTTCTTTTCTTTTTTAACTGTGCTACTGTTCCAACTGGTAAAACCCAAAATCCAGTTGAATTTTATTTGTTTTTCACCACTGTGCTAGTTTCTGATTGAATCACTTATGGTTGTTAACTGCTAAACTAGCTTGTTGAAAAGCAGCGAAAAATTGCTAGGGAATGTGGTATGATTGTATTAGATATTGCTTAAATGAGGTGTAAAGCTTTGGGAGGGCAAGAGATGGTTCTTAGTTTGTTGTTGTAACTTAGTCACTGATTCAGCAAATACAAATACTCGAAAGGAGTACATTCATTCATTCCAAGGGCCTTCATGAAATGTCAGAGTTGCTGGATCTGCTAACGTTTTCATGTTTTTTGGAGTGAATTGGTATATGCTGAAGGTGCTTAATTGTAGTGAGAGACACCTTCACCAGACTGACATTAAGAGTTAGGGTTACTCATTGATCAGAGAAAGGGAGCGGAAATCGTTCCTTCTGCAAATCAGCAGCAATCTTGTTCGGCTTTAGTTTGGGCCCAAGTGCTCGGTGTTGTGATCAGTGTTAAGCAAGGCTCTGATTCAAGTTACTTCAGAAAAAAATGGTTTTTGATCATTTTTCACATCAAGGGGATTGATTGATTGATGGCATGGCAGTTGCGATGTAAGCTTGCCATTTCATTTTCTTGTGTATTGGGGTCGACATCACTTGTAGAGGTTTTGGGTAGTTTGATTATACCTTCATAGGGGCACTCTTGTGCATGGGTTTGTTCTGTATAGTCTGTATTGCATGTTTTGTTTTGTTTTTTAATTTTGTATTCTTGTTCTTCATATTTTTTTTAAGTTGTTACTTCCCTAGAGGGGAATTAAACAGAAGGAAAAAAATACAAATTGATTGCAGAGTAGTGTACAGAGCCCTATATTAATCGATTTTGACCGTTGTCAACTTTTGCTAAATCAATGATCTTCGCCATCAATGTGTTCTTTCAAACATTATGTTGATGGTCAGTAGTTTGGTGGCCCTTACAGAAGGTGCCTTTTCTACCGTTTTAAGGTTTCAAATACTTATATATTGTATTTTTACTGTAATTTTTTCTTGGACAATTATATGGATGGCTAGGATTGTACCAAGTTGTGGGCCATTGGTCAGATTAGTGGGTGTGTCAACAATTGGTCTCCTGTGACTGGCCAAGGTGAACAGGTGCTGGGGAATGGTCCCTCCCGTTGGGCCGTGCTCAGAAATATGTAATGGATGGGGGGGATATAGTTCCTTCTTTTTTCTTTTTTTTGGAAATGTGGGGTGGTAACATTTTTGCCAGTGACAATTATCTGAACTTTGGGAAAGAGGGTTGCCCAAACTCGAAATGGCATGATTGGGCAAGGGATCAGGTGACCTCTTTCATAACTGCCGGAGAATTGATGGGTCAGGGATTTGATCCGGAATGTAGGTGTGGTGGGGAGAGTGACTGGGTATGGAAGTTTTCCTACTGTCCCCATTGATGTTGGGGTGCGGGTTTGCCCAGTGTGGCTCCTTGTTTTATCCAGCATCCTTCTGGAGAGGAAAATCTATGAACAGAATGGTAGTCATGCCTTTGACCGGAGCTGATGGACAGCCTCTGAGTTTCATCAGATCTGACTATGGGTGAATGGGGTGGTGAAGACCAAAGTGTAAGAACAAGAGAGTTTCCGTCATGAAGATGTGAATCTGACCAGTGTCAAGAGACAGGAGATGGAGGAGGAACAGTGGTTTATGGGCAGAGCATCTGATAGAGATGATAAGCAAAGATGCTCAGATTGCTGTAGATATGAGGACTTTGACATGGATTATGAGATGCTTGGAACAAGGGATAGTTTTCTGGGACATGCAGCAAGTCGCAAGTAGCAAACGAACAAGTGAAGCGCGGGAAATCGAGTAATATTGAACTTCGAAAGAGTTCGTGGTTATCATCTGCACGACTGAACGTTTGGACTGTTGTCTTTTAAGCAACAGAAATTTGAAGTCAATGAGCAGTGGCCACAACCGTTACCCTCTCTATTGACTAGGGGGTTGTTTGGTTGCGTGTATTTCCACTGAAAAAGATGGAAAAAGGGTTTTATTTCTGAAAAATGGACATAGAAATCTGTTTGGGTCGGAAATACTAGCCATGTCTTACTTGCTACTGGTATTCTATTGGGTCAATTTATTTCTAGAGATCCAAGTCATCCAATTTTAGAGGGTAGCCTCAAATTGGGGGAAATCTTTCGATTTCTCTACTTGGCTGAGAGCTCTCAATGTTGTAAGAATGGAAAGCCATTATGTGCACTTAATGACATTTCTTATGGAGGTTGGGTCTCAGTTGAAATATGTTAGAAGTGGCAGACTTACAGAGATACATATGGATTAAGAGATTGTTCAAGATGGACCTTCTATAATCTTAAACTTTTAATTTTAAAATAAAGTTGGAATGGTAGGTAAATTTTTACTTAGTACTTAATCCAACAAGGAAATAAGTTGGATAGACATTGAATAAGGTTCAATTGGAATTAAAGAGCATATAAATGTTGAAAATTATTTGGATCAATAAAAAAATGATCCCCACCTAAAATTATAATAAAATCGTCAATTTCCTGTAAATGATACCTAAACAACTTCTCAATAATTTTAGAAAAAAATATGTAACATTTCAAGAAATCACCTTTTGACTACACGATTTGAACCTTGGACTTCTGATTCCGACATTCGGGTGGCAATTTTTTATCAGATCCATGAATACTACATCCAACCAGCACAAAAAAAATCATATTTGGGTCATGCATTTCCTAAAAAAAAATTTAAATTGACCCTGACGTGATCCGAAATAAATTTGAATTGGTTAAGGTAGAGGGATCCTAAACCCGAACCAATCCAAATTGAATTCAAATTAAAATTAAAATAATTTATTTATTTTAATTTTAACTCATGTACTCCACCAAGTTAAAAAATTTAGTCTATTGCCTTGAGAAGCTCTTTTATCCTTCATTTTCAGTTAAAAAAAAATTTTCTAATAATTTTTTTTACATAAATTCAGGTCAGATTAGATATAAAGGTCTATTATTACCTATAGTCAACCCAACTTGAAAGAACCCATTGCCATCCCTAGCTAAGACATGCAAAATTTCATAATTTCAAATTTATCATTCATCTTTATCTTTACATAAACAGTTGAATTTATTATTAAATTGTATTTTGGATACAAATAACTTGAAATTTCTTCTTTAATACTCCCTCCGTCCCATTTTAATAGTCTCATTTGAAATATTTGTATTTTTTAAGGAACTTTTTATATAAACCTAGCACTCATGTGATCTCATCAATTTTCAACATATATAAATACAAATGAGACAATTATTTTGGAACAATTTCAAAATCCATATAGGACAATTAAGTTGGAACAGAGGGAGTATATGATTTTCCGTATTATGCAACCACATTTAATATTACGCCAGTCCATTACAGAATGTGGAGTCCCAACATTTGCTAAGTTCTGTCACCTTTCATTGCCAATACAAAGAAATCCAATTCGACAGCAAGCTTCTAACCACATCACTCTGTCATTTATATACAAAATATCGGTAACTATCCATGGCTACAGAGTATTAAGAATTACATGTATCTATTTTATTGATTGTAGACACAAAATGGTCCAATTTTTTTTTTTTTTTTGAATTTACACGTGAAAAACAGTGGGATATTCAGCGTAAAACTCCTATGGGTGAACCAACAACCTCCCGCTTCTTCAGGAGACAACCAGTTGAACTACACCTTCAAATTATCAATGATGTAAATAATTTCTAGTGGACTACTGTAGAACTTTATCATGGAAAAAAAAATCAAACAGAGAATTTTTTTATGACTAAGAAATCCAAGACCCCACCTCTCTCCGAGTAAAATGGCATTGGGTAAAACTTCGGATGCATGCAGCCTCTCAGAAACCACGGACATCGGGATACTATTGGAGTCAAATCTAAGACCAATTTATATCTGATAAATAGAAAGAATAGAAGGCCACTAGCACATAAATCACCATTATATCTGGGCGAAGGATCCAATATGTAAAGAAATAGAAAACATGTAATTTCATTGGACAAATAGATACCTGCAGGTGAAAAATAAGAGGATAAATACTCGGGGAAGCCACTAAATTACTGATGCAGGAAGCAACATTAGCACACATACTAACCCAAGAAGAATCAAGATATTCGAACGACCAATTTATTCTTCTTCCCAGCTGATAATAGAAGAACCTTCTCATCAACTATGTCACTCGCATCAATCACCTTATCATCACTGTCAATTCTTCTGTTATTCAAGTAAAGACCCCCTTGCTTTAACAATCGGCGAGCAGCTGATTTACTACCAAGCAAACCAGTAGAAACCGTAAGATCAATGAGAGAAGAATTCAACACCTGTTCATAAACCAAAGAACACGAAGGAATATCCTCAGCAATTCCTTCGATGGCCTCTGAATCCAACTGTGTCTCAGCCCCAGGCCTCAATGCTTCAGTTGCCTTTAAAGCCTCCAAAAGACCCTCCTTCCCATGAACAAAACGGGTCACTTCTTCGGCGAGCCGCCTCTGAACTGAATTGTGCACATAATCAGGCCTCTTCATTCCCTCTTCCAAATCCTCAATCTCCTCAAAACTCAAGAAAGTAAGGATCTTAAGAAACCTCACAACGTCTGCATCCGGCACTGTAAAGAAATACTGGTAGAACTTATAAGGAGACAACAGTGACGGTGATAACCATATAGCTCCTCCCGCTGTTTTACCAAATTTGGTTCCATCACTCTTCAAAAGAAGAGGAAATGTCAAGCCATAAGCTCCTTCAACCTGGAGTTTCTTCCTGATAAGCTCGGTCCCTGCAGTGATATTTCCCCATTGATCACTCCCTCCTATCTGAACATTAACTCCCTCGTTCTTAAACAAATGAAGGAAATCACTTCCCTGCAATAACTGATATGTGAATTCAGTAAAACTCAATCCTTCCTCAGACGCAAGCCTCCTCTTGACACTCTCTTTTGCAATCATGACACCAACTCTTGCAAATCTTCCTTCTTCTCGCAAAAAATCCAATAGGCTTCTATCCTTCCACCAATCAAAATTATTCAAAATTACAAAAGAATCTCGAGAACCTGCATTCAAATTTGCATTTTTAGCAGAACCCACATTCAAAATCACATTTTTATCAGAACCTACATCTGGAGTCAAGACTTCCTGAGAACCTGAAAGCGAATTCATGTTTCCATCAGAACCATTCTCCAAAATCGCATTTTTCACAGAATCCAAATGCGAATTTGAGTTCAAGTCCGCATCCAATCTACCCAAGATTTCTCTAATTGTGTTCTCAATCGCCATGCTATTCCTTTCTACTGTTTCTATGTCTAATTCCGGCCTCTCCAGGCTCTTCCCGGACGGGTCGCCTATCCGGGCAGTGGCACCACCGATCAAAGCAACCACTTTGTGCCCACATCTCCGGAACCATGACAAGACAATGATGCCCAGCAAGTTTCCGAGATGTAAACTCTCAGCAGTGGGGTCAAAACCGCAGTAGATTTTAAGGGGGGAGAGAGAGGGGTTAGACGAAGCAGACCTGAGATTTTCACTGGTGATAGATTCGACGAGGCCTCTTTGTTGGAGAATGTCAATGACGTTAGGAGTGGAAGAAGAAGAAGAAGGGGTCAGATGATGCTGGGTTTTGGATTGGAGGGGCGTTTGGGTTTGGTTTGAGATGGAAAGGGACCTGATGGGAGTAAGAGAGAGACGGTTTTTGAGGGGTTTAGAGGAGAAGGAAAGCTTATTTGGGTTGTATAGTAGGAAGAAGAAGGTCCTTGAAGCAACTGCCGCCATGGCTAATGGGAGGGATAAGCCTCTGCGACCACCCAAATCCCTAATCCCCCGTGAAACGAGAGACGAGAACTCTTTTGACCGTTAAGGACGGAAAAGCCCTTGTTTTTTTAATATTTTATGTTATTATTTATTTTTATGAGAGAGGTGAAGTCTTGACCTTGAGGGCTGAATATTTCTTTTCTATAATATCCGATACCGCTTAAGATAAATATTTAAGATTTTTTTACTATTATTTTATTAAATAGTAGTGATTTGATCTTATTTAGGAAAATTATTTATAAATCTTTTCAATTAGACTAACTATTTTTTAGTAGAATGCGAAAAATTTTATAAGGAGAGTTGAAAGCTAAAATTTCACCATCCATTGGTTATGAATTTGGATCTTAAATTTTTTTTCTAATATTCTTTCATTTATAGAGTCAGAATCATCTATCCATTCTTAAATCATATAGGTTCTATTGTTCAGCTTCTAAAAACTAACTTTTTAATAAATGACTTTGAATTTGTTTTGAAGATTCAAAATATTTAAGTCAGTTCATTTCATTTGAAAAAAATCATTAACTTAGCCCATTCAACTCAGATGCCTAGTAGAATACCAATATTACAATTATATTTTAGATGCATATTACAAATATCTTGTATATGTTTTAAAAATCCGACCATGGTTTAATTTCCCTTGGTCCGATCAGTAAGACTTGTGCTAGAGTTTGAGCTTGGAATTCTATATCTTGCAAATCATATTTTGGTCAGGTCCACAAATCCAAGTGACATATACCCGACACAACTATTTAGGGTTAGATTTTACACAAGATTGTATACTATTTAATTCTATAAAGAGTAACCATTTGAAATAGAATGACAATCGAACTCAAGACATCAAAGTCCTTAAATTTGATTACAAGAGCTTCTCTCACAGTAACATAAAGAGTTTATTTTAAAAGTTCATACCAAGAACTAATTCACAATAAGACAGATTCGACTAATTTCTTCTTTTCAGGAAATATAATGAACCCATCTGGATCAGATCCAAGTTGCTCCAAATGTTTATATCTTTTCTTTAAGCTACAATTTTTAGGCCAAACATTTAATGTTTTGGTGCCAACTATATATTTCTTCATTAATACACACTAACCGTCGTGCACTTGTCATGTACTAAGTTTGATAACGATCCAGACTTGAGAGTTTCGCTCATTGTAAGCTATAAACTTTAGAGCTATGATAATCTGATCTAACTAATTTTAAAAACACTCAAGATAAAATGGAATAAAAAAAAGAAAACATTCTCAAACCCCCTATTGCTCGAGTAGTGGTTACCTCCAAAGAAGACCCACAAGTAATAGTAAGTAAAAGAATCCCAAGTCTCACCCGACTAGTCTTTAGACTTGTGCAAACCTCCCAAATCAACACAGCTAGGTCTGCAATTACATAGAGTGGTCCTTTGGAGTTCAACATGAATCGAACTCAAAACCCCCTCTTCCTGAGGTGGATTCTTGACCATCAGGTCAACCCCTCGTGGTTCAATGCAAAAATAATTGGCCCTGCCATTGATGGTAAAAGCACCTTCCTAGAATTTTTTACCAACATTTAGGAACTATTTAAAATTTGAAGAACTTTTTCAAATAAGTTGAACAGGCAGAGGATGTAAAAAATAAACAAAAAAAAACCTAGTTCTTTAAGTATTGAAAATTCCCACTCAGTCAAATTCATGGTAGGTAGAGAGGGGTGGTAAAGTGCCAGTACTAAGAGCTTCTTAGACCCATCAGTTACTCAAGTGAATAAAAGAGGAACCCCCCCCCCCCTTTTTCTTCTCCAGAATCAACCTGCATCAGGTCTATATAATCAGACTTTTACAAAACTAAGTTGTAACAAGTGGCCTCCAACGTGGACCATCTCCACCAACCGCTTCTTTGCATCAGATGTAGACCATACTGTCCAATCCAGAGAGGTGTGCAAAGGATCCTCCTCTTGTAGTGGGTAGGGAATTACCATGAACTTTCAAAGGTAAACTGCTGCTTTTGAGTGAACATCAATGGGTAAACTCATGCTTATTGCACAGTCCTAGCCGTTCCAGTAGACTTCAGAGATAAATGACTACTTAATAGATAGTTAAAAGACAATAGTTTCATTGTTATCTTAAACAATTATACACTTTCTTTATCCAGTAACCTTCCCCCAATTGGGCTTATTGAACCAAAACCATCCAATGTAAATCAACTGCCAGATGATGACTCAGATTTTGAGGGTTTGAGCCAAGTTCTTTGATGCCACCGTGCTGAACCAGCAGCTATTGTTTGTTTAGTAGTTTCCCGAGATTTTTGGTTTGTACAACTGAGCCACAGTTCGTTTAGTAGTTTCCCGAGATTTTTGGTTTGTACAACTGAGCCACAGTCTAGGGGTGCAGACATTGATTTGATTGACACCAATGCAAATTACTCATGAATAAACACCTCTCAGAGAAATGCTACAGGGACAAAACAGGTGCTAAAGAGTTTATCACAACTGTTCATATTCTACAGAAAATATCATCATCATCACTACCATCAGAATCATACTTCAGTTTTTCATCTATCTAGTATTGACTTATTAAGTTGTAACATTCTAATTCAATATAAAGTTTGAAAAAATAATAATAAAATGTAGGTGCTGGGCCTTGTTGTGGTTCAAAGGCTTGAGTGCTCAGGAGATGCTCGTCATTAGAAAAAGGGGAAAAAATTGCGTGCGTTACCCTGGAGCTGATTTGCAGAAAATGAGTCAGGAAGCAGGCTGTCTTTTTTTTTTTTGAGCCTGGCAAGATACTAAACGGGATGCACCAACTAAGAGATGGAATGACTTCTGATTGCCGAGACTTGTACAGGAAGTTGTGATCACATATAAATTACAATGAATCATTAGCCACCTTCTCAGTTGAATTATGTACAAATAATCAATGTACAGGAACATGCTGCTTACTCCTTGGGAGGGTGCATTCGTTCCTTCTGTTGATTTCATCTGGAGAGAGAAATGGGAGTATAATGTTCAATTAGGTTCTTGGGACGTTCCCAAACATGAAATCATAAAAAAATATAATACATCTCAAAGAACCAACCAGTTCATGAGAAGTTTCTAAAAAAGGAAAAAAAGGAAAAAAATTGTTTAGCTATGATTGAGAAAATACAAAGAGTAATCAGTGATCAATTAATGGATAAAAACAATTTATTTGAACTATACTTGTGGCGATATTGAGGCCTCAAAAGAAACTAAATATTCAGCAATGGCCAGAACACCAAAAGAGCAACCGGCATCTAATTAAGCAAAAAGCTAATTCAACTGGGGCATGAGTGTCACAACAATGTTGGTTGAGGTTTAGGGTCATCGACTTTTTCCATACTATAGTGGTTACTGGTTAGGATGAAATATATTGGCTTCTTTTGTTGTCCAAATCTCAATTTTGGCGATGGAAGAACTCCCATTGTAATTCATTTTACAGTTCTCAAGCCAAGTGTTCTAGAAACATCAGAGACTAGACTGTTTTGATCAAAATTTGTGTGCAAGGTCTTCCAGTCTTGTATAATCAAAGTTCTTTCAGAATTTGGAAAGATTTCTTCTTCAAGATATTTCTGTAAGTTACTCTATGCATTAATAATAGTTTGGTCTTTTCCCAGGTTCTATGGGTTTATGCTCAACTTGCAAGGTATCAAATTCTGTCTCAATTTATCAAGCACAATCTTTTCTTACGGAGAAGCATATGCATATCTAATGGTGGGTGTGGGTGTGCGCGCGTGCGAGAGAGAGAGAGAGAGAGAGAGAGTTCCTTTGATGCTTTGTGTACTATTTTTAGCAATTTCTTTACACTGCAGGCCATTTGCATCTCGAAAAATGCATATGTGTAGGTTCTGTTGAATACAATTTGCATCTGAAATACTGTATGGTTATTTACACAATAAGCACTAACAGGTACATTTCACCTCTGGCTCCTTTTATTTAATATTAATTCAGTTACCATTAAAAAGGTGCATTTCTTCCTACTTCTAAGCAAAATATTAAGCTCAGCTTTCAAGAAACTTCTATAGCAGATACATGGAGAAATGCTGTGTTAAGAAGTCACTGCTCATCACTAGCACCATCAGCTTACAAGTAATATGTCAAAGGAGGCACAGTATGACACTAATGATCAGGTTGCTGACAGTGTTTGCTTATGGTGATATTGTTCTTCTAAATTAAAGGCACCATATAAACAAAGCAGAAGAAAAACAAGGAAAGAGAATAACATGCCTGCTATATACAAGGCCAAATCTCAAAGACATTATGCATTCAGCGCCAGTACTGAGCCCATCTGTGAATGGTTTCAACCATTTGAGGAAACAAGGCACTAACACTGTCATTGATGAGATCCTGGAAAAAGTGTACAGAGGCCTCGTCGTCCAAGTCCAGCCGAAATTTTTCTTGAAGCTAAATCATAAACAAAAAGCAATTGTCATTATCTTCTTTTTTTATATATGTATTATTTTGACAAATGATTAACTCTTATGTCAAAGAAAGTTAAATGGTACAATTTAGCATGGGGGCAAAAGATTGACCATTAGTGTGGTGTCGAACCAGATTGTTAAGTGTTTATATCTTATGAGGGGTCAAAAAAGGGCCTAAATCCCACCAAAGGAATAACACACTGACAGCCTCTTTTTGAGGTCAAAAGCACTTTCATATTATGGGCCCTCCATGGACAAACTGGAAGCTAAAAAGACAACATGATATTGTTATCCCAATACAATGGAGATGAACAACTACACTAGTAACAATGTGACTAAGAATGAAGTATACCATTATCCTAAAACACAAGAATGAGAAATTATGCTTGTAAGCTGTAACTTAAGAATAGAGAGCTTCTTTTTGAGGTCAAAAGCACATTCATATTATGGGCCCTCCATGGACAAACTGGAAGCTAAAAAGACAACATGATATTGTTATCCCAATACGATGGAGATGAACAACTACACTAGTAACAATGTAACTAAGAATGAAGTATACCATTATCCTAAAACACAAGAATGAGAAATTATGCTTGTAAGCTGTAACTTAAGAAGAGAGAGAGAGACAGAGCACCTTAAGAATGCCTTTTTCAGGGTCAGAAGCTATGTCAGGAATATTCGAACCAGCCATCAAATGGAACAAATTCAAGATCAGGTTGCTAGACTTTCGGAGGATGTTGTATGCTTCACAACAGTAGGATTTGAACCTAGTGTAGTATTGACTGCAGCAGAACCAAAGACTGAATTATGATACAAAATATTGATGTCTCTAAGGATCAGAGTCTCAGACAGCATGTACAAATCCTAGGTATGAAACCACAGTCAATTAATCAGATTGTCAAGGTTATTCATGTAGGAAGCATGTATAAACATACAAACAACAGCAAAGTCAAATATGGACATGGACGCATACACCCGGACATGTTCACTCAACCACATTGTTTTGCTGTTTGCTCCTTAAAATGCTACACAAACCCAAATGGGAGATTGGGCCTGTTTACAACCCCCTCCCAAGGTGTCTTGGTGCGTATCCCAGTACACCTATGACATATTTTTGGTGTTCAATCCAACGGACAAAATAACCTGGTTGAGGGTTGAATCGGAAAATGGGGGAATTAGATAAGTCATAAGACATGTTTGAGTGATACTCACACATGTACGGAAAGCACGTGTCAACTCTTGAGCATGCCTGTGTAACTGAGTGGGTGAGTGTGGGTATCGGTGATGCACATGACCCATGTAAAACTCAACCCACTGTTAAAAGTAGTAGTAGTTAGGAAGTGCATGGGGGCTCAATTTAGTCTTTATGATTATCTTTTTAATTATGTTTCTATTAGATACATTTTTATTATTTTATTTTATTTTACTTTTCGAAATGGTAATATGATGCAAACCCATAACCTTTTTGGTTGCAATTAAAGAGCACCTTCCACTTGTGCTAAGGGCTCTTTTTTTATAAGATCGTGCTACAGGCTCATGTGATGTTTTTTAGTTATAGACATGATTTATGTTTTATGGACTTTTATACTAGTCTGATTGCTGATGGGTTTGAAAGGAAAAGTAGTGCTTAGAAAGCTGACCCTAGACAAATGGCACAAGTGGCTTTGGTGGTGGGGATGATTATGAGAATTTATTTTAATCGGTGATATTCAGTACAACATTTTTGAGGCCTAAACAGATTTGAAACATCATAAAGTGGATTTTTTTTCTTTTGAAAATTAAAAAATTGTTTTATAGTCTGTCAGACAACCGACCGATCACCCCAGCCGGGTTAACGGCTGAGAACGATCCTGCCATTAATCACGCTCTGATCGGACGGTCATAGTTCATCCACCAGACTTGATGGCCCGTCTCCTTAGAACCTAAGGATAAGGAAGTACGATCCTATAGAACAGATCCTGTTCAAGTAAGGTCGGATGGTTAATCAATTCATTCATCCAACAAGTCCAAGATTTAGCAATTTTTAAATAAATTAAGATGTCCTGATCAAAGAAATGAGGAGATTTAAAACTCTAAAGGTGTTTTTTTTTCTATACTTTTATTCTCTTATTATTCTCTTTATTTTCTGGGGCAATTTCCCCATTACCAACATAACTTAAAGGGTCATTGGGGATTGAAAGCTTTAGATTCTAAGATGAGTGATTATCTATGCATGTGGATGGTGCAAATATGAATCACATCATATGAAAGCAACTCCAGACACAATATGAACCTTCTTAGACTCTATTCTTTCACTCAAGCACTAAATTCGTGACCTTTTAAAAATTTGTGAGAGACAGAGACCAACTCCAAACACGATCGAAGGAATAGGTGGTAATATGAATCTAAATTAAGTGGTATTAGAGCACATTCTGAATCCTTATGGATGCAGTAATGACTCAGGGCCAATACAATTTTTTAAAAACATTGATGGGAACATTCAAACTTTTTTTTGTGAAAAGGTAACTTCATTAAAAATGAAAAAGGCACAAGCCATGCCGCAGAGTACAAGAAACTTGTAACCACCAAAGAAGAAACAAACAAAACAACCCCTAATGACCCAGGGGAAAAAACTAACAAGCTAAGCCACCCTAACAGGAATACAACAGCATCACCAACACAAGAAACTATGGCTTCAGCAGCCCAATACATTCCTTAGAAGATCTGGTAATATCTGAGATTGAAAAAGACTGGAATTCAGGGAGCGATGAGACCCAAGTAGCACACTTTGCCTTGATACAAAAACTCACAATTCCTGAATACTAGTGTTCCTTTCCCACCACAAGCTCCAAACTGTCGCAAGAAGTGCCAAACACCACAAAGAAGAGAACTTCAATTTTTCTTGCTCATAGGAGAGTGAAGCAACCAGTGGATCTCAAACAGGTTTAGAGTATTGCTCCAAACTGAGGAAGAGAAAGAACAATGAATGAGAAGATGGTTCGGTCTTCTAAAGCTCGATTGTGCCCCGCTTGCAGATGTTATCTTGGGTGAGAACTATTCAAACTAATGCTAGGCAACAATGTTAAGTTATCTTAAGATCCTTCTATCATTTGGGCCTTAATGCATATTTTCTTGAGCAACATCTGATTTTTATTTCTGGTTATTCACAAACTTGCATTGTACATTTTAGTGGGGCCTAGAGAACTTCGTAGCACACTTCTGACTTTACCAGAATGACACCAAATAGACTTGCAGTAACAAATATACAAATCTAGAGAGGATTTGGCAAAGCAATGAGATTAGCAATTGGTTCAAGCAAAACAAGCAACAATAGCAAGGGCTTGAGCAAATACACACTGGCCAAGATCCATCAATAAGAGAGTTCATGAAATTGTTCAAATTAGATGCAAAAAGAAACATCACAATTTAAGGCAGTCATAGGTTGTTGCCTTCTCAAGATATGGCAGAAACTGGGATCAAATTTGAAATACGCAAATTAGAAAAGAAACTAGAGCCAGACGTATAATTGGACCAAGTATCTTACACAGGGATAGGTTACCTAACAAACAAATGGACGAGGGACATAAGATCACACATGTAATAACACAATTCCAAGGTTCTGCAGATGTACTGTAATAAATGTCAAAAGCAGAACTATTAAAGTAAAAGTGAAAGCAGCACTTGGATCTTACTTCAAGCATATTGATAAGTGTCTTACGATGATGAGATGATGATTAACGAAACAGTTTCTAGTCAAAGTTGTACATCAATTATATAGAAGCAAATCTTCGGGTTAGAACATAACAGCAATGTGCCAAAGATCATTAACACAATTTTAGCTATGTTAAATATGCTAGAATTCAAAAATCTAACACAAGCAGTAAAAATCAAAATAACCATGTTATCATATAATTGCAACCTAACTATCTATTTGGGGTACATTTCATGGACCCGCAAAGAAACAAACTAACCTAATAAAGGGAAATAATTTGAAAAAGATGTTATACCTTTCTGCACCACCCATGGCTTCCACCATTTCTTTGCAAAGTTTCATAGGAGGTGGAAATGGCTTGGGATCTCTTCCCAGTATAAAAGCAAAATCAACATGGAAAAGTCGTCCATCGTCCCTAAGAAGAAGGTTATCCAAATGCCTACAAACAAGATTTTTAATTTATTTAAATCAAAACTTCAAGAAAAAAAGGCTACGCAACACTTCATGTAAAGAAAAATTTAGGTAGGGCTGTGATTAAATTTTGTTTGCCAGACCAAACATGCCCAGTTCCTTGACCAAAATCAACCAATTATCCCATCTCTTTACTCAACTTATGCCAAATCTTGGCCTAAACCATAGAAGCAGACTGAAGTGATGAACAAATAACTTGCTATAGAGCACTAGCCCCTCCCCCCAAAATAAAAATAAAAAACCACCCAACCACACACCCAAGAAAAGAAAAAAACCCAAATTAAAAAAAGAAAAAGATGCTTTGCAAATTGATACGTGTCTCAAGATCCAATTTATTTTTAGACCTTTCTCTTATTTGATTTTGTTGTATTTTTGGTCATGCCCATTGTATTTTGTGCTTTTTATATTATGCCTATCTCAGTCATGATACTGATCCTTCTCTTATTTAATAAAATTATTATTGTTACCGCTTGAATAAAACAAAATAAAATAAAATGGTGATATATATATATATATATATATAAAGAAACTACGTACATGGATTGGTAATTACACGTTGATAGTTCTTACCCAATAGAGCTTAAAGACTCCAATTAGGCAGACTGGTGGGCTATTAGGCAAGCTCTCCACCTTTGTTGTGGATGATGGGAGGGTAAGCTAATTATGGAAGGGGATTATGCAAATGCAATTGCTACGGCATCTGCTAAAAATAAAGCTCCTTGGAGACTCGGGCATGGTGCCTAGCAAACTTTCTGGTTTTGTCTGCGATGAATCTTTTTGAAGGTTATGTGGGTATTTTGTAAGTAGTGGGGTGATCTTTGATGTCTTTTCATACATGAGGATCAGTATACGTCTCTATATACGAGGATCAGTATACATCTCCTATATTGTCTCTCCTTTGTCATATCATATTTATAAGAACAATGTTGAAAATTGCTCGGATCACAAAGGTGAAATCAGATTTTGGTAAAACTAATATAGAACCTTTAACAATTTACTAAGAATTGTAAAGCTATTAGATATTTGGATTTAAGCAAATATCTAAATTGCGTTTTATAAAAATTGTATCATAAGATTCAAGTTGCAAATGATGAGATTTTAACAACTATAATCCATGCAAAAATTATCATTGGAAGATGAGATACTTTGTTCACCTAAGCCCCACTAAGTTGTAAAAACTAATCTTCATATTCCCTTAAATGAATTGGATCTCATAGTTGGATTGAAATCCATCCAAAACTAATCCCATTTTAACCATTAATTTTTGGACCCTCAAAAGTCATGGCTTTTGAAATCCAATTGACCTTACCTTTTAAAAGTAGATTCATCCTGAAAATACCTTTCAAAACCACCCCATTCCATAAAGTTCAGTACAAACTTGGGTCTGTGGGGCCCACATTGTACCCAATGGATCCATTCCCCACTAATACCCACCTACACCCCGTGAATTGTACCTATACCCAATTTGACACTAACTTAACTTTTAAGGCTCATTGATCTATAACCCAAATAAATTACCACCATCAAACAAAGTTGAAGTTTTGAGGGCGTCAAAAAACATGACTTCACTTACCTAATCAAGATAAAATTTTGCAATATATAGAAGCCAAGGTCTTTCAAACCCACTCATCAATGTGAGCCAAGTGGGGCCGTCAAGTCATTTGCACCAAATTTTGGTGCAAACTCATTTGTGAGTGATCCTTGATATATATAAAGAAAGAGAGGAGAGAGAGACAAAGGATACAAATGTTACGATACCTGTCTCCTATTCCTAAGATGTATGTGATGACAGAGTAGCCAGCACAACTTTTGATAAATGTTTCAAGGCAAGTGGCTGTTATTCCAAATGGCCCATCTTCATCAGGATGAAATTTCTGCAGATAGTTCACAATACTACGATGCTCTGATAGAATCTATTAGAAAAACAAGAATTAATCAGTCAATGAAACCAAATGGGTCATGGAATAGTAATAGAGAATTAGACAATGATCCAACAAAGAGAATGCAGTTTGTCTTGGACAATCATTCTTTCAGGTGCAACCATCATAGTGGTGATTCAGATCATTCTACTGTTAAGACTCACAAAAGATGGGCAACACAAAAGAGATCCAATAGCAGACAACTGCAGCCATCTGATAATTAACATGCAAAGGGATGATAAAATAAAACAAAGACATCTGGCTTATGGGTCCAGATTTAACTGGAAAGCATCTGCCATTTAGGTCATATAGATTACTCAGGAAGCGATACTTATTTACTTTTTTTTCAAGTCCACTTCCATTCAATTGTATGCCACGAGATACAAAACATCAATGAAAGATGGACCTATCAGCATCGAATGCTTGGCCTAAAATGATAGCTTCTTGTGGGCTATCCAGTGTCTATTGTTTAATATTTTCTAAACGAATAATATAATGTCAGGCTGTCCAGTGTCTATTGTTTAAAACCTTTCTGAACCAATAATATAATGTCAATGAATTGGATTGACTCATATAGCCTGAGGGTCTCCAACATTGCAATCTCAAAAACCCAACGAGCCTGCACATTTGATTGAAACCTGAATAGAAGACAGCTTCCAATCTAGAAAATGGAATCAAGAATTTTAGAAAGGAAAGGTAGCATGATTTTATTATCAGATTATCAAATAATTTGGTAGTAATTACAATTCTAGCAGTGCAATCATGTATAACAACATAAACCATAGGCAACAAGTCATTTGCTTATTTTACAGTAAGGCCTGAAGAAATCATTTACCTGTGCTAGAGAACTGGAAGGTATAAACTCCAACATCCCTTCATCTTGTCCAGTTGCGAGCACTCTATACGGAGTCAAGTGCAAGTCTAGATTCTCCTGTTTAAGTAGACGGTCCATGAGAGAAACCATTTGAACAACCTGCATTCAACGAGAGCAGTGATTTCAAAATTAATATGTGACATGCCATTTCAGTAGAGTTTACTAAAGGAGCTTATGTGGCATGGTGAATTATTAGGGGAACACCATCAGTACATCATTATTTGAAACAGGCCTGAGTCAATTCAGAAATTTGAGGGTGCTACAAATTGCAGATAGCTTTGAGGAGAAAAAGGTGAAGATTTCCACAATCTCTTCAATGATCTTTCCAAAAAAAGAGAAAAAGATAAAGGTGAATAATCCATTGGCCTTAAAAAGGAGTTGAGATTTACATGAAAAGATCACATTTTATTCTTTGCCCCAACTTCTTTTATCATCCTCGGCCACAGATGGAATTTTATCTTTCACTACATCAAGTAAAGTTTCTAACATGGGGATTTAAAGCTCATTAAGTTTCTTTTGAATGTTAGTGCCCAAATCAACCTGCAACTCACTTCCTCTACACGGTATTTGTAAGATGAATTGTCTGATTTGAGATAGAGAACAATCCGGAAGATGTGTACTTAAGGGGTTGATCTCCCACCAAAAGAAAAAACTCAGTAGATGCCCATGCCTGATATTAGAACACTCTAAGAGAACTAATAAATTTCCAAGGAAACAGTGATTGTGGAGAAGGCACAGATTTGGGAGTTTCAAGTCACTACTTAAAGAAAAATGATAACAAAAAGTAGAGCAGATATTCTGTGACATCATAATAGATAAAAATAATTAACAGATTGAAGGCCAGGTAAGGTTTTGATGCAGCAAGCTCTGCCAATACCAGAGGACATTCTTCTATTGCATTTCCATCCTGCTCATGAGGAATAGTGTACCACATCCAAACTACACATTAGGACAGCCATGTAGATCACCAGGGAGGTGGAGCCAAAAGCAAGCAGAAAGTCTGGCAAAATTTACGACTTACTAGATGCATGGTTTGGGTGTGGCACAGAAAAACCCTTCCCCGTGTGAGTAATCATGTAGAAATTGAAATGAAAAGAATGGCTTAAGACAACATCAAAGTCTAGTGCCTACCAATTGATCCTGCCGTATATCATCCCCTTTTTTAAATATTATTTTGCAACTTCCACCATTTGCTGTTCGAAATGTCAGCCGCAAAGGATGCAATGCACTTTTGAAGATTGATGACTCTGATGGCACGATCCCTGTGATCAGCACACCAGGTGCCAGAGGCGATCGTATTGGCTGAAAAGGAGTATAATGTTTCACACACACAAAAAAATAAAAACTGTAACGAAACAGTTAATGAGAGGTATCAGCAGATGATGGTAAAATGTAGTTAGAGATCAATAACAGCACAAGAAGAGCATGAAAAGAAAAGAATACCTCCTCAAAATAGGTGAGTTCACTGAGAAGACCAGAAAGCAATTGCCTTAACTTTTCAATTTTCTTCTGTGTTCCACCGCGTACATTTCTTACATCTCTCATTATAGAGCACAACTGAGCAGTCAATTCTGTCTGGCGAACCAGATTTTGCCACAACTTGAATCCATCTTCCTCACCGTTGACACCAGCTGCCAACTGTTTTAAATTAGATGCAACTCAATTTCAATTTATGTGTGCTTATCAAAGGTTATGGAAGAAAATTTTAGTCAGATTTCATCTTACTTGAGTTCAATCGTTAGATTATTACAATATTATAACCTTTGACACAGATTCAGTTCTTCTGAGTCAAAAGAAATAGATAACTCATGGGTCCCATGCGTCCTAATACGTCAGGATGCTTAGACAGTTCATTCTTCAAAGGTGAGTTGTGATTCAGAATCCAGAATATTCATCTGATGGGACTAAGATCGGAAAGGCAGAAAAATATTCCTTTTTTTTAAACAAAATCCTGAAATAGACAGTTTGGGGGAAAATGCAGTGATGGTCCTCAAGAAGGCTGCGTTTGATGAGGCACAGTAAAACTATTTTATTAGAAAAAAAAAGGATTTAGAAGCAGGCGATGAGAGAAACAAGGAGATATTTATTCTCTGCATTCCCATCTATGATCTAATTTGTCCCCTTTATGGCTGAGTACTCATTCCTTTCTTCTTTTTGAGAAACAATGACAAAAAATTTAATGAACAAAGATAGAATGTATATAGAAGGTATTCTGCCCAAAGAGTTTGGGCGTAAACCAGGTCCACAATGGATTATAGATAAAGAAGAACAATCATAAGTAAAAATAGGAGTCATCCATCCAGTCTTCTGTGAATCAAATAATGGAACTGCCTTTCTTGTATTGCTTTTAATTTAATATAAATTTCACTTGTAACTTCTTTGGAAAAAATTAAGAAAAATGTGACTAAACATTTTTTTACTTGAGGATTTTATTTCAAAACTCAATACCATTTCACTCTGCCCCACACTAAACCCAAACAAGTACAAAACAGTGGCAAACCATGCACATCCATATACATGGCTAGTGGAATCCTCAAATGACATGATTCATTGGGAATAATCAACACAAATGACTTATTATAACCACATTATTCTAATGACAGCAGTGGGACTGGGAATAAACTCTTCCAAGCTTACTAAATTTGGAAGTAATTTGAAACTGTAAAATTGATTGACAAATGAGAGATCTGTATGGACTTCGGATTTGAATGGGCTACATACATGTCAAACAAAGAGCTAAAAGAACAAGAAGTCATACTTTCATCATGTGGTCTTCAAGGATTTCATAGGTGCAGTAAAAACGTTTTGCATAAGCAGGATCATGAAGTTCCACAGCCACATACCAGCGTAGAAAGCTAGCCAACTCAATGTTGCTTAGTGCTGCCAAGAATCGAAAGGTTAAACTCCATTTCAACAGACACATGATGCTTAACTATGAAAAAGATGTGGTAACACACTCCAGTATAACCCATCATATATCATACTTCAATTTGATGAATTAGTAATTCATTCAAAACCTAATTTCAAATAATAACAATAACAACGAGAACACCAAGTGATAAAGATAATAATATGAAGAGCCATCCTGTCAATGGTCAATTAGTGATGTAGTTATTCTTCCTGATACAGTGGTGTCAATTAGTGACAAAGTTGAAGAAAAAGAAGCATTACACCAGGACAATTATAGAAAAAGTTGTGAAGTTGCTCATGCCAATATCGATAAAGAAAGCATCATGAGAGTTGGCAATTAAGCCAATTATCACTGAGGGATTTCTTGAGAAGGCATAGTAAACATACAGCGTTGCACAAGGAAAAATGATAGTCGAGATTTATCTGAACGTTCAAAACGAAGAGCCTGCACCAGTTGAAGTAGGTAACACTGCAGCTCTTCATCATCCGCTCGCTCAAGAACACTAACAGCATATGCACGAACCTGTTCAGAAGACATTGAAATTACAAATTCATTATTTTTTTTAGCAGTGATTACAGATTTATTATGTCTTAACACAATCTCATAGACAAACCAGGCCCCCTGACCCATCACTGCCACCCACCCACACAAACACACAATGTATACACATTGGCCAGGAAACCTAATACTCTCATCCTCCTCCCATATGGTAGGTCATAACTACTGTAACACATGCAGTTTTAGTGTAACACAAATGGATTTCATTATGATGAAGATAAAACAAGCATATGGTTTCAACACTCTAGCTGCTCATCTAGAAGAATCATTGGGAGATAAAGTTTTGGCCCCCAGATAACCACCTTACATATACCTTATCATGTGATATATAAGCGCAATGCAAGTATGTGGTACAAGGGAATGGTTGGTGGAAAGCATAGGACACCACGTTGGTAAAGGCTAGTATCCAATCACAAACATTTGCAGTGGCTGAAATATGTTGGCATCTGTCTTAAATGGGGGTGATGTTTCACCCACCACTTATTGAGAAATGCACTATGCTCTCACCCATCAGGAAGACCACACACTTGCAGTGCACATGCTTCTTATGATAAGGTGAACCTCAACCCACACTTGTCTACTCAAAATTGATGGTACAGAAGTAACTCTTTGAAGGGTCCACCTGGGCCACATGTTACATGGGTGAATGGGATTTGTTGGAGCACAAGGTTGTAGGTGAGAGACATTTCACTACCATCCAATGGCCCTGGACATATGATTTGAGGCTTCAAAATCTGAGCATTGATTTTTGCATCAACTTCCATCTGAATAATTTAAACCAAAGAGTATCCAAGGAATACTTCATTTCTTGCGTGCATTTACAACCAATGCTGCAAGATCTTATCACCTTTGCAGAGCATATGACCAACAGTATATTGCAATTAAATGAAAGAAAATCCCATAAACCCCTCTTGTAATATAATGAATGTGCAACTTCACAAACATATGTACATGGAATTTCTTTGTCTAGTACTCACTTCGTCACTTTCAAAAACAGGGGACAGAAGCTCCAATGCATCAGTCACGTCAATCGTTTCCCATCTTCCCATCAAATCTAGTGCTTGTTTTGCTTCCTATTGGAAAAAAATCAGTAAATTATATTCCCATATAAATAATTGTTGTATTTCCCACCAAAAAAAGAAAGGAAAATAAAAATAAAAATAAGAAAATATAAATCACCTGAACATCACTCCATTCAACACATCGTAAGAACTTAGTGAGGGCCTTCTTCTCTGACATCAAAGAAAAACGGAACTTCCACAACAATTGCCTCTCATCACCACTAAGAGTACGTGTTGGGGGGTACTTCAGTATTCTTTGTATTGACCTTACAACAAAAAAGGCATAATTGTAAGGCTTATCAGACATAACCAAGAAATTATAGGGAACTGACACACACGCAAACACTTAAAAACTAGGACCTAATTATAAAATAATTATCACTCTACATATAGTTGTACATACCACATACATGTGCAGTTCAGATTTTTTTTTTTTCCACACAGTATGCACTTAAGTAATAAAATATATACAAGATTACTGCTCCTTAAAAAAAATAATAATAACAACGATTTTGATAATTATGATAAAAAGATCAACAATGGTAACTTATACAATCATTGTTGTGTTAAGACCAGTAGATATCAATAACAACATGGCAATGCATCTAAGATTCCAGTTTTCAAACATTCAGCACCCCAGTGGTCATGACAACATAGGGGCATCTTTTTGTCCAAGTTGCATGTAATGATAAAAAATATGATCCAATTTTTTTTTTAAAAAAATCATCAAGTTGGAACCTACTTCCTTTCATTAGAACTTGGTTTCAGGTCCCGATCAATGATACCACGAGTCAAACTCCTTGCAAGCTTGAGTTGCTTATGCTCTGAAGGATTTATTTTTCCCACTTCCGGATCCCATACGATAACAAGTTCATTTGTTGAAGATACCGGCGATGGTGAAAAGAAATTAGCCCCTGCCTCCTAAATGTCCAATGCAGGAAAGTTACAATCACTAATGGCACTAGAATTGCTTGAAGAGGATACTTATAATACCTCAGAAACCAATAATGCCACCAATATTTAGTGCATGATGAATTCCTGACTAATGTAAAATGCTAACCTGAAAAACAACTCTGTGTTCAAAACTGCAAAAGTCAACAATAAGGTATAAATGAGCGTTCCCACTTTTTGAACTTTCTCTTTCCTTGATCTTCTCCATAGATTTAAATGTTAGATGGTCCAGCCAATCAATGTGCTGAATCTGCCCTCTTTCAAACTTGTTAACAAGCTTTTCCAAGCGTTCCATCTCCCCACGCTCATGCCTAGGAACCTGTAAGAAACATGGAAAATACAAAAATCTCAAAAATGAGCTCAGGAAAATAAAATTTGGAACTATAACTAACAACCTGCAACATGTGAATCAAAAAGATATGTGAAGAATCAACAGAAAAAAAGTCCAAAACATGATTATAATTAACCAGGAACCTTTCCAGGTGTTGTTGTTGGAAATGAACCATCTGCCTCTTTTCCTGCCCAAAGCCTAAGCTTTTGCTTTCCAGTTTTGAGTTGTTTTTTGCTGTTAAATAGAAGAATAGTAGCTCCACCAATTAATCCCTCACCCTTCCCACATGAAACATCCCTCACCTGCATTTCCAGTATGGACAACTTTTTGAGTGTAAAAAGAAAAGTAGAAACAGCAACTACTGGTAAAAAGCTTTCTACATATAAGTGAACTTGTTGGCTATATATTGCTAATGCATGAAAAGTATCAAAAAAATTCTGGATGACCCATAACCAATGGAGAACTAAGATATTAGGGTAGTAATAGAACCAATTTACACCATAGATGAAGCTAATATGAACAGGAAGTATATTGTTCCCAAACTAACATGGAAATTTTTTACTCTTTACTTATTTGATAATCTAATGACACGTGGAAGGATGAAGTATCTGCACACCAGGAACTATGTTGAACTGAAAATAGCAGCATCCACTAGTTGATGAACTTCGCAAGTAAATTTTTTTCATGTATAAAAAATAATTCTGCTACTAGGACTTCTCCTGAGATCATAATGTACTAATGCAGGCATCTTCAAAGAACTGGAAGACGCAATGGCCATTTTCTTTAGCATCGTATTTTTTTAAACCTTTTTCAATTTATATTTTCTATTTTCCAGTTAAATCATGTCAATTTCTAGTTGGAGAATATTTTAGGATGATAATGTGTCGAAATTCTATTCGTGGAATAAGGGTGTACCTAGAATAACAAGTATATCTTAGTTGTCCTATTTTTTGTATCAAACAATGTTGGTTTGCATGAAATTAGTTTCACTGAAAAGCTTATTCAATAAGCTTTCCAACTAACCAAAATTTGTTCTGACATACATAGAAAAAATATGACCAGTTTTCTGAAAAGGTATAAAAAAGTGACGAAGAGCATAAGGGTGTATGACACAGTATGATGTCACCATGATGTTTGGACAACCTACCAAGATATGCCGCAAATTTGCTAAATTTTGGACTCCCAAACACTATAAATAAGGGTCTTTGGGCACCCAACAGAACCCAAATAATCCCAGTTCAGTTATTTTCCAATCGCTTTGTGCAAGTATGTTATCTCTCTCTTCTAGTTTTTTTTTTTTAAAGGTAACCAATTTATTCACAAAAAAAAGGGAACTTTACAATAAGATAACCACAAAACTGGGCTAGCATCGCCTGCCACCCCCTCAACCCAAGAGAATTACAAAGATCCATTCACAAAATCAACAGACATATGATGACCCTGCCTAGCCTTTTCATCAACTGCAGAGTTTGCAACTCTAGGAACCCAAGAAACAGTGAATCCATTCATAGAGATGGAGCGCCAAATCCTATAAACTTTATCCAGAATCTCCACGGGTCACATAGAGCCCAAAGCCCAATTGATTTCTAGTTTATTTTTCATAGAATTAATTTTAGTTTTGCACTGTCTTGCACTAAGCTAATTTTTTTTCTTGCAAATTAACTCTAGTTTCAATTGAATTTTCGAATTTCATTGTGTGAATTTACGGTTTTAAATTCCTAGCGAGATTTTTTTAGGAGAGAAATTAGATTTATGTTTAATTTCCCAATTGAGATCCAGTTTTCTGATAATTGAGTGGATTGGCAACTGGCGATTAGAATCAAAGGAGATTTGAGGATCATTCAAAGATTCTTGGTGAACTCATCAATTTGGGTTTTCTCAATTCAAATTGAGCTGGGTTAGAATTTTCCTTGATCGGAATTTCGCAAGTTAGATCTGAAATATCATATCTTAATTGGCGACTTTGGAAGGCTTAATTGAAAATCAACCAGACTTGTCATCAGATGGTCATCAGAGTCCTAAGAGGCCGTCATCATGTACACACCTTTTTTTGAATGATTGCTATTTATAATGTATATATCAGTTACGAAACTGGGAACTGGAAACAGTAAGTCAAACACTACAAACTGAAGTAATCAGTTCCATTCAAATACAATCTAGACCGGAGGTTCAATCCAGAAACTGATGCCCAAAAGAAGCCATCTTCCCTAGCTTCCACCTACTTTCGATAAGCTTTTGGCAGGATACAGATGAATATCAGATCCTAAAGATCTCATCGAGGGAAGTTTGAGATGACTGTTAGTAGCATATCCAAATATATACACACATATTATAAACTAATTTTCAACTTAGTGACAGTTAACAAAATAGTGTACAAGTGTATAAACATTCACAAGTGATGACTGTAACACCACTGATGACACTCAAAAGTTTTCACATAAGCTGTCAGCAATATGCCAAAGAAACACATAAACAGTTTGTGACCATGTCTTACAGTCAGTGCAAGCTGTGAGTGAGCAGTTAAATCCCGATACTTTGTACTAAGAGTAATCAGTTCATTCCAACAATATGGTTGACCTGTAGATTCCAACCTGAAATGGTTCCAAGCTCAATAAATCTTAAACAAGAATAAGAACCCAAAAGGAAATAATAAATATAGTGAAAACTCCCAGGTGCATATATTGGATCACAATAACCTTGTTCTTGTTGGAAGACCAAAAGGGGCACCATCAATGTACAATGCACACTCAACATAAAGCTCTGCATTTCTTTTCTCAATCGAAGGATCAACATCTGTAGAATAATAAAAGTCGGATGAATGCATGATTGTTGACAACGACATGAAACACTTAATAGCAAGAATTTTCCAATATAATCAGCACTTACCAAAGCAACAAGACAATTTGAAATTTAATAAATAGATCATCATGATTGCAGCACTATTACATCTATCTGGCTTGGCAGTGTAGAGGAACAAAACCTCATGACGATGAAAATGGTGTTGTCAAATTAGCATACATCACCACTATTCACCCAACCTACCAATCTGTGGGCCATTTCTAAGATCATCCATGTAATAAAAAATTCACAGAAGGACTTCCTAGTTGTCTAATCAGTGGCTGCAAATGATTGCTGTAAATAAAAGAATGTCACCACTCACCACAACCAGATCTACATTCGCGAAGAGCCTGCAATTCACTGAATCTAAGTGACACAACCACAGAGGTTGTCATAAATACAAGGCAGTTACCACACACCAAATCTAAATTTTATGAAAGACAATAGCTTAGTTCGCAACTGTTCCCTATTGAAACCAAGTGTTGTGGGTTCAAGTCATGTTACCATTAAAAAAAATAATAAGCAAGACAGAAAAGAAGCTTCCTCCTCCTCATCATCAAAACCACTAATTCCATCTATTTGGGGTTGACTTTCTTAGTTCTTCTTTTTCATTCTATCCTATCAAGAACTATACCTTCCAATACCCTACAGTCCATCATATCCTTCTCTGCTCCATCCAACCAAGTTTTGAAGGTTTACTTCTCTTTGGTCTTTCTACTTGCATCTTTTAATTTTCTCCTAGGTGCCACTTCTAGTGTCCTGCTTACATGCCTAAACCACCTTAAATGACTTTTCCTCATTTTCTCATTGACTGGGGCTACTATAAAAGTTTCTACATTCATTCTTACTATTTTATAACTTTACCCACGCATCTTAGAATATGTATTTCTGTTACCATTACCTTAGTCTACGTGTTTTTCCTTAATTTCCTAACAATGAGCCCCATAAAGCATCACGAAACTGTGAGTATCGAAATTTCCACACAATCAACTCAATTCGCTAGAAATCAATATTTCCTTTTGATTTCAGCAAACCGTAAGTGGTAAATTTCCCCCTTCCCATTAATTTTTTTAATGGACCGTTTCACATGGAATTAAAAAGCCACAGTGAAAAAAATAACTGAAATTTCATTCTTTTATCTAATTTTTTCACAACCCAGCCAACAACTATTATTGGAAATTCCAATTCTCAGTAAATTCCACACTCTTCTTCTGAGTCCTTTCTACCTAACCTATGCACAGAAGCTTTACAATGATATACTTCAATTGAACCAAATTCTGATAAAATCCATACTCCATCAAACTCCACAGAGAGAGACCAATTTCGAAGAAGAAAAGGAGAAAAGATAGTTTACCGGAATCAGAAGGGGGTGGAGGAGGAAGATTCCCTTCGATTCGCTCGATGCAGAAGGTAACGGGAAGATTGATATCACACGATAAGAAGAACCGGAACTCGTTCCCGCTCATCTCTCGTCGTCTTGCCGTTCTTTCTTAGAGGCCCGAGGTTTTCATGTGCTGTGATTCAAAACCAGAGAGAGAGCATAGCGTCGAAGGAAGAGAGACGACGACGACGACGACGACAAAACATGGAGGACGACGCCAAAAATTTAACGTGACCAGTGTGTCGGGTATTCTTTAATATTTGATTTCGGAAAATAAAAAGAAAGAAAGATTTTCTGATTTTTAATTACTTTAGAAAATAAAAAGAGTGTATTGGATTAACTTAGCATCGTTTTCTAATTATTATTATTTTTTTTCATTTTTACTAGGTCTCATCGGGTGTACTGATGTTCAAAGGAAGCTGACTCAACAACACTCGATACATGGGTTGACACGAATCAACTTAGTGCACGTGAACTTAAAAACATTTTTTATTCTTTTAAGAAAATAATTCTGCACGAATATTTATGTTTGAATACAATTCATATAATTTAGAAAGTAAAAATAATTCTGAAAAAAAAAATTATGTTTGGATTCAATTGATGTAATTTAAAAAGCGCTATAAAATTTGACCCCATGGTAACTATAAGAATCTAAGATTTTTGTTTTTATTTAAAATAATTGAAGCATTATTTTAGAGAATGAGAAAACCTCTATTTTTTCTCATTAATTTTTTTTATCCCTTATAAAAAATGAATTTCTTAGAAGAGAAAAATATCTCATTTTTATGTTCTTAACAAAAGCCTTTATATTAAATAAAAAGGGAAAAGTCTCAAATTTTCAATACTTATCACTTTTTGGCGACTAGAAAATTACAAGCAGCCCTTTAGTGATATCTTAAATTTTAATGTTGGCTTATATATTTGATATTTGTCAAAAATTTAATTTAGTGATGTTGGTATAGACATTGTATGGCGTGAAAAATTGGCCCATATTTTAAATTTTTTGAAGAACAAAAGTGTCAAACTAATATTTAAAACTCCAGGATGAAAATTTTGATTGTTTGATTTGAGTAGAAAAATGGCACAGAGCTAACCAAATGTGTGGTACTTGTTTTGGACGCAGCTCTTTGCAGCCCAGGCCCACAAATCAACCCCTTCATATTTCATCCTTTATCATCATTTTTTTTTTGTCCGAAGGTGTCAAGATATCTCACATGACTAATTCTTAGAGGCATGTGCATACCTCCCTGCACACACATATTGGATTCGTCGATGGAGAATAACTCCACGAGGAGTACCCTAAAAGTGCTGACTGGAAATTGACCCCAAGACCTGGCTTCCTAAGGTCAGCGTCTTGATTATCAGGCTAACACTCCTGGGATTCCTTTACCATCATTATTACTTCTTTTGTTCCAATTTAGTTGTCTTATATAGGTTTTTGAATTGTCTCAAAATAGTTGACCTATTTAGCATAAAATGTGTTGAAAATAGATGAGATCAAATGGAGTGCTAGCCTTAAATAAAGAGTTTCTTAAAAAATATAAATTTTCAAATGAGACAGAAGGAGTATTAAATTTACATTCACTGTTAGATAACTCTGATTTCACACTTTCCTTTGTTCCATAAATCCGTCTCGAGTAATTATCTAAAATACTTCAAAGGTCATTGATGTGTAGTTGCACTTAAGATTTGTCCATCCGGCACTTGAAGAACACCCGAATTATTAAACAAGTCAGCCTTGGGTTCCATCTCTCTTTAAGCTTATGTTCAAGTTTATGTATGGTTTGGCTTGATGACATTGGTACAAACAGTGATCATATTAATTGTAAGACTAACTCGCTTGACAAGATACTATTCAAGTGAGTGCTTCATAGATTGAATCAAGGAAGGATTCGTTTAGTCTCGTGACAAATGGATGGCTAAAACCTTTTAAATCACATTTGCCACCAACATCTATACTCGAGGTCCAAATATACTCTTTTAATATTTGAATTTTACATTTTTTGTTTGGAAAATACTGAACATTACAATACGATCATCTTCATTATCCAAGTGACCAGGCTTCAAAAAAAAAACGTGAGAATACTTTTACATGCCTCCGTTCAAGCTCAAGCCCAATGACTTAGCTACTGAAATACTCCTAGTTAATTGAATGGAAAATGGGCTCTCTACAAACTCACCTGCAGAGGTTCTTTTCATACTTGTATAAAGAAGAAGATATGTGGCACATGGGTATATAAATCATCTCTCACCAAATGAAAGGAGATAATCTAGATCTCATAAAGATCAAATTTAGACTTATGGGTTTTCCAGCCTTAAAATATATGATTGAAGGAAGGAAACTAGAATCCATTTCATGCATTGAATCTCAAAGCTAGAAACCTTGGATGGTTTTTAATTTTGAATTGAGATCAAGAGCAACTGACTCCTTTCACTTGTCGGTGTCGATGCATAAACGACCACATATCACATGTCTTCGACCTCTATATAAGGATTCAAATTCCATATTTCCATCCAATGATGGGTCTCTCACTCGAAAGCCCGTCCATTCTTCATCTGCACCTTTTCCTCTTCCTTAGAGGTGGTGCATTCATCCTTGATGTTAAAGATCTTGTTGATCTCTTCTACTGTCCTCCCCTTCATCATGTCAGCCACTGTTTGGGTAGTCAGATTGAGAAGACTCTTGATGTTGAGATAGTTTTCTGCTAAAATGAGGTCAAAGAGGGTGGTCTGGTCGACATCCACAAACTTAGCATCCCAGGCCTTGAGCTCATTACTGATGGCCATGCTCTCATTGTCCATCTCAACATGCTTCTTGCAGTATTCAATCACCTTTG
Source organism: Chimonanthus salicifolius (assembly GCA_013350335.1). Lineage (NCBI taxonomy): Eukaryota > Viridiplantae > Streptophyta > Magnoliopsida > Laurales > Calycanthaceae > Chimonanthus > Chimonanthus salicifolius. The sequence continues at coordinate 63,938,885 of CM023538.1, read as the reverse complement.
AGAGGATATTGCTCTTCACATTTGTGAGTGGGATCACATCACCTGCACAACCATCCTCAATCATGTCCTTGATTATCTGCGATTCTTGGGCTACTGCAATATCCACATTGAACATCTCCCCATCAGAACTTTTTAGATCCAACTTCTCAGTTAAGGCCATAGAAGTTGATTTTCCATTGGCACATATTGTATAACCTAGCAAGAACAATATAAGCATCAAACAAGAACTATTTTGGGAAGATGTAAGAGTGACTCAAGTATAAACAAATAAAGTTGGGTTAGTTTGAGCTTGACTTGAATGATTGTTGAGCCAAGCTAAGGTTAGCTTGAGCTTAACTATTTGTTAAACCAAGCTTGAACCTACCCATCAAGCTTAGTTTAAACTTGAACTTTGCTTGTCAATATTGTTTTTTTAGCAGATAAGGGCGTTTGCTTAGATATTAAGACGAGCTCGGTGCATTTCTAGTTCTATAATAGCGCAAATTAAGGCTTGACTCATGCCTACATTCAAGGAATGTATGATACTATGGGTGCATTTGACTTGACAGAATGCTTTTGGGTAGATCGTCCTAAGTGGAGAATTCTTTAAGTACAAAGGTAGAGGAATGACAAAGATTAGTACAGAATTTTGGAGACGAGAAATAGAAGAATATAGTGTTGTTGCATGATATAGTTCAGTATGATTTTCTCTACCAAAAGGATAATATCAAACAACAAGTAGAAAAGAAAATCAAGCAACTACACTTGCATTTTCCTGTATTCTCCTATACAAGATAACTATACATACATGGACGGATACATGTATATATACATGCGAATAAAGGCTGAGTGGAATGTGACAGGGTCTGAAAATAAGAGAGTAAATTTCATAGTCTCCCATTTTCGTAACTTTGGTACAAGAAAATTTAACTATTTTCTTCTAGAGGTTCATGGAAATTAACTTTTTATTAGACACCGATGTCTACATGATTTCTTCTTCATTTTCAATTCCTCATTTCAAAAATAAAACATTCAAGCAGGGCTGGCCCTGAAATCTCCTAAAATCTCAGGAACTCTAGGCGGAGTGAGATTTCAGGAGGCCTTTGTGACTGATATATTAAGGAGTTTATGTGTGTAGGGGCCCTTTATGGTTGGAGGCTATAGGCGGCGGCCTACGCTGCCTATGTCCAGAACCGACCCTGCATTCAAGCCATTTTTTAAACAATCTCTTATCAAATACGCATTTTTGTAATACCAGAAATCCACTCCAATTCCACTAAAGGAATAAGAAGAACTACTCATTCCTCTGCTTCAGTTAGTCTCCCAATGTCTTCTCCAAACGCCCATTTGACTGTCTTTAATTACTCTCCAATTTCACTACAAAGAGAAATTTAACATATTTGCTTCTTCAGTTCCACCTCAGAGAAGAAGCCAGGAATAAGATATCTCCCTTGCTCATCTATCAACCTGTATTGGACTATTCTAGAGATAAAAAAATGAATGTCATAAAAAGCTAAGATTTAAAAAAAAAACCGAGAACTTTATTGTTGATCGGTAGACTTGAATAAAATAATAATTACTTTTCATCATTACACCACAATTTGCAATGTCTATTTGCACCACTTCAATCAATAACTTCAACTATTTGTCATTTACTTTATTTTACTCATTATCTTTTGTTGCATATTGGAATTATTTTATTTTTCTATGCATCTTTAATGTCATTTTCTAATCTTTCATTCACTTGGAGAGGCCCTAATAATCGCTTTTACACACTCATTTTAAATTTTATTAACCATTTCTATTCATATATTCATCTATTTATTTTTTTATGACTAAGGTGATCAGGGCCTCTTAGAACACCGACTAGTCCTTGGAAGCCTCCTTATCCACACACACACCGGGTAAAACTATTGGGAGTGGCCCTTTGCGATGGGATAGGATTCGAACTCAGAACTCTTACTTCTTGAGGCAGGTTTCTAGCCAACATACCAACCCCTTGGGGTTATTCATACATTCATCTTAACATACACAACTTTGCGACTTTTATTTATATTCGTGTATTTTCCTCATCACTCAGTATTTAGCTTAGCTACATAACATACCCTGAGCCTGTATTGCTAAAAAAATCAATTTACTCACACCAAATATCAGATTTTTTTACTATGTGCTACAATCTCATCTTCATTTTTAACAATTGATCTTACACTCTTCATATTTTGTCATCTTATTAATTTTCAAAAAATTTACCTAAAAACTCTATGTGGAAATAAATAAATAAAGAAAAGGGAGATTTGCATGAAAACACCTGGGATTTGGACCTTTTGCACTGGAATACTTCTAAAGATTTATGTTTGGCCAAAGTGCTTCAAATGTTCACCTCACTGTAATAAATGATGAAAATAATGAAACTATCCTTGGACACTAAAATGTAGCAACTGAGGTTGCAGTAAGCAACTGCAATTTTGCCATAGATAAGTTACTGGAACTGTGGGAGAAATATGTTTTGGTAAAGTTGTAGTTCCACTAACTGGAGCACTGCAATTTTGCCAAAAAAAAAAAAAGTGTTTCTATAAATTTTTGCTGACATGAGCCTGTAAAACACACTGACCAAAGAGATTTTCAGAGACATTCTAGTGCAGAAATAAAAATCTCAGGTATTATTACAAAAATATCAAAAAAAAAAAAAAACTCAAATCACATAATTTTTTATGCTAAATTCATCTACACCAGGCCATATACCAGTCATCGTCCCTGTTTGTGCAATGGCTTGCAGGACGACAAAGCTTCCTTCTCTCTCTGTTTTATCAACAGAGAACCCTTGTTTAGCTCTGTTTTTTTTTCAAAAAAAAAGAAAGAAAAAAGAAAAAAAAAGCAACCCACCTTCTTCCACAAACTCACCAGGCAGAGGGGGATGACATTCAAAATATTAATCAATATTTTTCGGATTCAGATGGGGAAAAATATTGAATGATATTCAAGATATCAATCTATATTTTATTTTTTTTGGATTCAGAGGGGGGATGATATGTGAATAGAAAAACTTAGAAACAGAGCAACCCGAAATTTCAGCTAAAAATGGCCCATATTTCGGCCTATTTAAGCCGATATTTCATGACATCAGTTGAAAGTGATTTTTTTTTTTTAAGAAATTAAAAATGGGCCAATCTGAATTGCACTTTAGTCGAATGATTTCAGTCTGTTAAAATTCAAAAAAAAAAAAAAAAACTTACCGATTTTTGACATGGGTGATGCTTGGTCATTTGTTTGAGAAGTTACTTGAGAAGAGAAAAGCAAAAAGAAAACAAGGAGAGGGATCGCCATGACTGCAGAAGCCCTGTATGAAGATGCCATTTCCAAATTCCAATAGAATCAGTCTGAATTAGGAGAGTTAGGACTTGGGACATGAATGAAATAATGCTCAGTCAAGGATATTTCTTCAACAGTGTATTTAACTTCAATGGTCTCTCTTACGGTCTTACCACGGCGACTTCAACAGTGTATTTAACTTCAATGGTCTCTCTTACGGTCTTACCACGGTGAACAGAGCCAGAAGCTCTGTCGTCTGCTACAGAGGCTAGTAGTGCTCAGGGAGATTTTTCTGTAGATTTGACGTGAAAATAGTTAGCCTTGAATCAAAGATAATCATTCAATTTTTTATATTTTCTTAAGTCAATTCGAATGAAATGGAAATATTAATCTTAGTGTTTCTCGTACAAATATATACAGATATTTTATTGATTTTACTTCGGCTTAATTTTCGTTAAAGTTTTTCTCTTCTCTCCACTTTTAGAAAAAAAATTATCTCGTGGCTGAGTTCTTTTACTAATTTATTAAATCTGTTAAGTTTTTAATATAATTTTTCATTCTCAAATATTTTCTCAGATCAGTTGGTTTATGAAAGTCTAAGTATCTGATGTTAAGTTTAGTGAGAGAACTCAATTAGTTGGTTGAGACGTCTTAACATCTTCCACCATTAAAAAAAAAAGAAAAAAGGATAGTGATCTTTCGACTGGTATTTTGTTTAACTTAATATAGGTTTTAGTGTATTGTCAATTTTATCTTTCGTATGAACAGTAAAATCAAATCCTTCGCATAAATAGTAAAATTTTGTTCAGCTGATTTACTGTTCATACAAATTTCGACTAGCTGATTTTATGTGAATTTTGACGAGCCGATTTATCGTTCATGCGAATTTCGGCGAGTTGATTTTACAGTTTATACAAAGGATAAAATTGACAATATACTAAAATTCGTGTTTAATTATACAGATCTTTTGTAAAAGGATCGCTACCAAAAAAAATTAATTATTGTGACTCAATTTTCCCTGTGCATACATTGAATGACTGCATGCATAGTATAAATATACAAAAAAAGGCTGTTAAAACTTTGGGCTTGCATGTTGCCACCCGCATGAGACTTTTAAGGAAGGATCGCTATCAAAAAAAATTAATTATTGTGACTCAATTTTCCCTGTGCATACATTGAATGACTGCATGCATGGTATAAATATACAAAAAAAGGCCGTTAAAACTTTGGGCTTGCATGTTGCCACCCGCATGAGACTTTTAGGGCGGCACCCAATAGACCAATCAATGGCCCTGATCACAAAACTATGGGCTTGTCTACTCACATCTACCAAAACCAACGGCTAAGAATTCCTATATGTATGTGATTGAACGCTATTACTGAAAATTCCTACCACCACAACAGGAAAACAGAGAGAGGGAGCATGGTGACGCTGGTGGTGGCGACGACTACAGATGCGGCCTCGATCGGCCCTGCCTCGGCCTTCTTGGCGATGCCTGGCTGGCAACCTGGCCCCTTCGTGCAGGTTAGCCTCATGCCTTCTCACTTGAGTAATTTCTCCTCCTTCTCTCTGTATTTCGCCGCGTTTCGGGTATAATAAAATGCGCACCCCTCTTCTCTTCCTGCTTGTTTTTGGTCTCACCCATGAAGTTGAAATTGGAGTGTGTCATCACGCCCATTCCCTGCAATCCAGGGCGCAATTTAGAAGACACGGACTGTAATTGAATATTTACTGTCAAATTTCTCTTTATTCGTATTTTATTTGCCATGGAAATGTATTTATGCTAATAAACATAACAACTTTCTGGCTATGAGCATTGGATTTAAACTTAGGTTGGTATATGTTTTTCATAATTCGGTCTCATTCATTGTATTCCATGCCATAGTTATCGTTTTTTATCCATTCTAGTCTGCATGGCTGAGACATTCTCTTCATGTACATCAATGCAAACAAAAATAGAAACAAGAACATGCATTCAAACATTCTTGTCCAACTTCCAATTTATTTGAGCTATTTAACATCATTTTTAGTCATGTTTTAAATCTGCTTTGATCCCAATTTGAATGATAGAATTTTACTTTTCTAACTTGAGTATCCATCTTTTTAATATTTTTAAAAGTTTGAGCTAAAAATGATTTTACTTTTGTATTTGTTAATATATATTTTTTAGGGGGGTTGTTGTTGGGTTTAAATAATATGATTTTGAATGTCTATTCAAGTGCAGCTGATGATATGGTAATCTAGAACACTGAAGAAGCACCTCACTGGAGATAGACCATGATCAGCCATGTCTTTGGGGTTGAATGACCCTAGCCTATCCAATTATTGCTTATTTCTTTTCATCAAACTAGTAGCACAAAGACACTTTTATGGTTGAGTTGATTTGAGAGGTAGGGTGATAAACATATTTAAATTGGAAAATGAGTTAGTACCTCATAATTAGAAATTAGATACTTGGGAGCAATTGTTGAACCTGAGGGAGAAAGTAACTTGTTTATAGCTAGTAGGATGGGTGTCACCCTAAAATTTCAGGATGTGATAATGTATGTAGAGTGGGTTACCTATATGCAAGATATGGGAGTGCAGTGTGATAGAAGAACGCCAGATCGATTAAATCAATGCTTTATAAAACGTTGGCATAGTAGTCAAAGGTAGCCTTTGGCAGCCCAGCTATCAAGCAGGCTCACCTTATTAGGTCTAGTTCATTTTGAAAAATTTTCCACTATAAACCTTTTTAAGCTTTTATATGATGATAACTACATATTCTATTTAGCATGCATCAATAGCTAGTTATACTTAATTAGAAACTTGAATTAACATATAATATACTTTGCATCCTTTGTATATTTCACATATTGGAATACTCAACATAATATATTTTCTTCTTTAAATTATTCTGCCACAAAATTCAATGAATTTGTTTCTATTTTGGCTCCATTTGATGCAATTTTTTTCCCTTCATTGGATATGTGTCTTGTTTTGAGTAATCTACTTAATTTTCAAAATATCATTTTTAGGAGATACCAAGTTTTGTAAATGGAGAGGTTAGGCTATTAAAGCATGATAATAGTATTGTGAAGGAGGATGATTTGGATAAACGCTGGGAGGAGATAACAGGTGAGGTTGTGGATGAAGTCATATTCCTTAGCAAGCACGTTGCAGCTTCAAACCGTCCTGCACTCACTGTTCATCCAATTGGTATGCAATATTTTATTGTTATTCTGGGATTCTATCTATTCTATTGAAATAATTTATTATTATGATTATTATTTTTTAGTCTTTGTTTTGTGAGCAATTCTAATAACTCTGTTAAAAGAAAGAAAGAAAGAATATGTAATTTCAGCTCATTGATGACTGATAGCTTACAAGTCCTTAAGGTTCTTATTCATATTGGTCTTCAGGTGTACCTCATTTGCGTGAAGATGAGGATTCCCCTGCTGGTGGAAAGCCTGGATGGGCTGGACCACCAAACCCAAGGATTGGGCCATGGTTGAGGCTTTTGAAGAAAATCGCTGAAGCTCAGAATCTCATTCCTGAATTTGAGGTATATTCACTTTGAACTAAGATACTTCTAAGAGGTATTCTAATTTCATGATGCACCAGGATGTGGTGTCCTGGTGTGACAATTATGTTTATGCTTGGCATGGGGTTCATGGTTCATTGAAGCAGACTGTTGATCTGGTGGGATCTTTAGTGGATGAGGATGCTTTAAAAATGTAAAGAAAATGAAGATCCTGGTGTGGGGAGGAGAAGATCCTGGTTGTCCAATCTTTAGCTAGTTAATACAAAGGCTGGAGGTTGTTTGGTTGGAAACTTTTTATCTAGGAGGATTAGGGTTATTGCTCTTACATGGTTGGTCCCGTCAGATCATAGACTCGAATTCATGGCTTCACTTCACATGATGGGAGCTGGAAAGGCATACTCTTGCCTAATGTTACAGAACTATATAATTCCCATTGCCATTGCGACATTAAGTGCAATGTGGGAGAGGATCAGGCCCTGGCTTTTACCTGAATCCCTTTTTGAAGCCATTGAACATCTTGTTAAACAAATACTGCAAACAACCGTGTGTTAATCTTTCATTAACTTTGTTGTGGGTTGGTCTTCCATTATTATCTGTGTGGATGGACCCCTTCTTCTCTATTTATCTTGTTTTTACACCCTTGATTAGTAAGTTGAAATTACTGAAGAAAATAGTTTACTCAGATATCTTAGAAAACTTTGTTTCAAACTATGTATTGTAAGGGCTCAATAGAGTCTCAATTCATATAATTAAATGAAAAAGAAAATTTGAATCTTATCATTCAAGTGGATTTACATTTATTTTCATGTCATGGTAACATTTATTTGAATCCTAAAACACTATTTTTCTCCTCTTATTAGAAGGGTATCCATGTTGATTTTTTATATATTTTTTCCATTCTGTAGGTTACTTTAGAGGCGACTCATCATGGGCCTGTGGTTAATACGCCTACCATGTTCGTAGAGATTGGTAATTTGGTGTACGCTGAACCTATTAAATTGTTCAATATGATGATTTTGCTTAGATTGATTGGTTTTCTATAGTTTCAGCATATGATGCAACATACATGATATTTCTTGATATCTCTCAGGAAAAAAAGGTATTTAATTTCTTGAAATAGAAAGGTATTGCTTTGACTGTTTGAAAGTGTATGTTGTGAAACTGGTTATTTAATGTCTAACCCACATCCACAGGAGGGCTGCCTGCTGAGGTGTTCTTAAAAGTTCACTAGAATCTATTTAGCATTTTTTTTTTCCAGAAAAGGAATCTGTTTAGAATTACTTCTTTCGAGAATTGACCACTCTGTCGAAAAATAATGCTTAGAATTTTGATCAGTCCGCTCAGTTGCTGATTCTTTATTTTAATATTATCTACATTATATTGGACAGTTATAAAAAATAAGAAATTTGTTAGATGCTGGAAATTAACATGATAGATGAATTATGGGAAACTGATTTATTTTAGTTGTTATTAATTTCATTACGTGTTGGTTGAAATGGGCTGTTTCGCTCAAGTCTGGAACGAAGTGTCAACCTACAACTTTTTATGATGATGACCCCTTCTTCCTGGTTCATCAGTAAATAGTGAACTATCATTTCCTATTTTTAATTACTATTTTTATTCCTCGTTATTTTAGTTTTTTAATTTATTTATTAAATAATTTAAAAAATGTTCTAATTTCTCATAACGTCTTTTCCGAAATGGAATATTAAAACATAGATACATTCCATTTCATAGGAAAACCGAAACGGCCTCTGAAACGGAATTACCAACTTGTTTCTTAGTTGAAATTCTGGATACTCACCCCACATGCAGTGATGTGGCATATGGTTGTCCAGGATCTGTTGCATTCATTTGGAGAGACCACTATGTATGTGCCATCATGATCATTGATGCTGTTATAATCTAGGTGTCAGCTTTTGCAGTTCAATTTTTTTCATTGTTTGCTCAATCTTATTAAAAATATGTTATCTGTCATTCTACAATCTAGCACATCCTTTCTTATATTGTCAATCATAGTTTTCATTGGTTAAGCTATTCTCCTAGTTCCTTGTAACTTTAAGGGGGATGTTTCTGGTGTTCAGCATGTGCACCCAATTATTTTAGATGGCATTCCTCGATCTTTCTTTTGGTTGAGCCAACATATAGGTTTCTCAAATGCACTCATTTCTCTATCTATCTTTTGTTGCTACTCCCTCACATAATTTTAACATTTCCATCTCTGCGCTCATCATATGTGTGGGCAACCTGATTTGTTGGGATAAATGGAAGGTAGGTCTCATCTAATAAATCTTCATCAGTGTGTATATATTGACACACTGTCCCTCATGCAAGAGTGCTTCTCATATATCTCGTGTTAAGAAAATTAAAGCTGTGAATGTTTAGCTTCTGGTGCATTCACACTATTGCATTTTCGAATTCTCTTACTTAAAATGGTATCAAACCAATTGATTGACAACTTTGTCCTTTTGTTTTGCCCCTTTATGCAGATAGAAGATAAAGAAATATTATGGCCCTTACTCATCTAACATTTTTAGTACCTTCTACTTACCTTTCTATTGTTATTCTTTCTCTCCGTTAAATTTACCTCCTCTTCCTTTCTTCCATTGTCTACCCATTTCATACTTTTTATACTCTGTAATATTTCAAAAACTGTGCTCATGTACAAAGGCAAGAGGAAAAGATCCACAATCTTTAGGGTGTGCAGAGAACTAACTGGATGGTAATAAAGAGAAACCATCTTTCTAACACCACCAGGTGATCCATAACTTGGGCATGCAATAGCTGGGAGGGTTGTCATGTAGACTCTCTCAGATGTTTTCTTTTTAGCTCTCATCTTTCCTGTTGCAGTTCTTTTTGGGGTGAATCTAAACATAGTTCCCACCTAACTGTATATCCATTTGGATATTTATAAAATGGATGCCAGGGGTGATAATGGCACATCTAAATACTACCCCGTGTTATCAAGGGGGTGCATGTATTATGCCAGCATGTGGGGACCTTTGTTTCAGTCAATGAGACTTGTTGGCGAGATGCATCCAACCTCTTAAAAAAATGTACCCAACTATAAGTGGACTATGTCCCAAATGCTTTGGTTAAGGTATGACTAAAGTCAGATATCATTGTAAGAATTGTTTTTGACATTTTCTTTTTCCTTGTGTTGAATCAAAAGATAATGGTTTTTGTTGTCCTTTAAAGTTACTTTTGGTGTCCCATGTCAACTTTATTGTGTGACATTACATCATATGCTGCTTCTAACTTTGCATATATGAACTAGTATGTCATGAATGAATCAAAATGTATTAAAGGCTTTTGGTTTAACATATGGTTGATCAGTTTTTATTGGTATTTGCAGGTAGTACAGAAGAGTATTGGAAGAGGCAGGATGCTGCTCAAGCCATTGCTCTAGTTGCGTAGTTCCAAGAAATTTCTAGCTTTGAATATCATCAGCATTGATACAATATGATGGCACTTCCTTTCTACATGGCCACGTATAGTTAATTTTGAAATTCATTGATTTTGCTTCATGGGCATCAACGTCATAAGATAAAGTTTAGAATTAGCATATATCTCAATATTGGGGTTGCATTATTATGTTTTTTTTTTTTTTTTTTTGTTTTTGTGCATTTGTAATGACAACCTCATGAATGTTCTATATATTTGCTACATGGGTGAGCTGGTTCTCTCAAATATATTGCATCATATGTCTGGATATTAGTTCCATGATTTTTCTACCTATGGTTACTCCTACTTCAAGTTCTCTCTTACTTTTAGATTTATAAGTAGAAAGGGATTGGGAGTTTTTAATTGTCCTACAATGGTCTTGATACGCTTCAAGAAGAGTCAACCCTTAAAATCTTTCTTGGTTGGTACCCTCTGGAGGAGAGGTTTTACTGTTCTCCACTGCCACAAAGCATGCACTCTCTATATTCTTTATTCCATTAAATTTTCGGGATATTGTGAAAGAAGCACCAATATGTTCGCTTAATTTGAAAAGAAGTCCCATTCCTTTTCCATATTATGGAATTAGCCCCAATAGTTTTATAATTTGTTTGAAGAATCTCTTCATGTTGCAATGCAGCAATTAGACATATGCTGGATGTATTTCAGTCTAATATTTTCAAAATCAGGACGTGCTATGTTGTGGTCTCTATCATCTTGATTAGCTAAAATAACAAAATTTGTCACATTTGAAATACTTAACCATATAACCTAAGGCCATGAAATAGATGGTTGAAAAATAAAATATCAGATGGGTATTGATCTTAGATGCTTTTAAGTTGGGGAAAGGATGCTTTTTTCAGTACTCATGATCTTTGGTTTTGGTTATTCGGGTTATTATGGGGTGGGTGACTTTGTATTTTTCTCCTTGGGTTCATCACTCCTGAACCCAAGTCTTTTTATTTTCTTCTATTTGTCTTTCTTCTATAGCTCTATGTATATCTTTATCTTCTTTAATGAAATCTTTATTTACTGTTGAAAAAAAGTTGGCAACTCTTGAGAGAGAATTTGGTGGATGAATCAATGGGGCTTGCTTGGCCCTATGGTTTGTGGGTTTGAAGCATAGGTTGTCAAACACAGATCAATCATTGTAAAACCTGAGAGGTTAGGCTGATCAGATTATGAGGGGAAGTTTAATCCACCTTTTGTTCACATAGTCCTCTACATGACTTACCTTGAACTGGCACTTGGCCAAATTGGTGCAAAAAATTCTCTCACCCTCAAACTGGTACTAGACCAAGTTGGCACAGAACACCTCTCTCTCTCTCTTTCTCTCTCTCTCACACACACACACACACATGTCATGATAAATTATTTTCTCACGCAGCCAAGCAAGTTTTATTCATATAAGTTTATTGTTGTTTTAAAGGTTATTTCATTTATTTACATAGTTTTGATTTGATTACTTTGATTAGTTCAGCTTTTGAAAGGGTCCTTTTTAATGCTTGCAGCTTTTGTGGGAGGGCCTTGGACTAGGTGGAGGCGAGGGTGTCGGTAAATGGAATATGTATGATGAATGTAACTTTTCAAGAAGATTCTGGTTTAAGGGCTTTTTAAGAAAATAAGTATTGAGTTATTGGGTCCTAAGGCATTGTGAATTCAGTTCTTTGATACACTTTTTTTGTACGACAACATGTTTTGATGACTTTATTGTTCCTAAAGATTAATGACTTTTATGTTAGGAAGATCTCAGCTATCCAATTGTCATGCATTTAGGGTTGGAAGTTGGGCAAGCCACACTGTGTATTAGGCTATCCTAAGCCCACTCAGCAAAGCCTGAACATGATAAGCCCATGATGAGTTTGGGCTTGGATCAAAGGGCTTGGCCTCAATTTATTCAGGCCAGTACTAACCTTCGGCTTTGATCTGCTCGTTCTTATTGAGTTGTAAAGTTTCCATTTATTTCCATCCAAGTGCATCTTGCATGAATGGCTGGGATCATTTCAAGGGCATTAATGCTTTGGATTAAAGAATTTATAAGATAATATAACAATACAAATATAACATGTACATGTAATTGGTCCAAGATCTGCTGCCTCTATTTTTGGCATTCCTTTCTTACTCACATATTTGCTGGCTACTTGTCAAAGTTTAGGATCTTCCATTTAGTTAATTTCTTCCACTGAATACCCATGTCCATTTTGCTGCATTTGGTCTCTGCATTCAAACAAATAACATTGCTCAATCTTGTATGAAATTTGTTTCATCAGACTGTACATTTGCTGAAGCTTTCCACATTTGATTTTGTCTATTTTTTTCTTCTGAAATGTAATTAATCGAGTTGTCGTTCTCTTTTCAAAAGAAGTAACTTTTGATATCTTTCCAAAAAAGGTTTTATCATTGTTTCCAACTTTGTATGCTACATTAGGCATACTCCCTTTTTTGGCAGATGCCTAAAGCATGTTCTCCTTTTATCTGACAATGTTTACTTCATTTTTGGTTCTTCTTTGATGAACAGGAATGGGAAGAGAAATAAAGTTCTTTTAGGAATAGGAGGTGGCCATTATGTACCTCGTCACATGGATATTATTTTGTAAGTTCTCTAGTCTTTTCCATCTCTACCATAGTATCATGGTTATGTTTGAAAATATGTTATTAACCATATTCTTGTCAGTGAAGCACAACCAATTTTGGAGTAATCTGAGTACTGTGAAATAACAGGAGTGAAACCTTGTTAACTAAGAAGTTTACTCAAAATTTTCTAATCTTTTTGACAAATAAAGTCTCCAAATATATTCTTGGGTGAGTTGATATTACCCCCTGTGAAGGTTGATTATTCTGGTAGAATGGATGGTTACTGTTTCCCCGTATGTTGGGGCAGTGTAGGAATGAATATTGGAAAACACATTATGCAGGATACTTTCAGGTTTTGATGACTTGGCCAACTTTTTGGAGATAGAGGATTGAGGAAGCTCTCCAAGTTTCTCCAAGAATCTCAAGTGTGGGAATGTTGAAGATTCCTTCTTCCCTTGAATCCAAGAAAATGGACCTTGAAGTGTAATTTCCTCCAAGGGATCCCAAGAGATAGACCCTTAATGTGTTCTCTGTATTTTCCTTCAAAGGGATTCCAAGAAATAGAACTTTGAAGTGTTGTCCAAATTTTCTCCAAGGGATTCTAAGAAATGGACGTAGAAGTCTCCAAAAAGTTCTCCAAATGTTGCCCCCAAACATGACCTTTTCTTTTGATATAGAAATTTGATTCCAATATGCAACTCTTACAGTTTCAACAGTGAGCACTTGCCAACTGTGATAAATTGGAATTGCCCCCTTGGGTGTTTCTGTTTATAGTTTGTTTTCCAGATGTGGTTGTGGTGTTTTTCCTTAAAACACGTCTAAGCTCTACCCAACCATGGTTTAAGGTTTACAACAAGAACATGATTCAAATTCCATTGTCTGTCTTGAGAGTCTCAGATTATGCTGTCCATGCTAAAGAAGGCTTTATTGGAAATGATTTCAGGAAAGACGGTGTTTGGGCGGGACACCTGATCTCCGGGTATTCTTTGCCGATGGAAGATCCAAGTGGAACAAAAGCAGGAGGTGCAACTGATATTGGTGGGACATGGAAGCAATCAATTAAAGCTTCTTACGAGGCAACTAAATTAGCTTTCCCAGGAGGAGAAGTTATTGCACATTTGGATCACAAGTAAGCCTCTCCTCTTCACATAAAACGATTGTAAAGGGCTAACATTTATTAACATGAGCTTTGTTATGCATCCAAATTGTTGCAATCTGTGACTTGAACTTGCAATCTCAAGGTTGTAACATTGAGTGCATTCCAATCCACTCCGCTATCCAGGCTCTCATCACACACACATGCGCAGAAATGTATGCGACCACATGTGTGCGTATAGATGGGGATTTCGTTTCAATTTCACTGAAAAGAGTCCATTATGACATCTCTCAAATGAGAACCATTGGATCACTGGATGACCTGGTGAAATGTGCCCCCATCTACCTAGTCCTATGTTTCACATTTCCTTCAAAATGTGTGACGTACCTGTGTTTGACACTAACCATCTCTGATTCTTCATGGATTCTTTGCAGCTTCGTGTACTCTTCTAATAATGTTACATAGTTTTTCAAGATCAAATTAGTATTATCACACTCTTATTCTTTCAAAACCTAACTAAAATATTTATATATCTTTATCACTTAAAGAGTAATAATATTAGTACACTATTTTCAATTAGTGCTAATTTTTCACCTTAGTTTCATTTAAAAACAAATATAAATTAATGTATTTAAATATTATGCCAAATTTACAAATCTTATGTCTTGGGATTGGCCAAGTTGGACACCTGATACCAGCTTCAGATTCCAACACATGTACCCATCTGCGAATGAGCAAGATGGCAGTCGTGGCTGCAGATCTATTGTGGCCATTTGATAATGGACTTGTGATGGGATGGTGTTAGCCTACCTTTCCAGAAAGGTAAAGAAGGGCTTATAAATGGATGGTCTAGAAGAATAGATATACAATAGTTTATTATCAATTGATTAAGGCCCACCAGACGGTGGTTAATCCATTGGCCATCAACAATGTGTCCCATCAGTTGGCAACCCAGATCAATGAATGATGGAATTGACGGTCACAACACGCATCTCATGAAGCGAAGTTTTGAGTTCGATTCACACTCAACCCCTCCAAGTCACTCCCTATCGGCTCAACCAGTGTGTGTGGATTGGGTGGTTTATACGTTCTCGTGGGATTAGTCTCACCTCCAACGTGGATGTGGATACCCATGTTACAAAAAAAAAAAAATGAAATTACAAATTTTGGATTTTTTGAGGCTATTATTAGTTTTTCATCACCTGGTTTTTTGTATTCACCGGATAATCATAAGTTGAAGGATCAATTCAGTAAATTGTTCTTACTGAATGAATGCAGGAGTTTCAAGAGCTGGCAGAAAAATGCTATTACGAGCTTCCTGGCAGAACAGAACATAAAGGTTGGCAAACCAAATGATTTTTTCTAGTCTCTTGATAATTACTAGCAATGCAAGAGAAGATTTATATTCTAATGCTGGAACATAAAATTTATGTCATTCCTGTCATAATGCTGGACTAATATATTACAATTGAGAAATGATAAAAAGGTATTATATAAACATTGAAAAGATTCAATTGTGCTCTTTTATCTTCTTTTTTTTCTTTAACCACAGTTTCTGTTATCATCATTTATAATTGATGCCCTCCCATCTCATCTATTTAGAGTTGGCTCTATTTCATAAGAAGAAGTCACAACTCACAATAGTCATTGTCTAACAGCTAAATTGGACTCTGAAAAATAGTGAAATATAATGGACGGATTTGTACGGGTAGTTCAGTCGCTCTAAGCTTCTAGAATGAAACGAGAAGTCTTGGGTTCGTCTTTTTCCATACTTGATACAAGAGGTTTATGGGCGGTTTCATGTATATGTGGGATTAGTCTAACCTTTAATCTGAAGTGGAGATACTTGTGTTATTTAAAAAAAATAATCGGTGTAGATTTTTATCTCTCTTTTGTGTGATGGGAAACTAGGCCTCTTACTTGGCTGGGCTCTCCTCTGCCTCAAATCGGTCTGTTTAGAAATACACGAGTTTGAGCCCACTAGCAGTCCACTGGGATTTTCAAAGTCGGACACAACAAGATGGATTAGAATATTAATATTATTTGTCAAAAGAATAATGAAAGAGTTTGAAAAGCAAATGCCATTTTCTTATTTGAATTCAAAAGTATATGAATATAAAGAAAATAGAAAAGATTTCATAACCACAATCAGTAATAAGATTGTTAATGAAGCAACCATTGGAATTAGATTCACGGATTGAACAAATTATTCATTAATAGAAAAAAACTGACAATTGAATATATAAATGCCTGAGCCCACCTACAACCCGGCCAATTTGAACCCTTTTTTTAGTGTTTTTTTTTTTTTTTTAATTTTGAATTTATTTATTTAGACTGTGACCCTCAAGTCTACTTAAAAAGGTACAATTTATCAAATATTGATATAATATATAAATAAACAGGCAAAAAAGACCGATGGACTTCATGGGCTGATCACATGAGATTGAGCTCACTTCTTTAGTTAAGGTCTAAAAAAAAAAGTTTCACTTCATTCCATCAAACTATTATATATATTCAAACCTATTTGTTTGCAGCCCGCTTGAGCCTTGGTCCAAACTGTGTCCTCGGCTTCCCATATTAGTCATATGACGTCTAAATATCTATCTACCCCATGAAAGGCAAAGATCAAGTGATCTTTTTTGATGATAAGACTCTTCTAAATCCTCAAATGGTCGAAGAATTTCCATGCAGCCCATCAAGGGCATGGATCAAATGATTCTGATCCGTCGATCAAAGGATCAAATCAAGTAATGCTGATCCTACGATCTTCATCACGATTGGCAGTACGAGCCATATCTACTATTGCGTGATGGTTGAGTTCTAAGCAAATAGTAGATGAATTTTGATAAGATCAAATGGAAAAGTATAATGTATACAACAGTTATAGATAAATGAATTATTGATTTTTAGATCATGTAATTTTATTTTTTTAATAGTCATGCGAATCTATTTGTATAACTCTATAATCTAATCTTGTGATTCATATATGTATATATATTCAAATATGAAAGGCCTTAGATCCAGCCTTTGGCTAGTATTCACACATACAGTGGAGAGTATGACATTACTTGTGGTGTCCTTTGTGTAATGACAATTGAATTTTGACTTGGGACAAAAAATTACCAATTTCTAGTCATTGAAACTTGTTTAAATTGAGAATTTCCACCCTATTGACTAAAGAAAGAGAGGGACAGACTGTTCACATTTATAGTTCTAATGGTGGCACCTGCTCATCATAAATGGTGGCAGTTTTCAACAAAAGATTTGAAAGTACATCCATATTTAGACTTGTACAAAGAAGAACTATAGCTTGTAGACTTTCAAAATCAGAAACTCATTGATTCAAGAGGGTTATGGAAGTTCTAGAACCCTCTACAAGGATAGAATTGTGAATTTTATTAAAGAGTTGTTTGAACATCATTTTTTATTTATTTTATTGTTATTATTATAGGCTATAATTACATTTATCTGATGTCGATTTATGAGTTTTTGTATTCTAATTAACTCTATTCTCATAGCGGTTGACATCCCCTTTGAATGCCTTTAATTTATAACTTCTATAATTTCACATTTTCCTCACAGCGAAAATATATTTTTTTCTTTTTGTATTTTTAATAAAGAGAGCTTATTCCATGAAAGAAAGAGGAAAAAGTCTCATTAATTATATTTTATATTTTTAATAAATGAAAAAATGACAAACAATTTTTTACTTCATAAAGATAAGATCACATTTCTTTTGCTTTTGCTTCTCTCTTTCAAAGAAATCAGATTACTGCTGGAAAATTCTTATTTATAATTAAATTTTTTAAAATTACGAACTTATAAGATAAAATTTTGATTCTAATAAATAAGATCAAGCTAACAAAAGGTTTAGAGGAGCCTAACTATGATGTATAAATGGTTTACGTTGGAAAGGAGTATCTTGACTAATTCAATAATTAATATTATTCAAGATGGAAGATTCTCATCTTTGAATGGTTAGGCATGGGATGATTTGACACCTGTTATTTCGTTTGTTAGGGTCCAGCCATTGGTGGGACCCATCACTCGATTGATTTTGCATTACTTTTGATCATTTCAAACCATGAAATTGAGCAATTTACGTTCATGCCACCGAGCCCAGTCTCCACGTCTTTTGAGAATCTTGATGGTTTTCATTTTTCTTGGTCAATACTCAATTTCAAAGAAAAGTAAGGAAATTTAGGTCACCTGAACACAATTTTCGTGGAAAATTGTCTATATAAGCCCTCCAAACTAGCAATGAACTCCCCACAAGAATATCAACCAATCTCAACATGGCTAGCAGGTGCAGTTCATCTCCCACAATACACCTTGGAATGCTTTTCTTCATTGTAGCTCTCATGTCCTTCAGGCCCATTGAAGCCTTAAAGCCCAAGTTCACAAATCTCCAATTCTACATGCACGACATCGTTAGCGGGCCTAACGCAACAGCCCATCAGGTTGCGCCAGCCCGACCTCTCAACTTCTCCGGGACGGATCCATTTCGTGCCATGTTTGGATCGATTTACGTTATAGATGACGCACTTACCGCCACACCCGATTTCAACTCTACCTTGTTGGGCCGGGCACAAGGGATCTATGCCATGACCTCTCTCGCCGATGAATTCAGCCTTCTCATGACACTTACCTACTCATTCGTCAGTGGACCATATAACGGAAGCTCGATCAGCGTTGTGGGCCGGAATCCAGTGATGAAGAGTGGTCTGAGAGAGTTCCCGATTGTTGGAGGTACCGGACTTTTCCGACTCGCTCGTGGATATTGCCTGGCACAGACCCATTCAATGGCCGGAATGGATGCTGTAGTCCGATATAATGTCACTGTGTTACACTACTGAGTAATAATAGTATTAGCAGGTTATTCGGGCCATGGGCCATTGGAGATGCCATATTCTTGTGTATTGAGTTATTTGTTAAATAAAGAGATTCTTGACATGAATAATACATTCACATGGCAGTGATTATTCTACTTGCAAATTACGACTATAGTTTCAATCTTCTTTTACATAAGAATCTGGTCTATTTGAGTGGATACACTTTTTCTCTGTTCATTGTTCATTGTAGCCAACTGGATAGGTTGCATAAGCGTGTGGGAGTTCGACTAGTTTCTAAATGAATAAAAAGAGAGGTTGTCGTTCTCCTTCATGGTGTTTGGATGGCATCCTCGAGAGTCGGAATTCCTTGTGATTTCTCTATGATTAGTTTGGTGCTGTGCTCATGGGGTTGCTAGTGTTCTAGCAAATTATAGGTGGTCTCTTGGGTTTTTTGGTGTATTTGATTATGGTTTGTTTTCTCTTCTTTCTTGTTGGTAACTTTGGATCTTAGTTTTAGATCTATCGATGCCATCCTTTGTATCATTCTTCTTTCTCTTTTAATATATTTATACTTGTTACCGTTCAAAAAAAAAAAAAAAATGTCACAAGAAATGAGAGGAATATGGGCTGCGCTTGAAAACATTGTTTAAGGGGTCGAAATCTCGGCAGATACGGTGCGTATCGGTCGAGATATCTCGGGATTTCCATGGCCGAGATATCTCTGCCGATATGCATAGTATTGGCCAGAGACAGAAAAGTTTGACCGATTTTTATTTTTTATTTAAAAAAAAAAAAACAAATATCGGCGTAGGTCCAGTCGATATCTCGGCCGATATTCGTTTCATACGGGTGAATATTGCCTATATTTATAGTTTTTTCAAAAAAAAAAAAAAAAACTACCGAGATTTAAAAAAAAAAAGAGGAGAGAGAAAGATCTCGGCCGAACCGAGATCTCTCCCGAATTTTCGGCCCTGGTTAGACCTGGGTTAGGGGTTCAACCCTCATAGATAGCCCAACTTCAAGTAGGGTAACTTCAGGCCTAGTTTTCTCAAAGCCTGAGATCAACTTGAGCTTGTAATATCATGAAGATGTTTATATAATATGATTATTAATTATTATTGTCATTATCGTTAAGACTTTATTTCATTTTTTTATCCGTTCTTATCAATAATCTTATTTTCTAAAACCCTAAATATGTTTATTTTATTATAATAATTTATAATAAAATCAATCATGATCTAAGTCTCATTGAAAAAAATATATATATTTTGACTGATTCGTCCATGGCTTGACAGAATTTTCACCCTTATTAATTAAAAATATATATTTTACGTAAATTTTTAATAAACTACTCTTAGATATGAAGACTTCCACTTTGTGGAGTTTTCTATGATTTTGCTTCTTTTTTTTCTCTTTGGTCATGGCGTTTACTTTTCAAAGGTAACAGCATTTTTCTTATTTTTCTCCTTTTCCTGCTTTCCCTTTCGTAGACGGTGGAAATTTCTTCTTTAGAATTAAAATTTAAAAAAATTATAACCCCACCGCATAAAATTAGTAGAAAGCGGGAGGTCACGGGTTCGAGCCCTCATGACCTAACTTTGGTGTGCCTTAAGGGTAGGGGTCCACCTGTAAGAGTTTTACGCTAGGTAACCTACAATTTCTCACACATAAATTAAAAAAAAAAAAATTAGTAGAAATTTGATTCTACCAAACAATATACAAAAGGTTTTACATTCACGAAGCCTGAGTGACTCAAGAGCGTAATGAATATTGTTAAAGAGATAGACTACTGGATCTCTTTTTCATGAATCTCTCTAAAGAAATTTTTATTAAATGAATTATGGGTTTAATATAATTGAATAAGTTTTATAGGTGATTATATAGATATAAAGTGTGCAACGCAATGCAACAGCCCACTGGGTTGCATCAGATTGACCTCTCAACATCTCAGGCGCGGTGGGTCCATTTCGCACCAGGTTGGGCTCAATTTATGTCATAGATGACCCATGGGCCGGCCGATCAGCGTTGTGGGCTGGAATCCAGTGATGATGAGTGGCCTGAGAGAGTTCCCGATTGTTGGAGGTGCTGGAGTTTTCCGACTCGCTCGTGGATATTGTCTGGTAGTGGTACAGACCCATTCAATGGCCGGAATAGATGCTATAGTCCGAAATAATGTCGCTGTGTTACACTGCTAAATAATAATAGTATTAGTAGATTTAGCGGCCCATGGCAGATAGATACCTGTGTCCCATAGCAGATACTTTGTTCTTGTTTTTAGAGTTTTTTATTTAATGACGAAGAAACTTAAGACTCACACCTCTTTCTAAGTACAAAAGCCCTCATACGCTACCACATATTGAAGCTTTATATTAAAAAAAAACCCATGAGTTATTTTAGGAATAGAATAGTCACACACCAAGTCAAATCATGATATCATCCGAGGGCTTTTCCATCTAAAAAAATGTTTGACTAAGCGTACGAGGGACTCCAAACAGAATAATTTTTTTTAGAGATACTCAAATATTTTCAAGAAAAAATTTCCAAATATGAATGAGAATGAAACATTATCAAGATTATATGAAAATATTATAACTTCTTTAAAAATGTCCCTCTTATTTTCTATAAATGAAGTCTAAAATTGTAAACATTATTATTTTTATTAAAAAAATGGATTTGTTAAGAAGGTAATGTGACATTCCTACATTCTATGCTACTATTCCAGTCTTCACAACTTTTGAGCACTCCTTTTGAGTATAAAAAGTTGGCTTTCTTTTATCTTGGTCAATACTCAATACAGAGAAAAATTAAAGAACTTAGGTCACCAATGCAGTCCAAAGCCATCATTGCAATTATCATTTTTTTCCCTATAAAAGCCTCCAACTAGCATTGAACTCCCAAATCCAAGACTATCCCAACAATGGCTACTTGGTTTAATACATCTTCCCCACAAGGTCTAGGGCTACTTCTCTTTGTAGCACTTCTAATGTCCTTCAGGACCCTTGAAGGCTCAGAGCCCAAAATCACAATGCTCCAATTCTACATGCATGACATTGTCAGTGGGCCCAATGCGACGGCCCGTAAGGTTGCCCCGAGCCAACCGCTCAACTTCTCTGCAGCAAGCCCACTTGCTGCAATGTTCGGGTCGATCTACGTGATAGATGACCCGCTAACAGTCACGCCCGATTCAAATTCTGAAGTGTTGGGCCGGGCACAAGGGATCTATGCCATGAGTTCACTCGCGGATGAATTTAGCCTTCTCATGTCACTCACGTACTCGTTCATTACTGGGCCATATAAGGGTAGCTCAATTAGTGTCATGGGCCGGAATCCGGTGCTGAGGGAGGTGAGAGAGTTCCCGATCGTCGGAGGTACTGGTGTTTTTCGACTTGCACGTGGATTTTGTCTACTGCAGTCCTATTCAATTTCTGCAATGGATGCTGTAATCAGATATAATGTCACTGTGTTACACTAGGAAATGCTAATAATATTAGCAACTTAAGTGGCCATGGGAGATACCTTTGGCCCATAGTAGATTCCAATGTTGACATAAATTATAGTTGAAAAGAGGTACCCTCTTATCTCAATATTCTTGTTTGAATTAATTTTTGTGTGAGTGAATACACTTTTTATTTGGTGTATATCTCGAGATGAGGAATGAATTTGGGCCAAGCCTGATTTGAGCTTGCTGAAAAATGTTCGACTTGGGCTCAGCTCAGGTTAGAGGGTTCAACCCATTTACAGGCCTGACCTTCTATTCTTCTAAAAGCCGGGTTTTACCGAGGGGTTAAAAAAATGCTAGGACTGAGAACTCGGCTTCTCGGCTGAGATCTCTAGCACATGAATATCGGACATTATTTCTCTCTCTCTCTCTGCCTAAATCTCGGCTGAGATGTATTGTATCGGCCGATATCAGCGAGATCTCGATCATATTGCTCGAGATTTGGAACCCTGATTTAACCCAAGACTAAATTTAAAGTATAATGCAAACATATTTATATGATCAAACCCAAAAGTGCAAAATTATGTTTAGATTGACTAGCCCATTACAAATTTCGGAGTTGAAATCAAATTTTCAATTCTTGAAGAGATCGAAAATTTCGGTTGATATTTTAGTCTTGCCAGCTATACTACCTGAAATTTGTAAATAGATATAATCACCGAATTTTTTGAAATTTAACTGAAATTTAACAAAATTTGTAAAAATTTTGGCCCCAATAAATTTTGGCTGATAGAATTATTTTTTTTTAGAAAAAATTTGCTGATGTTTATGTCTCAGTCCTTACGGAGGCCAATTTTTTTTTACCAAAATTTATAACTAAGGTTCACTCTCGAATCCTACTCAAGATTCTTTTTTATTAAAGGGGTGAGAGTAATTCAAGAAACCCGCTTCATAAAATAAGAGTTATGAGTTCGATTCTTACACCACTCCAGAAAGTCACTATTGAATTATTCAGGAGACTTACTTATATTTTGAAGATTAATAACGTTAGTTCATAATTTTGAAATGACTATTTTGAAAAAAATGTCTTCTTTTTTTAAAATATGAGAAAAGTTTTTCACTTTTCTGATATTTCTGAAAGGCAAATGAGTGATTGATGAGCTCTTACTTTTGACAATTCATGGAGAGCTGTTGATCTGTGTCACATCATGCATGCACGATATTGAACAGGTGGTCCTAATGGGCCTAATAACAGTTGGTTTTTAAACATAATCATATTTGCTTTATATCCCACCACTAGATTATTGCAACAGTCTACGGCAATAGTAATAAGTGTAAAACCCTAATTAGAGTTCAATATATAGTTATTTTGTGAGCAGAACACTTGTTCAAATGATATAGGACATATGACCCTTACCTCTCCTACCCTCCCATTCCACCTCTCTTTCTTTGCTATGTTAGTGTGAGTCTGATCTTCAGAGGTGTACTGTAGCACCCCCACTCAAGTCTTACATTAGTTGTGGAGTTGGGTGGTGGAGGCTTCATATGAGGAGGCAAAGCCTCTCTCCATCATAAGGCCTTTGGGCCTGGTCAAATGGACTAGGGCCAGGTAGGGCCCAAAGTGAACAATATTGTGATGGGTAGGGTCGGGTCGTCACAACTCACAAGTGGTATCAGAACACGGTTCAACACTCGGACTGTGTGGACTCTACTTGTGTGATGTTGCATACCTGTGTGTGGACCCCCTGTCAGTGTGATGTGACAGAGACGGAGACGGCTCTGATTTTAAGGGGGTGGATTATAGCACTCCCGCCCAAGTCCCACATCGGTTGTGGAGTTGGGTGGTGGAGGCTTCATATGAGGAGGCAAAGCCCCTATCCATCACAAGGCCTTTGGGCCTGGCCAAGTGGTCCAGGGCCCAGAACAAAGTTATGAGGGCCCATGTGGAGCCCAAAGCAAACAATATTGTGATGGGTAGGATCGGGTCGTCACATGTACTATTGATATGAGATATACCATTGATTTGACTTGCACTGTTGCGAGTCTAGTTGGACAATTTCATAATTTTACATGATATTTTATGTAAACTCTAATTAGAGTAGTATATATAGTTATTTTGTGAACCATATCTCTGTGTTGTGGCTTACCTTCTTCCTCTTGATTTCTCTTTTATTTTATTTTTGAGTAGCCATTTAGACACCCGACTTTTCTTTTAGGAGACACCTGATTTCAATTTTTCATATGAAATTACTATTTTTTTACTATTAGTGACTGTATGGTTAAGAAGACAATTTCTCCCTAGACTCCTCTCATTCTCTTCTATTTTTATTAAAAGTTCAAACATAGTCCATTTTGTTCTAGACTTCTTTTGGAAAATTGTTGTGGACACTTATACTCTTTCGTAAGAACCTGATGATATAAAATAAGACCCGATTCTTCTAAGATCGGATGTTCTCATTAAAAAAATATTAGGAGCCAAATCCATTCTTATATTTTTTTTTATTACATTTCTTGTAGCCATTGGTCACTAGTAATTTTGTATTTATTTGTATTAATGTCTTCATTTTAATTCTTCATATTGTTTTTCGTCAAATCAATCGTTGGCCCATGTATATGAATTTATGTTAACTACTCCTTTATACTCATTTTCTCCTGCATTGGATGTTTCAAATCATGAAACTTATTATTGTTCTTTATTTCACAATAAAATTTGATATGATATTCACAATTAGATTTGACATACTATTTTAAATAAGTCAAATACAATCTTAACTTGTAAAATAATCAATTATTAATTATTTTATAAGCTCATCTTATGTATTATTTAAATTTTACTCTTACTAATTTTGATTGATTGCATGATAAGAAAGGTGTGAGACCCATCGCATGTAAATTACATTAATACAGTTTTAATTATTTTCAACTCCAAACTATATTTAGTTCTTAATATTTTGTAGTTACCCTTTATTTTGAGCAGAGGCATGCGAGCTAGACTTTTTGTTAACATGGGTATTCCCATCTCACATTAGAGGTGAGATTAATTTTACAAGTACATCTAAACCTCTCAATTCACACACATGTAAATTGATGAGGATTAACCCCATAGGCAATGATCCAAAACGGTTTGAACGTGAATGAAATCCAAAACCTCCGTTCATGAAAAGAATTTCTTGACGGTCGAAACAATCCCTCTCCAAGAAGCTAGTTTTTATTGGAATCCTTTCACCAGCTTCTCTAATCATTCATAATAACTACTGGGATCTCTTCTATTATTGCTACCAACTCATTTCTTTTGGATCAGTCACCTCTGCTATTATTGTTACCAGCCCATTTGTTTTTGGATCAGTCACAATCGGTTTGCATCTTTTAAGAATGGAGAATATGCTAATATGTTTTGGGTAAAAAGATTGATCATTAAATTGTGAAATAAACAGTTGGATGAGATGGGTAAAATTTCACCCTTTTAGTCATAATCATGATATGTTTGTTTTTAAATATAAATTTAAAAATTAATTATATTTTTACTATGGTAGGACACAGATATTAAGAACCTAATCAATACATCAAAAGTTTAGAGTTAATGGAATATGTAAAATCTAATAATTTATTCTATCACATACTAGATTGGCTCAACTCAACGTCTATCATTTAAATTTTTAGATTGGACTCCAAGAGGCACATAATAAGTCATTAATGAATCTCAACACTTTTCTTCGTTGACGACTCCTTTTATAATAGACTACTATCGTGATTCTTGCCAACCTTCTATAGTAGGTCACCCTTTCTATAAATTACCTTCGTCACGATGCAAGTACAAAATATGAAACCTACTTTGATACCAATTATTTAAAACTTCATAATATGTGATAAGATCGAAATGGTGAGAAATCTAGTCCTTTTATCTTATCACCCCACTTCAATGCCTATAAGTCCTCGAGACATAGACTTTATCAGACAAGTGACAAATCATTGATGGTTGTCAACAAAAAATAAAATAATGATAGTAATTAGTAGTATTATAAATTGAAAGGTATTGTGTGAAATACTGTGGTATCCTCTTTGTGAATTAAGGAGAGACCCTGATTTTATTTATAGAGAAATGTGATTACAAATATTGGAAGCAAATCAAATAAACAAGTAAAGTCCTAAACTTGACAAATACAATACTTAGAAAGCACTAATTGAGGAAAATAATCTAAATATATATTAACACACTCGAAAAAGAAAATGTTCATCTATAGGGCCGGCCCTGGCTTAAGGCCACATAGGTGGCCGCTTAGAGCCTTCCAATTTGACTAATGGCTTGGTACCCCCACCATGCACTTTCCCTAGGGCCTAAAGCCCCTATTAGTGTGCTGGGCCTAGAGCCCTTAAAATTTCAGGGCCGGTCATGTTCATCGAATCTCATCTATGTTGTATAAGATACTGCACGAATTCATCAATATATCGATCATTGGAGACCTTATCACTGATCATATTCTTCATCTCCATTGCATCGACTCTGATGGTCTCACCCTCTGCTTCCACCACCACCAACTTGATAGTCTTGGCAACTGCATCTCTTGTGAAAGAACCATCCATTTCATTTCTGGACACTTGAACACCAACCTTCTTCCCTTCCAGAAAACGGGAATTCATGCCTTGGTCATTTATTATTGGCAACAGGATAAGAGGCTTTCCAAATGCTAGACCCTCGATGGCTGAACCCCAACCACCATGCATCAAGAACCCACCAATGGAAGGATGGGCCAAGAACTTGGGCTGAGGGGCCCAACCCATCTGCACAAGTCCACGGCCCTGGACTTGGTCCATGAACCCGGTAGGGAGTAGGGTGGGATCCCCTCTGTAGGCCCAAACAAAGGGTAGCCCAGATTGTTCTAAACCAAAGGCTAACTCGCTTACTTCTTCTTGGGTCAGCCTCAACTCACTCCCGAATGCTACATACACTGTGGATCCTTGTTTTTGAGTGTCCAGCCAGTGTTCGTCCTCCCAAGTGTGGCTGCTACTGCTTCCACCATCTTCCAGTATGCATGGCACAGGTGGGAGGAAGCCGATGGGAAGAATCGGCTTATGATAATACCCGGCGAGTTGAACAATCCATTCGGGCTCGAATTCACGACTGCTCCGGATGGCGACAATGTTGCTCCCATGGAAGGAAGTCGCAAACCGATAGCCTTTGGAGGCATTTGAACCATCACGGGCCCCTGTCCTAATCATCCTAATGGCCTCGTGGTAATGAAAGGCCCTGTCTGAAGGAATTGTGAGCCAAGGCTGTGCCATTGTCATTCGCTCATGTGATCTAAACACTGTCCCTTCAATGAGTGCTGATGGAGGCCCAAAATAGCAGAGCCCTCTTGTGCTTACGACGCTGAAGAAGGCGCATTTGAGCTCAAATTCATTGGCCATTCGAAGAGCCCAATGCACAAGCAAGTCATAAATGATCCAATCTGGGCTTGGGCTCAACCCTTTGAGGAATCTTCTTGTGGGCTCCTCTAGAACATCTTGTAACTTTTCTATGTAGGGGACATCATCAGTTGGAACATCGACGGTTGCTTGAGCTTCAGCAGGTAGGCCATCAATGGGTGGTGGGGTAAGTTTCACTAGATTGATGAGTGAGGATAAGTTTGGAGGAATTTGTGGCAGCCTCTCTATGTTCCTAGGGGTGGAGATGAAGTAGATACGGTGGCCGCGTCTAGCTAGGCACTTTGAGAGCTCTAAAAATGGAATCAAGTGACCAAAAGCTAACCCTGGAAGCAGAACTACATGAAGCTTCACATCTTCCATGTTGAAATAAGAGAGAGATGACTACTGATGCAGAACGTGGAAGACTACCACTTATAAATCCTTAAAAAGGAAGGATTACTAAATAAAACATTATATGGAAGCATCAAATTATAGATGTTATAGAGAGATTGTTACTTGCAAAGTTTCTTTTGATTTGGAATCTTTCTATGTACGAAAAGAGAAGATAAGTGGTGCTGCTCATAGTTGCAAAAGTATTGGTTCAGACTTCAGATATTTTTTCCTGTTCATCTTCTTTATGTCAATTTTTATAATAGGATGCAACCCAATTGGCCCCATTAGAAGGGAAATGATTCTTACAACGTAGTTTTTACTTGACCATACACAGAAGAGTAGGGGTGAAACTTGAATCGGGTTTTAATTTAACCCGCATGACGTGACCCAAGAAATCAGTGGGTTTGGGTTATGTATTTGTTTATTTCAAGTTGGATTGGGTGGGAAAATAAAAACTCGTATGAAATTGGACCGAGTTGAGTAGAGAAATTTAAAATCAATTCGAGACGACTTGACTTGACTTGAGTGCACCAAATTATAAAACAACACTCGAGTTGACTCAGGTCAGAAATTCGGGTCAGGTCAGGTTCAATAAATTTTGACATGGGTTTAGTTGGATTTTATTACAACCCGATCTGACCCAACCCGAGTTTCAACCCCATCGAAGAATATTTTTCCCTCCAAAATCCCCATTTTGCCCTCTTTTAATTAATTCCTCCTTCCCATGCCTACTCATCTGCGTTGGTAAACTCTATCCACCATTACCTATCAAGACAAAGATTTAATCAGTAAAATAAGCAGGCAACTCCAAATATTAACGAGGTATGTGCTATAACTTTACCGAGCCTAACCCTATCTCTCCGATAACACTACAATCGAGTTTAATCTACCCTTCTTAAATCTTGTTACCCTCACTCATTCTAGGGTGTAAAAGGTCTACTCGTCTTTACTCTTGGGCCCTACCTTTTACTCACAGTCAGAGGGTTGAACCCAAGCTCTGATACCAATCTGTCACGCCCCGCCTTTCAGCACCTGGACAAGTGTGATCTGACTGTACAAAATTACATCACCTGCTACCCTAAACGGGTCTTACATAAAAAATCTGTGGCTAAATTCAACAAACATAATTACATTTACAAGCCACCAAAAAATTCCCCAAGCCGACAACCTGCTCGAAGACATAACATCTCATTTGAGTTTTCCAAATAACTCAAAGGGACAAACAACACCCTCATAAGGATTCCTAATGCATCATTTACTCACATTCCCCATGGCAATTAAATTGAAGCGTTCTCAAAATTAATCCATACTTGAATTTATTATTCAAGTTTCACAAATAAAAATAAACAAATAAACAACTTTCTCAAAGTCTCAAACAAATAAACAACCATCTTATAACCTAAATAATAAATTCTGCACTAAGCATTTTTACGAATTCTTCATTGATTCCTTGCCTTCTAAGCTCAATTGTGATTATCGTCCAGACCCAAGTCCAAGGGATTGCCTGCAATGTAAGGGATGAGCTCCATGCCCAGTGAAGAAAACAATAACACAAACATAGCATATAATATCCCTACTTCCTCAATGATATTTCAAATAAGTAAGAATAATAATTTATTTCATGCTCATGCCTTTGCAAAATGTAATGCTCAATGCCAATGCCATATTTCCACTCATTATTCCATCTACTGATATTTGGTGGTCTTTCCGACGAATCGAGGATAACACAACATCGCCTTAATGGCCTTCCCACATAAAGTGAGGATAACACAACCTACCACCAAATAACAACCCTCATGACTTGTCACGGATATCGCATCTCATCTACCATAATGGTCTTCCCACATAAAGTGAGGCTAACAATACTACCACCGTCGTGGTCTTCGTGACAATCATGGATCGCACCCTCATACCCAATGCTATAAATATGAGAATGCTATGCTCAATAAATATACTCAATTATTCATAATATGCTTGTAAACTCATGGATTTCAGTCTAAACAGAGTATAACATATCTAACATCTCATTTGCCATAACATGCATATAATTCGATTGTAACATGCAGTAATCCAAGCATCATAATATCAGGATAATATAAATCAACATTTAAACATGCCCGATCAAGATTAAAATTCAACAATACCATACAAATCATCATCAATCTACGAATATAAAATTATTGGATCTTTCAATAACATTAATGGTTAGATTCCATTATCCGGGCGGACTGAGTCTCCTCACGGCCAATAGAATGTTTAGCCAAGATCTCCCTTACACTACTGTGAGTGAGCACCGGATTACAACCATTATTAACATAAACCCAGTCTATTCTAAATCCAACAATTATATTCTAACATACAAAACAAGGCATAATTTTCATTGCACAACCACAAATAGAAGATTATGTGAATACATATTATGTAGTGAATTGTTCCCCTCACCTAGGAGTTT
The DNA here is from genome assembly GCA_013350335.1 of Chimonanthus salicifolius. Lineage (NCBI taxonomy): Eukaryota > Viridiplantae > Streptophyta > Magnoliopsida > Laurales > Calycanthaceae > Chimonanthus > Chimonanthus salicifolius. The sequence goes on along the minus strand of CM023538.1, from coordinate 63,908,443 downwards.
GTGAAGTGCCAACAATGAGTTCAAACGCTTTCCAAGAGATAAGTAGCCTTGAGAACCCAAGTTTGCTGCGAATACGATTTAAAGATTTCACGTGTTATTAAAATGAGGATTATTTATTTTCTTCGGTACTTTACATTAAGGTGAAGTATGTTGCTGCCTCAACTTTAGTCTGTGGGTTATCTAAAGGTCCATGGTTAAGGGTAAAGGTTTAGTCCATGTACTGCATGGACGAGCCATGCTTAAGCCAACTTGGTGCTAACGAGACAATGGAAACCTTCCCTAAACAATAAGTAACTGCCCTTTTTAGTTACTAATAATTTTACTTGAAATAAAATAAGTAAAAATACCAATAGTTACAATAAACTATTTAGTAGTTTGGCTTAATAGAAAGTACCACATATGAAAAGGTTGGAGTTTAGGGAATGCCCAACTGAAAACTTAAGGTCTAGTTATTGAATCATACCTTTAAACCTTATAAAATAGGATAATAACACTACTACCTTTAATGATAAAATAATAATAATAATTTTCCACATCATGGCTTGCTTTCTTTTCTCAAAACCAGTTTGAATAGAATCATAAACCAACGAATTTATATTTATCTTTATAATTTAAATAACAGTAACAAGATGCTACAGTATTGAGAAAAGAAAAGAAATATGTAAAACTGAATGAAGATGGGATAAAATTTGGACATGGGTTGGCAACACAATAAGAGACCTTGCAGAAATACTTTGGCCACTAGGTAAGAAAATAAACTAAAATGACGTTTATTGGAAATTTCAAAATCCTACATTATATAATAATGTAGTAAAATAAAGCAAAACTGATATAAAGGAAATTTGTTCAAATTCAAATCACATATTTTCATATTAACATAATAATTATTTAGGACTGTATTATTTTATTTATTTATGAAAACTGTCCTAACTTGGGGCAATTTAGAGGTTGGCTGCCTTTATGGAAGATAATAATAACTCAATGTATATTTGATTTAATAAGTTATTACCCCTCCCAAACCCAATTAAAACGAGGTAAGTAAAAAAAATCAGAATCCCACAAAAAGGGCTGAATCTGGGAGGGTTTTTGTTTTATGAAATACTTTTGAAATCTCTACAGTGAATTGATATTAATAAGTAACATTGTACTTCAACACATGGTGGCTAGAGAGAGGCTTAATAACTAGAGAAATACTATCCAAAGCGAGTACCATTCACCGTTGAAGGGAAGGATTCTTGTAACTCATAACAGGTCAAGGAAATGAACAGTAAAGACTTCCATTCAGTCAGAAATCCCTTTTGAGTAAATACTGAACATCATCTTATACATAAACGAAGTCTGAGGTTCAAATCTTATTCAAGAAACGATGGTTTTCTAGTCCAAACAGTCCTAAGTATCATAGATTCATGGGTTGATTTCCCTGATTTTGTAAACTATTTATTGTTTTGATGTTGGAAGCAAGGAGTAAGATTAAAGCAATAACAAGATCAAAAGACTTACCGTTTGAGAGGATCGGCCACTACTCAATACCGGCTGGATATCGTTCTTGCTTGGGTTCGGGTTGCTTCCACTCTAAGGAGTTCGAGAATATGGAACAAGATCTGGTTGCCCTTGGTATGGGTTTAAAAAGGAAAACGAATCGGTGAGGAAATCCCAGATTTGCTTACCGAAGGAGACGGAAAAACAAGAGGAAGAGACGAAGAGGAAGGAGTTCGAAGATTAGGGATTTTGTTTTCTCTGCTTTCGAAAAGGAAAGTAGGGATTTAGAATCCCAAATGAATAAGGAAAGGAGAAGAAAAGAGAAGAGAAGGATTTTGGGGATTTTGTATATCGATATATACGGCTTTAGTGAAAGAGACGAAAGGGAGATGAGTCCCACGGCAACTACAATCCCATTCGTGCATGGGATTTTATTTTGGGAAAAATAGTGACAAGAAAACTTTATTAAAAAGGGTCAAGAATGGGGTGTCAAAAGGGGTAATTTCTATTCTCTAAAATAAAATTAAAAAAAACTATATTTATACATTTTTATCTATAAGATAAAGATCCCAATTCCAAGGTGAAGGAAATTTGGACAATTAATTTCGACCAGAGAAGGTGGGTCCCTTTGAATTATTGATTTTAATAAATTGTCTTTTATTAACTTTGTCACTAATCAATTAATTTCTAGATACTTAAAAATTAGAATTTATTTATTGATTTTGAAATTTTAAATAAAATATTTCCAATTGAAATTCTAACTTAGGGGAAATTAACAATCTAAGTTGATAATTTATTTTCCATTCCCTTAATTTTAATTCGAAGGGGGTAAATTTGTAAATTCTCATTGAGGGGAAAGGGTGTGAAATAGGGGTCTATTATTCACTCTCTAAATTAAATTGTGTTTACCCCTAATAAATTTATCAAATTAACTAAGAAGTCAATTTAGACTAAAATTAATTTTCTAAATTAATTTTACCCGTTACTACTGACCCGTTACTTCGGATCGGATCATTACAGACTACCACTTATAAATCCTTAAAAAGGAAGGATTACTAAATAAAACATTATATGGAAGCATCAAATTATAGATGTTATAGAGAGATTGTTACTTGCAAAGTTTCTTTTGATTTGGAATCTTTCTATGTACGAAAAGAGAAGATAAGTGGTGCTGCTCATAGTTGCAAAAGTATTGGTTCAGACTTCAGATATTTTGTCCTGTTCATCTTCTTTATGTCAATTTTTATAATAGGATGCAACCCAATTGGCCCCATTAGAAGGGAAATGATTCTTACATCGTAGGTTTTTACTTGACCATACACAGAAGAGTAGGGGTGAAACTTGAATCGGGTTTTAATTTAACCCGCATGACGTGACCCAAGAAATCAGTGGGTTTGGGTTATGTATTTGTTTATTTCAAGTTGGATTGGGCTGGGAAAATAAAAATTCGTATGAAATTGGACCGAGTTGAGTAGAGAAATTTAAAATCAATTCGAGACGACTTGACTTGACTTGAGTGCACCAAATTATAAAACAACACTCGAGTTAACTCAGGTCAGAAATTCGGGTCGGGTCAGGTTCAATAAATTTTGACATGGGTTTAATTGGATTTTATTACAACCCGATCTGACCCAACCCGAGTTTCAACCCCATCGAAGAATATTTTTCCCTCGAAAATCCCCATTTTGCCCTCTTTTAATTAATTCCTCCTTCCCATGCCTGCTCATCTCCGTGCACTTTGTGTCTAATCTGATCTCTGAATTTCTAAAGGCAACACTGCACACCCACTTCCAAAAGCCTGAAGAAATGAGGTCAGCTCCTCTGATTCTCTAGCCACTTTCATTAGCTCGATTGAGTTACAACAAAAGAACTATTGTGGACCAGGCAATAGTCATTAAAATTTTATTATTTTAATCATTTTAGAAAACAATATGAAAAAAAAAAGACATGAAAAACTTGTATGAGTGCAATTATCTACCAAGTACCAGACATGAGTGCAAGGCACATTGTACATCTCGTAAGTGTCCGTTCAACACAGAACATTGGACTCTTGTAGATGTACTTACGTACCAATAGTATGTAACATGAGAGTAATGCCACAAAGCAACTAATTAAGTAGATGGTGGAAACAAAGGTGGTATTTAGTTGTGAGGTGAGTAAAAACTAAAATCTCTTTCAAGTCCAGTCGCCTTACCCCACTAATCTTCGAGGCATGTGTAAACCTTTCAATTCACACACACCGGATAAATTTAATGAGGAGTGGCCCTTTAGAGCTGAATGTAAATCGAACACAAAACCCCCACTTCCTAAGGCAAGTTCTTAGCTGTCAAACCAACCCCTTTGCATTAGCTTCATTCGCTCTTGATAGTAAGGTAAATAGTCTTTACTTTTCTTCACTTAAATATCATGTGGAGTTGATGTTTTGTATTATATCGTGACTCATGTCATATTGAATATCAAGCCCCAATTGGGGGTTCTTAGGGACTTGTTCACCTTGACTGGAGGTTCAGGGTTAGAGTTCACAACTCAAAAATGGACCTATTACTGTCCATATATTATATTTTTAAGGGATTTCAAGGGTTACGGGTATTCTTTTGTATCGAGAGAGGCGAGAGGAAGAGAGATTGTAACCCCATTCTTGAACATAGTGAAATCATTCCCATCTCTTCATAGACGTAGGCACATTGCAGAACGATGTACGTCTGTGTATCTTTGTGATTGCTTGTATATTTTGCTGCATCGCAGTTCGTTTGTTTTTTACATACCATAGACACACTCCATTCCAGAATGTAGTTGATTTGTCTATTTCTATTTTCCTCATATTCAAACACTACAGTCTTTTACAAACTGGATTTCAAGAATAGCACTAAAAGGTTTTCAACTTTTGCCCATGTCATCATTCATTCCAAAAATCAACATGAGAAGAGAACCTGATATTTCCTAAACAAGGGACAAAAAACTATATTACCTCAAGGGCAAGCTTACCCACCATCTCAGCCAAAGGAGCTGGACATTTAGTGACAATATCCAACTTAGAGGGATTCGATGCATGCTGAAACAGTGACAAGCTTAGCATGGAAAGCTCTCCAAGGGAAAGCCTTGAAGACAGGAACCCATGCCAGTAATAGGGATCCAAATCAAAGAAGGCATCAAAAAATCTTCTGGTACCATCCAAGTCCAGTTTCAACAGTGTCTCCATTCCAAAGCAGTAGAATTCCCTCTCTAATCTTTTATTCAAAGGCCACAGACTGCCCCAAACTCTAGCATGCAGGGGCTTCCCCCTAATCATCCGGGTCGAGCCCAAGCATTCAACAATGGTGTCAGCCAGAACAGAAGCTGTGGCAAGAGAACGGGCGACCATGTACCTGAAGAAGAAAGTAGCTCAAAATCACATGGCTCTGGAAAGCTTAAAAGGCAGCTGCCAACATTATTTAACAATGAAAAATAGAATCTACTCTGTATTATATAACAGTGCAGTGCTCAAACTGAGCATTTTTTAAGAACTTTACCACATTTTGGTGTTGGAAATGGTCAGCCTGCTATTGGCTTAATCACATATTAAACACATGATTGAAGTAACATTCATTGCACATAGTTTTCTCACCTCAATCGCGTTTTACTCCTCATTAATCCACTGGTAGGATCAAGTGCTTATGGTTTTGATGAGGGGCATTGAATTGGAGTGAGGGATATAAGGATGCAATTTAAATAAATGGCTTTGGGTGTATAACTTTCAAACTCATTTTTAAGTTTTATCCAAAACCCATATATGAGTTTTGAATCCAAGTTTTAGATACAATGCAAATGAAGATTGATCTGAACTCTCTCCCCCTCACTCCATTACACCATTTAAAGGTATTACCGGAGAAATGTTCTTCGCATGTTGCCCTTGTTATATTAGATTCAATGTTAACAATGATTGGGTATTTATATGTTTTTTTTTTGGTTGGTTTCAGGTATCAATTGATTTAGCAAACAGCCAAACAATTGAAAATAGAAAAAATGTATGTTCAGTTCATTTTTGAAGGATTAAAGGTGATATGAACATATAATAGGCCTGGGCTCAATAAAGCATTTTATAAGTGCCAATGATCAGAGTCACCAGGGGATAAAATTTTAATATCAGTAACCAACTACATGCTTTAAACTTAGTTGATAACTTGTGTTCATGTTCCCTTTTGCAACTTTCTTTGGTTTGGCTTGGCTCAGGTAATTGGTTCATCCTGATCTCCATCTATCTATGCCTGTTATGTTAAATCAGTGGGACTAAGGTTGGTCCAAAACCAATCCAATCACTAATAAAAGCTTAAGATTTACTCTCACTTGAATTCTCAGATGCGAGTAAATAACCATGGCCCATCACATTATGTTTCTAAGACAGTGAAACTCACTTCAGATTAACCCAAGAATCATCTCCCTGTTAGTTCCTGAAACAGATAACAAATCTAGCCCAAACTTTAAATAGTTTTCTGAATCAGCCTATCAAACAAGTGACAAGTTTATAAATTTTAGCAACCATCACCTGATCAGATCAAATCTAGAATGCTGCACTGGTGTCCATGATCAGATTCCAATTAAGGTTGGATCAATTCGTTATTAAAACAGGACAAACCCTTCAAGGTCGAATTGGTGCTTGCGGTCAGAAATTCCAATCCTCATGTGATACAAAGTTTTTCATGCATTAAAAAATAATGAGGAACGGTATGATTTAATTCTTATTTCTTTCCTTATTTCCAAAGCTTTCTTCTTAAAGACTACTTGAACTATGTAGTCGGTGGAAGGAAAATGAGGCAAAGTATGCCTCCAAATAAGAGGCTATAAATCAGGTTTGTGAACCAATCATTCAAATTGTGATACGAAACCTCCATCATCATGGGGTTCACGGTACCTAAACTATTATTCAATAGAAAATATCCACTTGTTGATAGCAGTTTTCAAGAAAATCTAGATATAGCTAGCTAACGACAATAAAAACTAGAATCAAGAGGAGATTAAGAGACCAATATGTGGGGTGATTATGGTGATATGGAGCTGATTAAGGGAGAATAAGTGACATTTCTGTGAATTCATTGTGGTTTTTGGGGTCTGATTTGTGTGCTGAATGAGTGTGTACTGCAAAAATCATAAGGGTATGCGAGTGACTTGAAGCTAAATGTGTACTTAGTGAGGATGACTTAAGGACTGCTGTGGGGCTTATTGGGTGATTTAGGCTCTTGTTAGGTATACTTATTGTGGCTACATCAAGGCTCATTTGGGTGAGTGAAAGAGTGTATACGATTATGACTAAGCACAAACTCTTCCACCTATGAATTTAAAACAAGATGAGGAAAATAACAGGTCCTGTATGCTTTCCTCCCAGTTGCTATTCCTCCTTGGTAAGCCCTCAATCCAATTACAAAAATTTCCAACCATACCATCCTCATACTTTTAAGAAACGCGTCACAAACAATAAACAAAGTGAGATCTACATATCTGTACCTAAACAATGAAATGTTCGACAGTTCAAGAGGTCACATACAATGTGAACTAAGCCTTTCTAACTTCTAGTTTAGGATTTTGGGGCATTGGATGATGATGGCAGCATGCTCTTTCAAAGTGTGGTCTATGATGCCAATGGCAAACCATATCAACTCGAAAGAATGCACCTTTCAGAAGAAATGTTCGAGTTTCAAACTTCTCCACTCTTCTGAACAGCATTCCATACCCTTAAGATGTTCTATTATGTTCTTCTAAATGCAGCCAACCTCATCCTCATATGGAAACAGATTACAACTTAAGGTCTTTCATTTGAGGAGAACGCACAGACACAAACACACACTAGAGAGAGAGAGAGAGAGAGAGAGAGAGAGAGAGAGAGAGAGAGGCAAAATTGCATCATTTATATTTTGACAGACAAACGATTTATTGGTTTTGTGTATCCGTACGACTAGTCTCACCTCTAATGTGAAGTGGGCATATCCATGTTATCCAATATATAGATAGATAGATAGATAGATAGAAATGGTTAGAACTGTCAACCACGCCTATGATTTATTGGTTAGGCAAAGCGCCTCTCTACCTGGAAGTCTAGAGCTAGATCAATGTTTTTCAAATATTGTAACTATTTTAACATGATTCGTACAGACTTAGATGTTTGAGATGGCTTAGGCGTGTAATTAGAAGATAAGAAACAATCTAGAGTTGAGGAGCTACAAGTTGCAGGTGTAAGAAGGATCGACCACTGAAAATAGAGGAAATGATAAAGGACAAATAGCGCAGTGACTGAGAGTGACTTGTGACAGAGCCAAATAGGTAAGTAGAATTTGAAAAACCGACCCATGATATTTTAGCTTAGTTAATGAGATGATGATGAACAGATGGTGGAGAAGGATTAGATTTGTTTCAAATTGAGAGAGTAGAGGTGTTGGGTTTAAGGATTACATTAGAGGTCTTGTGTTTAACTCTTCATAGACTTACTTAATACACGAGATTTGTATGTGATTCTGTGTATATGTGGGATGAGTATGACTCTAACATGCTGGTTGGCATACTCATGTTTAAAAAAATTGTTACATGATAATCCACAAAATAAAAATGTAGGGAAAATTTATAAAAAGTTTCATACCCAGTGGAGGGGTGGACTAGCCCAGCTGCACCACCTGTCGGCAGGACAGGCTGAGGGATGACAGGGAGAGGCCCACCCATAGGAATTAGGCACTTCTCCTCTTCAAGCACACGTTTGACTCTGATCCCAAGATGCCTGAGCCTGGCCACCATCCGGTTCTTGATCTCAGAATAAGACAAAATTGGACGGCTGACAAGCGAAGTCTCCTCAAGAAAAATCAGAGTTGGGGAGAATGGCATGGCATAGAGGAAGGTGGGCCACTTTCGGTTGGGCCCACGTAAATACGGCTCGTTCCCCAAATGGGAATCCCTCCAATCCATCAAAACCATTTTGTCCAAATCAAATGGGTGTCCCTCCACTTCTGCCAGTATCCCATGAGCAATTTGGAATCCCCTCTTCTGCCGGTTCGGTCCGACCGGGTACTCGACCAACCCAGTTGAGAACCCGGTCGCATCGACAACCAGACTCGCAGACAGCTGGCACCCATCGCTGCATTCCACGTGTGAGCAGAACTCATCGTGCCTCACTTTCCACACCTTGGCTTCATGGAACTTCACGCCTTGTAAAATAGACCGGCTCATCAGCTTCTCTTTGAGAGCAGTCCGGTCCACCCGGCCGTATGGCCGGTCAAGGAACTTCCTCGAACCGTCGTTGATGAACACGCATGTCATGGGCCAGGTCTGGTCCATACAGTCAGCGAGGCCCATGGACTCAAACTCGTCGATCCACGAGCCATAGTTATTGGGCCAGCTGGCGAGAAGGGATGGGTCGATGCAGCACACATCGACACCGTGGAGGGAGACCCTCTCGGCCAGGCGGAGGCCCGATGGCCCTCCTCCGATGATGATCACACCGTAGGGCGATCTCCGCGATGGGTCGTGTCGAGGCAGGTCAATGTCCAATGGCTCGGGCTTCGACTCGGGTATAAGGTCCAAGAAACTGCTCTTCAACCTGCTGATTTGGGTTTTGGTTTGTGTCCTGGTTGGGAAGATGAGTGAGGGCGAGGAGAGAGAAGAGGTGGAGTTGGGTCCATTGAGAGAGAGAAAAGTGAGGAGGTGGGCCTTTAGGAAGATGGGCTTGGGTTGATGGAAGAAGAGAGGACTGTTGAGAGGAGGAGCTGCCATGGATAAATGGAAATGGGGTGAAATGAGATCAAATTTAGTTGCAGAAGGCAAGCTAATTTCAATGTTTGATAGTGGTTTTGAAAGAAATTGGGTAGAGAGAAGATGGAGACAAAAAGGAATACAAGGTGCATGGAAGGCAAGTGATGCTCTTCTATAATGCTCTGTGACGTTTCACATTTGTTGGGTTATAATAATAATAGGTTATATGTAGACATCTGGAAAATAAATGACTTATTATAGTGGATTTACATTTATCATATTTCAATATCGAGACTGGCATCTTGATTCTTTTTAAGATGGGTATATTCAGATTTCACCCGGCTAATTCTTGCAACATTTGCAAATTTTCCTATCTTCCATCACCTTGAATGATTTTCAATCCATATGGGTGTAGTTCAACTGGTTGTCTCTCACTTCAGAAAATGGGAGGTTGCGTGTTCGAACCCCCATGGCCTAACCTTGTTTTGCCCCAGGAGTAATAGGCTCACCCGTTGGGATTTTACGCTGGGTATCCTGCGGTTTCCCACCTGTAAAATTAAAAAAAAAAACTCTATGGACACTCAACCGTCAAGATCTGATATCTGGGACCATCTTTTAAAGTTGTCTTGAATCTTGTTTAGTTGAGTTTGGAATAAAGAAAGCTATACGAGTATGATGTGCTTAAAATTTCATCTCTACCTAATAATTATATTTCTTGATTTTAAAATTTTAAAAGAATCAATGATTTATACTCATCAAAATTAGAAAGCCTAAAATAACATAACGAATTATATATGGGATCTATTATCTATCTTGTAAAAGTCTCCACAGAGTTGCTAGTCTAATTCAAAAATAAGAAACTATAATGACTTAATGAGACTTTCATTATTCCTATCTAGGGATCTTAACTCTTATAGATGAGTTATGATATAAAGAGAATTATATAATTAGAAGATATATAGTTTTTTTATTATCATTCAATCATTTCATCTTTTGATTTTAAATTTAAAAAAAATAATGACATAAATTTTTAAAAATTAAAAGATTAAAATCATATAGTTAAAATAATTAATTAACAGTAAAAATTTACATATTCTATATTGATGTAATCATATATTTGGAGAGACTCAAATATATAAAATCTACGCTTGTAAATAGACTCAGACTCAGCCCGCGGATCGTCTAGCCTGGCCTGATTGTTAAGATAACGAGCCGGATCTTAGAGTCTGATTATCATTCGCGGAACGGATCCGGAGAGTCCGATAATAATCAAGCAGGCCGGGGACTGTCCGTCGGACCCTGTATATAACATGTAAGTATGTATACACACCCATCGAGTCCTGAGTCAACTCAAATACCCAATCTGATGACTGAGTTTTGGCTTGAAAACAATACCATAAATTAACCTGGTGCCTTGATGACTCCTTACTGAGTTCTAAAAATACTTGATTCAAACTCAAAACTCTAGTTATAGGACTGATTTTTGTATTTTTATTGTCATGGATCTTTTTTAAGTGATATTTATATTTTTTTTTTCACGAAGCAGAATAATTCACTTCTTTCAATCATCAAACTTTCTATTCTGAGTTTTCCATTAGCAGAATTTGTGGGTCTAAATCTGTTATATAACTAACAATAAAAAGGGAAATTGGATTAAATTGATTGGTTTTCATATCTTTGTTTTTAATGTTTTATAAGTTTTTTTGCTAAATTTAATTTATGTTGTTATAGTCTTTTATCTATATTTCAATTTAGACCGTCACAGTCCATTAATAAAAGATATATTATAGACACTTCTTCCATAAATTCTCAATTTTTTCTTTTCCAGTTTTTCAGTGCTGCATCCTACTCATCATCAATCCAAGCCTGCCACTTACCCTATGCACCATATAACATCAATAGCCCCAACTTGATAAGATTGTATTGATGTGTATTTTTAAACAAAATTCATCTTAATATTATCTTATAGACTATTAATATCAAGGGTGTACATGATTTAATCATCCATAACCTTATGTCAGACATAAAATAGAGAATTTTGAGGAATCGATTTTTCTATGGATGCCAAAGTGTCCATGCCTTTTAAAGCACCTAATTAATCTTTGACCAATGTGCAATTCTCTCTACTCACACGCACCAGATAATTTTACAGGGAGTTGTTCTTTGGAGTGGAGTAGAAATCGAACTCAGGACCCCCGCTTTCTGAGACGGGTTCCTAAAGCCTAAAGATCACTCTAACTCCTTTGAGTTAAGGAATAAGTGGTTGCCTTTTAGTGGAAGATTCACAAATTTAAAATTTCAAGTATTTTCGTATTAGTTTGGTTTCAATAATTTATTGGTGCATTTTAAATGGATTGAGTGATGTACATTGAATTACTTGAAGCACAAATTGAAGAACTGATTCATCAAGTGGCAAGAAAATTATCAAGAAGCTTTAATTACAAAGGGAGGTATCGGAATTGATTCACGCTCAAACTCCTGTACAATACTCTTCGTAGGGTTACTCCTCATCGACTTACCCATGTGTGTGGATTGAAAGGTTTACATGTGCTCGTGAGATTAGTCTCATTTCCAATGTGAAACGAAAATATCCATGTTTAAAAAAAAAAAAAATGACAAGGAAATCTGCTAATGGGCGGAATGAACTTCTGGAATACCTTATGTCACTTGAACCTAAAAATTTGAAGGTAACTGGGATTTCAACCAGTTGTTCAGTTTACTAAATCTTAACGTGTTTTTTGGTGAAATCTGTACATTTAGGTCCTTGATATCTTTCAATTGTTATAATTTCCTCCCAAATCCACTATCAAAGACATTGTCTTTGCCCGGATTTGAATCTACGGCATCGGATTTTGGAGACCCACGTTCTACTAAACTGAATTACGAGTGCTTTCTTTTGACAAAAGATACGACTATTCTCAAGAATTCCTTTTATACTCCCAATCCATCTTAGATCAAACAAAAACCATACAGTCAACCATGCAAGTTAATTTTTGGTAAGCATTATATCCAAGCATAGACCATTCTTATGATCCTAGATTGGCCCCATATAGAGTTGTTACAGAGAGAACCCTTCATGAGGGGTATGACTGAAACTTCTATATATATATATATATATATATATATATATATATATATATATAGGCTTAGGATTGGAATTGGGTGTCCTGGACTTGATTTTTCTTTAACCCAAGCCTGAGCCCGACTTTATGAAGTTGAGCCCTCACCTGGATAGAGCCCAAACACTGCAAAGCAAAGCCTGACTAAGGCTATCTGGGGCTGAGGTAGTGGTAAAAACAACGCCATTTCCGAGATATCAGCATCTCGGCTGATATCTCCCTCTCTCATGAATTTTTTTGGACAAAAAACGGTGGTTTAAAACTAATATCGGCCGATATTGACGAGATCTCAGTTATATCTGCCGATATCTCGCTTGTATGACCGATACAATGCGTATCTATCCAGATTTCTTTCCATAAGCTGAGTCAGTCTTAGACTGGAGTCATTCTTAATCTGTGTCTAGTAAGACTGAATAACATCAAAACTTAGTCTGGGTTGGTCTTAATCTGTTTCTAGTAAGCCTTTAACAGCATCAAACTTTTTCAATTTGTAGTCCCCTTTGAACTTTTTTATGCTTCTCGTAGACTAAGACATGAATTCATGTAATCATTCTTGATCAATTAATGAAGATGTCATCATCATCATGTTAGGTTTTTGACCTTTATTTGATGCTAAAATGTTGCGACATATTTCAGAATGATGAGTTGATGATAAATATAAAGGCTTTTACTCTTTGTACTGTCCCCTGCGCAAAACTGCAAATTGAGCCACTGTTCTGTGATGCCGAACTTTTTGAATTATGAGGTTGATAGGCTCTGCATTTTGTGTAATAAGACACGAGATTTAGGATATTGTCCATTTTACCTTTCCACTATAGTACGAAAGCATTTTAAAAAATTTCAGTGATCCGGTCAGTGATCCGATTTCAGTGATTCGATCAGTTGTTTATGAAAAAACAGTCTCACTTAGATAAATTTTAGTGAGCAGGTCAATGATCCAGTAAGTGATCCGTCGAGCCGGTCAATGAGCCGATTTATATAGCAGTGGAAGGGTCAGCGATCCGGTCAGTGTCCGGCGAGCCGGTCAGTGATTTGGCGAGCCCATTTGAAGGGTTCGACGAGCCGGTTCGAAGGGCAAAATGGGCAATACAATAAAACCCGTGTCGGATTACACAAAACTCCTGTGGGAGATCGCTACCCATAGTTAATACATAGTTAAAAGAATTTTGAATTTACAAACTGCATTTTCTAATTTAATATTGTTTTATATTAAGGGTAATAAGGCCAATTTAAATTTTTATATTTTCAGGTCATGTATAACCCTTTTTTTTAGGTTTTTCACTTTTATATGATGCTAAATGTTGTATATGTTTGAAAGTTCACCAAGTGTGGTATATGTGAAATATTATATTAGGTTCAAATGATAAATTCTAAGTTTATAATAAGTGTATTAAAGTTTTGAATGAAACTTTTAGTTCAAAAATGGACATTGGGCCTGATAATATAAATATTTAGAGTATTGGGCCCAGTACAATATTATTTTAGGCTAAAAAATTAATATTGAGTTCAAATTTTAGAGTGATATTGGATCTGAAAGCATCAAATCTGAATAAAAAATTGATATTGGGCCTAACAGCAATTGGGATCATTAAATGGGTCAAATACACAATCGGACCTTTAATGGGAGGCAGACAGTCCATTTAGATTGTCAGGTTGGGCCGGATCCTATCATGGCGAGCCGAATCTAGATCCGTTTACAGTGAATCTTAATTTTCTCTCCTATTGTGTCAAATTCAAAATCAATCTACTAGTTTAAATATAAAAAAATTATAACAATTTCTATGTGTAACCATCATATTATTATTTTATGAGTCATCTTTTTTATTGCCGTGAATTGAAATTATTCTCCCGATGAAATTTTTGTGGATGTGACATGCATTTTTGAGCTCATTAGATTAATATTCAAATCTCACATTTTTATAATTGTATAGCTGCTAAAATAATATTTAACATGATTTATTTAATTTGATTTGGACACATTCTTTAAATTTTTTTTTATACAAATGTAATTCTTCTAAACAAACTTATTCTCATCATTTAAGATATTCTCTACAAAAATATTTCCACACGTAAATCAAAAAAAAAAAATGTTCATATTATCTTTATTCTTTTATTTTATTAATTTTAAGAGTAAAGGAGTGTAAAAAACAAACAAATGAAGCAATAAGTACAAAAGGAGATTACAAATAGTGAGGGATGAAAGTCTAAGTAAATAAACAAGCAAACATAAAATTTAATAACTAAAATAATTGGTTTTTGTGAATTCCTTTTATAAATTCATGTCAATTGAAAAAAAAAAAAAGAAGGATGAATAATTTTTCTAAAAAATATGTGCAAATTCAGAAAGGCAATAAATTAAAATGGAAAATAAAAATGTAAAACAAGAAAAATATTAACTATATCAATCTAGCTTGCCAATATTATAAGTCATGGTAAATAGGGGAACCCCTCGCCACCGTAAGATACAAATAAATAAATAAAATCAATTAAAATTTGTAGTTTTAATTTTGACTTTGAGATTGTCATGTATAAAAGTAACAGAAAATTTAAAGTCCATTGGTATTACTCCATATACTGAAATTAGTCAAAAAAAATTCAAAATATGGTTTTTCCCTGTAATTTAAAGAAATATATTCCCTTTTAGATGAAATTGATTGAAAAGGCAAATATTTCGATAGAATTTTTTTATTGTTATAAGAAAAATAGTGTCTGTCAAAAAATTAATTAAATTTTTATACAAAGTTATCCATGATTATGTCTCTTAAATTTTTATACAAGACCTTAATGTGGGTCACATATTACCATTTTCTTTTTTTCTTTATCTTCAATTGCTATCATGCTATGTTTTATTACATTCAGTTGGGAATTGAGAGAGTGAGATTGTCAAATTAAATGGCAAACAAGAAATAACACAAAAGAGGAAAATGGTGAGAAAAAATTTGATAAATTTATTTATTACAAAATAGTTTTTATTTAAAGTCTATATGACACCCTTTATCCCTCTCTATTTGTCTGATATTATTATTATTATTTATTTTATAAATTTGAAGTACAAGTATTTTGAATCTATTTGAAGATGAATTCAGTAAAAGATCAATCATAGAAAAAGGCCTATCAAAGTCAATCTTTATTTACGTAGTTAGATAAGTGCCTTTAATTAAATTTTGTCAAACTTAAATTCTTTATTAGATAATTAAATGAGAGGACTTTGATGAACTTCATAACTTTTTTTAATTAAATGAGAGGACTTTGATAATTACAAGTTCCAAGCTTTCAGTTCGACATACCCAATATACAAGTTAAACATGATTGACACTACATATTTTGACACTACTTATTTCCACGTAATTTATGGTGTCTAATTATTCCACAATTTTATCAATGCTATACTTAAACATTACTTTTTCTAAATGATAATTATATTAGAAAGAGAAAGGCACCATAGGTGCAAGTACAAGAAAACAACAAAAGAAAAAACCCTGACCCGATACAACCATCTCCAAGAGCAACTGAGAAGATAATACAACACTATGCTAGATGAATGCATTCTTTCTAAACAAGTAGGATTTCAAACATCGGGATGTACCTGAATTCATTAAGAGTTAACGCCCAAGATGTGCATTTCGCGAAAATACGGCTTGACATGGACTGACGAGATTCTTCCGTGATTCTAATCACACGATTATTCAGCTCCAACAAAAGACTCCAATGAAATACTTAAACATTACTTGATCTCAATGAAAAACCATTCCTAGCATCTTGTCAATCAGTTTCATGTATTCTTTGCAAACTTTCTTCGAGAGAGCCAGAACCCAAAAGAATGTACCAAGACCAACTCCATACCCTAATCCAAATCCAATCCACATGAATTTCCCATTGATTTCTCTTGTTTGTATGTCATTGGCTTGTGCAAAGGATGAAGGTGGTGGAGTTTCATTTGATCCACACTTTTTTGATAATGGAGGTCCACATAACTCAGGATTCTCTAAGAATGAGTCATTGCTGAATGTGAGAAATTGATTACTTTGTGGTATGCTCCCCTCAAGATGATTATGTGCAAGGTTTAAAACCTCAAGGAATGTAAGCCTCGTCAACTGCCAAGGGATCTCACCTGAAAGAATATTCTTTGATAGATCTAATGATTCAAGATGTATCAAGTTTGCCAATGATCTTGGAATGTGGCCACTGAATCCATTTCGTGAGAAATTTAGCCCATAAATGAACTTAAGATCCCCTATTGATTCTGGAATTTCTCCATCAAATTTATTATTTGAAAAATCAATCGAGATGAAAAGAGACAAAATTCTCTCTAGTCTCATGTCAAGCCCTTTAATGGTTACCATGACTGTATCTTGATAATAACCACTAGTATTGGCAAAATAATATCTCAAGACTTGGTTTTGAGACATCACTTGTGAATCATATTCACCCCTTATCGCCTTCAAACTTTGAAAGAATTGTGAGTGAAGATTGCCGGTAAAGCCATTTGATGAAAGATCAATGATTTGTAACATTGGGAAGAGGAGGCTTTGATTAGTTTGAAGATGAACAATGGGACCATGGAATTTATTTGATCGCAAAATAAGAACACGAAATTCAGACAAAATCCCCAACCAATGAGGGAATGCATCATTTATCAGATTGTTTCCAAGGTCTAAAACTTCCAAAGATTTACAATTGGCTAATGATCTAGGTAATGGCCCTTCTAATTGATTTCTATTAAGATTGAGCGTCCTTAGGGTACAATTTTCTGTAAAAGCTAGAGGTAAAGCTCCTTGAAATGAATTTCCCTGCAGAGCAATTATGACAAGGGAGTTGCTAAGTTCCTCAACACATTTTGGAATGTTACCAGACAACTGGTTGTTAGAAAGATCAAGGACCTCGAGGTATTTTGCATTGCAAATTGAAGGGGGTATGTGACCACTGAAATTATTGTTTGAAAGAAAAAGGTATCTAGTTGAGGTTAGGTTTATGTTAGCCGGAAATGACCCTTGCAGATTGTTGGAATGTAGATCAAGCATTTCAAAAAAACCAATATCAGGCAGTGGACCTTCTAAACTCTCAAGAAAGTTGTTTGAAAGGTTGAGACGACTCAATGTCCCATTTCCTAACGTCCATATCCATTTGGGTAGTTCACCGTAGATTTCATTGTTGGAAATGTCTAGTTCTCCCAATTTGTTTAGATATTTGAGGATGTTTGGAAATTCACTAATGTTGCATGAACGTAATGACAATGATCCAATTTGATATGAAAAGATACAACTTGAATTGTCATCGCTATTGGTGAAATTGAGGCTATTGTCTAAAAGACAGTGATTGGAGTTGTTCTTTAGGCTTTGGAACAAGTCTTGGAGCTCTTGCATGCCACTGAAGTTGTTGAAAGAAATGTCAAGGTGTGTTAGCTTTGGTAGTTGAAATAACACCCTAGGAATTGACCCATGCAATTTGTTGTTGGACAAATCGATATATGCCAACACTGAGGAAGATCCGTTGGAGAACTTGTCCTGAAACCCATTGAGTTTGTTATATCCAAGAACCAAATATTGCAACGATGGGTGTGAAAGGAGAGATGATGGGACAACCCCCTCGAGTGAATTATTGTATAAATAAAGTTGAGTCAGACGTTGAAGCTTCTCTCCATAGTATGATGGAATTGCACCACTGAAGTTATTATGTGACAAGTACACTTGCTCAAGTTGGGTGAGCTTTGAAATCCACGATGGCAGTGGTCCATGAAAGTTACAGTTCTCAAGACGTAACTTCTTCAAATATTTGAGGTTGCTAAATGACTTTGGCACTCTTCCAGGAAATCTTGTGCCAGAGAGGATCAAGCTTTGAAAACCAATATTTTGAGGAAATTCTGGCAATTCAATGGTGAGAAGTGGATTGTATGATACATTGAGCATTTGTAGGCTCGGAAGCAAGAAGAAAATTTTAGGGAATGTTCCATAAAACCCACAATCTCCAAGAGACAGAGACTCCAAATGAGAGAAATTGCTCAAGAAATGAGGTACCTCAGTGGAGAAATTATTTCCGCTCAAATCAAGTTCAGATAGAAAACGGAGCTGCAGGAGAGAGGGATCAATGGGTCCTGAAAGCTGACAGTGGCTCAAACCCAACATACGAAGATTAGGCAAAGCAGAGGATATGACTTGGCCCCACTTGGCACCAGGTTGTGAGATGTTCACTCCATCAAGCTTGAGTTCTCTGAGGTTGTTGGGCAGGTTCTTGATGAGCATTGAAAAGTCCGACTTCTCTAATTTCAAGTTCGAATTGTCTGACAGATCCAAGGAAACAAGCTTTGACAATCCTGCTATTTCCAATGGAACACTTCCTTTAAGGCCACAACTACGCAAACTCAACTTTTGAAGATTAGGCAAAGTAGAGGATATGACCTGGCCCCATTCATTACCCTGCGTCGAGATATCTATCTCGCCAAGATAGAGCTCTTCCAAGCTGCTAGACATGTTTTGGAGGAATGTGGTGAAGTTTGGTTTCTCAAATTTTAACCCATCATTCATGGAGAGGTCCAAAGAAACAAGTTTGTTCAGTCTTGATATTTCCATTGGAATCTGGCCAACAAATCCAGAGTAAGAGAGGTTTAAATGGGTCAAATTGGTGAGTTGGTCTAGTCCACTAGGGATTGGTTTGCCCATAAACCAACCGTCAAAGAGGTTGAGCCTCTGCAAACCAACCAGGCGAAGGAGGCTGGTGTCAATTTGCCCTGAAATCCAGCTGCTGCTGAGGTCAAGCTCGATAACATGACCTGTGGCCCCATCGCACTCAATGCCTCTCCATGAACAACAATCAGCATCATGGTTCCAAGAATCAAGCTTTGAAGCAGAACCATTTCCGGGATATATGGAAAATCCATCCTTGAGTTGCAGCAAGGCAAGTCTCTCATCATCAAGGCATTGTGAAGAAGCAGGATGGTTTTGGATGGAAAATGATGATAGGCACATGAGTAGGAACAAGAGAAGAAATGAATGGGAGAAGAAATCCATGCGACTTTTAATTTGGGGGTAAATGAGAGAATACGAGAGGATGATGATGTGAAGCTGTGAAGGGTCTATTATTTATAGTAAATTTCAAAGGTACATGTAAAAGGGACAGTAAAGATGATTTTGTTGATGGAGTAGTGGAAAATGTGTAAACACAAAGTGGCAACGCGTGCTTACTGTGTGTGACTTTTTCTTTTGATTAAAAAAAAAAAAAAAAGAATTTGAGTAGTACATGACCCGTGCTTTTTAATCAGGCCTTAGATTTTAAATACAAAATCATCAGTAAATGAAGACTTTAAAAAAAAATGTTTCAAAGCAATGAAACTTCGTTTAGTGGAATATATTACAGGTGTCACGCTTAGTAAAGAATAAATTGATAAGCTTGCATTAATTTTTTTTTTTTTTAATCTTTATTTTTGCTTTTATTAATTTAAGAGTGAACTAGTTATAAAATAAACAAATGAAGCAATGGAGATTACAAATAGTGAAGAAAGTGT
Source organism: Chimonanthus salicifolius (assembly GCA_013350335.1). Classification (NCBI taxonomy): domain Eukaryota; kingdom Viridiplantae; phylum Streptophyta; class Magnoliopsida; order Laurales; family Calycanthaceae; genus Chimonanthus; species Chimonanthus salicifolius. Next base: position 63,888,640 of record CM023538.1, on the reverse strand, counting down.
TAAAAAATAATAAAAAAATTCTTTTAAAAAATAACTTTAAAGTTTTAAAGGAGATTTTATTATTTAACTAATGCACTATGCATTACTGTAGCATCTGCAACATAGACCGTTATTTTTTAAGCACTGTGTATTTCCAAAATTTCTCAAATTAAATATCCAGACTAATTACGATAACTTGATAAAAATACTTTAAGACTTTAGGGTCTTTTGACACTCCCAAATGTGTTTTCGGCACAGTCGAGGGATACACTTATTTATAAAACACTGTGTTTTAAGTATTTGGGAGTGTCAAAAGACCTTTAAATTTTAAAGTATTTTTATTAGGTTATTATAATTAGTCCGGATATTCAATTTGAGAAATTTTGAAAATACACAGTGCTTAAAAAATAACTTTAAAATTTTAAAGGAAATTTTATTATTAAATAATGCACTATGCATGAGTGCTTCGATTGAACCATACGTTCATTCAAACGAAAGAACACGGAACATTGTTCTGCCCATTCATTCGAATGAATGCCGAAATGAACTGGCAGTTCGTTCGAATGAGTAAAAACGCAGGGGTATAATGGTAATTTGCCCTGAAAATCCGAAATTGGGTGTGTAGAGGCAAAAAATCCGGGTGTCTATAAGTCACGTCTAAATATATTTTATTTTAATTTTATTTCATGCAAAAAGGAAGCGAACCAAACTTTAACTTAGGTCGACTCAGTCAGTGTCCAAAAGTGAGTTACACATAAATCAAAACAAGAATCAAAATTCAAAAGTGAGTTTCAAAAGCTGGAGACGAGATCTGAGAGAGGTTGTATTGTTGTAACGAAAACTCTAATCTAAATATAATTACTGTCACGTATATGAAAAAAATAATTTTATTAAAATAAATTTGTGATAGTCGATTTTATAATTATGAAAAATAATTATATTTAAAATTTTCCGTTATTATTATCAATATCAGTCCATCTATATAGATTCGAACTTTATAACTTCTTTTCTTCTAATTAACTCTATCATAAATCATAGCAGCATTCACTCTATATCTACATATTTTTTTTCATATTGTCGTGTATGTGGTCAAGAAGACAGATTTCTCTCAATACTCCTCTTATTCTCTTTTATTTTTTATTAAAAGTTTAAATATAGTCCATTTTGTTCTTGACTTGTTATTGGAAAATTGTTGTGGATACTTGATACTCTTTTGAAAGAACAGCGAAGGATATAAAATAAGATCCGATTTTTCTAAGATTGGATCCTCTCACTAAAAAAATATTAGTAGTTAAATCAATTTTTATATATATTTTTATTATATTTCTTCTAGCCATTGGTCACTAGTAGTTTCATATTTGTATGTATTAATTTCTTCATTTTAATTCTTAATTTTTTTTTTTGTCAAATCAACCATTGGCCAAATACTTCTTTAAACTCATTTTCTCCTGCATTGGATGCTTCAAATCATGAAACTTTTTATTCTTCTTTATTTAACAATAAAATTTGATATTCACAATTAGATTTGACATATTATTTTAAACAAGTCAAATACAATTTTAACATGTAAAACAATCAATTATTAATTATTTTATAAGCTCATCTTATGTATTATTTAAATTTTACTCTTACTAATTTTGATTGATTGAATGATAAGAAAGGTGTGAGACCCATAGCATGTATATTACATTAATATAGTTTTAATTATTTTCGACTCCTAACTATATTTACTTCTTAATCTTTTGTAATAACCTTTTATTTTGAATACAGGCATGCGAGCTAGATTTTTTTTATTTTTTTAACATGAGTATTCACATCTCACATTGGAGGTGAGACTAATCTCACGAGCATGTGTAAACCTCCCAATTCACACACACTGATAAGTTGATGAGAAGTAATTCTATGAGAAATAGCCCAGAATGGTTTGAACGTGAATCAAATCCAAAACTTTCCTTCGTGATGATAGAATATGAGAGGGTGCAGATGTGAAGTTGTGATGAATTGTACAAATGAGAGGATAGTAAAATGTTATGAAATTGAAAAGCCACGACAAGAAATATTTATATTTCATGAATCATTATACTCATTTTTGCCATAAAATCAATTGCTTCATCAACGTAAGACTTGGTATATCATTTCACATTATCACTTAGGATTCATAAAGTAATAGATGGGAGACTCCATTATTGTCCAACGGGTGTTTCACGTGTGTGGGCCCAATCATCGCACCAAATGGGACCTATTCAACCTGGTTCTCTTATAACTGGAAAGTGTTCAGACATTTCACAGAATTTTATTTAATTAATTTAGTAGAATGACAAAGGATATTTCGAATCAAGTGAGTGGAAATGAATAATAAATTAAAAGAATGATAATGGAATAGTAAAAGGTTTCAAAGCAATGAAACCGAAAGATTGTTAAGTGGAATAATACATTACACGGGCTTCACGCTTAGTAAAGAATAATTTTCCTCTTTTTTAAAATATTTTAATTTAAATAAAAATTTCTTTTTAATATATAATTTTCTATTCAAATTTCATTAACAGTATTTTTTCCTTTAATTAAAATAGTACTTCATAACTATCTGAGATTTGAATATTAAGTAAATGAGCTCATAAATGGATGTCCCATCCACAAAAGTTTCATTGAAAAGGCAATTTCAATTCACGACTATAAAATACATGATCAATATAATAATAATACAGTGGTTTCACGTAGAAATTCGTAGAAATTTTTTATAATTAAATTAGGATATTGATTTTGAGTTTCGATAAAATCTTTGTCACGACGAAGGGACACTCTTGAATCTAACATCACATGAACCCAATTAATGGGTCAAATACGAGACCATCTTTTAAAAAAAAAATTTATTGAAAGTGTTCATATGTCTTGCTCAACTAATTCTTTAGAACATGTGCACGCTTCCCTGCATACAAACATGCCGGGTTCAAATGGTGCGACCTTACTCTATACCTATCTCACGGCCCTTCATTGAAGTTACCAGAGATTGAACCCAAGACTTCATCCTTTACATTTTTGTCTTGAATCTTTATGTACGATCTATTTAAAGTTTCACTATTATTTAATAGTTTTATTTTTATTTTTAAATTAAAAAAATCAATAATTTATATTCATCAAAATTAAACAAAAAAACCTAAAATAACATTAACTTAGATCATCCATTGATAGCAAGACTTTAAAACAGACTTTATATCTTACATAGTTATTTATCAAATGAATTTATATATGCAGATCTATTATCTATCTTGTAGAAGTCTCATGGAGTCGCTAGTCTATTTAAAAGTAAGAAACCATAATGAGAGTTTTCGTATTCAAATCTAAGGATTAAGTCTTATGTGAGTTGGTGTGATATAAAAAAAGTATACAGTAGAGGATAAATGAAGTTTTATTACAATCCAATCATCTTATCTTTTGATTTTTGAATTTTGAATTTTTTTAAAATTAATTACTTATTTGTTTACAAATTAAGAAATTAAAATTATATAATGTAAATAATTAATTAGTATTAAAAAATTAAAATTTATATTTATATGTTCATCTATCTAACATACTGAAATATATCACTCGTCGATAGAAAATCTCTTTTAAAAGTCTCACCTAAAACAATCTCACTAGTCTACTTGTTTAAACCCTTAAAACAGAAGTCAGCTCGATCAAGTTAAATAAAAATGCATAACTGGACAAATTCGAGTTCAGTGCCGAGTTTTATTAATTAATAGAATTCTTGTGTAATTAGGATTAACTCAATCGAGAAACACATGATATTAAGAAAACGGTGGAAATCACACGCAACCCTAACTTTTTCATGGGAATTTCTACTTCTTTTCAGTCTTCAACATGGAAAATTATATATATTGACTATTGACTTGTCTTGGATGAATGTTTGAGAAATTGATTAATATCCTTTTCAAGTTCAATCTATTCCAGACCCTCCAAAGCCGTTAATCAAGTCTTTACTTTTAAAATCATCTATTACAAGTTGTATATCAAAATCATCAATTAGTTCTAATTTTCAATGCTATAGGTTTTACTTCTTGCGTCCCGCCTTAGGAAGTGGAAGGTTACGAGTTCGAGCCCTGTGGCGTAATCTTGGTGAGCCTTAAGGGTAGTGGGCTCACTCGTGGGGGTTTAACGGTGGGTATTCCACGGTTTCCCACACGTAAATTAAAAAATAAAAAAACAAAAATATTTTTTTAGGTCATTGATATTTAATAAAATTGAAGCTCAAACCATGAAATTTCAACTTGAAAGAGAAGCGTCAAGTGCTGAATTCCAAGTTGTTATATTCATTTTAGCCTTTTGCGGTATGATTAAAACTTCAAATGAAACAAATTCACTAAATCATATACAGTAAGTAATATGATAAATAGTTAAGGAATGAAGGTAATATGAAAATATAAGAAGAATCATGAGTTGATGCAATTTTCCACATAAAAAGGGCCCATCTAATTGAATTGGGCCCACTAAATATAAATAAACAATTATAAAAATCACTAGACAGACTTGTCCTCTCCTGTTGAAAATTTACTCCATGCATTACTGTATTTGAAAGTTATTAAATTGTAGTTATTTATGTTATATGTTTTTTTTAAATAATATGGGTATCCTCACCTCACATTGGACATGTATAAATCTCCTAATCCATACACACCGATTAAGTCTACATAGAGTGGCTTGTATTTTTTAACTATGACTTTTCGAATATATAAGAAAAAATCATTAGGAGAAAAAAAACAAATTTTCAGTAAAGATCGATTTAGGAACGGTTGACAGAAGCCTATCGGTGAGAAAATATCAACCTATATTTTTGTAATTGAAAACTGATTTAAGACCTAATAAATCTAAGTAAAAAATGTCCAAAAATAACTTGTGAAAAAAAAAATCCAGCAAAGACCATCCGAACGGTAGAATTTAGAATGTGATTATAGACAAATACAAACATAATAAAACAAAACTACAATTTTTTGGCCAAACAAGTGTAAGATACTAAGATCATTAGCTAACTATGGTTAAATAATAAGCTCAACCAAGCTTTCTTCCCTTACCAAACTTAATATATATTCCAGAATCAAAATTTGGTTAGCCTCAACTAAAATTTCAACTTAACTATGGTAAATACTTAATCCAACTTAATGTAAAATTTGGTTAGCCTCAACTAAAACTTACTTTTCCAGTCAAGTGTAGCTGATTGTAAAAAGATAAGTCATAAGAAAAGCGAGAAATGATAAAACAACCAGAAATCTCTTTCCATATTTTATTATATAAACAAATAATAAAGAATTATTGTGGACGACCAACCATAAAAATATATGATGGACGATGATATGAAAATATTTATCTCTATACTATATAAATTTTTGCTTCAAGGTACTTTCAGAATCATTACATATTTCACCATTATTATTATTAAATAATACTCCATCCGTTCCATTTTAGTTGTCCCATTTTAAAAATTTGAATTAGTTACAAAGTGCTCTCAAAAGGTATATCAAATTAGATATGATAGAGAGAGAATCAAAATGGCATATCAGACAACTATTTTGGAACAATTCCAAAATACATATCAGACAACTAAATTGGAACAGAGGGAGTATGCTTTATATATTTAAGGCTAGCATTTATGATAAAAAATTATTTATATCTTGGCTATGAATAGTTTGTAATTTGCACACATTGTTGTACATTGTTCTAAAGGTCACACAGTTTATTCTATTATTATATTCCTTCTTCATTAAAAGGTGGCCATTTAAAAAAAAGCTAAAGGTGTGTTGTAAAGAATATTAGTTATGACTAATATTGCTTTTTGAATAAGTTTTAATCTTAAACCTAAGCTGCATCATAAGTCTGTTTCCAATAACTTCATAGTCAAATTTAATTATTTTATCTAAAAATGTTTAATGAGGTTTAAAAATAATACTTTTGAATAAAATATTTCATGTAAAAAGGAAGCAAAGCAACATTGGATATCTCAACTGATTACTTCTCGTCTCAAGAAACGAGAGGATTCTAGTCTGAATCCCAACGGTGTAAATTGGGGGTGTTCATTTTAATGTTAAATGTTCTTTTATCCAACCTAGTCACAAGAGTTTCCTAACTCAATTAGATTGGCATAAGTTGGTTATTTTTATCTAATTTAAATTTATTTATTATAACTCAATTAGATTACATAATGTTGAATGGGAGCAGAAATCCATGTGTAGTGCCTGATATCTTGGACTTGTACTTGGGTGGTAGCTGGGGCCCACTTGGGCCCAATTGATCTCACCAAGTGGGACCCACTTGGGAAGCCAGCAGGCAAACTTTTTCTTTTGATATGATGGCAGAATGAGAAAGGGTGTTTCTGATGAATTGAGTGGAAATGAGCAATGAATTAAAATAATGAAAAATTAACTAATTGGATTATTTATAGTGGTTTGTGGGTCTAAGCACAAGTTAGTGGAATAAAATATTGCACGGGCTTCACACTTAGTACAGAACAGTTTCCCTCTTTCTTTCTTTTTTTAATATTTTTGGAGTTAGTACATGAACCATGCTTTTTAATCAGGACTCAGACTTTAAATCCAAAGTCACCAGTCCATGAAGACTTTTCTAAAGTTTGTAAAGTGGAACAACATATTACACGTGCTTCACACTTAGTAAAGAATGATTTTCCTCTTTTCTTAATATTTTAATTTAAATAAAAATTTATTTTTAATATATAATTTTCTATTAAGTTTCATTAAGAGTATTTTTGTCCTTTAATTAAAATAGTAGCAAGAGTGTCCCTTCATCATGACAAAGATTTTGTCGAAATTCAAAATCAATATCCTAATTTAATTATCAAAATTTTCTAGGAATTTCCACGTGCAACCACTATATTTTTACTTTATTCATCATGTATTTTATAGTCGTGAATTAAAATTGTCTTTTCAATGAAACTTTTGTGGATGGGACATCCATTTATGATCTCATTTGGTCAATATTCAAATGTCACATGTTTATGATTTTATAGCTGCAAAAATTTTATTTAACATAATTTATTTAAGTTAATTTAGACACATTCTTTAATTTCTGATACAAATGTAAATCGTCTAAACAAACTCATTGTCATCGTTTAAAATAGAAATATTTCCAATTTAAAATGAAAGTAATTCTCAATGGATAATTTCAGGCTAATTACATGCTTTAACTTTTTTATACTTTTCTAAAAATGTAATACACTTTTACAAAACTTTCTTTTAGCCAAATGACTTCAAAATCCATTGCCCAGTGAATTCCTTCAATAGATTCCTTGCTCTAGTCACACATTTCTGTTCAATGTTGCAAAGATGCTAATCCAATTTGTGTAAATAAGTAATTGGTAAGATCATAATAAAAGCTTACATTAGTCTTTTCTTTACCTTGTATTTTTTACTTTTATTAATTTAAGAGTAAACTCGTTATAAAACAAGCAAATGAAGCAATGGAGATTACAAATAGTAAGGGATGATATATTTATAGTCTCTAGCCGACCTTAGGGCAATCACAATCAAACTGTAACTCTTAATATAAGTCTAAATCAAATACATCTCTTAAGTAGAGATAAGTCTAACTTAGACTCATAATCACACAATAATTCTATTAACATTAGAACCGTAAATATATTCCAACAATGAATAATAAATGAAAAGAATGATAATGGACCAATTGGATTACATTGGTTTGTGGGTCTCTATCCGTCATCATTGGAATAGTATAACAAAGTAATGAAACTGAAAGGTTGTTGGTTAAAAAAAATCATGAACCCTTTATGTGAGTGAAGTACATCATTAAAAAATAATGATGTATATTTTAAAAAATTAAAAGATTAAAATCATATAGTTAAAATAATTAATTAACAGTAAAAATTTACATATTCTATATTGATGTAATCATCTATTTTGAGAGACTCAAATATATAAAATCTAGGCTTGTAAATGGACTCAGATTCAGCATGCGGATCGTCCAGCTTGGCCTGATTGTTAAGATAACGAGCTGGATCTTAGAGTCTGATTATCATTCACGGACTGGATCTGGAGAGTCCGATAATAATCAAGCAGGCCGGGGACTGTCCGTCAGACCCAGTATATAACATGTAAGTATGTATACACACCCATCGAGTCCTGATTCAACTCAAATACCCAATCTGATGATGCATTACTGAGTTCTAAAAATACTTGATTCAAATTCAAAACTCTACTAATCACATTGACGAGTCTTAGTTCAAAAAGGCAAAACAGGACTGATTTTTGTATTTTTATTGTCATGGATCTTTTTTTTTAAGTGATATTTATAATTTTTTTCATAAAGCAGAATAATTCACTTCTTTCAATCATCATACTTTCTATTCTGAGTTTTCCATTAGCAGAATTTGTGGGTCTAAATCTGTTACATAACTAAAAATAAAAAGGGAAATTGGATTAAATTGATTGGTTTTCATATCTTTGTTTTTAATGTTTTATGAGTTTTTTTGCTAAATTTAATTTATGTTATTATAGTTTTTTATCTATATTTCAATTTAGACCGTAACAGTTCATTAATAAAAGATATAAACACTTCTTCCATAAATTCTCAATTTTTTTTTTTTCTGTTTTTCATTGCTGCATCCTCAGGGGTATAAGTCTATCGTATCAGAGAAAAAAAAAATTCGGCCAATATATAAAAGAACCTTTTTATTTTTAAAATGAATTTTTTCAAGAAAAAAAAGGCCACCGAGATTTCAAAAAAAAAAAAAATTTGAAGAGAAAAAGATCTCCCCCGAGATCTCGGTCGATATGAAAATTCGTCTGAAATCTCGGTTCGGCCGAATTTTCGACCCCTGTGCATCCTACTCATCATCAATCTTAGCCATCCACTTACCCTATACACCAGGGGTATAAATTTCGGTATCGGCCGAGATATCGGCCAATATTGTAAATATCGACCGATACACCCCTGCTGTACAACATATAACATCAATAGCCCCAACTTGATAAGATTGTATTGATGTGTATTTTTAAACAAAATTATTAATATCAAGGGTGTAGGTGATTTAATCATCCATAACCTTATGTCAGACATAAAATAGAGAATTTTCAGAAATCTAAGTTTTTTTTTTTTGGATGACCAAGGTATCAATGGCCTAGAGAGCTCAATTAATTTTCAGCAAATGTGCAAGCTTTCTTACCCACACACACCGGATAATTTTATGGGAAGTGGTTCTTTTGAGTGGAATGAAAATAAACTCAGGACTCTCACTTCCTGAGACGTGTTCCTGACTATCACTCTAACCCCTTTGAGTTAAAGAATCAAGTTGCTTGCCTCTTAGTGGAGGATTCACAAATTTAAATTTTCAAGTATTTTCTTATTAGTTTGGGTTTCAATATTTTATAGGTGAATTTTAAATGGATGCAGTGAAGTACATTGAATTACTTGAAGGAGAGATTGAAGAACTGAATCGTCAAGTCTGTTAATGGGCAGAATGAGCTTCTGGTATTCTGGAATGCCTTATATATGTTCTGGTGAAATCTATACAATTAGGTTCTTGATATCTTGCAATTGTTATTATTTAAACTTTTTTTAAAAAAAAGTCTTACATTTAGGTCCCTGATATTTTGCAATTGTTATTATTTCCTCCCAAATCCACTATCACAGACATTCTTTGCCCGGATTTGAACCTACGACACCGGATTTTGGTGACCCACATTCTACTGAATTGAAGTAAGAACTGACAAAAGATACGACTCTTCTCAAGAAAAGAATTCTTTTTGTACTCCCAATTTATCTTGGATGAAACAAAAACCATACAGTCATCCAAGCAAGTTAATTTTTGATAAGCATTATATTCAAGTATAGACCATTCTTATGATCCCGAGAGAACCCTTCATAAGGGTATGACTGAAGACTTCTATATATAGGTTTAGGATTGGAATTGGGTGTTGGACCAGGTTTTTCTTTAACCCAAGCATGAGCCCAACTTTGTTAAGTTGAGCCCTCACCTGGATAGAACCCAAACACTGCGAAGCAAAGCCTGACTAATTCTATTTTGGGCTGAGGTTAGTCTCTGTCTGGGGTCATTTTTAATCTGTGTCTGGTAAGACTAATAACATCAAAACTTAGTCTCGGTTGGTCTTTATCTGTATCTAGTAAGGCTGTAACAGCATCAAACTGCAAATTGGGTCACTGTTCTGGGATGCAGAATTTTTTGAAGTTTGATGTTGATAGGTCCTGCATAGTTAATACATAGTTAAAAGAATTTTGATTTTGCAAATTGCATTTTCTAATTTAATATGTTTTTGTTTCAAAGGTAATAAAGCCAATTTAAATTTTTATATTTTCAGGTCTTGTATCACCCTTTTTTTTAGCTTTTTTTTACTTTTATTTGATGCTAAATATTCATTTTTGAGCTCATTAGATTAATATTCAAATCTCACATTTTTATAATTGTATAGCTGCTAAAATTATATTTAACATGATTTATTTAATTTGATTTGGACACATTCTTTAAAAAAAATTTATACAAATGTAAATCTTCTAAACAAACTCATTCTCATCATTTAAGATATTCTCTACAAAAATATTTTCACACGTAAATCCAAAAAAACTAAATGTTCACATTACCTTTATTCTTTAATTTTATTAATTTTAAGAGTAAAGTAGTATATAAAACAAACAAATGAAACAATAAGTACAAAAGGAGATTACAAATAGTGAGGGATGAAAGTCTAAGTAAATAAACAAGCAAACATAAATTTTAATAACTAAAATAATTGGTTTTTGTGAATTCCTTTTGTAAATTCATGTTAATTGAAAAAAAAAAGGATAAATATTTTTTCTAAAAAATATGTGCAAATTCAGAAAGGCAATAAATTAAAATGTAAAACAAGAAATTATCTTAGAATATTAACTATATCAATCTAGCTTGCCAATATTATAAGTCATGGTAAATAGGGGAACCCCTCGCCAACTTAAGATACAAATAAATAAATAAAATCAATTAAAATTTGTAGTTTTAATTTTGACTTTGAGAATGTCATGTATAAAAGTAACAGAAAATTTAAAGTCCATTGGAATTACTCCATATACTGAAATTAGTCAAAAAAAATTCAAAATATGGTTTTTCCCTGTAATTTAAAGAAAAATATTCCCTTTTAGATGAAATTGATTGAAAAGGGAAATATTTCGATAGAAATTTTTTTATTGTTTATAAGAAAAAACGTGTCTGTCAAAAAAATAATTAAATTTTTATACAAAATTATCCATGATTATGTCTCTTAAATTTTTATACAAGACCTTAATGTGGGTCACATATTACCATTTTCTTTTATTCTTTATCTTCAATTGCTATCATGCTATGTTTTATTACATTCAGTTGGGAATTGAGAGTGTGAGATTGTCAAATTAAATGCCAAACAAGAAATAACACAAAAGAGGAAAATGGTGAGAAAAAAATTGATAAATTTATTTATTACAAAATAGTTTTTAGTTAAAGTCTATATTACACCCTTTATCCCTCTCTATTTGTCTGATATTATTATTATTATTTTTTATTTTATAAATTTGAAGTACAAGTATTTTGAATCTATTTGAAGATGAATTCACTAAAATATTAATCATAGAAAAAGGCCTATCAAAGTCTATCTTTATTTACGTACTTAGATACGTGTCTTTAATTAAATTTTGTCAAACTTAAATTTTTTATTTATAATTAAATGAGAGGACTTTGATGAACTTCATAATTTTTTTTAATTAATTTTTTGTATGACATCACATTAGCCATCAAATGAATCATTGTAAATATTGCAATTCACTTTCATGCGTTTTTTTTATTACAATATTGGAAACAAAATCTAATTTAAATAAATTACTAATGAAGTCCAAATTTTGTCTAAAATAAACTTTCTCATACAACAAATATAGAAAAAGATTAGAACAAAAAGTCCACAAGTTCCAATCTTTTAGTTGGACGTATCCAATATTCCGATACAACCATCCCCAAGAGCAACTGAAAATATAACACTACAACACTATGCTAGATTAATACATTCTTTCAAGACATGCATGATTTCAAACATTGGGATGTTCGTGATTTCATTAAGAGTGGATACCCAAGATGCACATTTAGCGAAAATCCAACTTGACACTGACTGAGGAGATTCTGCCATGATCGTAATCACTCAATTATTCCGCTTCAACCAAAGACTCTGATGAAATACTTAAACATTACTTGATCTCAATGAAATACCATTTCTAGCATCTTGTCAATCAATTTCATGTATTCTTTGCAAACTTTATTCGAGAGAGCTAGAACCCAAAAGAATGTACCAAGTCCAATTCCATACCCTAATCCAAACCCAATCCACATGAATTTCCCATCAATTTCTCCTGTTTGCTTGGCATTGGCTTGTGCAAAGGATGAAGGTGGTGGAGTTTCATTTGATCCACATTTTTTTGATAATGGAGGTCCACATAACTCAGGATTCTCTAAGAATGAGTCATTGCTGAATGTGAGAAATTGATTACTATGTGGTATGCTCCCCTCAAGATGGTTATGTGAAAGATTTAAAACCGCAAGGAATGTAAGCCTCGTCAACTGCCAAGGGATCTCACCTGAAAGAATATTCTGTGATAGATCTAATGATTCAAGATGCACCAAGTTTGCCAAAGACGTTGGAATGTGGCCACTGAATCCATTTCGTGAGAAATTTAGCCCAAGAATGAACTTAAGATCCCCTATTGATTCTGGAATTTCTCCATCAAATTTATTATTTGAAAAATCAATCGAGATGAAAAGAGACAGAATTCTTTCTAGTCTCATATCAAGCCCTTTAATGGTTACCATGACTGTATCCTGATAATAACCATTTGTATCAGTAAAAGCATATCTCAAGACTTGGTTTTGTGACGTCAATTGTGAATCATGTAGACCCCTTATCGCTTTCAAACTTTGAAAGAATTCTGGGTGAAGATTGCCGGTAAATCCATTTGATGAGAGATCAATGATTTGTAACATTGGGAAGAGGCTTTGAATAGTTTGAGGTTGAACAATGGGACCATGAAATTTATTGGATCGCAAAATAAGAACACGAAATTCAGGCAAAATCCCCAACCAATGAGGGAATGTATCATTTATTCGATTGTTTCCAAGGTCTAAAACTTCCAAAGATTTACAATTGACTAATGATCGAGGTAATGGTCCTTCTATTCGATTTCCATTAAGATTGAACGTCCTCATTCTGCAGTTTTCTGTAAAAGCTAGAGGCAAAGCTCCTTGAAATGAATTTCCTTGCAAACTGATTATCACAAGTGAGTTGCTTAATTCCTCAACACATTTTGGAATGTTGCCAGACATGCGATTGTTAGAAAGATCAAGGACCTCGAGGTTGTTTGCATTGCAAATTGAAATGGGTATGTGACCACTGAAATTATTGTTTGAAAGAAAAAGGTAGCTAGTGTAGGTTAGGTTTATGTTAGCCGGAAGTGACCCTTGCAGATTGTTGGAATGAAGATCAAGCATTTCAAAAAAACCAATATCAGGAAGTGGACCTTCTAAACTCTCAAGAAAGTTGTTTGAAAGGTTCAACTGACTCAATTTCCCATTTCCTAACGTCCATATCCATTTGGGTACTTCACCGTAGATTTCATTATTGGAAAGGTCTAGAGAGTACAAATTGTTTAGATATTTGAGGATGTTTGGGAATTCACTAACGTTGCATGAACGTAATGACAAGTATAGAATTTGATACGAAAAGATATAACTTGAATTGTCATTGCTATTGGTGAAATTGAGGCTATTGTCTAAAAGATGATGATCGGAGAGGTTATTTAGGCTTTGGAACAGGTCTTGGAGCTCTTGGATGCCACTGAAGTTGTTGAAAGAAATGTCAAGGTCTGTTAGCTTTGGTAGTTGAAATAACACCCTAGGAATTGACCCATGCAACTTGTTGTTGGACAAATCGATATATGCCAACACTGAGGAAGATCCGTTGGAGAACTTGTCCTGAAACCCATTGAGTTTGTTATATCCAAGAACCAAATATTGCAATGATGGGTGTGAAAGGAGAGATGATGGAATTGGACCACTCAAGTTATTATTTGACAAGTCCAATAGCTCAAGTTGGGTGTGGTTTGAAATCCATGATGACAATGGTCCATGAAAGTTACAGTTTGCAAGACATAACTCCTTCAAATATTTGAGGTTGCTAAATGAATTTGGCACTTTTCCAGGAAATCTTGTGCCAGAGAGGATCAAGCTTTGAAAAGCACTATTTTGAAGAAATTCTGGCAATTCAATGGTGAGAAGTGGATTGATTGATACATCGAGCATTCGTAGGCTTGGAAGCAAGAATAAAATTTGAGGGAATCTTCCATACAACCCACAACCTCTAAGAGAGAGAGACGTCAAATAAGAGAAATTACTCAAGAAATGAGGTACCTCAGTGGAGAAATTGTTCTCGCTCAAATCAAGTGTAGATAGAAAACGGAGGTGAAGGAGAGACGGATCAATGGGTCCTGAAAGCTCACAGTTGCTCAAGCCCAACATGCGAAGATTAGGCAAAGCAGAGGATATGGCCTGACCCCACTTGTCACCAGGTTGTGAGATGGTATCTCCATCAAGCTTGAGCTCTCTGAGGTTGTTGGGCAGGTTCTTAATGAGTGTTGTAAAGTCCGACTTCTCTAATTTCAACTCCTGATTCCATGACAAATCCAAGGAAACAAGCTTTGCCAATCCTGCTATTTCCAATGGAACACTTCCTGTAAGGCCGCAATAACTCAAGCTCAACTTTTGAAGATTATGGAGTGAAGAGGACATAGCCTGGCCCCACCTGGTACCAGGTTGTGAGATGTTCACGTAATCAAGATAGAGCTCTTCCAAGCTGCCAGACATGTTTTGGAGGAATGTGGTGAGGTTTGGTTTCTCAAATTTTAGCCCATTATTCCTGGAGAGGTCCAAGGAAACAAGCTTGTTCAGTCTTGATATTTCCAATGGGACTTGACCAGCAAAGCCAGCGAAAGAGAGGTTTAAATGGGTCAAATTGGTGAGTTGGTCTAGTCCACTAGGGATTGGAATCTCATCAAAATAACCGTCAAAGAGGTTGAGCCTTTGTAGAGCAACTAGGCGGAAGAGACTGGAATCAATTCGCCCTGAAATATAGCTACTGCTGAGGTCAAGCTCGATAACATGACCTGTGGCCCCATCGCACTCGATGCCTCTCCAAGAGCAACAATCAGCGTCAGGGTTCCAAGAATCAAGCTTTGAAGCAGGACGGTTTTGGAAGGGAAATCCATCCTTGAGTTGCAGCAAGGCAAGTCTCTCATCATCAAGGCATTGCGAAGAAGCAGGATGGTTTTGGAAGGAAAATGATGCTAGGCACATGAGTAGGAACAAGAGAAGAAATGAATGGGAGCAGAAATCCATTGGACTTTTAATTGGGGGGTAAATGAGAGAATACGAGAGGATGAAGATGTGAAGATGTGAAGCTGTGAAGGGTCTATTTATAATAAATTTGAAACGTACATGTAAAAGGGAAAACACATTCTTTTTGTGTGTGGGCCCAATAGATCGCACCAAGTGGGTCCCACTTGGGAAGCCAAACACGCGAACTTTTTCTTTTGATTATTTACAATGGCTTGTGGGCCTAAAGACAAGAGCTTTACGCTTTTCCTTTTTTAAAAAAAAAAAGGATTTTTTTTTTTTTGAGTAGTACATGACCCATGCTTTTTAATCAGGACTCAGATTTTAAATACAAAATCACCAGTCCATGAAGACTTTTAAAAAAAGATTTCAAAGCAATGAAACTTTGTTTAGTCGGATATATTAAACAGGCTTCACGCTTCGTAAAGTATAAATTCATTTTTATTTTTGCTTTTATTAATTTAAGAGTGAACTGGTTATAAAATAAACAAATGAAGCAATGGAGATTACAAATAGTGAAGGGTGTATTTATAATAAATTTGAAATGTAAATCTAAGCAAGGAATGGGAATTCCATTATGGACTACTGAGTCATCACAAATGCAATGTAAAGATCTTTCAATGTCTTGCTCATGGAATACTGAGTCAAGTCAAGTCTACTTGGGCCATCTGTCAGTGAAGTCTTCAAGTCTACTTGGGCACATTATCCACGTCCAACGTGTGCTTCTTTTGTGGGCCCAATCCACTAAGACTTTTACGTAAGCTTTCAAAGCAATGAAACCCAAAGGTTGTTTAGTGGAATATATCATACACCCGCTTCACGCTCAGTAAACAAGCCAAAGTAAAATTTAATCACCAAGAAAATTAAGTTTTTTTTTTGTAAATTGTTGTCAATAGAAAGAGAAAAGGATGAATATTTTTTTTGAAAAAATATGTGCAAATTGAGAAGGCAACTAACTTTTACTGTTAATTGAGTAAATAAATTACAATGGAAAATAAAAAAAATATAAAACTACAAATAATGTTAGAATATTAACTGAATGGGTTTAACTTGCCAATATAAAGAAGACCGTATGGGTAACACTTATATGAAGGTCCATTCCGATCAGAAATCATCTCATTTCTTTATTTTAAATTATTAAAAATCAATAATTTATATTTATTTAAATTAAAAATACAAAGATTATATAGATTTAAGTAAAAGTTTACATGTATCATCACATATCAAAAATAGGCCCAATATGAAAGTCTTATAATCCATTTAATAAAAAAAAAACTTATTAGAATTCTCACTAATTTAATTCATATTTCCCATGCGTCTTAAACCCACTTGCATGTTGCAGATAGAAAATAAAATGTGTTTGAGAATTTAAATATCAAAATTGATCATCTATCTTATGGACGTCAATTGAAATTGTCTCGGCATTTAGACACCTCTGAAATCTGTCAGTAGACACCGCATTTCAATTTTTAAATGGAAATTATATTTCTGCCCTTCCACGTGGAATCGACCGATTGAACAGATAGTTCATTTTCACTTCGATCAATCGATCCTTCCACATAAAATCGTTAATATTCAAATATTACATTTTTTTATTTTATAGCTGCAAAAAAAGTTATTCAATATAATTTATTTAAGTTAATTTAGACAGATTCTTTAATTTTTTATGTAAATGTAAATCTTCTAAACAAACTCATTCGCATCATTTAAAATAGTCTTTATAAAAATATTTCACTTTACCATAAAAGTAATTCTTAAATGATAATTTCTTCTAAGGTGTTTAATTACATGCTTTAACTTTTACAAATTGTTTTCTCATTGAGGGAGACTTTGAATTAATTATTTAGACAAATGATTTTCTTGAGTTAGACATTTGTGGAAATCTACAACGTGGACTGGAGAGTAAGTTGGCAGAATCAACGGGAAGTTGGTGTTCAATTTATAATGAATTGATGTTGATTTTTTAATAATAATATTTAGATAAGTAAAAAGTTGTTAAATTTTATATTTAAAATTTATTACAAAAATTTAGTTCAAGTAATGTGGTTGAAAGTTTACAGCAGTATCTGTGAATCGATTCAAAAATGACCAATTCTGTATTTGTATAAGCAATTGGGCTTACATGGAATCCATTTGATGATGAATATAAATTATTTAAAATATTTTTCTTTTATTGATTTAAATCCAACTTAAATTCATTTTCATTTGATATTCCCATACTTTTTAAATTGAGTATCGAAAGTTAAAAATAATAATAATAATAATAATTTTAATATATTTAAGGGGTAATTTTTATATATGTTCCTACTTATCGACTAGATTAAAAATTTTGTATAGTATCTAACGATATGTGTCGTTATCTCGATTTTTAAATACCTGCCGCCCAACCCAGCATTACTCAGGCCAAAATTGATAGACTCGGTTGGGTAAGACGAGTGAAAGATGTGTGACTTGATAGCTCACATTGGAATTCTGATTTCTGAGTCAAGTCTACTTGGGCCATCTGTCAGTGTAGTCAATCAAATCCAAAGTGTGCTTCGTTTGTGGGCCCAATCGATCCACCAACTGGGTGGAAATGACTCATGAGCAGCATAAATTAAAATAAGAATAATGACTCGGATTTTAAATACAACATCACCAGTCCATGAAGACTTTTATATAGGCTTTCAAAGCAATGAAACCCAAAGGTTGTTTAGTGGAATATATTATAGATCGGCTTTAAGTTTTGTAAAGAATAATTTTCCTTTTTTTAAAAAAAATATTTTGAATTTCATTAATAGTATTTTGTCCTTTAATTAAAATTGCACTAAAAGCGTCCTTTATGGTAATGATTTTTTAGCTGCAAATTCTTTATTTAACATGATTTATTTAAGTTAATTTAGACAGATACTTTAATTTTTTATGCAAATGTAAATCTTCTAAACAAACTCATTGGCATCGTTTAAAATAGTCTC
Source organism: Chimonanthus salicifolius (assembly GCA_013350335.1). Taxonomy (NCBI): domain Eukaryota; kingdom Viridiplantae; phylum Streptophyta; class Magnoliopsida; order Laurales; family Calycanthaceae; genus Chimonanthus; species Chimonanthus salicifolius. Next base: position 63,870,295 of record CM023538.1, on the reverse strand, counting down.
TATAAAAATATTTTCGCCTCTCCTCTTTGTTATAGTACTCACTCTCAATCTAACCTACATGATCGCGAGTCTAGTTAGACAATTTCATAATTGTACATGACATTTTTTGTAAACCCTAACTAGGATAAAATATATATTTATTTTGTGAGAGAGACATGACAAAAAAATTGTATTGAGAACCGTCTCTTCTTTGTTTTTAACCTTTGAGCATACATACTGGAACAAAGTAAATTTTATAATTGTTCTTTATTTAACAATAAAATTTGATATTCACAATTAGATTGACATACTATTTTAAACAGGTCAAATACATTCTTAACAGGTAAAACAATCAAATATTAATTATTTTATAAGCTCATCTTATGTATTAATTAAAATTTTCTTTTACTAATTTTGATTGATTGAATGATAAGAAAGGTGTGAGACCCATCGCATCTAAATTACATGAATACAATTTTAATTACTTTCAACTCCTAACTATATTTAGTTCTTAATCTTTTGTAATAACTTTTTATTTTGAACAGAGGCATGCGAGCTAGATTTTTTTTTACCATGAGTATTCACATCTCACGTTGGAGGTGAGACTAATCTCACGAGCATGTGTAAACCTCCCAATTTGCACACACTGATAAGTTGATGAGAAATAATCCTATGAGAAGTAGCCCAGAACGATTTGAACGTTCATCGAATTTATAACTTTCCTTCATGATGATAGTATATGAGAGGATGCAGATGTGAAAGCAGTGAAGAATTGTTCATCTGAGAGTATAGTGAAAGGGTCTATTTGTAATAAATTTGACACGTACATCCAACAGGGAATTCCATTATCGAATTGAAGGTTCTCATTTGTTGGTGGAATGGTTGATAGAAGACTAGAAGCAGGGGTGTAAATATCGTCTGATATGATACGTATCAGCCGATATTTACAATGTTGGATATAAAATAGGAGAGAGAAATATATCGGCCGATATCGAATATTGACCGATACCGATATTTATACCCCTGGTCATAAGTTGCTCTATTCACTTCTCTTCGGTGAATGTTGATTTACATTAAATCCACTGAGCCTTAAGATGAATTTCATAAAGAGCCATTGAGTCACGCAATGAAATTCTGAGTGAAGTCAAGTCAAGTCTACTTGGGCACATCTATGAGTGAAGTCAAGTCACATTTCTCTCTTTTCATACTTAAGAGAGATCATTTTTCATAGAATTTTTTCACATTTGTTAAGGGCTCTCAAGTATAGAAGATTTTTTTTAAATGTGTTAAATGTAATGGAGTTGAAAAGCCACGACAAGAAATATTTCATGAAATACTGTATTCATTTTTGCCAGAAAATCAATTGCTTCACAACGTAAGACTTGGTAATAAATGTTGCAGATTTGAAGTTATAGACATAAAGATGCTGCAAAGATTCTTTCGTTATGCTAGTCCAACGTGTGCCTCATGTGTGTGGGCCCAATCATCGCACCAAATGGGACCCATTTGGGAAACCAACGGGCCAACTTCTCTTTTGATATGTCAAAAGATGTTTCGAGTCAAGTGAGTGGCAGAATGACAAAGGATCTTTCTATCAACGTGTGGCTTGCTGCAAAGATTCTTTCATTATGCTAGTCCAACGTGTGCCTCATGTGTGTGGGCCCAATCATCACACCAAATGGGACCCATTTGGGAAACCAACGGGCCAACTTTTCTTTTGATATGTCAAAAGAAGTTTCAAGTCAAGTGAGTGGCAGAAAGACAAAGGATCTTTCTATCAACGTGTTGCTCGCTGCAAAGATTCTTTCGTTATGCTAGTCCAAGTGTGCCTCATGTGTGTGGGCCCAATCATCGCACCAAATGGGACCCATTTGGGAAAACCAACGGGCCAACTTTTCTTTTGATATGTCAAAAGATGTTTCGAGTCAAGTGAGTGGCAGAAAGACAAAGGAACTTTCTATCAACGTGTAGCTCGCTGCAAGATTCTTTCATTATGCTAGTCCAACATGTGCCTCATGTGTGTGGGCCCAATCATCGCACCAAATGGGACCCATTTGGGAAATCAACGGGCCAACTTTCTTTTGATATGTCAAAAGATGTTTCTAGTCAAGTGAGCGGCAGAATGACAAAGGATCTTTCTATCAACGTGTAGCTCGCTGCAAAGATTCTTTCATTATGCTAGTCCAACAGATGAAATTTTCTGCAGAATGACACAGGATGTTTCGGATCAACCGAGTGGAAATGAGCAAAAAATTAAAAAGAATGATAATGGACCAATTAGATTAGGATTTAAATTTTTTTCTGGATAAAATTGATATTTCACTCATTTTTTTGTACACCAAAAATAAAAGTGTTGGTTCACCAATCACTTTCTAAAATTTTATAAGAATTTCTATGTCAAACCACTATATTATTGTTTTGTTGATCATCTATTTTATAGTCATGAATTGAAATTGTCTTTTCGTTAAAACTTTCGTGCATGGACATCTATTTATGAGCTCATTTGATTAATATTCAAATCTCACATGTTTATGATTTTATAGCCGCAAAAATTATATTTAACATGATTTATTTAAGTTAATTTAGACAGATTCTTTAATTTTTTATACAAATGTAAATCTTCTGATCAAACTAATTCTCATCTTTTAAAATATAAATATTTCCACTTTACAATGAGAGTAATTCTCAATGGATAATTTCTGGTTAATTACTGCTTTAACTTTTTTATATTTTTCTAAAAATATAATACTCTTACAAAACTTTCTTTTAGCTAAATGACTTCAAAATCCATTGGCCAGTGAATTCCTTCAATAGATTCCTTGTTCTAGTCACACATTTTGTTCAATGTTGAAAAGAGGCTATAATGATAAGTTTCACCATCAATGGGAAAAATTCATAATAAAAGCTTACATTAGTCTTTTTCTTTACCTTTTATTTTTACTTTTATTAATTTAAGGGTAAACTCATTATAAAACAAACAAATGAAGCAATGGAGATTACAAATAGTGAGGGTAGAAATAAAAAAGTCGATTCCACATAGATATGATTTTAATTTTTATCTGTGATTATGATGTGAAGAAAGTGCTTCTTAGTATCATCAGAAATGGTAAAGAAAAAGAGCAGAGAATCAAAGAACATTTAACTATTAAATCAAATAATTCAAATGAATTCGTATAATTTAATTTATATATTAAAGTTAATATTTACATAAAATACAAGTTTTCTCTCATATCAAATTCCTATATTTGCTATAGAAGAACAATTTTTACTTTTTTATTTTTTAAATATTGACTATAGTGTTAGACATTTTTCTCCCTTTCATCGTAGTTTTGTATCCGATAAGTGCGGAATAGAATGTTACACATGCTCCAAAAGAGAAATAAAAGCTTGGGCAATTACATGGACAAGATTCTTGCTTCAATACTTGAATCTAACATCACATGAACCCAATTAATGGGTCAAACACTTGCAGAGAAGAGATAGAATGCTGATTTTTATTTTTTATTTTTTGGGAAGGGGGGGGGCGCTGTTAAAGAGTTAGAAAATAATGATATATAACCAACTCGGCCGATTCGTTCAAGTTGATCTGACATACATAAGCTTGCTGATGAAAAGAATCATCCAAGCTGCTTCAAGTTTTCAAAGTTCAGGCATGGGTATATCTGAAGGCAATTGATTACAAAATCTACAGCATTCTTACACCACTTCTTGAATCAAACTTGATTACTCATAATCTTGAAAGTGGAAGATCAATGAGACAAGCATCACAGTTTTGAAGTAGCAAGAAATTGAACAGAACAAGAGAGAAGATATGGCAGAGTCAATCAACACAGCAATTATGCAAGTACATAAATAAACATGTATAAGCAATAGTTGTTTTCAACGACAAGTACAACATTATCATATACAATGCGAATAGTTTGCAAGCATTTTAAGATGAGGGGCTTTCACTAAACGGGACCGAATTTGTATTGCCAGCATTAATGTTCTTGGGTCCAAATGCGAAAGCTTGAAGCTCCAACCTTGCCTCGGCAGCAGCGGTCAATGATTCCTCAGTTGGGTTTTCTTTGCAGCAGCAACAGCTGCAACATATGCCAATCTTGCCTCTTCCATTTTCTGCATCTGAGTCTCATCTATGGGGTCCTGTCAGTTTTGAGCTCTCATTAGATTTGGTTGAGACTAATCTCATGATGTTTCCTAGAACATAAGAATCTGCAAGAAAACTGCCTATACATCTTTTGTCACAATTATGCTAATGAATTTTTGCAAAGTCTTCAAGAAAATAACCATGTCAAACTACAATGATTTTGAATTTCGAATTTTTCATTAGTTCCAAAAGCAGATAATTCACACTCAAGCAAAATGAATGACATTTTATATCACATGTTAACTCCAATAGCCTGCCAAAACTTTAACCAATCCTGGGCTCATCTTATTAGCTATATCCAAATCAAGCCCACCATTTTATTATATAATTGCAAAAGTATTAAAATTTATTATTATGTACTACTAAGATACTTTCAATTTTAATTAGTCCATCCTCCCTACTCTCAGATATACGAACACAGCATTCTTCTGCCAACTTTCAGACCATCTCAAAATCTTCATTCCATATTTCTGACAACTTAATTAGCTAAATTTTTTGGCTCACACATTAGCATTGGATGAACTACAAACAACATAGATGCCTTTAAAAGTGTTGCACTTTTTTCTTTCGCCTCCACTACATGCATATCATCATGGCCTCAACCAAGTCTGGTGAATCTATCAATTCTAATGGGTGATACAGCTTAAAATTCTTCGTTAATGATCCCAAATAAAGGCATCAGATCTAACAAAGGTTGGAAAACTCAAACTTGAATTAAAAGAAAAAAAAAACAAACTCAGAACTGACTCATCCCAAATGAGGATCTGGTGATGGGTGAGTCATAGTTTTATATAGATTATTAAAACCATTTAAAATAATCAATAAATGTACTCATAATTTACTTCATAAATTCCTTCACAAAAGAATTGACAACAAAGTCAAGGAGTTGTGGTAGAGGACCAAGCATAAAGTGTTCTTGCATCCCTGAGTTTGGCAAATTGGCAATCAAATTTTGCCATCTATCACTGATTTTATATGTAATAACTCACTCTAACTCAGTAACTTGGCCATGAGTGATAGAATCATACAAAGCCCGAGAAGACTCACTCAAATTGTGTTTGTTCTTTTCAATATAGGATGAATAACCCCAATTTTCGTAACTCATGTGAGTCACGCTCTCACTCAATGACTGCTATGAGTCATTGAGTCAGCTAAAATCTTGACAAAAAGCACTCACATTTTCCGTTCTCTTAAGTATAGGATGAGTAACCCCAAGTACTGACCTGATGACCTCTAGAAACTTGTCCCTCATGCAAGTCATGAGTTGACATGTTGAGTTTCCTGACCTTGTGTACCAAGGAATAAATCAATTGCTACAGCTGAAATCAACTTACAAAAAGGGTTTTTCTTTAAGCATCAACGGCTTAGATTCCATAAAATAAGAGAGTAGTACAAAAAAAAGGACCTGAGAATAGGAGAAATATACTCAGAATCAAAAGAAATAAGAAACAAAAATAAGAGAAAACAAGAGAAAAAGGTTGAATGAATTGTTTCAGTATGTTTACAGATACCCAAACAGTATTGCCTCCATTTGTCTATTGTTAGGGGACGATGTCCAAATAGCCACTATACTGACTACAACAATCTTCAGCAAAAGTAAAAGAGGTGTAGAAGGTCATCTTTCTTATTTGCTATGGTGAACTGATGTAATTTCTTCACTTGGGTGTTGAGGAGTTTATGTAAGCCTGGCCTCCAGCCTGCTATTGCACTCTATTTTCTTTTAATAAATTACCATCAACATTCCAAAAAAAAAAAAAACAACCTTCCAGCAAATGTAATTTTGCAACATCTTGTCACTTTGAAGATGATTAAGTTTAGGGCACCATGAAGCTTCAAAATCTCTCAAAAGTAGAAAATGGTGACTTTGCCAAATTTTCAACTCAGTAGACTTATCCTGTACTTTTTTTCCTCTACAATGCATAACAGTTAATTCAATGTTTTAAAAAGGAACCCTTGACCGAACCAATTTTTATCACAATTGAGCCTAATTAATTTCAACCATCGGGGTTTTGAAGCATAACATTATAATGGCATGATTTTTTTTTTTTTGAAGACCAAGGTGTCCAAGCCTTCTATGAGCACCTGTCTAATCCTTGGGGCAAGTGCAAACTCCCTATCCACACATATAGGATAACATTATAACGGCATGATAAACTGTAATCTACTTATATTTAAAAACAAAATGCCAAAAATTATGAAATATTGGAAGTTAAATTGCAGCTATAATACTATAATAACAATGATGGAAGATGACATTTTTGGAGAAAAACAAATGGAGAAAAAATAAGATATATAAGAATTACGTCGACTCTTGGGAAAATCTACTTAGGGATTGGATTGTCTTAGCATAGTAGTTGAAGTGCAAGGTGCCAAGGGATCTTGGAGCAAAAGGCGCAAGGAGCACGCCTAGAGACAAGCCTATTTTTGCTAAGCACACTTAATAGATAGTTTTGAATATGTTTAATATTCAATAATTTTACCAAAATAAAATATTATTCATCTAAACACCAAAATCATTGGCAATGGAGCTTCCAAACACATTAATCAAATATTATTATATATAAACAAATAGCATGGGTCTGCTACGGTGCCTCATTTGTAGTGGCCTCCATGTGGAGCCCCAATGGATGAGTCAGTTGGAAAGGTCATGACTTGAATAGGGTGCCAATAAAATGACCTAGATTGGATAAGTAAAGCCATGTTTTTTAAGGTCTTAGAGATTCAGTTTTATCTGACAGTGTAAACTTCTTGGGATTAGATCATGGGCCATCAAACTCGAAATGGAGTTAAATTGGGTATGCATCCAATTCATGTAGGTTGGTATGAGGGGGAAACGGTGTGATTGGAGCCATGGTGGGGCCCATAAGGCTGTCAACTAGGGGAAAATTTCTATACAAACAAATATATAATATACTTAATAGGGTCTCGAACTAAGAATTACTAGCCAAGAGTTGATATTAATTGGACATCTAACTATTATTAATTTATTATCGAGAAACTTAAAAGGACTATAATAAAAATAATCTGCTGGAAAAAAGAAAAGAAAAGAAAAACCAACTTGATTAAGGTGAGCCTACCTTCAAGTTGCGCGAGGCGGGAAATAAGTCTGGAAACTAGGTTTAACCAACATATGCCTTCTACTGCTACGCATTTAGATACTGATTCAGGTCAAACCAGGGCAAACTGGACACTTCAATTCGGTTTTTAAAACACTGAGTTAATTTTTATGGAATTTTTGTTTTTAAAACACTGGAGTTAATTTTTATGGACTTTTTTTTGTTGGCCTTTCATATAAATTAATATTTTTTATTCGAAAATTATTAAATTGTAGTTATTTATGTTATATGTTTTTTTAAATAACATGGGTATTCCCACCTTACATTGGACACGTATAAATCTCCTAATTCATACACACTGATTGAGTCTACATGGAGTGGCTTGTATTTTTTAACTATAACTTTTCGAATATATAAGAAGAAATCATTAGTTAAAAGAAAACAAATTTTCAACAAAGATCGATTCAGGAACGGTTGACAGAAGCCTATCGGTGAGAAAATATCAACCTGTATTGTTGTTAGATCAAAGCTTTGAAACTGATTTAAGACCTAATAAATCTAAGTAGATGATGTCCAAAAATAACTTGTGAAAAAAAAAATCCACCAAAGACCATCCAAATGGTAAAATTTAAAATGTGATTATAGACAAATACAAACATAACCTAAAACAAAACTACAATTTTTTGGCCAAACAAGAGTAAGATAAATAATAAGCTCAACCAAGCTTTCTTCCCTTACCAAACTTAATATATATTCCAGACTCAAAATTTGGTTAGCCTCAACTAAAATTTCAACTTAACTATGGTAAATACGAAATCCAGCTTAATGTAAAATTTGGTTAGCCTCAACTAAAATTTACTTTTCCAGTCAAGTGTGGCTGATTGTAAAAAGATATTTAATAGTTTTATTGGATGAAAATTATTTTGAATTGGAAATTTGATTCTAATAAATCAAGTCTTGCATATTCATATTTACATGATTGTCACAACTAACGATTAAATTATAAAATCAAGTCTTATTAATGTCTATTCATCTTGAATCCCTATGAAGAAAGGCATGAGCAAATAAGTCATAAGAAAAGAGAGAAATGATAAAACAACAGGAAAAAGAAATGAAAGAGAGCTTTCCATATTTTATTACATAAACAAATAATGAAGAATTATTACATATTTCACCATCATTATATTTCTCTCTATAGTATATAAATTTTCGCTTTAAGGTACTTTCAGAATCATTACATATTTCACCATCATTATTATAAAATAATACTCCATCTATTTTATTTTAGTTGTTCCCAATTAAAATTTTGAATTGGTTAAGGAAGGGCTCTTAAAAGGCATATCAGATTAGATATGATAGAGAGAGAATCAAAATGGCATATCAGATAACTATTTTGGGACAGTCCCAAATGCATATTAAACAATTAAATTGGGAAAGATAGAGTATCTTTTATTTATTTAAGATTAGCATTTATGATAAAAAAATTATTAAATCTTTTGAATGAATTTGATTGTTAGCTTCTCATATCCATTATTATTCTCGTAAATTAATTGAGTTTGAGGTCTATATAATTAGAAGATATATAATTTTTTATTATCATTCAATCCTTTCATCTTTTAATTTTAAATTTAAAAAAAAATAATGATGTATATTTTAAAAAATTAAAAGATTAAAACCATATAGTTAAAATAATTAATTACAGTAAAAATTTACATATTCTATATTGATGTAATCATCTATTTGAGATACTCAAATATATAAAATCTAGGCTTGTAAATGGACTCAGGTTCAGCCCGCGGATCATCCAGCCTGGCCTGATTGTTAAGATAACGAGCCGGATCTTAGAGTCTGATTATCATTCGCGGACCGGATCAGAGAGTCCGATAATAATGAAGTAGGCCGGGGACTATCTGTCGGACCCTGTATATAACATGTAAGTATGTATACACACCCATCGAGTCCTGATTCAACTCAAGTACCCAATCTAATGACCGAGTTCTAAAAATACTTGATTCAAACTCAAAACTCTACTAATCACATTGACAAGTCTTCGTTCAAAAAGGCAAAATAGGACTGATTTTTGTATTTAATTGTCATGGATCTTTTTTAAGTGATATTTATATATTTTTTTCACGAAGCAAAATAATTCACTTCTTTCAATCATCATACTTTCTATTCTGAATTTTCCATTAGCAGAATTTGTGGGTCTAAATCTGTTGTATAACTAAAAATAAAAGGGAAATTGGATTAAATTGATTGGTTTTCATATCTTTGTTTTTAATGTTTTATGAGTTTTTTTGCTAAATTTAATTTAAGTTGTTATAGTCTTTTATCTATATTTCAATTTAGACCATAACAGTTCATTAATAAAAGATATATTATAGACACTTCTTCCATAAATTCTCAATTTTTTTTCCAGTTTTCAGTGCTGCATCCTACTCATCATCAATCCAAGCCTTCCACTTATCCTATACACCATATAACATCAATAGCCCCAAGTTGATAAGATTGTATTGATGTGTATTTTTAAACAAAATTCATCTTAATATTATCTTATAGACTATTAATATCAAGGGTGTACATGATTTAATCATCCATAACCTTATGTTAGACATAAAATAGAGAATTTTGAGGAATCGATTTTTCCTTGGATGCCAAAGTGTCCATGCCTTTTAAAGCATCTAATTAATCTTTGACCAATGTGCAAGTCTCTCTACTCACACGCACCGGATAATTTTACAGGGAGTTGTTCTTTGGGGTGGAGTGGAAATCGAACTCAGGACTCCCGCTTTCTGAGACAGGTTCTTGAATCCTGACGATCACTCTAACCCCTTTGAGTTAAGGAATAAATTGTTGCCTTTTAGTGGAAGATTCACAAATTTAAAATTTCAAGTATTTTCGTATTAGTTTGGTTTCAATGATTTATTGGTGCATTTTAAATGGATTGAGTGATGTACATTGAATTACTTGAAGCACGTATTGAAGAACTGATTCATCCAGTGGCAAGAAAATTATCAAGAAGCTTCAATTACAAAGGGAGGTATCGGAATTGATTCAAGCTCAAACTCCTCGACAATACTCTGCATAGGGTTATTCCTCATCGACTTACCCACGTTGTGGATTGAGAGGTTTACATGTGCTCGTGAGATTAGTCTCATTTCCAATGTGAAACGAAAATACCCATGTTTTAAAAAAAAAAAAAATGACAAGGAAATCTGCTAATGGGCAGAATGAACTTCTGGAATACCTTATGTCACTTGAACCTAAAAATTGAAGGTAACTGGGATTTCAACCAGTTCTTCAGTTTACTAAATCTTAACGGGTTTTTTGGTGAAATCTATACAATTAGGTTCTTGATATCTTTCAATTGTTATAATTTCCTCCCAAATCCACTATCAAAGACATTATCTTTGCCCGGATTTGAATCTACGGCATCGGATTTTGGAGACCCACGTTCTACTGAACTAAATTAAGAGTGCTTTCTTTCGACAAAAAAAATACGACTATTCTCAAGAATTCTTTTATACTCCCAATCCATCTTAGATCAAACAAAAACCATACAGTCAACCAAGCAAGTTAATGTTTGGTAAGCATTATATCCAAGCATAGACCATTCTTATGATCCTAGATTGGCCCCATATAGAGTTGTTACAGAGAGAACCCTTCATGAGGGGTATGGCTGAAGACTTCTATATATATATATATATAGGCTTAGGATTGGAATTGGGTGTCCTGGACTTGATTTTTCTTTAACCCAAGCCTGAGCCCGACTTTATGAAGTTGAGCCCTCACCGGGATAGAGCCCAAACACTGCGAAGGCAAAGCCTGACTAAGGCTATTTGGGGCTGAGGTAGTGGTAAAAACAATGCCATTTGCGACATATCGGTTCTCGGCTAATATCTCCCTCTCTCCTGAATTTTTTTGGGCAAAAACGGTGGTTTAAACTAATATCGGCCGATATCGAGATCTCGGCTATATCGGCCGATATCTCGCTTGTACAATCGATACAATGCGTATCTACCCAGATTTCTTTCCATAGGCTGAGCTCAGTCTTGGACTGGAGGCATTCTTAATCTGTGTCTAGTAAGACTGCAACAACATCAAAACTTAGTCTGGGTTGGTCTTAATCTGTATCTAGTAAGCCTTTAACAGCATCAAACTTTTCAATTTGTAGTCCCCTTTGAACTTTTTATGCTTCTCGTAGACTAAGACATGAATTCATGTAATCATTCTTGATCAATTAATGAAGATATCATCATCATCATGTTAGGTTTTTTACCTTTATTTGATGCTAAATGTTCCGACATATTTCAGAATGATGAGTTGATGATAACTATAAAGGCTTTACTCTTGTACTGTCCCCTGCACAAAACTGCAAATTGGGCCACTGTTATGTGATGCGGAACTTTGTGAATTTTGAGGTTGATAGGCTCTGCATTTTGTGTAACAAAACATAAGATTTAGAATATTGCCCATTTTACCTTTCCATTGTTGTACGAAAGCATTTTAAAAAATTTCAGTGATCTGGTCAGTGATCCGATCAGTTGTTCTGTATGAAAAAACAGTTTCACTTACATAAATTTTAATGAGGCCGGTCAATGATCCAGTAAGTATCTGCCGAGCCGGTCAGTGAGCCGATTTATATAGCAGTAGAAGGGTCAGTGATCCGGTCAGTATCCGGCGAGCCGGTCAGTGATTTGGTGAGCCAATTCGAAGGGTTCGACGAGCCGGTTCGAAGGGCAAAATGGCAATACAGTAAAATCCGTGTCGGATTAACACAAACTCCCGTGGGAGGATCGCTACCCATAGTTAATACATAGTTAAAAGAATTTTGATTTTACAAACTGCATTTTCTAATTTAATATTGTTTTATATTAAGGGTAATAAGGCCAATTTAATTTTTATATTTTCGGGGTCTTGTATAACCTTTTTTTATAGGTTTTCACTTTTATATGATGCTAAATGGTGTATATGTTTGAAAGTTCACTAAGTGTGGTATATGTGAAATATTATATTAGGTTCAAATGATAAATTCTAAGTTTATAATAAGTGTATTAAGGTTTTGAATGAAAATTTTAGTTAAAAATGGACATTGGGCTTGAAAAAAATAAATATTTAGAGTATTGGACCCGCTACGAAAAGCTTAGGTTAAAAAATAATATTGAGTTCAAAATTTAGAGTGATATTGGATCTGATAGCATCAACTGTGAATAAAAAATTGATATTGGGGCCTACAGCAATTGGGATCATTAAATGGGTCAATACACAATCAGACCTTTAATGGGCGGTCAGACAGTCCATTAGATTGTCAGGTTGGCTGGATCCTATCATGGCGGTCCGAGTTCAGATCCGTTTACAGTGAATCTTAATTTTCTCTCCTATTGTGTCAAATTCAAAATCAATCTACTAGTTTAAATATAAAAAAATTATAACATTTCTATGTGTAACCATCATATTATTATTTTATGAGTCATCTATTTATTGCCGTGATTGAAATTATTCTCCCGGTGAAATTTTTGTGGATTTAGGCACTACTTACATACACCCGACTTTCTGCCCTACACATTTGATTCCGGATTTTCGTGACAAATTACCATTATATCCCTGCATTTTTACTCATTCGAACGAACTCCCAGTTCATTTTGGCATTTGTTCGAATGAATGTCCCAAGTATAAATTTAATTCATTCGAATGAATGGGCTGAACAGTAACGCGCATTAGCTCATTCCTTAAATAATAAAATTTCCTTTAAAGTTATTTTTAAAGCATTGTGCATTTTCAAAATTTCTCAAATTGAATATCCGGACTAATTACGATAACTTGATAAAATATTTAAGATTTTAAGGTCTTTTTAACACTCCTAAATACTTAAAACACGGTGTTTACAATAAGGGTATTCCTCGACTGTGGCGCGAAAACGCATTTGAATAGTGTCAAAGACCTTGAAGTCTTAAAGTATTTTATTATGTTATCGTAATTAGTCCGAATATTCAATTTGAGAAATTTTGAAAATACACAGTGCTTAAAAAATAACTTTAAAATTTAAAAACGAAATTTTATTATTTAAATAATCACTATGCATTACTGTAGGATATAGAAGAAGACCGTTATTTTTAAGCACCTTGTATTTCCAAAATTTCTCAAATTAATATTCGGACTAATTACGATAACTTGATAAAAATACTTTAAAACTTAAGGTCTTTGACACTCCCAAATGTTTAAAACACAGTGTTTTATAAATAATGGTGTCCCTCGGCTGTGTCGAAAACACATTTGAGAGTGTTAAAAGACCTTGAAGTCTTAAAGTATTTTTATCAGGTTATCGTAATTAGTCCGGATATTCAATTTGAGAAATTTTGGAAATACACAGTGCTTAAAAATAGCTTTAAAGTTTTAAATGAAATTTATAATTTAAATAATCACTATACATTACTGTAGCATATGGAAGATAGGCCAGTTATTTTTTAAACACTGTGTATTTCCAAAATATCTGAAATTGAATATCCATTCTAATTATGATAACCTGATAAAAATATTTAAGACTTCAGGGTTTTGACACTCCCAAATGTGTTTTTCGGTAAAACTGAGGGATACCATTATGTGTAAAACATTGTGTTTTTAAGCATTTGGGAGTGCCAAAAGACTTTGAAGTCTTAAAGTATGTTTATCAGGTTATCGTAATTAGTCCGGATATTGAATTTGAGAAATTTTGAAATAAAAAAGTGTTTAAAAAATAACTTTACAGAAAATTTTCTTATTTAAATAATCACTATACATTACTGTATGCATAGTGGTTCGAATGAACCATCCTTTCAATGGTAATTTGTCTTGAAAATCAAGAATTGGGTGTGTGTAAGTCGCGCCATGATTTATTTTTGTTCAATGTTGAAAAGAGACTAATCCAAACAGTGGAATTTCAAAATTTTCAATTTTGACTGAGAGAATGTCATGTATAAAAGTAACAGAAAATTTAAAGTCTATATACTGAAATTAGTCAAAAAAATTCAAATAATGGTTTTTTCTCCCTGTAATTTAAAGAAAAATATTCTCTTTTAGATGAATTGATTGAAAAGGCAAATATTTCGATAGAATTTTTTTGATTATTTATAAGAAAAAACGCGTCAGTAAAAATTTTAACTAATTTTTTATGCAAAATTATCCATGATTATGTCTCTTAATTATTTATACAAGACCTTAATGTGGGCACATATTACCATTTTCTTTATATTCTTTATCTTCAATTGCTATCATGCCATGTTTTATTACATTCATTTGGGAATTGAGAGAGTGAGATTGTCAAATTAAATACCAAACAAGAAATAACACAAAAGAGGAAAATGGTTAGAAAAAAATTGATAAATTTATTTATTACCAGATAGTGTTAGTTAAAGTCTATAGTACAACCCTTTTATCCCTCTCTAGTTGGGACCCACTTGTGAAGCTAACAGGCAAACTTTTCTTTTGATATGATGGCATAATGACAAGAGATGTTTCAGATCAAATGAGTGGGTCTGTGTTTGTCGTCATTGGAATAGAAAAAAGTTTCAAAGCAATGAAAGTGGAATATATTACATGGGTTTCGCGCTTAGTAAAAATAATTTAACTTTCTTAAAAATATTTTTAATTTAAATAAAATTGTCTTTTAATATTCAAATTTCATTTAGAGTATTTTTGTCCTTTAATTAAAATAGTGCCAAGAGTGTTTCTTCATGACAAAGAATTTATCAAAATTCAAAATCAATATCCTAATTTAAATATCAAAATTTTATAAATAATTTCTACATGCAGACACTATATTATTATTTTGGTAATCATCTATCTTATGGTCGTCAATTGAGATATCCATTTATGAGCTCATTTGTTAATATTCAAATCTCACATGTTTATGATTTTATAGCTGCAAAAATTTATTCAACATGATTTATTTAAGTTAATTTAGACAGATTCTTTAATTTTTTTATGCAAATGTAAATCTTCTAAACAAACTTATTGGCATCGTTTAAAATAGTCTCTATAAAAATATTTTCACTTTACCATGAAAGTAATTCTCAAATGATAATTCTTCTAAAGTGGCTAATTACATGCTTTAACTTTTACAAATTGTGTAATGCAATATAGACATAATAAAAGCTTACATTAGTCTTTTTCTTTACCTTTTATTTTTACTTTATTAATTTGAGAAAGACTACTCTGTTAGTCAAGTCTTCTCCGTTGAGGGAGACTTTGAAATAAGACACTTAGACAATTAATTATTTAGAAAAAATGATTTTCTTGAGTTAGACATTTGAGGAAATCTACAATGTTGGTGTTCAATTTATAATGAAATTTTTATAATATTTAGATAAGTAAAAAAGTTGTTAAATTTATATTTAAAGTTTATTACAAAAAATTAGTTTAAGTAATGTAGTTGAAAGTTACAGCAGTATCTGTGAATCGATTAAAAAATGACCATTTCTTTATTGTATAAGCAATTGGGCTTATATGGAGTCCATTTGATGATGAAGATAAATTTTTAAAATATTTTCTTTAATTGATTTAAATTCAACTTAAATCATATTCATTTGATATTCCCAAACTTTTTTTTTCGTTAATTCCAAAAAAAAAAAAAATTCATATATGTCCTACTTATCGACTAGATCCAAAATTTTGTATAGTACCTAACGGCTAACGATATATGTGTCGTTATCACGATTTTTAAATACCTACTCAGCGCTACTCAGCCCAAATTGGTAGACTCGGTTGGGTAAGACGAGTGGAACATGTGTGATTGACTAGCAATGGGCACATTTATTAACTATTGCAAATCGAGTAAAGTAGTCGTAACTCTAAGTGCAGTGTGACCCACGCTGCATACAAGTCTCCTAAAATGGGGCCCAATTCAGAAGATTGCTAGTGCTGCTCAAGTCTTCTTCCGTGGTAGAACCACTGGTTAGTGGTATAGGCCAGTTGGGCTTAATTGAGACAGGACACACTCACAAAAGTGAGATATATCTATTAAAAAAATAATAAGTAGAATTATAAATTATCATAAATTGAGTAAAATTGTCATCTTTGAGTCAAAGACCTAATCACAACTTTAAGTGTTGAGTGACTCACATTGCATAAAATTCTCCAAAAAGACTAATACGAGCCTACCATAGAAGACTTGTGGTGAAGTCCAAGTCTTCTCATTATGGGAGGCTTGGAAATAGAAGAGTTACATTAGTGTAGAAAGATGTTTAAGTAAATGAAGTTAGACGGATGACAAAAAGCTTTATTATACATGTTTTGCTTATCTAATTTATCTAATTCAGTGATTATACATGTTTTGCTTATTTCATCTGTTTTATGAGTCTCATTTTAATGTTAAATGTTCTTTATCCAACCTAATCGCAAGAGTTTTCCTAACTCAATTAAATTAGCATAGTGTCTTCGAAGAGGAGACCTTTTGATGGTATCAATTTTCATTCTATCTCTTAATTTTAAACTTTAAAAAATCTATTCCCTATACTCATCAAAATTTAAATGCCAAAAAAATATATAGTTTGAATTATTCATTGATTAGTAAAACTTTATATACTTATATTCACGTAATCATCTATAAAATGAATCCATTATACGAAACTCACTATTCATTTAATAGCATAACTTGTTAGAGAGTTTCACTTAGTGTGTTCCCTAGCCTACTTGCAATGGCCCATATGAAATGCGCCAATCAACTAGATTTTTCACTGGATGCTTGTTTCAACTTTCAGTTGGTCACCATAGGCCAGTCACAAAGTTAGATAAACACATTCAATTATCAAGCAAAATGATATGTTTATTGAAATTTAAAAGGATCATTTATTAAAAGAATAACTCATTTGTCAATCTTGATTTATGTATTTAGATAAGTGTATTTAATTAAATTCTGTCAAACTTGAATTCTTTTTGGATAACTAAAGAGAGGTGTTTGATGAACTTCATAATTTTTTTTAATTAACTTTTTTATGACATCCCATTTGTCATCCAATGGATCATCCTAAATATTTATTTCATACATTTTTGGGTACAATGTTGAGATAAAAGTTAATTAAAATAACATTACTAATAAAATCTAAATTTTCACCAAAATAAACTTTCTTATAAATCAAATACAGAAATAAAAAGATTAGATGAAAAATTCCACAAGTTCCAAGCTTTCAGTTGGACATACACAATATACAATTTAAACATGATTGACACTACTATTTTGACACTACTTATTTCTACGTAATTCATGGTGTCTCTTGCCGTAATTATTCTACAATTTTATTAGTGCTATACTTAAACAATACTTTTTCTAATGATATTATATTAGAAGGAGAAAGGCACCATATGTGCAAGTACAAGAGAAAAAAAGAAAACAACAAAAGAAAAAACCCTGACCCCATACAACCATCCCCAAGAACAACTGATAAGATAACGCAACACTATGCTAGATGAATGCATTCTTTCTAAACTGTAGGATCTCAAACATTAGGTGTTCCTCAATTCATTAAGAGTGAATGCCCAAGATGTGCATTTGGCGAAATCTGACTTGACACTGACTGAGGAGATTATGCTGTGATCCTAAACATTCCATTATTCACACACAATTATTCCACTCCAGCGAGGACTCCAATGAAATACTTAAATATTACTTGATCTCAATGAAAAACCATTCCTAGCATCTTGTCAATCAATTTCATGTATTCTCTGCAAACTTTCTTCGAGAGAGCCAAAACCCAAAGAATGTACCAAGTCCAACTCCATACCTAATCCAAATCCAATCCACATGAATTTCCCATCGATTTCTCCTGTTTGCTTGTCATTGGCTTGTGGAGTTTCATTTGATCCACACTTTTTTGATAATGGAGGTCCACATAGCCCATCATTCCTAAGAAGAGTCATTGTTGAATGTGAGGAATTGATTACTCTGTGGGTATGCTCCCCTCAAGACGTTATGTGAAAGATTTAAAACCTCAAGGAATGTAAGCCTCGTCAACTGCCAAGAGATCTCACCCGAAAGAATATTCTGTGATAGATCTAATGACTCAGTTGTTTCCAAGCTTGCCAATGATGTTGGAAATGTGGCCACTGAATCCATTTCGTGAGAAATTTAGCCCAGAATGTACTTAAGATCTCCTATTGATTCTGGAATTTCTCCATCAAATTTATTATTTGAAAATCAATCGAGATGAAAAGAGACAGAATTCTATCTAGTCTCATATCAAGCCCTTTAGTGGTTATCATGACTGTGTCTTGATAATAATACTACTATTGGCAAGATAATATCTCAAGACTTGGCTTTGAGACATCATTGCGAATCATGTACACCCTTCATCGCCTTCAAACTTTGAAAGAATTCTGAGCGAAGATTGCTGTAAAGCCATTTGATGAGAGATCAATGATTTGTAACATTGGGAAGAGGCTTTGATTAGTTTGAGGTTGAACAATGGGACCATGAAATTTGTTGGATCGCAAAATAAGAACACGAAATTCAGACAAAATCCCCAACCAATGAGGGAATGCATCATTTATCAGATTGTTTCCAAGGTCTAAAACTTCCAAAGATTTACAATTGGCTAATGATTGAGGTAATGGTCCTTCTATTCGATTTCCATTAAGATTGAGAGTCCTTAGGGTACAATTTTCTGTAAAAGCTAGAGGTAAAGCTCCTTGAAATGAATTTCCCTGTAGAACAATTATGACAAGGGAGTTGCTAAGTTTCCTCAACACATTTTGGAATGTTACCAGACAAGTGGTTGTTAGAAAGATCAAGGACCTTGAGGTATTTTGCATTGCAAATTGAAGGGGTATGTGACCACTGAAATTATTGTTTGAAAGAAAAATGTACCTAGTTGAGGTTAGGTTTATGTTAGCTGGAAGTGACCCTTGCAGATTGTTGGAATGAAGATCAAGTAAAGTAAGAAAACCGATATCATGAAGTGGACCTTCTAAACTCTCAAGAAAGTTGTTTGAAAGGTTCAACCTACCCAATGTCCCATTTCCTAACGTCATGTCCATTTGGGTACTTCACCGTAGATTTATTGTTGGAAAGGTCTAGATAGTACAAATTGTTTAGATATTTGAGGATGTTTGGGAATTTACTAATGTTGCATGAACTTAATGACATACTTCAATTTGATATGAAAGATATAACTTGAATTGTCATCGTAATTGGTGAAATTGACGCTATTATCTAAAAGATTATGACCGGAGAGGTTCTTCAGGCTTTGGTACAGATCTTGGAGCTCTTGAATGCCACTGAAGTTGTTGAAAGAAATGTCAAGGTAAACAAGCATTGGTAGTTGAAATAACACCCTAGGAACTGACCCATGAAACTTGTTGTTGGACAATTTGATCAATTCCAACACTGAGGAAGATCCATTGAGAACTTGTCATGAAACCCATTGAGTTTGTTATATCCAAGAATCAAATATTGCAACGATGGGTGTGAAAGGAGAGATGATGGGACAACCCCCTCGAGTGATTATTTCGTAAACTGAGTTCAGTCAGATGTTGAAGCTTCTCTCCATAGTACGATGGAATTGGACCACTAAAGTTATTACTTGACAAGTGCAGTAGCTCGAGTTGGGTGAGGTTTGAGATCCATGATGGCAGTGGTCCATGAAAGTTACAGTTCCGAAGACGTAACTCCTTCAAGTATTTGAGGTTGCTAATGAATTTGGCACTTTTCCAGGAAATCTTGTGCCAGAGAGGATCAATCTTTTAAAAGCACTATTTTGAGGAAATTCTGGCAATCCAATGGTGAGAAGTGGATTGTATGATACATCGAGCATTTGTAGGCTTGGAAGCAAGAAGAAAATTTGAGGGAATCTTCCATACAACCCACAATCTCTAAGAGAGAGAGACATCAAATAAGAGAAATTGCTCAGGAAATGAGGTACCTCAGTGGAGAAATTGTTTCCCGCTCAAATCAAGTTTAGATAGAAATTGGAGTTGCTGAAGAGAAGGATCAATGGGTCCTGAAAGCTGACAATAGCCCAAGCCCAACATGCGAAGATTAGGCAAAGCAGAGGATATGACCTGGCCCCAACTGTCAACAGGTTGTGAGATGTTCACTCTATCAAGCTTGAGTTCTTTGAGGTTGTTGGGCAGGTTGTTGATGAGTGTTGTAAAGTCCGATTTCTCTAATTTCAACTCCTGATTCCATGACAAATCCAAGGAAACAAGCTTTGCCAATCCTGCTATTTCCAATGGAACACTTCCTGTAAGGCCACAATGAAACAAGCTCAACTTTTGAAGATTAGGAAGTGAAGAGGATATAGCTTGGCCCCACTTGGAAACCAGGTTGTGAGATGTTCACGTAATCAAGATAGAGCTCCTCCAAGCTGCCAGACATGTTTGGAGGAATGTGGTGAGGTTTGGTTTCTCAAATTTAGCCAAGGATTCTGAGAGAGGTCCAAGGAAACGAGCTTGTTCAGTCTTGATATTTCTAGTGGGACTTGACCAACAAAAGTCACAGAGAGAGAGGTTTAAATGGGTACAAATTGGTGAGTTGGTCTAGTCCACTAGGGATTGGAGTGCCATCAAAATAACTGTCATAGAGATTGAGCCTCTGCAGACCAACTAGGCGGAGGAGGCTGGAGTCAATTCGCCCTGAAATCCAGCTACTGCTGAGGTTCAGCTGGATAACATGACCTGTGGCCCCATCGCACTCGATGCCGCTCCAAGAACAACATCAGCGTCAGAGTTCCAAGAATCAAACTTTGAAGCAGGACGGTTTCTGGGAAGTAAGGAAAATCCATTCTTGAGTTGCAGCAAGTAAAGTCTCTCAAGCTTTGAAGCAGAATAATTTTCGGGATATATGGAAAACCCATTCTTGAGTTTGCAGCAAGGCAAGTCTCTCATCATCAAGGCATTGCGAAGAAGCAGGATGGTTTTGGAAGGAAAATGATGATAGGCACATGAGTAGGAACAAGAGAAGAAATGAATGGAGCAGAAATCCATTGGACTTTTAATTGGGGGGTAAATGAGAGAATACGAGAGGATGAAGATGTGAAGCTGTGAAGGATCTATTTATAATAATTTGAAACGTACATGTAAAAGGGCAAACGCGTTCTTTCGTCTGTGTGTCGGCCTAATCGATCGCACCAAGTGGGTCCCAATTGGGATCCAAACACGCGAACTTTTGTCTTTGATTATTTACAGTGGTTTGTGGGCCTAAACACACGAGCTTCATGCTTTTCATTTTTTTTTTTTTGAGTAGTACAAAATCACTAGTCAATGAAGACTTTTAAAAAAAGATTCAAAGCAATGAAACTTGGTAACGAGTAAATTCATAAGCTTGCATTAGTTTTTTTTTCATCTTTATTTTACTTTTATTAATTTAAGAGTGAACTTGTTATAAAATGAACAAATGAAGCAATGGAGATTACAAATAGTGAAGAAACTATTTCTTCCTATCATCAGAAATGGTAAAGAAAAAAAAAGCAGTGAATCATAGAAGAGTTAACTATTAATCAAGTAATTAAGAATAGAATTCATATATTTAATTAAGAACAGTAACATTCGGTGATCTATTCAATTTAATTTTTTTTATTAAATTGAGTCGAATCAAGTTTACTACTCTCAATTTTCTCTCCTATTTAGAAAGATTTATCTAAACCGAAGTTCACAAACAGAAAAATCACTAATTGAAACATTTTTTTTTTTTTGGATTAATGTGGGAAACTCAGACACAGTCCTACTAAAACCCTCACGGATGAGCCTACTACCCCTAATGCACACCAAAGTTAGAACCATGGGACTGGAACCCACAATCTCCTGCTCCCTGAGGCAGGAGGCACCAATTGAACTTAATGTGGATAATTGAAACCTTTTGATATATAAAACTCTAAAAGTAAAAACATATACATTATTACACTAATTTATTTCACAATCAAAAGGTTTAGAGTTTCATCACAAATTTCAAGAAAAAATTACCATTTTGAGTTTTTTTTCTTAGTTAGAACTTTGTATTGGGTATGATTACTATAATCCTAATCGTTATACTTTGTACAATTTCTGTGCAATTCTCTAATTTTTAAAGATTTTCATTAAATTCTTTTATGAAAAAATTCATAATTGTGAAATCCAATGTTAACATAAATGCTAAGATTATAGTTTTACCATCACTGGAGAAGATTCAAAATAAGTGCTCACCTTCACCATATTTTTTAATTTTATTTTTACACTTTTTCTTTTAATTTAAGAATAAACTAAGTATTTGAAACAAACAAATGAAGAAATATGTACAAAAGGAGATTACAAATAGTGAGGGATGGATAAACAAGCAAAAGTAAAATTTAATGATCAAGATAAGTTCATTTAATTTTAATCTTTTTTTTTTGTTAGAAATCATAATAGATTTTCAAGTTTACGTGAGAAATTTCCTTACGAAAGTGAACCAGATTAATCTTAAAATTTCACCTTTTGTAAGATTTAAGATTCTTCTATTTGGAAAGAATCAAATCGCTCACAATTTTTTCAATTAGAATCGAAGTCTTCATCAAATTGTAACCTCACAGTGGTTTCTTCAATTGACAGACTTTTTGGCTTAGGAATCAAAAGTCATATGTTCGAGCCCTGTATTCTTGTGGTTTGCAGGGGTTGTATGCATTCGGAGTTTTATTGTAACGATACGACTCGTCCTCTCTAGTACTATGTTATCCGCTTTATGCTTAAAAAAAGTATGGCTTTGCATTGGGCCTAAGCCTTATTATTAGGCCCAAACACGTTGTGCTAGGTGGAGGGGTTCTCCCTCTTATAATCCCCCACTTTTCCAAGTCCCTGAACAATATGAGACTTTTCTCTCCTTCCACACGCCGAGGCTCTCTCTCCTTCTCTCAACGCCCAACGCTGTTGAGCCGGAGGTATCACATTTACCCAATGCCCTCATAATCAGAGAGACATGTGGGTCTTGAAGTTCTTCGCACTAAAACATGTCCTAAATAATCTCTTATTCTAAAATATTAAAAGTCAATAACTTATACTCATCAAATGTAAAAAAATAAAGATAACATAAATTGAATTATCAATTGATGATAAATTTTAACATATATTATATCAATTTAATCCTCTATAAAATAGACTCAAATATATAAGTCCTATGATCTATTAAATAAAAACTATTTAAAAAAAATCACTTAAAAGATCTCACTAGTATAGTTCTACGTTGCCCCCCGTGTCTTAGACACACTTGGAAGTGGGAAGAAAAATTTATTTGAGAGATTGATTGCTATCCTATTCAATTTCAATCTACTCTTGACCTTCCAAAGCCGTAAATAAAGTCTTTACTTTTAAAACCATCTATTAAAAGTTGTAAACCAAAACCATCATGAAATTGGTGCAATTTTCCACATGAAAAGGGCCATCCATTGAAATTTGGCCCACTAAAAGTAAATAGACAGTTGTAAAAATCACTTAAAAAAAAGAGGTCTCTCTGCCTATCGTGAAACATACGCTCATTTGACATGACAGTCAACATCTATTAATAAACATGGGCCCACATGAGGCCTACATCTCTCACTCATGATCCATATGTTTAACATTCGACAAACTTGTCCTTTCTTGTTGAAATTTTACTCTGTATTTGAAAGTTACTAAATTGTAATTATTATGTTATATATATTTTTTTAAAATAATATAGGTATCTCTACCTCACATTGGACATGTATAAAGTATAAATCTCCCAATCCACACACATCGATTAAGTCTAAAGGGAGTGGCTTGTATTTTTTAACAATGACTTTTGGAATAATATATAAGAAGAAATCATTAGACAAAAAAAAAGTTTTTAGCGAAGATCGATTCAGGTACGGTGGACAGAAAGCGTATCAGTGAGAAAATATCAACTGTATTTTATTGGATCAAAACATTGAGAACTGATTTTCGACCTGATAAATCTAGGTACGAATAGGAGATGTCCAAAAATAAATTGTGAAAAAAAAATCTACCAAGGACCATCTGGATTGTAGAATTTAGAATGTGATTATAGACAAATACAATGAAATAATTCAATTGAATTTATATATTAACGTTAATATTTACATAAAAATATATAAGTTTTCTCTATATCAAATTCCTATATTTAAAAATAATATTATATATATATATATATATATATATATATATATATATATATATATATATATATATATATATATATATATATATATATATATATATATATATATATAATATATTATATATTGTATACATACATAATGTATATGTATATGTATATACCATCTGTACACCAAAACTATTTCATCTATCAAATTTTTGTGGACAAGGAAAAACAAAAGCTTAGGCTTAAGGCATCTCTGTAGGTAATTAATTGGTAATGGGGGATTTGAAGGAAATTTTGTTTAAATTCAACAAGATTCTTGCTTAATACTTGAATCTAAACATCACATGAACCCAATTAATGGGTCAAACATTTGCAGAGGAGAGTTGGACTACTGAATATTTATTTTCACTTGTAAAAGAAGATTACAAATAGTGAGGGACGAAAGTCTAGATAGATAAACAAGCCAAAATAAAATTTAATGACCAAAGAAATTAGGTTTTTCTTTGAGTCTAGTTGTTGATCTAGACAATCTTAACCATAGGATTGATTGCCAAATACAGTATGATCTCAGCCTTGATCAAGAATTAGAAAAAAAAATTAAAATTATTGATAGTCTGTCAGAAAATCATGCAATGAGAACGATCCTCAACATAGGCCTGACGGACAGATCTCAGCCATTAATCACACTCTGATAGATCCTGTTAAGTGTAGAAGAGGCTTGACTATTGACTTGTCTTGGCTGAATGTTGATTTCCATCAATTCCACTTAGCCACTGAGTTACGCAACTCAATGGAATTCTGAGTCAAGTCAATTCTACTTGGACACGTCTGTGAGTGAAGTCAAGTCTACCTGGGCAAATCAATCTTTGAGTCAAGTCATATTATCGTAGTCCAACACGTACTTCGTGTGTGGGTCCAATCGGTCCCACCAAGTGGGCCCACTGGGAAGCCAACAGATGAATTTTTCTTTTTGATATGATAGTTGAATGACAAAGGATGTTTCGGATCAAGTGAGTGGAAATGAGCAATAATTTTTAAAAAATGACAATTAACCCATTGGATTATAGTGGTTTGTGGGTCTGTTTTTTGTGTCTGTCGTTAATGGAGTATTATATTACATGGGCTTCACACTTAGTAAAGAATAATTTACCACTTTTTTTTAATATTTTTAGTTTAAATAAAAATATCTTTTTAATATGTAATTTTCTATTCAAGTTTCATTAAGAGTATTTTTGTCCTTTAATTAAAAAAGTAGCAAGAGTATCCCTTCATCATGACAAAGATTTTGTCGAAATTCAAATCAATATCCTAATTTAATTATCAAAATTTTATAAAGAATTTCTACATGCAGATACTATATTATTAGTTTGTTGATCATCTATTTTATGGTCGTCAATTGAAATTGTCTTTTCAATGAAACTTTTTTAGATGAGATATCCATTTATGAGCTCATTCGGTTGATATTCAAATCTCACATGTTTATGATTTTATAGCTGCAAAACTATATTTAATATGATTTATTTAAATTAATTTAGATAGATTATTTAATTTTTTATGCAAATGTAAATCTTCTAAACAAACTCATTGGCATCGTTTAAAATAGTCTCTATGAATTTTTTTTTCACTTTACAATGAAAGTAATTCTCAAATGATAATTTCTTCTAAGGTGGCTAATTACATGCTTTAACTTTTTATATTCTCTAGAAATATACTAGTACACTTTTACAAATTGTGTATTCAATATAGACATAATTTCTAAGATGATAGGTTTCACCATCAATGGAGAAAATTAATAATAAGAGCTTACATTAGTCCTTTTCTTTACCTTTTATTTTTTACTTTACTAATTTAAGAATAAACTCGTTATAAAACAAGCAAATGAAGCAATGGAGATTACAAATAGGGAAGACTTGAAGAGTAAGTTCGCAGAATCAACGGGAAATTGGTGTTCAATTTATAATGTATTGATGTAAATTTTTAATTACAATATTTAGATAAGTCAAAAAGTTATTAAAATTTATATTTAAAATTTATTACAAAAATTAATGTAAATAGTGTGGTTGAAAAATTTACAACAGTATTTGTGAATCGATTAAAAAATGATGATATCTTTATTTGTATAGCAATTGGGCTTACATGGAGTCCATTGATGATGAATATAAAAAAAATTAAATATTTTTTCTTTTATTGATTTAAAATCCAACTTAAATTCACTTTCATTTGTTATTCTCTTACTTTTTAATTTGAGTATCGTGAAACATACGTCTTTTTGGCATTATAGTCAACATCTATTGATACAGATAATCTTTTCTAAATCCATTTCCAGAAGACCTCCTTTTTCATTGGTGATGAGTACTCTCTTATCTCTATTTTCTCGAGTTGAATGGAAGTGAGAGAGTCCTTCTACACATGAGAAACAAGACTCTTCAACTATGATACAATTATACTTCTGACTATTCAAACCGCTAAACATGGCCCACTGAGGCCTACCAGCACTCACTCATCATCCATCACATATCTCCATAGGTGGAACTGTTGCATATGCACTAGACAAACTTGTCCTCTCTTGTTCAACATTTACTCCATGCATTATTGTTTATTCAGAAGGTACTAAATTGTAATTATTTATGTTATATTTTGTTAAATAATATGGATATCAACACCTCACATTAGACATGTATAAACCTCTCAATCCACACACACTGATTAAATCTAATGGAGTGGCTTGTATTTCTTAACTATGACTTTTCAAATATATAAGAAAAATCATTAGGAAAAAAAATTAGCAAAGATCGATTCAAGCATGGTTGACAAAAGCTTATAGGTGAGAAAATAATAACATGTATTTTTATTGGATGAAAGCATTGAAAACTAATTTTCGACCTAATAAAACTAAGTTCAAACAAGAGATGTCCAAAATAACTTGTGAAAAAAAATCCACCAAGACCATCCGAATTGTAGAATTTAGAATGTTTATAGACAAATACAAACAAAGCAAAACTACATTTTTTTTGGCCAGACAACTTTAAAATTAAAATTAAAGGAATATGAATGTTTGCATATTGTAGTTATAATTTGAAGTGTGCTTCGGGGCACCTAAGCATTGATCACATTTGAAGGTGAGACTCAATCAATAATACACGGCCTTTAAAAGAAAAATACAATTTTATACTATCTAGTGGGAAAGAGAGAAGAAGAGAGTAAAATTGTCTCTACGTTTAAGGTGATGTACCATGAGAAAAAACTCATGGTGTGCAAATCACTACCCTTAAAAAAGGCTAAAGGTGTATTAACGCTTGAGCATATGATTAAATTAGGTGCTTATAATTTTAAAAATTTGTTTCCTGGTCAAATTTTAATTATTTTAGTATATAAATGTTTAATGAGATTGAAAAATAAATATATTTTCTTTAATTTTATTTCATGCAAAAGGAAGTAAAACCAACTTTAACTTAGGTCGACTCAGTCAGTGTCCAAAAGTGAGTTACACATAAATCAAAACAAGAATCAAAATTCAAAAGTGAGTTTCAAAAGCTTGAGACGAGATCTGAGAGAGGTTGTATTGTTGTAACGAAAACTCTAATCTAAATACAATTACTGTCACGTATATGAAAAAAATAATTTTATTAAAATAAATTTTGAGATAGTCATTTTATAATTATGAAAAATAATTATATTTAAAATTTTCCGTATTATTACAATATCAGGTCCATCTATATAGATTCGAACTTTATAACTTCTTTTCTTCTAATTAACTCTATCATAAATCATAGCAGCATTCACTCTATATCTACATATTTTTTTTTTCATATTGTCGTGTATGTGGTCAAGAAGACAGATTTCTCTCAATACTCCTCTTATTCTCTTTATTTTTATTAAAAGTTTAAATATAGTCCATTTTGTTCTTGACTTGTTATTGGAAAATTGTTGTGGATACTTGATACTTCTTTTGAAAAGGCAGCGAAGGATATAAAATAAGATCCGATTTTTCTAAGATTGGATCCTCTCACTAAAAAAATATTAGTAGTTAAATCAATTTATATATATATATTTTTTATTATATTTCTTGTAGCCATTGGTCACTAGTAGTTTCATATTTATTTGTATTAATTTCTTCATTTTAAATTCTTAATATTTTTTTTTGTCAAATCAACCATTGGCCAAATACTTCTTTAAACTCATTTTCTCCTGCATTGGATGCTTCAAATCATGAAACTTTTTATTCTTTTTTATTTAACAATAAAATTTGATATTCACAATTAGATTTGACATACTATTTTAAACAAGTCAAATACAATTTTAACATGTAAAACAATCAATTATTAATTATTTTATAAGCTCATCTTATGTATTATTTAAATTTTACTCTTGCTAATTTTGATTGATTGAATGATAAGAAAGGTGTGAGACCCATAGCATGTAAATTACATTAATATAGTTTTAATTATTTTCAACTCCTACTATATTTAGTTCTTAATCTTTTGTAATAACATTTATTTATATAATTTAAATAATTAATTAGTATTAAAAAATTATATTTTATATTTATATGTTCATCTATCTAACATAGTGAAATGTATCACATGCCGATAGAAAATCTCTTTTAAAAGTCTCACCTAAACAATCTCACTAACCTACTCGTTTAAAACCTTAAAACAGAAGCTAGCTCGATCAAATAAAATAAAAATGCATAACTAGACAAATTCGAGTTCAGTGCCAAGTTTTATTAATTAATAGAATTCTTGTGTAATTAGGACTAACTCACTCGAGAAACACATGATATTGAGAAAACGGTGGAAATCACATGCAACCCTAACTTTTTATGGGAATTTCTACTTCTTTTGATAGTCTTCAACATGGAGAATTATATATATTGACTATTGACTTGTCTACGATGAATGTTGATTTACATCAATTCCACTGAGCTTTGAGATAAATTTCATAAAGAGCCACTGAGTCAAGTCTACTAGGGCACAAGTCTAAGTCTAGTTGGGCAAATCTTTGAGTCAAGTCATATTATCCAAGTCCAACATGTGCTTTGTGTGCGTTGACCCTACCGGTCCCACCAAGTGGGACCCAAGCCAACAGGCAACTTTTCTTTTGATATGACGACAGAATGACAAAGGATGTTTTGGATCAAGTGAGTGGATCTGTGTCTGTCGTCGTTGGAATAGAAAAAGGTTTCAAAGCAATGAAAGTGGAATATATTACACGGGTTTCAAACTTAGTAAAAATAATTTACTTTTTTTTTTTAAATATTTCTAATTTAAATAAAAATGTCCTTTTTAATATACAACTTTCTATTCAAATTTCATTTACAGTATTTTTGTCCTTTAATTAAAATAGTGCCAAGAGTGTCCCTTCATGACATAGAATTTGTCAAATTCAAAATAAATATCCTAATTTAAATATCAAAATGTAAGAATTTCTACGTGCATATACTATATTATTATTTTGTTGATCATCTATCTTATGATCGTCAATTGAAATTGTCTTTTCAATGAACCTTTTCTAGATGAGATATCCATTTATGAGCTCATTTGGTTAATATTCAAATCTCACATGTTTTTTATTTGCTGCAAAGAATTTATTCAACATAATTTATTTAAGTTAATTTAGACAGATTCTTTAAATTTTTATGCAAATGTAAATCTTCTAAACGAACTCATTGGCATCGTTTAGCAAAGATCTTTCACGTCTTACTCATGGAATACTGAGTCAAGTCAGTTTACTTGGTCATCTCTCTGTGAAGTCAAGTCAAGTCTACTTGGGCGATCTCCCTATGAAGTCAAGTCTACTTGGGCACATTATCCACGTCCAACGCGTGCTTCCTTTGTGGGCCCAATCCACGAAGACTTTTACATAAGCTTTCAAAGCAATGAAATCCAAAGGTTTTTTAGTGGAATATATTATAGACCGGCTTTAAGCTTAGTAAAGAATAATTTTCATTTTTAAAAAGAAATATTTTTAATTTCATTAATAGTATTTTTGTCCTTTAATTAAAATTGTACTGAAAGCGTCCTTTATGGTAATATTTTTTAGTTGCAAATTCTTTATTTAACATGATTTATTTAAGTTAATTTAGACAGATACTTTAATTTTTTATGCAAATGTAAATCTTCTAAACAAACTCATTGGCATCGTTTAAAATAGTCTCTATAGAAATAATTTCACCTCTCCTCTTTATTATGGTACTCACTCTCGATCTAACCTACATGATTGCGGTCTAGTTAGACAATTTCATATTTG
This sequence comes from Chimonanthus salicifolius, assembly GCA_013350335.1. Lineage (NCBI taxonomy): Eukaryota > Viridiplantae > Streptophyta > Magnoliopsida > Laurales > Calycanthaceae > Chimonanthus > Chimonanthus salicifolius. The sequence continues at coordinate 63,839,808 of CM023538.1, read as the reverse complement.
TACATGACATTTTTTGTAAACCTTAACTAGGATAAATATATATTTATTTTGTGAGAGAGACATGAACAATTGTAAATTGTATTGAGAACCGTCTCTTCTTTGTTTTTAACCTTTGAGCATACATACTGGAACGACGTAAATTTTATAATTGTACTTTATTTAACAATAAAATTTGATATTCACAATTAGATTGACATACTATTTTAAACTGGTCAAATACAATCTTAACATGTAAAACAATCAAATATTAATTATTTTATAAGCTCTTCATTATTAATCAAAATTTTCTTTTACTAATTTTGATTGATTGAATGATAAGAAAGGTGTGAGACCCATCGCATGTAAATTACATGAATACAGTTTTAATTGTTTTCAACTCCTAACTATATTTAGTTCTTAATCTTTTGTAATAACTTTCATTTTGAACAGATGCATGCGAGATAGATTTTTTTTTTTAACATGAATATTCACATCTCACATTGGAGGTGAGACTAATCTCAAGAGCATGTGTAAACCTCCCAATTTGCACACACTGATAAGTTGATGAGAAATAATCCTATGAGAAGTAGCCCAGAACGATTTGAACGTGAATCGAATTCAAAACTTTCCTTCGTGATGATAGAATATGAGAGGATGCAGATGTGAAGGAGTGAAGAATTGTACAAATGAGAGCATAGTGAAAGGGTCTATTTGTAATAAATTTGACATGTACATCGAATTCCATTATCGAATTGAAGATTCTCATTTGTCGGTGGAATGGTTGATAGAAGACTATCATAAGCAGGGGTGTAAATATTGGCCGTTATAATACGTGTCAGCCGATATTTAAAATATCAGATATAAAATAGGATAGAGAAATATATGGGCCATATAGGATATTGGCCGATACCGATATTATACCCATGGTCATAAGTTGCTCTATTCATTTCTCTTGGCTGAATGTTGATTTACATTAAATCCACTGAGGCTTAAGATGAATTTCATAAAGAGCCATTGAGTCACGCAATGAAATTCTGAGTGAAGTGAAGTGAAGTCTACTTGGGCACATCTGTGAGGAATATAAATGTTTGCATATTGTCGTTATAATTTGAAGTGTGCTTTGGGGCACCTAAGCATTGATCACATTTGAAGGTGAGACTAAATCAATAAATACACGGCCTTTAAAAGAAAAATACAATTTTATCCTTTCTAGTGGGAAAGAGAGAAGAAGAGAGGTAATGGTAAAATTGTCTCTACGTTTAAGGTGGTGTACCATGAGAAAAACTCATGGTGTGCAAATCACTACCCTTAAAAAAGGCTAAAGGTGTATTAACGCTTGAGCATATGATTAAATTATGTGCTTATAATTTTAAAAATTTGTTTCCTGGTCAAATTTTAATTATTTTATCTATAAATGTTTAATGAGATTGAAAAATAAATATATTTTCTTTTAATTTTATTTCATGCAAAAAGGAAGTAAACCAAACTTTAACTTAGGTCGACTCAGTCAGTGTCCAAAAGTGAGTTACACATAAATCAAAGCAAGAATCAAAATTCAAAAGTGAGTTTCAAAAGCTTGAGACGAGATCTGAGAGAGGTTGTATTGTTGTAACGAAAACTCTAATCTAAATATAATTACTGTCACGTATATGAAAAAAATAATTTTTTTAAAATAAATTTGAGAAAGTCGATTTTATAATAATGAAAAATAATTATATTTAATATTTTCCGTTATTATTATCAATATCAGTCCATCTATAAAGGTTCGAACTTTATAATTTCTTTTCCTCTAATTCACTCTATCATAAATCATAACAACATTCACTCTATATCTATATATATTTTTTTTAATATTGTCGTGTATCCACGATTTCTCTCAATACTCCTCTTATTCTCTTTTATTTTTATTAAAAATTTAAATATAGTCCATTTTGTTCTTGACTTGTTATTGGAAAATTGTTGTGGATACTTGATACTCTTTTGAAAGAGCAGCGAAGGACATAAAATAAGATCCGATTTTTCTAAGATTGGATCCTCTCACTTAAAAAAATTAGTAGCTAAATCAATTTTTATTATATTTCTTGTAGCCATTGGTCAATAGTAGTTTCATATTATATGTATTAATTTCTTCATTTTAATTCTTAATATTTTTTTTTTGTCAAATCAACCATTGGCCAAATACTTCTTTAAACTCATTTTCTCCTGCATTGGATGCTTCAAATCATGAAACTTTTTATTCTTCTTTATTTAACAATAAAATTTGATATTCACTATTAGATTTGACATACTATTTTAAACAAGTCAAATACAATTTTAACATGTAAAACAATCAATTATTAATTATTTTATAAGCTCATCTTATGTATTATTTAAATTTTACTCTTACTAATTTTGATTGATTGAATGATACGAAAGGTGTGAGACCCATAGCATGTAAATTACATTATATAGTTTTAATTATTTTCGACTCCTAACTATATTTAGTTCTTAATCTTTTGTAATAACCTTTTATTTTGAATAGAGGCATGCGAGGTAGATTTTTTTTTATTTTTTAACATGAGTATTCACATCTCACATTGGAGGTGAGGCTAATCTCACGAGCATGTGTAAACCTCCCAATCCACACATATTGATAAGTTGATGAGAAGTAATTCTATGAGAATAGCCCAGAATGGTTTGAACGTGAATCAAATCCAAAACTTTCTTCGTGATGATAGAATATGAGAGGGTGCAGATGTGAAGTTGTGATGAATTGTACAAATGAGAGGATAGTAAAATGTTATGAAATTGAAAAGCCACGACAAGAAATATTTATATTTCATGAATCATTATACTCATTTTTGCCATAAAATCAATTGCTTCATCAACGTAAGACTTGGTATATCATTTCACATTATCACTTAGGATTCATAAAATAATAGATGGGAGACTCCATTATTGTCCAACGTGTGTTTCGTGTGTGTGGGCCCAATCATCGCATCAAATGGGACCTATTCAACCTGGTTCTCTTATAACTGGAAAGTGTTCAGACATTTCACAGAATTTTATTTAATTAATTTAGTAGAATGACAAAGGATATTTCGAATCAAGTGAGTGGAAATGAATAATAAATTAAAAGAATGATAATGGAATGGTAAAAGGTTTCAAAGCACTGAAACCGAAAGATTGTTAAGTGGAATAATACATTACACGGGCTTCACGCTTAGTAAAGAATAATTTTCCTCTTTTTTAAAATATTTTAATTTAAATAAAAATTTCTTTTTAATATATAATTTTCTATTCAAATTTCATTAATAGTATTTTTTTTTTAATTAAATAGTACTTCATAACTATCTGAGATTTGAATATTAAGTAAATGAGCTCATAAATGGATGTCCCATCCACAAAAGTTTCATTGAAAAGGTAATTTCAATTCACGACTATAAAATACATGATCAATATAATAATAATAGTGGTTTCACATAGAAATTCGTAGAAATTTTTTATAATTAAATTAGGATATTGATTTTGAGTTTCGATAAAATCTTTGTCACGACGAAGGGACACTCTTGAATCTAACATCACATGAACCCAATTAATGGGTCAAATACGAGACCATCTTTTAAAAAAAAATTATTGAAAGTGTTCATATGTTTCGACTAATTCTTTGGAACATATGCACGCTTCCCTGCATACAAACATGCCGGGTTCAAATGGTGCGACCTTACTCTATACGTATCTCATGGATAGTGGCCCTTCATTTAAGGATTGAACCCAAGACTTCATCCTTTACATTTTTGTCTTGAATCTTTATGTACGATCTATTTAAAGTTTCACTATTATTTAATAGTTTTATTTTTATTTTTAAATTAAAAAAATCAATAATTTATATTCATCAAAATTAAACAAAAAAACCTAAAATAACATTAACTTAGATCATCCATTGATAGCAAACTTTAAAACAGACTTTATTCTTACATAGTTATTTATCAAATGAATTTATATATGCAGATCTATTATCTATCTTGTAGAAGTCTCATGGAGTCGCTAGTCTATTTAAAAGTATAATGAGATTTTTCTTATTCCAATCTAAGGATTAAGTCTTATATGAGTTGGTGTGATATAAAAAAAGTATACAGTAGAGGATAAATGAAGTTTTATTACAATCCAATCATCTTATCTTTTGATTTTTGAATTTTGAATTTTTTTTAAAAATCACTTATTTGTTTACAAATTAAGAAATTAAAATTATATAATGAAAATATTAATTAGTATTAAAAAATTATATTTATATTTATATGTTCATCTATCTAACATACTGAAATATATCACTCGTCGATAGAAAATCTCTTTTAAAAGTCTCACCTAAAACAATCTCACTAGTCTTCTCGTTTAAAACCTTAAAACAAAAGTCAGCTCGATCAAGTTAAATAAAAATGCATAACTCGACAAATTCGAGTTCAGTGCCGAGTTTTATTAATTAATAGAATTCTTGTGTTAGGATTAACTCAATCGAGAAACACATGATATTAAGAAAACGGTGGAAATCACACGCAACCCTAACTTTTTCATGGATTTCTACTTCTTTTCAGTCTTCAACATGGAAAATTATATATTGACTATTGACTTGTCTTGGATGAATGTTTGAGAAATTGATTGCTATCCTTTTCAATTTCAGTCTATTCCAGACCCTCCAAAGCCGTTAGTGAAGTTTTTACTTTTAAAACCATCTATTACAAGTTGTATATCAAAATCATCAATTAGTTCTAATTTTCAATGCTATAAGTTTTACCTCTTGCATCCCGCCTTAGGAAGTGGAAGGTTACGAGTTCGAGCCCTATGGCGTAACCTTGGTGAGCCTTAAGGGTAGTGGGCTCACTCGTGGGGATTTAACGAGGGTATTCCACGGTTTTCCACATAAATTAAAAAAAAAATTTATTTTTTAGGTCATTGATATTTAATAAAATTGAAGCTCAAACCATGAAATTCCAACTTGAAAGAGAAGCTTCAAGTGCTGAATTCCAAGTTGTTATATTCATTTTAGCCTTTTGTGGTATGATTAAAACTTCAAATGAAACAAATTCACTAAATCATATACAGTAAGTAATATGATAAATAGTTAAGGAATGAAGGTAATATGAAAATGTAAGAAGAATCATGAATTGATGCAATTTTCCACATAAAAAGGGCCCATCTAATTGAATTGGGCCCACTAAAAAAAGACAATTATAAAAATCACTAACAAACTTGTCCTCTCCTGTTGAAAATTTACTCCATGCATTACTGTATTCGAAAGTTATTAAATTGTAGTTATTTATGTTATATGTTTTTTTTAAATAATATGGGTATCCTCACCTCACATTGGACATGTATAAATCTCCTAATCCATACACACCGATTAAGTCTACATAGAGTGGCTTGTATTTTTTAACTATGACTTTTCGAATATATAAGAAAAAATCATTAGGAGAAAAAAAACAAATTTTCAGCAAAGATCGATTTAGGAACGGTTGACAGAAGCCTATCGGTGAGAAAATATCAACCTATATTTTTGTAATTGAAAACTGATTTAAACCTAATAAATCTAAGTAAAAAATGTCCAAAAATAACTTGTGAAAAAAAAATCCAGCAAAGACCATCCGAACGGTAGAATTTAGAATGTGATTATAGACAAATACAAACATAATAAAACAAAACTACAATTTTTTGGCCAAACAAGTGTAAGATACTAAGATCATTAGCTAACTATGGTTAAATAATAAGCTCAACCAAGCTTTCTTCCCTTACCAAACTTAATATATATTCCAGAATCAAAATTTGGTTAGCCTCAACTAAAATTTCAACTTAACTATGGTAAATACTTAATCCAACTTAATGTAAAATTTGGTTAGCCTCAACTAAAACTTACTTTTCCAGTCAAGTGTAGCTGATTGTAAAAAGATAAGTCATAAGAAAAGCGAGAAATGATAAAACAACCAGAAATCTCTTTCCATATTTTATTATATAAACAAATAATAAAGAATTATTGTGGACGACCAACCATAAAATATATGATGGACGATGATATGAAAATATTTATCTCTATACTATATAAATTTTGCTTCAAGGTACTTTCAGAATCATTACATATTTCACCATTATTATTATTAAATAATACTCCATCCGTTCCATTTTAGTTGTCCCATTTTAAAAATTTGAATTAGTTAAAAAGTGCTCTCAAAAGGTATATCAAATTAGATATGATAGAGAGAGAATCAAAATGGCATATCAGACAACTATTTTGGAACAATTCCAAAATACATATCAGACAACTAAATTGGAACAGAGGGAGTATGCTTTATATTTAAGGCTAGCATTTATGATAAAAAATTATTTATATCTTGGCTATGAATAGTTTGTAATTTGCACACATTGTTGTACATTGTTCTAAAGGTCACACAGTTTATTCTATTATTATATTCCTTCTTCATTAAAAGGTGGCCATTTAAAAAAAAGCTAAAGGTGTGTTGTAAAGAATATTAGTTATGACTAATATTGCTTTTTGAATAAGTTTTAATCTTAAACCTAAGCTGCATCATAAGTCTGTTTCCAATAACTTCATAGTCAAATTTAATTATTTTATCTAAAAATGTTTAATGAGGTTTAAAAATAATACTTTTGAATAAAATATTTCATGTAAAAAGGAAGCAAAGCAACATTGGATATCTCAACTGATTACTTCTCGTCTCAAGAAACGAGAGGATTCTAGTCTGAATCCCAACGGTGTAAATTGGGGGTGTTCATTTTAATGTTAAATGTTCTTTTATCCAACCTAGTCACAAGAGTTTCCTAACTCAATTAGATTGGCATAAGTTGGTTATTTTTATCTAATTTAAATTTATTTATTATAACTCAATTAGATTACATAATGTTGAATGGGAGCAGAAATCCATGTGTAGTGCCTGATATCTTGGACTTGTACTTGGGTGGTAGCTGGGGCCCACTTGGGCCCAATTGATCTCACCAAGTGGGACCCACTTGGGAAGCCAGCAGGCAAACTTTTTCTTTTGATATGATGGCAGAATGAGAAAGGGTGTTTCTGATGAATTGAGTGGAAATGAGCAATGAATTAAAATAATGAAAAATTAACTAATTGGATTATTTATAGTGGTTTGTGGGTCTAAGCACAAGTTAGTGGAATAAAATATTGCACGGGCTTCACACTTAGTACAGAACAGTTTCCCTCTTTCTTTCTTTTTTTAATATTTTTGGAGTTAGTACATGAACCATGCTTTTTAATCAGGACTCAGACTTTAAATCCAAAGTCACCAGTCCATGAAGACTTTTCTAAAGTTTGTAAAGTGGAACAACATATTACACGTGCTTCACACTTAGTAATGATTTTCCTCTTTTCTTAATATTTTAATTTAAATAAAAATTTATTTTTAATATATAATTTTCTATTAAGTTTCATTAAGAGTATTTTTGTCCTTTAATTAAAATAGTAGCAAGAGTGTCCCTTCATCATGACAAAGATTTTGTCGAAATTCAAAATCAATATCCTAATTTAATTATCAAAATTTTCTAGGAATTTCCACGTGCAACCACTATATTTTTACTTTATTCATCATGTATTTTATAGTCGTGAATTAAAATTGTCTTTTCAATGAAACTTTTGTGGATGGGACATCCATTTATGATCTCATTTGGTCAATATTCAAATGTCACATGTTTATGATTTTATAGCTGCAAAAATTTTATTTAACATAATTTATTTAAGTTAATTTAGACACATTCTTTAATTTCTGATACAAATGTAAATCGTCTAAACAAACTCATTGTCATCGTTTAAAATAGAAATATTTCCAATTTAAAATGAAAGTAATTCTCAATGGATAATTTCAGGCTAATTACATGCTTTAACTTTTTTATACTTTTCTAAAAATGTAATACACTTTTACAAAACTTTCTTTTAGCCAAATGACTTCAAAATCCATTGCCCAGTGAATTCCTTCAATAGATTCCTTGCTCTAGTCACACATTTCTGTTCAATGTTGCAAAGATGCTAATCCAATTTGTGTAAATAAGTAATTGGTAAGATCATAATAAAAGCTTACATTAGTCTTTTCTTTACCTTGTATTTTTTACTTTATTAATTTAAGAGTAAACTCGTTATAAAACAAGCAAATGAAGCAATGGAGATTACAAATAGTAAGGGATGATATATTTATAGTCTCTAGCCGACCTTAGGGCAATCACAATCAAACTGTAACTCTTAATATAAGTCTAAATCAAATACATCTCTTAAGTAGAGATAAGTCTAACTTAGACTCATAATCACACAATAATTCTATTAACATTAGAACCGTAAATATATTCCAACAATGAATAATAAATGAAAAGAATGATAATGGACCAATTGGATTACATTGGTTTGTGGGTCTCTATCCGTCATCATTGGAATAGTATAACAAAGTAATGAAACTGAAAGGTTGTTGGTTAAAAAAAATCATGAACCCTTTATGTGAGTGAAGTACATCATTAAAAATAATGATGTATATTTTAAAAAATTAAAAGATTAAAATCATATAGTTAAAATAATTAATTAACAGTAAAAATTTACATATTCTATATTGATGTAATCATCTATTTTGAGAGACTCAAATATATAAAATCTAGGCTTGTAAATGGACTCAGATTCAGCATGCGGATCGTCCAGCTTGGCCTGATTGTTAAGATAACGAGCTGGATCTTAGAGTCTGATTATCATTCACGGACTGGATCTGGAGAGTCCGATAATAATCAAGCAGGCCGGGGACTGTCCGTCAGACCCAGTATATAACATGTAAGTATGTATACACACCCATCGAGTCCTGATTCATCAAATACCCAATCTGATGATGCATTACTGAGTTCTAAAAATACTTGATTCAAATTCAAAACTCTACTAATCACATTGACGAGTCTTAGTTCAAAAAGGCAAAATAGGACTGATTTTTGTATTTTTATTGTCATGGATCTTTTTTTTTAAGTGATATTTATAATTTTTTTCATAAAGCAGAATAATTCACTTCTTTCAATCATCATACTTTCTATTCTGAGTTTTCCATTAGCAGAATTTGTGGGTCTAAATCTGTTACATAACTAAAAATAAAAAGGGAAATTGGATTAAATTGATTGGTTTTCATATCTTTGTTTTTAATGTTTTATGAGTTTTTTTGCTAAATTTAATTTATGTTATTATAGTTTTTTTATCTATATTTCAATTTAGACCGTAACAGTTCATTAATAAAAGATATAAACACTTCTTCCATAAATTCTCAATTTTTTTTTTTCTGTTTTTCATTGCTGCATCCTCAGGGGTATAAGTCTATCGTATCAGAGAAAAAAAAAATTCGGCCAATATATAAAAGAACCTTTTTTATTTTAAAATGAATTTTTTCAAGAAAAAAAAGGCCACCGAGATTTCAAAAAAAAAAAAAATTTGAAGAGAAAAAGATCTCCCCCGAGATCTCGGTCGATATGAAAATTCGTCTGAAATCTCGGTTCGGCCGAATTTTCGACCCCTGTGCATCCTACTCATCATCAATCTTAGCCATCCACTTACCCTATACACCAGGGGTATAAATTTCGGTATCGGCCGAGATATCGCCAATATTGTAAATATCGACCGATACACCCCTGCTGTACAACATATACATCAATAGCCCCAACTTGATAAGATTGTATTGATGTGTATTTTTAAACAAAATTATTAATATCAAGGGTGTAGGTGATTTAATCATCCATAACCTTATGTCAGACATAAAATAGAGAATTTTCAGAAATCTAAGTTTTTTTTTTTTGGATGACCAAGGTATCAATGGCCTAGAGAGCTCAATTAATTTTCAGCAAATGTGCAAGCTTTCTTACCCCACACACCGGATAATTTTATGGGAAGTGGTTCTTTGAGTGGAATGAAAATAAACTCAGGACTCTCACTTCCTGAGACGTGTTCCTGACTATCACTCTAACCCCTTTGAGTTAAAGAATCAAGTTGCTTGCCTCTAGTGGAGGATTCACAAATTTAAATTTTCAAGTATTTTCTTATTAGTTGGGTTTCAATATTTTATAGGTGAATTTTAAATGGATGCAGTGAAGTACATTGAATTACTTGAAGGAGAGATTGAAGAACTGAATCGTCAAGTCTGTTAATGGGCAGAATGAGCTTCTGGTATTCTGGAATGCCTTATATATGTTCTGGTGAAATCTATACAATTAGGTTCTTGATATCTTGCAATTGTTATTATTTAAACTTTTTTTAAAAAAAAGTCTTACATTTAGGTCCCTGATATTTTGCAATTGTTATTATTTCCTCCCAAATCCACTATCACAGACATTCTTTGCCCGGATTTGAACCTACGACACCGGATTTTGGTGACCCACATTCTACTGAATTGAAGTAAGAACTGACAAAAGATACGACTCTTCTCAAGAAAAGAATTCTTTTTGTACTCCCAATTTATCTTGGATGAAACAAAAACCATACAGTCATCCAAGCAAGTTAATTTTTGATAAGCATTATATTCAAGTATAGACCATTCTTATGATCCCGAGAGAACCCTTCATAAGGGTATGACTGAAGACTTCTATATATAGGTTAGGATTGGAATTGGGTGTTGGACCAGGTTTTTCTTTAACCCAAGCATGAGCCCAACTTGTTAAGTTGAGCCCTCACCTGGATAGAAACCCAAACACTGCGAAGCAAAGCCTGACTAATTCTATTTTGGGCTGAGGTTAGTCTCTGTCTGGGGTCATTTTAATCTGTGTCTGGTAAGACTAATAACATCAAAACTTAGTCTCGGTTGGTCTTTATCTGTATCTAGTAAGGCTGTAACAGCATCAAACTGCAAATTGGGTCACTGTTCTGGGATGCAGAATTTTTTGAAGTTTGATGTTGATAGGTCCTGCATAGTTAATACATAGTTAAAAGAATTTTGATTTTGCAAATTGCATTTTCTAATTTAATATGTTTTTGTTTCAAAGGTAATAAAGCCAATTTAAATTTTTATATTTTCAGGTCTTGTATCACCCTTTTTTTTAGCTTTTTTTTACTTTTATTTGATGCTAAATATTCATTTTTGAGCTCATTAGATTAATATTCAAATCTCACATTTTTATAATTGTATAGCTGCTAAAATTATATTTAACATGATTTATTTAATTTGATTTGGACACATTCTTTAAAAAAAATTTATACAAATGTAAATCTTCTAAACAAACTCATTCTCATCATTTAAGATATTCTCTACAAAAATATTTTCACACGTAAATCCAAAAAAACTAAATGTTCACATTACCTTTATTCTTTAATTTTATTAATTTTAAGAGTAAAGTAGTATATAAAACAAACAAATGAAACAATAAGTACAAAAGGAGATTACAAATAGTGAGGGATGAAAGTCTAAGTAAATAAACAAGCAAACATAAATTTTAATAACTAAAATAATTGGTTTTTGTGAATTCCTTTTGTAAATTCATGTTAATTGAAAAAAAAAGGATAAATATTTTTTCTAAAAAATATGTGCAAATTCAGAAAGGCAATAAATTAAAATGTAAAACAAGAAATTATCTTAGAATATTAACTATATCAATCTAGCTTGCCAATATTATAAGTCATGGTAAATAGGGGAACCCCTCGCCAACTTAAGATACAAATAAATAAATAAAATCAATTAAAATTTGTAGTTTTAATTTTGACTTTGAGAATGTCATGTATAAAAGTAACAGAAAATTTAAAGTCCATTGGAATTACTCCATATACTGAAATTAGTCAAAAAAAATTCAAAATATGGTTTTCCCTGTAATTTAAAGAAAAATATTCCCTTTTAGATGAAATTGATTGAAAAGGGAAATATTTCGATAGAAATTTTTTTATTGTTTATAAGAAAAAACGTGTCTGTCAAAAAAATAATTAAATTTTTATACAAAATTATCCATGATTATGTCTCTTAAATTTTTATACAAGACCTTAATGTGGGTCACATATTACCATTTCTTTTATTCTTTATCTTCAATTGCTATCATGCTATGTTTTATTACATTCAGTTGGGAATTGAGAGTGTGAGATTGTCAAATTAAATGCCAAACAAGAAATAACACAAAAGAGGAAAATGGTGAGAAAAAAATTGATAAATTTATTTATTACAAAATAGTTTTTAGTTAAAGTCTATATTACACCCTTTATCCCTCTCTATTTGTCTGATATTATTATTATTATTTTTTATTTTATAAATTTGAGTACAAGTATTTTGAATCTATTTGAAGATGAATTCACTAAAATATTAATCATAGAAAAAGGCCTATCAAAGTCTATCTTTATTTACGTACTTAGATACGTGTCTTTAATTAAATTTTGTCAAACTTAAATTTTTTATTTATAATTAAATGAGAGGACTTTGATGAACTTCATAATTTTTTTTAATTAATTTTTGTATGACATCACATTAGCCATCAAATGAATCATTGTAAATATTGCAATTCACTTTCATGCGTTTTTTTTATTACAATATTGGAAACAAAATCTAATTTAAATAAATTACTAATGAAGTCCAAATTTTGTCTAAAATAAACTTTCTCATACAACAAATATAGAAAAAGATTAGAACAAAAAGTCCACAAGTTCCAATCTTTTAGTTGGACGTATCCAATATTCCGATACAACCATCCCCAAGAGCAACTGAAAATATAACACTACAACACTATGCTAGATTAATACATTCTTTCAAGACATGCATGATTTCAAACATTGGGATGTTCGTGATTTCATTAAGAGTGGATACCCAAGATGCACATTTAGCGAAAATCCAACTTGACACTGACTGAGGAGATTCTGCCATGATCGTAATCACTCAATTATTCCGCTTCAACCAAAGACTCTGATGAAATACTTAAACATTACTTGATCTCAATGAAATACCATTTCTAGCATCTTGTCAATCAATTTCATGTATTCTTTGCAAACTTTATTCGAGAGAGCTAGAACCCAAAAGAATGTACCAAGTCCAATTCCATACCCTAATCCAAACCCAATCCACATGAATTTCCCATCAATTTCTCCTGTTTGCTTGGCATTGGCTTGTGCAAAGGATGAAGGTGGTGGAGTTTCATTTGATCCACATTTTTTTGATAATGGAGGTCCACATAACTCAGGATCTCTAAGAATGAGTCATTGCTGAATGTGAGAAATTGATTACTATGTGGTATGCTCCCCTCAAGATGGTTATGTGAAAGATTTAAAACCGCAAGGAATGTAAGCCTCGTCAACTGCCAAGGGATCTCACCTGAAAGAATATTCTGTGATAGATCTAATGATTCAAGATGCACCAAGTTTGCCAAAGACGTTGGAATGTGGCCACTGAATCCATTTCGTGAGAAATTTAGCCCAAGAATGAACTTAAGATCCCCTATTGATTCTGGAATTTCTCCATCAAATTTATTATTTGAAAAATCAATCGAGATGAAAAGAGACAGAATTCTTTCTAGTCTCATATCAAGCCCTTTAATGGTTACCATGACTGTATCCTGATAATAACCATTTGTATCAGTAAAAGCATATCTCAAGACTTGGTTTTGTGACGTCAATTGTGAATCATGTAGACCCCTTATCGCTTTCAAACTTTGAAAGAATTCTGGGTGAAGATTGCCGGTAAATCCATTTGATGAGAGATCAATGATTTGTAACATTGGGAAGAGGCTTTGAATAGTTTGAGGTTGAACAATGGGACCATGAAATTTATTGGATCGCAAAATAAGAACACGAAATTCAGGCAAAATCCCCAACCAATGAGGGAATGTATCATTTATTCGATTGTTTCCAAGGTCTAAAACTTCCAAAGATTTACAATTGACTAATGATCGAGGTAATGGTCCTTCTATTCGATTTCCATTAAGATTGAACGTCCTCATTCTGCAGTTTTCTGTAAAAGCTAGAGGCAAAGCTCCTTGAAATGAATTTCCTTGCAAACTGATTATCACAAGTGAGTTGCTTAATTCCTCAACACATTTTGGAATGTTGCCAGACATGCGATTGTTAGAAAGATCAAGGACCTCGAGGTTGTTTGCATTGCAAATTGAAATGGGTATGTGACCACTGAAATTATTGTTTGAAAGAAAAAGGTAGCTAGTGTAGGTTAGGTTTATGTTAGCCGGAAGTGACCCTTGCAGATTGTTGGAATGAAGATCAAGCATTTCAAAAAAACCAATATCAGGAAGTGGACCTTCTAAACTCTCAAGAAAGTTGTTTGAAAGGTTCAACTGACTCAATTTCCCATTTCCTAACGTCCATATCCATTTGGGTACTTCACCGTAGATTTCATTATTGGAAAGGTCTAGAGAGTACAAATTGTTTAGATATTGAGGATGTTTGGGAATTCACTAACGTTGCATGAACGTAATGACAAGTATAGAATTTGATACGAAAAGATATAACTTGAATTGTCATTGCTATTGGTGAAATTGAGGCTATTGTCTAAAAGATGATGATCGGAGAGGTTATTTAGGCTTTGGAACAGGTCTTGGAGCTCTTGGATGCCACTGAAGTTGTTGAAAGAAATGTCAAGGTCTGTTAGCTTTGGTAGTTGAAATAACACCCTAGGAATTGACCCATGCAACTTGTTGTTGGACAAATCGATATATGCCAACACTGAGGAAGATCCGTTGGAGAACTTGTCCTGAAACCCATTGAGTTTGTTATATCCAAGAACCAAATATTGCAATGATGGGTGTGAAAGGAGAGATGATGGAATTGGACCACTCAAGTTATTATTTGACAAGTCCAATAGCTCAAGTTGGGTGTGGTTTGAAATCCATGATGACAATGGTCCATGAAAGTTACAGTTTGCAAGACATAACTCCTTCAAATATTTGAGGTTGCTAAATGAATTTGGCACTTTTCCAGGAAATCTTGTGCCAGAGAGGATCAAGCTTTGAAAAGCACTATTTTGAAGAAATTCTGGCAATTCAATGGTGAGAAGTGGATTGATTGATACATCGAGCATTCGTAGGCTTGGAAGCAAGAATAAAATTTGAGGGAATCTTCCATACAACCCACAACCTCTAAGAGAGAGAGACGTCAAATAAGAGAAATTACTCAAGAAATGAGGTACCTCAGTGGAGAAATTGTTCTCGCTCAAATCAAGTGTAGATAGAAAACGGAGGTGAAGGAGAGACGGATCAATGGGTCCTGAAAGCTCACAGTTGCTCAAGCCCAACATGCGAAGATTAGGCAAAGCAGAGGATATGGCCTGACCCCACTTGTCACCAGGTTGTGAGATGGTATCTCCATCAAGCTTGAGCTCTCTGAGGTTGTTGGGCAGGTTCTTAATGAGTGTTGTAAAGTCCGACTTCTCTAATTTCAACTCCTGATTCCATGACAAATCCAAGGAAACAAGCTTTGCCAATCCTGCTATTTCCAATGGAACACTTCCTGTAAGGCCGCAATAACTCAAGCTCAACTTTTGAAGATTATGGAGTGAAGAGGACATAGCCTGGCCCCACCTGGTACCAGGTTGTGAGATGTTCACGTAATCAAGATAGAGCTCTTCCAAGCTGCCAGACATGTTTTGGAGGAATGTGGTGAGGTTTGGTTTCTCAAATTTTAGCCCATTATTCCTGGAGAGGTCCAAGGAAACAAGCTTGTTCAGTCTTGATATTTCCAATGGGACTTGACCAGCAAAGCCAGCGAAAGAGAGGTTTAAATGGGTCAAATTGGTGAGTTGGTCTAGTCCACTAGGGATTGGAATCTCATCAAAATAACCGTCAAAGAGGTTGAGCCTTTGTAGAGCAACTAGGCGGAAGAGACTGGAATCAATTCGCCCTGAAATATAGCTACTGCTGAGGTCAAGCTCGATAACATGACCTGTGGCCCCATCGCACTCGATGCCTCTCCAAGAGCAACAATCAGCGTCAGGGTTCCAAGAATCAAGCTTTGAAGCAGGACGGTTTTGGAAGGGAAATCCATCCTTGAGTTGCAGCAAGGCAAGTCTCTCATCATCAAGGCATTGCGAAGAAGCAGGATGGTTTTGGAAGGAAAATGATGCTAGGCACATGAGTAGGAACAAGAGAAGAAATGAATGGGAGCAGAAATCCATTGGACTTTTAATTGGGGGGTAAATGAGAGAATACGAGAGGATGAAGATGTGAAGATGTGAAGCTGTGAAGGGTCTATTTATAATAAATTTGAAACGTACATGTAAAAGGGAAAACACATTCTTTTTGTGTGTGGGCCCAATAGATCGCACCAAGTGGGTCCCACTTGGGAAGCCAAACACGCGAACTTTTTCTTTTGATTATTTACAATGGCTTGTGGGCCTAAAGACAAGAGCTTTACGCTTTTCCTTTTTTAAAAAAAAAAAAGGATTTTTTTTTTTTTGAGTAGTACATGACCCATGCTTTTTAATCAGGACTCAGATTTTAAATACAAAATCACCAGTCCATGAAGACTTTTAAAAAAAGATTTCAAAGCAATGAAACTTTGTTTAGTCGGATATATTAAACAGGCTTCACGCTTCGTAAAGTATAATTCATTTTTATTTTTGCTTTTATTAATTTAAGAGTGAACTGGTTATAAAATAAACAAATGAAGCAATGGAGATTACAAATAGTGAAGGGTGTATTTATAATAAATTTGAAATGTAAATCTAAGCAAGGAATGGGAATTCCATTATGGACTACTGAGTCATCACAAATGCAATGTAAAGATCTTTCAATGTCTTGCTCATGGAATACTGAGTCAAGTCAAGTCTACTTGGGCCATCTGTCAGTGAAGTCTTCAAGTCTACTTGGGCACATTATCCACGTCCAACGTGTGCTTCTTTTGTGGGCCCAATCCACTAAGACTTTTACGTAAGCTTTCAAAGCAATGAAACCCAAAGGTTGTTTAGTGGAATATATCATACACCCGCTTCACGCTCAGTAAACAAGCCAAAGTAAAATTTAATCACCAAGAAAATTAAGTTTTTTTTTTGTAAATTGTTGTCAATAGAAAGAGAAAAGGATGAATATTTTTTTTTGAAAAAATATGTGCAAATTGAGAAAGGCAACTAACTTTTTACTGTTAATTGAGTAAATAAATTACAATGGAAAATAAAAAAATATAAAACTACAAATAATGTTAGAATATTAACTGAATGGGTTTAACTTGCCAATATAAAGAAGACCGTATGGGTAACACTTATATGAAGGTCCATTCCGATCAGAAATCATCTCATTTCTTTATTTTAAATTATTAAAAATCAATAATTTATATTTATTTAAATTAAAAATACAAAGATTATATAGATTTAAGTAAAAGTTTACATGTATCATCACATATCAAAAATAGGCCCAATATGAAAGTCTTATAATCCATTTAATAAAAAAAAACTTATTAGAAATTCTCACTAATTTAATTCATATTTCCCATGCGTCTTAAACCCACTTGCATGTTGCAGATAGAAAATAAAATGTGTTTGAGAATTTAAATATCAAAATTGATCATCTATCTTATGGACGTCAATTGAAATTGTCTCGGCATTTAGACACCTCTGAAATCTGTCAGTAGACACCGCATTTCAATTTTTAAATGGAAATTATATTTCTGCCCTTCCACGTGGAATCGACCGATTGAACAGATAGTTCATTTTCACTTCGATCAATCGATCCTTCCACATAAAATCGTTAATATTCAAATATTACATTTTTTTATTTTATAGCTGCAAAAAAAGTTATTCAATATAATTTATTTAAGTTAATTTAGACAGATTCTTTAATTTTTTATGTAAATGTAAATCTTCTAAACAAACTCATTCGCATCATTTAAAATAGTCTTTATAAAAATATTTTCACTTTACCATAAAAGTAATTCTTAAATGATAATTTCTTCTAAGGTGTTTAATTACATGCTTTAACTTTTACAAATTGTTTTCTCATTGAGGGAGACTTTGAATTAATTATTTAGACAAATGATTTTCTTGAGTTAGACATTTGTGGAAATCTACAACGTGGACTGGAGAGTAAGTTGGCAGAATCAACGGGAAGTTGGTGTTCAATTTATAATGAATTGATGTTGATTTTTTAATAATAATATTTAGATAAGTAAAAAGTTGTTAAATTTTATATTTAAAATTTATTACAAAAATTTAGTTCAAGTAATGTGGTTGAAAGTTTACAGCAGTATCTGTGAATCGATTCAAAAATGACCAATTCTGTATTTGTATAAGCAATTGGGCTTACATGGAATCCATTTGATGATGAATATAAATTATTTAAAATATTTTTCTTTTATTGATTTAAATCCAACTTAAATTCATTTTCATTTGATATTCCCATACTTTTTAAATTGAGTATCGAAAGTTAAAAATAATAATAATAATAATAATTTTAATATATTTAAGGGGTAATTTTTATATATGTTCCTACTTATCGACTAGATTAAAAATTTTGTATAGTATCTAACGATATGTGTCGTTATCTCGATTTTTAAATACCTGCCGCCCAACCCAGCATTACTCAGGCCAAAATTGATAGACTCGGTTGGGTAAGACGAGTGAAAGATGTGTGACTTGATAGCTCACATTGGAATTCTGATTTCTGAGTCAAGTCTACTTGGGCCATCTGTCAGTGTAGTCAATCAAATCCAAAGTGTGCTTCGTTTGTGGGCCCAATCGATCCACCAACTGGGTGGAAATGACTCATGAGCAGCATAAATTAAAATAAGAATAATGACTCGGATTTTAAATACAACATCACCAGTCCATGAAGACTTTTATATAGGCTTTCAAAGCAATGAAACCCAAAGGTTGTTTAGTGGAATATATTATAGATCGGCTTTAAGTTTTGTAAAGAATAATTTTCCTTTTTTTAAAAAAAATATTTTGAATTTCATTAATAGTATTTTTGTCCTTTAATTAAAATTGCACTAAAAGCGTCCTTTATGGTAATGATTTTTTAGCTGCAAATTCTTTATTTAACATGATTTATTTAAGTTAATTTAGACAGATACTTTAATTTTTTATGCAAATGTAAATCTTCTAAACAAACTCATTGGCATCGTTTAAAATAGTCTCTATAAAAATATTTTCGCCTCTCCTCTTTGTTATAGTACTCACTCTCAATCTAACCTACATGATCGCGAGTCTAGTTAGACAATTTCATAATTGTACATGACATTTTTTGTAAACCCTAACTAGGATAAAATATATATTTATTTTGTGAGAGAGACATGACAAAAAAATTGTATTGAGAACCGTCTCTTCTTTGTTTTTAACCTTTGAGCATACATACTGGAACAAAGTAAATTTTATAATTGTTCTTTATTTAACAATAAAATTTGATATTCACAATTAGATTGACATACTATTTTAAACAGGTCAAATACATTCTTAACAGGTAAAACAATCAAATATTAATTATTTTATAAGCTCATCTTATGTATTAATTAAAATTTTCTTTTACTAATTTTGATTGATTGAATGATAAGAAAGGTGTGAGACCCATCGCATCTAAATTACATGAATACAATTTTAATTACTTTCAACTCCTAACTATATTTAGTTCTTAATCTTTTGTAATAACTTTTTATTTTGAACAGAGGCATGCGAGCTAGATTTTTTTTTACCATGAGTATTCACATCTCACGTTGGAGGTGAGACTAATCTCACGAGCATGTGTAAACCTCCCAATTTGCACACACTGATAAGTTGATGAGAAATAATCCTATGAGAAGTAGCCCAGAACGATTTGAACGTTCATCGAATTTATAACTTTCCTTCATGATGATAGTATATGAGAGGATGCAGATGTGAAAGCAGTGAAGAATTGTTCATCTGAGAGTATAGTGAAAGGGTCTATTTGTAATAAATTTGACACGTACATCCAACAGGGAATTCCATTATCGAATTGAAGGTTCTCATTTGTTGGTGGAATGGTTGATAGAAGACTAGAAGCAGGGGTGTAAATATCGTCTGATATGATACGTATCAGCCGATATTTACAATGTTGGATATAAAATAGGAGAGAGAAATATATCGGCCGATATCGAATATTGACCGATACCGATATTTATACCCCTGGTCATAAGTTGCTCTATTCACTTCTCTTCGGTGAATGTTGATTTACATTAAATCCACTGAGCCTTAAGATGAATTTCATAAAGAGCCATTGAGTCACGCAATGAAATTCTGAGTGAAGTCAAGTCAAGTCTACTTGGGCACATCTATGAGTGAAGTCAAGTCACATTTCTCTCTTTTCATACTTAAGAGAGATCATTTTTCATAGAATTTTTTCACATTTGTTAAGGGCTCTCAAGTATAGAAGATTTTTTTTAAATGTGTTAAATGTAATGGAGTTGAAAAGCCACGACAAGAAATATTTCATGAAATACTGTATTCATTTTTGCCAGAAAATCAATTGCTTCACAACGTAAGACTTGGTAATAAATGTTGCAGATTTGAAGTTATAGACATAAAGATGCTGCAAAGATTCTTTCGTTATGCTAGTCCAACGTGTGCCTCATGTGTGTGGGCCCAATCATCGCACCAAATGGGACCCATTTGGGAAACCAACGGGCCAACTTCTCTTTTGATATGTCAAAAGATGTTTCGAGTCAAGTGAGTGGCAGAATGACAAAGGATCTTTCTATCAACGTGTGGCTTGCTGCAAAGATTCTTTCATTATGCTAGTCCAACGTGTGCCTCATGTGTGTGGGCCCAATCATCACACCAAATGGGACCCATTTGGGAAACCAACGGGCCAACTTTTCTTTTGATATGTCAAAAGAAGTTTCAAGTCAAGTGAGTGGCAGAAAGACAAAGGATCTTTCTATCAACGTGTTGCTCGCTGCAAAGATTCTTTCGTTATGCTAGTCCAAGTGTGCCTCATGTGTGTGGGCCCAATCATCGCACCAAATGGGACCCATTTGGGAAACCAACGGGCCAACTTTTCTTTTGATATGTCAAAAGATGTTTCGAGTCAAGTGAGTGGCAGAAAGACAAAGGAACTTTCTATCAACGTGTAGCTCGCTGCAAAGATTCTTTCATTATGCTAGTCCAACATGTGCCTCATGTGTGTGGGCCCAATCATCGCACCAAATGGGACCCATTTGGGAAATCAACGGGCCAACTTTTCTTTTGATATGTCAAAAGATGTTTCTAGTCAAGTGAGCGGCAGAATGACAAAGGATCTTTCTATCAACGTGTAGCTCGCTGCAAAGATTCTTTCATTATGCTAGTCCAACAGATGAAATTTTCTGCAGAATGACACAGGATGTTTCGGATCAACCGAGTGGAAATGAGCAAAAAATTAAAAGAATGATAATGGACCAATTAGATTAGGATTTAAATTTTTTCTGGATAAAATTGATATTTCACTCATTTTTTTGTACACCAAAAATAAAAGTGTTGGTTCACCAATCACTTTCTAAAATTTTATAAGAATTTCTATGTCAAACCACTATATTATTGTTTTGTTGATCATCTATTTTATAGTCATGAATTGAAATTGTCTTTTCGTTAAAACTTTCGTGCATGGACATCTATTTATGAGCTCATTTGATTAATATTCAAATCTCACATGTTTATGATTTTATAGCCGCAAAAATTATATTTAACATGATTTATTTAAGTTAATTTAGACAGATTCTTTAATTTTTTATACAAATGTAAATCTTCTGATCAAACTAATTCTCATCTTTTAAAATATAAATATTTCCACTTTACAATGAGAGTAATTCTCAATGGATAATTTCTGGTTAATTACTGCTTTAACTTTTTTTATATTTTTCTAAAAATATAATACTCTTACAAAACTTTCTTTTAGCTAAATGACTTCAAAATCCATTGGCCAGTGAATTCCTTCAATAGATTCCTTGTTCTAGTCACACATTTTGTTCAATGTTGAAAAGAGGCTATAATGATAAGTTTCACCATCAATGGGAAAAATTCATAATAAAAGCTTACATTAGTCTTTTTCTTTACCTTTTATTTTTACTTTTATTAATTTAAGGGTAAACTCATTATAAAACAAACAAATGAAGCAATGGAGATTACAAATAGTGAGGGTAGAAATAAAAAAGTCGATTCCACATAGATATGATTTTAATTTTTATCTGTGATTATGATGTGAAGAAAGTGCTTCTTAGTATCATCAGAAATGGTAAAGAAAAAGAGCAGAGAATCAAAGAACATTTAACTATTAAATCAAATAATTCAAATGAATTCGTATAATTTAATTTATATATTAAAGTTAATATTTACATAAAATACAAGTTTTCTCTCATATCAAATTCCTATATTTGCTATAGAAGAACAATTTTTACTTTTTTATTTTTTAAATATTGACTATAGTGTTAGACATTTTTCTCCCTTTCATCGTAGTTTTGTATCCGATAAGTGCGGAATAGAATGTTTACACATGCTCCAAAAGAGAAATAAAAGCTTGGGCAATTACATGGACAAGATTCTTGCTTCAATACTTGAATCTAACATCACATGAACCCAATTAATGGGTCAAACACTTGCAGAGAAGAGATAGAATGCTGATTTTTTATTTTTTATTTTTTGGGAAGGGGGGGGCGCTGTTAAAGAGTTAGAAAATAATGATATATAACCAACTCGGCCGATTCGTTCAAGTTGATCTGACATACATAAGCTTGCTGATGAAAAGAATCATCCAAGCTGCTTCAAGTTTTCAAAGTTCAGGCATGGGTATATCTGAAGGCAATTGATTACAAAATCTACAGCATTCTTACACCACTTCTTGAATCAAACTTGATTACTCATAATCTTGAAAGTGGAAGATCAATGAGACAAGCATCACAGTTTTGAAGTAGCAAGAAATTGAACAGAACAAGAGAGAAGATATGGCAGAGTCAATCAACACAGCAATTATGCAAGTACATAAATAAACATGTATAAGCAATAGTTGTTTTCAACGACAAGTACAACATTATCATATACAATGCGAATAGTTTGCAAGCATTTTAAGATGAGGGGCTTTCACTAAACGGGACCGAATTTGTATTGCCAGCATTAATGTTCTTGGGTCCAAATGCGAAAGCTTGAAGCTCCAACCTTGCCTCGGCAGCAGCGGTCAATGATTCCTCAGTTGGGTTTTCTTTTGCAGCAGCAACAGCTGCAACATATGCCAATCTTGCCTCTTCCATTTTCTGCATCTGAGTCTCATCTATGGGGTCCTGTCAGTTTTGAGCTCTCATTAGATTTGGTTGAGACTAATCTCATGATGTTTCCTAGAACATAAGAATCTGCAAGAAAACTGCCTATACATCTTTTGTCACAATTATGCTAATGAATTTTTGCAAAGTCTTCAAGAAAATAACCATGTCAAACTACAATGATTTTGAATTTCGAATTTTTCATTAGTTCCAAAAGCAGATAATTCACACTCAAGCAAAATGAATGACATTTTTATATCACATGTTAACTCCAATAGCCTGCCAAAACTTTAACCAATCCTGGGCTCATCTTATTAGCTATATCCAAATCAAGCCCACCATTTTATTATATAATTGCAAAAGTATTAAAATTTATTATTATGTACTACTAAGATACTTTCAATTTTAATTAGTCCATCCTCCCTACTCTCAGATATACGAACACAGCATTCTTCTGCCAACTTTCAGACCATCTCAAAATCTTCATTCCATATTTCTGACAACTTAATTAGCTAAATTTTTTGGCTCACACATTAGCATTGGATGAACTACAAACAACATAGATGCCTTTAAAAGTGTTGCACTTTTTTCTTTCGCCTCCACTACATGCATATCATCATGGCCTCAACCAAGTCTGGTGAATCTATCAATTCTAATGGGTGATACAGCTTAAAATTCTTCGTTAATGATCCCAAATAAAGGCATCAGATCTAACAAAGGTTGGAAAACTCAAACTTGAATTAAAAGAAAAAAAAAAACAAACTCAGAACTGACTCATCCCAAATGAGGATCTGGTGATGGGTGAGTCATAGTTTTATATAGATTATTAAAACCATTTAAAATAATCAATAAATGTACTCATAATTTTACTTCATAAATTCCTTCACAAAAGAATTGACAACAAAGTCAAGGAGTTGTGGTAGAGGACCAAGCATAAAGTGTTCTTGCATCCCTGAGTTTGGCAAATTGGCAATCAAATTTTGCCATCTATCACTGATTTTATATGTAATAACTCACTCTAACTCAGTAACTTGGCCATGAGTGATAGAATCATACAAAGCCCGAGAAGACTCACTCAAATTGTGTTTGTTCTTTTCAATATAGGATGAATAACCCCAATTTTCGTAACTCATGTGAGTCACGCTCTCACTCAATGACTGCTATGAGTCATTGAGTCAGCTAAAATCTTGACAAAAAGCACTCACATTTTCCGTTCTCTTAAGTATAGGATGAGTAACCCCAAGTACTGACCTGATGACCTCTAGAAACTTGTCCCTCATGCAAGTCATGAGTTGACATGTTGAGTTTCCTGACCTTGTGTACCAAGGAATAAATCAATTGCTACAGCTGAAATCAACTTACAAAAAGGGTTTTTTCTTTAAGCATCAACGGCTTAGATTCCATAAAATAAGAGAGTAGTACAAAAAAAAGGACCTGAGAATAGGAGAAATATACTCAGAATCAAAAGAAAATAAGAAACAAAAATAAGAGAAAACAAGAGAAAAAGGTTGAATGAATTGTTTCAGTATGTTTACAGATACCCAAACAGTATTGCCTCCATTTGTCTATTTGTTAGGGGACGATGTCCAAATAGCCACTATACTGACTACAACAATCTTCAGCAAAAGTAAAAGAGGTGTAGAAAGGTCATCTTTCTTATTTGCTATGGTGAACTGATGTAATTTCTTCACTTGGGTGTTGAGGAGTTTATGTAAGCCTGGCCTCCAGCCTGCTATTGCACTCTATTTTCTTTTAATAAATTACCATCAACATTCCAAAAAAAAAAAAAACAACCTTCCAGCAAATGTAATTTTGCAACATCTTGTCACTTTGAAGATGATTAAGTTTAGGGCACCATGAAGCTTCAAAATCTCTCAAAAGTAGAAAATGGTGACTTTGCCAAATTTTCAACTCAGTAGACTTATCCTGTACTTTTTTCCTCTACAATGCATAACAGTTAATTCAATGTTTTAAAAAGGAAACCCTTGACCGAACCAATTTTTATCACAATTGAGCCTAATTAATTTCAACCATCGGGGTTTTGAAGCATAACATTATAATGGCATGATTTTTTTTTTTTTGAAGACCAAGGTGTCCAAGCCTTCTATGAGCACCTGTCTAATCCTTGGGGCAAGTGCAAACTCCCTATCCACACATATAGGATAACATTATAACGGCATGATAAACTGTAATCTACTTATATTTAAAACAAAATGCCAAAAATTATGAAATATTGGAAGTTAAATTGCAGCTATAATACTATAATAACAATGATGGAAGATGACATTTTTGGAGAAAAACAAATGGAGAAAAAATAAGATATATAAGAATTACGTCGACTCTTGGGAAAATCTACTTAGGGATTGGATTGTCTTAGCATAGTAGTTGAAGTGCAAGGTGCCAAGGGATCTTGGAGCAAAAGGCGCAAGGAGCACGCCTAGAGACAAGCCTATTTTTGCTAAGCACACTTAATAGATAGTTTTGAATATGTTTAATATTCAATAATTTTACCAAAATAAAATATTATTCATCTAAACACCAAAATCATTGGCAATGGAGCTTCCAAACACATTAATCAAATATTATTATATATAAACAAATAGCATGGGTCTGCTACGGTGCCTCATTTGTAGTGCCTCCATGTGGAGCCCCAATGGATGAGTCAGTTGGAAAGGTCATGACTTGAATAGGGTGCCAATAAAAATGACCTAGATTGGATAAGTAAAGCCATGTTTTTTAAGGTCTTAGAGATTCAGTTTTATCTGACAGTGTAAACTTCTTGGGATTAGATCATGGGCCATCAAACTCGAAATGGAGTTAAATTGGGTATGCATCCAATTCATGTAGGTTGGTATGAGGGGGAAACGGTGTGATTGGAGCCATGGTGGGGCCCATAAGGCTGTCAACTAGGGGAAAATTTCTATACAAACAAATATATAATATACTTAATAGGGTCTCGAACTAAGAATTACTAGCCAAGAGTTGATATTAATTGGACATCTAACTATTATTAATTTATTATCGAGAAACTTAAAAGGACTATAATAAAAATAATCTGCTGGAAAAAAGAAAAGAAAAGAAAAACCAACTTGATTAAGGTGAGCCTACCTTCAAGTTGCGCGAGGCGGGAAATAAGTCTGGAAACTAGGTTTAACCAACATATGCCTTCTACTGCTACGCATTTTAGATACTGATTCAGGTCAAACCAGGGCAAACTGGACACTTCAATTCGGTTTTTAAAACACTGAGTTAATTTTTATGGAATTTTTGTTTTTAAAACACTGGAGTTAATTTTTATGGACTTTTTTTTGTTGGCCTTTCATATAAATTAATATTTTTTTATTCGAAAATTATTAAATTGTAGTTATTTATGTTATATGTTTTTTTTAAATAACATGGGTATTCCCACCTTACATTGGACACGTATAAATCTCCTAATTCATACACACTGATTGAGTCTACATGGAGTGGCTTGTATTTTTTAACTATAACTTTTCGAATATATAAGAAGAAATCATTAGTTAAAAGAAAACAAATTTTCAACAAAGATCGATTCAGGAACGGTTGACAGAAGCCTATCGGTGAGAAAATATCAACCTGTATTGTTGTTAGATCAAAGCTTTGAAACTGATTTAAGACCTAATAAATCTAAGTAGATGATGTCCAAAAATAACTTGTGAAAAAAAAAATCCACCAAAGACCATCCAAATGGTAAAATTTAAAATGTGATTATAGACAAATACAAACATAACCTAAAACAAAACTACAATTTTTTGGCCAAACAAGAGTAAGATAAATAATAAGCTCAACCAAGCTTTCTTCCCTTACCAAACTTAATATATATTCCAGACTCAAAATTTGGTTAGCCTCAACTAAAATTTCAACTTAACTATGGTAAATACGAAATCCAGCTTAATGTAAAATTTGGTTAGCCTCAACTAAAATTTACTTTTCCAGTCAAGTGTGGCTGATTGTAAAAAGATATTTAATAGTTTTATTGGATGAAAATTATTTTGAATTGGAAATTTGATTCTAATAAATCAAGTCTTGCATATTCATATTTACATGATTGTCACAACTAACGATTAAATTATAAAATCAAGTCTTATTAATGTCTATTCATCTTGAATCCCTATGAAGAAAGGCATGAGCAAATAAGTCATAAGAAAAGAGAGAAATGATAAAACAACAGGAAAAAGAAATGAAAGAGAGCTTTCCATATTTTATTACATAAACAAATAATGAAGAATTATTACATATTTCACCATCATTATATTTCTCTCTATAGTATATAAATTTTCGCTTTAAGGTACTTTCAGAATCATTACATATTTCACCATCATTATTATAAAATAATACTCCATCTATTTTATTTTAGTTGTTCCCAATTAAAATTTTGAATTGGTTAAGGAAGGGCTCTTAAAAGGCATATCAGATTAGATATGATAGAGAGAGAATCAAAATGGCATATCAGATAACTATTTTGGGACAGTCCCAAAATGCATATTAAACAATTAAATTGGGAAAGATAGAGTATCTTTTATTTATTTAAGATTAGCATTTATGATAAAAAAATTATTAAATCTTTTGAATGAATTTGATTGTTAGCTTCTCATATCCATTATTATTCTCGTAAATTAATTGAGTTTGAGGTCTATATAATTAGAAGATATATAATTTTTTATTATCATTCAATCCTTTCATCTTTTAATTTTAAATTTAAAAAAAAATAATGATGTATATTTTAAAAAATTAAAAGATTAAAACCATATAGTTAAAATAATTAATTAACAGTAAAAATTTACATATTCTATATTGATGTAATCATCTATTTTGAGATACTCAAATATATAAAATCTAGGCTTGTAAATGGACTCAGGTTCAGCCCGCGGATCATCCAGCCTGGCCTGATTGTTAAGATAACGAGCCGGATCT
This sequence comes from Chimonanthus salicifolius, assembly GCA_013350335.1. Taxonomy (NCBI): domain Eukaryota; kingdom Viridiplantae; phylum Streptophyta; class Magnoliopsida; order Laurales; family Calycanthaceae; genus Chimonanthus; species Chimonanthus salicifolius. The sequence continues at coordinate 63,811,748 of CM023538.1, read as the reverse complement.
TAGAGTCTGATTATCATTCGCGGACCGGATCAGAGAGTCCGATAATAATGAAGTAGGCCGGGGACTATCTGTCGGACCCTGTATATAACATGTAAGTATGTATACACACCCATCGAGTCCTGATTCAACTCAAGTACCCAATCTAATGACCGAGTTCTAAAAATACTTGATTCAAACTCAAAACTCTACTAATCACATTGACAAGTCTTCGTTCAAAAAGGCAAAATAGGACTGATTTTTGTATTTTAATTGTCATGGATCTTTTTTAAGTGATATTTATATATTTTTTTTCACGAAGCAAAATAATTCACTTCTTTCAATCATCATACTTTCTATTCTGAATTTTCCATTAGCAGAATTTGTGGGTCTAAATCTGTTGTATAACTAAAAAATAAAAAGGGAAATTGGATTAAATTGATTGGTTTTCATATCTTTGTTTTTAATGTTTTATGAGTTTTTTTGCTAAATTTAATTTAAGTTGTTATAGTCTTTTATCTATATTTCAATTTAGACCATAACAGTTCATTAATAAAAGATATATTATAGACACTTCTTCCATAAATTCTCAATTTTTTTTTCCAGTTTTTCAGTGCTGCATCCTACTCATCATCAATCCAAGCCTTCCACTTATCCTATACACCATATAACATCAATAGCCCCAAGTTGATAAGATTGTATTGATGTGTATTTTTAAACAAAATTCATCTTAATATTATCTTATAGACTATTAATATCAAGGGTGTACATGATTTAATCATCCATAACCTTATGTTAGACATAAAATAGAGAATTTTGAGGAATCGATTTTTCCTTGGATGCCAAAGTGTCCATGCCTTTTAAAGCATCTAATTAATCTTTGACCAATGTGCAAGTCTCTCTACTCACACGCACCGGATAATTTTACAGGGAGTTGTTCTTTGGGGTGGAGTGGAAATCGAACTCAGGACTCCCGCTTTCTGAGACAGGTTCTTGAATCCTGACGATCACTCTAACCCCTTTGAGTTAAGGAATAAATTGTTGCCTTTTAGTGGAAGATTCACAAATTTAAAATTTCAAGTATTTTCGTATTAGTTTGGTTTCAATGATTTATTGGTGCATTTTAAATGGATTGAGTGATGTACATTGAATTACTTGAAGCACGTATTGAAGAACTGATTCATCCAGTGGCAAGAAAATTATCAAGAAGCTTCAATTACAAAGGGAGGTATCGGAATTGATTCAAGCTCAAACTCCTCGACAATACTCTGCATAGGGTTATTCCTCATCGACTTACCCACGTGTGTGGATTGAGAGGTTTACATGTGCTCGTGAGATTAGTCTCATTTCCAATGTGAAACGAAAATACCCATGTTTTAAAAAAAAAAAAATGACAAGGAAATCTGCTAATGGGCAGAATGAACTTCTGGAATACCTTATGTCACTTGAACCTAAAAATTTGAAGGTAACTGGGATTTCAACCAGTTCTTCAGTTTACTAAATCTTAACGTGTTTTTTGGTGAAATCTATACAATTAGGTTCTTGATATCTTTCAATTGTTATAATTTCCTCCCAAATCCACTATCAAAGACATTATCTTTGCCCGGATTTGAATCTACGGCATCGGATTTTGGAGACCCACGTTCTACTGAACTAAATTAAGAGTGCTTTCTTTCGACAAAAAAATACGACTATTCTCAAGAATTCTTTTTATACTCCCAATCCATCTTAGATCAAACAAAAACCATACAGTCAACCAAGCAAGTTAATGTTTGGTAAGCATTATATCCAAGCATAGACCATTCTTATGATCCTAGATTGGCCCCATATAGAGTTGTTACAGAGAGAACCCTTCATGAGGGGTATGGCTGAAGACTTCTATATATATATATATATAGGCTTAGGATTGGAATTGGGTGTCCTGGACTTGATTTTTCTTTAACCCAAGCCTGAGCCCGACTTTATGAAGTTGAGCCCTCACCGGGATAGAGCCCAAACACTGCGAAGCAAAGCCTGACTAAGGCTATTTGGGGCTGAGGTAGTGGTAAAAACAATGCCATTTGCGACATATCGGTTCTCGGCTAATATCTCCCTCTCTCCTGAATTTTTTTGGGCAAAAAACGGTGGTTTAAAACTAATATCGGCCGATATCGAGATCTCGGCTATATCGGCCGATATCTCGCTTGTACAATCGATACAATGCGTATCTACCCAGATTTCTTTCCATAGGCTGAGCTCAGTCTTGGACTGGAGGCATTCTTAATCTGTGTCTAGTAAGACTGCAACAACATCAAAACTTAGTCTGGGTTGGTCTTAATCTGTATCTAGTAAGCCTTTAACAGCATCAAACTTTTTCAATTTGTAGTCCCCTTTGAACTTTTTTATGCTTCTCGTAGACTAAGACATGAATTCATGTAATCATTCTTGATCAATTAATGAAGATATCATCATCATCATGTTAGGTTTTTTACCTTTATTTGATGCTAAATGTTCCGACATATTTCAGAATGATGAGTTGATGATAACTATAAAGGCTTTTACTCTTTGTACTGTCCCCTGCACAAAACTGCAAATTGGGCCACTGTTATGTGATGCGGAACTTTTTGAATTTTGAGGTTGATAGGCTCTGCATTTTGTGTAACAAAACATAAGATTTAGAATATTGCCCATTTTACCTTTCCATTGTTGTACGAAAGCATTTTAAAAAATTTCAGTGATCTGGTCAGTGATCCGATCAGTTGTTCTGTATGAAAAAACAGTTTCACTTACATAAATTTTAATGAGCCGGTCAATGATCCAGTAAGTAATCTGCCGAGCCGGTCAGTGAGCCGATTTATATAGCAGTAGAAGGGTCAGTGATCCGGTCAGTATCCGGCGAGCCGGTCAGTGATTTGGTGAGCCAATTCGAAGGGTTCGACGAGCCGGTTCGAAGGGCAAAATGGGCAATACAGTAAAATCCGTGTCGGATTACACAAAACTCCCGTGGGAGGATCGCTACCCATAGTTAATACATAGTTAAAAGAATTTTGATTTTACAAACTGCATTTTCTAATTTAATATTGTTTTATATTAAGGGTAATAAGGCCAATTTAAATTTTTATATTTTCGGGTCTTGTATAACCTTTTTTTATAGGTTTTTCACTTTTATATGATGCTAAATGGTGTATATGTTTGAAAGTTCACTAAGTGTGGTATATGTGAAATATTATATTAGGTTCAAATGATAAATTCTAAGTTTATAATAAGTGTATTAAGGTTTTGAATGAAAATTTTAGTTTAAAAATGGACATTGGGCTTGAAAAAAATAAATATTTAGAGTATTGGACCCGCTACGAAAAGCTTTTAGGTTAAAAAAATAATATTGAGTTCAAAATTTAGAGTGATATTGGATCTGATAGCATCAACTGTGAATAAAAAATTGATATTGGGCCTAACAGCAATTGGGATCATTAAATGGGTCAAATACACAATCAGACCTTTAATGGGCGGCAGACAGTCCATTTAGATTGTCAGGTTGGGCTGGATCCTATCATGGCGGGCCGAGTTCAGATCCGTTTACAGTGAATCTTAATTTTCTCTCCTATTGTGTCAAATTCAAAATCAATCTACTAGTTTAAATATAAAAAAATTATAACAATTTCTATGTGTAACCATCATATTATTATTTTATGAGTCATCTATTTTATTGCCGTGAATTGAAATTATTCTCCCGGTGAAATTTTTGTGGATTTAGGCACTACTTACATACACCCGACTTTTCTGCCTCTACACATTTGATTCCGGATTTTCGTGACAAATTACCATTATATCCCTGCATTTTTACTCATTCGAACGAACTCCCAGTTCATTTTGGCATTTGTTCGAATGAATGTCCCAAGTATAAATTTAATTCATTCGAATGAATGGGCTGAACAGTAACGCGCATTAGCTCATTCCTTAAATAATAAAATTTCCTTTAAAGTTATTTTTTAAGCATTGTGCATTTTCAAAATTTCTCAAATTGAATATCCGGACTAATTACGATAACTTGATAAAAATATTTTAAGATTTTAAGGTCTTTTTACACTCCTAAATACTTAAAACACGGTGTTTTACAAATAAGGGTATTCCTCGACTGTGCCGAAAACGCATTTGATAGTGTCAAAAGACCTTGAAGTCTTAAAGTATTTTTATTATGTTATCGTAATTAGTCCGAATATTCAATTTGAGAAATTTTGAAAATACACAGTGCTTAAAAAATAACTTTAAAATTTTAAACGAAATTTTATTATTTAAATAATCACTATGCATTACTGTAGGATATAGAAGATAGACCGTTATTTTTTAAGCACTTGTATTTCCAAAATTTCTCAAATTAAATATTCGGACTAATTACGATAACTTGATAAAAATACTTTAAAACTTAAAGGTCTTTTGACACTCCCAAATGTTTAAAACACAGTGTTTTATAAATAATGGTGTCCCTCGGCTGTGTCGAAAACACATTTGAGAGTGTTAAAAGACCTTGAAGTCTTAAAGTATTTTTATCAGGTTATCGTAATTAGTCCGGATATTCAATTTGAGAAATTTTGGAAATACACAGTGCTTAAAAAATAGCTTTAAAGTTTTAAATGAAATTTTATAATTTAAATAATCACTATACATTACTGTAGCATATGGAAGATAGGCAGTTATTTTTTAAACACTGTGTATTTCCAAAATATCTGAAATTGAATATCCATTCTAATTATGATAACCTGATAAAAATATTTTAAGACTTCAAGGTTTTTTGACACTCCCAAATGTGTTTTCGGTAAAACTGAGGGATACCATTATGTGTAAAACATTGTGTTTTAAGCATTTGGGAGTGCCAAAAGACTTTGAAGTCTTAAAGTATGTTTATCAGGTTATCGTAATTAGTCCGGATATTGAATTTGAGAAATTTTGAAAATAAAAAGTGTTTAAAAAATAACTTTACAGAAAATTTTCTTATTTAAATAATCACTATACATTACTGTATGCATAGTGGTTCGAATGAACCATCCTTTCAATGGTAATTTGTCTTGAAAATCAAGAATTGGGTGTGTGTAAGTCGCGCCATGATTTATTTTTGTTCAATGTTGAAAAGAGACTAATCCAAACAGTGGAATTTTCAAAATTTTCAATTTTGACTGAGAGAATGTCATGTATAAAAGTAACAGAAAATTTAAAGTCTATATACTGAAATTAGTCAAAAAAATTCAAAATATGGTTTTTCCCTGTAATTTAAAGAAAAATATTCTCTTTTAGATGAAATTGATTGAAAAGGCAAATATTTCGATAGAATTTTTTTGATTATTTATAAGAAAAAACGCGTCAGTAAAAAATTTTAACTAATTTTTTATGCAAAATTATCCATGATTATGTCTCTTAATTATTTATACAAGACCTTAATGTGGGTCACATATTACCATTTTCTTTTATTCTTTATCTTCAATTGCTATCATGCCATGTTTTATTACATTCATTTGGGAATTGAGAGAGTGAGATTGTCAAATTAAATACCAAACAAGAAATAACACAAAAGAGGAAAATGGTTAGAAAAAAATTGATAAATTTATTTATTACCAGATAGTGTTTAGTTAAAGTCTATATTACACCCTTTATCCCTCTCTATTTGGGACCCACTTGTGAAGCTAACAGGCAAACTTTTCTTTTGATATGATGGCATAATGACAAGAGATGTTTCAGATCAAATGAGTGGGTCTGTGTTTGTCGTCATTGGAATAGAAAAAAGTTTCAAAGCAATGAAAGTGGAATATATTACATGGGTTTCGCGCTTAGTAAAAATAATTTAACTTTTCTTAAAAATATTTTTAATTTAAATAAAATTGTCTTTTTAATATTCAAATTTCATTTAGAGTATTTTTGTCCTTTAATTAAAATAGTGCCAAGAGTGTTTCTTCATGACAAAGAATTTATCAAAATTCAAAATCAATATCCTAATTTAAATATCAAAATTTTATAAATAATTTCTACATGCAGACACTATATTATTATTTTGGTAATCATCTATCTTATGGTCGTCAATTGAGATATCCATTTATGAGCTCATTTGATTAATATTCAAATCTCACATGTTTATGATTTTATAGCTGCAAAAAATTTATTCAACATGATTTATTTAAGTTAATTTAGACAGATTCTTTAATTTTTTTATGCAAATGTAAATCTTCTAAACAAACTTATTGGCATCGTTTAAAATAGTCTCTATAAAAATATTTTCACTTTACCATGAAAGTAATTCTCAAATGATAATTCTTCTAAAGTGGCTAATTACATGCTTTAACTTTTACAAATTGTGTAATGCAATATAGACATAATAAAAGCTTACATTAGTCTTTTTCTTTACCTTTTATTTTTACTTTATTAATTTGAGAAAGACTACTCTGTTAGTCAAGTCTTCTCGTTGAGGGAGACTTTGAAATAAGACACTTAGACAATTAATTATTTAGAAAAATGATTTTCTTGAGTTAGACATTTGAGGAAATCTACAATGTTGGTGTTCAATTTATAATGAAATTTTTATAATATTTAGATAAGTAAAAAAGTTGTTAAATTTTATATTTAAAGTTTATTACAAAAAATTAGTTTAAGTAATGTAGTTGAAAGTTTACAGCAGTATCTGTGAATCGATTAAAAAATGACCATTTCTTTATTTGTATAAGCAATTGGGCTTATATGGAGTCCATTTGATGATGAAGATAAATTTTTTAAAATATTTTTCTTTAATTGATTTAAATTCAACTTAAATCATATTCATTTGATATTCCCAAACTTTTTTTTTTCGTTAATCCAAAAAAAAAAAAAAATTCATATATGTCCTACTTATCGACTAGATCCAAAATTTTGTATAGTACCTAACGGCTAACGATATATGTGTCGTTATCACGATTTTTAAATACCTACTCAGCGCTACTCAGCCCAAAATTGGTAGACTCGGTTGGGTAAGACGAGTGGAACATGTGTGATTGACTAGCAATGGGCACAATTTATTAACTATTGCAAATCGAGTAAAGTAGTCGTAACTCTAAGTGCAGTGTGACCCACGCTGCATACAAGTCTCCTAAAATGGGCCCAATTCAGAAGATTGCTAGTGCTGCTCAAGTCTTCTTCCGTGGTAGAACCACTGGTTATGGTATAGGCCAGTTGGGCTTAATTGAGACAGGACACACTCACAAAAGTGAGATATATCTATTAAAAAATAAATAAGTAGAATTTATAAATTATCATAAATTGAGTAAAATTGTCATCTTTGAGTCAAAGACCTAATCACAACTTTAAGTGTTGAGTGACTCACATTGCATAAAATTCTCCAAAAAGACTAATACGAGCCTACCATAGAAGACTTGTGGTGAAGTCCAAGTCTTCTCATTATGGGAGGCTTGGAAATAGAAGAGTTACATTATTGTAGAAAGATGTTTAAGTAAATGAAGTTAGACGGATGACAAAAAGCTTTATTATACATGTTTTGCTTATCTAATTTATCTAATTCAGTGATTATACATGTTTTGCTTATTTCATCTGTTTTATGAGTCTCATTTTAATGTTAAATGTTCTTTTATCCAACCTAATCGCAAGAGTTTCCTAACTCAATTAAATTAGCATAGTGTCTTCGAAGAGGAGACCTTTTGATGGTATCAATTTTCATTCTATCTCTTAATTTTAAACTTTAAAAAATCTATTTCCCTATACTCATCAAAATTTAAATGCCAAAAATATATAGTTTGAATTATTCATTGATTAGTAAAACTTTATATACTTAATATTCACGTAATCATCTATAAAATGAATCCAATTATACGAAACTCACTATTCATTTAATAGCATAACTTGTTAGAGAGTTTCACTTAGTGTGTTTCCCTAGCCTAACTTGCAATGGCCCATATGAAAATGCGCCAATCAACTAGATTTTTCACTGGATGCTTGTTTCAACTTTCAGTTGGTCACCATAGGCCAGTCACAAAGTTAGATAAACAACATTCAATTATCAAGCAAAATGATATGTTTATTGAAATTTAAAAGGATCATTTATTAAAAGAATAACTCATTTGTCAATCTTGATTTATGTATTTAGATAAGTGTATTTAATTAAATTCTGTCAAACTTGAATTCTTTTTTGGATAACTAAAAGAGAGGTGTTTGATGAACTTCATAATTTTTTTTTAATTAACTTTTTTATGACATCCCATTTGTCATCCAATGGATCATCCTAAATATTTATTTTCATACATTTTTTGGGTACAATGTTTGAGATAAAAGTTAATTAAAATAACATTACTAATAAAATCTAAATTTTCACCAAAATAAACTTTCTTATAAATCAAATACAGAAATAAAAAGATTAGATGAAAAATTCCACAAGTTCCAAGCTTTCAGTTGGACATACACAATATACAATTTAAACATGATTGACACTACGTATTTTGACACTACTTATTTCTACGTAATTCATGGTGTCTCTTGCCGTAATTATTCTACAATTTTATTAGTGCTATACTTAAACAATACTTTTTCTAAATGATAATTATATTAGAAGGAGAAAGGCACCATATGTGCAAGTACAAGAGAAAAAAAGAAAACAACAAAAGAAAAAACCCTGACCCCATACAACCATCCCCAAGAACAACTGATAAGATAACGCAACACTATGCTAGATGAATGCATTCTTTCTAAACATGTAGGATCTCAAACATTAGGATGTTCCTCAATTCATTAAGAGTGAATGCCCAAGATGTGCATTTGGCGAAATCTGACTTGACACTGACTGAGGAGATTATGCTGTGATCCTAAACATTCCATTATTCACACACAATTATTCCACTCCAGCCGAGGACTCCAATGAAATACTTAAATATTACTTGATCTCAATGAAAAACCATTCCTAGCATCTTGTCAATCAATTTCATGTATTCTCTGCAAACTTTCTTCGAGAGAGCCAAAACCCAAAAGAATGTACCAAGTCCAACTCCATACCCTAATCCAAATCCAATCCACATGAATTTCCCATCGATTTCTCCTGTTTGCTTGTCATTGGCTTGTGGAGTTTCATTTGATCCACACTTTTTTGATAATGGAGGTCCACATAGCCCATCATTCCCTAAGAAAGAGTCATTGTTGAATGTGAGGAATTGATTACTCTGTGGTATGCTCCCCTCAAGAACGTTATGTGAAAGATTTAAAACCTCAAGGAATGTAAGCCTCGTCAACTGCCAAGAGATCTCACCCGAAAGAATATTCTGTGATAGATCTAATGACTCAAGTTGTTTCAAGCTTGCCAATGATGTTGGAATGTGGCCACTGAATCCATTTCGTGAGAAATTTAGCCCAAGAATGTACTTAAGATCTCCTATTGATTCTGGAATTTCTCCATCAAATTTATTATTTGAAAAATCAATCGAGATGAAAAGAGACAGAATTCTATCTAGTCTCATATCAAGCCCTTTAGTGGTTATCATGACTGTGTCTTGATAATAATAACTACTATTGGCAAGATAATATCTCAAGACTTGGCTTTGAGACATCAATTGCGAATCATGTACACCCTTCATCGCCTTCAAACTTTGAAAGAATTCTGAGCGAAGATTGCTGGTAAAGCCATTTGATGAGAGATCAATGATTTGTAACATTGGGAAGAGGCTTTGATTAGTTTGAGGTTGAACAATGGGACCATGAAATTTGTTGGATCGCAAAATAAGAACACGAAATTCAGACAAAATCCCCAACCAATGAGGGAATGCATCATTTATCAGATTGTTTCCAAGGTCTAAAACTTCCAAAGATTTACAATTGGCTAATGATTGAGGTAATGGTCCTTCTATTCGATTTCCATTAAGATTGAGAGTCCTTAGGGTACAATTTTCTGTAAAAGCTAGAGGTAAAGCTCCTTGAAATGAATTTCCCTGTAGAACAATTATGACAAGGGAGTTGCTAAGTTCCTCAACACATTTTGGAATGTTACCAGACAAGTGGTTGTTAGAAAGATCAAGGACCTTGAGGTATTTTGCATTGCAAATTGAAGGGGGTATGTGACCACTGAAATTATTGTTTGAAAGAAAAATGTACCTAGTTGAGGTTAGGTTTATGTTAGCTGGAAGTGACCCTTGCAGATTGTTGGAATGAAGATCAAGTAAAGTAAGAAAACCGATATCAGGAAGTGGACCTTCTAAACTCTCAAGAAAGTTGTTTGAAAGGTTCAACCTACCCAATGTCCCATTTCCTAACGTCCATGTCCATTTGGGTACTTCACCGTAGATTTTATTGTTGGAAAGGTCTAGATAGTACAAATTGTTTAGATATTTGAGGATGTTTGGGAATTTACTAATGTTGCATGAACTTAATGACAATACTTCAATTTGATATGAAAAGATATAACTTGAATTGTCATCGTAATTGGTGAAATTGACGCTATTATCTAAAAGATTATGACCGGAGAGGTTCTTCAGGCTTTGGTACAGATCTTGGAGCTCTTGAATGCCACTGAAGTTGTTGAAAGAAATGTCAAGGTAAACAAGCATTGGTAGTTGAAATAACACCCTAGGAACTGACCCATGAAACTTGTTGTTGGACAATTTGATCAATTCCAACACTGAGGAAGATCCATTGGAGAACTTGTCATGAAACCCATTGAGTTTGTTATATCCAAGAATCAAATATTGCAACGATGGGTGTGAAAGGAGAGATGATGGGACAACCCCCTCGAGTGAATTATTTCGTAAACTGAGTTCAGTCAGATGTTGAAGCTTCTCTCCATAGTACGATGGAATTGGACCACTAAAGTTATTACTTGACAAGTGCAGTAGCTCGAGTTGGGTGAGGTTTGAGATCCATGATGGCAGTGGTCCATGAAAGTTACAGTTCCGAAGACGTAACTCCTTCAAGTATTTGAGGTTGCTAAATGAATTTGGCACTTTTCCAGGAAATCTTGTGCCAGAGAGGATCAATCTTTTAAAAGCACTATTTTGAGGAAATTCTGGCAATCCAATGGTGAGAAGTGGATTGTATGATACATCGAGCATTTGTAGGCTTGGAAGCAAGAAGAAAATTTGAGGGAATCTTCCATACAACCCACAATCTCTAAGAGAGAGAGACATCAAATAAGAGAAATTGCTCAGGAAATGAGGTACCTCAGTGGAGAAATTGTTTCCGCTCAAATCAAGTTTAGATAGAAATTGGAGTTGCTGAAGAGAAGGATCAATGGGTCCTGAAAGCTGACAATAGCCCAAGCCCAACATGCGAAGATTAGGCAAAGCAGAGGATATGACCTGGCCCCAACTGTCAACAGGTTGTGAGATGTTCACTCTATCAAGCTTGAGTTCTTTGAGGTTGTTGGGCAGGTTGTTGATGAGTGTTGTAAAGTCCGATTTCTCTAATTTCAACTCCTGATTCCATGACAAATCCAAGGAAACAAGCTTTGCCAATCCTGCTATTTCCAATGGAACACTTCCTGTAAGGCCACAATGAAACAAGCTCAACTTTTGAAGATTAGGAAGTGAAGAGGATATAGCTTGGCCCCACTTGGAACCAGGTTGTGAGATGTTCACGTAATCAAGATAGAGCTCCTCCAAGCTGCCAGACATGTTTTGGAGGAATGTGGTGAGGTTTGGTTTCTCAAATTTTAGCCAAGGATTCTGAGAGAGGTCCAAGGAAACGAGCTTGTTCAGTCTTGATATTTCTAGTGGGACTTGACCAACAAAGTCACAGAGAGAGAGGTTTAAATGGGTCAAATTGGTGAGTTGGTCTAGTCCACTAGGGATTGGATTGCCATCAAAATAACTGTCATAGAGATTGAGCCTCTGCAGACCAACTAGGCGGAGGAGGCTGGAGTCAATTCGCCCTGAAATCCAGCTACTGCTGAGGTTCAGCTGGATAACATGACCTGTGGCCCCATCGCACTCGATGCCGCTCCAAGAACAACAATCAGCGTCAGAGTTCCAAGAATCAAACTTTGAAGCAGGACGGTTTCTGGGAAGTAAGGAAAATCCATTCTTGAGTTGCAGCAAGTAAAGTCTCTCAAGCTTTGAAGCAGAATAATTTTCGGGATATATGGAAAACCCATTCTTGAGTTGCAGCAAGGCAAGTCTCTCATCATCAAGGCATTGCGAAGAAGCAGGATGGTTTTGGAAGGAAAATGATGATAGGCACATGAGTAGGAACAAGAGAAGAAATGAATGGGAGCAGAAATCCATTGGACTTTTAATTGGGGGGTAAATGAGAGAATACGAGAGGATGAAGATGTGAAGCTGTGAAGGATCTATTTATAATAAATTTGAAACGTACATGTAAAAGGGCAAACGCGTTCTTTCTGTGTGTCGGCCTAATCGATCGCACCAAGTGGGTCCCAATTGGGAATCCAAACACGCGAACTTTTTCTTTTGATTATTTACAGTGGTTTGTGGGCCTAAACACACGAGCTTCATGCTTTTCATTTTTTTTTTTTTTGAGTAGTACAAAATCACTAGTCAATGAAGACTTTTAAAAAAAGATTTCAAAGCAATGAAACTTTGTAACGAGTAAATTCATAAGCTTGCATTAGTTTTTTTTTCATCTTTATTTTTACTTTTATTAATTTAAGAGTGAACTTGTTATAAAATGAACAAATGAAGCAATGGAGATTACAAATAGTGAAGAAACTATTTCTTCCTATCATCAGAAATGGTAAAGAAAAAAAAAGCAGTGAATCATAGAAGAGTTAACTATTAAATCAAGTAATTAAGATAGAATTCATATATTTAATTAAGAAACAGTAACATTCGGTGATCTATTCAATTTAATTTTTTTTTATTAAATTGAGTCGAATCAAGTTTACTACTCTCAATTTTCTCTCCTATTTAGAAAGATTTTATCTAAACCGAAGTTCACAAACAGAAAAATCACTAATTGAAACAATTTTTTTTTTTTTTGGATTAATGTGGGAAACTCAGACACAGTCCTACTAAAACCCTCACGGATGAGCCTACTACCCCTAATGCACACCAAAGTTAGACCATGGGGACTGGAACCCACAATCTCCTGCTCCCTGAGGCAGGAGGCAACCAATTGAACTTAATGTGGATAATTGAAACCTTTTGATATATAAAACTCTAAAAGTAAAAACATATACATTATTACACTAATTTATTTTCACAATCAAAAGGTTTAGAGTTTCACAAAATTTCAAGAAAAAATTACCATTTTGAGTTTTTTTTCTTAGTTAGAACTTTGTATTGGGTATGATTACTATAATCTAATCGTTATACTTTGTACAATTTCTGTGCAATTCTCTAATTTTTAAAGATTTTTCATTAAATTCTTTTATGAAAAAATTCATAAATTGTGAAATCCAATGTTAACATAAATGCTAAGATTATAAGTTTTACCATCACTGGAGAAGATTCAAAATAAGTGCTCACCTTCACCATATTTTTTAATTTTATTTTTACACTTTTTCTTTTAATTTAAGAATAAACTAAGTATTTGAAACAAACAAATGAAGAAATATGTACAAAAGGAGATTACAAATAGTGAGGGATGGATAAACAAGCAAAAGTAAAATTTAATGATCAAGATAAGTTCATTTAATTTTAATCTTTTTTTTTTGTTAGAAATCATAATAGATTTTCAAGTTTACGTGAGAAATTTCCTTACGAAAGTGAACCAGATTAATCTTAAAATTTCACCTTTTGTAAGATTTAAGATTCTTCTATTTGGAAAGAATCAAATCGCTCACAATTTTTTCAATTAGAATCGAAGTCTTCATCAAATTGTAACCTCACAGTGGTTTCTTCAATTGACAGACTTTTTGGCTTAGGAATCAAAAGTCATATGTTCGAGCCCTGTATTCTTGTGGTTTGCAGGGGTTGTATGCATTCGGAGTTTTATTGTAACGATACGACTCGTCCTCTCTAGTACTATGTTATCCGCTTTATGCTTAAAAAAACATGTATGGCTTTGCATTGGGCCTAAGCCTTATTATTAGGCCCAAACACGTTGTGCTAGGTGGAGGGGTTCTCCCTCTTATAATCCCCCACTTTTCCAAGTCCCTGAACAATATGAGACTTTTCTCTCCTTCCACACGCCGAGGCTCTCTCTCCTTCTCTCAACGCCCAACGCTGTTGAGCCGGAGGTATCACATTTACCCAATGCCCTCATAATCAGAGAGACATGTGGGTCTTGAAGTTCTTCGCACTAAAACATGTCCTAAATAATCTCTTAATTCTAAAATATTAAAAGTCAATAACTTATACTCATCAAATGTAAAAAAATAAAGATAACATAAATTGAATTATCAATTGATGATAAATTTTAACATATATTATATCAATTTAATCCTCTATAAAATAGACTCAAATATATAAGTCCTATGATCTATTAAATAAAAACTATTTAAAAAAAATCACTTAAAAGATCTCACTAGTATAGTTCTACGTTGCCCCCGTGTCTTAGACACACTTGGAAGTGGGAAGAAAAATTTATTTGAGAGATTGATTGCTATCCTATTCAATTTCAATCTACTCTTGACCTTCCAAAGCCGTAAATAAAGTCTTTACTTTTAAAACCATCTATTAAAAGTTGTAAACCAAAACCATCATGAATTGGTGCAATTTTCCACATGAAAAGGGCCATCCAATTGAAATTTGGCCCACTAAAAGTAAATAGACAGTTGTAAAAATCACTTAAAAAAAAGAGGTCTCTCTGCCTATCGTGAAACATACGCTCATTTGACATGACAGTCAACATCTATTAATAAACATGGGCCCACATGAGGCCTACATCTCTCACTCATGATCCATATGTTTAACATTCGACAAACTTGTCCTTTCTTGTTGAAATTTTACTCTGTATTTGAAAGTTACTAAATTGTAATTATTTATGTTATATATATTTTTTTAAAATAATATAGGTATCTCTACCTCACATTGGACATGTATAAAGTATAAATCTCCCAATCCACACACATCGATTAAGTCTAAAGGGAGTGGCTTGTATTTTTTAACAATGACTTTTGGAATATATATAAAGAAGAAATCATTAGAAAAAAAAAAGTTTTTAGCGAAGATCGATTCAGGTACGGTGGACAGAAAGCGTATCAGTGAGAAAATATCAACTTGTATTTTTATTGGATCAAAACATTGAGAACTGATTTTCGACCTGATAAATCTAGGTACGAATAGGAGATGTCCAAAAATAAATTGTGAAAAAAAAATCTACCAAGGACCATCTGGATTGTAGAATTTAGAATGTGATTATAGACAAATACAATGAAATAATTCAATTGAATTTATATATTAACGTTAATATTTACATAAAAATATATAAGTTTTCTCTCATATCAAATTCCTATATTTAAAATATATATATATATATATATATATATATATATATATATATATATATATATATATATATATATATATATATATATATATATATATATATATATATATATATATATATATATATATATATGTATACATACATAAATGTATATGTATATGTATATACCATCTGTACACCAAAACTATTTCATCTATCAAATTTTTGTGGACAAGGAAAAACAAAAGCTTAGGCTTAAGGCATCTCTGTAGGTAATTAATTGGTAATGGGGGATTTGAAGGAAATTTTGTTTAAATCAACAAGATTCTTGCTTTAATACTTGAATCTAACATCACATGAACCCAATTAATGGGTCAAACATTTGCAGAGGAGAGTTGGACTACTGAATATTTATTTTCACTTGTAAAAGAAGATTACAAATAGTGAGGGACGAAAGTCTAGATAGATAAACAAGCCAAAATAAAATTTAATGACCAAAGAAATTAGGTTTTTCTTTGAGTCTAGTTGTTGATCTAGACAATCTTAACCATAGGATTGATTGCCAAATACAGTATGATCTCAGCCTTTGATCAAGAATTAGAAAAAAAAATTAAAATTATTGATAGTCTGTCAGAAAATCATGCAATGAGAACGATCCTCAACATAGGCCTGACGGACAGATCTCAGCCATTAATCACACTCTGATAGATCCTGTTAAGTGTAGAAGAGGCTTGACTATTGACTTGTCTTGGCTGAATGTTGATTTCCATCAATTCCACTTAGCCACTGAGTTACGCAACTCAATGGAATTCTGAGTCAAGTCAACTCTACTTGGACACGTATGTGAGTGAAGTCAAGTCTACCTGGGCAAATCAATCTTTGAGTCAAGTCATATTATCGTAGTCCAACACGTACTTCGTGTGTGGGTCCAATCGGTCCCACCAAGTGGGGCCCACTTGGGAAGCCAACAGATGAATTTTTCTTTTGATATGATAGTTGAATGACAAAGGATGTTTCGGATCAAGTGAGTGGAAATGAGCAATAATTTTTAAAAAATGACAATTAACCCATTGGATTATAGTGGTTTGTGGGTCTGTTTTTTGTGTCTGTCGTTAATGGAGTATTATATTACATGGGCTTCACACTTAGTAAAGAATAATTTACCACTTTTTTTTAATATTTTTAGTTTAAATAAAAATATCTTTTTAATATGTAATTTTCTATTCAAGTTTCATTAAGAGTATTTTTGTCCTTTAATTAAAAAAGTAGCAAGAGTATCCCTTCATCATGACAAAGATTTTGTCGAAATTCAAAATCAATATCCTAATTTAATTATCAAAATTTTATAAAGAATTTCTACATGCAGATACTATATTATTAGTTTGTTGATCATCTATTTTATGGTCGTCAATTGAAATTGTCTTTTCAATGAAACTTTTTTAGATGAGATATCCATTTATGAGCTCATTCGGTTGATATTCAAATCTCACATGTTTATGATTTTATAGCTGCAAAACTATATTTAATATGATTTATTTAAATTAATTTAGATAGATTATTTAATTTTTTATGCAAATGTAAATCTTCTAAACAAACTCATTGGCATCGTTTAAAATAGTCTCTATGAATTTTTTTTTCACTTTACAATGAAAGTAATTCTCAAATGATAATTTCTTCTAAGGTGGCTAATTACATGCTTTAACTTTTTATATTTCTCTAGAAAATATACTAGTACACTTTTACAAATTGTGTAATTCAATATAGACATAATTTCTAAGATGATAGGTTTCACCATCAATGGAGAAAATTAATAATAAGAGCTTACATTAGTCCTTTTCTTTACCTTTTATTTTTTACTTTTACTAATTTAAGAATAAACTCGTTATAAAACAAGCAAATGAAGCAATGGAGATTACAAATAGGGAAGACTTGAAGAGTAAGTTCGCAGAATCAACGGGAAATTGGTGTTCAATTTATAATGTATTGATGTAAATTTTTAATTACAATATTTAGATAAGTCAAAAAGTTATTAAAATTTATATTTAAAATTTATTACAAAAATTTAATGTAAATAGTGTGGTTGAAAATTTACAACAGTATTTGTGAATCGATTAAAAAATGATGATATCTTTATTTGTATAAGCAATTGGGCTTACATGGAGTCCATTTGATGATGAATATAAAAAAAATTAAATATTTTTCTTTTATTGATTTAAATCCAACTTAAATTCACTTTCATTTGTTATTCTCTTACTTTTTAATTTGAGTATCGTGAAACATACGTCTTTTTGGCATTATAGTCAACATCTATTGATACAGATAATCTTTTCTAAATCCATTTCCAGAAGACCTCCTTTTTCATTGGTGATGAGTACTCTCTTATCTCTATTTTCTCGAGTTGAATGGAAGTGAGAGAGTCCTTCTACACATGAGAAACAAGACTCTTCAACTATGATACAATTATACTTTCTGACTATTCAAACCGCTAAACATGGCCCACATGAGGCCTACAGCACTCACTCATCATCCATCACATATCTCCATAGGTGGAACTGTTGCATATGCACTAGACAAACTTGTCCTCTCTTGTTCAACATTTACTCCATGCATTATTGTTTATTCAGAAGGTACTAAATTGTAATTATTTATGTTATATTTTGTTAAAATAATATGGATATCAACACCTCACATTAGACATGTATAAACCTCTCAATCCACACACACTGATTAAATCTAAATGGAGTGGCTTGTATTTCTTAACTATGACTTTTCAAATATATAAGAAGAAATCATTAGGAAAAAAAAATTAGCAAAGATCGATTCAAGCATGGTTGACAAAAGCTTATAGGTGAGAAAATAATAACATGTATTTTTATTGGATGAAAGCATTGAAAACTAATTTTCGACCTAATAAAACTAAGTTCAAACAAGAGATGTCCAAAAATAACTTGTGAAAAAAAAATCCACCAAGACCATCCGAATTGTAGAATTTAGAATGTGATTATAGACAAATACAAACAAAGCAAAACTACATTTTTTTTGGCCAGACAACTTTAAAATTAAAATTAAAGGAATATGAATGTTTGCATATTGTAGTTATAATTTGAAGTGTGCTTCGGGGCACCTAAGCATTGATCACATTTGAAGGTGAGACTCAATCAATAAATACACGGCCTTTAAAAGAAAAATACAATTTTATACTATCTAGTGGGAAAGAGAGAAGAAGAGAGTAAAATTGTCTCTACGTTTAAGGTGATGTACCATGAGAAAAACTCATGGTGTGCAAATCACTACCCTTAAAAAAGGCTAAAGGTGTATTAACGCTTGAGCATATGATTAAATTATGTGCTTATAATTTTAAAAATTTGTTTCCTGGTCAAATTTTAATTATTTTATATATAAATGTTTAATGAGATTGAAAAATAAATATATTTTCTTTTAATTTTATTTCATGCAAAAAGGAAGTAAACCAAACTTTAACTTAGGTCGACTCAGTCAGTGTCCAAAAGTGAGTTACACATAAATCAAAACAAGAATCAAAATTCAAAAGTGAGTTTCAAAAGCTTGAGACGAGATCTGAGAGAGGTTGTATTGTTGTAACGAAAACTCTAATCTAAATACAATTACTGTCACGTATATGAAAAAAATAATTTTATTAAAATAAATTTGAGATAGTCGATTTTATAATTATGAAAAATAATTATATTTAAAATTTTCCGTTATTATTATCAATATCAGTCCATCTATATAGATTCGAACTTTATAACTTCTTTTCTTCTAATTAACTCTATCATAAATCATAGCAGCATTCACTCTATATCTACATATTTTTTTTTCATATTGTCGTGTATGTGGTCAAGAAGACAGATTTCTCTCAATACTCCTCTTATTCTCTTTTATTTTTATTAAAAGTTTAAATATAGTCCATTTTGTTCTTGACTTGTTATTGGAAAATTGTTGTGGATACTTGATACTCTTTTGAAAGAGCAGCGAAGGATATAAAATAAGATCCGATTTTTCTAAGATTGGATCCTCTCACTAAAAAAATATTAGTAGTTAAATCAATTTATATATATATATTTTTTATTATATTTCTTGTAGCCATTGGTCACTAGTAGTTTCATATTTATTTGTATTAATTTCTTCATTTTAATTCTTAATATTTTTTTTTTGTCAAATCAACCATTGGCCAAATACTTCTTTAAACTCATTTTCTCCTGCATTGGATGCTTCAAATCATGAAACTTTTTATTCTTTTTTATTTAACAATAAAATTTGATATTCACAATTAGATTTGACATACTATTTTAAACAAGTCAAATACAATTTTAACATGTAAAACAATCAATTATTAATTATTTTATAAGCTCATCTTATGTATTATTTAAATTTTACTCTTGCTAATTTTGATTGATTGAATGATAAGAAAGGTGTGAGACCCATAGCATGTAAATTACATTAATATAGTTTTAATTATTTTCAACTCCTAACTATATTTAGTTCTTAATCTTTTGTAATAACATTTTATTTATATAATTTAAATAATTAATTAGTATTAAAAAATTATATTTTATATTTATATGTTCATCTATCTAACATAGTGAAATGTATCACATGCCGATAGAAAATCTCTTTTAAAAGTCTCACCTAAAACAATCTCACTAACCTACTCGTTTAAAACCTTAAAACAGAAGCTAGCTCGATCAAATAAAATAAAAATGCATAACTAGACAAATTCGAGTTCAGTGCCAAGTTTTATTAATTAATAGAATTCTTGTGTAATTAGGACTAACTCACTCGAGAAACACATGATATTGAGAAAACGGTGGAAATCACATGCAACCCTAACTTTTTTATGGGAATTTCTACTTCTTTTGATAGTCTTCAACATGGAGAATTATATATATTGACTATTGACTTGTCTACGATGAATGTTGATTTACATCAATTCCACTGAGCTTTGAGATAAATTTCATAAAGAGCCACTGAGTCAAGTCTACTAGGGCACAAGTCTAAGTCTAGTTGGGCAAATCTTTGAGTCAAGTCATATTATCCAAGTCCAACATGTGCTTTGTGTGCGTTGACCCTACCGGTCCCACCAAGTGGGACCCAAGCCAACAGGCAAACTTTTCTTTTGATATGACGACAGAATGACAAAGGATGTTTTGGATCAAGTGAGTGGATCTGTGTCTGTCGTCGTTGGAATAGAAAAAGGTTTCAAAGCAATGAAAGTGGAATATATTACACGGGTTTCAAACTTAGTAAAAATAATTTACTTTTTTTTTTAAATATTTCTAATTTAAATAAAAATGTCTTTTTAATATACAACTTTCTATTCAAATTTCATTTACAGTATTTTTGTCCTTTAATTAAAATAGTGCCAAGAGTGTCCCTTCATGACATAGAATTTGTCAAAATTCAAAATAAATATCCTAATTTAAATATCAAAATGTAAGAATTTCTACGTGCATATACTATATTATTATTTTGTTGATCATCTATCTTATGATCGTCAATTGAAATTGTCTTTTCAATGAACCTTTTCTAGATGAGATATCCATTTATGAGCTCATTTGGTTAATATTCAAATCTCACATGTTTTTTATTTGCTGCAAAGAATTTATTCAACATAATTTATTTAAGTTAATTTAGACAGATTCTTTAAATTTTTATGCAAATGTAAATCTTCTAAACGAACTCATTGGCATCGTTTAGCAAAGATCTTTCACGTCTTACTCATGGAATACTGAGTCAAGTCAAGTTTACTTGGTCATCTCTCTGTGAAGTCAAGTCAAGTCTACTTGGGCGATCTCCCTATGAAGTCAAGTCTACTTGGGCACATTATCCACGTCCAACGCGTGCTTCCTTTGTGGGCCCAATCCACGAAGACTTTTACATAAGCTTTCAAAGCAATGAAATCCAAAGGTTTTTTAGTGGAATATATTATAGACCGGCTTTAAGCTTAGTAAAGAATAATTTTCATTTTTTAAAAAGAAATATTTTTAATTTCATTAATAGTATTTTTGTCCTTTAATTAAAATTGTACTGAAAGCGTCCTTTATGGTAATATTTTTTAGTTGCAAATTCTTTATTTAACATGATTTATTTAAGTTAATTTAGACAGATACTTTAATTTTTTATGCAAATGTAAATCTTCTAAACAAACTCATTGGCATCGTTTAAAATAGTCTCTATAGAAATAATTTCACCTCTCCTCTTTATTATGGTACTCACTCTCGATCTAACCTACATGATTGCGGTCTAGTTAGACAATTTCATATTTGTACATGACATTTTTTGTAAACCTTAACTAGGATAAAATATATATTTATTTTGTGAGAGAGACATGAACAATTGTAAATTGTATTGAGAACCGTCTCTTCTTTGTTTTTAACCTTTGAGCATACATACTGGAACGACGTAAATTTTATAATTGTACTTTATTTAACAATAAAATTTGATATTCACAATTAGATTGACATACTATTTTAAACTGGTCAAATACAATCTTAACATGTAAAACAATCAAATATTAATTATTTTATAAGCTCTTCTTATGTATTAATCAAAATTTTCTTTTACTAATTTTGATTGATTGAATGATAAGAAAGGTGTGAGACCCATCGCATGTAAATTACATGAATACAGTTTTAATTGTTTTCAACTCCTAACTATATTTAGTTCTTAATCTTTTGTAATAACTTTCATTTTGAACAGATGCATGCGAGATAGATTTTTTTTTTTAACATGAATATTCACATCTCACATTGGAGGTGAGACTAATCTCAAGAGCATGTGTAAACCTCCCAATTTGCACACACTGATAAGTTGATGAGAAATAATCCTATGAGAAGTAGCCCAGAACGATTTGAACGTGAATCGAATTCAAAACTTTCCTTCGTGATGATAGAATATGAGAGGATGCAGATGTGAAGGAGTGAAGAATTGTACAAATGAGAGCATAGTGAAAGGGTCTATTTGTAATAAATTTGACATGTACATCGAATTCCATTATCGAATTGAAGATTCTCATTTGTCGGTGGAATGGTTGATAGAAGACTATCATAAGCAGGGGTGTAAATATTGGCCGTTATAATACGTGTCAGCCGATATTTAAAATATCAGATATAAAATAGGATAGAGAAATATATGGGCCATATAGGATATTGGCCGATACCGATATTTATACCCATGGTCATAAGTTGCTCTATTCATTTCTCTTGGCTGAATGTTGATTTACATTAAATCCACTGAGGCTTAAGATGAATTTCATAAAGAGCCATTGAGTCACGCAATGAAATTCTGAGTGAAGTGAAGTGAAGTCTACTTGGGCACATCTGTGAGGAATATAAATGTTTGCATATTGTCGTTATAATTTGAAGTGTGCTTTGGGGCACCTAAGCATTGATCACATTTGAAGGTGAGACTAAATCAATAAATACACGGCCTTTAAAAGAAAAATACAATTTTATCCTTTCTAGTGGGAAAGAGAGAAGAAGAGAGGTAATGGTAAAATTGTCTCTACGTTTAAGGTGGTGTACCATGAGAAAAACTCATGGTGTGCAAATCACTACCCTTAAAAAAGGCTAAAGGTGTATTAACGCTTGAGCATATGATTAAATTATGTGCTTATAATTTTAAAAATTTGTTTCCTGGTCAAATTTTAATTATTTTATCTATAAATGTTTAATGAGATTGAAAAATAAATATATTTTCTTTTAATTTTATTTCATGCAAAAAGGAAGTAAACCAAACTTTAACTTAGGTCGACTCAGTCAGTGTCCAAAAGTGAGTTACACATAAATCAAAGCAAGAATCAAAATTCAAAAGTGAGTTTCAAAAGCTTGAGACGAGATCTGAGAGAGGTTGTATTGTTGTAACGAAAACTCTAATCTAAATATAATTACTGTCACGTATATGAAAAAAATAATTTTTTTAAAATAAATTTGAGAAAGTCGATTTTATAATAATGAAAAATAATTATATTTAATATTTTCCGTTATTATTATCAATATCAGTCCATCTATAAAGGTTCGAACTTTATAATTTCTTTTCCTCTAATTCACTCTATCATAAATCATAACAACATTCACTCTATATCTATATATATTTTTTTTAATATTGTCGTGTATCCACGATTTCTCTCAATACTCCTCTTATTCTCTTTTATTTTTATTAAAAATTTAAATATAGTCCATTTTGTTCTTGACTTGTTATTGGAAAATTGTTGTGGATACTTGATACTCTTTTGAAAGAGCAGCGAAGGACATAAAATAAGATCCGATTTTTCTAAGATTGGATCCTCTCACTTAAAAAAATTAGTAGCTAAATCAATTTTTATTATATTTCTTGTAGCCATTGGTCAATAGTAGTTTCATATTTATATGTATTAATTTCTTCATTTTAATTCTTAATATTTTTTTTTTGTCAAATCAACCATTGGCCAAATACTTCTTTAAACTCATTTTCTCCTGCATTGGATGCTTCAAATCATGAAACTTTTTATTCTTCTTTATTTAACAATAAAATTTGATATTCACTATTAGATTTGACATACTATTTTAAACAAGTCAAATACAATTTTAACATGTAAAACAATCAATTATTAATTATTTTATAAGCTCATCTTATGTATTATTTAAATTTTACTCTTACTAATTTTGATTGATTGAATGATACGAAAGGTGTGAGACCCATAGCATGTAAATTACATTAATATAGTTTTAATTATTTTCGACTCCTAACTATATTTAGTTCTTAATCTTTTGTAATAACCTTTTATTTTGAATAGAGGCATGCGAGGTAGATTTTTTTTATTTTTTTAACATGAGTATTCACATCTCACATTGGAGGTGAGGCTAATCTCACGAGCATGTGTAAACCTCCCAATCCACACATATTGATAAGTTGATGAGAAGTAATTCTATGAGAAATAGCCCAGAATGGTTTGAACGTGAATCAAATCCAAAACTTTTCTTCGTGATGATAGAATATGAGAGGGTGCAGATGTGAAGTTGTGATGAATTGTACAAATGAGAGGATAGTAAAATGTTATGAAATTGAAAAGCCACGACAAGAAATATTTATATTTCATGAATCATTATACTCATTTTTGCCATAAAATCAATTGCTTCATCAACGTAAGACTTGGTATATCATTTCACATTATCACTTAGGATTCATAAAATAATAGATGGGAGACTCCATTATTGTCCAACGTGTGTTTCGTGTGTGTGGGCCCAATCATCGCATCAAATGGGACCTATTCAACCTGGTTCTCTTATAACTGGAAAGTGTTCAGACATTTCACAGAATTTTATTTAATTAATTTAGTAGAATGACAAAGGATATTTCGAATCAAGTGAGTGGAAATGAATAATAAATTAAAAGAATGATAATGGAATGGTAAAAGGTTTCAAAGCACTGAAACCGAAAGATTGTTAAGTGGAATAATACATTACACGGGCTTCACGCTTAGTAAAGAATAATTTTCCTCTTTTTTAAAATATTTTAATTTAAATAAAAATTTCTTTTTAATATATAATTTTCTATTCAAATTTCATTAATAGTATTTTTTCCTTTAATTAAAATAGTACTTCATAACTATCTGAGATTTGAATATTAAGTAAATGAGCTCATAAATGGATGTCCCATCCACAAAAGTTTCATTGAAAAGGTAATTTCAATTCACGACTATAAAATACATGATCAATATAATAATAATATAGTGGTTTCACATAGAAATTCGTAGAAATTTTTTATAATTAAATTAGGATATTGATTTTGAGTTTCGATAAAATCTTTGTCACGACGAAGGGACACTCTTGAATCTAACATCACATGAACCCAATTAATGGGTCAAATACGAGACCATCTTTTTAAAAAAAAAATTATTGAAAGTGTTCATATGTTGTCGACTAATTCTTTGGAACATATGCACGCTTCCCTGCATACAAACATGCCGGGTTCAAATGGTGCGACCTTACTCTATACGTATCTCATGGATAGTGGCCCTTCATTTAAGGATTGAACCCAAGACTTCATCCTTTACATTTTTGTCTTGAATCTTTATGTACGATCTATTTAAAGTTTCACTATTATTTAATAGTTTTATTTTTATTTTTAAATTAAAAAAATCAATAATTTATATTCATCAAAATTAAACAAAAAAACCTAAAATAACATTAACTTAGATCATCCATTGATAGCAAAACTTTAAAACAGACTTTATTCTTACATAGTTATTTATCAAATGAATTTATATATGCAGATCTATTATCTATCTTGTAGAAGTCTCATGGAGTCGCTAGTCTATTTAAAAGTATAATGAGATTTTTCTTATTCCAATCTAAGGATTAAGTCTTATATGAGTTGGTGTGATATAAAAAAAGTATACAGTAGAGGATAAATGAAGTTTTATTACAATCCAATCATCTTATCTTTTGATTTTTGAATTTTGAATTTTTTTTAAATTAATCACTTATTTGTTTACAAATTAAGAAATTAAAATTATATAATGAAAATAATTAATTAGTATTAAAAAATTATATTTTATATTTATATGTTCATCTATCTAACATACTGAAATATATCACTCGTCGATAGAAAATCTCTTTTAAAAGTCTCACCTAAAACAATCTCACTAGTCTTCTCGTTTAAAACCTTAAAACAAAAGTCAGCTCGATCAAGTTAAATAAAAATGCATAACTCGACAAATTCGAGTTCAGTGCCGAGTTTTATTAATTAATAGAATTCTTGTGTAATTAGGATTAACTCAATCGAGAAACACATGATATTAAGAAAACGGTGGAAATCACACGCAACCCTAACTTTTTCATGGATTTTCTACTTCTTTTCAGTCTTCAACATGGAAAATTATATATATTGACTATTGACTTGTCTTGGATGAATGTTTGAGAAATTGATTGCTATCCTTTTCAATTTCAGTCTATTCCAGACCCTCCAAAGCCGTTAGTGAAGTTTTTACTTTTAAAACCATCTATTACAAGTTGTATATCAAAATCATCAATTAGTTCTAATTTTCAATGCTATAAGTTTTACCTCTTGCATCCCGCCTTAGGAAGTGGAAGGTTACGAGTTCGAGCCCTATGGCGTAACCTTGGTGAGCCTTAAGGGTAGTGGGCTCACTCGTGGGGATTTAACGAGGGGTATTCCACGGTTTTCCACACATAAATTAAAAAAAAAATTTATTTTTTTAGGTCATTGATATTTAATAAAATTGAAGCTCAAACCATGAAATTCCAACTTGAAAGAGAAGCTTCAAGTGCTGAATTCCAAGTTGTTATATTCATTTTAGCCTTTTGTGGTATGATTAAAACTTCAAATGAAACAAATTCACTAAATCATATACAGTAAGTAATATGATAAATAGTTAAGGAATGAAGGTAATATGAAAATGTAAGAAGAATCATGAATTGATGCAATTTTCCACATAAAAAGGGCCCATCTAATTGAATTGGGCCCACTAAAAATAAATAGACAATTATAAAAATCACTAAACAAACTTGTCCTCTCCTGTTGAAAATTTACTCCATGCATTACTGTATTCGAAAGTTATTAAATTGTAGTTATTTATGTTATATGTTTTTTTTAAATAATATGGGTATCCTCACCTCACATTGGACATGTATAAATCTCCTAATCCATACACACCGATTAAGTCTACATAGAGTGGCTTGTATTTTTTAACTATGACTTTTCGAATATATAAGAAAAAATCATTAGGAGAAAAAAAACAAATTTTCAGCAAAGATCGATTTAGGAACGGTTGACAGAAGCCTATCGGTGAGAAAATATCAACCTATATTTTTGTAATTGAAAACTGATTTAAAACCTAATAAATCTAAGTAAAAAATGTCCAAAAATAACTTGTGAAAAAAAAAATCCAGCAAAGACCATCCGAACGGTAGAATTTAGAATGTGATTATAGACAAATACAAACATAATAAAACAAAACTACAATTTTTTGGCCAAACAAGTGTAAGATACTAAGATCATTAGCTAACTATGGTTAAATAATAAGCTCAACCAAGCTTTCTTCCCTTACCAAACTTAATATATATTCCAGAATCAAAATTTGGTTAGCCTCAACTAAAATTTCAACTTAACTATGGTAAATACTTAATCCAACTTAATGTAAAATTTGGTTAGCCTCAACTAAAACTTACTTTTCCAGTCAAGTGTAGCTGATTGTAAAAAGATAAGTCATAAGAAAAGCGAGAAATGATAAAACAACCAGAAATCTCTTTCCATATTTTATTATATAAACAAATAATAAAGAATTATTGTGGACGACCAACCATAAAAATATATGATGGACGATGATATGAAAATATTTATCTCTATACTATATAAATTTTTGCTTCAAGGTACTTTCAGAATCATTACATATTTCACCATTATTATTATTAAATAATACTCCATCCGTTCCATTTTAGTTGTCCCATTTTAAAAATTTGAATTAGTTAAAAAGTGCTCTCAAAAGGTATATCAAATTAGATATGATAGAGAGAGAATCAAAATGGCATATCAGACAACTATTTTGGAACAATTCCAAAATACATATCAGACAACTAAATTGGAACAGAGGGAGTATGCTTTATATATTTAAGGCTAGCATTTATGATAAAAAATTATTTATATCTTGGCTATGAATAGTTTGTAATTTGCACACATTGTTGTACATTGTTCTAAAGGTCACACAGTTTATTCTATTATTATATTCCTTCTTCATTAAAAGGTGGCCATTTAAAAAAAGCTAAAGGTGTGTTGTAAAGAATATTAGTTATGACTAATATTGCTTTTTGAATAAGTTTTAATCTTAAACCTAAGCTGCATCATAAGTCTGTTTCCAATAACTTCATAGTCAAATTTAATTATTTTATCTAAAAATGTTTAATGAGGTTTAAAAATAATACTTTTGAATAAAATATTTCATGTAAAAAGGAAGCAAAGCAACATTGGATATCTCAACTGATTACTTCTCGTCTCAAGAAACGAGAGGATTCTAGTCTGAATCCCAACGGTGTAAATTGGGGGTGTTCATTTTAATGTTAAATGTTCTTTTATCCAACCTAGTCACAAGAGTTTCCTAACTCAATTAGATTGGCATAAGTTGGTTATTTTTATCTAATTTAAATTTATTTATTATAACTCAATTAGATTACATAATGTTGAATGGGAGCAGAAATCCATGTGTAGTGCCTGATATCTTGGACTTGTACTTGGGTGGTAGCTGGGGCCCACTTGGGCCCAATTGATCTCACCAAGTGGGACCCACTTGGGAAGCCAGCAGGCAAACTTTTTCTTTTGATATGATGGCAGAATGAGAAAGGGTGTTTCTGATGAATTGAGTGGAAATGAGCAATGAATTAAAATAATGAAAAATTAACTAATTGGATTATTTATAGTGGTTTGTGGGTCTAAGCACAAGTTAGTGGAATAAAATATTGCACGGGCTTCACACTTAGTACAGAACAGTTTCCCTCTTTCTTTCTTTTTTTAATATTTTTGGAGTTAGTACATGAACCATGCTTTTTAATCAGGACTCAGACTTTAAATCCAAAGTCACCAGTCCATGAAGACTTTTCTAAAGTTTGTAAAGTGGAACAACATATTACACGTGCTTCACACTTAGTAAAGAATGATTTTCCTCTTTTCTTAATATTTTAATTTAAATAAAAATTTATTTTTAATATATAATTTTCTATTAAGTTTCATTAAGAGTATTTTTGTCCTTTAATTAAAATAGTAGCAAGAGTGTCCCTTCATCATGACAAAGATTTTGTCGAAATTCAAAATCAATATCCTAATTTAATTATCAAAATTTTCTAGGAATTTCCACGTGCAACCACTATATTTTTACTTTATTCATCATGTATTTTATAGTCGTGAATTAAAATTGTCTTTTCAATGAAACTTTTGTGGATGGGACATCCATTTATGATCTCATTTGGTCAATATTCAAATGTCACATGTTTATGATTTTATAGCTGCAAAAATTTTATTTAACATAATTTATTTAAGTTAATTTAGACACATTCTTTAATTTCTGATACAAATGTAAATCGTCTAAACAAACTCATTGTCATCGTTTAAAATAGAAATATTTCCAATTTAAAATGAAAGTAATTCTCAATGGATAATTTCAGGCTAATTACATGCTTTAACTTTTTTATACTTTTCTAAAAATGTAATACACTTTTACAAAACTTTCTTTTAGCCAAATGACTTCAAAATCCATTGCCCAGTGAATTCCTTCAATAGATTCCTTGCTCTAGTCACACATTTCTGTTCAATGTTGCAAAGATGCTAATCCAATTTGTGTAAATAAGTAATTGGTAAGATCATAATAAAAGCTTACATTAGTCTTTTCTTTACCTTGTATTTTTTACTTTTATTAATTTAAGAGTAAACTCGTTATAAAACAAGCAAATGAAGCAATGGAGATTACAAATAGTAAGGGATGATATATTTATAGTCTCTAGCCGACCTTAGGGCAATCACAATCAAACTGTAACTCTTAATATAAGTCTAAATCAAATACATCTCTTAAGTAGAGATAAGTCCAACTTAGACTCATAATCACACAATAATTCTATTAACATTAGAACCGTAAATATATTCCAACAATGAATAATAAATGAAAAGAATGATAATGGACCAATTGGATTACATTGGTTTGTGGGTCTCTATCCGTCATCATTGGAATAGTATAACAAAGTAATGAAACTGAAAGGTTGTTGGTTAAAAAAAATCATGAACCCTTTATGTGAGTGAAGTACATCATTAAAAAATAATGATGTATATTTTAAAAAATTAAAAGATTAAAATCATATAGTTAAAATAATTAATTAACAGTAAAAATTTACATATTCTATATTGATGTAATCATCTATTTTGAGAGACTCAAATATATAAAATCTAGGCTTGTAAATGGACTCAGATTCAGCATGCGGATCGTCCAGCTTGGCCTGATTGTTAAGATAACGAGCTGGATCTTAGAGTCTGATTATCATTCACGGACTGGATCTGGAGAGTCCGATAATAATCAAGCAGGCCGGGGACTGTCCGTCAGACCCAGTATATAACATGTAAGTATGTATACACACCCATCGAGTCCTGATTCATCTCAAATACCCAATCTGATGATGCATTACTGAGTTCTAAAAATACTTGATTCAAATTCAAAACTCTACTAATCACATTGACGAGTCTTAGTTCAAAAAGGCAAAATAGGACTGATTTTTGTATTTTTATTGTCATGGATCTTTTTTTTTAAGTGATATTTATAATTTTTTTCATAAAGCAGAATAATTCACTTCTTTCAATCATCATACTTTCTATTCTGAGTTTTCCATTAGCAGAATTTGTGGGTCTAAATCTGTTACATAACTAAAAATAAAAAGGGAAATTGGATTAAATTGATTGGTTTTCATATCTTTGTTTTTAATGTTTTATGAGTTTTTTTGCTAAATTTAATTTATGTTATTATAGTTTTTTATCTATATTTCAATTTAGACCGTAACAGTTCATTAATAAAAGATATAAACACTTCTTCCATAAATTCTCAATTTTTTTTTTTTCTGTTTTTCATTGCTGCATCCTCAGGGGTATAAGTCTATCGTATCAGAGAAAAAAAAAATTCGGCCAATATATAAAAGAACCTTTTTATTTTTAAAATGAATTTTTTCAAGAAAAAAAAGGCCACCGAGATTTCAAAAAAAAAAAAAATTTGAAGAGAAAAAGATCTCCCCCGAGATCTCGGTCGATATGAAAATTCGTCTGAAATCTCGGTTCGGCCGAATTTTCGACCCCTGTGCATCCTACTCATCATCAATCTTAGCCATCCACTTACCCTATACACCAGGGGTATAAATTTCGGTATCGGCCGAGATATCGGCCAATATTGTAAATATCGACCGATACACCCCTGCTGTACAACATATAACATCAATAGCCCCAACTTGATAAGATTGTATTGATGTGTATTTTTAAACAAAATTATTAATATCAAGGGTGTAGGTGATTTAATCATCCATAACCTTATGTCAGACATAAAATAGAGAATTTTCAGAAATCTAAGTTTTTTTTTTTTGGATGATCAAGGTATCAATGGCCTAGAGAGCTCAATTAATTTTCAGCAAATGTGCAAGCTTTCTTACCCACACACACCGGATAATTTTATGGGAAGTGGTTCTTTTGAGTGGAATGAAAATAAACTCAGGACTCTCACTTCCTGAGACGTGTTCCTGACTATCACTCTAACCCCTTTGAGTTAAAGAATCAAGTTGCTTGCCTCTTAGTGGAGGATTCACAAATTTAAATTTTCAAGTATTTTCTTATTAGTTTGGGTTTCAATATTTTATAGGTGAATTTTAAATGGATGCAGTGAAGTACATTGAATTACTTGAAGGAGAGATTGAAGAACTGAATCGTCAAGTCTGTTAATGGGCAGAATGAGCTTCTGGTATTCTGGAATGCCTTATATATGTTCTGGTGAAATCTATACAATTAGGTTCTTGATATCTTGCAATTGTTATTATTTAAACTTTTTTAAAAAAAAAGTCTTACATTTAGGTCCCTGATATTTTGCAATTGTTATTATTTCCTCCCAAATCCACTATCACAGACATTCTTTGCCCGGATTTGAACCTACGACACCGGATTTTGGTGACCCACATTCTACTGAATTGAAGTAAGAACTGACAAAAGATACGACTCTTCTCAAGAAAAGAATTCTTTTTGTACTCCCAATTTATCTTGGATGAAACAAAAACCATACAGTCATCCAAGCAAGTTAATTTTTGATAAGCATTATATTCAAGTATAGACCATTCTTATGATCCCGAGAGAACCCTTCATAAGGGTATGACTGAAGACTTCTATATAGGTTTAGGATTGGAATTGGGTGTTGGACCAGGTTTTTCTTTAACCCAAGCATGAGCCCAACTTTGTTAAGTTGAGCCCTCACCTGGATAGAACCCAAACACTGCGAAGCAAAGCCTGACTAATTCTATTTTGGGCTGAGGTTAGTCTCTGTCTGGGGTCATTTTTAATCTGTGTCTGGTAAGACTAATAACATCAAAACTTAGTCTCGGTTGGTCTTAATCTGTATCTAGTAAGGCTGTAACAGCATCAAACTGCAAATTGGGTCACTGTTCTGGGATGCAGAATTTTTTGAAGTTTGATGTTGATAGGTCCTGCATAGTTAATACATAGTTAAAAGAATTTTGATTTTGCAAATTGCATTTTCTAATTTAATATGTTTTTGTTTCAAAGGTAATAAAGCCAATTTAAATTTTTATATTTTCAGGTCTTGTATCACCCTTTTTTTTAGCTTTTTTTTACTTTTATTTGATGCTAAATATTCATTTTTGAGCTCATTAGATTAATATTCAAATCTCACATTTTTATAATTGTATAGCTGCTAAAATTATATTTAACATGATTTATTTAATTTGATTTGGACACATTCTTTAAAAAAAATTTATACAAATGTAAATCTTCTAAACAAACTCATTCTCATCATTTAAGATATTCTCTACAAAAATATTTTCACACGTAAATCCAAAAAAACTAAATGTTCACATTACCTTTATTCTTTAATTTTATTAATTTTAAGAGTAAAGTAGTATATAAAACAAACAAATGAAACAATAAGTACAAAAGGAGATTACAAATAGTGAGGGATGAAAGTCTAAGTAAATAAACAAGCAAACATAAAATTTAATAACTAAAATAATTGGTTTTTGTGAATTCCTTTTGTAAATTCATGTTAATTGAAAAAAAAAAGGATAAATATTTTTTCTAAAAAATATGTGCAAATTCAGAAAGGCAATAAATTAAAATGTAAAACAAGAAATTATCTTAGAATATTAACTATATCAATCTAGCTTGCCAATATTATAAGTCATGGTAAATAGGGGAACCCCTCGCCAACTTAAGATACAAATAAATAAATAAAATCAATTAAAATTTGTAGTTTTAATTTTGACTTTGAGAATGTCATGTATAAAAGTAACAGAAAATTTAAAGTCCATTGGAATTACTCCATATACTGAAATTAGTCAAAAAAAATTCAAAATATGGTTTTTCCCTGTAATTTAAAGAAAAATATTCCCTTTTAGATGAAATTGATTGAAAAGGGAAATATTTCGATAGAAATTTTTTTATTGTTTATAAGAAAAAACGTGTCTGTCAAAAAAATAATTAAATTTTTATACAAAATTATCCATGATTATGTCTCTTAAATTTTTATACAAGACCTTAATGTGGGTCACATATTACCATTTTCTTTTATTCTTTATCTTCAATTGCTATCATGCTATGTTTTATTACATTCAGTTGGGAATTGAGAGTGTGAGATTGTCAAATTAAATGCCAAACAAGAAATAACACAAAAGAGGAAAATGGTGAGAAAAAAATTGATAAATTTATTTATTACAAAATAGTTTTTAGTTAAAGTCTATATTACACCCTTTATCCCTCTCTATTTGTCTGATATTATTATTATTATTTTTTATTTTATAAATTTGAAGTACAAGTATTTTGAATCTATTTGAAGATGAATTCACTAAAATATTAATCATAGAAAAAGGCCTATCAAAGTCTATCTTTATTTACGTACTTAGATACGTGTCTTTAATTAAATTTTGTCAAACTTAAATTTTTTATTTATAATTAAATGAGAGGACTTTGATGAACTTCATAATTTTTTTTAATTAATTTTTTGTATGACATCACATTAGCCATCAAATGAATCATTGTAAATATTGCAATTCACTTTCATGCGTTTTTTTTATTACAATATTGGAAACAAAATCTAATTTAAATAAATTACTAATGAAGTCCAAATTTTGTCTAAAATAAACTTTCTCATACAACAAATATAGAAAAAGATTAGAACAAAAAGTCCACAAGTTCCAATCTTTTAGTTGGACGTATCCAATATTCCGATACAACCATCCCCAAGAGCAACTGAAAATATAACACTACAACACTATGCTAGATTAATACATTCTTTCAAGACATGCATGATTTCAAACATTGGGATGTTCGTGATTTCATTAAGAGTGGATACCCAAGATGCACATTTAGCGAAAATCCAACTTGACACTGACTGAGGAGATTCTGCCATGATCGTAATCACTCAATTATTCCGCTTCAACCAAAGACTCTGATGAAATACTTAAACATTACTTGATCTCAATGAAATACCATTTCTAGCATCTTGTCAATCAATTTCATGTATTCTTTGCAAACTTTATTCGAGAGAGCTAGAACCCAAAAGAATGTACCAAGTCCAATTCCATACCCTAATCCAAACCCAATCCACATGAATTTCCCATCAATTTCTCCTGTTTGCTTGGCATTGGCTTGTGCAAAGGATGAAGGTGGTGGAGTTTCATTTGATCCACATTTTTTTGATAATGGAGGTCCACATAACTCAGGATTCTCTAAGAATGAGTCATTGCTGAATGTGAGAAATTGATTACTATGTGGTATGCTCCCCTCAAGATGGTTATGTGAAAGATTTAAAACCGCAAGGAATGTAAGCCTCGTCAACTGCCAAGGGATCTCACCTGAAAGAATATTCTGTGATAGATCTAATGATTCAAGATGCACCAAGTTTGCCAAAGACGTTGGAATGTGGCCACTGAATCCATTTCGTGAGAAATTTAGCCCAAGAATGAACTTAAGATCCCCTATTGATTCTGGAATTTCTCCATCAAATTTATTATTTGAAAAATCAATCGAGATGAAAAGAGACAGAATTCTTTCTAGTCTCATATCAAGCCCTTTAATGGTTACCATGACTGTATCCTGATAATAACCATTTGTATCAGTAAAAGCATATCTCAAGACTTGGTTTTGTGACGTCAATTGTGAATCATGTAGACCCCTTATCGCTTTCAAACTTTGAAAGAATTCTGGGTGAAGATTGCCGGTAAATCCATTTGATGAGAGATCAATGATTTGTAACATTGGGAAGAGGCTTTGAATAGTTTGAGGTTGAACAATGGGACCATGAAATTTATTGGATCGCAAAATAAGAACACGAAATTCAGGCAAAATCCCCAACCAATGAGGGAATGTATCATTTATTCGATTGTTTCCAAGGTCTAAAACTTCCAAAGATTTACAATTGACTAATGATCGAGGTAATGGTCCTTCTATTCGATTTCCATTAAGATTGAATGTCCTCATTCTGCAGTTTTCTGTAAAAGCTAGAGGTAAAGCTCCTTGAAATGAATTTCCTTGCAAACTGATTATCACAAGTGAGTTGCTTAATTCCTCAACACATTTTGGAATGTTGCCAGACATGCGATTGTTAGAAAGATCAAGGACCTCGAGGTTGTTTGCATTGCAAATTGAAATGGGTATGTGACCACTGAAATTATTGTTTGAAAGAAAAAGGTAGCTAGTGTAGGTTAGGTTTATGTTAGCCGGAAGTGACCCTTGCAGATTGTTGGAATGAAGATCAAGCATTTCAAAAAAACCAATATCAGGAAGTGGACCTTCTAAACTCTCAAGAAAGTTGTTTGAAAGGTTCAACTGACTCAATTTCCCATTTCCTAACGTCCATATCCATTTGGGTACTTCACCGTAGATTTCATTATTGGAAAGGTCTAGAGAGTACAAATTGTTTAGATATTTGAGGATGTTTGGGAATTCACTAACGTTGCATGAACGTAATGACAAGTATAGAATTTGATACGAAAAGATATAACTTGAATTGTCATTGCTATTGGTGAAATTGAGGCTATTGTCTAAAAGATGATGATCGGAGAGGTTATTTAGGCTTTGGAACAGGTCTTGGAGCTCTTGGATGCCACTGAAGTTGTTGAAAGAAATGTCAAGGTCTGTTAGCTTTGGTAGTTGAAATAACACCCTAGGAATTGACCCATGCAACTTGTTGTTGGACAAATCGATATATGCCAACACTGAGGAAGATCCGTTGGAGAACTTGTCCTGAAACCCATTGAGTTTGTTATATCCAAGAACCAAATATTGCAATGATGGGTGTGAAAGGAGAGATGATGGAATTGGACCACTCAAGTTATTATTTGACAAGTCCAATAGCTCAAGTTGGGTGTGGTTTGAAATCCATGATGACAATGGTCCATGAAAGTTACAGTTTGCAAGACGTAACTCCTTCAAATATTTGAGGTTGCTAAATGAATTTGGCACTTTTCCAGGAAATCTTGTGCCAGAGAGGATCAAGCTTTGAAAAGCACTATTTTGAAGAAATTCTGGCAATTCAATGGTGAGAAGTGGATTGATTGATACATCGAGCATTCGTAGGCTTGGAAGCAAGAATAAAATTTGAGGGAATCTTCCATACAACCCACAACCTCTAAGAGAGAGAGACGTCAAATAAGAGAAATTACTCAAGAAATGAGGTACCTCAGTGGAGAAATTGTTCTCGCTCAAATCAAGTGTAGATAGAAAACGGAGGTGAAGGAGAGACGGATCAATGGGTCCTGAAAGCTCACAGTTGCTCAAGCCCAACATGCGAAGATTAGGCAAAGCAGAGGATATGGCCTGACCCCACTTGTCACCAGGTTGTGAGATGGTATCTCCATCAAGCTTGAGCTCTCTGAGGTTGTTGGGCAGGTTCTTAATGAGTGTTGTAAAGTCCGACTTCTCTAATTTCAACTCCTGATTCCATGACAAATCCAAGGAAACAAGCTTTGCCAATCCTGCTATTTCCAATGGAACACTTCCTGTAAGGCCGCAATAACTCAAGCTCAACTTTTGAAGATTATGGAGTGAAGAGGACATAGCCTGGCCCCACCTGGTACCAGGTTGTGAGATGTTCACGTAATCAAGATAGAGCTCTTCCAAGCTGCCAGACATGTTTTGGAGGAATGTGGTGAGGTTTGGTTTCTCAAATTTTAGCCCATTATTCCTGGAGAGGTCCAAGGAAACAAGCTTGTTCAGTCTTGATATTTCCAATGGGACTTGACCAGCAAAGCCAGCGAAAGAGAGGTTTAAATGGGTCAAATTGGTGAGTTGGTCTAGTCCACTAGGGATTGGAATCTCATCAAAATAACCGTCAAAGAGGTTGAGCCTTTGTAGAGCAACTAGGCGGAAGAGACTGGAATCAATTCGCCCTGAAATATAGCTACTGCTGAGGTCAAGCTCGATAACATGACCTGTGGCCCCATCGCACTCGATGCCTCTCCAAGAGCAACAATCAGCGTCAGGGTTCCAAGAATCAAGCTTTGAAGCAGGACGGTTTTGGAAGGGAAATCCATCCTTGAGTTGCAGCAAGGCAAGTCTCTCATCATCAAGGCATTGCGAAGAAGCAGGATGGTTTTGGAAGGAAAATGATGCTAGGCACATGAGTAGGAACAAGAGAAGAAATGAATGGGAGCAGAAATCCATTGGACTTTTAATTGGGGGGTAAATGAGAGAATACGAGAGGATGAAGATGTGAAGATGTGAAGCTGTGAAGGGTCTATTTATAATAAATTTGAAACGTACATGTAAAAGGGAAAACACATTCTTTTTGTGTGTGGGCCCAATAGATCGCACCAAGTGGGTCCCACTTGGGAAGCCAAACACGCGAACTTTTTCTTTTGATTATTTACAATGGCTTGTGGGCCTAAAGACAAGAGCTTTACGCTTTTCCTTTTTTAAAAAAAAAAAAGGATTTTTTTTTTTTTGAGTAGTACATGACCCATGCTTTTTAATCAGGACTCAGATTTTAAATACAAAATCACCAGTCCATGAAGACTTTTAAAAAAAGATTTCAAAGCAATGAAACTTTGTTTAGTCGGATATATTAAACAGGCTTCACGCTTCGTAAAGTATAAATTCATCTTTATTTTTGCTTTTATTAATTTAAGAGTGAACTGGTTATAAAATAAACAAATGAAGCAATGGAGATTACAAATAGTGAAGGGTGTATTTATAATAAATTTGAAATGTAAATCTAAGCAAGGAATGGGAATTCCATTATGGACTACTGAGTCATCACAAATGCAATGTAAAGATCTTTCAATGTCTTGCTCATGGAATACTGAGTCAAGTCAAGTCTACTTGGGCCATCTGTCAGTGAAGTCTTCAAGTCTACTTGGGCACATTATCCACGTCCAACGTGTGCTTCTTTTGTGGGCCCAATCCACTAAGACTTTTACGTAAGCTTTCAAAGCAATGAAACCCAAAGGTTGTTTAGTGGAATATATCATACACCCGCTTCACGCTCAGTAAACAAGCCAAAGTAAAATTTAATCACCAAGAAAATTAAGTTTTTTTTTTGTAAATTGTTGTCAATAGAAAGAGAAAAGGATGAATATTTTTTTTTGAAAAAATATGTGCAAATTGAGAAAGGCAACTAACTTTTTACTGTTAATTGAGTAAATAAATTACAATGGAAAATAAAAAAATATAAAACTACAAATAATGTTAGAATATTAACTGAATGGGTTTAACTTGCCAATATAAAGAAGACCGTATGGGTAACACTTATATGAAGGTCCATTCCGATCAGAAATCATCTCATTTCTTTATTTTAAATTATTAAAAATCAATAATTTATATTTATTTAAATTAAAAATACAAAGATTATATAGATTTAAGTAAAAGTTTACATGTATCATCACATATCAAAAATAGGCCCAATATGAAAGTCTTATAATCCATTTAATAAAAAAAAAACTTATTAGAAATTCTCACTAATTTAATTCATATTTCCCATGCGTCTTAAACCCACTTGCATGTTGCAGATAGAAAATAAAATGTGTTTGAGAATTTAAATATCAAAATTGATCATCTATCTTATGGACGTCAATTGAAATTGTCTCGGCATTTAGACACCTCTGAAATCTGTCAGTAGACACCGCATTTCAATTTTTAAGTGGAAATTATATTTCTGCCCTTCCACGTGGAATCGACCGATTGAACAGATAGTTCATTTTCACTTCGATCAATCGATCCTTCCGCATAAAATCGTTAATATTCAAATATTACATTTTTTTATTTTATAGCTGCAAAAAAAGTTATTCAATATAATTTATTTAAGTTAATTTAGACAGATTCTTTAATTTTTTATGTAAATGTAAATCTTCTAAACAAACTCATTCGCATCATTTAAAATAGTCTTTATAAAAATATTTTCACTTTACCATAAAAGTAATTCTTAAATGATAATTTCTTCTAAGGTGTTTAATTACATGCTTTAACTTTTACAAATTGTTTTCTCATTGAGGGAGACTTTGAATTAATTATTTAGACAAATGATTTTCTTGAGTTAGACATTTGTGGAAATCTACAACGTGGACTGGAGAGTAAGTTGGCAGAATCAACGGGAAGTTGGTGTTCAATTTATAATGAATTGATGTTGATTTTTTAATAATAATATTTAGATAAGTAAAAAGTTGTTAAATTTTATATTTAAAATTTATTACAAAAATTTAGTTCAAGTAATGTGGTTGAAAGTTTACAGCAGTATCTGTGAATCGATTCAAAAATGACCAATTCTGTATTTGTATAAGCAATTGGGCTTACATGGAATCCATTTGATGATGAATATAAATTATTTAAAATATTTTTCTTTTATTGATTTAAATCCAACTTAAATTCATTTTCATTTGATATTCCCATACTTTTTAAATTGAGTATCGAAAGTTAAAAATAATAATAATAATAATAATTTTAATATATTTAAGGGGTAATTTTTATATATGTTCCTACTTATCGACTAGATTAAAAATTTTGTATAGTATCTAACGATATGTGTCGTTATCTCGATTTTTAAATACCTGCCGCCCAACCCAGCATTACTCAGGCCAAAATTGATAGACTCGGTTGGGTAAGACGAGTGAAAGATGTGTGACTTGATAGCTCACATTGGAATTCTGATTTCTGAGTCAAGTCTACTTGGGCCATCTGTCAGTGTAGTCAATCAAATCCAAAGTGTGCTTCGTTTGTGGGCCCAATCGATCCACCAACTGGGTGGAAATGACTCATGAGCAGCATAAATTAAAATAAGAATAATGACTCGGATTTTAAATACAACATCACCAGTCCATGAAGACTTTTATATAGGCTTTCAAAGCAATGAAACCCAAAGGTTGTTTAGTGGAATATATTATAGATCGGCTTTAAGTTTTGTAAAGAATAATTTTCCTTTTTTTAAAAAAAATATTTTGAATTTCATTAATAGTATTTTTGTCCTTTAATTAAAATTGCACTAAAAGCGTCCTTTATGGTAATGATTTTTTAGCTGCAAATTCTTTATTTAACATGATTTATTTAAGTTAATTTAGACAGATACTTTAATTTTTTATGCAAATGTAAATCTTCTAAACAAACTCATTGGCATCGTTTAAAATAGTCTCTATAAAAATATTTTCGCCTCTCCTCTTTGTTATAGTACTCACTCTCAATCTAACCTACATGATCGCGAGTCTAGTTAGACAATTTCATAATTGTACATGACATTTTTTGTAAACCCTAACTAGGATAAAATATATATTTATTTTGTGAGAGAGACATGACAAAAAAATTGTATTGAGAACCGTCTCTTCTTTGTTTTTAACCTTTGAGCATACATACTGGAACAAAGTAAATTTTATAATTGTTCTTTATTTAACAATAAAATTTGATATTCACAATTAGATTGACATACTATTTTAAACAGGTCAAATACATTCTTAACAGGTAAAACAATCAAATATTAATTATTTTATAAGCTCATCTTATGTATTAATTAAAATTTTCTTTTACTAATTTTGATTGATTGAATGATAAGAAAGGTGTGAGACCCATCGCATCTAAATTACATGAATACAATTTTAATTACTTTCAACTCCTAACTATATTTAGTTCTTAATCTTTTGTAATAACTTTTTATTTTGAACAGAGGCATGCGAGCTAGATTTTTTTTTACCATGAGTATTCACATCTCACGTTGGAGGTGAGACTAATCTCACGAGCATGTGTAAACCTCCCAATTTGCACACACTGATAAGTTGATGAGAAATAATCCTATGAGAAGTAGCCCAGAACGATTTGAACGTTCATCGAATTTATAACTTTCCTTCATGATGATAGTATATGAGAGGATGCAGATGTGAAAGCAGTGAAGAATTGTTCATCTGAGAGTATAGTGAAAGGGTCTATTTGTAATAAATTTGACACGTACATCCAACAGGGAATTCCATTATCGAATTGAAGGTTCTCATTTGTTGGTGGAATGGTTGATAGAAGACTAGAAGCAGGGGTGTAAATATCGTCTGATATGATACGTATCAGCCGATATTTACAATGTTGGATATAAAATAGGAGAGAGAAATATATCGGCCGATATCGAATATTGACCGATACCGATATTTATACCCCTGGTCATAAGTTGCTCTATTCACTTCTCTTCGGTGAATGTTGATTTACATTAAATCCACTGAGCCTTAAGATGAATTTCATAAAGAGCCATTGAGTCACGCAATGAAATTCTGAGTGAAGTCAAGTCAAGTCTACTTGGGCACATCTATGAGTGAAGTCAAGTCACATTTCTCTCTTTTCATACTTAAGAGAGATCATTTTTCATAGAATTTTTTCACATTTGTTAAGGGCTCTCAAGTATAGAAGATTTTTTTTAAATGTGTTAAATGTAATGGAGTTGAAAAGCCACGACAAGAAATATTTCATGAAATACTATATTCATTTTTGCCAGAAAATCAATTGCTTCACAACGTAAGACTTGGTAATAAATGTTGCAGATTTGAAGTTATAGACATAAAGATGCTGCAAAGATTCTTTCGTTATGCTAGTCCAACGTGTGCCTCATGTGTGTGGGCCCAATCATCGCACCAAATGGGACCCATTTGGGAAACCAACGGGCCAACTTCTCTTTTGATATGTCAAAAGATGTTTCGAGTCAAGTGAGTGGCAGAATGACAAAGGATCTTTCTATCAACGTGTGGCTTGCTGCAAAGATTCTTTCATTATGCTAGTCCAACGTGTGCCTCATGTGTGTGGGCCCAATCATCACACCAAATGGGACCCATTTGGGAAACCAACGGGCCAACTTTTCTTTTGATATGTCAAAAGAAGTTTCAAGTCAAGTGAGTGGCAGAAAGACAAAGGATCTTTCTATCAATGTGTTGCTCGCTGCAAAGATTCTTTCGTTATGCTAGTCCAAGTGTGCCTCATGTGTGTGGGCCCAATCATCGCACCAAATGGGACCCATTTGGGAAACCAACGGGCCAACTTTTCTTTTGATATGTCAAAAGATGTTTCGAGTCAAGTGAGTGGCAGAAAGACAAAGGAACTTTCTATCAACGTGTAGCTCGCTGCAAAGATTCTTTCATTATGCTAGTCCAACATGTGCCTCATGTGTGTGGGCCCAATCATCGCACCAAATGGGACCCATTTGGGAAATCAACGGGCCAACTTTTCTTTTGATATGTCAAAAGATGTTTCTAGTCAAGTGAGCGGCAGAATGACAAAGGATCTTTCTATCAACGTGTAGCTCGCTGCAAAGATTCTTTCATTATGCTAGTCCAACAGATGAAATTTTCTGCAGAATGACACAGGATGTTTCGGATCAACCGAGTGGAAATGAGCAAAAAATTAAAAGAATGATAATGGACCAATTAGATTAGGATTTAAATTTTTTCTGGATAAAATTGATATTTCACTCATTTTTTTGTACACCAAAAATAAAAGTGTTGGTTCACCAATCACTTTCTAAAATTTTATAAGAATTTCTATGTCAAACCACTATATTATTGTTTTGTTGATCATCTATTTTATAGTCATGAATTGAAATTGTCTTTTCGTTAAAACTTTCGTGCATGGACATCTATTTATGAGCTCATTTGATTAATATTCAAATCTCACATGTTTATGATTTTATAGCCGCAAAAATTATATTTAACATGATTTATTTAAGTTAATTTAGACAGATTCTTTAATTTTTTATACAAATGTAAATCTTCTGATCAAACTAATTCTCATCTTTTAAAATATAAATATTTCCACTTTACAATGAGAGTAATTCTCAATGGATAATTTCTGGTTAATTACTGCTTTAACTTTTTTTATATTTTTCTAAAAATATAATACTCTTACAAAACTTTCTTTTAGCTAAATGACTTCAAAATCCATTGGCCAGTGAATTCCTTCAATAGATTCCTTGTTCTAGTCACACATTTTGTTCAATGTTGAAAAGAGGCTATAATGATAAGTTTCACCATCAATGGGAAAAATTCATAATAAAAGCTTACATTAGTCTTTTTCTTTACCTTTTATTTTTACTTTTATTAATTTAAGGGTAAACTCATTATAAAACAAACAAATGAAGCAATGGAGATTACAAATAGTGAGGGTAGAAATAAAAAAGTCGATTCCACATAGATATGATTTTAATTTTTATCTGTGATTATGATGTGAAGAAAGTGCTTCTTAGTATCATCAGAAATGGTAAAGAAAAAGAGCAGAGAATCAAAGAACATTTAACTATTAAATCAAATAATTCAAATGAATTCGTATAATTTAATTTATATATTAAAGTTAATATTTACATAAAATACAAGTTTTCTCTCATATCAAATTCCTATATTTGCTATAGAAGAACAATTTTTACTTTTTTATTTTTTAAATATTGACTATAGTGTTAGACATTTTTCTCCCTTTCATCGTAGTTTTGTATCCGATAAGTGCGGAATAGAATGTTTACACATGCTCCAAAGAGAAATAAAAGCTTGGGCAATTACATGGACAAGATTCTTGCTTCAATACTTGAATCTAACATCACATGAACCCAATTAATGGGTCAAACACTTGCAGAGAAGAGATAGAATGCTGATTTTTTATTTTTTTTTGGGAAGAGGGGGGGGGGGGGGGGGGGGTGTTAAAGAGTTAGAAAATAATGATATATAACCAACTCGGCCGATTCGTTCAAGTTGATCTGACATACATAAGCTTGCTGATGAAAAGAATCATCCAAGCTGCTTCAAGTTTTCAAAGTTCAGGCATGGGTATATCTGAAGGCAATTGATTACAAAATCTACAGCATTCTTACACCACTTCTTGAATCAAACTTGATTACTC
Source organism: Chimonanthus salicifolius (assembly GCA_013350335.1). Lineage (NCBI taxonomy): Eukaryota > Viridiplantae > Streptophyta > Magnoliopsida > Laurales > Calycanthaceae > Chimonanthus > Chimonanthus salicifolius. The sequence goes on along the minus strand of CM023538.1, from coordinate 63,767,375 downwards.
ATAATCTTGAAAGTGGAAGATCAATGAGACAAGCATCACAGTTTTGAAGTAGCAAGAAATTGAACAGAACAAGAGAGAAGATATGGCAGAGTCAATCAACACAGCAATTATGCAAGTACATAAATAAACCTGTATAAGCAGTAGTTGTTTTGAATGACAAGTACAACATTATCATATACAATGCAAATAGTTTGCAAGCATTTTAAGATGAGGGGCTTTCACTAAACGGGACTGAATTTGTATTGCCAGCATTAATGTTCTTGGGTCCAAATGCGAAAGCTTGAAGCTTCAACCTTGCCTCGGCAGCGGCAGCCAATGATTCCTCAGTTGGGTTTTCTTTTGCAGCAGCAACAGCTGCAACATATGCCAATCTTGCCTCTTCCATTTTCTGCATCTGAGTCTCATCTATGGGGTCCTGTCAGTTTTGAGCTCTCATTAGATTTGGTTGAGACTAATCTCATGATGTTTCCTAGAACATAAGAATCTGCAAGAAAACTGCCTATACATCTTTTGTCACAATTATGCTAATGAATTTTTGCAAAGTCTTCAAGAAAATAACCATGTCAAACTACAATGATTTTGAATTTCGAATTTTTCATTAGTTCCAAAAGCAGATAATTCACACTCAAGCAAAATGAATGACATTTTTATATCACATGTTAACTCCAATAGCCTGCCAAAACTTTAACCAATCCTGGGCTCATCTTATTAGCTATATCCAAATCAAGCCCACCATTTTATTATATAATTGCAAAAGTATTAAAATTTATTATTATGTACTACTAAGATACTTTCAATTTTAATTAGTCCATCCTCCCTACTCTCAGATACGAACACAACATTCTTCTGCTAACTTTCAGACCATCTCAAAATCTTCATTCCATATTTCTGACAACTTAATTAGCTAAATTTTTTGGCTCACACATTAGCATTGGATGAACTACAAACAACATAGATGCCTCTTAGTGGAATAATATATTACACAGGATTCACACTTAGTAAAGAATGATTTTCCTCTTTTCTTAATATTTTAATTTAAATAAAAAATTCTTTTTAATATATAATTTTCTATTAAGTTTCGTTAAGAGTATTTTTGTCCTTTACTTAAAATAGTAGCAAAGAGTGTCCCTTCATCATGACAAAGATTTTGTCGAAATTCAAAATCAATATCCTAATTTAATTATCAAATTTTTTTAGGAATTTCTATGTGCAACCACTATATTATTATTTCATGGATGGGACATCCATTTATGAGCTCATTTGGTTAATATTCAAATCTCACATGTTTATGATTTATAGTTAAAAAAATCTTATTTAAGATGATTTATTTAAGTTACTTTCGACACATTCTTTAATTTTTTATACAAATGTAAATCTTCTAAACAAATTCATTGTCATCGTTTAAAATAGAAAAGCGGCTAATTCAAATTGTGTAATTCAATATATACATAATTGCTACGATGATAAGTTTCACCATCAATGGAGAAAATTCATAATAAAAGCTTACATTAGTCTTTTCTTTAGCTTGTATTTTTTTACTTTTTTTAATTTAAGAGAAAACTCGTTATAAAACAAAGTTATAAAAATCTGTATGATTTCAAAATGTCACAATATGAAGTTTAAAGAATATGATGACTAGTTTCTTTTTATAATTTTTGAATAAATAAATATCTAAGTTCTATAGGTTCAGATTTGAATTGTATAAAGGACAACGCAATGTAAAGATCATTTGTGGCAACAATTTGTTTATTAAATTCATCTCTCAATGTGTACAAGTTGGTGGCAACAGCACATTCTCCTCATCCAAACGCAGCTCAAGAGGCCAACTTTTTCTTATGATATGATGGCAGAATGACAAAGGATGGATCAAATGAACCAATTGGATTATTTATAGTGGTTTGTGGGTGGAAACAGAACTTAGTGGAATAGAAAGGTTTCAAAGCAATGAAACCAAAAGGTTGTTTAGTGGAATAATTTATAGTGGTTTGTGGGTCTAAACACGCAACTTAGTGGAATAGAAAGGTTGTTTAGTGGGATAATATATTACACTGACTTCACGCTTGGTAAAGAACAATTTTCCTTTCTTTGTTAAAAAAAAATAAATAAATTTGGAGTTAGTACATGAACCATGCTTTTTAATCAGGACTCAGATTTTAAATACAAAATCACCAGTCCATGAAGACTTTTCTAAAGTTTGTAAAGTGGAATAATATATTACACGGACTTCACACTTAGTAAAGAATAATTTTCCTCTTTTCTTAATATTTTAATTTAAATAAAAATTTCTTTTTAATATATAATTTTCTATTCAAATTTCATTTAGAGTATTTTTGTCCTTTAATTAAAATAGTAGAAAGAGTGTCCCTTCATCATGACAAAGATTTTGTCGAAATTCAAAATCAATATCCTAATTTAATTATCAAAATTTTCTAGGAATTTCTACTTGCAACCACTATATTTTTTACTTTATTGATCATGTATTTTATAGTTGTGAATTAAAATTGTCTTTTCAATGAAACTTTTGTGGATGGGACATCCATTTATGATCTCATTTGGTCAATATTCAAATCTCACATGTTTATGATTTTATAGCTGCAAAAGTTTTATTTAACATGATTTATTTAAGCTAATTTAGACACATTCTTTAATTTCTGATACAAATGTAAATCTTCTAAACAAATTCATTGTCATCGTTTAAAATAGAAATATTTCCAATTTACAATGAAAGTAATTCTCAATGGATAATTTCAGGTCAATTACATGCTTTAACTTTTTTATACTTTTCTAAAAATATAATACACTTTTACAAAACTTTCTTTTAGCCAAATGACTTCAAAATCCATTGCCCAGTGAATTCCTTCAATAGATTCCTTGTTCTAGTCACACATTTCTGTTCAATGTTGCAAAGAGGCTAATTCAAATTGTGTAAATACATGATTGGTAAGATCATAATAAAAGCTTACATTAGTCTTTTCTTTACCTTGTATTTTTTACTTTTATTAATTTAAGAGTAAACTCATTATAAAACAAGCTAATGAAGCAATGGAGATTACAAATAGTGAGGCATGATATATTTATAGTCTCTAGCCGACCTTAGGGCAATCACAATCAAACTGTTACTCTTAATATAAGTCTAAATCAAATACATCTCTTAAGTAGAGATAAGTCCAACTTAGACTCATAATCACACAATAATTCTATTAATATTAGAACTGTAAATATATTCCAACAATGAATAATAAATTAAAAGAATGATAATGGACCAATTGGATTACATTGGTTTGTGGGTCTCTATCCATCATCATTGGAATAGTATAACAAAGTAATGAAACTGAAAGGTTGTTAAGTGGAATAATATATTACACGGGCTTCACGTTTGGTAAAGAATAATTTACCTCTTTATTTTAATTTTTTTAATTTAAATAAAAATTTCTTTTTAATATATAATTGTCTATTCAAATTTCATTAACAGTATTTTTGTACTTTAATTAAAATAGTACTTCATAAGTATGTGAGATTTGAATATTAAGTAAATGAGCTCATAAATGGATGTCCCATCCACAAAAGTTTCATTGAAAAGACAATTTCAATTCACGACTATAAATTACATGATCAATAAAATAATAATATAGTGGTTGCACGTAGAAATTCCTAGAAAATTTTGATAATTAAATTAGGGTAATGATTTTGAGTTTCGACAAAATCTTTGTCATGATGTGTTTAAAGTTTCATCTCTATCTAATAATTATATTTCTTGATTTTAAGATTTTAAAAGAATCAATAATTTATACTCATCAAAATTAGAAAGAGTAAAATAACATAACTTAGAATTATATATGGGATCTATTATCTATCTTGTAAAAGTCTCCACACAGTTGCTAGTCTAATTCAAAATAAGAAACTATAATGAGACTTTCCTTATTCAGATCTAGGGATCTTAAGTCTTATAGACTTTCCTCATTTCATCTCTTGATTTTAAATTTTAAAAAATAATGACGTATATTTTAAAAAATTAAAAGATTAAAATCATATAGTTAAAATAATTAATTAACAGTAAAAATTTACATATTCTATATTGATGTAATCATATATTTTGAGAGACTCAAATATATAAAATCTAGGATCGTCCAACTTGGCCTGATTGTTAAGATAACGAGCTGGATCTTAGAGTCTGATTATCATTCACGGACTGGATCCGGAGAGTCCGATAATAATCAAGCAGGCCGGCGACTATCCGTCAGACCCAGTGTATAACATGTAAGTATGTATACACACCCATTGAGTCCTGATTCAACTCAAATACTTGATTCAAATTCAAAAACTCTACTAATCACATTGACGAGTCTTAGTTCAAAAACTCTAGTTATAGGACTGATTTTTGTATTTTTATTGTCATGGATCTTTTTTAAGTGATATTTATATTTTTTTTTTCATGAAGCAGAATAATTCACTTCTTTCAATCATCAAACTTTCTATTCTGAGTTTTCCATTAGCAGAATTTGTGGGTCTAAATCTGTTATATAACTAAAAATAAAAAGGGAAATTGGATTAAATTGATTGGTTTTCATATCTTTGTTTTTAATGTTTTATGAGTTTTTTTGCTAAATTTAATTTATGTTGCTATAGTTTTTTATCTATATTTCAATTTAGACCGTAACAGTTCATTAATAAAAGATATAAACACTTCTTCCATAAATTCTCAATTTTTTTTTGTTTCTGTTTTTCATTGCTGCATCCTCAGGGGTATAAGTCTATCGTATGAGAGAAAAAAAATTTCGGCCGATATATATATATAAAAGAACCTTTTTATTTTTAAAATGAATTTTTTCAAGAAAAAAAAGCCACCGAGATTTCCATAAAAAAAAAAAAATTTGAAGAGAAAAAGATCTCCCCCAAGATCTTGGTCGATATGAAAATTCGTCTAAAATCTTGGTTCGGCCGAATTTTCGACCCCTATGCATCCTACTCATCATCAATCTAAGCCATCCACTTACCCTATACACCAGGGGTATAAATTTTGGTATCGGCCGAGATATCGGCCAATATTGTAAATATCGACCGATACACCCCTGCTGTACAACATATAACATCAATAGCCCCAACTTGATAAGATTGTATTGATGTGTATTTTTAAAAAAAAATTATTAATATCAAGGGTGTAGGTGATTTAATCATCCATAACCTTATGTCAGACATAAACTAGAGAATTTTCAGAAATCTAAGTTTTTTTTTTGGATGATCAAGGTATCAATGGCCTAGAGAACTCAATTAATTTTCACCAAATGTGCAAGCTTTCTTACCAACACACACCGGATAATTTTATGGGAAGTGGTTCTTTGGGGCCTTGTCACAAATATCGGCAGTATTTTCAAATTTACCGCGTTTTTATCGGCAAAATACCATTACTGCTTTAAAAACGCGTTTTTATCGCCAAACGATAAATTTCCGGTAAATTCCCGATAAAATCGCATTAAAAACGCTATAAACGTTAATGACGAGATAATATCCCGGTAAATTTCTGGTAAATTCCCGAGAAATTCCCGGTAAATTCCCTATACCATTTTTATTTCATTAATTTTTTTATTTATTCTATTTTTTTTATTTTTTAAATATTATAATTTCAGCGAGATTTTCCCGTTAAATTTCCGATAAAAATCCGAGAATTTAAAAATATCCCGTTATTACAATTGCCGTTAATATCCCGAGAACGGTATTTGTCACAATGCTTTGGGGTGGAATGAAAATCAAACTCACGACTCTCACTTCCTGAGACGTGTTCCTGACTATCACTCTAACCCTTTTGAGTTAAAGAATCAAGTTGCTTGCCTCTTAGTGGAGGATTCACAAATTTAAATTTTCAAAGTATTTTCTTATTAGTTTGGGTTTCAATATTTTATATGTGCATTTTAAATAGATGCAGTGAAGTACATTGAATTACTTGAAGCAGAGATTGAAGAACTGAATCGTCAAGTCTGTTAATGGGCAGAATGAACTTCTGGAATACCTTATGTCTCTTCTGGTGAAATCTATACAATTAGGTTCTTGATATCTTGCAATTGTTATTATTTAAACCTTTTTTTAAAAAAAGTCTTACATTTAGGTCCTTGATATCTTGCAGTTGTTATTATTTCCTCCCAAATCCACTATCAGATGCATGTGTTTGCGCGGATTTGAATCTACGACATCAAATTTTGGAGACCCACGTTCTACTGAACTGAAGTAAGAGCACTTTCTTATGACCAAAAGATACGACTCTTCACAAGAAAAGAATTTTTTTTTACTCCCAATTCATCTTGGATGAAACAAAAACCATACAGTCAACCAAACAATTAATTTTTGGTAAGCGTTATATTCAAGCAAAGACCATTCTTATTATCCTAGATGGGTCCGAGAGAACCCTTCATCAGGGTATGACTGAAGACTTCTATATATGCCTATATGGTTTTAAGATTGGAATTGGGTGTCCTGGACCAGGTTTTTCTTTCACCCAAGTCTGAGCCCAACTTTGTGAAGTTGAGCCCTCACCTGGATAGAGCCCAAACACTGCGAAGCAAAGCCTGACTAAGGTTATTTTGGGCGGAGGTTAGTCTCTGTCTGGGGTCATTTTTAATCTGTGTCTAGTAAGACAGTAACAACATCAAAACTTAGTCTGGGTTGGTCTTAATCTGTATCTAGTAAGACTGTAACAGCATCAAACTGCAAATTGGGCCACTGTTCTGTGATGCAAAATTTTTTGAATTTTGATGTTGATAGGTCCTGCATAGTTAATAGATAGTTAAAAGAATTTTGATTTTGCAAATTGCATTTTCTAATTTAATATTGTTTTGTATCAAAGGTAATAAGGCCAATTAGAATTTTTATATTTTCAGATCTTGTATCACCCCTTTTTTTTTTTTAGGTTTTTTAACTTTTATTTGATGCTAAGTATTGTATATGTTTGAAAGTTCACTAAGTGTGGTATATGTGAAATATTGTATTAGGCTCAAATGATAAATTCTAAGTTTATAATGAGGGTATTAAGGTTTTGAATGAAAATTTTAGTTTAAAAATGGACATTGGGCTTGAAAAAATAAATATTTAGAGTATTGGACCTGATACGAAAAGCTTTTAGGTTAAAAAATTAATATTGAGTTCAAAATTTAGAGTGATATTGGATGTAATAGCATCAAATCTGAATAAAAAATTGATATTCGGCCTAACAGCAATTGGGATATTAAATGGGTCAAATACACAATCAGACCTTTAATGGACCTCAGACAGTCCATTAAGATTGTCAGGTTGGGCCGGATCCTATCAGGGCGAGCCAGATTCAGATCCGTTTACAGTCCTAAAACTTAGATTTTCTCTCCTATTGTGTCAAATTCAAAATCAATCTACTAATTTAAATATAAAAAGTTTATAACAATTTCTATGTGTAGCCATCATATTATTATTTTATGAGTCATCTATTTTATTGCCGTGAATTGAAATTATTCTCCCGGTGAAATTTTTGTGGATGTGATATGCATTTTTGAGCTCATTAGATTAATATTCAAATCTCACATTTTTATAATTGTATAGCTGCTAAAGTTATATTTAACATGATTTATTTAATTTGATTTGGACCCATTCTTTATTTTTTTTTTTTTTTTTTATACAAATGTAAATCTTCTAGACAAACTCATTGTCATCATTTAAGATATTCTCTACAAAAATATTTCCACTTTTTAATGAAAGTAATTCTCAATGGATAATGTCTTCAAAGGTGATTAATCACATAGTTTAACATTTTTATATTTCTCTAAAAATATAGTACACATTCACAAAATTTCTTTTAGCCAAATGATTTATTTTTGTTCAATGTTGAAAAGAGACTAATCCAAACAGTGGAATCCAATATTGACATAACTGCGACGATGATAAGTTTCACTAGGAATAAATTCGTAATTAACTCCCCTGGGTTAGTTTGGATGGCTACCTCCCGCTTTAGGAAGTGGAAGGTGTTAGGTTCGAACTCTAGAGACTAACATTGGTGATACCTTACAGGGTAGAGGTACCACTCGTGGGGGTTTTAGTAAGACTCTATTTGAAGTTTTATACACGTAAATCCAAAAAAAAAAATTATAATAAATGTTCACATACCTTTATTCTTTAATTTTATTAATTTAAGAGTAAATATAAAACAAACAAACGAAGCAATAAGTACAAAAGGAGATTAACAAATAGTGAGGGATGAAAGTCTAAGTAAATAAACAAGCAAACATAAAATTTAATAACTAAAATAATTGGGATTTTGTGAATTCCTTTTGTAAATTCATGTCAATTGAAAAAAAAAAAGGATGAATAATTTTTCTAAAAAATATGTGCAAATTCAGAAAGGCCATAAATTAAAATGGAAAATAAAAATGTAAAACAAGAAATTATCTTAGAATATTAACTATATCAATCTAGCTTGCCAATATTATAAGTCATGGTAAATAGGGGAACTTAAGATAAAAGTAAATAAATAAAATCAATTAAAACTTGTAGTTTCAAAATTTCAATTTGGACTTTGAGTATGTCATGTATAAAAGTAACAGAAAATTTAAAGTCCATTGGAATTACTCCATTTACTGAAATTAGTCAAAAAAATCAAAATATGGTTTTTTTCCTGTAATTAAAGAAAAATATTCCCTTTTAGATGAAATTGATTGAAAAGGCAAATATTTCGATAGAATTTTTTTTTATTGTTTATAAGAAAAAACGTGTCTGTCAAAAAAAAAAAATGCCAAATTAAATGAGAGAGTGAGATTGTCAAATTAAATGCTAAACAAGAAATAACACAAAAGAGGAAAATGGTGAGAAAAAAAATTGATAAATTTATTTATTACAAAATAGTTTTTAGTTAAAGTCTATATTACAACCTTTATCCGTCTCTATTTGTCTGATATTATTATTATTATTATTTATTTTATAAATTTGAAGTACAAGTATTTTGAATCTATTTGAAGATGAATTCAGTAAAAGATTAATCATAGAAAAAGGCCTATCAAAGTCTATCTTTAATTAAATTTTGTCAAACTTAAATTCTTTATTAGATAATTAAATGAGAGGACTTTGATGAACTTCATAACTTTTTTTAAATTAAATGAGAGGACTTTGATAATTACAAGTTCCAAGCTTTCAGTTGGACATACACAATATACAATTTAAAAACAATGCTATACTTAAATATTACTTTTTCTAAATGATAATTATATTAAAAAGAGAAAGGCACCATAGGTGCAAGTACAAGGGAAAAAAAGGAAAAACAAAACAAAAAATCCTTGACCTGATACAACCATCCCCAAGAGAACCTGAGAAGATAACACAACACTATGCAAGATGAATGCATTCTTTCTATACATGTAGGATCTCAAACATCAGGATGTTCCTCAATTCATTAAGAGTGAATGCCCAAGATGCGCATTTGGTGAAATCTGACTTGACACTAACTGAGGAGATTATGCTGTGATCCTAAACATTCCATTATTCACACACAATTATTCCACTCCAGCCGAGGACTCCAATGAAATACTTAAATATTAGTTGATCTCAATGAAAAACCATTCCTAGCATCTTGTCAATCAGTTTCATGTATTCTCTGCAAACTTTCTTCGAGAGAGCCAGAACCGAAAAGAATGTACCAAGTCCAACTCCATACCCTAATCCAAATCCAATCCACATGAATTTCTCATCGCTTTCTCCTGTTTGCTTGTCATTGCCTTGTGCAAAGGATGAAGGTGGTGGAGTTTCATTTGATCCACACTTTTTTGATAATGGAGGTCCACATAACTCAGGATTCTCTAAGAAAGAGTCATTGCTGAATGTGAGGAATTGATTACTCTGCGGTATGCTCCCCTCAAGATGGTTATGTGAAAGATTTAAAACCGCAAGGAATGTAAGCCTCGTCATCTGCGAAGGGATCTCACCTGAAAGAATATTCTTTGATAGATCTAATGATTCAAGATGAATCAAGTTTGCCAAAGATGTTGGAATGTGGCCACTGAATCCATTTCGTGAGAAATTTAGCCCAAGAATGAACTTAAGATCCCCTATTGATTCTGGAATTTCTCCATCAAATTTATTATTTGAAAAATCAATCGAGATGAAAAGAGACAAGATTCTATCTAGTCTCATGTCAAGTCCTTTAATGGTTATCATGATTGTATCCTGATAATAACCACCAGTACTGGCAATATTATATCTCAAGACTTGGTTTTGAGACATCAATTGTGAATCATGTAGACCCCTTATCGCTTTCAAACTTTGAAAGAATTCTGAATGAAGATTGCCTGTAAAGCCATTTGATGAGAGATCAATGATTTGTAACATTGAGAACAGGCTTTGATTAGTTTGAGGATGAACAATGGGACCCTGAAATTTATTGGATCGCAAAATAAGAACACGAAATTTGGACAAAATCCCCAACCAATGAGGGAATGTATCATTTATTCGATTGTTTCCAAGGTCCAAAACTTCCAAATATTTACAATTGACTAATGATCGAGGTAATGGTCCTTCTATTTGATTTCCATTAAGATTAAGGGTCCTTAGGCTACAGTTTGCAGTAAAAGCTTGAGGCAAAGCTCCTTGAAATGCATTTCCCTGCAAACTGATTATCGCAAGGGAGTTGCTTAGTTCCTCAACACATTTTGGAATGGTGCCAGACATGCGATTGTTAGAAAGATCAAGGACCCTGAGGTATTTTGCATTGCAAATTGAAGGGGGTATATGACCACTCAAATTATTGTTTGAAAGAAGAAGGAAGCAAGTTGAGGTTAGGTTTATGTCAAGTGGAATTGTTGATGTGAAATGGTTGTTTGAGAAATCTAGATAATGGAATGAAGATGGTAGTGTTGGAAGTGACCCATGCATATTGTTGGAATGAAGATCAAGTTCCAAAAAAAAACCAATATCAGGAAGTGGACCTTCTAAACTCTCAAAAAAGTTGTTTGAAAGGTTCAATTGACTCAATGTCCCATTTCCCAATGTCCATGTCCATTTGGGTACTTCACCGTAGATTTTATTGTTGGAAAGGTCTAGATGGGACAATTTGCTTAGATATTTGAGGATGTTTGGGAATTCACTAATGTTGCATGAACTTAATGACAAGTATTGAATTTGATATGAAAAGATATAACTTGAATTATCATTGCTATTGGTGAAATTGAGGTTCTTTAGGCTTTGGAACAGGTCTTGGAGCTCTTGAATGCCACTGAAGTTGTTGAAAGAAATGTCAAGGTATCGAAGCTTTGGTAGTTGAAATAACACCCTAGGAACTGACCCATGCAACTTGTTGTTGGATAAATCGATCCATTCCAATACTGAGGAAGATCTGTTGGAGAACTTGTCATGCAACCCATTGAGTTTGTTATATCCAAGAAGCAAATATTTCAATGATGGGTGTGAAAAGAGAGATGATGGAATTGGATCACTAAGGTTATTATATGACAAATCTAGTACCTCAAGTTGGGTGACGTTTGAAATCCATGATGGCAATGGTCCATGAAAGTTACAGTTTGCAAGACCTAACTCCTTCAAATATTTGAGGTTGCTAAATGAATTTGGCACTTTTCCAAGAAATCTTGTGCCAGAGAGGATCAATCTTTTAAAAGCACTATTTTGAGGAAATTCTGGCAATTCAATGGTGAGAAGTGGATTGATTGATACATCGAGCATTTGTAAGCTTGGAAGCAAGAACAAAATTGTAGGGAATCTTCCATACAACCCACAATCTCTAAGAGAGAGAGACGTCAAATAAGAAAAATTGCTCAAGAAATGAGGTACCTCAGTGGAGAAATTGTTTCCTCTCAAATCAAGTTTAGATAGAAATTGGAGTTGCTGAAGAGACGGATCAATGGGTCCTGAAAGCTGACAATACCTCAAGCCCAACATGCGAAGATTAGGCAAAGCAGAGGATATGACTTGGCCCCACTTGGCACCAGGTTGTGAGATGTTCACTTCATCAAGCTTAAGTTCTCTGAGGTTGTTGGGCAGGTTCTTGATGAGTGTTGTAAAATCCGACTTCTCTAATTTCAAGTCCCAATTGTTTGACAGATCCAAAAAAGCAAGATTTGACAATCGTGCTATTTCTAATGGAGCACTTGTCATAAGGCCACAACGACACAAACTCAACTTTTGAAGATGATGGAGTGAAGAGGATATAGCCTGGCTCCATTCATTACCCTGTGTCGAGATGTTTATCCCGCCAAGATAGAGCTCCTCCAAGCTGCTAGACATGTTTCGGAGGAATGTGGTGAGGTTTGGTTTCTCAAATTTTAACCCAGGATTCTCAGAGAGGTCCAAGGAAACGAGCTTGTTCAGTCTTGATATTTCCAGTGGGACTTGACCAACAAAGTCACAGAGAGAGAGGTTTAAATGGGTCAAATTGGTGAGTTGGTCCAGTCCACTAGGGATTGGATTGCCATCAAAATAACTGTCAAAGAGGTTGAGCCTCTGCAGAGCAACTAGACGGAAGAGACTGGAATCAATTCGCCCTGAAATCCAGCTGCTGCTGAGGTTCAGCTGGATAACATGACCCGTGGCCCCATCGCACTCGATGCCGCTCCAAGAAGAACAATCAGCATCATGGTTCCAAGAATCAAGCTTTGAAGCAGAACGGTTTCTGGGATATATGGAAAACCCATTCTTGAGTTGCAGCAAGGCAAGTCTCTCATCATCAAGGCATTGCGAAGAAGCAGGATGGTTTTGGAAGGAAAATGATGATAGGCACATGAGTAGGAACAAGAGAAGAAATGAATGGGAGCAGAAATCCATTGGACTTTTAATTGTTGGGTAAATGAGAGAATATGAGAGGATGAAGATGTGAAGCTGTGAAGGGTCTATTTATAATAAATTTGAAACGTACATGTAAAAGGGAAAAGAAAAGATGATTTGTTGATAGAACAGAGGAAAATGTGTAAACACGATGTGGTTGGTAAATGATTCTCTCAACTTGTAGTTCCTGGCAACGCGTGCTTTCAATGTGTGTGGGCCCAATCGATTGCACCAAGTGGGGCCCACTTGAGAATGACAAACGAACTTTCGGATGAAGTGAGTGGAAATAACCAATTGGATTATTTATAGTGGTTTGTGGGTCTAAACACAACTTAGTGGAATAGAAAGGTTTCAAAGCAATGAAACCAAATTGTTGTTATTTAGTGGTATATATTACACGGACTTCACGTTTAGTAAAGAATAAATTTCATCTCTTTTTTTTTATTTTTAATTTAAATAAAAATGCCTTTTTAATATTTAATTTTTTATTCAAGTTTCGAGTATTTTTGTTCCTTAATTAAAATAGTACTAAGAGTGTCCCTTCATGACAAAGATTTTGTCCAAATTCAAAATCAATATCCTAATTTAAGGAGCGACATATGGACACTGGATTTTCTGCCTCTACACACCCGATTTCAGATTTTCGGAGCAAATTATCATTATACCCCCGCATTTTTACTCATTTGAACGAACTGCCAGTTCATTTCGACATTCGCCCGAAGTGTAAATTTAGTTCATTCGAACGAATGGGCAGAACACCATTCATTCTTTTGAATGAACGTCAGCGTAAATTTCATTCGTTCGAATCAACCATGTTACAGTAATATATTATTTAAATAATAAAATCTCATTTAAAACTTTAAACTTAGTTTTAAGCACTGTGTATTTCCAAAATTTCTCAAATTAAATATCCGGACTAATTACTATAATTTGATAAAAATACTTTAAGACTTCAAGGTCTTTGACACTCCCAAATACTTAAAACACAGTATTTTACAAATAAGGGTATCACTCGGCTGTGTCGAAAACACATTTGGGAGTGTCAAAAGACTTTGAAGTCTTAATGTATTTTTATCAGGTTATCGTAATTAGTCCGGATATTCAATTTGAGAAATTTTGAAAATATGTGTTGAAAACACATTTGGGAGTGTCAAAAGACCTTGAAGTCTTAATGTATTTTTATCAGGTTATCGTAATTAGTCTAGATATTCAATTTGAGAAATTTTGGAAATACACAGTGCTTAAAAAATAACTTTAAAATTTTAAAAGAGATTTTATTATTTAAATAATGCATTACTGTAGCATCTTTCATTTGAACGAATGGAATTTACGCTGAGATTCATTCGAACAAATGAACAGTATTCTGCCTATTTGTTCGAATAAATTAAATTTACGCTTCGGGCGTTCGTTCAAATAAATCATTCATTCGAACGAATGTCGAAATGAACTCTCAGTTCGTTCGAATGAGTAAAAACGCATGGGTATAATGGTAATTTGTCCCAAAAATCTAAAATCAGGTGTGTAGAGGCAAAAAATCTGGATGTCTATAAGTCGCACCTAATTTAAATATCAAAATTTTCTAAAAATTTCTATGTGCAGCCACTATATTATTACTGTATTAATCATCTATTTTATAGTCGTGAATTGAAATTATCTTTTCAATGAAACTTTTTTAGATGAGATATCCATTATGAGTTCATTTGGTAGAACCAACTTTGTTCCGTGGTAGAACCAACTGGTTATAGTAAGTTCCACGTTGAAATAATAAACTTTCTCATTTATAGGGGTTTGTGGTAGAGTCGGACTGTGTATGTCTGTTTTTTTTTTTTTTTTTTTTCTGATTTCCCTAATTTGCCCTTCCTTCCTTTTCTCTCTCTCCCAAAGTTTCGTCTGCTCTCTCCTCTCTACCTTCTTCGTCCCTCCTAAGTAGACGGAGGTTCTTCACACATCGATTAAGTCTATAGGGAGTGACTTGTATTTTTAATATATAAGAAGAAATCATTAGAAAAAAAAAACAATTTTTCTAGAAAAATCGAATCAGGCATAGTTGACAAAAGCCTGAGAAAATATCAACATGTATTCTGGTATTCTGGTGTTCTTTATTATCAAGGACATTTCTACTTATTTTTAAAGAAATAATGGGAGAGATGATAGTTATAAAAATTCTTATGATTTCAAAATATCACAGTTTGAAGTTTAAAAGAATATGATGACTAGTTTTTTTTTTTATAATTATCAAATAAACTAATATTTAAGTTCCATATATTCATATTTGAATTGTATAAAGGACTTGTAGATTATTTGTCTGACAAAAGTAGCCAGAAAAAATGAACATGAGAAAGACATACACTGATCAGTCCAACTCTAGATTGTTGGGCTCAGTTATAGCAATAGGGCATGCTGAGTTGAGTCAAACCTAAAACTTATGGACTCAATTGGGTTTAATTGGGACAGGCCACACTCACAAAAGTGAGAGATATCTATAAAAAAAAAAATAAGTAGAATTTATAAATTATTGTAAATTTAATAAAATAGTCGCCTTTGAGTTAAAGATCCAACCGCAACCTTAAGTGTTGAGTGACCCACATTGCATAAAATTCTCCGGAATGACTAATCTGGGGCCTACGATAGAAGACTTGTGGTGAAGTCCATGTCTTCTCTTTAATGGAGACTTGAAAATAGAAGGGTTATCTTAAATGAATTGTAGAAAGATGTTTGAGTTGTCTTCGTCTTGAGTGGGTCGTGTATTGCATTTCCATTTCATGGAGAGGCCAGATTTTGGCATCAATGAATCATAAACTCTTTATATATTTAATTTCAAAATATTTAATCAGTAAAATTAATTAATCTATTCAATTCAAATTTTTAATTAAATCAAATCAACTCAAATTTACTATTCTTAATATTTTTTTTTCTCATACTTGAAAAGATTTTATCTAAATCGTAGTTCACACAGAAAAGGCCTTTCATTGGTTTGTGACTTTTGTGTAGCAAAAGAGCCCACCATCTAAATCATGGTCCCCACCATGAAAAGATCAAAGTGATAACAAGGACGATTCAATGGAGTAGAATATGGTGGGCCCCTTCTATCAAAGAAATGTCCACAAAAGAATGGTCAGACCATTGGACTGACCCTTTCTTCATTCCTTTTCATTTCTGTCTATTACAATTAATTGAGACGTCAATATTTTTAGAAATATTTCAAGTCACTCATTTTGTTCAACTATAGACATAATTGTTATGATGATAAGTTTTGCCATCAAAGGGAAAAATTAATAATAAATGTTCACATTCTCAATATTTTTAATTTTATTAGTTTAAGAGATGGAGCAGTACGTGTGAAAACATACTACAAAAAGTGAGGGACTAAAGTCTAGGTAGATAAACAAGCAAAAGTAAAATTTAATGACCAAGAATATTAGGTTTTTGTCAATTTTTTTTTAAAAAAAATCTTGTCAATTGAAAGAGACAAATTCATAATAAATATTCAAATTCATCATATTTTTTAAGTTTATTTTTAGTTTTATTAATTTAAGAATAAACTAGTATATAGAACAAACAGATGAAGCACTACGTATAAAAGAAGATTACAAATAATGAGGGACGAAATTCTACTGATGACGAGTAAAGTCGGTTTAAGGTCTATTTATACCGTCATACTAAATTAAATTTCTGACTCGAGATTTTAAGCTAATTCATGGATTTTGATGATGGAAACCCTTAGAATGCCCTCTCTCAAGTTCTCTCAATCACTTTCAATAAAATAAAAGATGACACTAGTTTCAATAGAATAATTTGATGAGTCAAATTCACCAAAGAAAGTAGGTATTCAATAGTTAATTCACTTTGTAAAAATCAAATCGAACTTAAATCAAAATTTAATTCTAAACACATACTCAAATCAAATTAAGACCTACCTCAAATCAGGGAGACTCTGAACTTTGCTCAAAGCAAAATAATTATATTTCAAATGGAACTAATTTATATATGAAATTATATTTTTATTTTTATTTTTGAAAACGAAAATATTTAGATTTCAAATGGAAATAATTTTTTTTTAAAAAAAAGGTAAGATGTGTATTGATGCTTGAGCATATAACTAAATTATTTGGTTATGACTAATATTGCTTTTTGAATAAGTTTTAATTCTAAACCTAAGCTGCATCAAAAATCTATTTCCAATAACTTCATAGTCAAATTTAATTATTTTCTCTAATGAGATTTAAAAATAATATTTTTTGAAAAAATTATTTCATGTAAAAAGGAAGCAAAGCAAACTTGGCATTGTCATTGTTTAAAATAAAAAAGTGGCTAATCCAAATTGTGTAATTCAATATATACATAATTGCTAAGATGATATGTTTTACCATCAATGGAGAAAATTCATAGTAAAAGCTTACATTAGTCTTTTCTTTACCTAATTTTTTTTCACTTTTGTTAATTTAAGAGTAAACTCGTTATAAAACAAACAAATGAAGCAATGGAGATTACAAATACTGATGGATGAAATTCTAAGTAGAGATAAAAAAGTGGATCTAACATCACATGAACCCAATTAATGGGTCAAACACTTTAAGAGGAGAGATAGATGGCTGATAATAGGGCATGCTGAGTCAAGTGAGACCTAAAATTTATGGACTCAGATAGGCTTAATTGGGCCAGGTCACACTCACAAAAGTGAGAGATATCTATTAAAATCAAATAAGTAGAATTTATAAATTATTGTAAATTGAGTAAAATAGTCATCTGTCAGTCAAAGATCCAACCACAACTTTAAGTATTGAGTGACCCATAGTGCATAAAATTCTCCAAAAAGACTAATGCAGGCTCACCATAGAAGACTTGTGGTGAAGTCTAATTCATTTCAGTAAGGGAACTTGGATACAGAAGGATTAGATTAAATGGTAGAAAGATGTTTGAGTTGCCTTTCTCTTGAGTGGAACTTGTGTACTGCATTTCCATTCCATAGAGAGAGGCCAGACTCTTGGCATCAATGAATCTCAAACTCTAAGGTCTCTTCACTTGGGGACACTTTGTATCTGAAATTGTATTTTTATTTTTGTGAAGGAAAATATTTAGATGTAAAAAGGAAATAAACAATATTTTTTGAAAAAAATGGGACTTTTATTTTCATTTGTTATTTGAAAAAAAACAATAATACCGAGTCCATTTTAGAAAATATTGGAACTTGGAAATTGGATTTGATGACCAAAATATCACTTTCATTTGGACATTTAAAACTCAATTTCATGTGATGGATGATGGCTCAACTCAATGTTACCCAGTCAAAATTGGTAGACTAAGTGGGGTAGGCGGGTAGGGTCAGATAAGTGAGCGATGTGTGGATGGCAGTAAGCTTAATTTATTAAGTATTGTTGTATTGCATACAAGTCTTTTGAAATGGGCCCAGGCCCACCTGATAAGACTGTTGCTATTCAAGTCTTCTCTTGAAATAGAAGGGACACTTAGACAAGAAATACTCTTCTTGAGTTGGACATTTGTGGAGAGGGGGAAGTTCATGCAGGTGTTGGATTATAACGAATTGATATAAACTTTTAATTATAATATTTAGATAAGTAAAAAGTTATTAAATTTTATATTTTAAATTTATTATAAAAACTTAAACTAAGTAAGTTTAGCATTTTTTCTTTTAAATCCTATGACTTTGATAAGTTGAATTGAGATAATTGTATTCTACTGTGGTAGAGTGGATGTGGTCATGCACACAATTTTCTCTAAATTATAAGAGATCTGCATGGCTTTACATTGGGTCTAAGCCTCATTCTAAGGTCCAAAACATGTTGTGCTAGGTGGAAGTGCTCCCTCTTATAAGCCCCCACTTTTCCAACTCCCTTGGCGAAGTGGGACTTTTCTCTCCTCTCACACGCCCAGGCTCTCTCTCTCTTTCTCTTAGTGCTGTTGGGCCTGAGGCATCACATTAACCCAATGCCCTTATACTCGGTGAGAAGTATGGGTCTAGGAGTTCTTCGCACTAAAAAATGTCCTAAATAATTGAAAAATTAATTAAAAAATTTAGAAAATTGGATATAATATAAAAAAGACCCTATGAATAGGACTTATATTAAGTTTCACTCCAAACAAACCATCTAATCTCTTAATTCTAAAATATTAGAAGTCAATGATTTATTATACTCATCAATTTTAAAAATCAAGATTACATAAATTTAATTATCAATTTGTGATAAAATTTTGCATATATTATATCAATTTAATCCTCTATAAAATAGACTCAATTATATAAGTCCTCCAATGACCTATTAAATAATTAAAAAATCACTTAAAATATCTCACTAATATAGTTCTAAGTTGCTCCGTGTCTTAGACCCACTTGCAAGTGGTAAGAAAAATTTGTTTGAGAAATTGATTGCTATCCTTTTCAATTTCAATCTATTCTATACCCTCCAAAGCCATAAGTAAAGTCTTTAATTCTTTACATTTAAAACTATCTATTACAAGTTGTATGAAAATGTCCAGGAATCATGAATTGGTGCAATTTTCCACGTGAAATGGGCCCATCCAATTGGAATTGGGCCCACTAAAAGTAAAGAGACAGTTGCAAAAATCACTTTCAAAGGAAGGTCTCTCTGTCTATCGTGAAACATACGCCCTTGTGACATCACAGTCAACATCTATTCATACAAATAATCTCAATCAACATCTATTCATACAAATAATCTCAATCAACATCTATCCAAGAGTCCATTTCCACAAGGCTTCATTTCTCATTGGTGAAGAGTACTCTCTTATCTCTATTTCGTCGGTCGAATGGAAAAAAAAAAATCTTCTCTATAAATGAGAAAGAAGACTCTTCAACGGTGATAGAATTATACTCTCTGACAATTCAAACCATGAACATGGGCCCACATGAGGCCTACATTTCTCACTCATGATCCATCACATATCTCCATAGGTGGAACTCTTACATGAAGTAGACAAACTTGTCCTCTCTTGTTGAAAATTCACTCCATGCATTATCTTGTATTCCAAAGTAACTAAATTGTAATTATTTATGTTATATATTTTTTAAATAATATAGATATCCCCACCTCACATTGGACATGTATAAAGTATAAACCTCCCAATCCACACACATCAATTAAGTCTACAGGAAGTGGCCAAATATATATAAAAAGAAATCATTAGAAAAAAAAACATTTTTTTAGCAAAGATCGATTCAAGCACGGTTGACAGTAACCAATCGGTGCAAAAATATCAACCTGTAATTAAATTGATTTTCTTTCCAATGTTTAAATTCAGTTCTTTCCAATGTAACTATTTTCCTTTGTACCATGTGCCAATGTTTCCTTTATTTTAGACATGTTTTGATCACTAATTACTAAAAATATAAAAGATAACTTTTAGAATTTTATTTTAAATATATTAAAGATAATATTAAAAGTCATACAAGTTACTATTCATTGCTTTTCAATGTTGACAATGTATATTAAATTCACTTTACTAAAATGAATGGTGAAATGATATTCTGGTGTTCTTTATGATCACGGACTGTCCGACTTATTTTTAAAGAAATAATGGGAGATATGATAGTTATAAAAAACCTTATGATTTCAAAATGTCACAGTTTGAAGTTAAAAAAATATGATGACTAGTTTTTTTTTAATAATTTTCAAATAAACTAATATCTAAGTTCTATAGATTCATATTTGAATTGTATAAAGGACTTGTAGATTATTTGTCGAACACAAGTAGCCACAAAAAAGAAACATGAGAAAGACATACAGAGATCAGTCCAACTCTATATTGTTGTCCTGAGTTATATAGCAATAGGGCTTGCTGAGTCAAGTCAGACCTAAAATTTATAGACTCAGTTGGGCTTAATTGGGATAGGCCACACTCACAAAAATGAGAGATATCTATTAAAAAACAAGAAATTAGAATTTATAAATTATTGTAAATTGAGTAAAATAGTCATCTTTGAGTCAAAGACCCAACCACAACGTTAAGTGTTGATTGACCCACATTGCATAAAATTCTCCAAAAAGACTAATTTGGGGCCTACGATAGAAGACTTGTGGTGAAGTCCAAGTCTTCTCTTTAAAGGAGACTTGGAAATAGAACGTTTATATTAAATTAATCGTAGAAAGATGTTTGAGCTGTCTTCGTCTTGAGTGTGACGTGTACTGCATTTCCATTTCATGGAGAGAGGCCGGACTTTTGGCATCAGTGAATCATAAACTCTTTATATATTTAATTTTAAAATATTAAATCAGTAAAATTAATTAATCTATTCAATTCAAAATTTTAATTAAATCAAATCGACTCAAATTTACTATTCTTAATATTTTTTTTCTCATACTTGAAAAGATTTTATCTAAAACGAAGTCCACACACAGAAACGGCCTTTCATTGGTTTGTGACTTTTGTGCAGCAAAAGAGCCCACCATCTAAATCATGGCCCCTACCATGAAAAGATCAAAGTGAGAAGACGGAAGATTCAATGGAGTAGAATATGGGTGGGCCCCCTCTATCAAAGAAATGTCCACAATAGAATTTCCAAACCATTGGACTGACCCTTTCTTCTTTCCTTCATTTCTGTCTATTATAATTAGAAAATGTAACCCTCAAAGCAATCAATTAATTGAGACATCAATATTTATAGAAATATTTCAAGTCACTCATTTTGTTATGATGATAAGTTTTGCCATCAAAGGGAAAAATTCATAATAAATGTTCACATTCGCAATATTTTTTAATTTTAATTTTAATTTTATTAGTTTAAGAGATGGAGCAGTACGTGTAAAAACATACTACAAAAAGTGAGGGACTAAAGTTTAGGCAGATAAACAAGCAAAAGTAAAATTTAATGAACAAGCATGTTAGGTTTTTGTCAATTTTCTTTTAAAAAATGCTTGTCAATAGAAAAAGAAAAATTCATAATAAATATTCAAATTCGTCATATATTTTAATTTTAATTTTACTTTTATTAATTTAAGAGTAAACTAGTATATAGAACAAACAGATAAAGCGCTACATAAAAGGAGATTACAAATAATGAGGGACGAAATTCTACTCATGATGAGTAAGGTATACCGTCGTACTAAAATAAATTTAGTAAACAGATGAAGCAGAACTTGTTATAAATATGTAACAATAATTGTTGTATGGAGAGAATTATTTTTGTAGTAGTACGGATGGTATTTCTTTGTTCTGATATCAGTTAGTTTAGAAATGGATATAATATAAAGAAGATCGTATGAATAGGACTTATATTAAGTTTCACTGCAATCAAACCATCCAATCTCTTAATTCTACAATACTAAAAGGCAATGACTTGTACTCATCAAATTTAAAAATTAAGATTACATAAATTGAATTATCAATTGATGGTGAAATTTCAAATATATTATATCAATTTAATCCTCTATAAAATAGACTCAATTATATAAGTCCTATGATCTTCTTAAATAAAAAATACTAAAAAAAACACTTAAAATATCTCACTAATATAGTTCTACGTTACCCCGTGTCTTGGACACACTTGCAAGTGGGAAAAAAAAATTGTTTGAGAAATTGATTGCTATGCTTTTCAATTTCAATCTATTCTAGACCCTCCAAAGCCGTCAATAAAGTATTTACTTTTAAAACCATCTATTACTAGTTGTATACCAAAATCATCAATTAGTTTTAATTTTTAATGCAATAAGCTCAACTGGTTGCCTCCCACCTCAGAAAGCGGGAGATTGAGGGTTTGAATCCCCATGGCCTAACCTTGGTGTGCCCTAGGGATAATGGGCTCACCCGTGGGGGTTTACGCTGGGTATCCCGTAGTTTCCACAAGTAAAATTAAAGAAAAAAAAATAATCAATGGACACTTAGCCGTCGAGATCTAATATCTGAGACCATCTTTTAAATTTGTCTTGAATCTTGTTTAGTTGAGTTTGGAATAAAGAAAGTTATACGAGAATGATGTGCTTAAAATTTCATCTCTATATAATAGTTATATTTCTTGATTTTAAGATTTTAAAAGAATCAATGATTTATACTCATCAAAATTAGAAAGACTAAAATAACATAACTTAGAATTATATATGGTATCTATTATCTATCTTGTAAAAATCTCGACAGAGTTGCTAGTCTAATTCAAAAATAAGAAACTATAATGACTTAATGAGACTTTCCTTATTCCGATCTAGGGATCTTAACTCTTATAGATGAGTTATGATATAAAGAGAATTATATAATTCGATGATATATAAATTTTTATTATCATTCAATCATTTCATCTTTTAATTTTAAATTTAAAAAAATAATGATGTATATTTTAAAAAATTAAGAGATTAAAACCATATAGTTAAAATAATTAATTAACAGTAAAAATTTACATATTCTATATTGATGTAATCATCTATTTTGAGAGACTCAAATATATAAAATCTAGGCTTGTAAATAGACTCAGGTTCAGCCTGCGGATCGTCCAGCTTGGCCTGATTGTTAAGATAACGAGCCGGATCTTAGAGTCTGATTATCATTCACGGACCGGATCCGGAGAGTCCGATAATAATCAAGCAGGCCGGGGACTGTCCGTCAGACCCTGTATATAACATGTAAGTATGTATACACACCCATCGAGTCCTGATTCAACTCAAATACCCAATCTGATGACTGAGTTTTGGCTTGAAAACAATACCATAAATTAACCTGGTGCCTTGATGACTCCTTACTGAGTTCTAAAAATACTTGATTCAAACTCAAAACTCTACTAATCACATTGACGAGTCTTAGTTCAAAAAGGCAAAATAGGACTGATTTTTGTATTTTTATTGTCATGGATCTTTTTTTTAAGTGAAATTTATATTTTTTTTTTCACGAAGCAGAATAATTCACTTCTTTCAAACATCATACTTTCTATTCTGAGTTCTCCATTAGCAGAATTTGTGGGTCTAAATCTGTTATATAACTAAAAATAAAAAGGGAAATTGGATTAAATTGATTGGTTTTCATATCTTTGTTTTAATGTTTAATGAGTTTTTTTTGCTAAATTTAATCTATGTTATCAAGTCTTTTATCTATATTTCAATTTAGACAGTAACAGTTCATTAATAAAAAGATATAGACACTTCTTCCATAAATTCTCAATTTCTTTTTTTCAGTTTTTCAGTGCTGCATCCTACTCATCATCAATCCAAGCCTTCCACTTACCCTATACACCATATCAGGGGTCCAAATATCGGATTGGCCGATATCTCGGCCTTATCATATCGGCCGATATCGGCCCTTTTTTTAAAAAAAACAAAGAGAAGAGAGAAAAATATCGGCCGATACCGAATTTTGAATCCTGCACCATATAATATCAATAGCCCAACTTGATAAGATTGTATTGATTCGTATTTTTGGAGGGGTGGACTGATACAGAGTTACAAAATACTGATATATAACCAACTCGGCCAATTCGTTCAAGTTGATCTAACATACATAAGCTTGCTGATGAAAAGAATCATCCAAGCTGCTTCGAGTTTTCAGAGTTCAGTCATGGGTATATCTGAAGGCAATTGATTACAAAATCTACAGCATTCTTACATCACTTCTTGAATCAAACTTGATTACTCATAATCTTAAAAGTGGAAGATCAATGAGACAAGCATCACAGTTTTGAAGTAGCAAGAAATTGAACAGAACAAGAGAGAAGATATAGCAGAGTCAATGAACACAGCAATTATGCAAGTACATAAATAAACCTGTATAAGCAATAGTTGTTTTGAATGACAAGTACAACATTATCATATACAATGCAAATAGTTTGCAAGCATTTTAAGATGAGGGGCTTTCACTAAACGGGACTGCATTTGTATTGCCAGCATTAATGTTCTTGGGTCCAAATGCGAAAGCTTGAAGCTCCAACCTTGCCTCGGCAGCGGCGGCCAATGATTCCTCAGTTGGGTTTTCTTTTGCAGCAGCAACAGCTGCAACATATGCCAATCTTGCCTCTTCCATTTTCTGCATCTGAGTCTCGTCTATGGGGTCCTGTCAGTTTTGAGTTCTCATTAGATTTGGTTGAGACTAATCTCATGATGTTTCCTAGAACATAAGAATCAGCAAGAAAACTGCCTATACATCTTTTGTCACAATTATGCTAATGAATTTTTGCAAAATCTTCAAGAAAATAACCATGTCAAACTACAATGATTTTGAATTTCGAATTTTTCATTAGTTCCAAAAGCAAATAATTCACACTCAAGCAAAATGAATGACATTTTTATATCACATGTTAACTCCAATAGCCTGCCAAAACTTTAACCAATCCTGGGCTCATCTTATTAGCTATATCCAAATCAAGCCCACCATTTTATTATATAATTGCAAAAGTATTAAAATTTATTATTATGTACTACTAAGATACTTTCAATTTTAATTAGTCCATCCTCCCTACTCTCAGATATACGAACACAACATTCTTCTGCTAACTTTCAGACCATCTCAAAATCTTTATTCCATACTTCTGACAACTTAATTAGCTAATTTTTTGGCTCACACATTAGCATTGGATGAACTACAAACAACATGGATGCATTTAAAAGTGTTGCACTTTTTTCTTTCGCCTCCACTACATGCATATCATCACGGCCTCAACCAAGTCTGGTGAATCTATCAATTCTAATGGGTGATACAGCTTAAAATTCTTCGTTAATGATCTCAAATAAAGGCATCAGATCTAACAAAGGTTGGAAAACTCAAACTTGAATTAAAAAAAAAAAAAAAAACTCAGAACCGACTCATCCCAAATGAGGATCTGGTGATGGGTGTGTCATAGTTTTGTATAGATTATTAAAACCATTTAAAATAATCAATAAATGTACTCATAATTTTACTTCATAAATTCCTTCACAAAAGAATTAACAACAAAGTCAAGGAGTTGTGGTAGAGGACCAAGCATAAAGTGTTCTTGCATCCTTGAGTTTGGCAATCAAATTTTGCCATCTATCACTGATTTTATATGTAATAACTCACTCTAACTCAGTAACTTGGCCATGAGTGATTGAATCATACAAAGCCCGAGAAGACTCACTCAAATTGTGTTTGTTCTTTTCAATATAGGATGAATAACCCCAATTTTTGTAACTCATGTGAGTCACGCTCTCACTCAATGACTGCTATGAGTCATTGAGTCAGCTAAAATCTTGACAAAAAGCACTCACATTTTCCGTTCTCTTAAGTATAGGATGAGTAACCCCAGGTACTGACCTGATGACCTCTGGAAACTTGTCCCTCATGCAAGTCATGAGTTGACATGTTGAGTTTCCTGACCTTGTGTACCAAGGAATAAATCAATTGCTACAGCTGAAATCAACTTACAAAAAGGGTTTTTTCTTTAAGCATCAACGGCTTAGATTCCATAAAATAAGAGAGTAGTACAAAAAAAAGGACCTGAGAATAGGAGAAATATACTCAGAATCAAAAGAAAATAAGAAACAAAAATAAGAGAAAACAAGAGAAAAAGGTTGAATGAATTGTTTCAGTATGTTTACAGATACCCAGACAGTATTGCCTCCATTTGTCTATTTGTTAGGGGACGATGTCCAAATAGCCACTATACTGACTACAACAATCTTCAGCAAAAGTAAAAGAGGTGTAGAAAGGTCATCTTTCTTATTTGCTATGGTGAACTGATGTAATTTCTTCACTTGGGTGTTGAGGAGTTTATGTAAGCCTGGCCTCCAGCCTGCTATTGCACTCTATTTTCTTTTAATAAATTACCATCAACATTCCAAAAAAAAAAAAAAAGACAACCTTCCAGCAAATGTAATTTTGCAAAATCTTGTCACTTTGAAGATGATTAAGTTTAGGGCACCATGAAGCTTCAAAATCTCTCAAAAGTAGAAATGGTGACTTTGCCAAATTTTCAACTCAGTAGACTTATCCTGTACTTTTTTCCTCTACAATGCATTACAGTTAATTCAATGTTTTAAAAAGGAAACCCTTGACTGAACCAATTTTTATCACAATTGAGCCTAATTAATTTCAGCCATCGGGGTTTTAAAGCATAACATTATAATGGCATTTTTTTTTTTTTTGAAGACCAAGGTGTCCAGGCCTCTACGAGCACCTGTCTAATCCTTGGGGCATGTGCAAACTCCCTATCCATACATATCGGGTAACATTATAATGGCATGATAAACTGTTATCTACTTATATTTAAAACAAAATGCCAAAAATTATGAAATATTGGAAGTTAAATTGCAACTATAATACTATAATAACAATGTTGGAAGATGACATTTTTGGAGAAAAACAAATGGAGAAAAAATAAGATATATAAGAATTACGTCGACTCTTGGGAAAATCTACTTAGGGATTGGATTGTCTTAGCATAGTAGTTGAAGTGCAAGGCACACTCAAGGTGCCTAGGGATCTTGGAGCAAAAGGCGGAAGGAGCACGCCTAGAGACAAGCCTATTTTTGCTAAGCACACTTAATAGATAGATTTGAATATGTTTAATATTCAATAATTTTACCAAAATAAAATATTATTCATCTAAACACCAAAATCATTGGCAATGGAGCTTCAAAACACATTAATCAAATATTTATTATATATAAACAAATAGCATGGGTCTGCTACGGTGCCTTATTTGTAGTGCCTCCATGTGGAGCCCCAATGGATGAGTCAGTTGGAAAGGTCATGACTTAAATAGGGTGCCAATAAAAAATGACCTAGATCGGATAAGTAAAGCCATGTTTTTTAAGGTCTTAGAGATTCAGTTTTATCTGACAGTGTAAACTTCTTGAGATTAGATCATGGGCCATCAAACTCGAAATGGAGTGGTATTCATCCAATTCAAGTAGGTTGGTATGAGGGAGAAAGGGTGTGATTGGAGCCATGGTGGGGCCATAAGGCTGTCAACTATGGGAAATTTTCTATACAAACAAATATATAATATACTTAATAGAGTCTCGAACTAAGAATTACTAGTCAAGAGTTGATATTAATTGGACATCTAACTATTATTAATTTATTATCGAGAAACTTAAAAGGACTATTATAAAAATAGTCTGCTGGAAAAAAGAAAAGAAAAGAAAAACCAACTTGATTAAGGTGAGCCTACCTTCAAGTTGCGCGAGGCGTGAAATAAGTCTGGAAACTAGGTTTAACCAACACATGCCTTCTACTACTACGCATTTTAGATACTGGGTTAATTTTTATTGAATTTTTGTTTTTTAAACAATGGAGTTAATTTTTATGGACTTTTTTTTTGGCCTTTCATATAAATTAATATTTTTGTATTCGAAAATTATTAAATTGTAGTTATTTATGTTATATGTTTTTTTTTAAAGAACATGGGTATTCCCACCTTATAAATTTCCTAATTCATACACACCGATTAAGTCTACATAGAGCGGCTTGTATTTTTTAACTATAACTTTTCGAATATATAAGAAGAAATCATTAGGAAAAAAAGGTATATCAGATTAGATATGATAAAGAGAGAATCAAAATGATATATCAGACAACTAAATTGGAACAGAGGGAGTATGCTTTATTTATTTAAGATTAGCATTTATGATAAAAAATTATTTAAATCTTTTGAATGCAGAAATTATTGAATTTGATTGTTAGCTTCTTATATCCGTTTTTATTCTCGTAAATTAATTGAATTTGAGGTCTAAAACATTTTAAGGAATTAATTTAGAATTTTTTTTAAGGACTGTAAAGTATGGATTGCTTCAAATAATTTTTAAGATGTATTGTTTCTAGTATTCAAAATTATAACTTCAATAATGATATTATTAAAGTGATTTTCCTGACCATGTTTAAATTCAGTTCTTTCTAATGTAACTATCTTTGTAAGCAAAAGTGGGCCATTTTCTTCTTATAAAACTTTGGCATCGGTTGAAAAATTGGCTTAGCCACGTACCACGTGCGAATGTTTCCTTTATTTTAGACGTGTGTCGATCACTAATTATTAAAAATATAAAAGATAATTTTTCAAAAAAATATTTTAAAATATATTAAAGATGATTTTAGAAGTCGTACAAGTTACTATTCATTGCTTTTCAATGTTAACAATGTATATTAAATTCACTTTAGTAAAATGAATGGTAAAACGGACATTCCTAATTATTTTTAAAGAAATAATGGGAGGGATAAAAGTTATGACAATCTGTATGATTTCAAAATGTCACAATATGAAATTTAAAAAGTATGATGATAAAGTTTCTTTTTATAATCTTCAAATAAATCAATATCTAAGTTCTATAGATTCAGATTTGAATTGTCTAAAGGACTTGTGGACTTTTAAATCTGAAATTATATTTTTATTTTTATTTTTGTAAAGAATAATATTCAGATTTAAAAAGGAAATAAACAATCAGGGGTCGAGATATCGACTTTTGGTCTTGGCTATGAATAGTTTGTAATTTACACACATTGGGTATCTCAACTGATTACTTCTCGTCTCAAGAAACGAGAGGTTTCTAGTCTGAGTCCTAGCGGTGTAAATTGGGGGTGTTCATTTTAATGTTAAATGTTCTTTTATCCAACCTAGTCACAAGAGTTCCCTAACTCAATTAGATTAGCATAAGTTGGTTATTTTTATCTAATTTAAATTTATTGATTATAACTCAATTAGATTACATAATGTTGAATGGGAGCATAAATCCATGTGTAGTGCCTGATATCTTGGACTTGTACTTGGGTGGTAGCTGGGGCCCACTTGGGCCCAATTGATCTCACCAAGTGGGACCCACTTGGGAAGCCAGCAGGCGAACTTTTTCTTTTGATATGATGGCAGAATGACAAAGGATGTTTCTGATGAATTGAGTGGAAATGAGCAATGAATTAAAATAATGAAAAATTAACTAATTGGATTATTTATAGTGGTTTGTGGGTCTAAGCACAAGTTAGTGGAATAAAATATTGCACGGGCTTCATGCTTAGTACAGAACAGTTTCCCTCTTTCTTAATATTTTAATTTAAATAAAAATTTCTTTTTAATATATAATTTTCTATTAAGTTTCATTAAGAGTATTTTTGTCCTTTAATTAAAATAGTAGCAAAGAGTGTCCCTTCATCATGACAAAGATTTTGTCGAAATTCAAAATCAATAATATCCTAATTTAATTATCAAATTTTTTTAGGAATTTCTATGTGCAACCACTATATTATTATTTCATGGATGGGACATCCATTTATGAGCTCATTTGGTTAATATTCAAATCTCACATGTTTATGATTTATAGTTACAAAAATCTTATTTAACATGATTTATTTAAGTTACTTTCGACACATTCTTTAATTTTTTATACAAATGTAAATCTTCTAAACAAACTCATTGTCATCGTTTAAAATAGAAAAGCGGCTAATTCAAATTGTGTAATTCAATATATACATAATTGCTACGATGATAAGTTTCACCATCAATGGAGAAAATTCATAATAAAAGCTTACATTAGTCTTTTCTTTAGCTTGTATTTTTTTACTTTTTTTAATTTAAGAGAAAACTCGTTATAAAACAAAGTTATAAAAATCTGTATGATTTCAAAATGTCACAATATGAAGTTTAAAGAATATGATGACTAGTTTCTTTTTATAATTTTTGAATAAATAAATATCTAAGTTCTATAGGTTCAGATTTGAATTGTATAAAGGACAACGCAATGTAAAGATCATTTGTGGCAACAATTTGTTTATTAAATTCATCTCTCAATGTGTACAAGTTGGTGGCAACAGCACATTCTCCTCATCCAAACGCAGCTCAAGAGGCCAACTTTTTCTTATGATATGATGGCAGAATGACAAAGGATGGATCAAATGAACCAATTGGATTATTTATAGTGGTTTGTGGGTGGAAACAGAACTTAGTGGAATAGAAAGGTTTCAAAGCAATGAAACCAAATGGTCGTTTAGTGGAATAATTTATCGTGGCTTGTGGGTCTAAACACGCAACTTAGTGGAATAGAAAGGTTGTTTAGTGGGATAATATATTACACGGACTTCACGCTTAGTAAAGAACAATTTTCCTTTTTTTTAAAAAAAAAAATTTGGAATTAGTACATGAACCATGCTTTTTAATCAGGACTCAAATTTTAAATACAAAATCACCGGTCCATGAAGACTATTCTAAAGTTTGTAAAGTGGAATAATATATTACACGGGCTTAACACTTAGTAAAGAATAATTTTCCTCTTTTCTTAATATTTTAATTTAAATAAAATTTCTTTTTAATATATAATTTTCTATTCAAATTTCATTTAGATTATTTTTGTCCTTTAATTAAAATAGTAGCAAGAGTGTACCTTCATCATGACAAAGATTTTGTCGAAATTCAAAATCAATATCCTAATTTAATTATCAAAATTTTCTAGGAATTTCTACGTACAACAATTCATCATGTATTTTATAGCCGTGAATTAAAATTGTCTTTTCAATGAAACTTTTGTGGATGGGACATCTATTTATGATCTCATTTGGTCAATATTCAAATCTCACATGCTTATGATTTTATAGCTGCAAAAGTTTTATTTAACATGATTTATTTAAGTTAATTCAGACACATTCTTTAATTTCTGATACAAATATAAATCTTCTAAACAAACTCATTGTCATCGTTTAAAATATAAATATTTGCAATTTACAATGAAAGTAATTCTCAATGGATAATTTCAGGCTAATTACATGCTTTAACTTTTTTTAAAGTAAGAAACCATAATGAGATTTTTCTTATTCAAATCTAAGGATTAAGTCTTATATGAGTTGATGTGATATAAAAAAGTATACAGTAGAGGATAAATGAAGTTTTATTACAATCCAATCATCTTATCTTTTGATTTTTGAATTTTGAATTTTTTTTAAATTAATTACTTATTTGTTTACAAATTAAGAAATTAAAATTATATAATGTAAATAATTAATTAGTATTAAAAAATTATATGTTCATCTATCTAACATACTGAAATATATCACTCGTCGATAGAAAATCTCTTTTAAAAGTCTCACCTAAAACAATCTCACTAGTCTACTCGTTTAAAACCTTAAAACAAAAGTCAGCTCGATCAAGTTAAATAAAAATGCATAACTCGACAAATTCGAGTTCAGTGCCGAGTTTTATTAATTAATAGAATTCTTGTGTAATTAGGATTAACTCAATCGAGAAACACATGATATTAAGAAAACGGTCGAAATCACACGCAACCCTAACTTTTTCATGGGAATTTCTACTTCTTTTCAGTCTTCAACATGGAAAATTATATATATTGACTATTGACTTGTCTTGGATGAATGTTTGAGAAATTGATTGCTATCCTTTTCAATTTCAATCTATTCCAGACCCTCCAAAGCCGTTAATCAAGTCTTTACTTTTAAAATCATCTATTACAAATTGTATATCAAAATCATCAATTAGTTCTAATTTTCAATGCTATAAGTTTTACTTCTTGCGTCCCGCCTTAGGAAGTGGAAGGTTACGAGTTCGAGCCCTATGGCGTAACCTTGGTGAGCCTTAAGGGTAGTGGGCTCACTCGTGGGGATTTAATGAGGGGTATTCCACGGTTTCCCACACATAAATTAAAAAAAAAATTTATTTTTTTAGGTCATTGATATTTAATAAAATTGAAGCTCAAACCATGAAATTCCAACTTGAAAGAGAAGCTTCAAGTGCTGAATTCCAAGTTGTTATATTCATTTTAGCCTTTTGTGGTATGATTAAAACTTCAAATGAAACAAATTCACTAAATCATATACAGTAAGTAATATGATAAATAGTTAAGGAATGAAGGTAATATGAAAATGTAAGAAGAATCATGAGTTGATGCAATTTTCCACATAAAAAGGGCCCATCTAATTGAATTGGGCCCACTAAAAATAAATAGACAATTATAAAAATCACTAGACAGACTTGTCCTCTCCTGTTGAAAATTTACTCCATGCATTATTGTATTCGAAAGTTATTAAATTGTAGTTATTTATGTTATATGTTTTTTTTTTAATAATATGGGTATCCTCACCTCACATTGGACATGTATAAATCTCCTAATCCATACACACCGATTAAGTCTACATAGAGTGACTTATATTTTTTAACTATGACTTTTCGAATATATAAGAAAAAATCATTAGGAGAAAAAAAAACAAATTTTCAGCAAAGATCGATTTAGGAACGGTTGACAGAAGCCTATCGGTGAGAAAATATCAACCTATATTTTTGTAATTGAAAACTGATTTAAGACCTAATAAATCTAAGTAAAAAATGTCCAAAAATAACTTGTGAAAAAAGAAAACCACCAAAGACCATCCGAACGGTAGAATTTAGAATGTGATTATAGACAAATACAAACATAATAAAACAAAACTACAATTTTTTGGCCAAACAAGTGTAAGATACTAAGATCATTGGCTAACTATGGTTAAATAATAAGCTCAACCAAGCTTTCTTCCCTTACCAAACTTAATATATATTCCAGAATCAAAATTTGGTTAGCCTCAACTAAAATTTCAACTTAACTATGGTAAATACTCAATCCAGCTTAATGTAAAATTTGGTTAGCCTCAACTAAAACTTACTTTTCCAGTCAAGTGTAGCTGATTGTAAAAAGATAAGTCATAAGAAAAGCGAGAAATGATAAAACAACCAGAATCTCTTTCCATATTTTATTATATAAACAAATAATGAAGAATTATTGTGGACGACCAACCATAAAAACATATGATGGACGATGATATGAAAATATTTATCTCTATACTATATAAATTTTGCTTCAAGGTACTTTCAGAATCATTACATATTTCACCATTATTATTATTAAATAATACTCCATCCGTTCCATTTTAGTTGTCCCATTTTAAAATTTTGAATTAGTTAAAAAGTGCTCTCAAAAGGTATATCAAATTAGATATGATAGAGAGAGAATCAAAATGGCATATCAGACAACTATTTTGGAACAATTCCAAAATACATATCAGACAACTAAATTGGAACAGAGGGAGTATGCTTTATATATTTAAGGCTAGCATTTATGATAAAAAATTATTTATATCTTGGCTATGAATAGTTTGTAATTTGCACACATTGTTGTACATTGTTCTAAAGGTCACACAGTTTATTCTATTATTATTTTCCTTCTTCATTAAAAGGTGGCCATTTAAAAAAAAGCTAAAGGTGTGTTGTAAAGATTATTAGTTATGACTAATATTGCTTTTTGAATAAGTTTTAATCTTAAACCTAAGCTGCATCATAAGTCTGTTTCCAATAACTTCATAGTCAAATTTAATTATTTTATCTAAAAATGTTTAATGAGGTTTAAAAATAATACTTTTGAATAAAATATTTCATGTAAAAAGGAAGCAAAGCAGCATTGGATATCTCAACTGATTACTTCTCGTCTCAAGAAACGAGAGGTTTTTAGTCTGAATCCCAACGGTGTAAATTGGGGGTGTTCATTTTAATGTTAAATGTTCTTTTATCCAACCTAGTCACAAGAGTTTCCTAACTCAATTAGATTGGCATAAGTTGGTTATTTTTATCTAATTTAAATTTATTTATTATAACTCAATTAGATTACATAATGTTGAATGGGAGCAGAAATCCATGTGTAGTGCCTGATATCTTGGACTTGTACTTGGGTGGTAGCTGGGGCCCACTTGGGCCCAATTGATCTCACCAAGTGGGACCCACTTGGGAAGCCAGCAGGCAAACTTTTTCTTTTGATATGATGGCAGAATGAGAAAGGGTGTTTCTGATGAATTGAGTGGAAATGAGCAATGAATTAAAATAATGAAAAATTAACTAATTGGATTATTTATAGTGGTTTGTGGGTCTAAGCACAAGTTAGTGGAATAAAATATTGCACGGGCTTCACACTTAGTACAGAACAGTTTCCCTCTTTCTTTCTTTTTTTAATATTTTTGGAGTTAGTACATGAACCATGCTTTTTAATCAGGACTCAGACTTTAAATCCAAAGTCACCAGTCCATGAAGACTTTTCTAAAGTTTGTAAAGTGGAACAACATATTACACGGGCTTCACACTTAGTAAAGAATGATTTTCCTCTTTTCTTAATATTTTAATTTAAATAAAAATTTATTTTTAATATATAATTTTCTATTAAGTTTCATTAAGAGTATTTTTGTCCTTTAATTAAAATAGTAGCAAGAGTGTCCCTTCATCATGACAAAGATTTTGTCGAAATTCAAAATCAATATCCTAATTTAATTATCAAAATTTTCTAGGAATTTCCACGTGCAACCACTATATTTTTACTTTATTCATCATGTATGTTATAGTCGTGAATTAAAATTGTCTTTTCAATGAAACTTTTGTGGATGGGACATCCATTTATGATCTCATTTGGTCAGTATTCAAATGTCACATGTTTATGATTTTATAGCTGCAAAAATTTTATTTAACATAATTTATTTAAGTTAATTTAGACACATTCTTTAATTTCTGATACAAATGTAAATCGCCTAAACAAACTCATTGTCATCGTTTAAAATAGAAATATTTCCAATTTACAATGAAAGTAATTCTCAATGGATAATTTCAGGCTAATTACATGCTTTAACTTTTTTATACTTTTCTAAAAATGTAATACACTTTTACAAAACTTTCTTTTAGCCAAATGACTTCAAAATCCATTGCCCAGTGAATTCCTTCAATAGATTCCTTGCTCTAGTCACACATTTCTGTTCAATGTTGCAAAGATGCTAATCCAATTTGTGTAAATAAGTACTTGGTAAGATCATAATAAAAGCTTACATTAGTCTTTTCTTTACCTTGTATTTTTTACTTTTATTAATTTAAGAGTAAACTCGTTATAAAACAAGCAAATGAAGCAATGGAGATTACAAATAGTAAGGGATGATATATTTATAGTCTCTAGCCGACCTTAGGGCAATCACAATCAAACTGTGACTCTTAATATAAGTCTAAATCAAATACATCTCTTAAGTAGAGATAAGTCCAACTTAGACTCATAATCACACAATAATTCTATTAACATTAGAACCGTAAATATATTCCAACAATGAATAATAAATTAAAAGAATGATAATGGACCAATTGGATTACATTGG
Organism: Chimonanthus salicifolius; assembly: GCA_013350335.1. Lineage (NCBI taxonomy): Eukaryota > Viridiplantae > Streptophyta > Magnoliopsida > Laurales > Calycanthaceae > Chimonanthus > Chimonanthus salicifolius. Next base: position 63,731,552 of record CM023538.1, on the reverse strand, counting down.
TTTGTGGGTCTCTATCCGTCATCATTGGAATAGTATAACAAAGTAATGAAACTGAAAGGTTGTTGGTTAAAAAAAATCATGAACCCTTTATGTGAGTGAAGTACATCATTAAAAAATAATGATGTATATTTTAAAAAATTAAAAGATTAAAATCATATAGTTAAAATAATTAATTAACAGTAAAAATTTACATATTCTATATTGATGTAATCATCTATTTTGAGAGACTCAAATATATAAAATCTAGGCTTGTAAATGGACTCAGATTCAGCATGCGGATCGTCCAGCTTGGCCTGATTGTTAAGATAACGAGCTGGATCTTAGAGTCTGATTATCATTCACGGACTGGATCCGGAGAGTCCGATAAAAATCAAGCAGGCCGGGGACTGTCCGTCAGACCCAGTATATAACATGTAAGTATGTATACACACCCATCGAGTCCTGATTCAACTCAAATACCCAATCTGATGATGCATTACTGAGTTCTAAAAATACTTGATTCAAATTCAAAACTCTACTAATCACATTGACGAGTCTTAGTTCAAAAAGGCAAAATAGGACTGATTTTTGTATTTTTATTGTCATGGATCTTTTTTTTTAAGTGATATTTATAATTTTTTTCATAAAGCAGAATAATTCACTTCTTTCAATCATCATACTTTCTATTCTGAGTTTTCCATTAGCAGAATTTGTGGGTCTAAATCTGTTACATAACTAAAAATAAAAAGGGAAATTGGATTAAATTGATTGGTTTTCATATCTTTGTTTTTAATGTTTTATGAGTTTTTTTGCTAAATTTAATTTATGTTATTATAGTTTTTTATCTATATTTCAATTTAGACCGTAACAGTTCATTAATAAAAGATATAAACACTTCTTCCATAAATTCTCAATTTTTTTTTTTTTCTGTTTTTCATTGCTGCATCCTCAGGGGTATAAGTCTATCGTATCAGAGAAAAAAAAAAATTCGGCCAATATATAAAAGAACCTTTTTATTTTTAAAATGAATTTTTTCAAGAAAAAAAAGGCCACCGAGATTTCAAAAAAAAAAAAAATTTGAAGAGAAAAAGATCTCCCCCGAGATCTCGGTCGATATGAAAATTTGTCTGAAATCTCGGTTCGGCCGAATTTTCGACCCCTGTGCATCCTACTCATCATCAATCTTAGCCATCCACTTACCCTATACACCAGGGGTATAAATTTCGGTATCGGCCGAGATATCGGCCAATATTGTAAATATCGACCGATACACCCCTGCTGTACAACATATAACATCAATAGCCCCAACTTGATAAGATTGTATTGATGTGTATTTTTAAACAAAATTATTAATATCAAGGGTGTAGGTGATTTAATCATCCATAACCTTATGTCAGACATAAAATAGAGAATTTTCAGAAATCTAAGTTTTTTTTTTTTGGATGATCAAGGTATCAATGGCCTAGAGAGCTCAATTAATTTTCAGCAAATGTGCAAGCTTTCTTACCCACACACACCGGATAATTTTATGGGAAGTGGTTCTTTTGAGTGGAATGAAAATAAACTCCGGACTCTCACTTCCTGAGACGTGTTCCTAACTATCACTCTAACCCCTTTGAGTTAAAGAATCAAGTTGCTTGCCTCTTAGTGGAGGATTCACAAATTTAAATTTTCAAGTATTTTCTTATTAGTTTGGGTTTCAATATTTTATAGGTGAATTTTAAATGGATGCAGTGAAGTACATTGAATTACTTGAAGGAGAGATTGAAGAACTGATTCGTCAAGTCTGTTAATGGGCAGAATGAGCTTCTGGTATTCTGGAATGCCTTATATATGTTCTGGTGAAATCTATACAATTAGGTTCTTGATATCTTATTATTTAAACTTTTTTTAAAAAAAGTCTTACATTTAGGTCCCTGATATCTTGCAATTGTTATTATTTCCTCCCAAAGCCACTATCACAGACATTCTTTGCCCGGATTTGAACCTACGACACCGGATTTTGGTGACCCACATTCTACTGAATTGAAGTAAGAACTGACAAAAGATACGACTCTTCTCAAGAAAAGAATTCTTTTTGTACTCCCAATTTATCTTGGATGAAACAAAAACCATACAGTCATCCAAGCAAGTTAATTTTTGATAAGCATTATATTCAAGTATAGACCATTCTTATGATCCCGAGAGAACCCTTCATAAGGGTATGACTGAAGACTGCTATATATAGGTTTAGGATTGGAATTGGGTGTTGGACCAGGTTTTTCTTTAACCCAAGCATGAGCCCAACTTTGTTAAGTTGAGCCCTCACCTGGATAGAACCCAAACACTGCGAAGCAAAGCCTGACTAATTCTATTTTGGGCTGAGGTTAGTCTCTGTCTGGGGTCATTTTTAATCTGTGTCTGGTAAGACTAATAACATCAAAACTTAGTCTCGGTTGGTCTTAATCTGTATCTAGTAAGGCTGTAACAGCATCAAACTGCAAATTGGGTCACTGTTCTGTGATGCAGAATTTTTTGAAGTTTGATGTTGATAGGTCCTGCATAGTTAATACATAGTTAAAAGAATTTTGATTTTGCAAATTGCATTTTCTAATTTAATATGTTTTTGTTTCAAAGGTAATAAAGCCAATTTAAATTTTTATATTTTCAGGTCTTGTATCACCCTTTTTTTTAGCTTTTTTTTTACTTTTATTTGATGCTAAATATTGTATATGTTTGAAAGCTCACTAAGTGTGGTATATGTGAAATATTGTATTAGGCTCAAATGATAAATTCTAAGTTTATAATGAATGTATTAAGGTTTTGAATGAAAATTTTAGTTTCAAAATGGACATTGTGCCTGAAAAATAAATATTTAGAGTATTGGACCTGATACGAAAAGATTTTAGGTTAAAAAATTAATATTGAGTTCAAAATTTAGAGTGATATTGGATCTGATAGCATCAAATCTGAATAAAAAAATTATATTGGGCCTAACAGCAATTGGGATCATTAAGTGGGTCAAATACACAGTCAGACCTTTAATGGGCCGCAGACAGTCCATTTAGATTGTCAGGTTGGGCCGGATCCTATCATGGCAAACCGAATCCAGATCCGTTTACGGTTCTAAAACTTAGGAATCTTAATTTTCTTTGTTATTGTGTCAAATTCAAAATCAATCTACTAATTTAAATATAAAAAATTTATAACAATTCCTATGTGTAACCATCATATTATTATTTTATGAGTCATCTTTTTTATTGCCGTGAATTGAAATTATTCTCCCGATGAAATTTTTGAGGATGTGACATTCATTTTTGAGCTCATTAGATTAATATTCAAATCTCACATTTTTATAATTGTATAGCTGCTAAAATTATATTTAACATGATTTATTTAATTTGATTTGGACACATTCTTTAAAAAAAAATTTATACAAATGTAAATCTTCTAAACAAACTCATTCTCATCATTTAAGATATTCTCTACAAAAATATTTTCACACGTAAATCCAAAAAAACTAAATGTTCACATTACCTTTATTCTTTAATTTTATTAATTTTAAGAGTAAAGTAGTATATAAAACAAACAAACGAAACAATAAGTACAAAAGGAGATTACAAATAGTGAGGGATGAAAGTCTAAGTAAATAAACAAGCAAACAAAAAATTTAATAACTAAAATAATTGGTTTTTGTGAATTCCTTTTGTAAATTCATGTTAATTGAAAAAAAAAGGATAAATATTTTTTCTAAAAAATATGTGCAAATTCAGAAAGGCAATAAATTAAAATGTAAAGCAAGAAATTATCTTAGAATATTAACTATATCAATCTAGCTTGCCAATATTATAAGTCATGGTAAATAGGGGAACCCCTCGCCAACTTAAGATAAAAATAAGTAAATAAAATCAATTAAAATTTGCAGTTTCAAAATTTCAATTTTGACTTTGAGAATGTCATGTATAAAAGTAACAGAAAATTTAAAGTCCATTGGAATTACTCCATTTACTGAAATTAGTCAAAAAAAAATTCAAAATATGGTTTTTCCCTGTAATTTAAAGAAAAATATTCCCTTTTAGATGAAATTGATTGAAAAGGAAAATATTTCGATAGAATTTTTTTGATTATTTATAAGAAAAAACGTGTCTGTCAAAAATTTTAACTAAATTTTTATACAAAATTATCCATGATTATGTCTCTTAAATTTTTATACAAGACCTTAATTTGGGTCACATATTACCAATTTCTTTTATTCTTTATCTTCAATTGCTATCATGCTATGTTTTATTACATTCAGTTGGGAACTGAGAGAGTGAGATTGTCAAATTAAATGCCAAACAAGAAATAACACGACAGAGGAAAATGGTGAGAAAAAAAAATAGATAAATTTATTTATTACAAAATAGTTTTTAGTTAAAGTCTATATTACACCCTTTATCCGTCTCTATTTGTCTGATATTATTATTATTATTATTTATTTTATAAATTTGAAGTACAAGTATTTTGAATCTATTTGAAGATGAATTCACTAAAAGATCAATCATAGAAAAAGGCCTATCAAAGTCTTTCTTTATTTACGTACTTAGATAAGTGTCTTTAATTAAATTTTGTCAAACTTAAATTCTTTATTAGATAATTAAATAAGAGAACTTTGATGAACTTCATAATTTTTTTTAATTAAATGAGAGGACTTTGATAATTACAAGTTCCAAGGTTTCAGTTGGACATACCCAATGTACAATTTAAATACAATGCTATACTTAGATATTACTTTTTCTAAATGATAATTATATTAAAAAGAGAAAAAAAGGAAAAAAAGAAAACAAAAAACCCTGACCCAATACAACCATCCCCAAGAGCAACTGAGAAGATAACACAACACTATGCTAGATGAATGCATTCTTTCAGGATCTCCAACATCAGGATGTTCCTCAATTCATTAAGAGTGAATGCCCATGATGCGCATTTGGCGAAATTTGACTTGACACTAACTGAGGAGATTATGTTGTGATCCTAAACATTCCATTATTCACACACAATTATTCCACTCCAGCCAAGGACTCCAATGAAATACTTATATATTAGTTGATCTCAATGAAAAACCATTCCTAGCATCTTGTCAATCAGTTTCATGTATTCTCTGCAAAATTTCTTCGAGAGAGCCAGAATCCAAAAGAATGTACCAAGTCCAACTCCATACCCTAATCCAAATCCAATCCACATGAATTTCCCATTGATTTCTCCTGTTTGCTTGTCATTGGCTTGTGCAAAGGATGAAGGTGGTGGAGTTTCATTTGATCCACACTTTTTTGATAATGGAGGTCCACATAACTCAGGATTCTCTAAGAATGAGTCATTGCTGAATGTGAGAAATTGATTACTTTGTGGTATGCTCCCCTCAAGACGATTATGTGCAAGGTTTAAAACCTCAAGGAATGTAAGCCTCGTCAACTGCCAAGGGATCTCACCTGAAAGAATATTCTTTGATAGATCTAATGATTCAAGATGCATCAGGTTTGCCAAAGATGTTGGAATGTGGCCACTGAATCCATTTCGTGAGAAATTTAGCCCAAGAATGAACTTAAGATCCCCTATTGATTCTGGAATTTCTCCATCAAATTTATTATTTGAAAAATCAATCGAGATGAAAAGAGACAAGATTTTATCTAGTCTCATGTCAAGTCCTTTAATGGTTACCATGACTGTATCCTGATAATAACCACCAGTACTAGCAATATCATATCTCAAGACTTGGTTTTGAGACATCAATTGTGAATCATGTAGACCCCTTATCGCCTTCAAACTTTGAAAGAATTGTGAGTGAAGATTGCCGGAAAAGCCATTTGATGAGAGATCAATGATTTGTAACATTGAGAACAGGCTTTGATTAGTTTGAGGATGAACAATGGGACCATGAAATTTATTGGATCGCAAAATAAGAACACGAAATTTGGACAAAATCCCCAACCAATGAGGGAATGTATCATTTATTCGATTGTTTCCAAGGTCCAAAACTTCCAAATATTTACAATTGACTAATGATCGAGGTAATGGTCCTTCTATTTGATTTCCATTAAGATTGAGGGTCCTTAGGCTACAGTTTGCAGTAAAAGCTAGAGGCAAAGCTCCTTGAAATGAATTTCCCTGCAAACTGATAATCGCAAGGGAGTTGCTTAGTTCCTCAACACATTTTGGAATGGTGCCAGACATGCGATTGTTAGAAAGATCAAGGACATTGAGGTATTTTGCATTGCAAATTGAAGGGGGTATATGACCACTCAAATTATTGTTTGAAAGAAAAAGGAAGCTAGTTGAGGTTAGGTTTATGTCACCTGGAATTGTTGATGTGAAATGGTTGCTTGAGAAATCTAGATAATTGAATGAAGTTGGTAGTATTGGAAGTGACCCATGCAGATTGTTGGAATGAAGATCAAGTTCATTAAAAAAACCAATATCAGGAAGTGGACCTTCTAAACTCTCAAGAAAGTTGTTTGAAAGGTTCAAGTTATTCAATGTCCCATTTCCTAATGTCCATGTCCATTTGGGTACTGCACCGTAGATTTTATTGTTGGAAAGGTCTAGAGAGTACAAATTGTTTAGATATTTGAGGATGTTTGGAAATTCACTAATGTTGCATGAACGTAATGACAAATATTGAATTTGATATGAAAAGAGATGACTTGAATTGTCATTGCTATTGGTGAAATTGAGGCTATTATCTAAAAGATGATGATCGGAGAGGTTCTTTAGGCTTTGGAACAGGTCTTGGAGCTCTTGAATGCCACTGAAGTTGTTGAAAGAAATGTCAAGGATTCTAAGCTTTGGTAGTTGAAATAACACCCTAGGAACTGGCCCATGCAACTTGTTGTTGGACAAATTGATCCATAACAACATTGAGGAAGATCCGTTGGAGAACTTGTCCTGAAACCCATTGAGTTTGTTAGATGCAAGAAACAAAACTTGCAAAGATGGGTGTGAAAGGAGAGATGATGGAATTGGACCACTAAAGTTATTATATGACAAGTCTAGTGCCTCAAGTTGGGTGAAGTTTGAAATCCATGATGGCAATGGTCCATGAAAGTTACAATTTGCAAGACGTAACTCCTTCAAATATTTGAGGTTGCTAAATGAATTTGGCACTTTTCCAGGAAATCTTGTGCCAGAGAGGATCAAGCTTTGAAAAGCACTATTTTGAGGAAATTCTGGCAATTCAATGGTGAGAAGTGGATCGTATGATACATCGAGCATTTGTAGGCTTGGGAGCAAGAAGAAAATTGTAGGGAATCTTCCAAACAATCCACAATTTGCAAGAGAGAGAGACGTCAAATAAGAGAAATTGCTCAGAAAATGAGGTACCTCAGTGGAGAAATTGTTTCCGCTCAAATCAAGTTCAGTTAGAAATTGGAGTTGCTGAAGAGACGGATCAATGGGTCCTGAAAGCTGACAATAGCCCAAGCCCAATATGCGAAGATTAGGCAAAGCAGAGGATATGTCCTGGCCCCAACTGCCAACAGGTTGTGACATGTTCACGTAACCAAGATTGAGTTCTCTAAGGTTGTTTGGCAGGTTCTTGATGAGTGTTGTAAAGTCCGACTTCTCTAATTTCAACTCCCAATTCCATGACAAATCCAAGGAAACAAGCTTTGCCAATCTTGCTGTTTCCAATGGAACACTCGTTGTAAGGCCACAACGACGCAAACTCAACTTTTGAAGATTATGGAGTGAAGAGGATATAGCCTGGCCCCATTCATTACCCTGCGTCGAGATGTTCACGTGATCAAGATAGAGCTCCTCCAAGCTGCCAGACATGTTTTGGAGGAATGTGGTGAGGTTTGGTTTATCAAATTTTAGCCCAGAATTCCTGGAGAGGTCCAAGGAAACAAGCTTGTTCAGTCTTGATATTTCCAATGGGACTTGACCAACAAAGTCACACAGAGAGAGGTTTAAATGGGTCAAATTGGTGAGTTGGTCTAGTCCACTAGGGATTGGATTGCCAATAAACCAATTGTCAAAGAGGTTGAGCCTCTGCAAACCAACTAGGCGGAAGAGACTGGAATCAATTCGCCCTGAAATCCAGCTGCTGCTGAGGTTCAGCTGGATAACATGACCTGTGGCCCCATCGCACGCGATGCCGCTCCAAGAACAACAATCAGCATCAGAGTTCCAAGTATCAAGCTTTGAAGCAGAATAATTTCGGGGATAAATGGAAAACCCATTCTTGAGTTGCAGCAAGGCAAGTCTCTCATCATCAAGGCATTGCGAAGAAGCAGGATGGTTTTGGAAGGAAAATGATGATAGGCACATGAGTAGGAACAAGAGAAGAAATGAATGGGAGCAGAAATCCATCGGACTTTTAATTGTTGGGTAAACGAGAGAATACGAGAGGATGAAGATGTGAAGCTGTAGAGGGTCTATTTATAATAAATTTGAAACGTACATGTAAAAGGGAAAAGAAAAGATGATTTGCTGATAGAGTAGAGGAAAATGTGTAAACACAATGTTGTTGGTAAATGATTCTCTCAACGTGTAGTTCGTGGCAATGCGTGCTTTCTGTGTGTGTGGGCCCAATCCATTGCATCAAGTGGGGCCCACTTGAGAATGACAAACGATCTTTCGGATGAAGTGAGTGGAAATCTACCTATTTGCCTTGAAAATCTGAAATCGGGTATGTAAAGGCAAAAAATCTAGATATCTATAAGTCGCTCCTAATTTAAATATCAAATTTTTTTAAAAATTTCTATGTGGAGCCACTATATTATCATTTTATTAATCATCTATTTTATAGTCGTGAATTGAAATTGTCTTTTCAATGAAACTCTTTTAGATGAGATATCCATTATGTGTTCATTTGGTAGAACCAACTTTGTTCCATGGTAGAACCAACTGGTTATGGTAAGTTCCACGTTGAAATAATAAACTTTCTTATTTATAGGGGTTTGTGGTAGAGTCGGACTGTGTTTGTCTTTTTTTTTTTTCCTGATTTCCCTAATTTGCCCTTCTTTCCTTTTCTCTCTCTCAAAGTTTCAGTCGGCTCTCTCCTCTCTACGTTCTTCGTCCCTCCTAAGTAAACGGAGGTTCTTCACACACACACCGATTAAATCTATAGGGAGTGACTTGTATTTTTTAATATATAAGAAGAAATCATTAGAAAAAAAAAACAATTTTTCTAGAAAAATCGAATCAGGCATAGTTGACAAGAGCCTGAGAAAATATCAACCTGTATTTTGGTATTCTGGTGTTCTTTATTATCATGGACATTTCTACTTATTTTTAAAGAAATAATGGGAGAGATGATAGTTATAAAAATCCTTATGAATTCAACATATCACAGTTTGAAGTTTAAAAGAATATGATGACTAGTTTTTTTTTTATAATTATCAAATAAACTAATATTTAAGTTCCATATATTCATATTTGAATTGTATAAAGGACTTGTGGATTATTTGTTTGACAGAAGTAGCCAGAAAAAATGAACATGAGAAAGATATACACAGATCAGTCCGACTCTAGATTGTTGGACTCGGTTATAGCAATAGGGCATGCTGAGTCAGTCAAACCTAAAACTTATGGACTCAATTGGGTTTAATTGGGACAGGCCACACTCACAAAAGTGAGAGATATCTATAAAAAATAAATAAGTAGAATTTATAAATTATTGTAAATTGAATAAAATAGTCGTCTTTGAGTTAAAGACCCAACCGCAACTTTAAGTGTTGAGTGACCCACATTGCATAAAATTCTCTGAAATGACTAATTTGAGGCCTGCGATAGAAGACTTGTAGTGAAGTCCAAGTCTTCTCTTTAAGGGAGACTTGGAAATAGAAGGGTTATAATAAATGAATTGTAGAAAGATGTTTGAGCTGTCTTCGTCTTGAGTGGGACATGTACTGCATTTCCATTTCATGGAGAGAGGCCAGACTTTTGGCATCAATGAATCATAAACTCTTTATATATTTAATTTTAAAATATTAAATCAGTAAAATTAATTAATCTATTCAATTCAAATTTTTAATTAAATCAAATCAACTCAAATTTACTATTCTTAATATTTTTCTCTTCATACTTGAAAAGATTTTATCTAAATCGAAGTACACACAGAAAATGCCTTTCATTGGTTTGTGACTTTTTTGTAGCTAAAGAACCCACCATCTAAATCACGGCCCCCACCATGAAAAGATCAAAGTGAGAACAAGGAAGATTCAATGGAGTAGAATATGCTATCAAAGAAATGTCCGCAAAAGAATGGTCAAACCATTGGACTGACCCTTTCTTCTTTCCTTTTCATTTCTGTCTATTACAATTAATTGAGACGTCAATATTTTTAGAAATATTTCAAGTCACTCATTTTGTTCAACTATTGACATAATTGTTATGATCATAAGTTTTGCCATCAAAGGGAAAAATTAATAATAAATGTTCACATTCGCAATATTTTTTAATTTTAATTTTAAGTTTATTAGTTTAAGAGATGGAGCAGTACGTGTAAAAACACACTACAAAAAGTACGGGACTAAAGTTTAGGCAGATAAACAAGCAAAAGTAAAATTTAATGACCAAGAATATTAGGTTTTTGTCAAATTTTTTTAAAAAAAATCTTGTCAATAGATAGAGACAAATTCATAATAAATATTCAAATTCATCATAGTTTTTAATTTTATTTTTAGTTTTATTAATTTAATAATAAACTAGTAAATAGAACAAACAGATGAAGCATTACATATAAAAGAAGATTACAAATAATGAGGGACGAAATTCTACTGATGATGAGTAAGGTCGGTTTTAAGGTCTACTTATACTGTCATACTAAAATAAATTTCTGACTCGAGATTTTAAGCTAATTCATGGATTTTGATGATGGAAACCCTTAGAATGCCCACTCTCAAGTTCTCTCAATCACTTTCAATAAAATAAAAGATGACACTAGTTTCAATAGAATAATTTGATGAGTCAAATTCACCGAAGAAATTAGGTATTCAATAATTAATTCACTTTGTAAAAATCAAATCGAACTTAAATCAAAATTTAACTCTAACCACATACTCAAATCAAATTAAGACCCACCTCAATTCAGGGAGACTCTGAACTTTGCTAAAAGTAAAATAATTATATTACAAATGGAACTAATTTATATATGAAATTATATTTTCATTTTTATTTTTGAAAAGGAAAATATTTAGATTTCAAATGGAAATAATTTTTTTTTAAAAAAAGGTAAGAGGTGTATTGATGCTTGAGCATATAACTAAATTATTTGGTTATGACTAATATTGCTTTTTGAATAAGTTTTAATTCTAAACCTAAGCTGCATCATAAATCTGTTTCCAATAACTTCATAGTCAAATTTAATTATTTTATCTAAAAGTGTTTAATGAGATTTAAAAATAATATTTTTTGAAAAATTTATTTCATGTAAAAAGGAAGCAAAGCAAACTTGGCATTGTCATTGTTTAAAATAGAAAAGAGGCTAATCCAAATTTTGTAATTCAATATATACATAATTGCTAAGATGATATGTTTCACCATCAATGGAGAAAATTCATAGTAAAAGCTTACATTAGTCTTTTCTTTACCTATTATTTTTTTACTTTTATTAATTTAAGAGTAAACTCGTTATAAAACGAACAAATGAAGCAATGGAGATTACAAATACTGATGGATGAAATTCTAAGTAGAGATAAAAAAGTGGATCTAACATCACATGAACCCAATTAATGGGTCAAACACTTGAAGAAGAGAGATAGACGGCTGATAATAGGGCATGCTGAGTCGAGTGAGACCTAAAATTTATGGACTCAGATAGGCTTAATTGGGCCAGGTCACACGCACAAAAGTGAGAGATATCTATTAAAATCAAATAAGTAGAATTTATAAATTATTGTAAATTGAGTAAAATAGCCATCTGTCAATCAAATATCCAACCACAAGTATTGAGTGAGCCATAGTGCATAAAATTCTCCAAAAAGACTAATATGGGCTCACCATAGAAGACTTGTGGTGAAGTCTAATTCTTTTCATTAAGGGAGACTTGGATACAGAAGTATTAGATTAAATGGTAGAAAGATGTTTGAGTTGTCTTTCTCTTGAGTGGAACTTGTGTACTACATTTCGATTCCATAGAGAGAGGCCAGACTCTTGGCATCAATGAATTTCAAACTCTAAGTTCTCTTCACTTGGGGAGACTTTGTATCTGAAATTGTATTTTTATTTTTGTGAAGGAAAATATTTAGATGTAAAAAAGAAATAAACAATATTTTTTGAAAAAAATGGGACTTTTATTTTCATTTGTTATTTGAGAAAAACAATAATACTGAGTCTATTTTAGACAATATTGGAACTTAGAAATTGGATTTGATGACCAAAATATCACTTTCATTTGGACATTTAAAACTCAATTTCATGTGATGGATGATGACTCAACTCAATGTTACCCAGTCAAAATTGGTAGGCTAAGTGGGGTAGGGTCAGATAAGTGAGTGATGTATGGATGGCAATAAGCTTAATTTATCAAGTATTGTTGTATTGCATACAAGTCTCTTGAAATGGACCCAGGCCCACCTGATAAGACTGCTGCTAGTCAAGTCTTCTCTTGAAATAGAAGGGACACTTAGACAAGAAATACTCTTCTTGAGTTGGACATTTGTGGAGAGGGGGAAGTTCATGCGGGTGTTGGATTATAATGAATTGATGTAAACTTTGAATTATAATATTTAGATAAGTAAAAAGTTATTAAATTTTATATTTTAAATTTATTATAAAAACTTAAACTAAGTAAGTTTAGCATTTTTTCTTTTAAATCCTATGACTTTGATAACTTGAATTGAGATAATTGTATTCTACTGTGGTAGAGTAGATGGGGTCATGCACACAATTTCCTCTAAATTATAAGAGATCTGCATGGCTTTACATTGGGTCTAAGCCTCATTCTGAGGTCCAAAATATGTTGTGCTAGGTGGAGGTGCTCCCTCTTAGAAGCCCCCACTTTTCCAACTCCCTTGGCGATGTGGGACTTTTCTCTCCTCTCACACGCCCAGGCTCTCTCTCTTTCTCTTAGCACTGCTGGACCTGAGGCATCACATTTACCCAATGCCCTTATACTCCGTGAGAAGTATGGGTCTAGGAGTTCTTTGCACTAAAAAATGTCCTAAATAATTGAAAAATTAATTAAAAAATCTAGAAAATTGGATATAATATAAAAAAGACCCTATGAGTAGGACTTATATTAAGTTTCACTCCAATCAAACCATCTAATCTCTTAATTCTAAAATATTAGAAGTCAATGACTTATACTCATCAATTTCAAAAATCAAGATTACATAAATTTAATTATCAATTTGTGCTAAAATTTTGCATATATTATATCAATTTAATCCTCTATAAAATAGACTCAATTATATAAGTCCTCCAATGATCTATTAAATAATTAAAAAAATCAATTAAAATATCTCACTAATATAGTTCTAAGTTGCTCCATGTCTTGGACCCACTTGCAAGTGGTAAGAAAATTTTGTTTGAGAAATTGATTGCTATCCTTTTCAATTTCAATCTATTCTATACCCTCCAAAGCCATAAGTAAAGTCTTTAATTCTTTACATTTAAAACTATCTATTACAAGTTGTATGAAAATGTCTAGGAATCATGAATTGGCGCAATTTTCCATGTGAAAAGGGCCCATCCAATTGGAATTGGGCCCACTAAAAGGAAATATACAATCATAAAAATCACTTTCAAAGGAAGGTCTCTTTTGTCTGCCGTGAAACATACGCCATTTTGACATCACAGTCAACATCTATTAATACAAATAATCTTAATCAACATCTATTGAAGAGTCCGTTTCCACAAGGCTTCATTTCTCATTGGTGAAGAGTACTCTCTTATTTCTATTTTGTCAGTCGAATGGAAAAAAAATCCTCTCTATAAATGAGAAAGAAGACTCTTCAACGGTGATAGAATTATACTCTCTGACAATTCAAACCATGAACATAGGCCCACATGAGACCTACATTTCTCACTCATGATCCATCACATATCTCCATAGGTGGAACTCTTGGTGAAGTAGAGAAACTTGTCCTCTCTTATTGAAAATTCACTCCATGCATTATCCTGTATTCCAAAGTAACTAAATTGTAATTATTTATATTATTTATTTTTTAAATAATATAGGTATCCCCACCTCACATTGGACATATATAAAGTATAAACCTCCCAATCCACACACATTGATTAAGTCTACAGGGAGTGGCTTGTATTTTTTAACAATGACTTTTCAAATATATATACGAAGAAATCATTAGATAAAAAAAACAATTTTTTAGCAAAGATCGATTCAAGCACAGTTGACAGTAACCAATCGGTGAGAAAATATCAACCTGTAATTAAATTGATTTTCTTGACAATGTTTAAATTCAGTTCTTTCCAATGTAACTATTTTCCTTTGTATGTTTGAGAAATTGACTTAGCCACTTACCATGTGCCAATATTTCCTTTATTTTAGACATGTTTTGATCACTAATTACTTAAAATAAAAAAGATAACTTTTAAAATTTTATTTTAAATATATTAAAGATAATATTAAAAGTCATACAAGTTACTATTCATTGCTTTTCAATGTTGACAATGTATATTAAATTCACTTTACTAAATTGAATGGTGAAATGCTAGTCTAGTGTTCTTTATTATCACGGACTGTCCGACTTATTTTTAAAGAAATAATGGGAGATATGATAGTTATAAAAAACCTTATGATTTCAAAATGTCACAGTTTGAAGTTTAAAATATATGATGACTAGTTTTTTTTTTTTATAATTTTCAAATAAACTAATATCTAAGTTCTATAGATTCAGATTTGAATTGTATAAAGGACTTGTAGATTATTTGTCTAACACAAGTAACCACAAAGAAACATGAGAAAGACATACAGAGATCGGTCCGACTCTAGATTGTTGTCCTGAGTTATAGCAATAGGGCATGCTGTGTCAAGTTAGACCTAAAATTTATAGACTCAGTTGGGCTTAATTAGGATACGCCACACTCACAAAAATGAGAGATATCTATTAAAAAACAAGTAATTAGAATTTATAAATTACTGTAAATTGAGTAAAATAGTCATCTTTGAGTCAAAGACCCAACCACAACGTTAAGTGTTGAGTGACCCACTCGCATAAAATTCTCCAAAAAGACAAATTTGGGGCCTACGATAGAAGACTTGTGGTGAAGTCCAAGTCCTCTCTTTAAAGGAGACTTGAAAATAGAAGGGTTATATTAAATGAATTGTAGAAAGACGTTTGAGCTGTCTTCGTCTGGAGTGGGACGTGTACTGCATTTCCATTTCATGGAGAGAGGCCGGACTTTTGGCATCAATGAATCATAAACTCTTTATATATTTAATTTTAAAATATTAAATCAGTAAAATTAATTAATATATTCAATTCAAATTTTTAATTAAATCAAATCAACTCAAATTTACTTTTCTTAATATTTTTTTTCTCATACTTGAAAAGATTTTATCTAAAACGAAGTCCACCCACAGAAAAGGCCTTTCATTGGTTTGTGACTTTTGTGTAGCAAAAGAGCCCACTATCTAAATCATGGCCCCCACCATGAAAAGATCAAAGTGAGAACAAGGAAGATTCAATGGAATAGAATATGGTGGGCCCCCTCTATCAAAAAAATGTCCACAACAGAATTTCCAAACCATTGGACTGGCCCTTTCTTCTTTCCTTTTCATTTCTGTCTATTACAATTAGAAAAGGTAACCCTCAAAGCAATCAATTAATTGAGACATCACTATTTATAGAAATATTTCAAGTCACTCATTTTGTTCGACTATGAACATAATTGTTATGATGATAAGTTTTACCATCAAAGGGAAAAATTCATAATAAATGTTCACATTCGCAATATTTTTTAATTTTCATTTTAATTTTATTAGTTTAAGAGATGGAGCAGTACGTGTAAAAACATACTACAAAAAGTGAGGGACTAAAGTTTAGGCAGATAAACAAGCAAAAGTAAAATTTAATGACCAAGAATGTTAGGTGTTTGTCAGTTTTTTTTAAAAAAATTCTTGTCAATAGAAAGAGAAAAACTCATAATAAATATTCAAATTCGTCATATATTTTAATTTTAATTTTACTTTTATTAATTTAAGAGTAAACTAGTATATAGAACAAACAGATGAAGCACTACATAAAAGGAGATTACAAATAATGAGGGACGAAATTCTACTCATGATGAGTAAGGTCTTTTTTTTTTTTTTTTTGAGACCCAGGGAAACCTCGAGCCCACTTTGGTGATATGTAGTCATGTTGCCAAGGTGCGCTTACGCCTCGCCTTCCTAAAACTCTGGGGGGACACCCCACACCCACATACGGTGCCCCCAGTTAACGCCACTAGGGATTGAACATGTTACCTCTTACTGAAAGTAGTGGGAGGCATCTAGTTGGGATACCCAATGTTGGATCATGACGAGTAAGGTCTGTTTTAAGGCCTACTTATACCATCGTACTAAAATAAATTTAGCAAACAGATGAAGCAAAACTTGTTATTAATATGCAATAATAATTGTTGTATAGAGAGAATTATTTTTGTAGCACGACGGATGGTATTTCTTTATTCTGCTATCAGTTAGTTTAGAAATGGATATAATATAAAGAAGATCATATGAATCAGACTTAGTTTCACCCCAATCAAACCATCCAATCTCTTAATTCTAAAATACTAAAAGTCAATGATTTGTACTCATCAAATTTTAAAAATTAAGATTAGATAAATTGAATTATCAATTGATGTTGAAATTTTAAATATATTATATCAATTTAATCCTCTATAAAATAGACTCAATTATATAAGTCCTATGATCTTTTTAAATAAAAAATACTAAAAAAAACACTTAAAAATCTCACTAATATAGTTCTACGTTACCCCGTGTCTTGGACACACTTGCAAGTGGGAAGAAAAAATTGTTTGAGAAATTGATTCCTATCCTTTTCAATTTCAATCTATTCTAGACCCTCCAAAGCCGTCAATAAAGTATTTACTTTTAAAGCCATCTATTACTAGTTGTATACTGAAATCATCAATTTGTTTTAATTTTCAATGCGATAAGCTCAACTGGTTGCCTCCCACCTCAGGAAGCGGGAGGTTGAGAGTTCGAGCCCTCACGGCGTAACCTTGGTTTACCCTAAGGGTAGTGGACTCGCTCGTGGGGGTTTTACGCGTGGTATCCCACAGTTTCCTGCACGTAAATTAAAAAAAAAATCAAGAAATATTTTTTTAGGTCATTGATATTTAATAAAACTGAAGCTCAAACCATGAAATTTCAACTTGAACGAGAAGCTTCAAGTGCTGAACTCCAAGTTATTATATTCATTTCAGCCTTTTGCAGTATAATTAAAACTTCAAATGGAAAAAAATCACTAAATCATATGCAGTAAGTAATATGATAAATAGTTAAGGAATGAAGGTAATATAAAAATGTGAGAAGAATCATGAATTGATGCAATTTTCCACATAAAAAGGCCCCATATAATTGAATTGGGCCCACTAAAAGTAAATAGACAGTTAAAAAAATTACTAGACAAACTTTTCCTCTCTTGTTGAAAATTTACTCCATGCATTATCATGTATTTGAAAGTTATTAAATTGTAGTTATTTATGTTATATGTTTTTTTTTTTTTGAATAATATGGGTATCCCCACCTCACATTGGACATGTATAAATCTCCTAATCTCCTAAATAATTATGAATTGATGGTGGAATTTTACATATATTATATCAATTTAATCCTCTATAAAATAGACTCAATTATATAAGTGCTATGATCTTTTAAATAAAAAATACTAAAAAAAACACTTAAAATATCTCACTAATAGAGTTCTACGTTACCTTGTGTCTTGGACGCACTTGCAAGTGGGAAGAATTTTTTTTGGAGAAATTGATTGCTATCCTTTTCAATTTCAATCTATTCTAGACCCTCCAAACCTGTCACTAAAGTCTTTACTTTTAAAACCATCTATTACAAGTTGTATACCATTCTCTTCTCTACTTTTCCCTATTTCTTTTTGTGACTCGAACAAGGAATCTATTGAAGGAATTCACTGGCCAATGGATTTTGAAGTCATTTGGCTAAAAGAAACATTTTTATGTTCTTTATTTAACAATAAAATTTGATATTCACAATTAGATTTGACATACTATCTTAAATAAGTCAAATACAATCTTAACTAGTAAAATAATCAATTATTAATTATTTTATAAGCTCATCTTACTTATGTATTATTTAAATTTTACTCTTACTAATTTTGATTGATTGAATGATAAGAAAGGTGTGAGACCCATCGCATGTAAATTACATTAATACAGTTTTAATTATTTTCAACTCCTAACTATATTTAGTTCTTAATCTTTTGTAATAACCTTTTTTTTTAACAGAGGCATGTGAGTTAAATTTTTTTTTTTTAACATGAGTATACACATCTCACATTGGAGGTGATACTAATCTCAGAGCATGTGTAAATCTTATAATTCACACACATTGATAAATTAATCAGATTCTCATTTCGTTGGTGGAGTGATTCATAGAATATTGTCATGAGTTGCTCTATTTACTTGTCTTGGCTAATGTTGAGTTACATCAATTCCACTGTGCCTTAGAGATAAATTTCACAAAGAGCCATTGAGTCACGCAACTCAATGGAACTCTGAGTCAAGTCAAGTCTACTTGGGCACATCTGTAAGTGAAGTCAAGTCACATTTTCTCTCTTTTCTAAAAGGTGGGAGACCCCATTATTGTCCAACGTGTGTTTCATGTGTGTGGGCCCAATCATCGCACTAAATGGGACCCATTTGGGAAGCCAACGGGCCAAGTTTTCTTTTGATATGACAAAAGATGTTTGGGTCAAGTGAGTGGTAGAATGACAAGGCATGTTGCAGCATGTTTATTAAATTCATCTCTCAACAAGATTGGTTCTCTTATAACTTGAAAGTGTTCACATTTCACCTATAGAGAATTTTATTTAATTAATCTTTTGAGATAGGTGCACACTTTTCTCTACACGTATGGACCCACTTGGGAAGCCAATAGGCTAACTTTTCTTTTGATATGTTGGTAGAATGACAAAGGATATTTCGAATCGAGTAAATGGAAATGAGAAATAAATTAAAGGAATGATAATGGACCAATTGGATTACATTGGTTTGTGGGTTTGTGTTCGTCATCATTGGAATAGTAAAAGGTTTCAAAGCAATGAAATAGAAAGGTTGTTAAGTGGAATAATATATTACACGGCCTTCACATTTAGTAAAGAATAATTTTCCCCTTTTTTTAAAAAAAAATATATTTTAATTTAAATAAAAATTTCTTTTTAATATATAATTTTCTATTCAAATTTCATTAAGAGTATTTTTGTACTTTAATTAAAATAGTATTTCAAAAATATGTGAGATTTGAATATTAAGTAAATGAGCTCATAAATGGATGCCCCATCCACAAAAGTTTCATTGAAAAGACAATTTCAATTCACGACTATAAAATACATGATCAATAAAATAATAATATAGTGGTTGCACGTAGAAATTCCTAGAAAATTTTGATAATTAAATTAGGACATTGATTTTGAGTTTCGATAAAATCTTTGTCACGATGAAGGAACACTCTTGAATCTAACATCACATGAACCCATCCCTCTTGAATCTAACATCACATGAACCCATCCCTCTTGAATCTAACATCACATGAACCCAATTAATGGGTCAAATATGAGACCATCTTTAAAAAAAAAAAAAAGTTTATTGAAATGTTCATATATCTCTACTAATCCTTTGGAACATGTGCACACTTCGCTACATACACATGCCAAGTTCATACGGTAGGACCTTACTCTATACGTATCTAACTGATAGTGGTCCTTCATTGGAGTTACTGGAGATTGAACCTAAGACCTCATCCTTTACATTTTTGTCTTGAATCGTTATGTACATGTATTTAAAGTTTCACTATTACTTAATAGTTTTATTTTTTATTTTTAAATTTAAAAAAATCAATAATTTATATTCATCAAAATTTAAAAAAAAAAAAACTAAAATAACATTAACTTAGATCATCCATTGATAGGAAAACTTTAAAATATACTTTATATCATACATAGTTATTTATCAAATGAATTTATATATGCAGATCTATTATCTATCTTGTAGAAGTCTCATGGAGTCGCTAGAAGTCATCTCGATCAAGTTAAATAATAATGCATAAATCGATAAATTCGAGTTCAGTGACGAGTTTTATTAATTAATAGAATTCTTGTGTAATTAAGATTGAGTAGTTTTATTAATTAATAGAATTCTTGTGTAATTAGGATTGAGTAGTTTTATTAATTAATAGAATTCTTGTGTAATTAGGATTAACTCAATCGAGAAACACATGATATTGAGAAAACGGTGGCAATCACATGCAATCCTAACTTTTTCATGGGAATTTCTACTTCTTTTCCATGGAAAATTATATATATTGACTATTGACTTGTCTTGGATGAATGTTGATTTACATGAATTCCACTGAGCTTTGAGATAATTAGATAAATTTCATAAAGAGTCACTGAGTTATGCAACTCAATGGAATTCTGAGTCAAGTCTAAGTCTACTTGGGCAAATCTTTGTGTCAAGTCATATTATCCAAGTCCAACAAGTGCTTTGTGTGTGTGGGCTCTAGTGGTCCCACCAAGTGGGACTCACTTGGGAAGCCAACAAACTTTTCTTTTGATATGATGGCAGAATGACAAAGGATGTTTCGGCACAAGTGAGTGGGTCTGTGTCTGTCGTCATTAGAGTAGAAAAAGGTTTCAAAGCAATGAAACCGAAAGGTTGTTCAGTGGAATATATTACACAGGTTTCACGCTTATTAAAAAATAATTTACCTTTTTTATTAATATTCTTAATTTAAATAAAAATGTCTTTTTAATATACAACTTTCTATTCAAATTTCATTTAGAGTAATTTTGTCCTCTAATTAAAATAGTGCCAAGAGTGTCCCTTCATGACAAAGAATTTGTCAAAATTCAAAATCAATATCCTAATTTAAATATCAAAATTTAAGGATTTCTATGTGCAGACGCTATATTTTTATTTTGTTGATCATCTTTTTATAATCGTCAATTGAAATTGTCTTTTTCATTATTTATGAGCTCATTTGGTTAATATTCAAATCTCACATGTTTTTTTTTATTTTATAGTTGCAAAAAATTTATTCAACATAATTTATTTAAGTTAATTTAGGCAGATTCTTTCAATTTTTTTTGCAAATATAAATCTTCTAAATAAACTCATGGCATCGTTTAAAATAGTTTTTATAAAAATAATTTCACTTTACCAGAAAAGTAATTCTTAAATGATAATTTCTTGTAAGTTGGCTAATTACATGCTTTGACTTTTACAAATTGTTTTCTCATTGAGGGAGACTTTGAAATAAGACACTTAGACAATTAATTATTTAGACAAATGATTTTCTTGAGTTAGACATTTGTGGAAATCTACAATGTGGACTGGAGAGTAAGTTCACAGAATCAGTGGACTGGAGAGTAAGTTCGCAGAATCAACGGTAAGTTGGTGTTCAATTTATAATGAATTGATGTAAATTTTTAATTATAATATTTAGATAAGTAAAAAAGTTATTAAATTTATATTTAAAATTTATTACAAAAAATTAATCTAAGTAATGTGGTTGAAAGTTTACAAAAGTATCTGTGAATCGATTAAAAAATGACCATATCTTTATTTGTATAAGCAATTGGGCTTCTATGGAGTCCATTTGATGATAAATATAAATTATTTAAAATATTTTTCTTTTATTGATTTGAATCCAACTTAAATTCATTTTCATTTGATATTCCCATACTTTTTAAATTGAGTATGGAAAGTTCAAAAAAAAACAATAATTTTACTATATTTAAGGGGCAATTTTTATATATGTTCCTACTTATCGACTAAATTCAAAATTTTGTATGGTATCTAACTATATGTGTTGTTATCCCGATTTTTAAATACCTGCCGCCCAACTCAGCACTACTCAGGCCAAAATTGATAGACTCGGTTGGGTAAGATGAGTGAAAGATGTGTGACTTAATAGCTCACATTGGAATTCTGATTTCTGAGTCAAGTCTACTTGGGTCATCTGTAATGAAGTCAATCAAATCCAAAGTGTGCTTCGTTTGTGGGCCCAATCGATCCACCAACTGGGTGGAAATGACTCATTAGCATAAATTAAAATAAGAATAATGACTCGGATTTTAAATACAACATCACCAGTCCATGAAGAAATATATATTTATTTTGTGAGAGAGACATGAACAAAAAATTGTATTGAAAACCGTCTCTTCTTTGTTTTTAACCTTTGAGCATACATACTGGAACGACGTAAATTTTATAATTGTTCTTAACATGTAAACAATCAATTATTAATTATTTTATAAGCTCTTCTTATGTATTAATTCAAATTTTCTTTTACTAATTTTGATTGATTGAATGATAAAAAGGTGTGAGACCCATCGCATGTAAATTACATGAATACAGTTTTAATTATTTTCAACTCCTAACTATATTTACTTCTTAATCTTTTGTAATAACTTTTTATTTTGAAGAGAGGCATGTGAGATAGATTTTCTTTTAACATGAGTATTCACATCTCACATTAGAGATGAGACTAATCTCACGAGTATGTGTAAACCTCCCAATTCGCACACACTGATAAGTTGATGAGAAGTAACCCTATGAGAAGTAGCTTAGAACGATTTGAACGTGAATCGAATTCAAAACTTTTCTTCATGATGATAGAATATGAGAAGATGTAGATGTGAAGTAGTGAAAAATTGTACAAATGAGAGGATAGTGAAAGGGTCTTTTTGTAATAAATTTGACATGTAAATCCAACACGGAATTCCATTATCGAATTGAAGATTCTCATTTGTTGGTGGAATGGTTGATAGAAGACTCTCATAAGCAGGGGTATAAATATCTGTCGATATGATACGTGTCGGCCGATATTTACAATATTGGATATAAAATAGGAGAGAGATATATTGGCCTATACCGATATTTATACCCCTGGTTATAAGTTGCTCTATTCACTTCTCTTGACTGAATGCTGAGTTACATTAAATCCACTGAGCCTTAAGATGAATTTCATAAAGAGCCATTGAGTCACGCAATGAAATTCTGAGTGAAGTAAAGTCAAGTCTACTTGGGCACATCTGTGAGTGAAGTCAAGTCACATTTCTCTCTTTTCATACTTGAGAGAGAGCTTTTTTCATAGAATTTGTTCACATTTGTTAAGGGCTCTCAAGTATAGAAGATTTTTTTAAAATGTGTTAAATGTAATGGAATTGAAAAGCCACGACAAGAAATATTTCATGAAATACTGTATTCATTTTTGCCAGAAAATCAATCGCTTCAGCAACGTAAGACTTGGTAATAAAGGTTGCAGATTTGAAGTTACAGACATAAAGATGCTGCAAAGATTCTTTCATTATGCTAGTCCAACGTGTGCCTCATGTGTGTGGGCCCAATCATCACACCAAATGGGACCCATTTGGAAAACCAACGGGCCAACTTTTCTTTTGATATGTCAAAAGATGTTTCGAGTCAAGTGAGTGGCAGAAAGGCAAAGATTCTTTCTATCAACGTGTAGCTCGCTGCAAAGGTTCTTTCATTATGCTAGTCCAACGTGTGCCTCATGTGTGTGGGCCCAATCATCTCACCAAATGGGACCCATTTGAGAAACCAACGGGCCAACTTTTCTTTTGATATGTCAAAAGATGATTCGAGTCAAGTGAGTGGCAGAAAGGCAAAGATTCTTTCTATCAACGTGTAGCTCGCTGCAAAGATTCTTTCATTATGCTAGTCCAACGTGTGCCTCATGTGTGTGGGCCCAATCATCTCACCAAATGGGACCCATTTGGGAAACCAACGGGCCAACTTTTCTTTTGATATGTCAAAAGATGATTCGAGTCAAGTGGGTGGCAGAATGACCAAGGATCTTTCTATCAACGTGTAGCTCGCTGCAAAGATTCTTTCATTATGCTAGTCCAACAGATGAAATTTTCTGCAGAATGACAAAGGATGTTTCGGATCAACCGAGTGGAAATGAGCAAAAAATTAAAAGAATGATAATGGACCAATTAGATTAGGATTTAAATTTTTTCTGGATAAAATTGATATTTCACTCATTTTTTTTACACCAAAAATAAAAGTGTTGGTTCACCAATCACTTTCTAAAATTTTATAAGAATTTCTATGTCAAACCACTATATTATTGTTTTGTTGATCATCTATTTTATAGTCATGAATTGAAATTGTCTTTTCGATAAAACTTTCGTGCATGGACATCTATTTATGAGCTCATTTGATTAATATTCAAATCTCACATGTTTATGATTTTATAGCCTCAAAAATTATATTTAACATGATTTATTTAAGTTAATTTAGACAGATTCTTTAATTTTTTATACAAATGTAAATCTTCTGATCAAACTAATTCTCATCTTTTAAAATATAAATATTTCCACTTTACAATGAGAGTAATTCTCAATGGATAATTTCTGGCTAATTACTGCTTTAACTTTTTTTATATTTTTCTAAAAATATAATACTCTTACAAAACTTTCTTTTAGCTAAATGACTTCAAAATCCATTGGCCAGTGAATTCCTTCAATAGATTCCTTGTTCTAGTCACACATTTTGTTCAATGTTGAAAAGAGGCTATAATGATAAGTTTCACCATCAATGGGAAAAATTCATAATAAAAGCTTACATTAGTCTTTTTCTTTACCTTTTATTTTTACTTTTATTAATTTAAGGGTAAACTCGTTATAAAACAAACAAATGAAGCAATGGAGATTACAAATAGTGAGGGTAGAAATAAAAAAGTCGATTCCACATACATATGATTTTAATTTTTATCTGTGATTATGATGTGAAGAAAGTGCTTCTTGGTATCATCAGAAATGGTAAAGAAAAAAGAGCAGAGAATCAAAGCACATTTAACTATTAAATCAAATAATTCAAATGAATTCGTATAATTTAATTCATATATTAAAGTTAATATTTACATAAAATACAAGTTTTCTCTCACATCAAATTCCTATATTTGCTATAGAAGAACAATTTTTACTTTTTATTTTTTAAATATTGACTATAGTGTTAGACATTTTTCTCCCTTTCATCGTAGTTTTGTATCCGATAAGTGCAGAATAGAATGTTTACACATGCTCCAAAGAGAAATAAAAGCTTGGGCAATTACATGGACAAGATTCTTGCTTCAATACTTGAATCTAAGATCACATGAACCCAATTAATGGGTCAAACACTTGCAGAGAAGAGATAGAATGCTGATTTTTTATTTTTTTTTTTGGGAAGAGGGGGGGGCTGTTAAAGAGTTAGAAAATAATGATATATAACCAACTCGGCCGATTCGTTCAAGTTGATCTGACATACATAAGCTTGCTGATGAAAAGAATCATCCAAGCTGCTTCAAGTTTTCAAAGTTCAGGCATGGGTATATCTGAAGGCAATTGATTACAAAATCTACAGCATTCTTACACCACTTCTTGAATCAAACTTGATTACTCATAATCTTGAAAGTGGAAGATCAATGAGACAAGCATCACAGTTTTGAAGTAGCAAGAAATTGAACAGAACAAGAGAGAAGATATGGCAGAGTCAATCAACACAGCAATTATGCAAGTACATAAATAAACCTGTATAAGCAATAGTTGTTTTCAACGACAAGTACAACATTATCATATACAATGCGAATAGTTTGCAAGCATTTTAAGATGAGGGGCTTTCACTAAACGGGACTGAATTTGTATTGCCAGCATTAATGTTCTTGGGTCCAAATGCGAAAGCTTGAAGCTCCAACCTTGCCTCGGCAGCAGCGGCCAATGATTCCTCAGTTGGGTTTTCTTTTGCAGCAGCAACAGCTGCAACATATGCCAATCTTGCCTCTTCCATTTTCTGCATCTGAGTCTCATCTATGGGGTCCTGTCAGTTTTGAGCTCTCGTTAGATTTGGTTGAGACTAATCTCATGATGTTTCCTACAACATAAGAATCTGCAAGAAAACTGCCTATACATCTTTTGTCACAATTATTCTAATGAATTTTTGCAAAATCTTCAAGAAAATAACCATGTCAAACTACAATGATTTTGAATTTCGAATTTTTCATTAGTTCCAAAAGCAAATAATTCACCTCCACCACACTCAAGCAAAAAAAAGAAGCTGCCCCTTTAATGAATGACATTTTTATATCACATGTTAACTCCAATAGCCTGCCAAAACTTTAACCCATCCTGGGCTCATCTTATTAGCTATATCCAAATCAAGCCGCACCATTTTATTATATAATTGCAAAAGTATTAATTTTTATTATTATGTACTACTAAGATACTTTCAATTTTAATTAGTCCATCCTCCCTACTCTCAGATATACTAACACAACATTCTTCTGCTAACTTTCAGACCATCTCAAAATCTTTATTCCATATTTCTGACAACTTAATTAGCTAATGTTTTGGCTCACACATTAGCATTGGATGAACTACAAACAACATAGATGCATTTAAAAGTGTTGCACTTTTTTCTTTCGTCTCCACTACATGCATATCATCACGGCCTCAACCAAGTCTGGTGAATCTATCAATTCTAATGGGTGAAACAGCTTAAAATTCTTCGTTAATGATCTCAAATAAAGGCATCAGATCTAACAAAGGTTGGAAAACTCAAACTTGAATTAAAAAAAAAAAAACTCAGAACTGACTCGTCCCAAATGAGGATCTGGTGATGGGTGAGTCATAGTTTTGTATAGGTTATTAAAACCATTTAAAATAATCAATAAATGTACTCATAATTTTACTTCATAAATTCCTTTACAAAAGAATTAACAACAAAGGAGTTGTGGTAGAGGACCAAGCATAAAGTGTTCTTGCATCCTTGAGTTTGGCAATCAAATTTTGCCATCTATCACTGATTTTATATGTAATAACTCACTCTAACTCAGTAACTTGGCCATGAGTGATTGAATCATACAAAGCCCAAGAAGACTCACTCAAATTGTGTTTGTTCTTTTCAATACAGATGAATAACCCCAATTTTTGTAACTCGTGTGTCACGCTCTCACTCAATGACTGCTATGAGTCTTTGAGTCAGCTAAAATCTTGACAAAAAGCACTCACATTTTCTGTTCTCTTAAGTATAGGATGAGTAACCCAAAGTACTGACCTGATGACCTCTAGAAACTTGTCCCTCATGCAAGTCATGAGTTGACATGTTGAGTTTCCTGACCTTGTGTACCAAGGAATAAATCAATTGCTACAGCTGAAATCAACTTACAAAAAGGTTTTTTTCTTTAAACATCAACGGCTTAGATTCCATAAAATAAGAGAGTAGTACAAAAAAAAGGACCTGAGAATAAGAGAAATATACTCAGAATCAAAAGAAAATAAGTAACAAAAATAAGAGAAAACAAGAGAAAAAGGTTGAATGAATTGTTTCAGTATGTTTACAGATACCCAAACAGTATTGCCTCCATTTGTCTATTTGTTAGGGGACGATGTCCAAATATCCACTATACTGACTACAAAAATCTTCAGCAAAAGTAAAAGAGGTGTAGAAAGGTCATCTTTCTTATTTGCTATGGTGAACTGATGTAATTTCTTCACTTGGGTGTTGAGGAGTTTATGTAAGCCTGGCCTCCAGCCTGCTATTGCACTCTATTTTCTTTTAATAAATTACCATCAACATTCCAAAAAAAAAAAACAACCTTGAGCAAATGTAATTTTGCAACATCTTGTCACTTTGAAGATGATTAAGTTTAGGGCACCATGAAGCTTCAAAATCTCTCAAAAGTAGAAAATGGTGACTTGGCCAAATTTTCAACTCAGGAGACTTATCCTGTACTTTTTTCCTCTACAATGCATAACAGTTAATTCAATGTTTTAAAAAGGAAACCCTTGACTTAACCAATTTTTATCACAATTGAGCCTAATTAATTTCAACCATCGGGGTTTTGAAGCATAACATTATAATGGCATGATTTTCTTTTTTTTGAAGACCAAGGTGTCCAAGCCTTCTATGAGCACCTGTCTAATCCTTGGGGCAAGTGCAAACTCCCTATCCACACATATAGGATAACATTATAACGGCATGATAAACTGTAATCTACTTATATTTAAAACAAAATGCCAAAAATTATGAAATATTGGAAGTTAAATTGCAACTATAATACTATAATAACAATGATGGAAGATGACATTTTTGGAGAAAAACAAATGGAGAAAAAATAAGATATATAAGAATTACGTCGACTCTTGGGAAAATCTACTTAGGGATTGGATTGTCTTAGCATAGTAGTTGAAGTGCAAGGTGCCAAGGGATCTTGGAGCAAAAGGCGCAAGGAGCACGCCTAGAGACAAGCCTATTTTTGCTAAGCACACTTAATAGATAGTTTTGAATATGTTTAATATTCAATAATTTTACCAAAATAAAATATTATTCATCTAAACACCAAAATCATTGGCAATGGAGCTTCCAAACACATTAATCAAATATTTATTATATATCAACAAATAGCATGGGTCTGCTACGGTGCCTTATTTGTAGTGCCTCCATGTGGAGCCCCAATGGATGAGTCAGTTGGAAAGGTCATGACTCGAATAGGGTGCCAATAAAAATGACCTAGATTGGATAAGTAAAGCCATGTTTTTTAAGGTCTTAAAGATTCAGTTTTATCTGACAGTGTAAACTTCTTGGGATTAGATCATGGGCCATCAAACTCGAAATGAAGTCAAATTGGGTATGCATCCAATTCAAGTAGGTTGGTATGAGGGGGGAAAGGGTGTGATTGGAGCCATGGTCAGGCCATAAGGCTGTCAACTAGGGGAACATTTCTATACAAACAAATATATAATATACTTAATAGAGTCTCGAACTAAGAATTACTAGCCAAGAGTTGATATTAATTGGACATCTAACTATTATTATCGAGAAACTTAAAAGGACTATTATAAAAATAGTCTGCTGGAAAAAAGAAAAGAAAAGAAAAACCAACTTGATTAAGGTGAGCCTACCTTCAAGTTGCACGAGGCATGAAATAAGTCTGGAAACTAGGTTTAACCAACACATGCCTTCTACTACTACGCATTTTAGATTCTGATTCAGGTCAAACCAGGGTAAACTGGACACTTCAATTCAGTTTTTAAAACACTGAGTTAATTTTTATGGAATTTTTGTTTTTAAAACACTGGAGTTAATTTTTATGGACTTTTTTGTTGGCCTTTCATATAATTTAATATTTTTCAAAGGTGGGAGGGATTGATTGAATAAGATTTTCCAAGCCCAAAAATGAAGACCAAGCTAACGTCAGGCATGCTAAAATTCAGGAGAGGATCCACCAATCAGGTATAAAAGTGGAGTCAGATGCTAGTCCATTAGCAAAGGAATAATGCCCATATCCAGAACTCCACGAAGCTAAGCCAGCAATCTTGACAGACATTTGCCTAATAAATCAGACACTTACCGGGTTATAATTATGGTTCCAACTCATTTTAGGTATTTATGGTCATAAATAACACCAAGCCGAATTCCAGAGGACAAATCAAGGAATACAAAGGAAGCAGGACTCAGCCCTGACCCACCCAAAATGCAACCTAAATATTAGTTCATTTAAAGGGATCAAATCTCCATCCATAATTTAATATGAAACTAAAAACAGAAAATGTTATTCTTTTCATGATAAGACACTCTCGTTATTGAAACAGCCAATGAGCTTACCATTTGTGGGAGTTGATCGACGGGATTGAAATATGTTTCTTTCACAGTTGAGTCACTCTTTGCCAATTCTTCAAATACCTGCATAAATGTTGCAATTTCTCCTTGCATGGAGTCAAGATCCTCTTGAAGCTTCTCTACCTTCCTATTAGATGACATGGCTTCCCATCCTAACTTTTCCAGGGATGCTTGCTTATCTGCGAGCTTTATCTGTAAGAAAAGCAAGCCATTTTGAGATAGGACTACATGCAAACACAGAGAGAGAGGAGAGAGAGTTGAGTGAAGGCCACATACAGATTCATGTAACAAAGAAATATGCAAGATGTGAATTACTAAACACAAATGATACAACCAACATGCCAAAAATATAGAAAAGGTTTCCCATTGTACAGATTAGTATAACACTATAGCATACATGAATGCACGCCACCAATGAGGGATCCACATTGCTGGGACACCATAATATGTATCTGTTCACATCCATCATGAACATTACAGAGGACATCTTCTGAACGATAACATATTAAACGTTCCCTAGAACATCAAGATGCTTGAAAATTGCAAACAACAACAAAGAATGAGCATGGAACTATGAGAAAGTACCACACAAGTAACAATATTAATTAATAGCTGCATGCATGCTTACTATAGAGCATTACAATGATAAGAAGTAACAAATATACCTTGGCATTAGAAAGCTGCAATTGAGCAGATTTAATCAATGAATCCTTCTCTAACACCTGTTTTTTCATTTCATTGAGCTCATTATGAACTGAATTCATCTGGTTCAATGAATTTTCAGCAGATTTCAGAACTTCGTCTTTCTCTAATAGTTTCTTCTGCAAGTCCTCCACCTGCTCCTTCAATGCAATCAACTCTTCCCTGTCCTTTTCTATTGCCAATGACCTTGATGAGAAAATAGAGAAGTCCTCAGTAGATTCATCCCGTTTATCTCGATTATTTTTGCTGCGATCATCATCTCCAAATTCCCTTTTCTTTTTTGAGGGATTGGTTTGAGCCATTTTCCTTCCTTTTGGGTCAACAATCTGCAAGTCGAATTCATTTGATTAGTCTACAGTAAGCACATCCTTCTCTAATGCATTGAATTTGTAAGAGAAACCATTTAACTGAAATTTGGAGAATCTAGCAAAATGGATTTTTATTTAGTATTTTATCTTATTTTAATTTTTCAGTATTAGTTATTTTAAGTTCTAAACTTGAGCAATAGGACTACTTTGGTAATTTTACTTTTAGTTCAATAACAATCTTCAAGCTTGTGTTTAGGGATTCCTCTGGGTAAGGGATTCTCTCCTATAGGTAACCACATGTGAAAAGGTATGAGAAGAAAGAACGAAAGAAAAGAGCAAGGAAGGTGGAGGGGAAACCACACTCGAGGAAAACATATTTTGACTTAGGAGGGAAAATGGGGAGAAAAGAGGATAATCCCCTAATTCCTCTTGCTTTCTCTCCATCCAAACAAAACCTTACTATTTTAACATTTTTTGTGAATTTCAAGGATTGATCGTTGCACGCGGAACCTTAGTTCTCTCCACCACTGTTTGGGTCTAGTCAGATTCCATTAGACTAGGTTAAAAATTGAACATCAAACCGAGCGGCATTATATGCTTACCATGAACCTGAGATTTCTTTTCCTTGTGTAAGACTTCCATGCATATAGAAAAAATGAAACAGAAACCCCCATAACCACCTCAGTGCAAATGATACAGGTAGCATTTTGGTAGTAGCAAATAGGAAATAAACTATCGAAAAAGTATCACTGGACATTACTTTTATTAATGCAGTTTTCCTTATCTTTTGCATACATCCTTTCAAGAACATAAATATCGTTTCCACACAAACATGTACTTGGTTTGTGGTCTTGTCTCAACAATCACATCATCCAAATGGCAGTTGACAAAATTACCAAACCTGAACTCTTTCTCATTTTGTTGTCACTGAAAAAATAAATAAAGAAAGAAGGAATTAGGAACTTTTGCTTTCCAGTTCATACCACAATTGACAACCTTTGCTCACTACAGCACCTATATGATGGACACACAGGGATCATTCATCTGATAAGCCTACCTTCAAATCAATCTAATTGACCAGTTTCTCATTTCACTACAGATCCAACAGCCAAGATGGAATTCTCTGCACCACCGGTTGACACATCCCCACAGTTCATTCGTTTGATGGATCCTCATTCAAATTAAACCTCATTTGTTCAACATCCTTTCATACCCTCACACCATTTATCCTTTTTTCTGCGTGGCAATTCAGATGGCCACTCCAAAGTGACAACCTAATTGTACAACTCACTCGACAAAAAAGAATCAAACTTCAGAGAATCAAATTAAATTTAAATGGAGAAAGAGTTCTCACTTTCTTGGAAGCAAAAGAATCTCTTGAAGGTGTCCGAGTATAAACCATTGATGCACGGCGTGTGAACGACGTATTTGCTCTCCGATCCTGCATGTAACTAAAAGACCCCAATCAATCCATCAAAAGATAGGGAAAAAAGTTTCGCTTGAATGCATGGTCAGTAAAGCATCATACTGAATAATGCTCATTTTTTTAGATAAAAGAAATGGTTAAACCCATTATACGTGGATGCAGTGTCTATGAAATTCAATGGAAATAGGAATGGGGATTTTACTAGAAACACATCTCGTTCTGTTTGGTTATTTGAAGGAAGTTCCAACCAATGATTTTTAGTTATTCAATTTCTTCATTCTGAGCAAATCAGGAAGGAGCCGGTTTGCACATTCATAAGAAATTTGAAGTCCTGGAATTCCTGGAAGCTTTAATTTCCATGATTCAAAATCCATGCATCCAAATAGAACTTAAGGCATTTGATGTGTATGTGTGTATGAGAGAGAGAGACAGAGACAAAGAGTTTCCTTAAAATAATTATTTTTGAAATAAAAACCATTCCTATTTTTATTAATTCAATTATTGTTTCAAAAAACCACTTGCATTGTCGAAATAAAGTTATAAACCCAATTTTCATTTCTAGTAGCAAATAGTTATTATTCAACAAAACCACTTCCTTTGGAATGCATCTAAACGAAGCTACATTTTATCTATTTATTTATTTTGAAACTAACCGTTTCTGCAATAAACCCATTTCTATTTCAAGTTGAAAGTGGCTGTTTTCCAAG
Organism: Chimonanthus salicifolius; assembly: GCA_013350335.1. Lineage (NCBI taxonomy): Eukaryota > Viridiplantae > Streptophyta > Magnoliopsida > Laurales > Calycanthaceae > Chimonanthus > Chimonanthus salicifolius. Next base: position 63,698,622 of record CM023538.1, on the reverse strand, counting down.
AAATTGCTTCATTTTCCATACATCCAAACGAATCTTTAAAAAAGATCTTTGAAAAGAGAGAGATTACCATGAGAGATTCGACGAGAGGGACCATTTCGACGAGGTTGCGGAAGAGGACACGATCGAAACTTCCTCCGGTGGCAGGGGCATTTGAGGAGGAAGAAGAAGAAGAGTGAGGATGGTGCTCTTCCGAAAGCCATGACTTGGGATCACCGAAGCTTCCGTGCTCCTGCAGATCTATGAAATGCTGCTTCTGTTCCAACATTGCTTAATTCAGGGAGTAAGAAACTGAAATCCCTATCTTCCAAAAGAAATGTGAAATTACAGGTGCTTGGAAAGAAGAGAGGAAGATCTCTCTCCGAAGACGAGAGATTCAAGTGTCCCTATTTCTTTTCCTTTCCTTTCTTTTCCTTTCTCTTCTCGCTTGGAATTTGGACAGGTAGCCTAGATTTGAAAAGTCTTGTAGAAATGACACTCTATTTCAGTATTATTTACCACACGGCCACTGACTATGCGATTTCAACGTCCTTCTGCCGTCCAAGTGTGAGCCGTGTGAGTTAAGACCGACTGGACCGTTAGGGAGTGCCGGCGGGCTGGGTTGGGCTGAGGGCCTATCACATGTTCTAAGGATACGGGTCGAAATCTCGACTGATACGTATAGCATTAGTTAAAGATAAAAAAAGTCAATCGATATGGCTGATTTTTACTTTTTGTTTTAAAAAAGATACAAATATCAGAGTGGGTTCGGTCGATATCTAGGCCAATATTCGTTCGTACGGGTAAATATCGGTTGATATTTATATTTTTTAAATTTAAAAAAAAAACAGCCTTTTTTATTTTTTAAATGAATTTAAAAAAAAAAAACCACCGAGATTTAAAAAAAAAATTTGAAGAGAGAGAAAAATCTCAGCCGAAAATTCGGATCCACCGAATTTTCGTCCCCTGTCTAGGGATGGTGGTAGAGATCGATTTTTTCACGAATTATTCAGATTTCGTCAATTTCACTCATTTATTAAATAAATTCAGATTGAATCATTCTATTTATTAAATTAGTCATTAGTTGATCCGCATCAGGCATTGAACTCGATGATCCGGACTCGAGCTTAATTGAAAATGAACCAACCCAATTAGACGAAATCGAGAAATAGATTATACGAATCAACGGAGAGAAGAGAGGCCCCTGTCTAGGATCGCCACATCATCACGTAGACCCCGCCTGGATTGGTATTGCAGGAATTTGGAAAATTTCCGATTGTTGTCCAATCACGGTAAAAAGAAAGAAAGAGTAAAAAAAACAATTAAAAAAATAGAACACGTAGACTCCTAAGACGAGGGATTTATGAAATAAGAGTTCTAAGTTCGATTCTCATCTCACGTCAAAGGATCATTCCTATAGTTTTACCTCATTTGTATAGATAGGAATGCTTGCAAACGCTCCACAAACTATTTAGATGCTCTAAGAAGCTTTGGAATAAACATCTCTTTCATAAAAAAAAATATTATATCTAAATTAAAAAGGAGCTTTCAAAAGTTGGACTTGGTTTAGGTTCGAAAGAAACTTAGACCAACCCAACCCGAACCGACTTGCCCGTTCTAATTTTGCTCCAATCAACACTCCATGAAAACCTTGAAATGGGCATTCTTTTCCTCAAGGCAAATTGTTCAAGAAGCAAAATAAAATCATAAACTAGAGGACCCTAAGATGAAAAATCACCAACATCTTAGGCCCAACCATTGATTCAAGTATTCAATTCTTTCACATTGAGAAAGGTATCATAATCTTAAAAGGATTGTATGAACTTAACAAAAGGTCTAAGATAAGAATTTCTACATATTGTCCAAAATACTAAATGGAGAGTACACACCCTTTCAACGGTGAGGATCAAAGAAAAATCAATAGATCAAAAAATTTATGCTAATCAGACTAACACCCTCTATTTATTAGGTAGTGCACAAAGAATGAAAGAGATATTTTTATCATTTCAAAACTAGAAAAAATCTTATTTTCACAAAAAAAAAAATGAATGTGATGATTTCCCAAACAGAGAAATCTCTCTCTTTTCCGCGCTAAAATATTTTATTTCCTCTATAGAAAATGTATGTTTTGGAAGAAGAGGAAAATGCTTTATGTTCTATGAACTTGACAAAGAGACGTTGTTCTAGGAAAAAGGAGAAATTACTCTTATTTTCTTTACTTTTCACTTTCCATGAATTGAAAAATGATAAACAGCCCTTAACTCAAGAGAGAGAGAATAGGAAAACGGCTTTAAAATGTTGGGTTAGGTCTGGGCTCAAATAAAGCATTACCTGTTAAGTTTTGGGCCTGGTACTTGGCCCATTTCCAGCCTTTCGGCAACAATTGAAGGCAAGCCTGAACTCATGTCCAACTAATTTAGTCCACTACTTATTAATATTACATTTCCTTATATTTAATCTATATAATATATTTCCTTAATCCACATATTAATGACATGATAAACACCATAGCTTATCCACTAATACATAAATAATTCCACTCCCACTGGTCCATGCGACCCATGTCCAAAGATGCAGAAACATAAAGTAACCCAGTTTAATGACGTTGATGAACTACATATTTAATTAATATAACTACAAGTTAGAACAGCCAAGAATAAACAAGGAAGTTAATCTTGTACTGGAAACCATTAGAGAGCAAAACCAAGTATGATAATAATAAATTTTAAAACCATGGTATCCTAATGATAAACATGATAAACGTTTTGCAGAATTACAACCCATGTGTTAGAAATGAAGGAGCAAGGAAACTCTTATTAGCTCCCTTTGTATACTATGTATATATATATAGGGCTGAAATCGGGTTGGGTCGGGTTTTTTAAAACCCAACCCGGCCCGAGTTATTAATATATGGAACTCGACCTGAACTTTTGACCAAGACAGCTTGACCTGACCTGACCCAACCCGAATTATAATCCAACTCAACCCGAAACCCTACCCACCCCTCATTTTGATCCTACTTTAGCCTACTTTTTACTTGGTCGGGTCGGATTAACTTAAAAATCTCTCAATCCAACCCGACTCGAATTCAATACGGGTTTTTGACTTCTCAACCCAACCCAACCCAACCTGCTGACCCGACTTTCATAACCCGACCCGCATGATTTTTGGGTCAGGTCATGCAGGCTCGGGCCAAAACCAGACCCGAGTTTCACACCTATTATTATATCTATGGCTGCTGATGAAGTTAACCACTTAGAGCAGTACCAGTCCATAACATTCAAACTAGAACCAAGATGGCTTTTCATATGATCTTATCATCCACCACTTAGTCAAATATGTGTTTGCCACCTAAATTGGTGCCACAGAGAAGTGTGAGGAGCAAATGTGTTGAGAAACTTGAGATGTTCTTCTGCAAACACTCATACTACAGAGTCAATGGTTCTCAGGAGATCTGGGAATTATCAGCCAAGCCTTTGGGATGACAACTTCCTGCAATCACTAAACAGCGATTATAAGGTAAAAGAAGGCAGCTTTTGAAAATACATTTCTATTTATTTTTATTTTTATGCTATTCATCGTCATTGTCATTACCATTTGTTGAAATAGTATTTATCCGGAGATCTATTTTTCTAGTTCGACTTCTCCATTTTGTCCTATTGAAAACATATATTTTATCTCCTGTCATTGTCATCTCTCAACTTTATGTACCAAGGTTATGTTTGATATTCTACGTACATGACCACCTCAAATGATTTTCTCTCTGTTTTGCATCTATTTTTAAAACTATCGCTAATATGTTTACTAATAGGGTCATTTATGACTATTCTTTTAGAATTCATCTACTTATCCACGATTTAGATGTTTTCAAGGTGTTCATGGATGAGACGGGTTGTTTCAATAAGAGCCTTTGCTGCGATATCGAAGGACTATTGAGTTTGTATGAAGCTTCACACCTCGGCTTCGTCGGTGAAACCATCATGGATGAAGCTAAAGCATTTGCAGTAGAGCAACTAAAGGATATGAAGGTGAAGTTGGACGAAGGCCTTGAGAAGCAGGTTGAGCATTCTTTGGAGTATCCCTTGCATTGGAGGGTTCCTAGGTTGGAGTCAAGATGGTACATAGAGTTTTATGAGAGGAAAGATGACATGAAATTTAGGACTTGGAAATAAACTTAGCTTCTCTAGAGATTGTATTGTGGAGTATTTCTTATGGACAATTGGAATGATATTTGAGCCTAGATTCAATCATTGTAGATAAGAACTTATGAAAGTTAATCAACTAATTACAACGATCAATGATATTTATGGCGTCTACGGTCTGTTGGATGAACTGGAGCTCTTCACAAAAGCTGTAGATAGGTAAAGTGATGTCTCTCTCACACATCTTGACTAATATATCTTTGCAAAAGAATTATTTTTAAATTAGTGAGTGATGAAGCTTGTAGTAGAGGTATGTAAAGCAATTGAAAAGTTAATTTCATTGACATCCAAATTAGTCATTTGAAATAAGTAAACAAATCAAGTTTCTTTTTCAATTATCTATTTTGTAGTCTTATCATCTACCTAGAAATACCCTACTAGATTGAATGATTTGTGGGTTAGATTGGCTACTCAAACACCCCATCATCCTATTCGGCATCTAGTCATCTTGAATGATGCTAGTGTTCTACAGCAATTGAAATTAATCTTAAAAATGAAATATACTCCTTACTTTGACTCATTTCCAGATGCCATACAAAGATCAATTACTTTGTGACATAATTGTTTTAAAGTGACTCAAAAAAAAATAATAATAATAATAAAAGTTGTAGATAATAATACTCTCAATTTTCTTTTTAATGCAGGACGAGCTACAGAGGGGTGATGTTCCAAACTCTATCCAATGTTACATGCATGAAACTGGTGCTTCTGAACTTACTGCTAGAGAATATGTGAAAGGTCTCATCAAATGAGGAAAGGAAGAAGATGAATGAAGATCTTATGGAAGTTTCTCCATTTCCCAGACCTTTTATCAGTGCTGCAGTAGATCTTGGACGAATGGCCCAATGCATTTATCAAAATGGTGATGGGTTTGCAGCTCCAAATGCAGGCACTGAGGACAGTATCAAGTCATTGCTCATTGAACCAATTTGTAGCTAAAATGATTGCAATCATATTATGCATGGTTTTGGATGGGTGTGGGGCATTCCCCCGAGAGGTTTAGAAGGGCCCTTACCTCGTGGTTTCCCTCGGTTATCAAAAAAAAAAATTCATATTAGACAAGGTGATCAAGTTTGGGTTTTTTTAAAGTACATAACTTGTTGGAATATATTTTATGATCTCTCGATCATCGTCCACAAATCATGATTCAGACCTGGTATTTTTGTTGTTTCTTCTAGTCACGATTTGCAAGTTCAATCTCAAGAAGAAAGGGGGAGAGCCTAAGTAACGGACACAACTTGTCATTCTCCTCCTCCTTTGCTTCCGCACGAGCACTCCTTATTTGTTTCTCCAATATGAGACGGTCTATTTAGCTGAAGAAAGGAATGCAACTTGCCCTTCTCTTCTCTCTTTGGTGGCCTTTATGCTTTTAGCCTTACTTGCTGAGTCTTTTATGGCTTCAGCCTTTATCTTTGTTAGCCTTTATGACTTCAGTCTTTATATTTGTTGGCCTTTATAGCTTCAGCCTTCATTATTTTGAGAACTTTGATTCGTCTCCACTGTTTGTTAGTCTTTTATGGGTACAACCTTATTTGCTGGTCTTCTTTTCCGATCTGTTTGATCGATGTGATGACTTCAACCTTTTTGGCATGTACTATGCCCTTATTTTTTCAGGCTACCTTTGTGTTCACCACCTGTCATTTTGCAGCCAATCAATACTGCCACTTTAACAACTTTTGCAGCTAATCAGTTTGCTGCCAACAAATCTTCGTGACCAGTCGGTGTGCCATATTTGCAATTTGCTTGCCGTTTCTTCACGTTCTAAGATTCGCGTTTATCCACGCTTCAGCCTTTAAGAGCGTGCTTGAATATATTTAGAATATTAGAAGTTATATATAATTAGGACTTTATGTTTGTGTTTATCTCTAATTTAGAGATATATTTGGTTTAAGATAGATTAAAGTCAAGAGTTTGATTGTGATAGCCATAGGATCGGCTAGAGACTATATATACATGTAATAGCATAAGTATTCAATGTGCAAGCAAATTATTTCAATGGGGAAGAAAGAATCCGATGAAGGAAGAAAAGAGGAAACCTCTACTCGAACTGAAAAAGAACTAATAGAAAAGAAGAAAGTGAGCCTACAACCCGAGCCAAGTGGGAAGATAAAAAAAGAGTGGGGAACCAGCAAAAAATTCACATCAGAGAGCTAATTATCTCTGACGTTATGAATGTTATAATTTTCTAAATTCAATTATGAATGTTAATTTTAGATGATTAAGATAAATAAATTTAATGATGATAATGTGTAACGTGCACCATCATAAAAATTATTAATGCAGCTTTGACCATGTTTGGTGTTGTCAATTAATTTCTCCTTTTTCTTCAAATGAAGCGCAAAGCCACTACCTAAAAAGTTGCTGGGCCTGGGCTTAGCCCATACCCAGCCCATTGGTCTAAAGTTGAAGGTAAGCTTCAATCAATGTCCACCTAATTTAGTTCACTCGTGTTAAATATGTTGGTTCAGGACAGGCTTTCTAAGGTAGTCTTTATGGCTACGTAGCACACAATATAGACCATTTAGTTCTAGCCCATAATTTTGGGCCTTGAACTAGCCCACCAATTAAAATTGATCTTAAATTCTGCTCAAAATTAGATAAGACTCAAGGGAACAAACACTAATTAGGTACTCTGTTCATTTGAATCAATGTCATCTTCCCTCAGAGGATTTAATCAACTCAAACTTTTTATGTTGGCACATTTATATTTCCGTTTCCTAAACTTAAAATGCCCATGAATTGAAATTTTTTTAAGAGGAAACTAGCTTCAAGAATATTCTATTTGTTCTATTTTTTTTTTTAATTCATGAGGATTGGTTTGACATTCAAGAACCCGTCTAAGATAGGGGAGGTTTTCGGTTCCAGTCACTTTCAATATTAAAAGGGTCACTTTCCATAGTATTACTCGGTATATGTAGATAGAGAAGTTTGCACATGCCCCAAAGATTAGTCTATTTTTTATTTTTATTTTTGGATTTACGTGTGGAAAACTCAGACACGGTCCTACTAAAACCCCCCACGAGTGAGCCCACTACCCCTAGGGTACACCAATATTAATATATGACAATTTGGATTTTAGGGTCTTTTTGAGAATAGTATATTCATTTAAAGGAGAGAATGGTTCTCTTGCTGGGTCTTTATTTAAGTTGAGTTTGAGACTTGAGAGTGGATTTTTGTAATTTAGCTTTATGGACACTATAATTCTGACTTTTTTTGTTCTGAATTTATAAACTTAAACTTTCATTCATTTATTAATGTAGATATTAATTGTCAAGTCATGTAAATAGAATTTTTGAAATAATCATCCTCACACCAATGTCTGACATAATACTCTACACATTTAAGTATGAAGTTCAAAAAAAATGAAACAGTGATAAATTCATTGAAAAGGTCCTTTCTTAAATATATGACTCATTAAAAATTACTTTAATTACCACCAAGTTTAATGAGCAAATAATAATTTAAACTAATCATTTTTTTAAGAAATTAAAAAAATATGACTTGATTGATTAAATAAAGATAAATTTTTATATGTCAAATATTTTTTTTTAAAAAAAAGTTTGTTTGAGTTCCATGGCATAACTTTGGTGTGCCCTATGGGTAGTGGGCTCACCCGTGGAAATTTTACTATAGGTATCCCACGGTTTCCCATAAATAAATTCAAAAAAATATCATATACTTAACTAATACACAAGAAGCTCTAGAGTGAATGGTATGCAAATTGAGCCCCACCATGTACATGAAAAATCATCAAAAAATCTCAACATAATTATTGCTATGTAGAAGTGTACTTAATTTATGAGTCTTTTTTAAGAGGATGGATCAGTCTTTTGTATTGGGCCTATTTGAGATTTAGATTTTTTAAGCTTAGACCCATTCATGAAAATTAGGATCTTTATTTGAAGACCTTTTGAGTGCTTATAGAGTAGTAACATTCCCTGTTTCACTAAATACCATTTTCAAGACCCACATAGATGTAGTTTAATTGGTTGCCTCTCACCTCAAGAAGTGGGAGGTTGTGAATTCGAGCCCCTATAGCCTAACCTTAATGTACCTTATGATAGTGGATTCATCTATAAAAATTTTAATAGGACTGTGTCTGAGTTTTCAAACGTTAATAAAAAAATTACCATTTTCTAAGTCCCATCATTTAAAAGTTGTTACAACTTACAAAGAGGATGTACATGCTCACTTGAATGTTTCACTTGTCAAGTTTAAGACTTACTAAATCACTTTGATTCTTTGTTATAGAGTTTTAAAAATTAAATAAGTTGAGGTAAATAAATTAAATTGAAAAGAGTGGATTATTAAAAAGGGTAGAAAAGGTTTGCAAATCATTAATGGGGCATTGATATAATTGGAGGTTGAAATTGAGAAAAAAAAAAAAAGGGCCTAGTTACACAAAAATAATTTTAATCTCTCATTAATATTTTGCAAAAGGATAGTTCAATGTATTGCAAAGTTAAAAAGTTGTAGTGATATTAAATGAAGTCATTCATGTTAAAGCCTAACTAGGGTTACTTATGGCTCCAAAAGAAATATTTCATTAAAAGATTCAGTACTAATTACTACAAAGTGCAATTACTAATGAGATATTTTTATAGTTAATTTTTCTTAAAGACACCAACACATTAAGGTATCTAAATATTATAGTATTTTTAATAAAAGGGCAGACACGGTAAATGCCTAGGTCAAAGAACCCAAGTTTTTTTACAGAGTATGTCTAATACTAGATTCTATCTGATGATCGTAAAAATTATATAGATGGATAAATTATTATAGAGGCCATCATACTGTAAGAATTGAGATGAAACTCATATGAAACATGTTATCATTTCATTTTTAAGATTAAAAATAAATCAATGAATAAATACTTGATTTAGATCAAACATAGAACTTCAAAATTAAAAAAATAATAATAATTAAATCAAATTAACCCAATTCTAATATAAATAAATGGTTACCTTCTGCCTCAAGAAGCGGGAGGTTATAGGTTCAAGCCCCCATGATCTAATCTTGGTGTACCATAGGGGTAATGGGCTCACTCATGGGAGTTTTACGTTAGGTATCCCACGGTTTCTCACATGTAAATTTAAAAAAAAAAAAAATTCTATCAACATCTATACATATGATATGGAATATGTTGCTACTATCCATAGGCATGTTTGGTATACTAGGAATTGTGCATTAAATTTGTCATTTTCCTTGGTACACTGTCATTGAGAATCACATTCATGTGGACTTGGGAAGTAGAATCTCATCAAAATATATTAATATTCTTGTGGTATTGTCAGCATTTGCTTGCATGAGTGGGCATCAGTGGGCATCTCTTACATTCCACACAATGAGATGGGAATTCTCCAACTTGAATGCTAACTTTTTCTTTTCTTTTTTTTTCATTACTTTTAAAAAAAATATGTATTTATAAATTTCATTAAAAAATTGATATCCCATGTCCGAATTAATTCTCACGTGTGAAATACTACATAATTTATCATTATAATCATCATTACTCATTAGTCAAAATTCCATCTATCTAAAATCAACTTTTCGACAAACTGATACATATAGTTACCCTACTATCTACATATCTTTTCTAATTTCTTTTCATGTTTTAAGTGGTTTATTTTTTTTCTCGTTATACTGGTGATTTATAATCTTTTCAACTTGGAGTAGTGTCTCTCTCATCTTCAATTTGTATGACGAAACCATCTCATTCGTGTTTATCTCGATTAGAACATTAGATGAATTAGATTAGTAGAATCTTGAGATCTTGATATTTGTCCATTTTGAGTCCATGCAAGTAATGCGACCATGTTGTTGAATTTTAAAAAATTATTATAGACTTTTGAAGCTTTGGATAGTATAATCAAGAATTGAGATGATCTTATTATTTTAAGCTCGGAAAATGTTTTTTTTTTTTTAAATGGTGCACTTATCTAAATCGTCCAATCTCTTAAAACATGAAATTCATGCTCTAACTTGAACTTAATAAATAAAATTAATGTACTTGGCGTGGGATCAAACCCCCTTCAATACAAAAAGGGTCATTTTCCTTAGTTTTGTACTCGGCGTTTGTGGATTGGGAGGTTTACACATGCCTCAACAATTGTCATGTGAGACAATTGGATACCTTGGTCTTAAAAGAACAAATAAAATTAATGTAATACTACATAAATACATTTAGTCCTACCCACATGGATGTAGCTCAACTGGTTGCCTCCCGCCTCAGAAAGCGGGAGGTTAGGGGTTCGAGCCCCCATGACCTAACCTTGGTGTGCCCTAGGAGGGTAGTAGGCTCACCCGTGAGGGTTTTAGTAGGATTGTGTCTGAATTTTCCAAACGTAAATCTAAAAAAAAAAAAAAAATACATTTAGTCCTATTCGTACTCAGCAGTAACTGATCAAGACCATTCACCAAAACTGATTGGATCATTATAACCATTCCAATGAAGGTTTTTTAGGTTTATAAATGGAGGCATAAATGGGTGGACAGATATCACATCCAATTGCACAAACCTTTCATTAGGATGATGTTAAGAGGATACAATAACCCTATCAAAGTGTGCTATTTTGGTGGTGGGCCATAATACATGGTACATCTGGCCCACTACTTGATGTGTCGTCTTTGTGAGTATTTAATTTTTGAATTGAACAGTATTGACCATCACACAATTTAAAGGAAGAATCGAGCTTTATTGTCTTTTCAAAATAATTATTTAAAATAGTTGTTTTCAAAAGAAATTGAGTATTTAGTTTAAGTACAATTAATTTTTAAAAAAAAATCTACGTTTATATTTATATTCAATAAAAAATTTGCCTTACATGGTGTGAGCTATAAGAAACTACTGAGGTCTTAATTGAGGCACAATTACATTGTCAACTATTTCAACCATATTTAGGCAAATATTGACAATCTTAACTATTTAAAATTGTCAGCTATTTACATCAGCAGTCTTAAGTCTCAACCAGGGAGTTAAAAAGTGTTTTCGGCTGATATTTTTCTCTTTCTAGCCAATATCGGCCGATATTTCAGTTGATATTGTGAATATCGGCCGATAACGATATATATCGGCTGATATTCATTAGCTCAAAACGATACATATCGGCTGATATTTGAACCCCTGCTCTCAACTATCTTAACTATTTACATTATTCTTAGAAAAAATAATTATTTGATTTTTTTACATAAGTCAATACTTAATCACTTCTTAAAATACCAATAAGAAATTATCAAATATACCATCACATTATACTGATCAAAATAACTAGTGACATGTTTATATATATTACTCAAATTATATTATTTTAATATCATTAAAATCCTATTTTTTTTATAACAAGCGTATTTCTAAGGCATATACTCAACAAAACTAATATCCTGAAACCCGCACCACAATTGCCTACACACCCAGTCTTAATAAGTCGGGTGCCAACACCAGAATTTGGTCCCAAGGGAGCAAACCCCCAATTTGATGGAGGAGATGCACGACAATTTTGGTGGTCCTCAGGTGTTATTTTTCTTTTACCTCACTTAGGGAGAGTGAACTAATGGGAATATGGGATTGATGCCATTGCTGGTTTTGGGCTTGTGGGCCTTACCCACTGTGGGGCCCATTTATCAGATGGACCAGATCCATCACTTCATTATGAGGAATGGTGGGAGGGATCATGAATTTGAGTGGTTGGGTGGGCCACCATCTTTTTCTTCATTAGAAAGTCAAAGATTTGGAATCTGACCAGATCCCAACAATCTGTATTTGGGTACAGTTAGATTCAACTCTTTATTTTCTGCAGTTGAAGTCTGACTGGGCCCCACCTGGCGACATTTTAGCTGGCTCCCTTCATGCAAAATCTAAATGCTTGCATGACAGGTGTCGGTCAACGGTCCTTACTCTGTCTCACAAATTAAAAGTTATCAAATAAATATATAAAATAAATTCTATTTTATATTTTATCTGAATTTCATTTTCATTTTAAGGTGCAAACAGAGTAAAGTTGACACTAATTTGTTTACTCACTAAATCCAATTTCGTTTCTCTTTTCTATTTTTTTTGTTATCTTCACATAGATTTTTCAACTTTTTATTGCTAATATTGTCATATAATGTCAAATCCTTCTAATTTATTATGTTAGTTTCCTATTTAAATATACTATAAATAATTTTTCTTATTTTTCAATTAAGACTAGTCAAATTCTTCTTACTAAAACCAATTTTAATATTTTCTTTTTTTCCGTTTTTAACTATTTTTCATATAAAAGTAAAATAAGTTAATTCAACTTAAATCCTAGAATCTCTTAAACTTTAATTTTTTTAAAATCTTAGGTATTTAAGTCTCTTAGATAATCTGATTAATTCTAGAATATGTGACTTCTCAATTCATATACACTGAATAATACTCCCTCCGTCCCATTTTAATTGTCTCATTTGAAATATTTGTATTTATTAAGGAATTCTCTATATAAGGCTTGCACTCCGTGTGATCTCACCTATTTTTAAGACACTTTATACTACTACAATACAAATGAGACAACTATTTTGGGACAATTCTAAAATCCATATAGAATAATTAATTTGGGACAGAGGGAGTATTATAGGAGAGTGATCTTCTTATGTTGAAAGTGATTTGAACACAAGACCTCTTACATTTCAACTGAATTTTTTATGGTTAAGTTAATCATAAACTTTATTTTACAATAAAAATTTATATAAATGGATAAATTATTAAAAAAAACTATTATCATATTAGCAGTATGATTTATTGAATTATGTTAATTCTTAAGTTTTAATATTAAAAATAAATTATTAAATAAATATTTTGTTTTGTCATGTTTTATCTCCCAGTGAAAATGCATCAAATGAAAATTATAAATTATTGGAGATCTAACTTATAAAAAGAGAAAAATAATTTTAATGAACTTAGATTCATTAATAAGTGGGTCCTACATGAGATCTTTATGTCCTTACCTCAAAAATTCTTGATTCACCCTTCATAGTGATGGTCATCTTTGAGAAATGATGCTATGCTTTATTTTAATGATAGAGATGACTTTATATGTCATTCATACTTATAAAATCTACCTCTTAAAAATCTAAATTGACTCATTAAATTTTAAATACAAAGATTGAGACGTGTATCTCTTTAGTCTATCATTGGATGGATGAAATGAGAGAAGTTTAATAAATTTTATAATTTTTTCATTAAGTACTTTTCATTTAATCAAATTAATTATGGGTATAAAGGTTTCACAAAATTTAAAATACATTTAAAATTAATGAACAATTTAGATTTTTAAGAAGTAGGCTTCACCTATTCTGAATAATGTTAATTTAAATCATCCTTACCATTAGAATGATATAATAGGATCATTCCTCCACATCATTTATCATGTCAATGTTTAAAATATGTAAAAAATATATAAAATGATTAAAATAGAAAAACAATTATAATATAAAAATAGATAATTTATGAAAAAATGTGAACAAATAGTCCCACTTCAAACTTGTACTATCGCCAGGTTTCGAAATTGTGGTTGTACCGTAATGGGCACTGCTTTAAATTTAAAGGTGAAGTTCCGTTACACTGCACAGCCAAAATGAGCCAATCGATCGAGACAGAGCTATGCATAAACTGATAAACAGTAACAGTAACAGTAACAGTTCTCGTTAAAAGAACGGGTAAAAAAGGTAACGGTTTTTACCGAAAGAAAAGAAAAACCGTAGCAGTTAGAAAGAATGGCAACCCCCAATCCATGGAGGCCCCCCACATATAAAACGTGTGGGACCCATCTAGACACTTGTGGGTGTGGGTCCCACACTCTTGCTCACTCACTCCAAACCCAAAAGTTGGGTCTGTTTGGCAAGGTGGAAATTCAAAAAATTACAAAATGTAAAATTTAGATGGTACCCATTTTGCATTCGTCTCACTTAAAATTTTCAAACGTCTCACTTAATTAATTCTCAAAGCATGTGTAAATCTTTTAATTCACATATGCCGGATAAATAATTAAAGGGAGTAACTCTTTTTGTATTGAGGGAGGCTTAATCTAAAGGCTTCCTACAAACAAATATGAGAATTGACCATCAAACTAATCTCTTATGGTTTTGGCATTATATACTTTCTCTTGACTTTTACGAATCAAAATTAAATTCACTGAGTTAACTGTGATTCAAGTCGAAATTAAAATATTGAAAATTTTAAAGATGACACATAGTAAATCATTGAAAAAATCAAAACAATCTCTGATATTTCAGTGTATTCAATAATACTTCATTTTAAAATTTATTTATTGTAAATATCAAGTAACGAAGCTACTACGTGATCCTCAATGTCTTAATTTAGAGGTGGCAGTAGGTGAGGCTGACTACATGTGATGATAGAGTTTCTATTTGACCTAATTTAACTTAGATCAAAAATTTTAGTTACTGATCAAACCTAAATTTTTATAAAAAATTAAAAATTACATGAAAATATTATTTTTATTAGAAAATAAAAGATAGGAGAATTCTCTCTCATGTGGGCCATTAGATTATAGAAAATAAAAATAATATACTATAATTTTCAAACTTAGAGTGAAATAGATGGGCCGAATTCAATTAATAAAAATAAAATATAGTGTTTAAATGACATTTCCGAATTAAAGGATTAGGTGATTTTCACTGATCCATGGAAGTGAACTTCCAGAGGATTCACTGGGAGGTGAGACCCACAGGCTTGGTAACCTCCACCAGCTCACGCCAGGGGTCAAAATATCGGCCGATACTGTGCGTATCGGCCGATATAATTCGGTTTTTCAACCACCGAATTATATCGGCCGATACGTATAGTATCGGCCGTACAAAAAAAAATTCGGCCGATATGTCCGAATTTTTGACCGAATTATCGGTCATCATATCGGCCGAATTTTAAAAATTCGGTTTTTTGTTTTTTTTTTTTTAAAAAAAACTTTTTTTTTCATAATAAATATCGGCCGAGATGACCGATATATCGGTCCAAATCTCGGCCGAATCTGGGCCGAATCTGGGCCGAATCGGCCGTTTTTTCCCCCTGAAAACAGTAAATCTCGGGCTTGGGCCCAACTCAAGTTCGGCGATATTTTGCCGATATATCGGACGATATCTCATGTCCGATATATCGGGCGAGATCTCGGACGAGATCTCACCTGTCAACCAATTTCTCCCCATCACATCTCTGTGTACAGCGGACTGCAGGATTCGGCTGGTCCGGCATGCCTGAATATTTTATTATTTTTTTTAAATCCAAAAAATCGAACCGGTCCAATTTTTTCCTATAAATACCATTCACCTACATCTAAAATTTCACACCTTATTTTCAAAGAGAAAATCAGATTTTACTATTTATCTTTCAAAAAAATTGCACTCTTCATTACTTGATTTAAGTAAGTTCTAAACGACCCGGATTTGTTTGAAACCGAACGATCCAGACCGTTCAAAGGTTTCTTCATTTACAGATCTACTGATCTTGTAAGTTTTGTAATTTATTTCAATTTATCTGTATTTTATTTTAATTTTTTTAGCCAAAAATAACATAAAAGAAGTTAAAAAATGCTTGAAGTTAAATAAGATATGTAGTAATAAAAGCTTTATATAGGTATTATAATTTTTTTTCCATCTTAATGTATCTGTAGTTAGTTTTTGTGTACTTTGTTAGTTACTATTTTTTTTCATTTATTTATTCATTTTTGTTAACTATTTCAACATAAAATAGCATAAATGAAAAAAAAAGTTAGAAAATGATAATACCTATAAAATAATAGATGAACATTTTTCATTTGCTCTTAGTTACTGTTACTAACATGTTAAAATTTACAGCAACATTTTTTACATTCACTTACTCCTTATTTTAATTATTTCATTATTATCTATGGACTATGATATATAAATGTTAGTAAATGGTAAAACCTATAAAATAATACATGAAATTTTTTTATTTGTTGTTATTTAATGTATACTAACTTCTTTTACAGGGATGAAATTTTTTCCTTTTATTTTATTTCTTTTTGTAATTATTTCATTATTATCTATGGACTATGACATATAAATGTTAGAAAATGGTAAAACCTATAAAATAATACATGAAATTTTTTTATTTGCTGTTATTTAATGTATACTAACTTCTTTTACAGGGATGAAATTTTTTCCTTTTATTTTCTTTATTTTTGTAATTATTTCATTATTATCTATGGTCTATGATATATAAATGTTAGAAAATGGTAAAACCTATAAAATAATACATGAAATTTTTTTATTTGCTGTTATATAATGTATACTAACTTCTTTTACAAGGATGCAATTTTTTCCTTTTATTTTATTTCTTTTTGTAATTATTTCATTATTATCTATGGACTATGATATATAAATGTTAGAAAATGGTAAAACCTATAAAATAATACATGAACTTTTTTTATTTGCTGTTATTTAATGTATAATAACTTCTTTTAAAGGGATGCAATTTTTTCCTTTTATTTTATTTCTTTTTGTAATTTTCACCATTTTATTACTATTTATATAATTTCCCACTATCGTAACTTCAAAAATATATTAGAAGATGTAAATGTCCGATATTTTATGAAAAAATTACATATTCAATAAGCTCATAATTTTCTGCATTTGCTGTAATTTTTTTGGATTTTTTTTTTTAAAAAAAAAAAAAAAAAAAAAACGGGGAGGAGAGAGAAAAAGTTCGGCCGATATATCGGCCGAACCGATATATCGGCCGATATGAAAAATCGGCCGAGATAACGGCCCGGCCGATTTTTTTACCCCTGGCTCACGCAGAGGCGTCTCTTATTGTGTGAGCCCAAACCATAGATACAGGTGGGTCACACTAAAGTCCTTCATTTTCATAAACAATGGGCTGCCAATTTGGTAGTCCGTCAGACCATCACATAAGTCTAAATTTTCACTTTTCAACACTGAATCAAATGTCTTTGTACATGATGCAAGTATTTCCAATTCCACGTCATTGGAATCGAATGTATCAAATATCTTTGATATTTTCATTTTTATCATAAAAATATTGATAAAATAACCTTTTTAGTTAAAAATCTGAGTTTATAGCGTCTGCCGTTTTTAACGGTAAATTCCAGTTAAAAACACATTTTTATCGTGAGAAACGGTAAATTTCCGTTAAAATTGCGAGATTTTACCGTTAAATTACTGTTAAAACTGCTTGGGCTAAATATACATTTTTTATTTCTGACATATCATTTATTTTTTCAAATTTCAGCCACATTATTTATTTTTTATATTTATTTTTATTATTTTTTAAATAATATATTTTCCTCGAGGTTTTCCTGTTAAATTCCCGATAAAAATTTGAGAATTTGAAAATATCCTGCTATTAACAGTTGCCGTTAATATCCCGAGAACGAGATTTGTGATAATGCTTGGAACATATGTAAACTTCTTAATTGCACATATTGGATATCGAAGAATCGAGAATGATTTTTTTTATTGAGGGAAAATTGATCTATAGAGTTCTTGTAAAAATTTGATCACTTCGGTATTTTTTGAAAAATATTCTAAAATATCAACCACCGACATCTTGGCTCATGTCCTTGTCCAACAAAAAGTTTATATGTAATTGTGTAAAAAAATAATTTTTTTGAATATATATTTTATACAAATAGAATATATTAAAATGTAGAATAATTATATTTAATTGAAAAAGAAGAATTTATAAAATTATCTCGAAATTTGAATTTTGAACGACGACCCACGATGATGAGTTATCCAACAGAGTATGAATTCGAAAAGGCAATTTTCCGGCTGATAAATGCAAAGACAATGGTAAAATCGTAAGAGTGAAAAACTCTAGAATTTATGTCACAGTGCACCAATTATAAATGAAACTCTGATTTTATACTATTAGAAAGAGGAAAAAGGAGCAAAGTAAAAGTAAAAGTAAAATCTCATTCAATTTTGGCACCGTAAATTTACGTTTTTCTTAATACTTTTATATGAATATACGTATAAATGGTCAAAGGAATGAGAAAGCTTTAGTCCTTCAACAATACATATCACTATATCAGAGGGTGCAATGGCAGTAGTCAGACATTCACATATGAGGAGGGGTGTTCTTACTATAATCGATCTAAAGGTTGAAAAAATGAAAAATAGAGAAAATAACTTTATATATATATATATATATATATATGCTGACAACTAAAGAAATATATACAAATGAAAAGTTGTTTATTAAAGAATTTTTTTAATAAATTATTTAATGACAAAGTATAAACAAAGTTGAGTTTGTTAAAAACAGTAAAGTCAACCTCTCAAATATGGAAGGAGAATGTTATTATATATATATATATATATATATATATATATGAGAATATTCTGAAGTTAATCCCCTATAAGAACCAATTTATTTTATTTTATTTTTTAACAAAAAAAAATTCAAGGATTTCCATGTAATAAATGTACGCACCTTGACTATGAAATTCTTAAGACCAGCTACTGAAGTGAAAAAGAAGAAAAAAAAATCTGTTTAGAAGATTAATGACTATTATGGAGAGAGTGAGACACATTTAATAATGAAAAGTTTGAGATGACAGAATGGGTTTATAATAGAATTTATTTAACTGTTAAAATGAGATTCAATAAATTATTTTATCTTTTAATTTTTTAAATTTAAATTTAAATTATCATTATCATTACTAATACAAATACTTTCCATTTGACTTTGTGAGTCTAGGATTAGATTAGATTAGATTAATGCACCCCTGTCGTTTTTGAATTCCTCTTTCTCTCTCTCTCTCTTGCTCGCTCGCATTTGTTACTGTTTCATCGTCCGTCTTCGCACTTGATATTCATTTCCATTCCAAGCGTTTTTTTTTTTGTTCTTGTAATTTTTCTTCAGCAGGAAAAAAGGGGGAAGGAATACTCCTGTAGTAAACAAAATGGTAAGCTTCTTTTTTTCTTCTCTTTTTTTTTTTTTCCCTTAAATTTCTTCTTTTTCCATTTACGTTATCTCCATTTGATCCGATACTGGTCTCTGATTGCGATATTTTGAATCTAATGATGTTTGTGACAAAATAGGGAATGACCCATTTCATATTTTCTTCTGAAATTGTGTTTTTGATGTTCAGACAGTGTCATTTCGGGTTTTTGTGAGCTCTTTAAGCTGTAAATGAAACTACTTTCCTATTGTTGTTTGTCTGGTATTAGCCAAGGGTGAAACCAGGAAGAATTCTGGTTTAATGGATAAATTTCATGTAACTTAAGATGTATCCCAGTTTGTCGTTAGATTGATTTTTTTTTTTTTTTTGATAATATGGGTATCCCAATACAGCATCGAATTCTAGAAGTTTAGACCAACTGTAATACCCGTACATAGATACAACTTGAAATAATAGAAGAATGATTTAAAACTTATCTATTTTCCATCAGATGTTAATAGCATATATACAGCACAATGGGATGGATGTGTATAACAATCCAATTCTAACAGAGAGGCTTACGTTAAGAGAGATTCAAATATTTCAAATCCTAGTAAATTACTAATATCTATCGAAAACACATGAGCATTAATGTCGCTTGGGTTGTTTGTGTTCGGGAACGCAGGTGGACTGTATGAATTTCAGGTTCCCTTGGAATAAACATGAGTTTCAAATGTTGCCTGTAACTGATATCTCCGTCCCCACTCCCCAGGGGCACTGGAATTTTTTTTGCAGAAATTTCGTCCATCACAGTCCATTTTGGGCTCAGTTTTTTTTTTATAATTTCTCAAAAACCCGAACATCGAATTTGAGAAACAACAGCTCATCCGAAATTTCACCCATATCAAATTTGTCAAATTTCTGAGAAAACCAGATATTTTCTGATTTTCTCATTTCAGTAGTGGCCTTTTGCGATAATTTTTACTGGTTTGATGCCCCATACTCATCCATTGCAGGCTTTCCTGTTTTTGGATTTACATGCAGGGACAACATATTTCTGACTTTCTGCACATAAGATCATGATCAAGATAAACATAAAAAAAGTATCCTATTTATCCCAGTTGGCCATTGTAGGGCCCAGAATGTGGTAGCATGAAATCATATTGTTAACTTTAGAGGTGAGATAAATGCAACTGGATCAGACAAATATTAGCTTTGGTGTGGCAGTTATGATATGAATGTTGAAGTGTTTGATATCAGGGGTTCTATAGCTGCTTACCTACCATGGAATACAGTGTTTTGTTCTGCTAGTGACAATTACATTTTCTTTCATCCATGGGTACAGTCAAATTGTCTTGAAATAGCTATGATTCTGAGACTCTTGCCATGTTGCGTTTGGAAGATGTCTTGTTCTTGGACTAGATTTTCCATTTTTTCACATGAGTTAAGTGGTCCTGAAATTCAGCTGTTTGGTGTAGTTACTGAAATACGATGCCCTTATGTCATGTTTGCCCGTTCTGTTAATTGTCATGTTCTGGGTTCCATTTTGGTACTAGTGCACCTAATGTGCTATGATTGCTGAATTCTTCTGTAGAAGTTGGTGATCATCGCATATTAAATCTAGTTTTGTGGTTTCACTGTTACTGGGACATAGAACTTTGCTCGAGGGTGACTGCTATTTGCAAAGATATGATGTTGGGTGCATTCTGATTGCTCACCTCACCTCAGCTTGTTATTATTGGTCTTGTCATCTAAAATTTCCTTGCCAAATATATTGGTTTTCTCTCATTCCCAAAAAAAAAAAAGTATGTTGGTTTTGTCAAATTTCTGAGAAAACCTGATAATTCCTGATTTTCTTGTTTCGGAAGGGGCCCAAACCAAAATCCCAAATAATATTTTTTACTGAGTGTATACCCCATACATATCGATTGTGATTTCATATGATACAAATTGTAGGCTGTCCTCTTTTTGGATTTACATGCAGAGAACAGGCAAGTTTTCACACACAAAATCATGATCAAGATAAACATCAAAATGGTATTCTATTAATCCTGGATGGAGATCGTAGGGCCCAAAATATGGTGGCATGAAAAATATTGTCAATTTTAGAGGTGAGATGATGCAGCTGTATCAGACAACTATCAGATTTGGTGTGGTGGTTATGATCCAAATGCTGAAATGTTTGATATCAGGGTTCTATTGCTGCTTGCCTACCATGTTAGACAATGCTTTGTTTGTTAGCTCTGCTTGTGACAATTGCCTTTTTCTTTCATGGATGGATACAATTAGGTTCTCACAAGGTAGCTATAATTTTGAGATTGTTACCACGTTGCCTTGGTAGATGTCATGTTGATAGGGATAGATTTTCCATTCTTTGCGAGTGTTTAGTAGTTCTGTAATTCAGTTTGTTTGGTGTGGTTACTGAAATATGACGTCTTCATGTCATGTTTACTCTTCTTCTTCTGTTAATTGGAATGCTTTGGTTCTTGGTACTGGTGCACCATATGTACTATTATCATTGAATTCTTCTGGAAAATCAGTGATCATCACTCATTAAGTCTAGTTTTGTGGTGTCGCTGTTACTGGGATATTGAGCTTTTTTTTTTTGAAGACCAAGGTGTCCAGGCCTCTTAGATTACTTGGCTAATCCTTGGGGCATGTGCAAACCTCCCTATCCACACACACCGGGTAAAACTATGGGGAGTGACCCTTTTGTGTTAGAGTGACTTGAACCCGAGACCTCCCGCATCTCAAGCGGGTTCTTGACTGCCAAGCCAACCCTCACGAGTTGGGATGTTGAGCTTTGCGTGAGGATAACTACCATTTGCAAAGATATGAAGTCGAGTACATTCTGATTGCTCATCTGACTTAGCTTCTTATTATTATCCTTGTCATCTAAAGTTTCCTTGTCAAGTAAATCGATTTTGTTAAATTTATGAGAGACCCAATATTTCCTGATTTCCTTGTTTCAGGAGGGGTCCAATCCAAAAAATTGGCCCATATTTTTTTAATGAGTATACTCCATATCCATTGTGATTTCATGTGACACCATTATAGGCTGTCCTGTTTTGGGATTTACATCCAGGGAACATGCAGTTTCTGCACACAAAATTATGATCAAGATAAACATAAAAAAAGATGTTCTATTTATCCCAGATGGACATTGTGGGACCTAAAATCTGGTAGCACGAAAACATAGCGTTAGTTTTAGAGGTGAGTTGAAACAATCACCTTTATTAGCTCTTCTTGTGACAATCACCTTTTCTTTTCATGGATTGGTACAAAAAGTTTCTATCGAAATAGCTATGGTTTTGACATTGTTACCTCATTGCCAATGGTAGATGTCTTGCTGTTGATTTTCCTTTTTTCCATGAGTTGGTGGTTCTGAAGTTAAGTATGTTTGGTGTGGTTACTGAAATATGATGCCCTTATGTCATGTTTGCTCTTTTTTCTGTTAATTGTCATGTTCTTGGAATTCTGTAGGAAGTCGGTGATCATCAAATATTAAGTCTAGTTTTTTGGTGTCATTGTTACTGTGACATAGGACTTTGCTTGAGGATGACTGCAATTTGTGAAGATAAGATATAGATATTGAGCGTAATCTGATTGCTCATTTACTTCAGCTTGTTCTTTTTTTTTTTGTTGAGCAGTTGCAATAAGAAGGTAATACAGATATAAAGTGAAGGGTCTAAGAGACTTAAACCCAAGAGAAATTGAGAAAAAGAAAAATACATCCATCATAGCAGCAGCCCAAAAAACATAAATACATCTCCCTGTTGATTATATGATCAATGATGTTCTTAACTTTCTTTTATTGAAAAAAAAAAAGATTTGTTTTTTATTTGAAGGACTTAATCCCTTTAGAACTACTGATTCTCATGGAACTTTTTTTATTCTACTTAGGATTTTCTTATTGATGTGTATTGCTATAGTGTCAATAGATATATCAAGTGATGAAGAGAAAAAGCAATTCATGTTTCCTAACTGATTTGTTTTGGTGAACAGGATTTATGTAGTAATGAAATTCTTCCATTTGTTATGAAGAGTTATAGCCTATTTTAATGTTGTCAAGTGTTCTTGATTTTGTAAACCAGAAGGAATTTGACAAAGATTATTAATCCAATCTATCTTTTTCTTGACAGGTGAATGGTCAATTTTCTAAGAAGCACTAGAAGGATGTAGCTGCAAACAAGTACCAATGACAGAAGTTATTTAGGAGATCTCTTTCTTCTGCAAAGTTGTAAAACCATGAAGCTCGGTAATTCTTTGGTTTGACCTCCTGGAATTTTTTATTTGCTAGTTAAAACTTATTATCATAATTTAAACGTGTCTTTGCAATATGCTTCTCCTTTTTATTTCTTGCCATATTCAGCTCACTATGTGTGCTGATTTTTTCAGGAGTGATACATCTTTGCTATTTATCCCAAGTATCAGGGAATCTCTGCGTCTTTCTGTCCACTTGATCCTTTAGACTTTATATTGTATTCTAGGGTCTAAGTACTGATTGGACAATTAAAAAACTTCCAATGGAGGGTTTTTCAAGGAAGGAATGGAAAGTGTGTAGAACACCAATGTATTTTTCTATCCTTTTTTTCTTTTAAATCTTACATTTCCTTGAACTGTTCAATTGATGGTTAGGATTCTGATCAGAGTATGTTTTGGGCTATCTCCCATCTATGGTAGTACCCACAGTTGATAGTTCATATTTGTATATATAATGAATAAAAATATATATGACAAAATGCAAGGAAAAGTGAACAACAATTCATTCTAATTCTTACCTGTATAAATACAAGTACATAGTAGATGAAAGAAACCCATATTTATGATATATAAGATTCAATGTGCTCCTAATTGTTTCAACATTCATATGCCTGCAGGTGGAGAACCAACATGTTTTCATTCTTCTCTGTCTTATGGACCTGCCCATAAAACTATTGACTACAGTAGAAATCGTGTGGAGAGTGAAGTATTGAAGATAGCTAATGAGGTTACAAAGGAAGGGAAGCATGAACACACCAGCATTCTAGGAAGAGGAAGCAATGAGACGGAAAAAGATCCATTGTCAACCAAAAGTTGTGACATAAATGGACCTGGGAAGGCTTTGCGACCTTACAATTATATTTTAGACAATTCAGTAAGTGAGACCGAAAATAAATTCTGTGGTATGGCTACATCATATTCTGCTCCTGTGAGTGACAGAAAAAACAAAGAAAATGGAACAGTATTCTGTACCAATATGACTGTTGAAGGAATTAAACTCCCAGAGGTGGTTGTTTGTTTCAGAGATAGAAATTGTAATGATAAGGACATACGTGCAGATGAGGGAGTGCGTTCCATAGACAAAACTTCGACTAAAAATGGTGCGGTAGATTTTGGAGTTGTTGGATTCTCTTATTTGGATTCTGTTGAGGGTGGTGACTTGACCAAAGAAGTGATGGGATGTGCCCTACCGCCACCTTCAGGTGGTTTAAAGTGTTCAGATTTTCATTGCAAATCATTAAATAGTTCAGATAAGGAAGTTCATAATCCTAGTAGTTCTGGGAAATTCCTAGAGGATGTTCGAGGTTATGTTGCTGCAACAGAGGAGATTGTAAACAATATTCCTGATGAGAAGCTTAAACCCAAAAATTTGATGTTGTTGGAAAGTGCAGGATGTGTTTCAGATCATTTGATTTCTGTTGGTTCAGACAATCAACTCATCTCTGGCGACAAAAATAAGAAGTTAGTTCTTCAAGGCAGTCATGAGATGTTAACAGAAGGAAAAGTGAATGTGGATGCAACAGGTAAGACCACTGATGGTGTAATGCGTGAGAATGTTACACACCAAAAATTGTTTTCGGTACAAGAGCTGGATAGGGGAGAAGGAAATTATGATAGATCCAGTTTTTCTGGAATTGATGAACA
Source organism: Chimonanthus salicifolius (assembly GCA_013350335.1). Lineage (NCBI taxonomy): Eukaryota > Viridiplantae > Streptophyta > Magnoliopsida > Laurales > Calycanthaceae > Chimonanthus > Chimonanthus salicifolius. The sequence goes on along the minus strand of CM023538.1, from coordinate 63,673,631 downwards.
AAAATCTAATCAGGTATCCATCAAATTCAATTCTCTGTTATGCTTATTAGTGTGTTTGCAGGCAGATGGTGAATTTGATTGTTTCGACTTTGTTCCAAGTAGTGGAATATGGAATGCAAATTCTCCATGAGATTTCTTCATGCTTGGGTGGCTTGTGATTATGTCAATATCAAGATATTGTGGAATTGAAAATTTTAATGCTAGCACAATGCTAGCATTATCCTAAATCGCAGTTGAAAGGAGAAAAGTACATACTTATTCCATTTTCCTGTGGGGGGTCATAGGCATCTTACTGTAGATCAAGTTAAACCTATTATCTGGTGATCATTGTCACTGAACTGTTTGGTACTGTCTCTAGACCACATTCTTGGCTCATAATGATCTTGTTAATAATAGTACAATCTTTGATCGACATTCAATTAAGGCCAGCCAAAATATTGGATGGCTAGGATTCGCTTTAGATCCCATTGTGTCTCTACACAATGGGTCTCACCTGTATCAACTCAAGGCCTGGAAATATTCTGTATTTTCTCTGGTTTTATATTATAATATACCTCTTTACGAAACTGATACTTATGGCCTGAATTTTTTGTTGTCTATTAGGGGCATGTGTCAGATTTGATGGACAATGTGATTGCAAGACCATTGGATTCAAGTGAAAAAACTAAATTATCAACTATAGACATGCCCTCTACTGTTGGATTCTCCAACAACAGAAATAAAACCAATGATTCTTCCATTGATAGAAGGGTGGAGAATGGAAGCATCACTTTCAACTTCATTTCATCAGTGTCTGCCATGAGTGTTGGAGCGGAAAGCACAGACAATGTAGATTGCCGCCAGTCTGCTCATGGATTGGGGCATGAAGATGGAGGACTCGAGAGTGTGACAGGTTCATCCCGAAGTTTCTTCATTCAACATGGTCATGCAGAACATGACTTCACAGGGATGGATTCTATGTCTGGTCCTATAGCACACTCAGGCTCCATACCATTTTCTGGTAGCATCTCACTTCGATCAGAAAGCAGCACAGCTAGCGGCCGTTCATTTGCTTTCCCCATGTAAGTTATATCTGAACATCTATGTTGCATGGACTCTTCAAGATATATGATGCACCTATTTCAGACACTGACATCCGTTTTTCATGGACTTTTCTAGTACTTCTTTAACATTGTGTTTCAAGATGACTAAAATATTAGTGCGCCATTGTCTTCTTAAAACTTATTAAAAACATCGGCATGGATTTGTTTCAACTGAATATGATTCTATTGTATTGAGGATGTAAACATATCTATTTGCTTCCCATGATCATTCTCCTCACAGAAAAATAACCATTTCCTCTACCCAAATACTAAAATTTACCAATATTTCCTTGAAAGTGGACAACTCTGATTCCTTTAACCATTCTGACTTCATGTATCCATTATTTCTTTTATTTACCTTTTTAGTTATAAAGCTGAACTTCTTCTATTCATGAATTTTCTTTGATTGTCTACTACAGATTGCAGTCAGAGTGGAATAGCAGCCCAGTAAGAATGGCAAAACCCAATGGTAAGCAATTGCGAAAGCGCAAGTGGTGGAGCATACCTTGTTTCAGCTGTAAATTCTGATTCTCCATTTTGCTTATCCACACCTATTTATGTTAGAAAATGGTAATGAAAATAATAGATTTTGTGGTGAGAAGTTTCTCACAAATATGCTCATCTTTGGCTGCTCCTGTGTTTTTTTTTTACTGCACAGTAGATCCAATTTTTTTTGTTTTGGGAAATGGTTTGAACATTTAAGTTCAAATGGAATTTAATTTATTTATTGCATTTATTTCCATGTATATTGGAATGGGTAACTTATACAGCTCTATGATATCACTCTGTTGTGTCATCCAACTTTCGGATGAGGCAGATTGCAAACTGGTATCTATTGATCAAATTACAGTTTGATTGGCTATAATATGGTAAAATATACCAAAATTTTTTCTAATTTTTACTAAGAAAATCTCTTGTACAACAACTGCAAAGTTCCTTCCTGTTTTGTTTTTAAAATTCTTTTCTTTTTAACCTCAAATTTCTTCTGGATTCCTATACTTTTTTAAAAAAAAATTTACAGAACTGATATAAGGGTGGTTCAAATTAACAAAGTGCATTCTACAGAAATTATGTGAGTTTGAAAACTTGTAAATTGCAGACTTGTTAGAGCACTTGATTAATCCTTGAGACATGTGTAAACCTCCTTATCTAATTTTAGAAGCTTGGAACAACTCATCATATAGTTGTAGGCCCTATTTTACAAATCTAATTGTAGGTTCCATTTATCTGAACCTAAGTACTCACTCGAATGGTTTTTTTTTATGATGAAGTAACCCAAGACTGCTGAGTACAAGGGAATTGGGACTCGGATGGGTTGTATTCCTACCTACTGATGCAAACATCAAACCCAACATGAGCACGATCGAAGACAAGCTGACCCAATTAGATGAAATTGATGATTTTTTTTATGACGAAGTAACCCAAGACTGCTGAGTACAAGGGAATTGGGACTCGGATGGTTGTATTCCTACCTACTGATGCAAACATCAAACCCGACTCGAGCACGATAGAAGACAAGCTGACCCAATTAGATGAAACTGACGAGTTTCTCTCCGAATTTATACTCAGATTGATGGAGGGAAGGGGGTCTCAAGAACATCTTAATGGACCCATTTGCATGAAGAATAAAGCCCATTTAGACCACCTATGGGCCAAGGCCTGCTTGGAGTTTTTTGGGCCTCCAAAGCCCAAGTTGTCGAGCCCATTTGCTGCCTTAGAAGATGCCAACTCAAATTACACCTCCGCTGCCATGACAATTCCCATGTGGATGTCACCTAGGATGTCTACATAGGAGAGAATCTATCCAATTTAGAAAGCCTCAAATCTCCAAGTACTATTTGGATTGCTCGGAGCCCATAAAAGGAAGCCCATATTTAGCAATTGCTGGCTGGGACGTTTGTAGTCGATTATTTAGACTGGTTCTGTATGATCTTGGCTTGATTAAAATCAGCAAGAATCTGTAGTTTGTGGCTGATATTCACTGCAGATCGAGCAGGGATGTGTGGACCTGATTTGAGCAGATGTGGGGCTAGATTTTGGAAGCTAATTTGCAAGGCAAGAAATCAGATTGTGTGGCTGAGATTTAAGAACTGTTTTGGCCCAGATATGCAGGAGGCAGTGTTATTTTTCTATTTTTTTAACGCCCAAAAATGATGTAATAATCCACTTGGCAGCTGCCCATTGGATGAAGCTAGATTAAGCAATAAGCCCAATTAAGCAAGGCCCGGCATGCATCCAGTTTAGGACAGCTAAGAATGATTTCTTTTATAATATTTTTTCCTGTCTTGATTGATATCTACTTGCCTTGGTATTTTTCTATATATTTGCCCACATTTTTAATACATTTTCCTTCCATACAAATGTTAAATGCCTTAATTAATTTCTTTTGGTAAATCTTCCAACACATAACTTAAGATCCAATCAAACCAGTTGAAACTTAAAACTTGGTTTTGAGACACAGATTCCTTCCTTCAAGTGCTACAGTTCTAGCACATGAACAATTATAGTTTCATATGATTTGTATGGGTTAAACTCACATGAAAGTTATCAGTGTTAATTTTAAATGATGATTTATTAACAAAAATGTTTCCTTATTGAAGTAGTTAAATAACAATGGCATGTACTAATCATCTCTAAGTATTAAGAAACACTTAATTTGTGTCTAATTAAAGCATCTTTAGATTCTTGTTTCTCCTTTTTCTTTTTCCAGCTTAGCTTAAGCATGACGATTTGAGTTGGAGATTGAACAAAACAAAGAAAACAAGCTCATTGAAAGCCCTAACACCATTAATGCTGAAAGTTGAAGCTGATACTCTAATTTAGAGCATGATTGAAACGAAAACAAGATATTTTCAAGCTAGAGGAATGATAAATGTATTGACCTCAAGTGGGGTCTTATGAAATTTGATATCTATTAAGAATTCGAATAGGCATGAAATTTGGGTTGGGCTCACCACACATTGGCCCAGATCAAGCAATTAGACTAATGCGTAATATATAATAGATTTTGATGATCAAGATATTCAGACCTTTTAGAGCATTCGACTAATCTTTGGGACAGGGGTCCAAATATCGGCCGATAGGAATCGTATCGGCCGATATACCGCTCTCTCAACCGTACCATATCGACCAATATCACAATATCGGTCGTTTTTGTAAAAAAAAAAAAGGAGAGAGAAAAATATCAGTCGATACTGAATTTTAAACCCCTGCTTTGGGACATATGCAAGCCTCTTTATCCATACACACTAGGTAAATATACAAGGAGTGGCTCTTTAAGGTAGAGTGGAAATGGAAATCTAACTCAAGACTCCCACACTCCCACTTCTTGAAGCGGGTTCCTAACCATCAATGCAAAGCTCACTAATGCGCAATATATTGACCTCGAGTTAAGGTCTCCTCATGCGAATTACTTGTGAGAAAACCACTCAAGAAATGGTTTGATATTATGTAGAGAATTCAATATTTATTAAATATTGTTCTTGTCAAATGATCCAAAATATGTATTTTTCAAATAAGGAGAAGAGACGTAATATTATAACAAATATTTTTTTATTTTGATATTGATGTGATAAGACCAAATTGATTAATCTTTTTAAAAATAAAAAAAGATATTCAATTCAGAGAGTTTTCATGTTACAAGAGTGGCTGGGTGATACCGTTAAATGAAGAAGTAGAATTCAAAAAATTAACTTTAGTTAAATATAATTTTGACATTTTTTTATAATTCCAATTCTAGCTAATTTTCTGGACACCATATAGCATGGGTAAAAAATCGATTCAACGATACAGACAGACAGCCGTTATACCTATATCAGTTGACATAGACAGATACACCTCTGTCCATTATCCGTTTAAATTTCACCTGTTATACACCAATGCATTGCGGCTGATACATATCAACCCTGAAAACGTATGTGCCAAATTCGAAAATCCAACTAATATAGTACGAATTCGATATATTTTGCCCCTGACCTCACCCTCTACTTTATTGAGTTCTGAACACCCGCACATATGGCCACTATTTGTGGATCATAAGTGAAACAAGTAGTACCCATTCTATTTTATAAATCCACATCTAAATTTAATAAAAGCATTGTCATTAGTCTACAATTACATCTTAAAAGAAGATAATAATATTCATGAGTTTGCTTAGGGAGGAAACAAACTAGTGTTTTATTTAGGGTCCTTTGAGAAATTATACTTTGTTGGATCCGAAGCTTTACGTCCTTCAATGTCGCCATTTCAGGTGTCCTAACCCGCTTACCCATGAAATTTCTTCTCAGGATACTCGAATTTGACTCCAATGAATTTTAAATTTAGATCAGGGTTAGAGATGCCAATGATATCTGAAACCTCGAAAAATTGAACAACTGACTCAAAAAATAGAACTTTAATAGACACAATGATATACGCAACGTATCAAACGATATTTAAAACTGCAGTTTTTTTATTTGTTGGTCTAGACTTAGAAAGGCTATAATATATACATTCCCAATATTCTATATGTGAGATCCTGACCCAGCCCAGACGGCCGAGTCCACTAAGGGCCAGGCCCAAGTGAAGAGAGTGGAGTGGGAGTGCGGTAGTGCAGTAGAGTGGGAAGGAGAGAGTCCCACATCTGAAGTTTCAGACTTCTGCATGGGGTTTATATGAGATTGTCCCCCTCAAACCAGTAGACGTGTTTTGGGCTGGGTATCTGGACCTCAGCCTAAAGGCAAACCCGTGCTGGCTCACATGTGCGAGTGCGCACGTGTAGACCCAATGCGGACAATTTCCACGGAGTTGAACCCCAAGCTTTATTTGTGGGCTGGGTCTTTACACTATGTTTCATATTATGTATTTTTCTATATGTTATTCATATAATTGAAAATATATTAATGTTTCATTGATGATAAATGATCCCATGTTGTCATCTTTATCTTTCTGAGAAGGACATGTTGAGGCTGATGGCTTGATGAAATTCGACAAATTTTGAATGATGTGAGGCTATAATAATTTGTGTATGTTTACCTGTCCAACCAATTAGAAGAAGTATTAGTTCACCATTTTTAAATTCTAGAAATCAATCCTATCATTTAGGCCAATTTCTCTTCTTAAAAACCCATTTTCATCAAAGGTTGTTTAAATTGAATAAGTCCGTTTGTTGAATAAAAAAACTTTAAAACCCTATAAAATAAGATAATTTTCACCTATAAGCACACTATGTTCTTTTATTTTATATTATTTCAAGAACATTATGTTCATCACTTTCTTACTTGGCCTAATGGTTTAGAATTATGAACTCTTAGTGAGAGTCGGATTCGAATATTGAAAGAAAGAGAAGAATACACTTATTTTAATTTGTGAGAGTTAGGTTGGTGGTCAAAAATCTATCTGAGATGCGAAAGGTTTTGGTTCAAGTCACTCTCAATACGACAGGGTTACTCTTTATAGTGTTACCCGGTGTGTGTGGACAGAGAGATTTGTACATGCTCCAAGGATTAGTTAGATGCTCTAAAGGTCTGGACACCTTAGTCTTAAAAAAAGGCACATTATGTTCACCAAAATAAAAATAGATTCACCTGAGAATGAAATGGTACAGCCAAAAATAACTGGTCTCGTTAAAGCCCAAGCATGCCTGACTGGATCAAGCTCGGCCTGAGTTTGAAAAAGGCGGGCCCATATCTGTGAGAACATCTCTAATTAGATGAACATACTCACAACATACCACTAAATAAAGCTATGAGAAGTGAAATTTTGAGATTGAACATGAATCTGACAAAAGACCTCATTTCTTAAAACGGATATATTACTTGGAAGATATTCAAACCTAACCATCTAAGTTCAAGCGTCTCATCCCATCTTCTTCATTACCCATAGCCCCATCTCCTCTTTCATTTTATATAGAAAATAATTCTCTATCTTTATTTTTTATTTTTTATTTTTTATTTTTTATTTTTATTGAGTTGAATTGAGTTAAATCGAAGTGAGTAAAATGAAATCTAAATTGAAAAAACGATTAAAAACTTTGCATCTTCTCGAGTCGGATTATTCAAGAAAAATGCTTGTCGACCCGAATGATCCAACCCTTTGCCACGTTGAACATTGTGTGATTAGCAGCAGCATCTTAATCATCGTGATTAGTGAACAATTAATTGTCAAATCTCATGAGATAATGAAGCTTAGTAACTTCGAGAGGACTCCAAGAGAACGGTTTTACCGATGGAAATTTTAAATAAACATGGCATTAATAGCTTAAGCTTTCTTGGATCTGAAGTTCTCCGCCCTTCAACTCCTCAACGTTGCTGCAATTGCTCGATTATGTCCATGCAACTCTGTTAATGTCCAAATTTTGTCATTTTTTCGATAATTTTAATTTACAATTTTTTAACTTTTTTTTTCAAAAAACTTAATAATAGAGATACTTTCTATTTTCAATTTTTTTTTTAAAATACTCTATAAAAAATTACTACATTAAGTAAAAGCAAAGGCAAAAATGTCTGTCTTCGAATCATTTTAAATAAAGGTGTGTCTAATAAAAGAAGAAAAATATAAATGTCTCTTTCAATAATAAAAAAATAAATCTAGCACGAGGTATTTTAATTGACAGACACTTTGACTCAGAAACGAGTGGTCTCAAGTTCGAGTCCCATAGTAACTCGATACTTGTAATTTGCAGGAGGTTGCATATTTAAAGCTTTACCCAATGCTTTCGTATTAAAAAAAATGTGGAGCCTTAGATTTCTTTGTTATAAAAAATTAGTAAAAAATAAAAATGCTATTATCGTAAAAAAAAAGTGATGATGATGAGGATAATATTGAGATATTATCTTGTATATGAGTTGAATATAATCTAACTTTAGGCACATTGGCCTATTATAGATCTACCTTTTAGGTCTAATTACTTATTTGTAGGGAAAAAATTGACAATACATTGCTAGTTGCCCTTTCATTCGTAGGGTGATTTCAATCCTCTCCATGGCATACATATTTATAGTATTAATGCTTTAAATGCTCTAAAAATATTAAAAAAAAAAGGGTATTCTATTTTAAACATTTTCTAATTTTAGGATAGAGAACAAATGGAGTAGAATAAATAGTTTCAAGCCCAGTCATTACTAAAAATTCCATATTCATTGAATTCTGACCCAGAGTAAAGAAAATCGGTTTGTCAATATGGGCTGCCGTCATGCCTATATTGGCCACAACAGGTTGATACGCATCCATCCGTCACCTGTTCATACTTCGGATGCACAGCACCAATGCATTGTAACCGATATGTATTGGCCTTTATTTTCTCGATATGTTGTGTATTGACCGCATTTTTTACACATGAATTCGGCCATTGGTTATAAATTTTTTTAGAACTTTAATATAAATATCTAAATTAGAGCTCGTTATTTAGATGGCTTGTATTTGTAGACAACTATGTCAAATGGGCATTGCATGAGCAGCCCAATTATTTTCAAATAAAAACTGTTTGTTTGATCCCTATATAAAATAATAAATCCTTTTGTCCTGTTTACAATATTCTTTATTGAATTCGTATTGATATAGTTGGAATGTTTAATTAAAGTCAAATTTAAATAGCTATCCAATTTTCTCTCGTGATTTCGGTTAATTTTCACAGTACAATATGATTTGAATTTACAATCTTTACTATTATAAAAAATAAAAAATAAAAAACTTTTTAATAGATAACCATCAATATTGACCTCATGGGCCCTTATGGGTTCATGTTCCCTCTCTAATGAGCTAATTACATAAATCTAATATAATTCCTAAGAAGACTTTTGAGGACACAATCAATACAGAAAAGTCCATCCTCATTCATGATTCAAGAGAGTTCCATTCACACTGATCTTAATTCTTAAACATGAGTTTGCAGCCGCAGATTTTGGTGCATTTATGGCTAATGGTACACATATCATCATCTATTCCAGCTGTTCGATTAATAGAGTTCAGGGAGCCAACATTTTCCGCTTTTAATGAAAATTGTGCTGGAATTAATTCTCTTGGGAGTTGCTGATGATAGTTGCTAAAAAGGATTTGTTCTGATAGTTAAGGTGCTTGTTTAAAGAAGTGGGGTATTGAGTTCAATTCACGATCAACTTCAATGGGCTACTCTCCAAAATTGTTTACTCGGTGTGTCGGATTTGTTAGGACTGGCTTTCCACCCAAAAAACTAACTTGATAAGTGGAGTGACCTTGTCCCATATAAGTCCTCAAGTTTCTCTGTCACAACCGATGTGAGACTCTCGTTTGTACTCCAACAATCTCTCTCGAAAGAAGCTCTCAGGTGGACAGAACGTCTTCAACCATTCCATTCTGCTAGAGGATCCTTTAGTCCACATGCTATGCCTTGGGACCTAGCTCTGATATCACCGTTGGAACTAAGTTTCTAACTCAAAAGACTAACTTGAAAAATGGAGTGACCCAATCCCATATAAGTCTTTTGAATTCGTAGATGTTCAATATCGACTTCCTTGAGCTCTCCACCATCTCCGCTTAGAATGCAAAAGTAGTATTCCTCCACACTGAAGAATCACTCCGACGGAACTCCGGACACCAGAGTTGTCCATTGGATGATCACGCCAGTTAAGAACTACCGTTCTCCATAATTTGGAGCTCTTGAACTTTTTCAAATTATTAATGTAATTTTTAATGCATCAACATATTTTATGATTTGTTGGGTCCATTGATCATGTTAAAGAAAATACTTTTTTGTAAAAAAATCCTTTTTAGAAAGATTATACCCTCGTATAAATCTATGAAAATGGCAGGTTTTTAAAGTTTTATATTTTAAAACTAGTTATTATTTTTAACCTTATAAATAAAATTATTTTTAAGGATAATTTTTTATAAACATTTAGGTCTAAATAAGTAGGTAGGGGCCTCACAAATTATGACACGTGACAATATGTAAAAAAGTGGAAAGTATTTGAGTATTTAAGTCGAACTCAATAATTAATTACTATTGTAAAAATTATTGTTTGCATATGTTATTGTGTTCCAACACATTAGTAATTTAGATGGAATAACAAGTCAAAATGGAAAACAAATTAATTGGAGATAATCAAGTCACATTAGTAAGTCTTTAGTTTTCCCCCTCACAATCGATGGAGATTTTCGTTCGCCCTCCAACATGATTGGGGAGCTAACACATGTCCTAAGGACCAGTCAAAGTTAAAATTGTCCTATATCCCAATACATGTGAGACATCTAGGCACCTTGTTCATAAAAAAACAACTCTTCATTCTATTCAAATTTGGTAGAACTCACTGATTCAACTCATGGTCACAATTTGACAACACTAAGTTAATCAGTTTGGAGCCATTGCCGGTTCCCAAATTCTGACTTTTTGAGATTGGTACTGCAGATTTTAATGTTTCTAGAAACGGGTCCAAATCAACTATAATCTAATTCATGAAAAAATAATTTCTACAAAAAGCAAAAAAGATGTAAATATACACTTTATAAAGAAAATAATCAATTCTAAATTGATCATTCTATTCAAATTATAATTAAGAATGTGTCGAACTGTCGATATTCTGTCTACACTCTGCAGTTCATATCAACATCAATTGGGTTCAGACTTCAGACCACTGCACATGAAAATCGATTGGTAGACCCAATAACCCCACGTAGAATTCTCATCATTCTACGGATCCGAGAAGATATTTCTCTCCGTGCTATTTTAGTTATCTCATTTGAAACATTTATATTTTTTAAGGAACTCTCTATATAAGACTAGCACTTCATGTGATTTCATCCATTTTCAACATATTTTATACTGCTCTAATATAAATAAGACAACTTTTTTGGGACAATTCTAAAATCCATATAAGATAATTAAATTGGGACAGAAGAAGTATATCTTTTTAAAGAAATTCAAAAATGTTATGATGAGTTGAGCACTGATTCATTGAAATCCTCTATTTCTGAAATCAAAGTCAAATAACTCTTCTCCTACCTAACTCTCCACAATTGTTAAATGCACCGTGGAACTCAGCATTTGCCAAGTGGAATAAAATTGTTCTATTTTAATACTAAACTAATGCATAAAATAAATGGTGCACAAGATCGAAGAAGAATTCACTTAGAAATCCCAATATTCCAATCCAACTAATTGTAATATAATAAACAGTTGAAAGAATGAATCACGCATGTCTCCTATGATACGCATTCATTCAACTCTTAGCTGGCCGCTAATTTTAATACAGATTTTAATTATATTGATTAGGGGTGAAACTCGGGTCGGGTTTTGACTCGACCCACATGATCCGATCCGAGAAATCAACCATGTCGGGTCATGAAATTCAGGTCAGAGGGTCGGGTCGGATTGAGAAGACAAAAATCCACATTGAATTCGAATCGAGTTGGGTTGAGGGATTTTCAAGTTAACCCAATCCGATCTGACCCAGTTAAATTTAGGTTAAAATAGGTTCAAAATACGGGTCGGGTCAGAATTCGAGTTGAGTCGGGTTATAATCGGATCGGGTCGGGTCGAGACGTTCGAGTCGGGTCGGGTTCCATATTTTAGTAACTCGGATCAGATTGGGTTTTAAAAAACCCGACCCGACCGACCCGATTCCAACCCTAATATTGATTGATACTGCGCTCGAATTAGGGTTACCAGGTACCACACCAAAATATATTTTAAGCATAGATGCAAATATTAGTCGATATGATATGCATCATAGTCTACCATGTCTCACCGATATCTTGGCTGAGACATCAAAAAATATTAGTAAATGTCTGTAAATATCGGCGCCAAGTAATTTTTCTGAATTTTTTGAAATATAAATAAAAGAACAAGAGGAGCGAGAAAAATATCGACTGATCTGATATTAAAATATTGGCCGGAGAGCGACCCATGAATCAATGATGGTAGGGTATCTTCAAGGGATGGTTTTGTCACATGGAGAAGAAAAACAACTCAAGTACAGCATTGGGTGATGATTGAAATTCCATCATCATAACATGATTGCAATTGCCTTCATAATGTTCAATTTTTATTTTTTTTCATTATTATTCTGTTTCTTAGGTTAGTCAACTTGGGTCCATGTCATGGAGGGTCTAGTTTCATTATCGGTCTCTTTTAAATAAGATTTTAAAGGTCATTCTATCAGTGGATGTAATCTCTCTTAGTTGAGTTTTTAAATTTAATATTTCAGCATAATTGGGGTCCTAAATAAATAAAAAATTTGAGCCAGTGAAGGTCATGTTTCAAACCATACATCGTCGTCATCATTATTTATGTGTCTTATATTCGTTTAGATTTGACTTTTCAATTTTTATATTTCAATTAAATCTATTTACAAATGCATCTATCCATGTTAATAAATAATAAATATTTTCTTCATATTTTTCTCTACTAGAGCTACTTTTAGACTCTCTTTGTTAGTTAACACTTATTGTTTTATTCTTTCTTGTTACATATCCATAACAATAAGTTAATGATTATAGGCTTTGAAGATCATAACAATGAACATTATAGACAAAAGTAAGATTTTCTATATGACTTAGGCCAGTGCGGACAGAACTCCCTTCAGATACATGATTCAAAGGCCAATGAATGGTGTCGAGAAATCTCACCTGATTAATTCTGGAGATATGGAAAAATCTTCCAAACAGACGCCAAGTACCAAACAAATGGAAAATCGCCCTTTTTATATTGAAAGAGACTTGATCATGAGATTTCCCACAAACATAGACAGGTTTTTGACCATCAAATCAATCCTTCAAGGTTACGATTTCAAGTTTCGAACGACACTTATAGTTGTTTGTAAAATTTCATGCTAGTCAAATTCCAATTTACCAACCAAGTTCCTTATCATTCGTCTTACCCAACTGCAAAGATCAAACTTGTATTGTACACAAATTTAACTGATCCAACAAAGGAATGAGAGGGGTGGAAATATTACAAAGCACCCGTTAGCACAAATGTTAACAATGTCACATTCATGTCGGATTAGAGGCGGGTCCATACCTTGTTTTTCCAGGTTGGATTCTCAGAAGATGTCCATTGCCGTTCAAATGAAGTAATCGGGCTGTGTTCAGGTCAGATATAGCAACCCTACACCGGAGAATTTTGAACCAGATCCAGCAATTGGGTAAACAGAGGCCACAAAATCACTGTTCCAGTGTCCATTTGAGGCTCCATTTTTGTTTTATGTGGGCACAAACTCGAGTTGGTCCACTCTTTAGCATGCAGACACTAACAAATTACCGGCTCCAACTTGATGCATTGTTCTGTTCTGCCTAAATACATGGTAGTTCGGCCTAACTTGTGAATAAGTCAGTCAAACTCAAGATAGTTGTTGGCAGGGATAGAGTTAGAAAAATAAATAAAAATAAAAAAGGGGAAAGGAAAAACCCCGTATACAAGCCATGTTCAAGCTTCAACCTTCTCGGCAAGCTTGGTTTGTTCTAAAACTCACTGAAGTTCGACCTTCACTTGCTTGATACAAGCTTGATCGAGTTCGAGTTCATGCATAATATGAATAAAGGAACTGCTTGATTCTAAGTATAGATCAACTGTAGATAAAAATTCAAGCCACTGCAGAAATGAGAATAAAAAGAATGTCATGCAATAATTGTGGTGCATATCTTACAAGTAGGCATAAAATAAAATATACCTGCTCTGCAGTAAAAACGGAAGATGGCAGAAGATGGAACAACAAACCCTGTACCATTCAAGTGAAAAGTACAGCGCAAGAACAAAATGTCGGCCTAAAGCGGGCGGACACAATACTACAACAAATCAATGAATGTACTGAATATAACAGTACAACCAGAAAAAGTGTATATTACAAGCCGGTAAAAAAACTTCATTTCTGCTTCGCATCAAATGTTTGATGGCATGATACGAAATGCAATCAATCACCATGAACTGCTTACCTGCCCATCTCGAGTAGGTTCTTGTTATGTCGAAGTTTTTCAAGGCCTTCATCTCTCCTTGCAACCTTCCAATTTTTCATACAAGAGTTGTACATCCACTTCAAATGACCTAAGCTATATAACCATGCATCTATATTCAAGAACTTTTTAATGGACGCAAACTAAATTAATGCAATTAGTGGGCAAACAAGAAGCCCTTGAAGACTTCAATTGGATGATCCAGAGTGGTTTGAATGATCAAGATATGGTACGTGATGCAGGCAAGTGGTTACAGAAATTGTTGCAGACCACATACAATAATTGTATCTATTAATAAACAATCAAATAAAGTTCAATAACTTGGGTTCTTGTTAATGATGAGAACCAGCCAATTTTTGAAGTGGGAAAATTAGATGACTGAAAAAGAATTCAGAGATGGAGGCAACAAACCAACCTTTCCATGAATTATCAAATCTCAATAAACAAAAGAACAGCTCAGTCTCTTTTTGAATCTCCTATGTTGTACATGAAGCTTGCATTGCCCTGTAAATGGACTTGGGCGAGCTCTATACAAGAATGGAATTATTCTTAGCTATATAAATAAACATATATTTATGTAATGTATCAGCATCCATCAACGGGCTTCATGCAATTTCGAGAGCTTCCACTACTCTCTGTTCACATAACACAATCACCCAGTATCTCTTTGTTCATTTAACAGAGTCCTTGTATGGTCTGATTGACAAACTTCTGGAAAGAACTATAACTTTTACAGCCTGATCAATCAATCCTTCCTGAAAGCATGCCCGGTGAGAGGCAACCAAGGCAACCAAGATCGAATCTCAGAAAGCTAGATGCTGATATCATGTACTCAACAATGGTTCATCTGACAGTTGCAAACATTCATGTGGATTGGCATAGAAATAATCCTCTTCTTTGGGTCTATCAGGAATCACCATTCTCCTTGTTGAGGTCCCCATCCTATTTGCATGAGCTTCCTTCACTGAAGAGGAGAATTCATCCCAGCTCAAAGAAACATTATTATAGCGATCTATCAGATCAACAAGAAGTCTCCTGTCCAACAGAATTGTCTTTCGGAATCCCAAGAATCTGAAATATTTTAACCAAAAGAAGAATATCAAGTTAAATAGATTCCTACTTTTAGAACAAAAAAATTAAATGGGAAGAAATCATCCCTAGAATATAGGGGGGGAAACAGTAAATTTTCAAATAAAAATGATTGATGGGAAAATCACCAATCACAGTTCAAACGATCAAAACCCTAAATATGGGAACAAAGAAAGAAAGAGCCAAGTGAAGGTCAAACAGACCAAAAAGCCCTCCCCACTAGTCAAATAAATGCGAGCTGAACATGACGACAATCACAAGGGTTCCCGATGAAGTTAAAAGATAAAACAGGTGTTAGTTATTTCGATCACTGTCCGAAACTAATGGGCTTAAGTACAGAAGGAAAATAGCAAAATTGCAACAGCTAAAGACATGGTCCTTCTATGGAGACAGGGTTAATTCAAAATAAGCACAACAAAGTAGTAAGCTATTAAAAAGAAAGATATCATAGCATCAGCTGTCAAGTACCTGCGATGGCCTTCAACAACCTTGGCCATGTTTCCATCATATGTAGGAACAAATATGTCACTCTCCAGCGATACCAAATAATCTAGTGCCGCCATCTGAGACGAGTGGTTTTGGAAAAGTCTAAGATCTGAAGGCTCCAACAGTGTCTCCTTTCTAACCTGTTTCCAAGATTGAACCAATTGTTAAAATAAGCAGAAAAAACTGAGATATTCAACAACTAACAAGAAGGATTCAGCTCCTTACCAGATTTGGATAAGCCAATGAGAGACTTGCCATCCTTCTCTCTCCCCCATATATTTCTCCAGCAGCAATATAAATTTGGACATTGCGATCAATATCCAACGCCCTCAAAATCAGGGCAGTTTCTTCAGGAGTCAAAGGACAGAGACCGTCTTTCCTTTTCAAGTCTGAGTTTATAACCTTCTCTTTCCACCAGGGATATGCATACCTGGTTATCAAATATATATGGAAACAGAAATTATAAGACAGTGACTGGACACATCTCAAAAGTAATTGAGCTTCCCTAGAGGCATAAAAAGTTTACCTCATCCTGGTTAATTCTTCGGCTTCTTCATCACTGCAGCCCTGGGTACAGCCAGAGAATGCCAACATGTCCATTTCATATCGGAGATGAAGGACCATAAAGGGGCCATTCTGCTTAAGTAGTCTGATAACTCTTCTTCCCAACTCTTCTATCTGAGGAGTGAATCTAAGAGCACTGAAATTTACTCGGCATCGCAACTTCTGAATCTCTATAGGCAGGCCATTATTGGCAAGCCGGGCGTCAGTCTTATTCAAATGTACAATCTTGTACTTCTGTATCAAAGGGAGAATCTGCTCACAAATGAACAGAATCATCAGCTTCCTTTTCATGCACAGGGAAACGAAACTAAGGAAAAAGAATCAACAATCAGAATGAAATGGACACTGGCCCAACCTGATTGAGGTAGTAAGAGATGTTGGACCAACTAACAGGTGGCATGGAATAGACCATTCCTCGCTCTGCACGCTTCTTTAGCCTTGGCGGTAGTTCTTTCAATATCCTAACCTCATCTCTCAAGGAAGTAATGAAATGGTCCACATCGAATATGTCTTTGAACTCACTACAACAAGAGGTGAAGTATTTTGTAAAACAGAACTTATGTGGCCAAAACTGTTGTCTTGGAGATAAAAGAAAGTGAAAGAAGTAATTTATAAAAGCCTAGAAAATACTAAATTAATCAAAGCATTCTCGAAGCAAATAAGCCCACCTTGGGTCAGCCCAAAATGAAGTTTTATCAAGCTCAGGTACTATGAGTGTCAAATTTAAGTATCTTGCAATGGCAACCATGTCACAAATCTGCAGAATAAGATGAAAAAGAAAGAACAAGAAAGCAGATGGTTACATCATCAGCAAGATGTTAGCTTCTCAAAATCATTTAAAAAGACCCAAAAAGGAGCAAATAAACAGTAACAAGATAAAAGTAAATGAACACTCACTGCTGCACGCATCTGATTAAGCCCTCCATTGCAGGAAACCATCAAGTAACCATTGTTCTTGTAAACCCCTAAATGAATCATGGCAGCATAAAAAATTAGCTAGTTATACTGAAACCACCCCCCCCATTGACCACAATGAAACAGAGTTCAGAATAGTTCAGTAACTATATATGACATTGATATAAAAATTCCACACACAACAACGATAAACCAAATACATGACACTAAAATATTTCACCAAAGTGTACATATAAAAGTAACCAGAAATGAAAGACAAATTACACAAAAGATGATGCCCTGAGGTCCTAGCAAAGCAGGACGCAGATCAGGTGCTAGGTTTTTTGTCTAAATGAGCAAATTTCTCATTTCAACTCCTACTAAGAAATGCAACAGGTATAAATTTGGAATAGAAATTGACATTCCACCCTAAGCAGTTGTGATTTTCTGCACTATCCCAAAATGTATAGCAGACTGCAACACTATTTCTGTGAATTGCCCTGGTGCAAGCCAATTTGCAGTGTATCCAAATGGGGTCTACAATAGGAAAATAGTGCCTAAAACATCAAAATAATAATAATAATAATAATAATTATCATGGTACATTCCCACATCAATGGAGAATCACGATCCCACAAGAGTACAATATCGATGAATATAAATTGGAGCCCCAGAATACCGGTATCACCGTATCAGAGCATGTGCCACCTGAAATGATATCATGCATCAGTACACAGCTTGCCACTTATCACTAATTGTCTATTTATCTCAGCAACATAAGTATCTGAATTGCAACACCACGGCCAAGTATCCAACATCCATCATTTTGAGATGAGTATTCCAACCCATGACATAAATTGAAAACACAATGAACATAAACTAGAAATAGTTGTAAAGAGCATGAGGTGAGAATAAAAAAAACACAAAAAAGGCATTCAAGGTTGAAAAGAAATTCCAGGTTTCTTTCTAAACCAAAAAAAGGTGAGAATTAACATATATAACTACCAATAACATTCAAAGAAATTAAATTATGGGTTTTATTAAAGACCATTAAAAAAACCAAGAATTTAATTTATAAGTATAGCAACCAGACACATTCAAAGAAAGAAATTAAAATCTGTGTTTCTTTCTAAAGGAGGAAAAAAAAAATCCAGTCATACTAGAAGAGGAATACAAAATAAAATCTGGATTCTTTCTAATAACAAAGATTTCTTTCTAAATTTCTGTAAAGAGGTCAACCAGAAGTGCTTACTCTTGGGCGGAAGTGCAATTCTCTCCACACCCGAAGAAGCTGACTTCACAGCCAAAGGTGAATCCGACGGCGTAAAACATGAAGGCCAACCTTTCAAGACTCTTGGCCCCCACATCTCCCCCAATGCGGTGAGCTGAACAACGCAGGTCCAAAGCAATACGGTTGTCGTGGCTCGGATCATCCATAGCTTCACCCTCGGCCTAGACCCCATCAAACCCTTGGATTTCTCTGCCTTCGCTGCTTCTCCCAGCGATTTTAGACCCATCGCCGGCTTTGACTTTTCCTTCTCCTTGTAATTAGATCCTCCTGACTTATCAAATCTGCACATCCTCAAGCTGATATCTCCAATTCTCTTCCCCCATACAGTCATGCCCTAAAAACAGTACCCTACTCCATCTGCAACCCTATATCTTTATTCGGATGTCCGTGCTACTGAAACCCGAAAATCCGATTGCTGAGATTCCTTTTTCAAATCCCAACGCTAGAAACTCCTCGATTCCGCCCAATGCAGCATATTAATGAAAACTGAAGACAATCAACATCCAAAAAACACTAGAATCGCAAACTCAACGGATTCAGATCCAAATTTCTCACAAGATCTTAACTTTCCAGCAGAAATTCACCCCTTCCGACTCGAAATCCTCGATACCGTACAAACCCCCAAAACTTCCGAAATTCAACAATTTCTAGAGAGACTTCTGCATCGAATCTCATTCAAAACTTATAAATCGTAGCTTTCTATACGAGATTCCGCTCTATGCAACTGCATTTCGACAGCAGGAAACCTTAGATGCAACTCTAACCTCCTTGCGCCGAAAAAATAAAAGAAAAAAGCTCATAAAATGCGATTTTCCGTGGAAAACAGATCGAGTCAGCAATCGCTCTAATGAAAAAATAAATCAAATATAGGGTCTTTGTTTGGATCTAAGGCAAGAAAAAGGTGGAAATTCGGGGAATTTCCGACACCGGGAATTGCAGAGAAAAGCGCTTCCTTTTCTTGACCTTTTATTGCAGCGGTGCATATACACCGCGGTAGTGTATATACGCAAGCAAGAACGACAGCCGTACGAGTTCAGATCACGTTAATGTGATTCCGTGTTAGTAGGTAGAGGCGGAAGGTTATGTGAACACGTGGCATACTTATAGCATCCAATATTTCCACTAATAAAACGCGATGTAGATAATAAATACTATTTATATGTATATAAGAATATCTTAGTAAGTTTGAGTTTAATCTATGGAGAATTCATATATAGAAATATTTATTTTGTTATTATAGTTATTAATTTTACTTATTCTAATTTATATTTTGATTTCACCTCAATCTATAATATGTTAAACCTCCTATTAATCTATTAACTATTATATCTTTATTTATTCATAATAATATATTTTTTCTTCTTAAATATATTTTTATGCTATTATCATTTTATGATCTATTATATTTTTTTTAACTTTTAATTAAGTTTTGACTGTCTATCTCTTTCTTTCTTATTCCTCTTATTTATATTAATGCAAAAAAATCATCTATAAAGAGTTCAAAATATATGTAATTAAAAGGAGCTTTCAGGTAAATGAATATTGACAAGAGTATAATTTCAAAATATAGAATTTAAAATAACTAAGATGGTAAACTTACATTAAAATTATATCATTCTATAACAAATCACAATTCATTGATTTTTTTTAAAATTAACATATCAATTAAATAACTTGCTCCCAATATAAGATAATATATTTAGCATTTCCTTTAAAATAATCCTTTCTATGAGGTCTTTGGCTATATATAAATAATCTACATGGGTGTAGTTCAATTAGCTGCCTCTATGATATCCTGACCCATGAGCCAGAGGTTAGGCCCTAGATAGGCTGATCCAAGTGAAACTGGACCCTGTCGGACGGGCCAGCAGAGTGGGCCGGGTCGGATCCGACAGCCCAGCAGTGGGTGGGAATTGTGGAAAGTCCCACATCGGAAGTTGAGGAGTTTGAGAGGGGGTTTATAAGTAGCCTTACTCCCTCAAACCAACAAGACGCATTTTGGACCCTGATTTGGGCCGGGTCCAATCCAAAAAACTGTGCGGGCTCTTGCGTGTGCACGTGTGTGCGCATGTGGGCCCAAAGCGGACAATATCTTGTTGGTCGATCTCCAAGCCCTTTTTATGGGCCGGGCTGTTACAAATGGTATCAGAACTCCGGGTTCTACACTCGGACTGTGTGGGCTTACTGCCTTCCACTGGGTTCATTGGGTCGAGCCGAGGGCGGCTCTGGGCTTTAGGGGGGTGGATTGTGATATCCTGACCCATGAGCCAGAGGTCAGGCCCTAGATAGGCTGATCCAAGTGAAACTGGGCCCTGTCGGACGGGCCAGCAGAGTGGGCCGGTCGGATCCGACAGCCCAGCAGTGGGTGGGAATTGTGGAAAGTCCCACATCGGAAGTTGAGGAGTTTCAGAGGGGGTTTATAAGTAGCCTTACTCCCTCAAACCAACAAGACGCGTTCTGGACCCGGACTTGGGCCGGGTCCGATCCAAAAACCGTGCAGGCTCGCGCGTGTGCACGAGTGTGCGCATGTGGGCCCAAAGCGGACAATATCTTGTTGGCCGATCCCCAAGCCCTTTTTATGGGCCGGGTTGTTACAGCCTCCCATCTTAGGAAGCGGGATGATGAGAGTTCGAGCCCCCATGGTCTAATCTTAGTCTGTCCTAAAGGCAGTGGACTCACCCGTGGAGATTTTACGGTGGGTATCCCGTGGTTTCCTGCACATAAATTAAAAAAAAAAAAAAAAAAAAAGTCTAAAGTTAAATGGTATTTGAAGGACAACATTTTTTACGTGAGACTCGCAGTCATTCCAATAGAGATCAAATATGGATATCTTTGTATATTAATTTATATGTAACAAGAATTTTTTATGGTTTGAATTAATTACACACAAATCTTATTTTCTCTTTAAATTTTTTTGATGTTTCATTTTATATAAAATCAATTTCACTTGATTCTATATTATAAATTATCTTATCTAACTTGATTGTGATCCACAGTGTGAATTTTCATTTAACAATCAACAACTAATATTTTAAAACAAATGACTAATGTACTAAGACTTTGTTTGATTTCAAAAAGAAAAAAAAAATAAGAATAAAAATTGAAAGAATTTGGACCTAATTTTATCTAATTCATCTGATTCATTCATTCTATTTCATTACTTTCAAAACTAAATTAATCTTTAAATTCAACTGATTTTATATATATATATATATATATATTGATATCTACTTACCCTAGTTTAATCTTTATATTGCAATGCAAATCCAATCCACCAACTAAAAATTAAAAATCAAAGCAATGTTAAGGTTAGGTATTTTCTAAAACATTCTTAGTTTAAGAGGGTTAAATTTCTTATCATGATTAGGAACACAGTAGATTAAGTTGAGTTGTTGACAATATGAATAATTAAGCCATTGGGACCAAGTGAACAATTAAGCCAACTTTTAAGACTCTTACACATCATGTTATCTAAGGTATGAATAGCTTTATTTCAAAGTTTTATTATAATTAATCTATATTTTACAAACTACATAGGATTTAAAATTGGTGCTAATCTATAATGGTATTTTTTTTAATATACTTGGTTAGTATGGTAAGATGTGAAAAATGTTAAATTAATAGTGGTTGCATCCATAGAAACACATGGTTGAGAACTCAACCTTTGTACAAATCAAGTCCCTCCTGAGCAGTTATTATTTAGTAAAAAAATGCCTGACTATAATATAATTTTCTACAGCGAGTTAAAAAAAAAAGAAAAGTAGTGGAATATAGAAATTGGCAAAAATATTGCTTTTTTTTTTGTCCCAAATTACTTGTCTTATTAATTTATTTTCACATTAAATCAAAATTTTAACATTTTCGATGAGCTCCAAATCACATTGTAACGTGATGGAAAGACGATTTTCTTTTATAAATTTTAACTTGTTGAAATGCAACATTCTTTAATTATTTTCACTTCTGAATCTCATCGTTTAGATCATGTATTATTGTATAATTAGAAAAACATTATTGAACTTTTGTGGATGAACCTGATCAACAATATCTACACAACGAGACATAGTCCAGACTTCATTTTTTTTCCAATCAAAGTTTGTATTGACTCAAAGAATCCATTAATAGTCTTTTGGCATGCTCCGCATGAAAATAATTCTTAAGAAATAATTTTTTAAAAAAAATGGGACAAATATTTTGAGACAAAGGAGTAGAAATGTTTTTTTTTTCCTTTCTCACTCATAGAGATAGAGAAATGAATTAATAAAAGAAATCTTTAATGAATTATTAAGTGATAAAAGTCCTCTTATCCTTCATCCTTTACAAAGATTGAAAAAAGATATATTAGATAAATTTATTTCAATAAATATTAAAGATGTTGATGCCAATCAGCATGGGACCCACTTTATCAATAACCATGATCCCATACTGCGATAAATATGAGACTGGCAAATGGACCCTTTAGTTTTTCGAAAAAATTAATTTAGAAACGCAAGACTGGCTTTAATTCAACTCGCGCGGACTACTAAACTGCATTGAGCTGTCTTAGACTTAGTTACCGCCAGAATCTCCCTCCAGAGATTTCGTGAGAGGGTTAAGCTCCGTTAGATTGTCGGTAGAACCGTTAAGTACTTAACGGCGTTAGGTGTCAGAACGGTCGACTAATTGACTGCTAGCTGACGGTGGGAATGTCCTTGTCGGGATCTTGAGGTCGCTTTTGGCCTTTTCCGCTGTCGCCGTGAGTGGATTTCGTCAAATTTAATAAATGGCCGTCTTTAACGGTAACATTCAAGTGGCCGTTTCCGGACAAGTGAAATTTGTCAAAATGGAAAAATTATTTGACGAACATAACCCTAATTACGAAAAAGAAGGGTTCTGATTCATGATTAGAACGTGGTTTAATGATAAGTGGGATAAAAAATGTGTTTTATTGATACATGACCATTACAATATAATGTATCAGTTATTATAAGTTGAGGTCTGCACCAATTAGTCATCTGTTTGCTCACCCGTTCATACTCTAGCCCATCAAACTGATGTATTGCGGCAGATCTAATTGCACCCTTGATTTTCCTTTAAGATTACGGTCGATATATAATGCATCGACCCTATTTTCACCCCAAATGATAATAAGCTCATTAAATTACAGTAAAAATATAAGATAATTAATATAAAGATAGTAACTCAAGTAGGTGATAATTTTTTTGATAAAATTTTATTGTTGCTAATAATTCTAGGATATGCAATCTTTAGTTCAAATCATAATAATAAAAAAAAAAATAGGTCAAATTCTTAACATGGACTAAACTTTTGGCCTATCTACAAAAGTTTCTGCATTTTTGATAAATCTTAAAAGATATTAATGTTTTTATGAGCCTATAATTGAAAATTAGTCAGTAAATTTTTTTCTTATACGACTTTGTAAGACAATGGCATATAAAGAGTGCGTAATGACTTATCGCATTTAAAATTTTTGAGTCATTTTCTAAAGTATTTAAGCTTAAAAGTAAATATTTAAATAGTTTTCTTTATTTTATGAGTTTATATTAGATTTGTGAATATTCACATTATTAAATTTAATATTTTTATAAGTTGGAGAAATTATAATTTCGTTGGTTCTTGGGTGTGCCTTGTCTAAAGAGAGGTGTGAACATTTTACTAAATGGAGGAGTGATCAGTTCATTGTAAAGATCTTTATATAGATATATAACTATAAAAAATTATCTTAAAGATTACAAAATTTAGAAAAAAATATTAAGATGATTAAATTTTTTAAAGTTTATATCCATTAAAATTGTTTTTAACATGCTATGTTTCCTTTGCTTACTCTCTTCAATTTCTATGAAACTATTAAGGGAGGAAGACCATTAAAGGAGACTAGGAGAGAGTGGTTGAGCTCTTTAATCTTTTTTGGTTTTCTTCTCTTTCTTTTTTAAATATTATTATTATTATTAAATATATATTTTTATTTTTCCCTTTCTCTTGCACTTAGACAAGAGTGAGGATCCAAAGCCATGTCACAAATATCGACATTATTTTTAAATTTATCATATTTTTATTAGTAAAATATTATTACTGCAGTAATAATACGCATTGACTGACACGACACTAAATTTTTAATATATCTTAAAATCCAATTTTAAAGTGTATCTACTATCTCCTGCATGTGAACCTTTTGTCCATTTGTAAGAAATTTGAACAATTTCTCCGTTTGGGGTGGAATGTTTGATTTTCTTAAGTCTCACTTTGGATAAATTTATTATAATAAAATAAGGAAAAATTATTTAATGAGATCAGTTTGCTGGCTGTGAATTGAATGAGATTTTTTTATGAGACTCACGATGATAAATTTATTAGAAAAATAAAAAATCAGTTTTTCAATTCACAATGAATGGATTCTCTCAACTCTCAACAATGAATAATATCTAATAAGTCATAAATAATAAGAGATTTCAATTTTTTTACTTTATTTAGGATATTATTCTGAAATCTCATAAAATATAATTTGAAATCAATATTTTTTTGTTAAAAATAACTAAAATAATTAATTTAAATTAACTGGAAGGATAACAAGGCACACCATCTCACCCATGTGGATCACCATAAGTTGGACCCCACGTAACTTATTCTTGTACTTGCATTTATTTTGGCAAATGCCAATTATGTCCTTGTGATGCTACATTAATAGTTAATACACTTAAATACAACTATCGAATGGAAATTAGGAAGGCTTACTGTTGTAACAGCCACAGTCGATTTTTCATTTTAAAATAAAATTAAAAAACAATAATCTCACTTAACACATATATTCTTTTAATTTAAACTAAGTAAAGTTCACGATTAAAGTAGAGTTTCATAGAGCTTTCTATCAACTATAAATTTTATTTGCTTAATTCAAATAGATAAGAAAAATTTAAATAAAATTTATTTTTATGATTGATATTATGAGAACTATGCCTTAGTTTGGTAAAGTTCATGTATAAAATACACTAATAATATTATTGGAATTAAACTGACTTATTTATGTATTTTTTTGAAATTACATGTGAGACATCGCGGGAAATCCAACGTAAAACTTTCATAAGGCATGTGAAAAATAATAATAATAAAGACAAAATAGTAGCTTTTAATAAAAAGTGCCTGAATCAAGACTCTTCCGAAAATATAAAAGTTTATAATAATGACTTGAAGGGCAATTTTTTATAAAGATTATTTTGGAATTTTGGATAATAAAGATGAGTTGGGTTTAAAGTTCTACATTTATACATGATATATACGAACATTCTATTTTAAAAAAAATATTTTAAATATGCTTTTTTTTTTTAAATTTACGAGTGGGAAATCGCAAGATACTTAACACAAAAGACTAAATATGATTTTTAATGCTAAAAGATTTTAATAATTTATATAGCTTGAACACATCCAATAGTAAGCGTATTTCAATTGGAGTTTGAATTGAATATATAAATCTAATTTATATAATATTAAAGAGAATAAGAGAGTGAAATAATTTAAGTTTATACTCTATTAAAAATTAGTTTTTTTCTTCAGAACAGTTAATTTCTCGGAGCAGAAGTGACATTAATGACACAATAATAAAATGCAAGCCCCTCCATTTCAGTGGTCCTCCTTACGTGTATACATTTTGTGTACAGATGGTTGATACATTTAAGAGTGTGGGTCTGACCATGTATGAGCCACTAGGTCAAGCAAAATTACCATTTAATTCTTACTAGTTACTCACATGACAAAGCATTCACATTTTATCCCTTTAGAGATATTTAGAGTCAAAAGACTAAAATTTTAGATTTTTTTTTTTTTTTTGAATTTACACATGGAAAACCGCATGATACCTAGCGTAAAACTCTAATCTCCCACTTTTTGAGGTGAGAGACAACCAGTTGAGCTACACATATGTAGGTAAAAATTTTAGATTTTTAATATGCATTAATTTTTTTTTATGATCGAGGTTTAGGGTCTCTTACTGCACTTAATTTGTTTTTAGGAGTACATTGGTAAAACTACGGGAAGTGGTTCTTTGAGGTGAGATGAGATTCGAACTCAAAACTCTTGCTTCTTGAGGCAAGTTTTTGACGAACACACCAACCCTTTTAGGGTTACTGAAATTTAAAATTTGAGTTGATACTTTTACATGGTTCATGTTCTATATAAAGGTTTTTATAACTTTCACACTAATTTTCATATATTAGCATTTCATATTCATTTAGAGTTCTAATCTATAGTTAAAAATAAATTTCGAAGTAACTCCTATGACATTTACTTAATCTCATCATCTTGACTCAACTTGCCAACTTACTTTTTTTTCTAAGTTTTGAGTTGCCTAGTTCTAATTTTGATCCATATAAATCAGAGTTTGATTAAGATTTGACCCAATTTTATCATTGCACATCAACAGTCCTTCTCTGGGAAAACATTTGCAACTTCAATTCAGTCCGTCGCAAACTATCAAATTCTTGTTTTTGATGACAAATATGTTCGGGTTTTATAGAGTACCCTATTAATCTTTAGGACATGTGAAAGCCTCTCTATCTATATACTGGGTAACTTTACAAGAAATAACACTGTGGGGTGGAGTGGAAATCAAATTAATGACTCTCACTTCTTGAGTCGAATTCTTGAACATCACTCTAACCCCTTTGAATTGCAAACTATCAAATCCCTTTACGAAAAGATTACATAATAT
Source organism: Chimonanthus salicifolius (assembly GCA_013350335.1). Lineage (NCBI taxonomy): Eukaryota > Viridiplantae > Streptophyta > Magnoliopsida > Laurales > Calycanthaceae > Chimonanthus > Chimonanthus salicifolius. The sequence goes on along the minus strand of CM023538.1, from coordinate 63,646,624 downwards.
TAAGTTTTAATAGTAATTAATATAATCTTTTAATAATAATCAAAGCATATTTTTTATTGTTTGTTCTTCTGTTACAATTTACACATGTATAAGGAATTATATAAGATAATGCTCTTCTTATTGAATACTTAATATGGACATTTTAATTGGATCAGTTGCAAAGAGGTGCCTATCAACAATTAATTTTTATTTTATTTAGGGTTGCATGTAAGAATGACATAAAACTGCAAAAACTACAAAAATAATAATAGAGATGTTGATGGTTTTGTGGGATTTTATTATTAGTAAGGATATTCTGATGTAACCCATAACCCATTGCAGTGGTATTTATATCACATTTGAACTTAAAAAGAAAAATGCTATTAACTCTGTATAATTGCTTGTCATCTTATGATGTTTAGGTTAAACAATATACAAATGGTAGTTTCTTTTGATTTGTACATTTAGAATTTTTAGAGAGTAAAAAAGAAGAATGTATGGTCATTTTTTTTTTACATTTATAGAGAGCAGCGAGTAAGGGTGAAACTTGAGTTGGGTTTTAACTCAATTCATATGACCCAACCCAAGAAATCAATGGGTTTGGGTCATGTATTTGCATATTTCGGGTCGGGTCGAGTTGGGAGGAAAAACCCGCATGAAATTCAGGTGGGGTTGAGAAATTTAAAATCGACCCGCCCCACCCCGCCCCGACCCGAGTGCACTAAGTTATAAAGCAACACTCGGGTTGAGTCAGGTCACAAATTCGGGTCGAGTCGGGTTCAATAATTTTTTACATGGGTTGGATTAGATTTATTGAAACCCGACTCGACTCGCCTCGAGTTTCAACCCTATCATAGAGTTAAAAAATAAATAGTATGAATGGTAATTGTTTTTTATTTATTTTTACCTTTTCTTTCTGGTAAGGGATGGTAATTCTTTTTGTTAGTATATTTATGAAGGGTATGTAGTTGGGTTGAGTAGCAAATTCTTGTAATAAAGACACCATACCTACCATGAAACTTTAGAAGCATCATAAGTACCAAAGTTGAAATTAGGGCTGTATGATCTCTTTGACTCTTTATTGTCCATTTGGATGGCTAAGCTTGATTATCACAATCTTTTATTCTCTTAAGCACTCATTATAGTTTATACATAGGAGGTGATTTGACCATAAGATTTCACTCTTATTATTATATAAAATATATTTTTGTTTTTATATTTCCTTCTCTTGCACTAGACAAGAGTGGAGCTCTCAAGCATGAAAGAATTAGGATAATAAATAGATTGAAAGGGTATTTATAGGTCAATATCTCTTATCCAATTTCAACATAACATACAAAAATTTCTGATAAAATAAATTTCAAACTTTTGTAAGAAATTTTATCTCTAAGTTTCAATTTTAATTTGACTCCAAATTTTAAACTAAAACATTTAGAGAAAGAATTTTGGGTTTTAATAAAAAGAAAACATTTTCAATTTTTTTAAGCTTTTAGAAAATAATAAAGAAATCTCAGTCAGCATTTAAAAGATTAATTAATATGTTAGATTTGGATTTTAACAATATAGGAAAACCTAGTATTTTCTATGTAGAGGATTCCAACTATTTGACCTACATGAGTCATAATCGAATGGACAAAGAAAATTGTGGTTTGACAGCTTACTTTATCTATTTTTATAAAATTAATTAGAGTCCAATCTGAGTATAGTACTGAGTTAGAAAATTCAATAGTGCTTTTTGTTTTTTCTTAAAAGTTGATTAACTTAACCTTGCCAACTATTAAGAAATTATTTTAAAACTAAATTCTTTTATGAATAATGGTTTTTCAACTTGGGACATGTAACAAGCTTTACTAAATAAAGTATTATTACAATTTGTCATTTCAAATTATTAATCTAAACTAATAAAATAGACAATAAATTGAAAGTTATTCCATTTGCTTACTTCACTGCAAAAATACCAATCAAATTGATTACTAAGTAAAAAATACCTATCTATAATTATGATGTTATTAAGAAATTGCTTGGAATAATTGAATTACATTTTTAAGTTTTTTAAATTTTGGTCATTTTGATTGGTACTTTTAACCCATCAGGTGAGTAGTCCAAGTCCTTGGCGTAGGGTTTGCTCCCTCATATCCTGGGATCAAATTTTAGTGCTACCGCGTGACTTATCCAATCCGGTTGTGTAGGCAATGGTGGTATGGGCCTCGGTGGATTAGTTTTGTTGGTTCAATATTTTAGGAATACCCTCGTTATCTAAAAATAAATGTAGTCATTTTTAAATAGTTTAAATTATTAAACTTATATATTTTTATAGTTATGACTTAAATGATCAGTAAACTCTATATTAAATAGAGAGAATATTTTTCTTTTAATTATTTTTACCTCTAGTAGTATAATGCTAACCCTAACTTGTCCTTTTCATATTAATACATAAATCAACAATACACATGCTACAATACAACTCCACTCAAATATTTCCATTAAGTCTTGTATCTTCATGGATTGTATTAAACAAAATTGTAGACTTTTGATATTATGGATTTTATTAATAGTATTTTTTTGAATATTTTTTTTTAATTTTTTTTATCTCTAGTAATATAATGCTAACCCTAACTTGTCTTTTACATATTAATGCATAAATCAACCATACACATGCTACAATACAACCCTACTCAAATATTTCCATGAAGTCTTAATCTTGATGGATTGCATTAAACAAAATTGTAGACTTTTGATACGATGGACTTCATTAATAGTATCTTTTGATTTTTTTTAGCACCCATCATGTGTATTGTTGAGTTCATGGGACTTTTACGAGGAAATAATGTGGTAAAGACAAAAGAAAGTTGGTGAGAAAGGAGGAAATTTTTCTAAGATAGTGATTCACCACTTGAATAATGTGTTAAACAGTTTGATTTTCTAATAATGTAGAGAATGAATGGATGGAATTCTTTTTTTTTATAATACAAAATGCTCTTAAATTTTTAATGTTATTGTTGTTAACACTTTTACAACTCTACTTCATAATTTGTTTATTAATGTTCATTTTTTATTATTTTATTTTTGCTAGGTATTTGATGAGGATAATGAAAATTCAAATATGGGATAGGATACATGTTTTGATGTCAAACATTATGTATGTTAATAATACATTCTAGAATGAATGGAGTAAAGAAAATCAGACCTTTTATTCAATTTCAAATTAGGTTGGCCCGACTCAATATTATACTCTTTTCTTTGAACGGTACCTCAACACCACACGTGACAAGTGATCAATGAATTCCAATAACTTCTCTACTTAAATTTATAAAATATTTATGTTTTTTCTCTTCTTTCTATTTTTTTTTTAATTTCATATTCAATATCTTTGATTATGTTTTCTATTGTGTAACTTATTAAGGAAAAAGAAAATGGCAGAAGATGTAAAAAAATGTGTTAAAAGGGAATGTGATATTACAAGCTTTGAATCAATTAAATAATTACAACTTAATAACATGACAAATGACCATTTGGATGACTCGCAATTCAACATTCCAAAACTGTAATTAAATTATGAATTTTAATTATTTAAATTTCATTCTTAAAGCATGGCATCCAACTTTTTTATTTATTTATTGAATAATTTATAACTTGTTCATAACAAGTTTACATGTAATCCAAAATTATTTAGACAATTGAAGGTTGATAAGTGTCGAACTAAAGTTTTTTAATTTATCAAAATAACCAATGATTATGAAAGTTTACCTTCTTTGTCCATTTTAAGCCATTAAAATTAAAAATCTCAATAAGATCTCAACAAATTCATTTAAATTTTCCAATTTATAACATTTAGATTGAAGTCATAAAAACAGTTTTTAGTATAGCCTCTAGTAAAAGTTTTACTCATGGGTAGCACAATAGATCTAAGCTTTTAGGCAGGGGTGCAAAATTCGGTATCGGCTATACGATATATCGTTATCGGCCGATATTATTCTCTCTCATCTTTTTTTTTTTTAAAAAAGGCCGATGTCGGCAGAAATATCGGCCGATATTTGCAGCTTTGCTTCTAGGATTAGACTAGAAGTCTTGGGTTCAACTTTTTATTGAACTTACTTGATATATGACGCCTATAAATGGTTTTGTATATATGTGAAATTAGTCTTACTTCCAACATACGGTGGAAATACCCTTATTATCTCAAAAAAAATTACTCACAACCCTCTTAGATCTAACATAAACTATGGACTCCACCAACTTATTATGTGTGCTAAAGAATCTATAGAATATTAGCTTCACTCATTTCTTATAGCCATCAAATTTGAATTATATATATATATATATATATATATATATATATATATATATATATATATATATATATATATATATAGTTATCCATTTTATATTTTTAGATGAGAAGATCAATGAAGATATTCAATTGTATTTGCCATTGATCTTATCCTCAACTTTCATATATCTAATATTGGCAATGGTCCCCCAATTTGTCTCATCTTCTCAATTTAAAATTTGTCAAATTTATCATAAGTTATATTTGTGTACTGGCTCCAATCACCACTAACTTATGGTACCTTTCCACTAGAATTTTCTAGTGCAACCAATTAGATTTTGTCACACATTTTTAGTATATCTATTACTTTTGAAAATATTGAGTATATTTATACGATTAAAATAGTTAAGTATCTTTAAATTTGTCCTCATGACAAACCCTAATTTGTAATGCAAATGAACCACAGAATTAATTTATAGATCAAAATGTGCACTACTAAGTCTGTGAGATTTCAGGCGAGTAGAAAGGTTCAGATTTTTATGTAACTTTTTTTTTTTTAAATGTAATTTATTTTTCATCATCTTTATTTTAATAAATTTCTCTCCAACTTAATCAGTATTTTACGCTTTAAATTTTCAAAAAATTATGTCAGTACAATTTCTCTATGTAAAAAACAACTTAGAGAAATAGTTCCTTGGCGTAGGGTTTACTCCTTCATAGGATCGATTCCTGGTGTTACTATCTTACTGATTTGGACTGGCTCCGTGGATTTGACGGTGCAGGAGAATTAGTTATGTTGAGTACAATACCTCAAAGATAACCAAAAAAAACCTTGAGGAATCATTTATTATTACCCATACTTCCCTAAAGTTCTCCCAAAGAAAATGAAAAATCAAGTTCATCTGTATACTTTTAATTTTTGCCATAACAACTCATTTACTCAGCAGTCTGTACCCTGTACTGAGTCACATGTTAGGATGACATGGGTCACACTCAATTTTCAAAGAAGACAACCAGCTTAGGTTGAATTCTCTCTCTCTTCATTTGTTTTTCTACCTCTCATTGACTAAGATGAGGTGTTTTTCAAGATATTGTCACCATTATATTTAAAGTATTTCTTTATTATATAAGTTTTGAAGACCTTTCATTAAATGAGAAAGCTTACAATCATTCAAAGATTGTGGGTTGGACGGTTCCAATTAATTATTTTATGTTCCTGTGCTGCAAGCCTTTGTATATGACAGGAAATGCCCTTGCCATTCAAGGACTGACCTTTTTTTTTATATATATATTTTTTAAATTTATTCTGAAGCTGTGGATGGTGAGTTGGTACCAATGGGGATTGTTTTTTTGCAAAATAGGGCCATCTTTATGGGCTATTGATTTGTGAAAATGAGACCAATTTTCAGTTCTTACAGCATCAGATTTGTGGTATAGATCAAAGTTAGGGTTGAAATTCGGTGAATTAGGTCACTTGGGTTTTAATAAACTCAACACAATTTATATAAAAAATTATTGAGTCTAATTCGACTCGAGTTGCTGGTTCAGCAACGGATTTTTTATATTTCTTTAAACTTGAGTTGGATTGAACTTAAATTTATTAATTAGAATCTAATCTGAATTTCATACCTTTTTTTTTCAACCCAATTCAATCCTAAATTTACAAATACACAATTCAGTCCGCTCATTTCTCAGATTGGACCATGTACATCGGGTTAAAACTCGGTCCAAATTTCACCCCTAATCAAAAGGTTAAAAAAATACCACATTTTCAAACACAATTGGCAATTCCTCATTTTAGAGGTGAAAAATGAGTTTTACAAGTTATTCTTTTTCATATTTTTAGTAAGAAAAGGTCTCTAATGCAGACAAAATTTTAGCTAAGCTCAGACTCAATCGTATTTAAGCTCAGCCGTTTTAATCAACTCTTATATAACTCAGTTGATATAATTTGGACTCGATTCAAACTCAATTTCCATTAAGTCAAAAACTGATTTTAATAAAACACTGCTTCTTAGGAACAAAGTATCAGTAAAATTTGTTTGGTCCTGTGAAAGAAGGGAATGGAGAGGGTTGAGTTCCTGAAAATTCTACAGCAATAAGGAAAATGTCGGTACTATTCCTGGGTGTCCTTTATTGTCCACAATCATTCTCGCCACATTCATAGTACTTTACTTCAGATTGGACATAAAGTTGCAAACACATGAAGACAGAAAATCCCTGTGCAACCGCATCAACATTAACAAAACCCGAAATCATGCAAACAAACGTTACCTAATCTTGAGTTTTTTTTTTTTTTTTTTTTTCAGATTTTTTTTCCCCATGAATGCAACAAAACCCAAAGGGACTAGAGTGAGGATCATGAACCCCTCAAGAAAGCGGAGTCGATTCTTATTTCATCTCAAATGGTCATTGTCCGTAGAATTATTTAGTATGTGTGGATAGAAATATTTACACATATAGTAAGTAAAGAGTTGAAACTCGGATTTGGTTGGATCGAGTTTTAATAAATCCAATCAAACTTATGTAAAAAATTATTGAACTTAACTTGATCAGATTCAACTCAAGTGTTGTTTTATAACTTCGTGTAGTCATGTCGGGTCGAGTTGCTTTTAAATTTCTCAATCCAATCCGATTCAAATTTCATACGAGTTTATTTTTTTCCAACCTGACCCGAGATATACAAAAACATAATCCAAACCCATTGATTTCTTTGGTCAGGTCATGTGGGTCAAGTTACAACTCGACCCAAGTTTCACTCCTACGCAAATATTAATCAAAGTGCTCTAAAAGACATGAACACCTTGGTTATTATTAAAAATTTCTCTTTAAGTAAAATAAACAACTGATGTTAACTACTATATCAATTATTTATCTTATTTGCTTAAATTTAATGGATAAAATTCAGAAATAATAATATTATTATAATCAATAAATTTAAAATTTTAATTTACTTTGATAACGTTATTGTGTTCCATAAATTTTTATGTATTCAATAAGAGTTTCCATTGACCTAATTTTTACACTATGTTGTTTATTTTTTATCATATTATGGGGCCCATGTGTGAGGTTGGACGACCCAATCACATGACGGATTCAACTCAAAATAATAAGGTAGGGATTTCAAAATAGATTCCAGTATTTAATTTAACCAATTATAGCATACAAGTGAACGGATCTGATTGCCTCTTTGCTCGATTTCGGATCCTGGCGGATCCCTACCCAATTATTCAATTTTTTTTTTTTTTTATATATACTATGAGGTTTAATTAGTATTAAATACATATTTTATTACTAGAATAGAAGCTTTAAATAGATTAATTAAATTTGAAACGTGTTTCTCACCTCTTTGCTATTTTTAACTTTATCTTAATTATAGAAACAATTTAAACTTAGGTTTTTTATATAGAATTATGCATGTTATATTATTCAATTAAATTAAAGACTTTTTATATTTAATGAAATGGCTATTAAAAATATGTAATTGTTTTATTGTATTTCCCTCAAGTAGCTTTTCTTTAATTTACAGTTTTTGTGAAGTTGGTTGTCTAATAAGCATTATTAAAGTGCCACGCGTGGATACCTCTGGACTTTAAGAAAAAAAAAAAAACATTATTAAAGATCCTCTGTTTTTTAGTGGTTGGAGATGAAATGGAAAGAGAGGAGAATGGACATAGTGGTTGGATGGGGTTGCTTCCTAAAGCTTGGATTAAAAGCCAAGGGACAGATTTGACAAATCCTTTTAAATCAGCTGATTGCTCTTCTAAAAATTCAATAAAATTGATTCATGCTTTTACACCTCTATGTACCACTCCTCATACTTATTTACTCGGTGTACGTGGGATTGGAAGGTTTCCATATGCCCAATGACTAGACGGATTAAAATGTCTCTTGTCTAAATATAGATGAGACTCCTGGACACTTTAGTCATAAAAAAGACCTCAATAAAATTTTTGATTGCTTTATTAAATAAGAAGATTTTATATTATTTATTGCATAAAGTTAATAGTTAAGTAGTACTAAAATTTTATAAGAGAAACAGTTAACTTTTTTTAATCTTTAAACAGTAAATCTTTTGAAAGCTCACATAACATGCACAACAAAGTTTAAATCAATGTGTTAATGTGGAGGCTTAGGTGTCAATGCAAATAATAGGTTTATGAAATTCAAGGAGTTGGCTTGATATTCAAAATCAGGCCTTATTTGCGGAAAGTATTGAGATCAATTCCCTTTCAACACAAAAAAGGACACTATTCATTGTTCTATAATTAGCATATGCGGATTGAAAGTTTTACAAATGCTCCAAAAATTAGTCAGGTAAAATGTCTGGAGATCTCAGTCTTAAAAAAAAAAAGGGTGGCCATCCTAACACGGGAAAACTCTTTTATCGGACACGGGTTTCAGTGAACTTCCCATTTTACTCTCATCCGTCCGTACAAGTTTTATTGAACTTTCAGAAATCGGTTCACTTTCCAGTAAATCGGTGCACTCTGGATCGGTGTACCGGACCAGTGCACCGAGCGGATCACTTGGAAACGAAAATTTGAGAAAAGTGATCTGCTAAGTGCACCGATTTCTTAAGATATGAAATAGTCCAAATCAGTGTACCGATTCACTGGAAAGTGATCCGGTTGGTGCACCAATTTCTGAATGTCTGATTTTTAAAATTTTTCGTATGAACAGATGGGCGCAAAATGGGATATCCGAAAAACCCATGTCTCTTAAAAGAGTTTTCTCGTGTTAGAATGTGCACTCTAAAATAATAGACTTAGGGGCCATTGTTGTTGGAATACAGATACGTATAGAACATGTAGCACTTATAAATTGAAAGTATAGTATAAAACTATACATTGTAATAATGTTGTCTGCTTTATTTTCAGCAAAAAGGAAAAGGAGTTCTCCATCGTTCATTAAAGGTCTTAATGACAAAGATTAACGTACAAAGGTTGCAGGCCCCATCATTTTCATCTCGACTAATTACATGAAACTTTTTCAAGTAATGGAATCCAATAGTTACTTTAATAGTGCACACATTTCTCATCAAAATAAATAATGGGTAAACTCACTGTGGGCCCCCTGAAATGTGCATTGGATGGTTCAATATGGGCTCCACTGGGGATTGGACATGGCCTAAATTTGATTTTTGATTGGACGATCACAGTCTATCAGTAACACAGTCAAAACAACAACCATTTATTTTTCAATGCAGATTAAGTCAATGACTTTGTCCATTCAACCAAAGAATTACAATCTATCTATTATGTAAGTCATTATATGGAATTCGGCTTTAAAATATATAAATTATGATATAGTTAAATGAAAAATTAAAATTTAATCCTAAAATGAAATTCATAAATGAGGTGTGTACTGTATTATTTATCAACCCTAAATTGGGTTTGTGTAACTTTCAGTGGTTAGATTCATTATTAAAAGGGATTAGAACAATGGTTTTCTTAAAGCTGAAATCGTGATGCAACACAACTCAATCCGATCCGAACTTTTGACCCGGATATCTTGACCCGACCGACCCGAATTATAACCTGACTCAACCCGAAATCCGACCCGACCCACATTTTGAACCAACTTTAGCCTACTTTTTACCCGGTCGGGTCGGGTTGGGTTTGATCGGGTCAGACGGGTTAACTTAAAAATCTCTAAACCTAATCCGACCCGAATTCAATTAGGGTTTCTGACTTTTCAATCCTACCCAATCCGCTGACACGACTTTCATGACCGGACCCGCATGATTTTTGGGTCGGGTCATGCGGGTTCGGGCCAAAACCGGACCCGAGTTTCACACCTAGGTTTTCTTTTGCCCAACTTTTAAAACATAATTAAATAGAGTTTAAGGTAAGTTTTATAGTTTAAATTGGTGTTAAGAAAATAATTGAGTTGGGGGGTGTATAAAAGGAGACATAATGAAAGAGACATGTGAGATTAAGAACAAAACACATGGAAACAATAAGGAGAAAATGATGTGATCAATTAATTTAATTAAGTTATACCACTCAACTGAGAGACCTTTCATCTAACTTTTTGATTATACAAATAACATGACCCACCTGTTTTTCACTTATATATAAAATTATAAATAGTTGAATAGTGACTAAAGTGTGATAAATTGTTAAAGAAGGCCATATTCATGTACGTAAGTGAATAATAGTTCAAAGATTCTTATTCCATTCCTGTCCTTATTTGAGGCTGGTGGATGTGATGGGATGATTGGGATTTTTATTTTAATAAAAAAGTCTATATAAGAGTTGAATATTTCTAAAATTTGAGACTTTCCAATTTGGAACGCAATCGAGGCAAGTAAGGACTCAGTCGTAGCTAATTGAGTAACTCAAAAGATTCAATCAAACTCAATAGACTCGGTCCTCCTTCAAGTCAATTCCAATATGTATAGATCAATTTTATTTAGTTTTTTAATTATGAAGTTCATTTTGTTTTTTTAAGACCGAAGTGTTGAGGTTTCTTATAGCACCTGACTAATCTTTAGAACATGTGCAAACCTCTCTATGCACACACATGGGATAACACCATAGGAAGTGATTCTTTTATTTTGAGAGTGACTTAAACTAAAGACCTTCTGCATCTCATATGAATTCTTGACGGTCGAACCAATCCTCATGGATTAATTATGAAGTTAATTTAATAGTTGGACAATTGGATTTTAGCCATGCCTTTGATTAGAAAAGCATTAAAAATAAATAAATTGCCCATCAGCATCAGTTTAGCTTAGGGGTGAAACTTGGGTTGGGTTTTAATCTGACCTGCATGACCCGACCCAATAAATTAATGCGTTTGTGTTATGTTTTTATATATCTCGGATCGAGTCGAGTTGGGAAAAAATAAATCCGTATGAAATTTGAGTCGGGTTGGGTTAAGAAATTTAAAAGCAATCTGACCCGACCCAACTCAATCTTAGTAACTTGGGTCAACAATTCGAATCGGATTTTATAACTTTTTACATGGGTCTAATTGAATTTATTGAAACTCGATCTGACTTGACCCGATCTGAGTTTCAGCCCTAAATTTAGTTAAAACATTTCATGTTTTAGAGTCTTCCTTATGTGATATTCATTGTTGAATTAAATCAAGTGAGACACATTCTAATAACAATTAAGATTTGATCTAACTCCTTGTCTTTGGTTTAATGGATCATTTCACAGCTGAAAAAGAAATTAAAACAAGAGGGTGTTTATGCTTTTAAGGATGTTAAGAATCCAAAGTAACTCATGAGATTGAATGGAAGTTGCAGAGTGAGTATTGACGTGGGGCATATGTATAAATGTGAGAGAGAGAGACTGATAAAGATTGGAGAAAAGACCACTCATAAGGAGAGATGTTTCCTCCATTTTAAACCCTGTGTTATTATTGATATTAGTAACAAAGGGTTTTCATTTCTCTTTTGGTGTAATGAGGAGAAGCTTGAAGAAGATTACCCATCATGGGCCCACCCATGATTTGGACAGTTTGGATTGGACATGTCTTTGTGATTGTTATTTGTCATGTTTAAGAAATATGATTCACATGAGTTTACCAATGACATCATTACCTACCCACAAATTTCATCACTAGATCAAAATTTTCTTAACCATCCAAAGATGGGCTTTGCTTAGATGGGTTAGTATCATTGTAGTATCTAAAATATTAATATTTTTTTTAAAATGTTTTTTATAAAACTTTCATACAAACTTTGGTTTGTAGAGTCCACAATGAATCCGATGAATTTATTTGTCCCTCACACTATATATCCTTGTGAACTGCACTTATACTGAATTCGACATTAATTTGGAATTTAACATTAGTTGACCTAACTAATCTATTAAATTTTTTAGAGCTTTGAAAACCATGATTTTACTTATTTGAACAAGATGAAATTTTATGTATATCATATATAAATCAGAACCTTTAAAACCCACCATTCATGTAGATCCTAGTGGGATCCACCAAACTGTTTGAAAAGTCTTGTGATAACTGTTTTAACCCGTGAGGGTTGGCTTCGCAGTTAAGAACCTCAATAAGTTGTGGAAAGTTCTGGTTTCAAGTCTCACTCTTAACATATAAAGGCCATTTCCTTTAATTTTACCCGGTTAAAAAAAAATTTGTTCTGCACATGAACTAGCCTAAATTATCAAAAGAAAATTATGCAAACTAAAATGTCGGTTGATAGTTTTAAAAGTTGATTTGATATGATATACCAATTTTGATTTTGGGTGATATTTAAAACTTAAAATTGTTGTAGACAAGGAGGCCCATGATTTGGACCATTTTGATTAGAGTGTGAAAGGCCCAATGCTAGGTAGAGTATTTGCCAAAAAGTCTAGTTTCGTGAAGGACTAAAATTGGAATGGATATAATAACTAATCAAATAAGGAATGATCAAATTATGTATGACACGTAAGTTCAAATCAAAGTTAGGACAGAAAATGAATATTAGGCAGGAATGGAGTGTTGAAGGATCACATAATATGTAGAATAAATTGAATAATGATTAATGAAACATATTCTTTTAAAACTGTGGAAACGTGTCGACTCCACTTTGTGGTAATCATTCAAAAAATTCTGGATCTATGATACCATTCACAAGCACCATAGATCGGGTAAGACGCCCCAAGTATTTGAAGATAAGACCTCCTGCAGAAAGTGGAGATACACAACCACTCAAACATATAAAGCGGTGGATAACATATAAAGAAAGATATTTGGAGATTAATTATAAAGAAACTGTGAAATGTAATGAAAACATTTAAGAAACTATTAAGAAGTGAGCTATTAAGTGCACGCTTCATTAAAGAATGTAATAATAACACTTAGAATAAACAAAATGGTCTTTTGAATTGGGTTTCTCTTGAATTTTCAATGTGCTTTCAATAGCAACTTTGAATTTTTCTTTAATTGTTTTTTGAAAGGGCCATTTTTGTTTCCATTGCATCTCCAACAAAAATTATTCAAATATCAGTTACCCTTTATAATGAATGGCTCGAGAAACAGTTTTCTTTTGGATCAAGGCACTGAACATGGTGAATCCACACTTTAAAGTTTAGAGGTGGGAGTAGAACTCCACATACCCATAATACTTAAAAGCCCTGTAAAATCTGGCTCGCATCCTGTTCGATTAACGATGGGATGGAACTCAATTCTAACAAATGGTGTCATAGTCATATCTCCAATTCAATGAACGTGGACTAAAGGGGTCCTCTCGATGAACGGGATGGCTAGCGACGTTCTATCTACCGACGAGCATCGTTCGAGAAGAGATTGTTGAGACAACAAACGAGCCTCACATTAATTGTGAAAAGAAGATTTAGAGACTTATAAAGGACTTAAGTCATTCTATCTGAGGAACTAGTCTTTTAAACTGAATATCCAGTCCCTACACATGCTTGTTAGGATAAATTAATAATTGGACCAGACTCAAGGCTAATTATGGGCCTAGAAAGAGCCCAATCCGTTTCCATCCTTTTTCTAGATTGTAACCGGCAAGCTGTCAAAATGAGCCAGCAGCATGCAGCTTGACCAATCGACTTTAAATTTGTATTGGTCTGGCCACTTGATAACCCTAGTTGTTGGATGAGCAAATTTCCTAAACGTCCCTAACTAAAAGTATGCCAAGCATGATATTATCATGATCATGATCATCATTCATCTTAATGAAAGTCTTTAATTCATCTATTTAATATCTCCTTTCTAGTCTCATTTGTCAATTCTATCTTATCCATAATCATATTCTTTATCGTTTATAGGTCTAGGTCGGGTTATATAATTTTTTCATATCATAAAAACATAGTTTCTCATCTTCCCAAAATGTGAAAATACCCAAATTTACAAACTTCATCATTGTAACAATGAAAATTTATCAACTATATTATAAGGTCTGATATATTGATACTATTATAATCTATTGAGAGTACTCATCTTGACAAGAAATTATAGTACAACTGGTCAAGACTCATAATTACAATTTTAAAAGTTAACTTCAAATCTAAAAGACGTCAAGCACTTGATACATAAAATGAGTTTACTAAATCAAAATATTAAAGTCTGCTTCATATTGACGAAAGAAATGGCTAGATGATGATAGTGAGACTGCCAATGTAATTGACAATCCGGCCCACTACTCCTAAGGCACACCAAAATTAGGCCATGAAGGGTCGAACTCATGACCTCCCACTTTTTGAGACAGAGAACAACCAGTTGAACTTACACCTATATTGATAATGTAATTGGTTATGATGTATAGAAAAATGTAAAAAAAAAAAAAAAGGAACCCTAGAATGTGAGAGCTCTTTTTCTTGTCTTTCACAATTTCGGTAGCAGATGGGTCATGATCATCGACCAGGCCACATGACCCTACAAATGGATTCACCAATTTACTAGATTTTGTGCCCGAAGACAAAATCGATTTTCAAATCTTTATAAAGATGAGACGTCTAAACTGCTAAGTACTATATTGATATGTTTGTACCAACAAATATTGGAGAGGTAGTAGGGTACGGCAACTATAGGAGCCAGAAAAACTGTCGGCAGATGCAATCTTGTCATTATTAAAGCATAATAATTGGAAATGCAAAATCCTTTGGTAGGTCCCGTTGAGTATCAAAGGATGGATCATTCCAACAGATTAGATCTTTATTGTGATAGACAATTAGGATGCAGTGGGATAGGGAGATTGGAGAGTTTTCAAAAGACACTCTTTGGTGTGTTTCTACGACCTTTGGGTGGTTTTAGTACAAGGCCTTGCTGTTTCGACTTAATTAATGTATGTAGATTGAGAGAGTTATATATGCATAGCATCAGTTTCACCCAATTAAAAAAATGAAAGAAAAAGAGTTAGTATACTATGCCGTAGTCTAATTATTGTTTTTCCTCCTAAAAAATTGTCAAATAAGTTTAAGAAGAATTCCTTACTTTCTCCCATTTTCTCTTAGTCCACGAGAGAGATGCATTTGAATGAGGGGTATATAAGAGTAATGGGATAACACCCCTCATTATCCTTGTTTGATAATTTAAGGGTAAAGATAAAAAACAACTTTTTTTTTGCCTTTCTTTACCCCTCTCCTCTCTTTTGAATACCTTTGCTCATTTTTTATTACACCCCCCCTCGTTACCCATCCCTTACTACATCCCTCTAAGAAATATACTCCTCATCCAAACGCAGCCTAAAATCTGGTAAAGAATAATAAAAGAGTCATTTTCCTCTTCTAATAATTTTTGTTTTGTTTTGCCAAAAGCACAAAACATGAAATCTCTCTTTTTTTTAAAAAAAATTAATTTCCAACAAGAGGAGATTAGAAAATTTAATGTAAAAAAAGCAAAAAAGAGATTTTCAATGCATGATACAATATTATCTCATTCATTTCCAACAAAAAGAAAGGTCTTGATGCAAACAAAACAATGCCTTTCCACGGCCCCCGATGAAGTGCAAGATTTAGATTTATCGAAACATATGGAATGAAATGGATAACATCCAAATGTACCAAAAAACACCCAAAATTATTTTTTTTCAGAATTGACTTCTCAAAAGAAATTGACAACCTCCCTCTTTAGCACCTCAAACCATGACTTTTATGTCAAATCAATTAAATAAGTTTGGAATAAGTCATTAACGCCAGAATTCAACTTGACATGACTTAATACAATGATCAAGTCTAATATCTTGCAAATTGTATGATTCTTCGGATTTTGATTGGCAAACAACCATTCAAATCCATGTTTTAAGAATTGAACCGGCTTTAAGAGTTTAACAAGTGATGCCTTAGACAGTGTGCTCCTCAATTTTACTCAGTTTTAGTGTGTCAATTTTAGCCTTAGACAGACAGACAGACAGAGAGAGAGAGAGAGAGAGTGAGTGAGTGATTGAGTGAGTGTGTGCGCGTGCGTGCGTGCGTGTGTGGGTGGGTGTGCGTGCGTGCGTGCATGCGTGTGTGCACGCGCGCGCGCGCGCGCGTGTGTGTGTGGTATACAGACACATTTTTAACGTGTGTGTGTGTGTGTGTGTGTGTGGGGTATACAGACACATTTTTAGCGTATGTCGAATTTGCCCTCCACCTTCTGTACCGGAAAGAAGAATACATGAACAATGCAATTCTCCTGAAATCGGCTCTCCGAATTGTAAGTCGACTTGCCGAAAATCATTAACAGTGCAATGTTTCCTGAAATCGGCTCAACAAAATTACAAGTCCGCTTGTCGAAAATCATGAATAGTGCAATATTTCCTGAAATTAGCTCTCCGAATTAAAAGTCGGTTCGCCGAAAATCACGAACAATGCAATATTTTCTGAAATCGACTCTCCGAATTGCAAGTCAACTCGCCGAAAATCATGAACAGTGTAATGTTTCTTGAAATCGCCTCTCCGAAATTTTAAGTCGGCTCACCGAAAATCATAAACAGTGCAATATTTCCTAAAATCAGCTCTCCAAAATTGCAAGCCGGCTCGCCGAAAATCATGAACAGTGCAATTCGACTCGCCGATGAACAGTAAAAATAGCATATTGAAATTTTACTATTCATGCGAAAGGTAAAATCGAGAATACTCTAAAACCCGTGTCGCTAAATACGAAATACCCGTGGGAGGATCGCTCTCCGTTTTAGTGTGGTAAATTTGTATTCTACATTTTACTTAAATCACACTGTAGTTTCACACCGGTAAATTGATAAGAAAAATCATTGGATTTCTGCATACCGACCCTCCACAGTTTATCTCAATTCTTAAAAAGTTGTTAAAAAATGCTCGTCTCTTTTAGAGGTAACGTCAAAAATTTCATTAAAAGAGAAATAAAAAGTATAAAAAAAAAAACAAAAACAGACTAAAAGAATTAAACAAACTGTGCAGCACAAGACTACAACAAAAAGTGACAAACATCATACAAAAGGTTCTCCAAAACTCCCATTATTTAAATGCAGAAAACTCCAAAAACTGAGTTGGCGGGTCTCATTTTTGGCAAGAAAAACTGCCATGCCATTTGTTGTGCGACCAATATGAACAAAGGAAATATCCGACGCCAGAAAAAATGTTCTGTTTTGACCAATGGATATAAACAATCAAAGTATGCAGCACACTGCATGGAAGTGTCAATTGTTCAGAATGCTGGAATATCAAGTTGCCTCTAATTTTGCTATCGTTGTAGTGAATAGGACCGACCATGTTAGTTACATTCCCGCCACGTGTAACTGTCTGGTTCTGCCCATATTAGTGGACAATATTGTTTCATAATTAAAAAATCAAAATTGAGGGAGAATAAAAAATACAAACTTTCAAGTGACTTCTAAGTTGAAATAAATAAAGACCAAGAAAACTAGTACCTTCAAAACTAATCATCTCAAGTTGCTGTCCAACTCTGTCTCCAGTGCCTCTGTGCTTTTAAAAATCTCTCATATGCTACTAAAAATCCTTCCCTCCGTATCACAAGTATCTGTAGAGAAGAGTTGCATTAGAATGGAAGTTGGTAATTAAAAGTCTTTAGTGAAGTGAATTCTACTTAGTGCAAATTCAAATACTAACCATCTTTCTACTTGAATATTAGGAACAAAATCTGATTCTAATAGACACGTTGAGGACATACTAGTGCAATAGGTATGAGGCCAAACTATGGAATTGTGTTGATATCATGATGGTATCTGGTATTCTGATCAATTTAAATTTAAGCCAACCTAATCAATAGAATAAGCTACTTTTCTATTGAAACAACTTGTGAAAAATAGTTTACACAGAAGAAAAATTTACCAGTTTTTATGAATTTAGATAAAACCTAGGATATGGTGCAAAGGCAACTAATTTGGTAAATGGTAAGTAGAAAATGACATCCCAAAGGAATACGTTAAATGAGACATGTATGTATGAAAGGGTAACAAGTGCATGAACAGTGTATGGAGGGAAGATTTCCTAGTAGGAGCTGGGCCCATTAAATGCACAGGCACTATTTGTTTGCTTTCTATATGGACACGTTAACATAACAAAACCTAAGAGAAACTACAGGAAATTTGACTAAATAAGTTGGAAACGTGGACAAGCTTTTGAGAGAAGGCCCAAAAGTCCATCAAATAAAGAATAAACGTGTTGGCAAGTTTAATGGATTGGAGAGTACCAGTTAAGAACGATGAATTAATTGAACTTGAAAGTGACTTGGTACTAAACCACAAGATATTTTGATACTTGAAGGCAACTATACGACCAACTGAAGGGGCTTATTTGGATATAGGCATATACCTAGTAGCATCAATGCATGGTGTACTAAGTTCAAACAAGCTAGTAAAATGATATGTGCTAGAAGATTATTGTACCGATTTAAAAGTGTATTTCTACAAAGACACTAGTGAGACATACAACGTTATATGCTGTTGAATATGGGGTGACAAAGAAAAGCAATAGTGCAGAGAAATATGTTGAGATCGATGTGTGGTGTAACAAGACCTTAAGCTTGCCTTAGTTGAAGAAAAGACGAGAGAATGTTGTTTAAGATGGTATAGGCCCATATAAAGAATACTAGAGACAAACCCCCGTATGAAAAATTGAATGGTTACAAGTAGAAGGTACTAAAGCCAAGGGGAGGTCATTAATGACTTGAATTAATGTGGTAAGAAAGGATACTGCAAATTATAGAGTGACGGAGAACATATTTTTGATAGGATAAGATGGGAAATTAGAATTCAAAAAGTTGACGGGAAAACAGATTTGATGATGACGATGAACCATTTTTAGAGACATTAGGTTCTAAAGTTAGAAATGGAACAGTTCAATTTAAGCCCCTATTTAACTGCCTTGGTTATGGCCAACTTTTTGGCAGATGTATAGTGTTCGCAAATGATATGGTCCTGATTGACACGACCCAAAGCTAGTGATAAACTACAACTTTGAAAAATGTCTTTTGAGCAAGTTCAGAGGCAACTGAGGTTTTGTGGTCCAGAAAGTAAAGAGAATTGGCGATCACTTGCTTGCACAATGTAATATCATCTGGGTGCAACCATAAAGCAAAATGGAGTGCTACATGATGATATTGTCTAGAGGATTAAAGCAAGGTGCACAAATAGATCTATGCGATCACCAAGTGCCACTTCAATGAAAAGGACTTCAGTATAAGGCAATAGTTCAATTTTATTATTGACCAGAACTTAATTTGAGATGTAAAGAAACAACAAGAACACAAAGAAAATCCTAGCTATCTTTCCTGACAGCCTAAGATGGGTGTATGGAGTAACAAGAGGATAAAACACAGGATGGGAATATAAGAGGTGATCTACAGGTTGCTCCAATAGAAGAGAGAATGAAGGAATGTTACACAAGGTTCCCATATGTGCATAGAAGATCAAGACAGTGCTCCACTTGAAAAACAGAAACCTTGCTACTTTAAGGTCCCAAGAAAGTGAGATGTACAGCTGAAAACTAACAGGAATTAGCCCTAGAAAAGGGCGATTTGAGAAGTACAGTTCACACACAGTCCATATGGATCGGACAACACTAAATGATGGTGGTGGTGACAATGAGATCTTATCGTCATCATCACCATCATCAAAAGCCAATATCCCATTTATCAAGGGTCAGTTTTTTGAGTTCTACTCCATTTGACCCAAGGCCTATAATCATTATTATCATCAAAGACCAGAATCCCATCTATCCAAGGTCAGCTTTACGAGTTCTTCTCTAATTGACACCATTATAAACCATGCCATCAATCACTCTACAGTCTAGCATGTCCTTCTTGGTCCCTTCCCTCTAAGTTTTCAGTAGTTGGCCTCTCTTCCTAGTGCCTTTGATCTGTAACTTTTCAACTTTATGTACCGGAGTCGCATTTAGAATTCTACTAACATGACCCTATGCCTATCATTAACCATACAGCTAGTAACTCCATTATTTATCAATTCTTTATCCCTCCATTCCACATTTTCACCAGTCTACCTCTTTTCCCTTTGCCTATGACTGGTATCCCTTCCACTCAACATACTAGGGTCGTCTTTGGTCTTCTTTTTACATGCCGAAACCACCTTAGATGAGTTTCTCTCATTTTGTTATCTAATGGGGCTTTAGAGTTAATCTACTCATCAAACGTAGCATATACATCTTTATCACCCTGATAAATAATGGATAAATTATATTCAGTACCAGAAAAAGAATTCAGATAATCACATATGTAACTAGTTCTGATTCAATGCACCAATAAATCTTTTTCCTTCAAAATAAAGGCTCCAAGGAAAAATGTTCCAAACATCCTGAAAAGTTCTGTTCATATATATATATATACATACAATTGTACAGGCTCCAAATATTAGTTCAAACCTTCATGGAGAAGAAGCCTAGCTCCTACTAGCATGTATCATAAATCCATAACCATGACTTAAATAGGTTCCCCCAGAATGAATTCTTCATAATGACGACAGAGAGTGAGAGGAACAATTTGCCTAGCACCTCTAATTGCAAAAACTTCCATTGTTGCCAAGGAACCCAACCATGATAGCTAGAAAAAATTAGCATCTCCGTCGATTGGAACTTACCTTGTGACAGTACTGATTGCCTTTCATCAAGCAAGCATTCCCATCACTTTAATCAGAAAAGCATACTCGAAAGCTGCCTCCTCACAGTATCCAAAACGACCACCCTCACCAAAATGTCCTCCGCTCATATTTGTCTTCAGAAGGACTGCAGAAGAACAGATAGGACATGTCTCTTCCCGCACTTTTGCCACCCATTTTGTAGGTTCCCAAACTCCTACCCTGAAAACATTACAGACAGCTACTATAAGCATGGGTGAGGAAATAGATGCTTACACATATTGATCAGATCAATATATGACCTTGACAAGACCAACTTGTGCACTCGTTGCCCTTCAGAGTACAAGAATGGGACCCATAGTTTCATCATTTCTAATTTTTGAGTTCATAACTGTTGATTTATGTGACCCACTTAAGATATAACATGCACAAAAGTCACGATGGCAAAACCAGTTTGTTTAACGCACTGGCTCTCATCATCATCATTGAGGCTACTTGTTCCATTTTTCGATAAAGTAATCAAAAGATGGTTCACAGTAAATGTAGTACTTCCAAGTAATGGGCATAGTCTAAAATGCAAGTCCATCGCATAAAGTGGATGCCGACAAACAAAAAGCCCCAGATGATCACCAACTACATCTTTGAGTCACGCTAATGTGGGTGAACTCCCTTTTGCATCTTTTGTTTTGACATGGCAATAGAACTCCAAAAAAAAAAAACACTTCGCTGAATTAGCCCATTTGAAGTTTGTGGGCATAGGAGTGTTTCACCAACTTAGATGGCTTGCTGAGTTAGACAAAAAAATCAGTCAAGTCACCAAACTTGATTCAGCCGAGTTGTTTGAGGGAGATTCAAATGGGACATGAATTGAGATTAAAAAAAAAATCAGCTAGGAGAATTTTTTTGGTCCTTGCCTGGAGTAAAAAAAATTGGTCGATGTTTTTGAATATCAACTGATATTTCCAAAAAAAATCTTCTGATATTTCAAAAATGAACACTATAATCTAGGCCTAGTCCAACAAATTGACCACAATTTTGTTAACTATGATATGGAATTTTGGAGTCATCTTTTTTTATTTTTAGGAAGATAAGGGATACAATTTAGAAAAAAATCAAGGGTATGATGAGGAAGAAATTAAAAGGTATAAATGTTGAAAAAAAAAAAACTCACCCATTTATTTCATGTGGGATAAGGGTTTGAAAGAGAAGTGAGGCAAAGCAGTATTAGGGAGATTGAAAGGAAGAGGATATCTCATCTCAACTTCTTTCTTCATTTCATCATCATCTTCTTCTTCTTCTTTTAGTTTATTTTTTTCATTTTTTCCTTCTTCAATCTCTTCTTTTCTCCTTTTTTCAATTTCATAATTTCTGTCTCTTTTCGTTTTTTTCTTTGTTCTTGTTCTTTTCCTTTTTGTCTTTTTCCTTTTTCAGTCTTCTATTTTTTTCTTCATATTTTCTTCATTAGTCATCTTTTTTTTCCTTCTTTGTTTTTCTTGTTTTTTAAAGTTTATTATATTTGCCAATTTTTCTTATTTTTCTAAGTTTATATTCTTATTCATCTTTTCAACTTTGTTTTGTTTTGTTTGCTATACTTTTCTATCTTTTTTTTTTTCATTTTTAAATTTTTTTTGTAGGATTCTTCATATTCTTTGTAATTAACATAAATTATATTATATTATATTATATTTATTATATATAATTTTAATACATTTTGACTGATCTTGACTTTTTTACACTGATAAAATTGAGTTGACTCAATGAAAAAAAGTTGACTTGAGTTCTTGAGTTTTTATTGGCTTTTAAGGAAAAATAACTCCCTTTTGCCTCTTCGGCAAATCCAAACATTGTGGCAACTCATCCATCATAGTCACTGCAAAACATGCATGCCAATATGGTGCATCTAAAAGAAGGATGCATAGTGGATGACATACAACTTTAAGATGACATTGATCAGATGATACCAAGTTTCTAACAATAGAAGGACTTTAAAAGTCATACGATCCAAATAAAATGGGATATTACATGCTTAAATTTATAATTGCCCCAAAACTGAACAGTCTCAATTGTTTTGGAAATAAGACATGTATAATGGATGAAAAAGTGCAACTACAGAAATATAATAGACAAAATACTAATAGGCCATCTGAAGAAGGCCCCACAACCCACCTTGAGTCATGAAATGATGATGTGACCAGTATTGAAGGAAGACAAGTTCCTGGAGGAATGTTGTCATAAGGAGAGTAATTGCGTATTGAATCAAATTCAGTTTTAACCCTGGGGTCACCAAATTCTTCATAATCCAAAACAGTGAGAGGCAAATTGGGATCTAACAGTGTGTTGCAGATATCAACGAACGGAACCTGCTCCATGTTGTAAGCCAAAGATCAGTTTTGAATAACTGAACCACAGTTTCCATTTCAGTAGAAGGAAATTTTTCTATATTGCGTCAGAGAATTTTGATATATGAGACACATCAATATTATCTTCTCATTGAATGAATGAACAACAAAAAGAAAAAAAAAGAATTTTCTTCATTGTTGTTATTTACTTTATCTGTTTGCTATTCTGCTCCTAAAGGGTGATTATCTTAATATCATCATGTCAGAATCTTTAACAAATCATAGTTCAGATCAATTTAGACCTACAGATCATGGGCGTGTCGCCAGTTGGGTGTGCACAGATGCATTTCATCTAGCACATTAGCAGGAAACTATAAAGGTTTACATCTATCAATTTTGAAAGAAAATAGAAGAAATAAAACTGATTGATGCAGTTCAAGCATTTTGTACTGTTGAAAAGCAGAACTTATAGGTTTGGACAAAAATTCTAGAGTTCAATTAATAGGCCCTAAGGCACTACTTGGAATGATAACATGATCTGAAATTTGCTGCGTGTGAACAATGTGCAAAACCAAAAGATCAGTGCACAGGCTTACTAGATGATACAAAATAACAAGAAGCAGAAGTAATACCTTCAAAATGGCAGCACACAGTAAGGAAGGACACATATTGATAACTGCACCTACAAGAAGACCTCCAGCACTATGACCAAGAGCACAAAGCCTTTCACTATGCACAAACCCTTGACCAATCAGGAAGTTGCCACATGCAATAAAGTCATTCATCGAGTTTATCTTGTTAGTTCCAGTACCAGAATGGTGCCATGACTTGCCCCCACCTCCACCACCCCTGAAAGCAATAGCAGCACTCATGAATTAAACCCGAAGTCCCAATATAACCTAGTAAACCTTTCTACCATGCATATCTTTATGATTTTCTGAACTTCTGCATGACACAAGTATTTGAAAAATAAAATGCAATCTATAATTTTTTTCAAACAGTAAAAAAATAATAGAAATAAAGTATACAGTGGAACAATATATGGACCTAAATAACCATTCTTGTCTTCACTGTTGTTGTTGATGTCCAAGCCATTATCCCATCTACCTCAGGTTAACATTTTGAGTTATACTTTTCTACTTAACCGTATAAAATTATTCTTTTCATTCCATATTCTATCATGTTCTTTTTTAGAACAAGCATATTTCATGTGCCTAGATCTGCCAATAAGAAGGCTGATGAAGTTGCTAAAGATGTCATTGGCTGAATGCCATGGTTCTGAATATTATATAACTGTTAATAGGAGGGCAGGTCCTAGTTGCAGGCACTTTTGACCAGTTGACCTGGGTTTATTACTTAAATCTCTCACAATGGAATAACATTACTGACCTAAAAACTATAAATAATAATCCAAGTCTGTCTTTGCCCTCCGTTCTAGCACCGTGCAACATAGCTCTTCTATTCTTCATATGAGTTGTGGGCACAGATATTTTTCATAAATCATATCATTAAAAACTATTCAGAACCTCGTTGGATAATTTGGAGAGAAGTCTTTGTTCCATTTGATGTACCGATTGGTGGACCATGTTGACCATTTACAATCATTTCTCTTTTATTTTATTTTGGGTAGGGAGGAGGGTTGGGGAAGGAGGGTCATCAGGATCATCTTATTAACATGATCATCAGGACATATTCCAGTCAAAGTGGGCATGCTATTTACATAATCCACCTACATGAAGCAGTATGCCATTTGTTAGTGAACGAGAAATAAAACGTTGCAGAAGACAAAGGAGTCTGACAAATATACGATCGTAGATAGCCAAAATTATTAAAATTCACCTAACATCGGCATATGCCACAACCCAACCACGATCAAGTAAACTTATGCACTCTGCCGACCAGCTTTTATCTAAAACTTCACCATAAGCTCCATAACCTTGCAAAAGCCCAGGAGATTGACCATTCAGTTGTGTTTTTCGAGAGTAGAGAATGGTTAAAGGGACTCCAACACCATCGTGGGAAGAAACTTCCCTTCTTTCACAAGAATATGCATCAGAAAGATCACTCCAACCTTGATCATGCCTTACCTGTTACTAAGATGATTGTTACATCAAAACATTAAAAAACATATTGGTCTACATCTCCAAAACATTTGTAGATAGATCACTCACAGATGAGTTTGATTTCACATTGCTTGTAACACCAATCACCTCTTCTTGATGCACAATGGTGAAACTTTGCTTTGACATATCATAATCGACTATCATATCAGGCACCTTGCAAGTTCCAACCAACAAAGTATCAAGGTTTAAAACACAAACCCTCCAAGGCCTGAATAGCGAAGAGAAAAATTATAGTTCATGTAGACTAGTCTTTAGCAGTGAATTGGGTAAGACAATTGCTAGTTCCTCATTGCAAGGTTTGAGATACAACCTTTTGAACACAATCATAAAAAAGAATTTTCTTGTCAATCAAATGTGGTCCTCAAATTTGTTTAAAATTTCTAGCTTCCTTATTTTAATTTTCTATGCACGTGATGTGTTGTAATATATCTAATTAAGGGTTTGTTTTTACAGCCTAAAGGTTGAAGATTCAAGTCCCATGGGCATCAAATAGGTTGCATGGTAAGCACTTATGAGTTGTGCCTTGCGCTCAACAACAAATGCTCTTTGTTGAAACCATAAAGATTCTAGGTTGGAGTAACATTGCTATTTAGATATATATATAAAAGCAAATTCATGTACACCAAATATTTCTTTTTGTGCATGCCTTTTCTATTGATACTCTAAATATCTACTAAATCTTTTTTCTTTTGCGTTACCATAGCAACTAATATTTTTTTGTGCATGATCATGCATAAGAATTTTTAAGAAGTACCTAGAAATAAGGATAGCACTATTCAAAATCCATATGCAAAAGAACACGGTCCACAGTAGTCAAAGGCATGCCTCGAGGACCATTGGCCTGTTGCGCATTAATCGTGCTAGGTGAGGCATAAGCAAAAGGCTTAAATTGTGAACTCCCATATTCATTCGCCATGATGAGAGGATAGAACTTACATTTACAACCTAATCCACTAATGATCTTCCCATTCACCAAGTAGATCCCATAATTAAAAAGAAAGACGAGGTTCACTTTTGATAAGATGAGATAGAAACTAGAACATGAATATAATCCTGATGACTATGGAGCATACCCCATTCATGAAAAAAAAGTACAAGCATATGTGGCAAACTCCGAGAGGATCTCTCTCTCTCTCTCTCTCTCTCTCTCTCTCTCTATATATATATATATATATATATATATGCAATAATCCCCTAACGTGTGTTATTTCAGGGCCCAAATGGGTCCCCTATGAATTGGTTCGCTGAAAAGGTCTTAACTTAAGTGTGTATACAAAATTACTTTGATTAGATAAGCCATCTTTTTAAGGTCCCAAAATTTAAATTTTATCTGACAATGTAAACTTCATGGAGTTAGATCGACGGCCCATCTCACTCGGAATGGGGTCAGATTGGGTAAGGATCAAATTCATGGGGGGTACATACATACATGTATGTATGTATGTATGTATGCCCATCTGTTTACATGTGTATAAATAAATCACTTTTAACAGGTGGAAAATATACCACAGGGGTAGAAAGCACCAAACGATAAATATCTGTCACGAAGTCATGGTTTGAACCAGGAGTTATACTGCACATGTCTGAGGGCAATGGGAAAAACCATGGCTTGAGATCCTCTATATGCCTGGGATGCTGTAAATAATGCATGAAAAAAGCATTTTGTTAGTACATGCTACTAAAGAAAGACTAAAACTAGGCTTACTATAGGAATCTTTTTTTTTTTTTTTAAAAAGGCTAGACTAAGATGATTTCACCTTGGAGCTAGATGAGGTGCAAATAGGTTTAGGGCCTAGGAGCACCTTAAACTACTACGGAAAATTTAGAAGGGGTAATTGATATCATAATGTAAAGAAAAGGAATTAATAAGATGCTCATGACAATCATGCTATTTCTATTTCATTGGGAATATAGTTACTAATAAGCTGCTATAAATAAATAATTACATAGCAATGCTGCTTGATAAGCATTGTTAAATATTTAATCATTTCAAACATTACTAAAATTCAAGAATCCTAATTGCTTTTCATTTGTATTAGGGAATAATTAGCACTTAAGAATAGCAAGAAAATGTTTACAACATATCAACATCAGTTTTTAAATCAATCTATTATCAAGAATGGACCTTGAGTAAATGCAGCATAATGAAAGCACAACAATTATATCATTATTATCATCAATCCACTTTCCCATTTATCTGGGGTCAACTTTTTGACCCCTAGTTCTATTACTAAAATCATTATTATATTATTATGGGCATCAGGCTGCAAACTCATGTAAACTTTCTTTACAATACCTATTATGAGACAACACAACCTAGGCAAAATAATCTATACTTCTGAAAATGGCATATATGTGTTTTTAGGTACTACACTTATTTTCAGGAAAACAAAATCCTATCTCTTGGAAGAAACCATCCATAACTAACGAATAAAAGTAACATTAAACTGGTATTCAGGAAAAGAAAAACCCAGGTCCTATTTTCTGAAAGTAAACATGCATGGATATGCTGTACCTTGTGATTCATATCAATAGGCATCTTTATGGAGCAAATACTAGGCAATCCCTTTATCTGAACAAAAAGCACCAAATGCTCACTGAATATGTCCATATCTTCAAGGATGACATCTTCTCCTGGCAGAATAATATCCTGAAAAACCAAAAAGAACCAATTACTTATGAGCAGGAAAAAATCAGATTCTTTGCTTAATAGATCTGAACAAACAGTAAGATTTAACTCACAACTAAGAGAATGAAGGTAACTTAGTATACCTTTTAGAGGTCATTGTTACACGTGCTCACAATTTAGTAATATTATAAAACAAAAGCATCAAATATCTGGACCATAAGATATCACACTTACTTTACAAGCATCCATTATGTCTACATATAAACAAGACCAAGACCCAATAATAAAAATAAAATAAAATAAAAAAATGCACAAAGATTGCAACCAACATTAATCAGCTTGAAGCAAGTAAATATTTGAAGCATAATCAATGAAGTCAAAGGCAACATTTTCCATTTTTATATGAGATGCAACTATAGAGCAGAACAGAGAATTCTCTCTTCACCTTCAGTACAAGGGGAAAAAAGGATGAGAGTCAGCAGTGACACACCCAAAGAATACCTCACTAGAGAAATGTCTCACACTGAAACCAAGTGACACAAATCTCACTCTTCCAAATTGAGGAATTCCTTACGAGCCAAAAAATAGAGGACCCAAGGAGCCTGACAGATTCTCCCCAGAAACTCCAGAGAACCCAAGGTTTCAACGAAATAACAAGCATCATAAGAACAATCGTAAGAGGAAAGTGTATCCCAAGGTGAATTACAAGGCCACTCCTATTAAAAAAAGATTATGTCTGACAAACAATAGATACACTTTTATTTTCATTTTATTGTCTTTTTTAAAAGTTTTTTACATTCCATTTCATGTCATACTCGATAGACGGGATAAATGTCTTTTAGAATGATGATATCCATGTCATTCCAGTATTTTCTTACCTCACTTTGTACAATTTTATTCTTCCGGCATTGTGTACCCTGCAGCCTTGTGCCTAAATAGGTAATAAACCACTTCAAAGGTACAATCACACATTATGCACTATTTTGGACTATTGGTTCTTCTACCTGGTTTGTAGATGGTCAACCATTAACATATTCACAACCACCAGCCACCGCCCAACAGGAACTGTCAACTCAAGGAAAGCCTGGAATTGCCCATACATTCTTTATCAAAGTAGTCTCAGTCCCATTGCCTGGAAGGCTACCATGAAAATATTCAAAAAGACATTCCATATGGCTCATGATCATACATTACCTCACCCTTCAATAGGATACAACTCTAGTGAGAGGACTATCAAGGAAATAGAACTCCCAATTCATTGTGTTTGATGACAGAGAGTGCCCAAACCAACTTATCAATGTAGCTCTCTCTATATGCTCAATTTGCAGTTTTTTTCAAGTAGTTGATATTTCAAGTGATTCTGTTGCAATTTAAATTTTAATATTTCCAAGGAAAGGCCTAAGTTTTGAACTTCATCGTTTCCACAGAATACTGTTAAAATATAAAGGCACTTCACAATAGAATTCAAGTCCTTAGAAATAATTTAGGGTGATCGTTGAAGTTCTTTTTCATGGTAGATTGGTTGTTGTTACCCTTTTTTGGAGGATGGGGGAATGGGGGACGGGGACATAAAGCTTTATCCTCTTATTCTTCATGGTATACACAACTGATTTCAAGGCCTTCACTTTTATCTCAATTTTGTGCCACATCCAAGTCAGATCTTAAAAGATCTTAGGCTGCATCTTTATTGGGTGGTCTTAGTTTTCTGATGAGCAGGGTTTAAATACTTTTTGAGCTTTTGGGGTTTTTTCTAGGCTTAGGACCCTACTTTTCTCCTTTTGTGCCACGTGTTTTTGCTTTTTCTTTCTAAAATTTTTTTGTCACCTTTCGCATATGCATGCAAAACTGAAAACATAAATTATTTAATTCAAACAATGATATACAGTTCATTGGAAAATACAAATCTATATAGGGCTTGTCTATGCTTCCACACCTAAGAAAGTGGAGAGAAAATTAATTTCCTTATCTCCTCTCATAGGAAAATAGTTCCTTGAAAATGACCCCTAGATAGGGAAATCACCTTTTTGCACATGTATCAAAGCACATTTTCATTGATATCCCAACTTCTATCAAATATGGGAAAATAAAAAGTGGGTTTCAAACCAATTTACTTTTTGTAATAACTACCTCGGTTTTTGTGCAAAGCCCCATTTCCATTGAAAATCCTACTTCCGATGAAAAACACAAACATAACCTAATGCCAATAACCTCACAGACACTACTTCCATTTTCCCAGCTTTTCACACAACAGCCTTCACCACTTTGGAATTGCAAAACTACTTTGTTTTTTCAAAGGGTGAATTACAACACATCAGGACCATTATAAGATCATAATGCCATCTCTTTGGACCTTCTCATCACCAAACTCTAGTATGTTTATAAATTTAGATCAAATGAAAACAGCTCATCTTATCACTAATGCACAGGACTCTATGGTTTGCTGTGGTGCAGGTTGAATCCAAAAAGCACAGGCACCCACCCACCATATATGGGATCAACTGTATGGGAAAATGAGAGAGACCTGCCAATCAGCCAATGATAACTTTTCATCACTGCATCTAGCTAAATGATAATCTCCACCAGCAACCAAACCGGTTTCCTCCGAAGGCATATTAGTCAGAATGTAGAAGAAACCCTGGTGATGTTCCAAGAAATATTGTACACCAGGGGAACGCTTTCTCAATTGCTTCAACCCATCTATTGGGTTAGCAGCATCTATTACGTAAACCTGTAATGATGTAGGAACCAAACTCATTAGATTGCAAACCAACAAAATATAGACAACTTCCTGTAAAGAACAATTTAATCATCCAAATACAGAAATGATGTGCAAGTAACCTTCCTCAGATGAAGTTCTTGAGTTAGAGTTCAAAGTCAGAAACTTTCCATCCTTCGTGCTTGTGATGTCCACACAACAGCCTAAGTCATTCTCTGTGTACAGAAGACTATCCAATGCATCTGATCCAAGATTTGTATAAAGCAACCTGCTAAACAACAATGGGCAAGGGAGTGATAAAAGCCTGCTAAAAAATACTAGACTGAAAACACTGATCCCAAAAACAAATAAATTTGCTCAATTGAGGGATTTGATGATCCAGAACCAAAAAATATGCAGTTTACTCGGGCCTTGGATTTGTAATTCTGGTAGGCATCAATGAACTATCCAGACCATTCATCTGAATCAACTGAAAGGGCCATCGAGGAGACCCTACCTCAAAAGTAACCCTATAAGATTCTAAATGCCAAAAAATTAGCATCTTATTTGTCAACTGTATTTCTTCACTTTCTATTTGAAACCCATTGACCTGAGGGCTAGGATTAATCCACCAGTGAGATGGACCATGTTCATTCAATGGTTTTATCAGTTTACTTAATGGCCTAATCACTGAAACAAGGGTTGCACCTGTAATTGCTAGACAAAGTTATCTATGAACCAAAAGAGTCACCTGTAAGGCCGTTTAGTTTCATCAGAAACTGTGTACAACAAACTTCTACTATCCTTTGCCCATGCCAGGCTGACGACGCCCTTGACTCCTGAGCGAGGAACGATACATCCAGTAGTAAGGTCTTTGATTTGAAGAGAAAAGGATTCACTGCCAGTAGTGTCCAATGTATATGCGAGGAATTTATGATCAGGGGATACTCGACATGTCCCAATATGAACATAACCTGCAAATGATAACAATGCATCAATGAATTCCATTTATTAGCCCCATAGAGTATGTAGCAAAGAAATATGCAATATTTCCAATCAGCAAGTTGAATTATAATCTTTTGCTGATTAATGCTGTTGCAATAAATATATAATAAACTATAAACACTTACTGAGAAGCATGAAATATGTAATCAAAGAGGGCCATCATCATCATCAGACCCATTAATCCTATCTATAAACAAAATAAAAATAGTTGAATATGTCAAAAATATGTTTGCAGAACTACAGAGATGCAATTTTTCAGGCACCATTTATAAGTCTAATACAGTACTATACAATGCTCTCATCTAATCTATCTAAAGATGAGTGAAGGATTCCAATATGAAAAGTAGGGCCCACATATAGTTAGTCTTAACAATCAAATATGGTCTACAGTGCACAAAATATGGTTCAAAATTGCTTATTGGTAAATCATCCAAATTATAAATGGAACATCAAAAATTTCTAAAGAAAAGCCATATTAAGATAAAGAAACATGCCATACTGTTCTGCGACTTCATTCCAATCAAGCAAAATTTCTTCTCTGCCAGAGCCTCTTACGAAATTGGAAAGCATTCTAATTAAACCAGTACGGATCTCCAATCTTCGGCATAAAACAGGATATTCCTTTCCTTCAGGTATGTATTGGTAGTATAGCCTGGCCCAAAGAAGTATATATCAAATACCAAACAGTGCATGTTTTGGCTTAGAAGACTTAAAAACTCAATTTAGTATATATACAGAGGCCATGGCATTTTACTAATCAAGATGAAATGTCTCAACCACCATGCGAAAGGATACATAATTTGAGAGATGCCCACTGCATTCTTGGAATGTACTACCATAGAGGATCACCTTTCCCAGTCTTTCTGACTAGGTGTCAACTATTAAACAAGTTGTCTTTTTTACCATCAACAACTATTGGAGGTCACAGACTACGCAAGCAGGATCTCTTACTCCTGAGCTTTTTGAGTAGTGGACCATACACAATGAATCTTTTAATGCAACGTGATATCATCTCCTAATATA
Organism: Chimonanthus salicifolius; assembly: GCA_013350335.1. Classification (NCBI taxonomy): domain Eukaryota; kingdom Viridiplantae; phylum Streptophyta; class Magnoliopsida; order Laurales; family Calycanthaceae; genus Chimonanthus; species Chimonanthus salicifolius. Next base: position 63,614,072 of record CM023538.1, on the reverse strand, counting down.
AGTTGCATATATGAAGTAAGTGTGTTGGGATCCAACATAGGTACAAGGTGTTTGATTCATCAAATCTCAGAAGACACAATTTGTTCATGCAAAAGAAGAAAAAGTGCGACAATATTTTATCACCATGTAAACCAATATTATGCTACTAAATAACCCATAAAGAATCCAATATGCACAATAAGAATCCACAAAGAATCTGTCAAGAATCCAACATGGAAACATTGCCTATTTGGTCATTTCAAAGAATACATATGAGATATAGCCCCCAATGTTCTACATAAAAGTATAAAACTTTCCAAGAAAAAGGAAAATGCACAACTGACTATCTAAAGTTTTTTATTTTATTTTATTTTTTTGAAAAATAAACTGAGCATCTAAAGTACAGCCACATTGTCAGTATATGAGGCCTCCACCATATCAGGAGCTTGTTTGTCCTTTGATCATTGAAACAGTTTAGATGGCAGGGCACAACAAGGATTAGCCCCTTGCAGAAATATCAGACAATGGTTGGCTCATGGTCACCAACAAGTTACCTAAAATGAAAATGCAAACCATTTGCGTTAACAAGCAGGAAATTCCTTCAAAATAAAAAATTAAAATAAAATAAGCAAAAGTCCAAAATTTTGATGGTTCGGACATGGAAATGGCGAATCTCTGACCAGCAAACATAGAATACATCAGAACACTGCTAATAATTCTGTAGGTGCACCCATGCATGACTCAACCATCAGCTACTTGACAGAATTACACCAATCCCAAGAAATAATGAGCCATATCCTTTTAATAACCCTTTAGGTGCACCAATGTATGACTGAACCATCAAAACATTACTTAACAAAATTTACACCAATCCCATGAAATAATGAGCCACTTCCTTTTATTATTTTTTCCTGTCCTGTGTACAAAGTCCTCTAAAATTTCAAAGCATAAGTTACCAAAATATTATCGAAAATGCTACAAGTTCTATAGAAAAAGGGCAAATGGTGAAGAGCAATGAGTAACATTTGGACTCTTGGAAAGCCCATATCAGTAGGAGAGTCAATAGAGCTCCACAATCATGGGCTTCTTTCATTTGATATATTCAACAGAGCTCCACAATCATGCCAAATGTCCCTCTTTAGTTTCAACTATAGAGGATCGATAAAGTTGAACCATGGGGGCTTTAAATTCAACAAAACTCAGATGGTCAGATGTCTTATTGAAGAAATCATTTGGAATCAACATCAATCTCATTAAGGTCTCAATATCAAACTGATGTCTAAATCATCTTAACTGTGTCAATTTTACAAGTTGGAACACAAAAAGGTATAACGGATTAATCAAAGTCCATGATTATTGATATGCATCATGCTAGTTTCACAACATAGTTTAAAAACTCACAACTCAGTCTCTTCAACTCGTATTAGATTGACTAGAGTGAGCTTTCTATGTTTCTACCCTATGACCCAACTTTAATGAGCTGGCAGGTTAAGGTGGTCTCTGGGCCAACCCAAGTCAAGTCTTGTTTGTATTTGTAGGGCCCGATCAAAACTCAGAACCTTGCTCAATCTATTGGATTAGGATTCAGTGATGCATTTGCAACACCATAATGTATTTTTTATATTTAGACTTGTGGCTTAATGCATGGGACCCATCAACCATATCAAATAAAAGCTATTCTCTAGATCTACCAAACTACTAATTTTATTTATAAATATATATATATATATATATATATATATATATTTTTTTTTTTTTTTTTTTTTTTCCACCTGACGTTTAGGCATGAAAATGGATGGCTAGACATGAAAACAAAAGTTTTTATATTAATACCAAAGAATTTCCAATGTGGTTATCCATTTTAGTGATTTTATATCAACCATGAAAAAAAAAAGTAGAAATAAATTTAGCAACTAGGTAGAGCAAGACACAATATTTTGAAATGAAAATTATATAAGCAGGCTAGAACTTCTTCATATTAAAATTATACAAATTCTATTCACTTTTTCATTTTTCACAACAATTTTCCAAAATTTTATTAGTTTTTCAGCAAACACTATACATCGTTTTTAAAATTTATATAAACTCATGTTGCAAATAATATATTCTATATGCTATACTATTACATTTTTGGCTATGCCGGTGAAAATTTTCGGTCCAGGCAAAGACCAAAGATTTATACAGGCCGAAATTTGTAACTGAGGTTGAAGTTCTACATTACAATCAAAGAGAAAGGAGATTTAGGGAGTTAGGCTATAATCGAACCAAGGTCCCCATCGCTCGGGAGGAGTAGAGATCTTGGCTGGCATCCGCCCGATCATCTCTTCGAACAGTCTCTTCTGCAGATTCTCGGTGTCGGCCATGAATGCTTGGGTGTAGGAGTTCTCCTGATGTAGGTAATCAGAAAGGTCAGGATCTTCTGTGTTGGACATCCAACGGTAGGGATCTTTCCACGTCCTTCCATGAGCTGAAACAGTAAAGGGGATCTTCTTCGGAATAGGAGGGTTCAGACGAGGGAATGCAAAACGGTTTCCTCTCCTACAAGAGGAAGAAGAAGAAGAAGAAGAAGAAGAGAAAGGGGAGGAAAAAAATGGTATAAATAGGAAAGAAATGGAGGGAATGGGACTTCGACATTTTAGCATGGTTTTGGTGACGACTGTGACGGCTTCTACTGGAGTCTGTCGAGCCGTTTTCAGCTGACAGAGAAGCATCTATGCGGGAGCAGCAAACCCGATCGAGGATGTCAACGGGTCGAGTCTACCGAGGACCCGATTCGATTTGGTTGGATGCGGAGTTCCGACTTCCGACCCGACTGCAGCCTGCTTGTTGGGCCTCCAATTGTTCGAAGTTCGAACCCTCTTTCTATTTTTCACTGTTTAACGCAGTAATATCTATTTACTTTATCCAACCTTTTATTTTTGTTTAATGTAAAAAAACACTTTTAAACAACTGTCAAATAAATTCTTATTATATATTTTAATTAGATATTGAATTTTTTATAATATGAATATTTTCACTCCTTATTAAAGATAAAGATTAATTCTATAAATACACGAAATGACATGGTCGTGTGAAAAATTAACTTTATTAACTCTTATTTTAATTAGAAAACTAAAAATTGATTGATAAATTCCTATTGTTAGAAAATTAAAAACCCATTAATACTAATCCTATCATGTGATTCCTATCAAAATTGAAAACTCATTATTACTAAATCCAATCTTTATGTGATTCGGTCGTATAGGTTACTATCAATTCCATTGAGTTCCAATTCTTAGTAAATCCATCATTACTAATTCCATTTGTTTCCACATCTCTTACCATGTGAGAAGATAATGAAGATTGTGATTTTAATTTAAATAAAATTATAAAATTCAAGAAAATATGTTATGGAAATTTGGTTATTGAAGGCTAATTTAGAGGAAAATCCAAATTTTTTTTTAAATGATTCGATTTAGTTCTCTTCAAAAGATAAATTTTAGATCTTGCCAAGGTTGGTTTTCGTTAATGTGATTTACTTTAAAAGAATTTTTCAAACTCAAGAAAATTGAAAATTTTAAGAGCCTCACACAATTTCTAACAAAAACCCAATACAAATTTTAAATGAAGCATAAAAATCTCTCCAATAGAATTACACCAACAATTTATAAAACATAAATTTTCACAAAATAAAATTATAGAATTTAATTACACTTACATTTTATTTAAGTCGCTCCAATCTAAATTACATTTATCATTAAATATAAAAAAATATTTTAGTCCTAATTTAGTTGTCCCATATACATTTTAGAAGAGTTACAGTACATTGAAAAGAAGTTCATAAACCTTTTGAAAATCCTTTTTTAAAAAATTCAAATTTTAAAAATGAAACAACTAAAATAAGACAGAGGGAGTTTGAAATTTGTAAACTATACGGATCACAAATATAAATTTTTTATCCAACTAATCTAATTTTTGATAAAATCTAATATACAAGTTTAGATATTTCCACTGTATCCATCAATATAGTCACATGTGGACTTTAAGTAGAGGTGTACAAATGACGGGCCACATGGAAGAGTGCACAAAGGAAACTCATTAATCAAATATAAACATGTAAAATAATTTCATTAAACATCTTAGAAAATTACAAATTACTTGTTACATCACCTAAAATGGATAGATTTTTTTTCAAACAATTATAATTTTAAATGTTGTTGTAATTCAAAATTTAGTTAAAAAGCTAAAGTCCTCTATTCATCACTATAGACAATTTAGTCAGATTTCAGAAATTTTGATTAAATTTTGTAGATTTCAGTGTAATTTAACCTATTTACAATTTATTTATTTTTTTGAAGTCCAAGGAGTCCAAGCCTCTTAGAGCACTTAACTAAGTCATTGGGACATGTGCACACCTCTCTATCCACACATACCGGATAAAATAGGGAGAGTGGCCTTAAATGTTGAGAGTGAGACTTGAACTTAGAACCTCCCACAGTTTATTGGGGTTCTGAACCGTCAAGCCAACCCTCACGGGTATTTACAAATTTTATCAAAAGCAAAATGGAAAAACTAGTTCACTATATGGGGGCAAAAGAGAAAGATCAAGTTACACAGGAAGATAGGGCTTAACAATCCAACAATCAACATTCACAGAAATCATAAAAAGAACATAGGAAATTTGGCTACCAACATTTCTTCCTTCCCTTGCAGCCTGGACATTAATTGAAAATCTCTACCAGTACCAATGAATGAAAAAACAGTTGTGCTGCCTGAAGCATCCACCCAATAGACAAAAGAAGAATCACCTGCCCCATGTATTTGCATCATCAATCCTTTCAAGCTTTCATCCCTTGAGCATTCTTAAACACTTGTAGCGAGGACCCGATCAAATAGATAGGATTCACATTGCTGTTGTGTTCGACTGCTGTTTTGAAGTCCCATCCTCATCCTCACTTTCTATAGCCTGCATGTAACAAAAGGGATACACAGTTACGCCCTTGGCATCATTATCTTTCTTTTCCATGTGTAGGTGACGATGAGCCATAGAAACCAAACACAACAGCTAGCTCATGGAATTCCATGCACACAACCTGATGGGCAACCCTTGGGCAAACACAGATGGGTGAGTAGGAAAGGCCTAGCTAGTATATGCTATTTATAAAATTTCATCTTGATCAAATATGTGAAGACATACTTTTTAAGATCTTCAAAATTTGAACTTTATTTGACAGTGAAATTTCATCATATTAGATCAATGGGCTTTAAAAATTGGATTGATGTCAGATCAAGCAGGGTTTAGCTCACAGGGGTTAAGTGGGGGTGGTGATGGGTGGGGCGCTGTATACAGCTGAATTTTGAGTCACTGTGAAACAGCAACAGCAAGTTCATGTGATGGAGACGTGTATATCAAGACAGATGTTGGAGTCAAAAGGAGAAAAGTGCATCAGGAATGCATAGTAAAAAGGAATTGGAGTCCCCAAGGTTTTTCTATTGACAACTCCAATGTAAGACAACCACGGAAGACTCTGAGATCGTTTAGGTGCATATACAAGACAGGAACTATCCTAATATAAAAATTGGAAGTCACAAGTTCAAGAAACTAGAAAAGGGTGTGACCATTAAAGCCTTGGACTTTCATCTTAATCATATCATCAAAGTGACAAATCCCATTTATCTATAGTTGCCATTTTGACTTCTACCTTCAAAAACCATACACCCCATTACCCTATAATCCATCATATTCTTCTTTACCCGGTCCATCTATTGTTTTTAAAGGTCTCTCTCCCCTTGTAGTTCCTTCTACTTGCAAGGGTTTTTCATTTTGGGTCATTCCCAGTCACACCTACGAAAGTGCCAAAACCACCTTAAATGACTCCCTCATCTTCTCATCAATTACGACTATTTCATACGTTTCTCTCATGTGTTCATTCCTATGTCTATATTTCAGCATTACTCATGTAATCCATCTTTGGTTACACATTCTGTTACCATTACCCTTTTTTTTTTGAAAAGTTTTTGTTACCATTGCCTTGCCTACTTGTGTGTCTTTAATTGCCCTATACTCAACGATAAAGCATTGCTAGCCTAATTGCTGTTCTATGTGCTTGGAGTTTATGTAGTTAATAATGAAATTTAGATTTTTGGAATGACCAAGGGCATAGTTTTAAACAGGAAGGCAACTAGGCCTATTGATTTTAGGTTTATCTACTTTCAAAAACAAGTTTTAATGTTGCAAGTGCCTACCTGAGTTCAGCTCTATTAGAAGCCAACAGCATTAAAACATTTTGTATAAACTACAGCATGAGAACTCAAGCTGCTCAAGTTAGCATACGCAGACTTCTAGTGTCGGTGGGACCAAACCATCCTGGTGGCCATGGAATAGAAAGTCACCAAGTTAAATAAATTAGATTAGTCCTTGCCTATTGGGCATCAACAAATGTCTAGCTAGCTGAGGAGCAAACTTCCATACAGATACATGCTAATCATTTCAGATTGGATAAGATCCACCTTGGATATCCCAAATAAACGAGCCTAACAAATCTAGCATTCAGATTCAATTAGGAGGGGAAAAAATCAGCGTCTTCATCTGAAAACCAAGGAGATTTTTGGGTGCCCGGATCCACAGTGAGACCCATCAGATTAACAATCCATTTTTTTAAGTGGAGATGGGACCAGTGTACCATTTTCATGAGCATCAGATAAGACAGGTGGTATAAGAACCCATCTCCCATCCTCACGCAAAAAATAAGAAAATCAGACAGCTCTATTTTTCTTGAAAACAGAACCTTAAAATTCCTCGAAAAATTAAACCCAAAGGAAAATAAATATCAAGAAATGGTTATTCTTTCTTACTGAGTTGCTCACAATCTTGTCGAAATCATCATCAAAATCACCATCACCATCACCATCACCATCATCTGAAAAAATCCAATAGATACTTAGAACCCAAAGTAACCCAGCTAATGAACAGCCCATTTTCTAAAATTGAAAAGACTGCAATAAAGAGGAAAGAAGAGAATATTTTAACAAAAGGATTAATATGGAACTAATTCAATTTAAGGCTAATTTTGCCTCTTAAAATTTAGGGCTCTTAAGAATTTTTTCCAAGCATTAAGTAAGGAGAAACTTTTCCAGCTCTTAATATTGCAAGTTAGAATTCAATAGATGGAGCAAATCAGGAAAAAATGAAAATGAAATAACTCTCTTTACCTATTTAGAATTCAATAACTCTCTGTCTCGTGGGTTATTTGGAAAGAGCGCAATCGGAGGATCTTTGAAGGAAAGAGAAGAGACCCTAGAGATGTGTTTGAGAGGGCAAAATGGCAAATGATTGGAAGGTTGTCTGTGTGTAAGAAGTTTCGGGGTCTTGCACCTAAGGATTTTTACTTGTCTTGGGATGGGTGTATGAAAGGAGTTGGTAGAGCTAAAAAGATATTGGCCAAGTGGGTTGCGCCTTCCCTAGGTTCATGTTTCAATGTTGATGGGGCGGCAAGGGGTAAACCAGGGCCGGCAGGAATAGGAGGTGTGTTACATGACGATAGGGGTAGAATGTTGGCAGCTTTTTCCGAATCAGTTGGGTTGATGGAGTCTAATGAGGCTGAACTGAGGACAATTAGGAGAGCACTTTAGGTTTGGTCTGGGTTTAGGAATGCTAAGCTCATTATCGAAGGTGACTCAACTGAGGCCATTTCTTGGGCCAGTAATAGAAAATTCTCCCTATGGAGGCTGATTGGTATTGCTAGGGATATTTGAAGGTTGTACAGGCTAAGTGGTATCTCTTTCACTCATCCACCTCGATTAACAAACTGTGTTGCAAACTTCTTGGCGAAAGCTGGTATTCAATTACAAAGTCCATCTTTGGATTTTTTTTCTCATCTCACCAGCCTTGAAAACTTGGGGATTGGAGGCTTCATTTGAATGTTGTGTTGGGTGGATTTTTGTTGTATTTTTTATTTATTTCTTACTTTTTCTTGTTCTTTTTTATGTTTCTTTTCCTTATCATCGGCTCTGAGTATATCTCCTATACTTGGATCCCTTCTCTTGTACTTCCTTCTTATTTTAATAGTTTTAAGTCGTCAATGTTCCAAATAAAAGAAATAACTCTCTTTACCTAAAGAATGATAAGACTAAGAAAATACACGTGTTAGTCATTATTGATTACCAACAATATGCATTATCTGATAGCGTCATATATACTGCTCAAAAGAAAATCTGATAGCTCCATATAGGAAAAACAATATCAAGCATTTGAACATTAAAAGGCACATTTGGCACTTTGCATGGAAAATGAAGATGGTTTCCTATTGACTATGGAGAGAGCATTGATTAAAAACATGGACATTTTTGGGAGACATTATTGGCAAGGGAAAGGTGACATCAAAATGCTGAATTTCCACAGGGAAGGGAGATGAAAAGAATAGGCACAGCAGAAATTGAACACTGATAGATCCTGCTAAACTAAGTTTGCATGACTAGCCCAATCTAGTTTATAAAAACATTGACCACTTTTCCATACTTCTCAAAGCATTCCTTTCTAACTCCTATCATCATTTCATAGAAACCTGACATGCAAAAAATGTTCGCAAGCCTGCTTGCAGACCTATACAGGAACATGCCAAATGTACAAGATTGAAGTCACGGGTTGCATGAGCCCACCATATGAATTGTTCGGCTCAGAAATCAGATTAGTCCACTCAGTAGCTGATCAATCATGTCAGAAACTGTGGAGAAGACAACAACAACATAAATACATTGCTGAGTAGAATGACCTGATTTTATCACCAGAAAACTATGCAGATGGGGCACATTGTGCAAGACCGCATTGGGAAATTTCATGTACAATGGAAAAAAACGAAAGTGCTTCAAGTCATGAACCACTCAGGACACACAATTTATTGTTTGTTTATCAGGTAATCTCCCTCTGTACCAAGTGAACAGTGAAAGCGTAACATCTTCAGCAACATGGTCAAACAATATACCTGGGCCCTCATCACTGCTTCCAAGATCACCTAAAAGAAAAACGTCCAAGTCCTGCTCAGCAGATGAAGGCTTGCTTTGTCGGGTTGTTTCTGTCATTTCAATTGCAGGTGATGTTTTTACAGGTGGATTTTCCTTTGCTTTTGCATCTTTTGTATCTTTTGCTTGCTCCAGAGCTTTCAGTTTAATCTCCTCCATATACCGTTTTTCATAACTATAAGACCATAATTAGAAAGGAAAAAAATTTAAAGGAAATCAATTCAGCCAAAAGATTTGAGTTCCTTTCAAAAAAATAAAAAATAAAATAAAAATAAAATATCAAGGTTTCTTTCTTCTGACAAAGAATAAATTAAAAAAGAATGTTAGGCTGGAGAACGTTTAATACACAGTCAAGCCTTGAGTATTCCAAAAACGAATCATCATGGAGCCACCATAATACAGAGTGGACATTCCTCAAAATGTCTCCAGTGAGAAACCAAAGATTCTACTGGTAGCTGATTTCTAGAAGGGTAAGAAAGAAGTACTAAAAAGAGCCACATTCAACATAAATACCCAAATGCAGTATGGATGGGATATTTTTCTAGCATCCGTCCAGTACATGGTGGAACCCTATCAAATCAGCATCTATATCACTGAATTTTAAACCACATTCTCCCATCATATGTAATAGATCAATAAATGTCTTAGAGAAGAAAGGAGTAAGAGTAAATACAAGCAAGAGATTATGTGCATTCTCACTATGAGAAACAGACCTGTTAATTCAGCCTAGCACCAGCGCTGCCATACTCATCTTTTCATGCTTCCTTCCTAAAGATGAGTTCTGCGCTAGAGATTTCTCTTCTTTAATATTACTACCATCCCACTCATCTATTGCCATTTCCAACCAAAACTAAATGAAAGCAAATCCCTTTCCATCTTCCTCCTGAAGTACACAAGTATCATTCATTCTCTAAAATGACTGAAGAAAAAGAATATTTCCAGCCCCAGCCCCCAGCGCAGCCGGCCCACCCAAACCAACCCACAGACAAAAAAACCCACACACACACACAACACGACAAATGGGGGAAAGTTTGATCTAGCCATCTGTAAGTTTGAGAATAGACTATTAATACTATACATCTACTCTATGTTGCATGGATTCTTCAAGATTTGGGACTCATGTCGAACACTAGAACCCATGTTGAACACACACACCTGCTTTTTATGACTCTTCTATTACTTTTTAACATTATTTTCCAAGATGACCAAAATATTATAACTTTCTCCTCTTAAAACTTAACTAAAATGTCAATAAAGTTTGGAACTTGCCTGGTTAAAGTAAAAGTAGTACATTATTTTTGACAGATTTATTTTTGCAACTTATTTTCATTTAAAACAAATTTAGATTTAAATATGGTGACGTGTCCATCTGTCCTATTTTTTTCTTGGCTACCAAGTCCAACACCTTGCACCCGTATATATCCGACACTCACACTCATATCCTTGAAACATACATCAACATAGCAAGTTTGGAATGGTTACAATCACTTTTAATGGAAAAGGAACCTAACCATGGGTTATCCATGGTGCCCTACCCCATGAATTGCTCCCAACACCAGTATATAATAGCCTATTGTAGAATACATGTAAATATGTAAATTGTGCAAATTAGGCAATGGTGTACTGTTTCAAATAGGATTGCAGTGTATTGTACGATATTAAGTTGACTTTCCTATTCTGCATAGTACTATGTCTATTTAAAGACATACCATGTACCCTTATAGATACAGGAATCCAATATACAAGAGAATTATTTCTCTCAAATCCTCCTCTTTTTCCTTCATTACTTTCTCTTTCTCCCTGATTTTTCACATTAACATGGTCTCAACCAAGTTCAATTACTGAGTCTTTTCGGCTTTTGCTATGCTATTATTAGTGTTAATACACAATGCAGATTCTGGGATACCTCTCTTCTATGGTCCTCTCCTATCGTGATTGGATCGCCTCCTTCCCAGGTCATTGATTTTGTTTGGTCTGCAACAAAACCCTTGCAGCAGTTTCAATTTCCTCCCTTAGATCTGAGTGGATACTATTCATCAGACGTCAAACCCACTCCAACCATCATCGTTTTTGGCCCCTTCTTCCATCCATCTACTGGGCCCTAGGATTCAGTGTTTTGTGGGATCCATTTTCTGTTCTCAGAGTTAGGGACGCCTTCGAACAGTGTTTTTTGCTGTTTTTGCCTCAGATCTGAGTTAAGGACCTTCTGTTCCCCTTGAAACTAGCACTGCACAGCTGCCCAGGGCCCTAGTGCACATCCCATTGGATTCTTCTACTCATCGTGATTTGTGGGGCCACGTTTTCACCAGATTTCAGATCTGTTCAGGGACGACCAACTGCAACGATCACTATCGTTTTTTGCTTGGATCTACAACCTTGATCGCATTTTCTATACTCAACTGCTTGTATGGGGTTTCCTATTAGATTTGATAGTTATCTTTGTGGTGATTCTCCTTCTCAATGGCTTCCTGGATAAGAATGATGTTAGTGGGACATCCTCTGATCCCACATATATTGGCCGAATCACTACTGAACTCCTGAATGAAAACAACTACCTTCAATGGCCACATCCAGGCTAGCCAAAAAGAACCCCCCCCTCCCCCCCATACGAAAAAAAAACTCCTCCAAATGCCCAAGAACTCCTAGACCCTCCCTCCTCCAAAACCCCTCTCCAAAGAGCATGCAACTCTGCTTCGATAACTGAGCAGTTCGGACGGGGACCAGCAAAAATAGACGAGTCACGGCAGCATGATCCTTGATTACACCATCAAACCCTATGAAACCACCATCCTAGATACAACTGCACCAAAATTTAGCTTTAGGAGCTCCAGATCAGGAGGGATCCAAGCGGCCAACTCAGATGAAGACAAGGCCCTCTCTCTAGAATCCACAGAGGCCCAATACCTGCAGATATCCCAGACCTTCACCCCTCATAGGTCCTAGATCCCAAAGTCCACTAGGATGCTCTGAATTTGATTAAATCGATTACTTGAATTGCCAATAACGATTTTCCCTTGAAAAACCCTTTTATTTCTTTCTAACCAAAGTCACCCCAATTTGATCTTTGAGCCATTAGCAGTCTTAACCTTGAATTTGAGCCGATTCGTACTCAAATCTTTGGACAACAACCTCTCCCTCCACTGACTTGGGTGTATTATGTCCTTCAAGATGAAAAAGGGTCCCACGTCATACATCATGCCACTGTCATTATGCAGCCTGTTCCTTCAGATTTTGCTCTGCTCTTAATGACAACAGCCCTTCATCTTCCAATGGGAATGACAACTATTTTTTTTTCCATGGAAAAATTCTACGAAAGGACAGAAGACTCAGAAAGGGAATTGATTTTGTACATATTATAAGAAAAAAACTATTTTGTTGATTTCTTGCTTCAAGCTGCACCAACACCTGACGTAAGGTAGATCCCTTCTGAAACAAGCTAGTCATGCCGAAACACCTCCCATCTCTACACCCACATCTGATGAAGTTATTACAGTGCCACCACATGAGTTTGAATCAATGCAGCTACAACTGAAACAACTTCAACCCTCTAACACTGCTTGTGAGTTATTGTGGTTTCAACAATTTCTTGCTAAATTAGGATATGCCTCCTCATAACCATTTATTATGCTTTTTTGACAATCAAGCTGTAATAATATTACTCCTAACCTAGTTTTCCATAAAAGAACAAAACACATCGGAGTCAATTGTCACTTTCTCTGCTCTCATGTTACAACTGGTACAATCATTACTCTCCATGTTAAGTCTAAAGATCATCTTGCAAACATGGTGACCAAGTCTATATCTCGTTCACTCCTTGATGACTTATTAAGCAAGTTGAGCTTGATTGATATCTATACTATAGCTTAAGGGGGAGTATTGTAGAATACGTGTAAATATGTAAATTGTGCAAATTAGAGAATAAGGTGTACGGTTTCAAATAATATTAGTGTGTACCATATGTATAATAAGTTGACTTTCCTCTTCAGCATATTAGTATGTCTATTTAAAGATATATCTTATACCCTTGTAGATACAAAAATCCAATATACAAGAGAATTATTTCTCTCTCAAACCTTCCTTTTTTCCTTCATTACTTTCCTTCTCCCTGATTTTTCAGATTAACATAGCCCATCTCAAAGATCACAAAATGAATTTCATGGTCTCAAACGCTCACAAACACTAAAATTACTTCCATGTTTAAATTCATTTGCTCTCTTTCACTTTAATATGAATATTAAAGGCGGTATATATCAGTAATAGACATCAGAGATATATCTGAGAGAACATTATTTCAAGTTATAAGTTCCTGCAGTCCATGGATACAACACCATCAATATCAGCAAATATATAAAACGCTTGCTTCCTGCAGAAAGATAAATTACTTACGGAGCCACATGAATCTTCACAAGCATAAAATATATCGTCCAGAACTTCCTTTCTTTCATGTGACGTGGGCATAATTCGTATCTTAGCCTTGAAACTTCCTAAGGAAGGAAAGTCAAAAAATGTGTTAGTTCATGATGACGTGTCTTGATTGGTCTAGACTCTAGAGTATAAGACACAACTAAAAGACTGATAATGCATGCACAACATAATTTCCAGAAGGCAAGCAAAATCATGCCAATACAAAGAAATAGAACATCCACACCCAATCAAAAACTACATTAAACCCAGTCTGCATACCTTCAGAATGACGGTACTCGTAAAGAATCCCTACATGCTCATATTTTTACCTTATAATCTCCTAATCCTTTGTTTTATAAGGAAATCTAAGTTTAACAGAGTTACCTAAAATGACTTCATGCAAAAAGCGAGTATGCTATAATCGTGATGATGTAAGACCTCATCACATTAAGGTTCAACCCCCTACTGTACCACCATATAAAACAAAGATAAGCATGACCAACAAGCACATGGAACTCTCATTCATCCACAAGTTTCTCCCCTCATTACTACTCACATTTCCCACAACCTACCTCGTAAAATTCTTTTTTCCCCAATTGACATAGAACCTTATATTGGTCTTAAAATGCAATGTTTCACAACTTTGTTTGCTAGACCTTTTTTTTTGGAGGGGGAGGAGGAAGATAATAATGTTACTTTACCATGAACCTTGATAAGAGCACCGACCGGCTATTTGGTTTACCACTGCTATCCATAATGATAAGAGACAATGGCAAAGCAATTTTACATTTGGAAATGAAGTTACTCGGTGTTCAACAAAGAAGAAAAATACCTTGACTGTCGAGAGAACAAGAGTTGCATGTTTAGCTTGCCATTCTGTAAGATCCTGCCGAACATTTGAAATTGTTGGGACATTCGATGTTTGTGGTTCCTCTAAAGAAGAGCATATCATCAAAAGTAAGTAGATAAACAAATAAGCTACCCTAAATGGCCAAAATTGCATTACAAATTTAAATATATATGCCTTTTTTGAAACAGTAATAAGCACATTATTGCAAAAGAAAAAGTAAAATGTAGGTACTAAGGCAAAAGGCTTAACCCACAATATCTCCTGAGACAACTCCTCAAGATTGCCACCCTTACACAAACAAGGAAGACAGAACAAAACCCCCCCAAAAAATAATAAATAAAAACATGACTCTAGAAAGTGACAACTATAAAATATCTAAAACCACAGCATCCTGCTCCACTCCAGATTTAGAAGTTAGAGAAATCTAAGACACAGATCATAGGGTATATTCCCTCAAAAAGGACAAAGGAAACTAGATTTTAATGAGATGCTCACACACACATTGGGTCGAACAGTACCGTGCACATCTAGGTGTAGGGCCCACCAAATTGGTGGTGATGGGCACTTGAAATAGTCTTTTTCTTCAATATATTGTCCACCAAAAATCACCATGATCCGATCGATCAAACCATATTTTTAAAGCTCTCAAAATTTCATTATTTTTAATCCCTAAACTTTATAGCCTTTAAAAACATGACTTACCCAGTGCATGGGTAAACATTTCTACTAGATTTTTACAATGAACACTAATGCTCTTGGTGCCTTTTGCTTTCTCATGGGCTATTTGGAAGGAGCGGAATGGGAGGATCTTTGAGGGAAAAAATAAAGGCCCTAAAGATGTTTTTGAGAAGGCAAAATAGCAAGCGATTGGTTGGTTGTCTGTGTGTAAAGAGTTTCGGAGTCTTGCACGGGAGGATTTTTATTTGTCTTGGGATGGGTGTATGAAGAGTGTGGGTAGAGCCAAAAAACGATTGGTCAAGTGGGTTGCGTCTCCCCTAGGTTCATGCAAATTTAATGTAGATGGGGCTGCAAAAGGTAAACCAGGGCCGGCAGGTATAGGTGGTGTGTTACATGATGGTAGGGGTAGAATGATGGCAACTTTTTCCAAATCAGTAGGGCGGATGGAGTCAAATGAACCTAAATTGTGGGCAATTAGAAGAGCACTCCAGGTTTGGTTTGAGTTTAGGAGCGGTAACTTCGTTATCGAAAGTGACTCAACTAATGCCATATCCTAGACTAATAAAAAAAAATTCCCCCCATGGGTGTATGAAGAGTTTAGGAGCGGTTATTTCACCTTTTTTTTTTAAAGTTAACTTTATTAATAAGAAACAGGGCCAAAAAGACCCTACTTGTTAAGGTGGTGTTGTTTGTCCGCTGCTTTTGGGAGCATTAATGTTCGTCACAATTTCCTTTCATTTGAGCTAAAAGTGATCCCGGATAAATTGTTATGAAAGATTTAAACTTATATAGGACGTGTGCCAAAATCCAACTTGAACAGATTATCCTAAGTATGATTCTGAAGACTACAAAGTTCTCACCATTCATATGATTTGACCTTAATCTAATGGTGTACATATCTGAAAATGAGATCAAATTGTGCACAAGTCTAATTCATACGATGAATATGAGTATGAATTGTGGGGAAAAACACTAAGTTTGTCATCTGGTTCACTACAGGTAATTTCTCTTACATTGGTGGTCATCAGTAATTATACAGTGATGTTAAGATCCAGCAAGCTCTCATGATGGAAAACGGCTCCACCTATACAAGAAGCTCAACCATGATTTTGGTTCAACTTCTAAGCCCACCAAACACCCCAAAAATAAACTGCATCATCAATTCCCTAATTCCAGAGTGAGAGGAACTTGCTAGATCCAATTATAAGGGTTAACTCCGAATAGACAGATGTGATACACGATTCACAATATCAATGACGATGACAATGAGCAATACTCCAAACTTCAGAATGAACGAAATTCAGGGAATTATAAAAATCTAATGGAATGCTTGGCCCAACACTATCCTTAGTTTAATCGTAACCTCAGGTGTACGCAAATACATTCAAATGTTGCAGGATTTCTAGAACACCTGGCCACGTCATCAAGTGTCACTCAATCTAATCTCTAACTGCCTACCTACCAAACTTTAAAAGGCAAGGAAAGGCAGAATGCAGCAACCAACAGTTAAAAAATGAATTGAGAATTCCCAAAAGGAATTCAAAAACAAAAAATCAAAAGTTCAAAACCATAGTAAAATCAAAATTTACCTTCCAAGGGAAAATCCTGGAAAGTGCTCATGGTGATTCCCTTGACAAACTCTCTCAATTCTTCGGTGACGCCATATTTCTCTAAATCAGACGGCTGGGATCCGCCGGAGGTGGCGGCAGATGCAGCGGAATCTTTGAGGGAGATGGCAGATACGGGCAAGTGATCGACGGCAAGGGTTTTGATCTGATCGGCAATCTTGACGAAATCGGCCTTCTTAGTGGCCTCGGCAGCTAATTCCTTGGATTTCTTTGCGGTCTCGGAGACGATGTCCGCAGCTCCTTTGGTGAGGACTTGGGAGCGTTTGGCGGCCTCTTTCGTGATCTCTTGGGATCTCTTCGCCGCTTCTTCTGCAAAATTTCGAGCTCTCTGCCACAGATCCATGGTTCTGATCTTTCCCAACAGCAAATCAAAAAGGAAGAAATACGAAATGCAAATGGAGTGAGATGGATAGAATTTTGAGGAGACTTGTATTAACGTAAAAACATGGTTTTCTTCGGTCTCCTGCTTTAATTTTTAATTTTAATTTAATTTAATTTTTAATTATTTTATCATTCAAAACTTTCTTGATACCTGTCCTTTTGTGTTAATTCTGGTTGGATATTTTCAAAAAAAAATTATTATCTATTTATTTCAAAAATCTTTTAACCGCATTCTCAGTATCAGATGAATTTAACGATGAATTGAAATAGTTTAATATATATTTTACCACTTAGATCTGAATTTAACCTAAAAAATATATCTAATTCATCCCATTATTATGCGAAATTCTAATGACATAAATATTTATCCAACAATTTAAACTTAACATTTAAAAATCAGGTATTATATTAAAATAATAAATCTATTTTAGATAGTGCAGTTCAAGTGATTTTATTATCATTCATTCTTATTTAAAAAAAAAATGAGATTTGTTTCAACAAAATATCAATTTTTGCTACATGGGGCCTTTTATATTCATAAATAAGTTCTGGGTTTTTCAATTTTCGGTGGAGTTCTTATGAAAAAGGTGGAATCAACTCTGTGATAAAAAAGGTTTAGACATTACATGGATGGATCATAGTCTTTATTTTTTATTTTTTTAAGATTAATATATAACCATTAAATTATTTACTAATGGTGAGAAGACCCTCGATGATGATTCATCAAATGCACATATGGGTTGGATCCAAATCTTAAAAAAAACAAAAACCATTTCAATTGCTTAGATTTATTTTTTAAATGAGCTCCATATGAAGCTGCTATATCTTAATGCACAAGTTAACTTCATAAAAATGTTCTTTCCTTTGAAATAGAGAATTCTATATAATTTTTAGTGTGGTTTTTCATTTTTTTTTTCTTTAATGAATAGCAACATGATTTTAGACTATAGAGTCTAAGCCAATCTACCACTCAATTTCCATAAAATTTGAATTAATTTACATTCATACATGTCGAGGCAAAACATGTCTCAACCAAGACATGCACGATATAATTAGATATCATCATCATCAACAACCATCAAATCTCATCTATTTGTAGGTTTTTAAGTCTTACTTCTTTATTTGATCTTTTCATTATTATCATAAAGTTAGTTAATTCAATATCTACATTAGTCTACTTTCGACCATAATATTCTTTCTTATTTTAATGTATAATGAAATTGCTTTTTACTTGGTAGACAGTCTAAAAAGTCTTCGTCCCCCAATGATAAGTTAATGATCAGATTTTATTTTGTGATGATTTTTCTATTTCCCCAACTCAAAATAACTTAATTTTGAATCTTACAATGTACACTTCAAAAATCTCTCATTTTGTAATATATTTGGTCCTAGTGTACTATACCTACATGTCAATATTTAAATTTCCAAACTTTTATGACCGAAATCTCAAATATCATAAATTCCAAATTGTAGGAAGATTAGTGTTTAAGATACATAGGTTGAAAAGTTAAAATTTAGAATTTGACTCAAAATCTTATCGAATCAAATAACTTGTTAAATTTGAAAACTTAAACGTGCGAGTCAAGTCATCTTGTACAAACTTGTCAGAGGTTTTTTTTTTTTTCAGTTTCTAAAGTATGATTAGGCACAACTTATTCTGAATGTAGCACTAATGTTTCTAGAATACCAATAGAAGGAAAAATGAAGGCATGTGGGAAACTTGTCCAGCAGAAAACTAGATCACCTTAGTTTCTTTCAAAAACTAGGTTACTTTTTTATACTGAACTAGCTGTTGATTTGATAACCCAAGTACCACCACCACAAGTTTCGCATACTAGCAAACAAAAAAAATGAAAAAACTTCATTTAGTTTTAAATACTTATCAAATTTGATCCTGATTAAGCTTAAGACTGATTTCAATATTTAAAGTTCTAATCTACATGAGCCCATAAAATGTGAAACTAAGATTACAAAAGCCCATGACCTTAAAGCCAAAATTGTTAGCCACTTAAGGAATTCAATAATCTGGCGAATTGCGGCATTAGCAACTCACTTGAATCTTACAGAACCAAGTTCAAAATTCTAGATTGAACTTGGCTTGAATTTTATCAAACCTTATTCGTGAAGCTAAATGCGAGTTCTGTTCCCTTGGTACAGCATGTCAAACATTAACTTAAAGCTTGATTCAATCAATATATAGCATAAATATTATATATGTACAAACTTTATATACAGTAAGAATACAGACAGCTATGTATGCACAAATACATGCAGACAAATATACAGACAGATCCATAAACCAGCTGAGTTTAGGTATACAAGAGAACTAACTTCATTCTAAATCATAGAATCTCTAATGTTGCTTCAACAATATGATCACAGTTTAAACATGTCGCCATTTAAAATCGTGATCATCACTAATTGTTATCTGATGAATCAATATTTTGATCACAGTCAAAGGACATACCCTTTTGAGTATGTTCCACTTCACCACATTTGCAGTACATGTTCACCAATGAAGTCCCACACACTCTGTTACGATGCGATGACAATTTACAGATTAACTGATAAACTTGGCAACCCAACAGATCACTGCTAATGGTGGAGACCCAATTCCATCATCGTCTGAAAAAGTATCAGTCCATCCACAGCTCAAAAATTCTTAACATAACCAGCTACCATAGAATTTCATGTTACCAAGCTCTTGTCAGGCATTCAGCCAAATAATTCTCATGCTGATTCAACCATCCCAGAGTTGATGAATCCAGTGATCATAGCAATCACTTTTACAGTGTTGGGGATTGACTGAACATATCAATGCAGAATCTTAATCACCTCTCATTACATACCCAGAAACCAAGCCACTTCATGCCATGTCTTTTTTCTCCCCTGGCAGCATTGCCATGTAAATTCTCTTTTTTCAATCAGCATTCTGCACTGATAAAGACAAGATCATTGTGTTTCAAGAAGTAGTCCCTGATTGGCATCCTATCAAACAATGGAAAAGCATTCACAAGTTCATTGACTTGGGAAAACATGAAATTATGATACTGAAGGAGAAGATGTCCAGTTGAAGAATTTGCTTTCACACTTGGAGTGCCTCTTCCAGCATCCCAGGCTTGGCAATCCCGTCAACAACAAATACCATGAGAAGAATGTCTTAGCTGCCACTTTCTCAAACGTCTCGTGAGCACAATTGTATCTCCAATTCTGTGGTAACTCCTAATTGCATTATTTGATGAAATGACAATATCAGAATTCCTAGTCTTCAATGGTTCATTTGGGTACGCATCAAATGCACAACATATAGGCAGTGTCGTGTTACTAGGGGTGAATATGCTGACATCAGATGGTAGAATTGCTGGCTGGTGATGCCGATAAACACTCCACACTTGAATCCGTGTTCTTATTCACCTCAATCCAGCTACATCCAGGTGTTTTCACCACCTTATTTTCCTTCATCAGCTGGCGCACCCAAGCAACATCATCCCACCTTTTCATCTCTGCATATACATTGGCTAGTTGAACATAACCATCTGTGCTTGAAGGATCCAAATCAAGTAGTTTTTTAGCAGCAAATTCAGCCAATTCTAGGTTCTTGTGGATTCTACAAGCACCCAAAAGGGTTGCAAAGACAGGTGAATGTCGTTGAAAGGGCATCTTATGTATCAAATCTATGGCTTCAGCTAACAAACCAGCTCTACCAAGAAGATCAACCATACATGTATAGTGATCTGGCCTAGTCTCAACTTTGTAGTTCTTCATGGAATGGAAATAGTGAATTCCAAGCTCAACCAATCCAGCATGGTTACAAGCTAGCAGTACCCCAACAAAAGTTATTGAATCAGGTCTCATTCCCTCCTTTATCATTTCATTGAACATCTCAATAGCTTTCTCCCCATGTCCATGTTGCGCATAACCAGAAATCATAGCATTCCAAGTGACAACATCTCTAAATTGCATTTCACAAAATAGTCTGTATGCATCTTCCACGTCACCACATTTGCAGTACATACTCAACAGTGAATTTCCACATGTGGTGTTAAGATACAATGGAAATTTTTGTATGAATTGATGGACCTGCTTACCAAAATCCAAAGAAGAAAGATTACTGCAACCTAGAAGAACGCTGCTGAAGGTTGACTGATTCGGCCTAATAGCCAATCCCACCATTGTCCTGAAAAGCTTCAGACCCTTCTCCGGGCAGAAATTTTCCACATAACCCGCCACCATAGAGTTCCATGTTACCAAGCACCTCTCGGGCATTTTGTGAAACAGCTCTTCTGCTGACCCAACTATCCCAAAACTCATGAATCCCGTAATCATAGCCGTACATGAAATTATTCCCCTTTCCTTTGTTGGCACTCGATTAAACAATTCAACCGCTGAATCCAAATTACCTTCCTGAACGTACCCAGAGATCATCACACTCCAGGAGATATCGTTTTTCCACGGCATTGCCATGAAGACATCCAGAGCTTCCCCCGTCTTTCCCTTCGAACAGAGACCGGATATCATCGTGTTCCAAGATGCAGAGTCCCTAAAGGGCATTCTGTTGAACAGATGACGAGCACCTTCGAGATCGGAATTACGGAAATAACAGGACAACATGATGGTGAACGAGAAGACGTCGGGTTGAGGAATTCGTTCGAACAGACGGAGTGCCTCTTCCAGCATGCCGGGCTTGGCATATCCCTTAAGCATCAAATTCCAGGAGACTGTTGTCTTCACAGTCATATTCTCGAACAGGTGGCGGGCGGTAACCAAATCCCCGTTATTGATGTGATTTTGGATTGCCTTATTTGACGAAATGATTGTATAAGAAGTTGTCCTCTTGGGGACTTGGCCTCGACATTTTATAAGCGGAACATGTGGTAGTAATGTCATGTTGGCGGGGGGAAATGCCGAGTATGGCCTCTGCTGCTGCAGCTGCAGCCTCAACCGCTGCCGCCGATGGGCATTTGAATTTCGGAACGTCGTCGTAGAGGAAGAGTAATTTGAGATGGAGAGAGAAGTGATGGCTGCGGCCTTACGGTTTTTGAGGGACATTGGTTAGACCTCTCCTCTCTGATAGAATAGTAATTCTGGGTCATGATTGCCGTTTTCTTCTCGGAAAATAGAAACGGACTGAACGTCTGAAGTCTGAACTCCCCTTTCCTGCAATTTCTAACCGTGACCTCCCTAAATTATTTGTTTAGTGCGCTGGAAATTGAAAACTAATTTTAAAATTGATGTATTCTAAGTTAGAAGATTTAAAGAGTTACAAATAATTTAAATTATTGAACTGTTCTATCAGATTTCATGTACAGTATATATATGCCGGTCAGATTGCCATTTTGCCTTTCCATTTTTTTTCCAATGAATAATATTATTTTTCGTTCACTCAAAGAAATAGGACAAAATTATATACTTTTGACTTAAAATTAGTTTCGGAGTTCACAAAATTCAGAATTAATAAATTTTGATAAATTGTTTATAAAAATCGGTCGAGGAACGACTTCTCTATCAACGGTAATCCGCATTTAGCTCGGGTTTTCAACTGATGCGGTTTCTCAACTTATTTCTACAAATAACATATCAAAATTCATCTATTCTAAATTTTATGAACTACAGAACTAATTTTAAGTAAAAATTGTATAATTTTGAGCTTTAAAAATCGTAGAAAAAAATTAAGAGAAAATACAATTTTTCCTTAATTCTTTGGGTATGATTTGTTAAGTCTAAAACTATATCATTTTTAGTTAAATGGTCATAAACATTAGTCTATGGACATGAAAACATGCATATACTCTGAAAATTACACCGATTAATTCGACATCTTGATAAAAACATATTTAACTCTAAAATCAATAAATAAAGTAAAATTTTAGTTATACTGATATACCTCTCCCAAAAAAGTAAAATTTTAGATATCTCTTTTCACATCTAATTTTCTATTCAATTAACTCAAAATTTTATTTCAAATTAAAACGATTGAAAAGATGATACACTACTTTTAATAGGACAATATGTGCAAATATTTTTGTGCCCTTGTACTAAGCCTTAAACATATACGAACCTTTTGCAGTTTCTCTCACTACTTTATTATTTGAAAAAGTCTAATTCTATATGTCTAAAAACTTTTGAATAATTTATACTTTTAATTTTTTTTTTAAGTTCAATAAATGTGTAAAATAAAAGATAATTAATCTACTAAATATTAAAAATCTTCTTAAACTTAAACTCGTAGATTATAGGACTGAAATTAAGGAATTATTTTAAAATCAAAATTTATGATTTAGATTTTTTTAAATTTAACTATTCATTTTCATTAATTCTATTATAAAGATAAATATGTTTGAGGTTAACTTTTATTAAGCGAATAATTTTAGATTTTTCTTTCTATTTTAAAGGTTAATGGGCCAAAAATATTATAGCACTTTTATATTATCGTTAAAGCTTTTAAAAATGCTTCTAGTGACCATTGTGAACTGTTATGCATGGTACATGTGTAATTATTCTTTACCATTGAAAGATCTAAACAATGTAACAAATATACGGGTTTTTAAGTTCTAATCATCAATAATTTGGTTTTATTTTTTTATAACTTTGATGATGATAAAATATCTTTTTAATTAATTAAAATATATTTTGAAAATAGCTTTATTTAAATAATTAAATAAAAATATGTGAAAGAATATGATTTATGAAACCATTTCGATAAAAAAAGTATTATAAAGAAAAAAAATTCAAATAAAAAAGGTAATATCCTTTCTCAAATCGGGGAAAAAAAAAAAGCTATCCGTTTAAAATAGTGTTATCCGCAGCGGCGGCGGCTGCAGCAGCAGCTATGGCAGCTCCGCTATCCCCTCTAGCAACCCCTCAAAGAGCCCTGGCTGAAACCACTAACGACAGGAGAAACAGCCCAGTACAATCCCGAAACCTTCAACCATCGCACACCATTTTCCTCTTAGAGAAGTGCTCCTCATTGTGGGAACTCAAGCAAATCCATGCTCACACAATCCGCACCGGCCTCTTCTTCCACGTTTCCGTTGCAAACAGAATCCTCGCCTTCTGTGCGCTCGAAGATGCCGGAAGCCTCCATTATGCCCGTCTCGTGTTTGACCAAATTCCCAGCCCAACACATTTCGTCTGCAACTCCATAATTAGAGGCTACACCAACAGGGACTTAACCCGGGACGCTCTCCTTTTCTATTGCCAACTGCTCGAACATGGATTCTGCCCCGATAACTTTACCTTCCCTTCTCTCTTTAAGTGCTGTTGCCATCTCCTTGAGGGCAAACAGCTGCATTGCCAAGCCTTCAAATTTGGCTTTGCGTCCTCAGATATTTACGTACAAAACACGTTGATTAATATGTATTCCACTTGTGGGTGTTTTATTTCTGCTGAGCGCGTGTTCGGTAGAATGTCTGACAAGAGCATCGTGTCTTGGGCGAGTATGCTAGCTGCCTACGTTCATTGCGATATGTCCGATGAGGCCCTTCGCCTCTTTCATAACATGGAATCCGAAAATGTCAAGCCCAATGAGGTCACTCTTGTAAATACTTTGTTGGCTTGTGCCAAATTGAGAGATTTAGACATGGCAAAGTACATCCATGAGTACATGATTGAGAATAAAATTGGGTTTCATCTGGTTCTTGTGACGGCTCTCATCGATGTATATTGCAAGTGCGGGTGTGTCTCTCTTGGCCGACAAGTGTTCGACAAGATGCCTAAGAGGAATTTGTTTTCTTGGAACGTCATGATCAATGGGCATGTTGAGGACAACGATTATGCAGAGGCATTGTTACTCTTTCGAGAGATGCAGCTCAAAGGTTTTAAGCCAGATAAGGTGACAATGGCAAGTTTGCTGCTCGCTTGTTCTCATCTGAGTGCTCTGGAACTGGGTAAATGGGTACATGCATACATAATTAAGGAGAACATAGAGCTGGATGTGGTGCTGGGGACAGCACTTATAGACATGTATGCAAAGTGTGGGTGCATTGAGATCATGTCACAAGTTTTCTGTCAGATGCCTGAGAGAGATGTCATGTCTTGGACGTCGATTATTTGGGGTCTCGCAATGTGTGGGCATGGGGAGAAGGCTTTAGAGCTTTTCTCTGAGATGCAAAGCAATGGAATGAAGCCGGATGCAATTACATTTGTTGGTGTGCTCGCTGCTTGTAGTCACGCAGGCCTTGTGGATGAAGGCCTTTCTCATTTTAATTCCATGATTAGTATTTACAACATCCAACCTAGTATTGAACACTATGGGTGTATGGTCGACCTGTTTGGCCGTACTGGGCAGATAGAAAGAGCAGAGGAATTCACAAGAAACATGCCCATGAAGCCAGACCATTTTGTTTTAGGTAGCCTTCTGGGTGCTTGCAGGATCCATGGTAATCTTGAGGTTGCAGAGAGAGTAGCCCAACAGCTTATAGAACTCAATCCGAACAATGGTGGTGCATATGTACTTCTGTCCAATACATATGCTTCAATGAAAAAGTGGGATGAGGTTAGAAGAATAAGGGAGGCGATGGCAGAGAGAACTGTGAAGAAGGCCCCTGGATGCAGTATGATAGAGGTGAATGGAATTGTTCATGAATTTGTGATGGGAGATGAATCACACCCTCAATCTCCAGAAATCTACTTGATGCTCGAGGAAATTATAGACCGACTGAAGGTGGCAGGGTATGAGCCTAACAAATCTCAAGTGTTACTTGATGTCGACGAGGAAGAGAAAGAGAACGCTCTGTGTCGCCACAGCGAGAAGTTGGCAATCGCCTTTGGGCTTATCAGTACTTGCACGGGTACGACTCTAAGAATTGTAAAGAACCTCAGAGTTTGCAGTGATTGTCATGTTTCCGGCAAGCTCATCTCAAAGGTCTATAACAGGGAGATAATTGTCCGAGATAGAAACCGATATCATCGTTTTAAGGAAGGGGCATGTTCGTGTAAGGATTTCTGGTAATGACTTCTATAACAAGTAATTCAGCTTACAGTTTTTTAAAAAAAAAAAAAAACAGTAAGCAAAAATGATTTGGGTACAGTTTGGTTAATCTTAAAAAGTATACTTAAAAAATTAGACATAAGAAGTGAATGCATAAAAGAGTTGGAGAATAAACACGTATGGGTGTGTGTGGGTAGGGAGACTTGCACATGCTCTGAGAATTAGTCTCCACTTTGTTATCTGAGAAAGGTCGCTAATATCCGTTGATTTGCCTTCCAGTGTGTCCACAAGACTACAACTGGGATTGTATTCCATGTAATTTTCATTCTAGGTGCGAGTCTCGGTAGGAACCACAAACCAATTGAGCCTACACAGGTTTTGTTAAAGACA
This sequence comes from Chimonanthus salicifolius, assembly GCA_013350335.1. NCBI lineage: Eukaryota > Viridiplantae > Streptophyta > Magnoliopsida > Laurales > Calycanthaceae > Chimonanthus > Chimonanthus salicifolius. The sequence continues at coordinate 63,587,836 of CM023538.1, read as the reverse complement.
CAAGGGACATCTAAGAGGTTGACAAAGTTTTGTCCATAGACTTCATGCAACTGGGCAATTGACAATAGAGGTGATCTAAGTCTTCCTCCGCCGAATGAGAGAGAGGACACTTGAGGTCTTCCTCCGGTCTTAGCAACCCTATCTTCTTTAGCACCGTTGTAGTTAAAATCATCTCTTTTAACATAAACCATGCAAAAATTTGAACACGTTGGGAAGCAACACCTTTCCAAGCCAAAATAGCGGTGGTTTCTTCATTAAGTTGTTGTTGAAGCATCAAATCCACAGTTTACTTGATTGAATAAATATATGAGGAATCACCTGTCCTAACAAGTTTATCCTCATTAACTAATAACAAGGGAAGCTCCCCCAACTGGGCTAAGAGATCTATCATACTCCCGTCTTCAAAGGATTGTAGTTCCCTTCGAAAATCAAATTGTTAGGAAATCTCATTGCCCTCTACCTTATAGAAGTCCTATACTAATGCTTGTTTGTTCCTAGAAATCCTGAACAACCTTAGATATATTTCCTTTAAGGGGTTTTTCTTCTAGCCACAAGTCCTTCCAAAACAAAGTTATGTCTCCTTTTCTGACCAAAAGTCTAATTTTGCCATCGCCATCATCTCTCTACCTTCACTTGGATTCCATCCACTATTCTTCTCCAAAAAGAGAACCAAGGATATGCATAGTGGGTAAAGAAAATGACAAGCTTCATACGTTTCTACCTTAGAGCCCAAGCTTATCCATTTGTCAAAGAGGGTTTCTCGTCATACATTATGATCACTACACATTTCAATCTTTTGAGGCACATATGTTTCTACCTTAAAGCTTGAGCTTATCCATTAGTCAAATAGGGTTCCTCTCATACCTTATGGATTACTACCCATTTCAGTCTTTCAAGGCTCTTGTCACAATGGTGACCCAATTAGACGACTCCTTTCTTAAATTCATTCAGCCAAATATATGTTGATGTGATGTTTTGAATGTGAAAGAGAAATTTCACAAATTTCTATGAGAGAACTTGGATATTCTATGGGCCTTTGACATTTAGCCTATGCTTAAAATAGTTGGGCGTCTCAATGTATTAGACATTTTCATATTATTGGGTTTAGGTTGCGAGTCCCATTTACTTTTTTTTTTGGTCATTTGATTTTGAGTCTGATTGAACTCATGTAACAGTAGAAGAGGAGCTGGGTCCAAAAGTTGAGGCTTTTGCTTTAAATTTTTACTTCTGAATAAAATATGAGCCTTTCAAATATAATATGTAATTCTAAGTAAAAATTGGTATATGATGACTGAGAAATATGATTTCTTATTTATCCATCACTTGGTTCATGTCAAAGCAGTCTAACCCTCAAACATAATATGTGAAATTAAGCCTCTAAGATTTCAGACTTTATCAAATGAAGACTTGATCATTGGTGGTCATGGGATAGACCCTGTGGCCCAACAATAATAAATTTCTAGGCCGGCCTTGGACGACTTCATCAACAGACAAAAACGTTTAAGAAATTCTTTAAAATGAGTAGTCATTGTCCCAAGAAGATGATTTAAATAAATATTTAGTTGTTTATATCACACAATATGGAAAGCTCTCTTTCATTTCTTCCTCTTGTTGTTTTATCATTCTTCTCTTTTCTTACCAAGTATTTGCTCCTATTGTTCTAAATACGTATTCAAAGTGAATAGGTATCAACAAGACTTGATTTTATAATTTAATCATTAGTCGTGACAGTCTCTTAAATACAAACATGCAAGACTTAATTTTATTAGAGTCAAACTTCCTATTCAAAATCATTTTCATTGGATAAAACTATTATTTATCTTTTATCATTCCTTTATCCCATCTAATATTATTCTACATTTGAAAGCTTGCTCTAATTTTAACGATTATCTCAATGGATTGGTGGTCTTTTTAATAATGAATTTCTAGGCCGGCCTTGGACCTCTTCGTTAATAGGCAAAACCGTTTAAGAAATTCTTTAAAATGTGTAGATTTTTTGAAATATGGCCAAAAGAAAAAGAAGGGGAAGAAGGTGATGATAGAAATTAGAAATTAGAAATTATAGGTTAAAATTCTGCTAAAGAATTTAGAAAAATTTAAGAATTTGCAAAAGTCGTATTTAAAAAAAAAAAAAAAATTAAAGTCCCAATTTTTTTAACTTAAAGCAACCTTTTTATCCGTTTAGATTTTCATTTTAAAACAAAACAAATAAAAAATAAATTTTAAATTTTAGATTTCAATTTTGAACTTTAAATTATTTGAAACAAGCAAGTAAAAGAAAATTTCAAAATCTTTAAACCTTAATCCTGTGTTGGCTCCACACCCCTCTCATTTTAACTCTTTTCTTTCCCAACTCTCCAGCAAACCAAAATCCTTAAACCCTTCTCTCCATCGTCTTGTCCTTACTTCTCTATTGCAGCTGCCACCCATTACTCTGTCCTTCCCTCTTTATCCCTTCTCTTCCTCTCTCTTTACGTCTGCTGTAACAACCAATTCCAAAATGAGATTTTGAGAGTGGGTGCGAGTGGAGAGGAGAGGGATTTGGCTCCTTCCTAAGTGGGAGCCTAAAGCAACCGCTTGAGTTGCTTTATGCTTCAGCCGGCCCTGGTCATATGCATGCATGGTTTTGAAAATCACTTTTTGATTCTTGTTTTGATTTAAGTGTAACTTTTGGACACCTAAGTTAAAGTTTGCTTGGCTTCCTTTTAACATGAAATAAAATTTAAAGCAAATATGTATTTTTCAATCTCATCAAACATTTTTAGATAAAATAATAAAATTTGACCAGGAAACAAATTTATGATGCAGTTTAGGTTTAAAATAAAAAAATTGTTCAAAAAGCAATATTAAATCATAACTAATATTCTTACAATAAAAATATTTTGTCTTCATCGAATCTTAAAATTATAACTACATAATTTAGTCATATGCTCAAGCATGAATAAAAATTTAACCTTTAGCCTTTAGCCTTTAGCATTTAGCCTTTAGCCTTTGGCATTTAGCCTTTTGTTTGGGTAGTGATTTGTGCATTTTCTCGTGATACACCACTTTAAAAGGAAAAGATAATTTTACCATTACTTTTCTTCTTCTCTTTCTTTCCCTCCTTCATAAAAAATGAGTTAAAATTGTATTTTTATTTTAAAGGTAGTGCACATTAGAAAAATTCATGTGAAAAACTTAGCGTAAAATTCCCATAGGTGATAACCAATGCCAATTGATACAGCAGGTTAAGCCATGGGAGCTCGAACTTAACACCGCCAGCTTTCCTTAGAGAGAGGTTAACGAGTTGAACTAAAGTTTTATGAGGAAGGAATATAATGGTAGAATAATTTTATTTTTTATAAAAGATTACAAATTTTAAATATATAGAGTTATATATATAAATTAAAATATTTTTGTTATTAGTTAGTGTTAAAAATTTAAAACTCACATGGAATTGTGAGCGCGATTAGGAGTAAGGTGGAGAAAGAAGAGGAGAGGGATGACAAGTTTAGGAGAAGCGACTTCGTATATTTAATGAAGTTCTTATTCCTTGTTTGTGGATCTTATGATAATACAGATTACAGAGTGTGCTGGGGCCAACTGAGAATTGACTGTAGAAGGATGCCATGGGAAAGTCCTAATCAGTGCCCGCCCCATATCAGAGTTCAATCCCTACCACTTCTTTCCTTCACACATACTTCTGCATGTTCGTTATCTGATCATCATCTCTCTTCTAGAGAGAGAGATAGTAGGATATGGCGACGATTGGCATGTTCGTTATCTGATCATCATCTCTCTTCTAGAGAGAGAGATAGTAGGATATGGCGACGATTGGCAGTAGCAATGTTGGGTTCTTACTTAAAAATCAGATGCTTTCTATGGTGAGAACGAGGTGTCGGAATCCATTTGCCGGACGCCTTCCCTTCCGCGCCGCCATTCGAGCTTCTACAAGCGTCACACTTCCATTCAACCCTGTAATCCTCTCTCTCTCTTGTCTGTTTATGCTTTTCTTTTTCTGGGGCAGTTTACCAGTAGCTTTGGATGCTCTTGCTTTTGTTACTTCTTCTGTTTATATGTTTCTCTTTTTCTATGTGGCATTTTATCAGTAACTTTGAATGCTCTCGCTTTTATTACCTTTTTTTTAATACTGTTTCATTGATTTATTTCTGACCCCAGCTTTATATTGTTATTATTACTATTATAATTCTTGTGCGGTGGGCCCCAGGACAGATTGCCCACGGTTTGTAACAGCTTCAATCGGACGGTTTCCATTCTCTCCAATTATCCAATTATTGCACTGCAAAATGAAATGGTTTAACAGAAATGAGCGGGCATCAGAGAGAACAGAGTTCTGATGGTGCTATTCCGTACCCGTGGGGTCCATAGATTTGGGAGCGGATGGTTTTCCCTTTTAGCAACATTTCGAATATTGATTAAGGTTGGATTGTTGTTGTTCCAACAGACGAAAATGATTATTATGGACAATTGATAGAGAGAGTGGTGTTTTTTTTATAACAAAGGAGATTGATGAACTTTTTCTAACACTTGGGTAATGACAACTAGACCCTGAGGGGTTGTCTTGATAATCAAAACCCGCCCATGTTTGCAGGAGAGGTCTTGAATTAAGTCACATTTAATATAAAAAGGGTCACTCTCCATTATTTTGTACCCCCTCCCTCCTTTTCATGTTGTACTGCATATAACTTTTCAAGTGTCTAATTCATGTTTACCAGCACTGGTTGCTCATTTTTCACATGTTTTTTTTCTTTATAGGATCTTGCTGTGGACGAAAAGATTAGGACCAGAACAAATGTTTTAGCTTGTCCCATTTGTTATGGCCCATTGATTCAGAAAGGTGATCCAGATCCAACAGTGTAAGTTAATTATTTTGGCCTTAAACAAGATGTTTTTATTGAAGTTGTATTTTATTGTCGGAGGAATGATATGCTCGTAGGACATTCTATCTGAGGATATGCATTGCATTTTTTGAACTTGATCACATACAAGCAGGGCCCGTGGTTCACTGATGCCATAGGCTTATTGGATCAACCATCTTTTCTTCTATTGAAAGATTTGTTGGCCTAACTATGCATAGACGATAAATCTCACTCAGGGCCGGCCCTGGGCATAGGCGGTGTAGGCCTTTGTCTAGGGGCTCCAGACAGAAAGGACCTCTATACACTTAAACTCCTTAATATACCAGTCACAAAGGACCCCTAAGATTTTAGGGCATCTCAGGGCTGGCTCTGATCTCAGTAATGAGATAATTCTTTAACACCCATACAACTCCTCCTTCCTTTTTTCTTTTTTTTTTTCTATAAAATGCTGTCATAATTTGAATCCACAGGTCACAACCTGAAGGTTGCAATAGTGACTACTTGCCAACTTGCTATGGGCTCTTCTAAGATGATCCAAAATCTATGACTGGTGGCTTGCAAATAGTTGGTTAAGAATGTGGCATGCTGATATTCAATATTAAAGGCCAAATTTGTACATTTAGGCTTCTTCTTTTTTCTTTTCTGGGTTACTTGGAGCATCATGGGCAGGGCTACTTCAATGAAATTAAGCTCAAAGGAAATATGCATATTCTCGCCCTGACAATCATTTAGGTCCTTATAAGACACCCTTCTCACTTGCTGCTCAATATAAATAACATTGAGTTCTCATTTACTACTTTTTTTTCATGAAGTTGTTGGCTAATCATTTACTCGGTGGCTAATCTATACTACAGAGCATCTATATCTGGGGCTGGTTTCCACTGTCACACTTGCAAGAAGGATTATTTCAACATTGACATATATCATGACCTAACAGTAGCTAGTGGTGCAAAGGAATATGATGAACCCATGCCTATCTCGACTGAACTTTTCAGGTATGGTTATTTCAAAATGTCTGAAAGGAGTTTAATTCTATGGGGAAAATCAACTGTTGGATGAGGAGACTTTATGAATATAGATAGGAATCAATTCAGGATTCTATAAAGCCTTTAAACATCATACCATTTATGACATTGTCACCCTTCATTATGGGCATGAGAGAGAGAGAAGGGTGGAAGCCAAGGTTCTTTTTTTTCTTTTTCGGTAGAAGGTTGGAAGTCAAGTTGGATTCTTGTGATCTTACCCAACCTAGTGCAGCATGTGCCTGGGCTTGGGGCAGGGGTCGAAAATTCGGCCGGACCGAGATTTCGGCCGCCGAATCTCTCTCTCTTCAAATTTTCTTTACTTTTTTTGGAAATCTCGGTGGCTTTTTTTTTTAAAAAATTCATTAAAAAAAATAAAAAGGTTGTTTTAATATATATATATATATATATATATATATATATATATATATATATATATATATATATATATATATATATATATATATATATATATATATATATCGGCCGAGATATTGGCCCTGACCCACAATCGATATTTGTTTTATTTTATTTAAAAAAAAATGAAGAAGAAATCCGCCAATATTCGACCGAATTTTTTTTCTCTGGCCAATATGATATGTATCGGCCGAGATTTATACCCCTGACTTGGGTAGTGCTTAGGCCCATAATTTGTAGCCTAAATTGACACGGATGTTCTGAGATTATACAAGACATGCACGATGGGGGCATGGGGCAGCACAATATGGAAGGAAAATGAAGAGTTAAAAGATTACAAGTAAAAGTTACTAGACTACTAGGAGAATGGGAATGCCGATGAGGACATGTATTGAAATCACACTAGATAAAGAATAAAAGAAAAATCCTACCATCTTGCAGTATTGTTATTCATTTATAATTATTTATTGGGACAAGAGCCCTTTAGTGTCATTTCTTTATGAGAGAGGATGGCGGCAAAGTTTTATATGGGGTGGTTTTCCTGGTCCTGGAAAAGAGGTAATGTGATGATTCCTTGTTTAGGTCATCCTTTGTGCTTTTGAGAGGCACTAATGAAAGTATGCCGATTCATTTGTCCTCATACAACTTGTGCATCACTTAATTGTTTAAAATAAAGCTAGTACATTATTTTTCTATTAGCATTATTTTCACACCTTATTTTCATTTAAAATAAATTTAGATTTAAATTATTTATATATGGTGTCGTTTCCTCATTTTTTTTTTTGGATTACCAAGTCCAGCACCTCACGCCTGTGTTGGACTTGATGCTCGGACCCACACCCATGCAAGTTAGTTGTACAGTGAACAAGCATTAGAGACATGAGATGATTGTAGCATTCCTATAAGATAAGGTAATAAGGTAGTAAGATAATTGAATAAGTTTTATGTATAATGTGAAATGTGACAGTAGTATGATTTGCTTGAAAAGGCTGTCGACCAAGTGTCATCTATTAATTACCTTGGACAAAAAAACTCAACTGTGAAATTTTCAAAAAAGAAAAAGAAAATACTTTTGGACAAAAAAGAACAAAAAGAAAAGAGAGAGACTGGTTCAGTTTTATTGGCATAAATTTAAAAACTAGGATGATCTGATAATGCAGTTTTTAACTGAGTTTAGCATGCTCCCCAAGTGTCTGATGAAAGGACATAAACAGCATTATGATAGAGATGTCTTTTACTGTATCAGTTTCTTAAGGGCATGGTTCTTTTGCATAATCATCTGTTCTGTTATGAAATCAGTCATTTGCTGGTGTGTTTTTTTCCTGTTGCTTATTTATGTTGCTTTTCCCACTTATTCTTTCATCAACCTTTCCATGTCTCCCGCTTTTGTTTTCATAACTGTATTTTCATTGTCTTGCTAATTTCTTGATTGCAGTTTGAAATGGCTAGAGGTTACCTTAAACCCACTGAAGGTGGAACAATTGTTGATGCCAGCTGTGGAAGTGGGATGCTCACAAGGCTTTTTGCTAAGTCTGGAATGTATTCCCATGTTGTTGCTCTGGATTTTTCAGAGAATATGCTCCGGGAATGCTATGAGTTCATCAAAGGTGATAACATTCCAAAAGAGTACGACTTCTGCTTTTTACATTGAAAAACTGTCTTGTATATATCAATCTTCATGATTTAGTTTCTTCTTATTATCTCAATAACTATAGTTTCTATTGGTCACAAAATGGGTATTGTTTGGATGCACCATAGTTAATAAGGAAACTCATATTGGACCCATTTGCCTGCTTTTTGAAGTCTTGTGTCGTATTGCCTGCTCTGTCACTGGTATTCAAGAACCCTGAATCTAAACCCAACACATCAGATTAAAACTTGGACCCCTACCTCTTAATTTTGAGTTCGGTCAAGTCAGGTCTAAGGTTCAACAATTCAACCTGACTCAATTTACTGTAGAGTGAACCTATTGAATGTAATTTGTTTGCTTTTAGCCTTCAAGTTCCATTTTAGATTTTGTAGGACAAATCTAATGGAAGTGTGTTTTTCTTTCCAAACATTTGACAAGGCATTTTCTGTTTCTCAACTTGAAAATCTGCATGGTATCTGTTCTTTGGGTACTTCTGTTTTCTTTACTATTGCTCTTGAGACGACCAGATCGGATGATGTTCTCAGTGGGGCAGTTCTAACCTGTTGATCAGTGATGTGCGAATCGATGGTTACAACAGTACAACTAGGATTCATACCAACATAGAAAGTATAAATAATAGATGGCAACTAGAACCTTCCAAGTATCTGCTGAAACACCACCGAAACAATGTTCAGGGTTGCCAATGCATGGGTCCAACTTGTAGGAAGTGAGACCTGAGGATACTGTTCATATCCTTATGTCAAAGTCCTTCCAGACTGTTTCACAATTTTATATAGTATATTTATTGATACATCATGATTCTTGATAAAAGGGATACTATCTCATCCTTTTCTACAAACATCATCGTTTTAATGGTGAAAAGACAATAGCGATGTGCATATATGTGGGTGTGTCTATATGTGATTGTGTGCGCATGCTTGTGCTGCATGCAATTTTGCCTGAGAGGTGGAATGAGGTTTTAGTGCTACCATAGTTGCTGATGTAAATTTGTTTATTCCAGGAGCCTCACCTTGGTTAGAGCTGACATCTCTAGACTCCCTTTCATTTCAAGTTCCATTGATGCTGTACATGCTGGTGCTGCATTGCATTGTTGGCCATCCCCATCTTCTGCTGTAAGCTCTCTCCCTGGTTCATCATTAATATATTACACCCACATTTTAAGCTTCTAATTTTTGCAAGGGATATTTGAAAGAAGCCCCAGTATTTTTTTGCATAAATTGGGGTTTCTTCCGAAATAGCCGTTTTTATAACTAACACAATATTATACTTCATTTCCAATGGCAATATCGTGTGGCTCAGGAGTGTTTTTTTTTGGTCAATTTGGTCTTAGTAATCTTCCATTAAAATTGAAGTTATACAGATGTACTCTTTTGTCAGCATTGTATCTGTATAATAATAAATGTTTGTCACATAAAAATCACAAAGTCTTCTAAGCCATTTGATCAATGGCTTGCATATTGGCTCGAGTTCAACCAGAAAAGGTTGGACAGCTAAGAACTTCCATTAGGCAATCGATAGCAGCTCTCTTCCTTGGTCTCTTTGATCAACTCTGATATCCTTGGTCTGTTTGTTTGTAATGTCAGGTCCCATAGAACTCGTATTAAGTGACGAGTAATTGGTAATTGCAAGTGAATATTTGCTCCAAAGTTACTTAATGCCCTCTCTAAACAGGCAGTATTGATTTTGTAGGTAGCTGAAATAAGTCGAATTCTGAGGCCTGGAGGGGTTTTTGTTGCTACAACTTACTTTCATTCTTGGCAGTTGACGAGGCTTACATTCCTTGAGGTTTTAAACCTTTCACATAACCTTATTGAGGGGAGCATACCACATAGTAATCAATTCCTCACATTCAGCAATGACTCTTTCTTAGGGAATGTTGGGCTATGTGGACCTCCATTCTAAAAAAAGTGATGATCAAATGAAACTCCACCACCTTCATCCTTTGCACAAGCCAATGCCAAGCAAACATAAGAAATCGATGAAAAATTCAATTGGATTGGATTTGGATTAGGGTATGGAATTGGATTAGGTACATTCTTTTGGGTTCTGGCCCTCTCGAAGAAAGTTTGCAGAGAATACATGAAATTGATTGACAAGATGCTAGGAATGGTATTCCATTGAGATCAAGTAATGTTTAAGTATTTCATTGGAGTCTTTGGTTGGAGCGGAATAATTGAGTGATTAGGATCGTGGCAAAATCTCTTTAGTCAGTGTCAAGTTGGATTTTCGCTAAATGTGCATCTTGATTGCCCACTCTTAATGAATTTAGGAACAACCCGATGTTTGAAATCCTGCATGTCTAGAAAGAATGCATTGATCTAGGATTGTGTAGTGTTATCTTCTCTGTTGCTCTTGGAGATGGTTGTATCGGGTCAAGGGGGTTTTGTTTTGTGTTTTCCTTTTTCCTCTTGTTCTTGCATCTACGGTGCATCTTTTTCTAATATAATTATCATTTTGAAAAAAGAAGTAATGTTTAAGTAAAGCATTGATAAAACTATACACTGAATTCCATAGATGTTAGTAGTGTCAATCATGTTTAAGTTGTATATTGGGTATGCCCAATTGAAAACTTGGAACTTGTGGAATTTTTTATCTAGTCCTTTTTTTTTTCTGTATTTGTTGTATAAGAAAGTTTATTTTGGTAAAGATTTAGGCTCAATTTGTAATGTTATTTTAATTAACTTTTATCTCCAACATTGTACCCAAAAAATGCATGAAAATGAATTGTAATATTTAGCATGATCCATTTGATGCCTAATGGGATGTCATACAAAAATTTAATTAAAAAAAATTTATGAAGGTCATCAAACTCCTCTCCTTTAATTATCCAAATAAGAATTCAAGTTATACAGAATTTAAAGACTTTACTGACGGCTTTGGAGGGTCTAGAAAAGATTGACGTTGAGAAGGATAGCAATCAATTTCTCAAAAACAATTCTAAAAGACGGGGCAACGTAGAACTATATTAGTAAGATATTTTAAGTGACTTTTTTAAAATATTTTTTATTTAATAGATCATAGGAGTCATATAATTGAGTCTATTTTATAGAGGATTAAATTGATATAATACATGTAAAATTTCACCATTAATTCATAATTCAATTTATGTACTCTTGATTTTTAAAATTTAATGAGTGCAAGTCATTGTAATATTTTAGAATTAAGAGATTGGATGGTTTGATTGGGGTGAAATTTAATATAAGTTCTACTCATATGGTCTTCTTTATATTATATCCATTTTCTAAATTTTTTTAATCAATTTTCAATTATTTAGGACATTTTTTAGTACGAAGAACTCAAAACCCACACGTCTCTCCAAGTATGAGGGCATTGGGTAAATGTGATACCTCAGGCCCAACCTGGTTGGGCGCGGAGAAAAAGAGAGAGTTTCGGCGTGTGAGAGGAGAGAAAAGTCCCACATCGTCCAAGTACTTGGAAAATTAGGAACTTATAAGAGGGTTCGCCCATTCACCTAGCACAATGTTTTTTGCGTAAGAATGATGCTTGGGCCCAATGTAAAGTTGTGTTGTTTTACATGAAATGGGAGTGCTAAGATGATTGATGCATTTTATATGGGCCATTGCAAAGGATAAAGAAAAGAAGTAATGAAATGAATGATGAGTTTCACATAATTGGATTCATTTCATAGATGATTATATGAATATAAAATATATAAAGTTTCACTATCACTTGATAATTCAAACCATATAATTTTGGCCTTCAAATTTTGATGAATATTGGGCCATTGATTTTTAAAACTTTAAAATTAAAAGATAAAATGATCAAATGAAAATGAAACTTGATACACAACTTAATCATATGGTCCTCTTCACATCACACATAACCATATAAGATAAGCTCTAAGACCCAATAGATAGCATGTTGTGTTAGAGAATCTCGATTGACAAAGGTTAGATAAAAGAACAATTAACAGTAAAATGAGACTCATAAAAAAAGATAAAGTATGCAAAGCATGAATAATGACTAAATTTAAATTAGGTAAAATAACCAGCTAAAATAAAACTTTTCTTCAATTATCTCTTTATAAAAATATTGATGTCTCAATTAATTGATTGGTTTGAGGGTTCAAATCTCTAATAGACAGTAATGAAAAGGAAAGAAGAAAGGATCATTCAAATGGTTTGACCATTCTTTTGTGGAAATTTCTTTGATAGAGGGGCCCACCGTAGTCTTCTCCGTTAAATCTTCCTATCTTTGACTCTTTCGCTGCACACAAGTCACAAGCCAATGAAAACAAGCATGGTATTAATAGATTGACTTAGTTAATATTCTAACATAATTACTGGCAGCTTTGGAGGCTGTAGAATAGATTGAAATTGAAAAGGATAGTAATCAATTTCTCAAACAAATTTTTCTTTTCACTTGCAAGTACGTCCAAGACACGGGTTAATGTAGAACTATATTAGTGAGATATTTTAAGTGTTTTTTTAGTATTTTTTATTTAAAAGATCACAAGACTTATATAATTAAGTCTATTTTATAGAGGATTAAATTGATATAATATATGTAAAATTCCACCATCAATTGATAATTCAATTTATGTAATCTTGAGTTTTAAAATTTGACGAGTTTATGTCATTGACTTCTAGTAGTTTAGAATTAAGAGATTGGATGGTTTGATTGGGGTGAAACTTAATATAAGTCCTACTCATACCGTCTTCTTTATATTATATCCATTTTCTAAATTTTTGAATTATTTTTCAATTATTTAGGACATTTTTTAATTACTGGCAGCCCTGGAGGGTCTATAATAGATTAAAATTGAAAAGGATATCAATCAATTTCTCAAACAATTTTTTCTTCCCACTTGCAAGTGTGTCCAAGACACGGGGTAACATAAAACTATATTAGTGAGATATTTTAAGTTTTTTTTTTAGTATTTTTTATTTAAAAAGATCATAGGACTTATATAATTGAGTCTATTTTATAGAGGATTAAATTAATATAATATATGTAAAATTTCACCATCAATTGATAATTCAATTTATGTAATCTTAATTTTTAAAATTTGATGAGTACAGGTCATTGACTTTTAGTATTTTAGAATTAAGAGATTGGATGATTTGATTGCAGTGAAACTTAATATAAGTCCTATTCATACGATCTTCTTTATATTATATCCATTTTCTAAACTAACTGATATCAGAACAAAGAAATACCATCTATAGTACTACAAAAACAATTCTCTCTATACAACAATTATTGTTACATAGTAATAACAAGTTCTGCTTCATCTATTTACTAAATTTATTTTAGTACGAAGGCCTTAAAATAGACCTTACTTGTCATGAGTAGAATTTTGTCCCTCATTATTTGTAATCTCCTTTTATGTAGTGCTTCATCTGTTTGTTCTATATACTAGTTTTTTCTATTGACAAGATTTTTTTTAAAAAAATTGACAAAAGCCTAACATTCTTGGTCATTAAATTTTACTTTTGCTTGTTTATCTGCCTAAACTTTAAACCCTCACTTTTTGTAGCATGTTTTTACACGTAATGCTTCATCTCTTAAACTAATAAAATTAAAATAAAAAAATATTGCGAATGTGAACATTTATTATGAATTTTTCCCTTTGATGGCAAAACTTATCATCATAACAAAATGAGTGACTTGAAATATTTGTATAAATATTGATGTCTCAATTAATTGATTGCTTTGAGGGTTACATTTTCTAATTGTAATAGACAGAAATGAAAAGGAAAGGAGAAAGGGTCAGTTCAATGGCTTGGAAATTCTTCTGTGGACATTTCTTTGATAGAGGGGGCCCACCATATTCTACTCCATTGAATCTTCCTTGTTCTCACTTTGATCTTTTCATGGTGGGGGCCATGATTTAGATGGTGGGCTCTTTTGCTACACAAAAGTCACAAACCAATGAAAGACCTTTTCTGTGTGTGGACTTCGTTTTAGATAAAATCTTTTCAAGTATGAGAAAAAAAATATTAAGAATAGTAAATTTGAGTCGATTTGATTGAATTAAAAAATTGAATTGAATAGATTAATTAATTTTACTGATTTAATATTTTAAAATTAAATATATAAAGAGTTTATGATTCATTGATGCCAAAAGTCCGGCCTCTCTCCATGAAATGGAAATGCAGTAGACGTCCCACTCAAGACGAAGACAGCTCAAACATCCTTCTACAATTCATTTAATATAAACCTTCTATTTCCAAGTCTCCTTTAAAGAGGAGACTTGGACTTCACCACAAGTCTTCTATCGTGGGTCACTCAACACTTAACGTTGTGGTTGGGTCTCTGACTCAAAGATGACTATTTTACTCAATTTACAATAATTTATAAATTCTAATTACTTGTTTTTTAATAGATATCTCTCATTTTTGTGAGTGTGGCCTACAACTAAGTCTATAAATTTTAGGTCTGACTTGACTCAGTATGCCCTATTGCTATAACTCAGGACAACAATCTAGAGTCAGACTGATCTCTGTATGTCTTTCTCATGTTTCTTTTTTGTGGCTACTTGTGTTAGACAAATAATCTACAAGTCCTTTATACAATTCAAATCTATAGAACTTAGATATTAGTTCATTTGAAAATTATATAAAAAAAAAAACTAGTCATCATATTTTTTAAACTTCAAACTGTGACATTTTGAAATCTTAAGGTTTTTTATAACTATCATATCTCCCATTATTTCTTTAAAAATAAGTAAGAATGTCCGTGATAATAAAGAACACTAGAATATCATTTCACCATTCATTTTAGTAAAGTGAATTTAATATACATTGTGAACGTTGAAAAGCAATGAATAGTAACTTGTATGACTTTTAATATTATCTTTAATATATTTAAAATAAAATTTTAAAAGTTATCTTTCATATTTTTAGTAATTAGTGATCAAAACATGTCTAAAATAAAGGAAACATTGGCACATGGTACGTGGCTAAGCCAATTTTTCAACCGATGCCAATATCTCAAACATACAAAGGAAAATAGTTACATTGGAAAGAACTGAATTTAAACATTGTCAAGAAAATCAATTTAATTACAGGTTGATATTTTCTCACCGATTGGTTACTGTCAACTGTGCTTGAATCGATCTTTGCTAAAAAATTGTTTTTTTTTTTTTCTAATGATTCTTCTTATATATATTTGAAAAGTCATCGTTAAAAAATACAAGCCACTCCCTGTAGACTTAATCGATGTGTGTGGATTGGGAGGTTTATACTTTATACATGTCCAATGTGAGGTGGGGATACCTATATTATTTAAAAAATATATAACATAAATAATTACAATTTAGTTACTTTGGAATACAAGATAATGCATGGAGTGAATTTTCAACAAGAGAGGACAAGTTTGTCTACTTCATGCAAGAGTTCCACCTATGGAGATATGTGATGGATCATGAGTGAGAAATGTAGGCCTCATGTGGGCCCATGTTCATGGTTTGAATTGTCAGAGAGTATAATTCTATCACTGTTGAAGAGTCTTCTTTCTCATTTATAGAGAGGATTTTTTTTTTCCATTCGACCGACAAAATAGAGATAAGAGAGTACTCTTCACCAATGAGAAAGAAAGCCTTGTGGAAACGGACTCTTCAATAGATGTTGATTGAGATTATTTGTATTAATAGATGTTGACTGTGATGTCAAAATGGCATATGTATCACGACAGACAGAGAGACCTTCCTTTTTTAGTGCGAAGAACTCCAAGACCCATACTTCTCACTGAGTATAAGGGCATTGGGTAAATGTGATGCCTCAGGCCCAACAACACTGAGAGAAAGTGAGAGAGCTTGGGCGTGTTGGAAAAGTGGGGGCTTATAAGAGAGAGCACCCCTCCACCTAGCACAACATGTTTTTGACCTGAGAATGAGGCTTAGACCCAATGTAAAGCCGTGCAGGTATCTTATAATTTAGAGAAAATCGTGTGCATGACCCCATCTACTCTACCACAGTAGAACACAATTATCTCAATTCAAGTTATCAAAGTCATAGGATTTAAAAGAAAAAATGCTAAACTTAGTTTAAGTTTTTATAATAAATTTAAAATATAAAATTTAATAACTTTTTACTTATCTAAATATTATAATTAAAAGTTTACATCAATTCATTATAATCCAACACTCGCATGAACTTCCCCCTCTCCGCAAATGTCCAATTCAAGAAGAGTATTTCTCTAAATAATTAGTTGTCTAAGTGTCCCTTCTATTTCAATAGAAGACTTGACTAGCAGCAATCTTATCAGGTGGGCCTGGGCCCATTTCAAGAGACTTGTATGCAATACAGCAATAGTTAATAAATTAAGCTTATTGCCATCCACACATCTCACTTGTCTGACCCTACCCGCCTACTCCACTTAGTCTACCAATTTTGACTGGGTAACATTGAGTTGAGCCATCATCAATCACATGAAATTGAGTTTTAAATGTCCAAATGAAAGTGATATTTTGGTCATCAAATCCAATTTCTAAGTTCCAATTTAGACACCGTATTATTGTATTTTCAAATAACAAATGAAAATAAAAGTCCCATTTTTTTCAAAAAATGTTTTTTATTTCCTTTTTACATCTAAATATTTTCCTTCACAAAAATAAAAATACAATTTCAGATATAAAGTCTTCCCAAGTGAAGAGACCTTAGAGTTTGAGAAAATTGATGTCTCAATTAATTGATTGGTTTGAGGGTTACATTTTCTAAAGTCTATTCTTGTTAGAGTTTGAAAATTCTAATAGAAAGAAATGAAAAGGAAAGAAGAAAGGGTCAATCCAATGGATTGGCAATTCTTTTGTGGACATTTCTTTGATAGAGGGGGCCCACCATATTCTACTCCATTGAATCTTCCTTGTTCTCACTTTGATCTTTTCATGGTGGGGGCCATGATTTAGATGGTGGGCTCTTTTGCTACACAAAAGTCACAAACCAATGAAAGGCCTTCTCTGTGTGTGGACTTCGATTTAGATAAAATCTTTTCAAATATGAGAAAAATATATGAAGGAAAGATTAAAAAAAAAACCTATTGGGTGTTGGGATATAGAGTGATTGATGATATGATTTATGGTAGATTCAATTAGAGAAAAATAACTCATAAAGTTGAATCTATATAGATTGATGGAAGTAACGAAAAATATTAAATAGAATTATTTTTCATAATTATAAACTCAACTATCTCTAATTTATTTTAATAAAATCATTTTTTCATTTACGTGACTCAGATATATTTAAATTAGAGTTTTCGCCTCTCTAAGAAGCTTGAGAATGTTTGGTGGTAGAATGTTGCCTTTCCTTCATTGAATCGTTGGCCAGTCATTACAACTGATTGCATGGCTCTCTTTTGATTCTTGTTTTGATTGATTTGAGTGGAACTTTTAAACATTTACCAAGTCCATTTTTTTTTTTTTTTTAAGTTTGCTTTGCTGCCTTTTTACATGAAATATTTTATTCAAAAGTATTATTTTTAAATCTCATTAAACATTTTTAGATAAAATAATTAAATTTGACTATGAAGTTATTGGAAACAGACTTATGATGCAGCTTAGGTTTAAAATTAAAACTTATTCAAAAAGCAATATTAGTCATAACTAATATTCTTACAACACACGTTTAGCTTTTTTTTAAATGGCCATCTTTTAACGAAGAAGGGATATAATAATAGAATAAACTGTGTGCACCTTTAGAACAATGTACAACAATGTGTGCAAATTACAAACTATTCATAGCCAAGATTTAAATAATTTTTTATCATAAATGCTAGTCTTAAATAAATAAAGCATACTCCCTCTATCCCAATTTAGTTGTCTGATATGTATTTTGAGACTGTCCCAATTTAGTTATCTCATATGCATTTTGGGACTTTTCTAAAATAGTTGTCTGATATGCCATTTTGATTATCTCTCTATCATATCTAGTCTGATATACCTTTTGAGAGCACTTTTTTAACCAATTCAAAATTTTAAAATGGGACAACTAAAATAGAACAGATGGAGTATTATTTTATAATAATGATGGTGGAATATGTAATGATTCTGAAAGTACCTTAAAGCGAAAATTTATATGCTATAGAGATAAATATTTTCATATCATCGTCCTTCATATGTTTTTATGGTCAGCCATCCACAATAATTCTTCATTATTTGTTTATATAATAAAATATGGAAAGAGATTTCTGGTTGTTTTATCATTTCTCAAACAATTTTTTCTTCCCACTTGCTAGTGCGTCCAAGACACAGGGTAATGTAGAACTATATCAGTGAGAAATTTTAAGTGTTTCTTTTAGTATTTTTTATTTAAAAGATCATAGGACTTATATAATTGAGTCTATTTTATAGAGGATTAAATTGATATAATATATGTAAAATTCCACCATCAATTGATAATTCAATTTATGTAATCTTAATTTTTAAAATTTGATGAGTACATGTCATTGTCTTTTAATATTTTAGAATTAAGAGATTGGATGGTTTGATGTGGTGAAACTTAATATAAGTCCTACTCATAAAGTCTTCTTTATATTATATCTATTTTCTAAATTTTTTAATCATTTTTCAATTATTTAGGACATTTTTTAGTGCCAAAAAAACCCAAGACCCACACGTCTCCCCGAGTACGAGGACATTGGGTAAATTTGATACCTCAGGCCCAACATCGTTGAACGTTGATAGAAAGAGAGAGAGCCTGGGCGTGTGGGAGGAGAGAAAAGTCTCACATCATCAAGGGACTTGGACAAGTGGGGGCTTATAAGAGG
Source organism: Chimonanthus salicifolius (assembly GCA_013350335.1). NCBI lineage: Eukaryota > Viridiplantae > Streptophyta > Magnoliopsida > Laurales > Calycanthaceae > Chimonanthus > Chimonanthus salicifolius. The sequence goes on along the minus strand of CM023538.1, from coordinate 63,569,159 downwards.
AAGCACCCCTCCACCTATGACAATGTGTTTTGGCCTGAGAATGAGGTTTAGACCCAATGCAACGTTATGCAGGTTTTCTTAAGCCTAATGCGGACAATATTGTGCTTGAGTGGACATGTCGTATCATTACAGTAAAACTCTTAATGCATACAACCCTTTACAAACTATGAGAATACCGAGCTTGAACACATAACTTCTAATTCCTAAGCCAATGTGTCTGTCAATTGAACTAACATGTGTGAGGTTACAATTCAATACAACATTTACTCTTAAACTAATAAAATTAAAATTAAAATTAAAAAAATATTGCGAATGTGAACATTTATTATAAATTTTATCGTTTGATGGCAAAACTTATCATCATAACAATTATGACAATATTGAATTCCACAATTTGGATTAGTCTCTTTTCAACATTGGACAAAATGGGTGACTTTTCAACTAAAAATGGATGTCTCAATTAATTGATTGGTTTGAGGATTACATTTTCTAAAGTCTATTCTTATTAGAGTTTGAAAATTCTAATAGACAAAAATGAAAAGGAAAGAACAAAGTGCCAATCCAATGATTTGGCAATTCTTTTGTGGACATTTCTTTGATAGAGGGGGGCCACCATATTCTACTCCATTGAATCTTCCTTGTTCTCACTTTGATCTTTTCATGGTGGGGGCCATGATTTAGATGGTGGGCTCTTTTGCTACACAAAAGTCACAAACCAATGAAAGGACTTTTATGTGTGTGGACTTCGATTTAGATAAAATCTTTTCAAGTATGAGAAAAAAAATATTAAGAATAGTAAATTTGAGTTGATTTGATTTAATTAAAAATTTGAATTGATAGATTAATTAATTTTACTGATTTAATATTTTAAAATTAAATATATATTTTTTTCTGAATTAATTGACTTAATAGGATTTGAAACAATTACAAATTTTAAAGTTTTCATTTATAAAATCAACCAATCAATCAGATCACATGAGGAGGGCTAACCCTTTTCTTAGAATTGGCAGGACAAAGATTAAGATTTTTGTGACTTACATAGTAAAAAGAAAAAGAAAAAGAAAAAGAAGAGAGAAAATAAGATGACACGGGTCCGTGGGTCTCATTTTGAGTTATTTTGACTATTTTTTTATTAATTTACTTTAAGATGATCCTGATTTTAGAATTTATATGAAAATAATATCACAAAATGATATTGAAATGCTTATGGGATTATATGCAAAAAAAATAATGTGATTGATATACTTCTTAGGGTGTATGGGTTTGATTTTTAAATTTTTTTTTTGCAAAAAGTCATGAAATCTGGATCTTCTAAGATAATTACTATTTCGGGGTTTTTTGTGAAAAAAATTAAAGAAATAGTATTCAATTGTTTATGGAATTAAATGAATAACCCTCAACGTGATTGATATAGTTTCTAGGGTGTTTATGTGGCTTTCCTAATATTCCAACATTTTTATAAATTCTATTTTTATGAAAATTTAATGAATATTAATAGAAAATAGATTTTATTTTGGGACACTAGAGAGCATGAATTTCATTTCAGATAGTTTCTCATTTTGTTTTCAAATATTTATAAAATTAAATGAAGAGTCCTGAATGTGATTGACATAGTTTTTAGAGTGTTTGTGTGATTTTCCTAGTATTCCAACATTTTCATGAAATTCATTTTTTTTAAATAATGATTAGGAATAGAAGATACATTTCATTTTGGGTCAGTACAGAACATGAATTCATATAATGTATTTCTTCTAATTGATTTTCTATTTTCTAAAATTTTAATCAATTTTCAATTAGTTTGGACATTTTCTATGGTGGAGAACCCCACGTCTCCCTGAGTATAAGGCCACTGGGTAATAACTCTCAATGCACATTGCCCCCTGCAAACCACCGGCATTGAGTGAATACGGGGCTCGAATATGGGATCTCTAGTTCTTGAACCAAAGTGTTTGTCAATTGAACTAACGAATGAGGTTACAATTAAATACGATATACTTTGTTCAAAATAAGGACATGATTTGAGAAATAAAAGACGGATGTTGGAAAAAGAGAACATAGAAAGAAAAAATAAGGTAACTTTTTTATTTTTAAACAGTACCATGGGTAATTTTGTCCAAAAAAATCTGACTACTTGTACAAAGTACTCTGACCAATTTTTTCAAATTTATAGACATGTTTACCTAAATGCACAACTTTCCAGGTATTTTCACCGAAAAATCCCTTGATATTATCGTTCAGAGGATAACCCATTTTTTTCAAATAATTATTGTTTATTTCTTTTTTAAATCTGAATATTTTCCTTTTCAAAAATAAAAATTAAAATACAATTTCAGATATAAAAGTCTCCCCAAGTGAAGAGACCTTGAGAGTTTAAGATACATTGATGCCAAGAGTCTGGTCTCTCTCCATGGAATGGAAATGCAGTAAACAAGTCTCACTCAAGAGAAAGACGACTCAAACATCTTTCTACCATCCATTTAATGTAAACCTTTATTTCCAACTCTACCTTAATGAGAAGACTTGGACTTCACCACAAGTCTTCTATGGTAGGCCCATATTAGTCTTTTTGGAGAATTTTCAACAAGAGAGGACAAGTTTGTCTAATGCATGTAACAATTCCACCCATGGAGATATGTGATGGATCATGAGTGAGAGATGTAGGCTTCATGTGGGCCCATGCTTAGTGGTTTGAATAGTCAGAAAGTATAATTCTATCATAGTTGAAGAGTCTTATTTCTCATTTGTAGAGAGGACTCTCTCTCTTCCATTCAACTCGACAAAGTAGAGATAAGAGAGTTCTCTTCGTCAATGAAAAAGGAGGCCTTGTGGAAATGGATTTAGATAAGATTATTTGTATCAATAGATGTTGCCTATGCTGTCAAAAGGGCGGATGTTTCACGATAGGCATAGACTTTCCTTTGAAAGTGATTTTTACAACTGTCTATTTACTATTAGTGGGCCCAATTCCAATTGGATGGGCCCGTTTCCAGGACATTTTCGTATTACCTTCATTCTTTAACTATTTGACATATTACTGTATATGATTTAGTGAATTTTCAATAGATGGTTCTGGTATACAACTTGTAATAGATGGTTTTAAAATAAAGACTTTACTGACAGCTTTAGAGAGTGTAGAATAGATGATGGAAATTGAAAAAGATAGTAATCAATTTCTCAAACAAAATTTTCTTTCCACTTGCAAGTGTGTCTAAGACACGAGGCAACGTAGAACTATATTAGTAAGAATGATTCTTACTGTAAGATATTTTGAGTGATTTTTTTAAAATATTTTTTATTTTATAGTTCATAGTATTTATATAATTGATTCTATTTTAAGAGAGACAGCATGGACGTGTGGGAGGAAAGAAAAGTCCCACATAGTCGAGGGACTTGAAAAAGTGGGGGCATATAAGAAGGAGCACCCCTCCACCTAGCACAACGCATTTTGAGTCTAAGAATGACGCTTAAGCCCCATACAAAGCCATGGGGTTTTTTTAGTCCAAAAGGGTAATATTGTGTTAGGGGAGATGGGTCGGGTTGTTACAATAAAACTCTGAATGCATATTACCGCCTTCAAACCACGAGAATACAGGGTTCGAACACATGAGTCTTGATTCCTAAGCCTAAGTGTTTGTAAATTGAAATAACTAATTAACTAGTGTTATTTACCCATTTTCCACCACTCAACCAACAAATCATTTTACATTTAATTCCATGTTACATGTACGTTTCACATTTATTATAAATAGACCCTTCAACTGTCCTCAACCATTGAATCATTTTACATTGAATTCCACTACTCAACCAACATCAAGGATCAGTCCAATGGTTTGACCATTCTTTTGTGGAAATTTCTTTGATTGAGGGGCCCACCATATTCTGCTCCATTGAATCTTCCATGTTCTCACTTTGATCTTTTCATGGTAGTGGCTTCCCAGGTGGGTCCCACTTGGTGAGATCGAATGGGCCCACACACACAAAGATGTGCTCAAGTAGACTTGACTTCACCCACAGATGTGGGTAAGTAGACTTGACTTGACTTAGAACAAGGAATCTCTTGAAGGAATTCACTGGCCAATGGCTTTTGAAGTCATTTGGCTAAAAGAAAGTTTTGTAAAACTGTACTACATTTTTAGAAAAATAAAAAAAGGTTAAAGCATGTAATTAGCCAGAAATTATCATTGAGAATTACTTTCTGGAAATATTTCTATTTTAAATGATGAGAATGAGTTTGTTTAGAAGATTTACATTTGTATAAAAAATTAAAGAATGTATAAATTAAATAAATCATATTAAATGTAATTTTTGCAGCTATAAAATCATAAACATGTGAGATTTGAATATTAATCAAATGAGCTCATAAATGGATGTCCCATGCATGAAAGTTTTATCCAAAAAACAATTTCAATTCATGACCATAAAATAGATGATCAACAAATAATAATATAGTGAGTGCAAATAGAAATTCTTTTAAAATTTTGATATTTAAATTAGGATATTGATTTTGAATTTTGACAAATTCTTTGTCCTGAAGGGACACTCTTAGTACTATTTTAATTAAAGGATCCAAATACTCTTAATGAAACTTGAATAGAAAATTACATATTAAAAAGATATTTTTACTTAATTTATAAAAGATTTTTAGAGCTCAAGCTTATCATAGTACATCTTTCTTTGTAACTTGTCTCCCATTAAGTAATAAAACAAGTGAGCCTTATATAAGAACGGATATGAGAAGCTAACAATCAAATTCAATAATTTCTATATTCAAAAGATTTAAATAGTTTTTTATCATAAATACTAACCTTAAATAAATAAATAAATATTTATTTATAATTATGATTGTGAAATATGTAATGATTCTGAAAGTGCAAAAATTTATATACTATATAGATAAATATTTTCATAGCATCGTCCATCGTATGTTTTTATTTTCGGTCGTCGAAAATAATTCTTTATTATTTTTCAAGAAAAAATATTAATATAAATTAATCGCAGTCAAAATCATCTATCCTAAGAAGATGGTTTAAAATTAAATTAACATTTATTTATTTATATAATACAATATGAAAAGCGCTCTTTCATTTCTTTTTCTTGTTGTTTTATCATTTCTTTCTTTTCTTATCACTTATTTTCTCCTGCCTCTTTAAATAGGAATTCAAGGTGAATAGATATCAGTAAGACTTGATTCTATAATTTAATCATTAGTCGTGAAAATCATGTAAATGTAAATATACAAGACTTGATTTTATTAGAGTCAAATTTCCAATTCAAAATCATTTTTCATCAAATAAAACTATTATATATCTTTTTCCAATCACTTACACTTGACTGGGAAAGTAAATTTTAGTTGAGGCTAACCAAATTTTACATGAGGCTGAGTCTGGAATATATTAAGTTTGGTAAGGGAAGAAAGCTTGATTGGGCTTATTTTACCATATTTAGCTAATGATCTTAGTATTTTAAAGTTGTCTGGCTAAAAAAATGGTAGTTTTGCTTTATTATGTTTGCATTTGTCTATAATCACATTCTAAATTCTACATTTCTGATGGTCTTTGGTGGATTTTTTCACAAGTTATTTTTGGACATCTCCTGTACGTACTTAGATTTATCAGGTCGAAAATCAGTTTTCAATGCTTTGATCCAATAAAAATTCAGGTCAAGTGGGTTGGTTTTTAAAGTAAAGACTTTACTAACGGCTTTGGAGGGTCAAGTGTAGATTGAAATTGAAAAGGATAGTTATCAATTTGTCAAACAAATTTTTCGATTGAAAATGATAGCAATCAATTTCTCAAACAAATTTTTTTTCCCACTTGTAAGTGCGTCTAAGACACGGGGCAACGTAGAATTATATTAGTAAGATATTTTAAGTGATTTTTTTAAATATTTTTATTTAATAGATCATAGGACTTATATAATTGAGTCTATATTATGAAGGATTAAATTGATATAATATATCATCAATTGATAATTCAATTTATGCAATCTTGATTTTTAAATTTTGATAAGTATAAGTCATTGACTTTTAATATTTTAGAATCAAGAGTTTGGATGGTTTGATTGGGGTAAAACGTAATATAATTCCTACTCATACCGTCTTCTTTATATTATATCTATTTTCTAAATTTTTAGGGGTGAAACTCGGGTTGGGTTTCGACCCAACCCACATGACCCAAACTAAGAAATCATGCGAGTTGGGGTCATGTGAGTCTGGTCAGCGGGTTGGGTGGAGTTGAGAAGAAAAAAACCACATGGAATTCAGGTCAAGTTGGGTTGGGGAATTTTCAAGCTAACCTGACTCGGCCCAGCTAAAATTAGACTAAAATGGATTCGGAATGCGGGTCGGGTCAGAATTTGGGTTGAGTCGAGTTAGAATTCGAGTCGGACGGGGTTGAGAATGTCAGGTCAGTAGCTCGGGCCAGGGTCCATAAACATTGACTTGGGTCAGGTTTCTTAAAACCTGATCCAATTTCAGCCCTATAAATTTTCAATTATTTTTCAATTATTTAGGACATTTTTTAGTGAGAATAACCCCAAAACCCACACGTCTCTCTGAGTATGAATGTATTGGGTAAATGTGATGCCTCAGGCTCAACAATGCTGGGCGTTGAGAGAAAGAAAGAGAGCCTAGGCATGTGAGAGGAAAGAAAAGTCCCACAGCACCTAGGGACTTGGAAGGGTGGGGCCTTATAAGACTCCACCTCGCACAACGTGTTTTGACTCTAAGAATATGGCTTGGGCCCAATGCAAAGCTAACTAACTTGTGTGAGATTATAATTAAATACGATAGCACTGTACCATAGTAGAACACAATAATCTCAATTCAAGCTATCAAAGTCATAGGATTTAAAAGAAAAATGCTAAACTTACTTAGTTTAAGTTTTTATAATAAATTTAAAATATAAAATTTTAATAACATTTTACTAATCTAAATATTATAATTAAAAGTTTGCATCAATTCATTATAATCCATCTTAGCAGAGAAAGTATTACTCACATTATGTATGTCGTTGTAGAAAAGCAAGAAAATAACTCGAGACAAATGTCCAACCCAACAACACTATTTCTCTAAATAATTAGTTGTCTAACTCTAAGTTTCCCATCTATTTCAAAGTCTCCCTCAACGCTGGAGAAGACTTGACTAGTAACAGTCTTCTCTTCTGAGCCGGATTTCAAAGTCTCCCTCAACACTGGAGAAGACTTGACTAGTAACAGTCTTCTCTTCTGGGCCGGGCCCATTTCAGGAAACTTATGCCATAGTTACCTGTATCCACACATCTCTCACTTGTCTGGTTAAGACTTGACTAGCAACAGTCTTATCAGGTGGGCCCGGGCCCATTTTAGGAGACTTGAATGCAATAGTTTACTGTTATCCACACATCTCTTACTTGTCTGACCTTAGCCACCTACCCCACTTAGTCTATCAATTTTGACTGGGCAAATAGAGTCAAATTTCCAGTCCAAAATCATTTTCATCATTAAATTTTAGGCGCCCGGACACCCCTCTTTCTGTCAGGAAACACCCTTTAGAAATTACCATTTTGCACTTCCGCTAAAAAACCTTCGAATGATTATTCGATTATTTAGGACAATTTTCAGATCTTCTAACCATCTAATCGTCCGAAGGATTAAGCATCCTTCCGATGCTACAGTAAAATCTATTTAAAATTTTTAAACAGTAAATTTTTTTTTTTTAAAATTTTAAAGTTATTTTTTAAACACTGTGCATTTTCAAAATTTCTCAAATTGAATATCCAGACTAATTACGATAGCCTGATAAAAACACTTTAAGAATTTAAGGTCTTTTGACACTCCCAAATGCTTAAAACACAGTGTTTTACAAATAAGGGTATCCCTTGGTTGTGTGGAAAATACATTTGGGAGTGTCAAAAGACCTTGAAGTCTTAAAGTATTTTTATTAGGTTATCGTAATTAGTCCGGATATTCAATTTGAGAAATTTTGGAAATACACAGTGCTTAAAAAATAACTTTAAAATTTTAAAAGAGATATTGACAACATAGACAGTTATTTTTTAAGAACTATGTATTTTCAAAATTTTTCAAATTGAACATCCAGACTAGTTACGATAACCTAATAAAAATACTTTAAAACTTCAAGGTCTTTTGACACTCCCAAATATATTTTCCGCACAGTCGAGGGATACCCTTATTTGTAAAATACCTCGTTTTAAGCATATGAGAGTGTCAAAAGACCTTGAATTCTTAATGTACTTTTATCAGGCTATCGTAATTAGTCCGGATATTTAATTTGAGAAATTTTAGAAATACACAATGCTTAAAAAATAATTTTAAAAAGGAGATTTTACTGTTTCTAATTTTAAAATAAATTTTACTGTAGTATCACCCGGCGTTCGTTGGTTGGAAGGATCTTACACTCCCTACTGTGTAGTCGAACCGTCCAAAGGAACTGAAAAAAAAATCGAAGAATCGTTAGAAGGATTTTTAGTGGGAGGAAAAAATGGTAATTTCCTCATAAATTTTGAAAAGGAGTGTTCCATAATAGAAAGAGGGGGTGTCCGAATGGGGCGCCTTGATTTATGAGTCGACCTAAGTTAAAGTTTGATTTGCTTCCTTTTTACGTGAAATAAAATTAAAAGAAAATATATTTATTTTTCAATCTCATTAAAAATTTTTAGACAAAATTATTAATATTTGACCAGAAACAAATTTATGATGCAGTTTAAGTTTAAAATAAAAATTTATTTAAAAAGCAATATCAATCATAACTAATATTCAAATTTCAAAATAAATAGACAAAAATGTTAAAAAAGTGTATAAAATAGCTATCAAGTGGGTTGGTTTTAAAAGTAAAGACTTTACGGACGGCTTTAGAGGGTTAAGAGTAGATTGAAATTGAAAAGGATAGTTATCAATTTGTCAAACAAATTTTTCGATTGAAAATGATAGCAATCAATTTCTCAAACAAATTTTTCTTCCCACTTGCAAGTGCGTCTAAGACACGGGACAACGTAGAATTATATTAGTGAGATATTTTAAGTGATTTTTTTAAATATTTTTATTTAATAGATCATAGGACTTATATAATTGAGTCTATATTATGAAGGATTAAATTGATATAATATATCATCAATTGATAATTCAATTTATGCAATCTTGATTTTTAAAATTTGATTAGTATAAGTCATTGACTTTTAATATTTTATATTATATTATAAACCATCTTAGTATGCATTTGGCTGTTGGAAAGCAAGAAAATAACCCGACACAAATGTCCCACCCAACAACACCATTTCTCTAAATAATTTGTTGTCCAACTCTAAGTTTCCCATCTATTTCAACGTCCCCCTCAACACTGGAGAAGACTTGACTAGCAACAGTCTTTTCTTGTGGGCTGGGCCCATTTCAGGAAACTTATGCCATAGTTACTGGTATCCACACATCTCTCACTTGTCTGGAGAAGACTTGACTAGCAGCAGTCTTATCAGATGGGCCTGGGCCCATTTCAGGAGACTTGAATGCAATAGTTTACTGGTATCCACACATCTCTCACTTGTCTGACCTTACCCGCCTACCCCACTTAGTCTACCAATTTTGACTGGGATAATAGAGTCAAATTTCCAGTCCAAAATCATTTTCATCCATTAAAAGTATTAGTGGAAAAGTAAATTTTAGTTGAGGCTAACCAAATTTTACATGAAGTTTAGTGGTTCCATGGCTGAGTCTAGACTATATTAAGTTTGGTAAGGGAAGAAGGCCTTGTTCGGCTTATTTTAACGTATTTAGCTAATGATCTTAGTATTTTAAAGTTATCTGGTCAAAAAATTATAGTTTTACTTTATTATGTTTGTATTTGTCTAAAATCATATTCTAAATTCTAGAATTCGAATGGTCTTTGGTGGATTTTTTTTCACAAGGTATTTTGTGGACATCTCTTATCTCTACTTAGATTTATTAGGTCAAAAATCATTTTTAAATGCTTTGATCCAACAAAAATACAGGTTGATGTTTTCTCACTGACAGGCTTTTGTCAATCGTGCCTGAATTAATCTTTGCTGAAAAATTGTTATTTTTTTTCTAGTGATTTTTTCTTATATGTTCAAAAAGTCATAATTAAAAAATAAAACTCACTCCCTTCGGCGTGTGTGGATTGAGAGGCTTATACATGTCCAATGTGAGATGGGGATACCCATGTTATTTTAAAAAAACATATAACATAAATAATTACAAAAGAGGATAAGTTTGTCTAGTGCATGCAACAGTTCCACCTATGGAGATATGTGATGGATCATGAGTGAGAGATGTAGGCCTCATGTGGGCCCATGTTTAGTGGTTTGAAAATTTGAATAGTAAGAAAGTGTAATTTTCTTCTCTCTTATTTGTAGAGAGGACTCTCTCTACCATTCGACCCAACAAAGTAGAGATAAGAGAGTGCTCTTCAACAATGATAAAAGAAGCATTGTGGAAACGGATTCTTCAATAGATGTTGATTGAGGGTCTAATACTCTTATAAACTTTTCTAAATATGCTCACACTGGGTTTTCGATTCTCTCTATTTTTTAAACGTTTTTTTTTATTCTAATTTTTTTCATAAAATGACCCTGTAACAGTCATTAAATGATCTCATTTATTGCCTTAATGGACTCAAGAGTACATGTCTCCTTCACATCAATTTTAGAAAAGAGAAAAATTTCAATATACAATTATAAAATAGATGATTGAGAAAGACATTTAATGAAGACTCCAATTCTAATTGAAATAAATGTAAAATTTAAAAGCGCAATGGTTCGATTTAGTTATTACCAAATAGATGTATTTTAAAACCAGCAAAGTTAAAATTTTAAGATTAATGTAGTTCACTCTCATAAGGAAATTTCATACTTAAACTTGAAAATCTATTAGGATTTCTAACAAGAATTTAAAAAAAATTAATTGAAATGTGAAAATTTCTCAAAATTTCAACAAACTTTTTTGAATTCGAAAAATAAATTCACACTAATTAAAAGTAGAATATAAATTTACCAATATAGTTATAAAATTAAAATAAATAATTTCTGCTCCCCTTAAAGGGAAAAATCACTTTGAAATAATTCCTGAAAACCAAACATGGCATGATCTAACACTACTAAGTCGATGAAAATTATGTTGGTTATCAATTGTGGAAATTTCTTTGATTGAGGGGCCCACCATATTCTACTCCTTTGAATCTCCCTTTGTTCTCACTTTGATCATTTCCACTCACTTGACCCCAAACTTCCTTTGTCTTATCAAAAGTTGGCTTCCCAGGTGGGTCCCACTTGGTGAGATGAATTGGATTCATTGTCATTCTTTTGCATTGCATTTGTGTGGGTGGTGATGACTAGTCTCATTATTTCTACATCTTCATCCTCCTCTCATAAACTCCGACTTCCAATAGTTTATTCTTAAATTAACAAAGTAAAAATAAAATTAAAAAATATGGTAAAAACTTATCATCTTAGCATTTATGTTAACATTGAATTTCACAATTTGAATTAGTCTATTTTCAACATTGAACAAAATGAGTGAATTGAAATATTACAACTATCTCTTTCTAAAAATATTGATGTCTCAATTAATTGATTGGTTTGAGGGGTCAATTCTAATACACAGAAATGAAAAGGAAAGAAGAAAGGATCAGTCCAATAATTTCAGCATTCTTCTGTGGAAATATTCTACTCCATTGAATTTTTCTTGTTCTCACTTTTGATCTTTTCATGGCAGGGCCATGATTAGATGGTTCACCTATTGGCTTCCCAGGTGGGTCCCACTTGGTGAGATCGATTGGGTCCACACACACAAAGCACGCGTAGACTTGACTTCACTAACATATGTGCCCAAGCAGACATGACTTGACTCAGAATTCAATTGAGTTGCGTAACTCAGTGGCTCTTTATGAAATTTGTAATTGATGAGAATCTTTAACCAACCACATGTGGCTGGTGATGCAGTCCATAACGGAATTCCCATTCCTTGTTAGATTTACGTTTCAAATTTATTATAAATACACCCTTCAACGATCCTCTCATTGTTTCACAATTCTTCGCAGCTTCAACATCTTCATCCTGCTCTCATAAACGGGGTCTCTCACATAAGTCTTAAAAGTAAAGACTTTACTTACTAAATAGATTGAAATTGAAAAGGATAGCAATCAATTTCTCAAACAAATTTTTCTTCTCACTTGCAAGTGCGTCTAAGACACGGGGTAACGTAGAACTATATTAGTGAGATATTTTAAGTGTTTTTTTTTTTTTTTGTATTTTTTATTTAAAAGATCATAGGACTTATATAATTGAGTCTATTTTATAGAGGATTAAATTGATATAATATATGTAAAATTCCACCATCAATTGATAATTCAATTTATGTAATCTCAATTTTTAAAATTTGATGAGTATAAGTCATCGACTTTTAGTATTTTAGAATTAAGAGATTGGATGATTTGATTGCAGTGAAACTTAATATAAGTCCTATTCATATGATTTTCTATATATTATATCTATTTTCTAAACTAACTGATATTAGAACAAAGAAATACCATCCGTCGTGCTACAAAAATAATTCGCTCTATACAACAATTACTGTTGCATATTAATAACCGGTCATCTGTGGCAAGTGCTTCTTGCATCATTTCAAAGTTTTTCTTTCTTTTCTTTTGTAAACGATTATTTTTCCTTAGAAGAATGCTTTTAGAGTTAATAGAAAATATAACATAAAATTTGTACGACATAAATGTAATCGGCTAGAAGGAAGGTTTGTCAAGAAATAGGAGGGGAAATCTATTGACACAACTTACAATCTTATTTTTTTTTATAATGAGAGTATCTCTGAGGTATAAAATCAAGAAGACTAATCCCTCGGGGCCCGCATTGTCATTGCCCACACAGCCGGCCTAAATAAGTCACGTGGTAAGGTTTGATCCCAAGACATGAGGGAGCAAATCCACGCCTGTGAGCTATTAAGTCACACATCTTTCACTCGTCTTACCCAACCGAGTCTATCAATTTTGCGCTGAGTAGTGCTGGGTTTGGCGGCAGGTTTTTAAAAATCGAGATAACGACACGTATCGTTAGATACTATACAAAATTTTGAATTTAGTCGATAAGTAGGACAGAGATGAAAATTACCCCTTAAATATAGTAAAATTATTGTTTTTTTTTAACTTTCGATACTCAATTTAAAAAGTATGGGAATATCATATGAAAATGAATTTATGTTGGATTTAAATCAATAAAATAAAAATATTTTAAATAATTTATATTCATCATCAAATGGACTCCATATAAGCCCAATTGCTTATACAAATAAAGATATGATCATTTTTTAATTGATTCACAGGTACTTTTTTTTTGTAAACTTTCAACCACATTACTTACATTAATTTTTTGTAATAAATTTTAAATATTAAATTTAATAACTTTTTTACTTATCTAAATATTATAATTCAAAATTTACATCAATTCATTATAAATTGAACACAAACTTCCCATTGATTCTGGGAACTTACTCTCCAGTCCACATTGTAGATTTCCACAAATATCTAACTCAAGAAAATCATTTGTCTAAATAATTAATTGTCTAAGTGTCTTATTTCAAAGTCTCCCTCAATGAGAAAACAATTTGTAAAAGTTATAGCATGTAATTAGCCACCTTAGAAGAAATTATCATTTAAGAATTACTTTTATGGTAAAGTGAAATTATTTTTATAAAAACTATTTTAAACGATGCCAATGAATTTATTTAGATGATTTATATTTGCATAAAAAATTAAAGAATCTGTCTAAATTAACTTAAATAAATTATGTTGAATAACTTTTTTGCAACTATAAAAGTAAAAAAACATGTGAGATTTGAATATTAACGAAATGAGCTCATAAATGGACATCTCATCTAGAAAAGTTTCATTAAAAAGACAACTTCAATTGACGATTATAAAATAGATGATCGACAAAATAATAATATAGTGTCTGCACATAGAAATTCTTAAATTTTGATATTTAAATTAAGATATTGATTTTGAATTTTGACAAATTCTTTGTCATGCAGGGACACTCTTGGCAATATTTTAATTAAAGGACAAAATACTCTAAATGAAATTTGAATAGAAAGTTATATATTAAAAAGACATTTTTATTTAAATTAAAAATATTTTAAGAAAAAAGGTAAATTATGCTTTTATAAGCTTGAAACCTATGTAATATATTCCACTGAACAACCTTTCGATTTCAATGACGACAGATAGAGACTCACTCACTTGATCCAAAATATCCTTTGTCATTCTGCCATCATATCAAAAGAAAAGTTCGCCTGTTGGCTTCCCAAGTGGGTCTCACTTGGTGGGACGGTTGGACCCACACACACAAAGAACGTGTTGGACTAGGATAATATGACTTGACTCAAAGATTTACCCAAGTAGACTTAGAATTGACTCACAGATGTGCCCTAGTAGACTTGACTTGACTCAAAATTCCATTGAGTTGCATAACTCAGTGGCTCTTTATGAAATTTATCTCAAGGCTCAGAGGAATTCATGTAAATCAACATTCATCCAAGACAAGTCAATAGTCAATATATATAATTTTCCATGTTGAAGACTGGAAAGAAGTAGAAATTCCCACTGTGATTTCCACCGTTTTCTCATTATCATGTGTTACTCGATTGAGTAAATCCTAATCACACGAGAATTCTATTAATTAATAAAATTTGGCATTGAACTCGAATTTGTCGAGTTATACATTTTTATTTAACTTGATCGAGATGACTTCTATTTTAAGGTTTTAAATGAATAGAATAGTGAGATTGTTTTAGATGAGACTTTTAAAAGAGATTTTCTATCGATGTGTGATATATTCCAGTAAGTTAGATAGATGAACATATAAATATAAAATATAAAATTTTAATACTAATTAATTATTTAAATTTCTTAATTTTAAAACATATAAGTAATTAATTTAAAAAAAATTCAAAATTCAAAAATCAAAAGATAAGATGATTGGATTGTAATAAAACTTCGTATATCCTCTAACTGTATACTTTTTTTAAATCACCAACTCAAATAAGACTTAATCCCTAGATTTGAATAAGAAAAATCTCATTATACTTTTAAATAGACTAGCGACTCCATGAGACTTCTACAAGATAGATAATAGGTCTGCATATATAAATTCATTTGATTAATAACTATGTATGATATAAAGTTTGTTTTAAAGTTTTCCTATCAATGGATGATCTAAGTTAATGTTATTTTAGGTTTTTTTGTTTAATTTTGATGAATATAAATTATGGATTTTTTTAAATATAAAAATAAAAAAATAAAACTATTAAGTAATAGTGAAACTTTAAATACATCGTACAAAAAGATTCAAGACAAAGTAAAGTCTCACGGTTTGAACCCGGATATGTATGTAGGGAAGCGTGCATATGTTCCAAAGGATTAGCCGAACGAGACATAAACACTTTCAATAAATTTTTCTTTTTTTTAAAAGATGCTCTCGTATTTGACCCATAAATTGGGTTCATGTGATGTTAGATTCAAGAGTGTCCCTTCATCAAGACAAAGATTTCCTCGAAACTCAAAATCAATATCCTAATTTAATTATCAAAATTTTCTAGGAATTTCTACGTGCAACCACTATATTATTATTTTATGGTCGTGAATTGAAATTGTCTTTTCAATGAAACTTTTATGGATGGTACATCCATTTATAAGCTCATTTACTTAATATTCAAATCTCACATATTTATGAAGTACTATTTTAATTAAAGAACAAAAATACTGTTAATGAAATTTGAATAGAAAATTATATATTAAAAAGGATTTTTTATTTAAATTAAAATATTTTTAAAATAAAGAGGTAAATTATTCTTTACTAAGTGTGAAGCCCGTGTAATATATTATTCCACTTAACAACCTTTCAGTTTCATTACTTTGTTATACTATTCCAATGATGACGGACACAGACCCACAAACGAATGTAATCCAATTGGTCCATTATCATTCTTTTAATTTATTACTCATTTCCACTCACGAATATCCTTTGTCATTCTACCATCATATCAAAAGAAAAGTTAGTCTATTGGCTTCCCAAGTGGGTCCATACCTGTAGAGAAAAGTGTGCACCTATCTCAAAAGATTAATTAAAGAAAAGTTAGTCTATTGGCTTCCCAAGTTGACCCCAAACATCTTTTGCCATATCAAAAGAAAACTTGGCCCGTTGGCTTCCCAAATGGGTCCCATTTGGTGCGATGACTGGACCCACACACAAACACACGATGGACAATAATGGAGTCTCCCATCTTTTATTAAATGCATCCTTAGTGATAATGGGAAATGATATACCAAGTCTTACGTTGTGTAACAATTGATTTTATGGCAAAAATGAGTACAATGATTCAAGAAATCTTCTATACTTGAGAGCCCTTAATAACAACTGTGAACAAATTCTATAAAAAATCTTTAAATATGAAAAGAGAGAAATGTGACTTCACTTCACTCATAAATTCATTGAGTTGCGTGACTCAATGGCTCTTTAGGAACAACTTATGACAAGGGGTATAAATATCGATATCGACCAATATTCCGATATCCGCTCATATCTTGACTGATATATTTCTCTCTCCTATTTTTTTTTTTTACAAAACCCATCAATATCGACCAATATATAAAGGTTTTAAAAATCGATATATCATATCAGCCGATATTTACACCCCTTCTTATGAGAGTCTTTTATCAACCATTCCACCAACAAATGAGAATCTTCAATTCCATAATAGAATTCCCTGTTGGATATACTTGTCAAATTTATTACAAATAGCCCCTTTCACTATCCTCTCATTTGTACAATTCATCACCGCTTCCCCTCTCATATTCTATCATCACGAATGAAAGTTTTGGATTGGATTTGTGTTTAAACCGTTCTGGGCTATTTCTCATATGATTACTTCTCCTCAACTTATCAGTGTGTGTGAATTGAGAGGTTTACACATGCTCGTAAGATTAGTCTCACCTCCAATGTGAGATGTGAATGCTCATGTTAAAATTTTGACCATTCTTTTCTCACTGTAGCATTGCAAATTAGAACTAATTGATGACTTTGGTACACAACTTGTAATAGATGGTTTTAAAAGTAAAAACTTTATTGACGGCTTTGGAGGGTCGAGAAAAGATTGAAATTGAAAAGGATAGCAATCAATTTCTTAAACAAATTTTTCTTCCCACTTGCAAGTGCGTCTAAGACAGGAGGCAATGTAGAACTATATTAGTGAGATATTTTAAGTGATTTTTTAAATAATTTTTATTTAATAGATCATAGGACTTATATAATTGAGTCTATTTTATAGAGGATTAAATTTATATAATTCAATTTATGTTATCTTGATTTTTAAAATTTGATGAGTGTAAGTCATTGACTTTAATATTTTATAATTAAGAGATTGGATGGTTTTATTGGGGCAAAATTTAATATAAGTCCTACTCATACGATCTTATTTATATTATATCCATTTTCTAAACAACTGATACCAGAACAAGAGAAATACCATCCATCGTGCTACAAAAATAATTCACTCTATACAATAATTACTGATGTATAGAAAATAGAATATTGTTTACAAATATCTTCTTTATTCATCTTGAATTTTTAACGTTAGTTTGTCCATCACCAAAACATGTGGAGAACGGTTTAAAGAACATCTTTGGTGAGAACCAACTCAAGTGAAAACGTTGTCATCTGACCAAAAATCTGCTACTTACTGCTTTTTATAAGCATTCCAATTTACGTTTACTATGTTCAAATGATAACAACATATTTCCTCTTGAACATTAATCAAATTAATTGTCTAAGTACTTATCTTAGACTTTCTCTAAATGATAAGAATCACACACAATTAAAATACTCTATAAATTATTTCTTATGGGTGAGGATATATACACGGTAAAATTTGATACTGTGTACACTGATAAGTTGTTTTTTTTTCAAGGTAAAGAGAAAATATTTTTATAGAGACTATTTTAAACGATGCCAATGAGTTTGTTGAGAAGATTACATTTGCATAAAAAATTAAAGAATCTGTCTAAATTAACTAAATAAATCATGTTAAATTTAAAAAATTTGAAGCTATAAAATCATAAACATGTGAGATTTGAATATTAACCAAATGAACTCATAATTCGTAACTATAAAATAGATGATCAATAAAATAATAATATAGTAGCTGCACGTAGAAATTTTTAGAAAATTTTGATATATAAATTAGGGTATTGATTTTGAATTTGGACAAAATCTTTGTCATGAAGGGACACTCTTAGTACTATTTTAATTAAGGGACAAAAATACTCGAAACTTAAATAAGAAATTAAATATTAAAAAGGCATTTTTATTTAAATTAAAAATATTAAAAAAAGAGGTGAAATTTTATTCTTTACTAAGCGTGAAGTCCATGTAATATGTTGCACTAAATAACAACAATTTGGTTTCATTGCTTTGAAACCTTTCTATTCCACTAAGTTGTGTTTAGATCCACAAACCACTATAAATAATCCAATTGGTTATTTCCACTCACTTCATCGGAAAGATCGTTTGTCATTCTCAAGTGGGCCCCACTTGGTGCAATCGATTGGGCCCACACACATAGAAAGCACGCATTGCCACATTGTGTTTACACATTTTCCTCTACTCTATTAACAAATCATCTTTTCTTTTCCCTTTTACATGTACGTTTCAAATTTATTATAAATAGACCCTTCACAGCTTCACATCTTCATCCTCTCGTATTCTCTCATTTACCCAACAATTAAAAGTCCAATGGATTTCTGCTCCCATTCATTTCTTCTCTTGTTCCTACTCATCTGCCTATCATCATTTTCCTTCCAAAACCATCCTGCTTCTTCACAATGCCTTGATGATGAGAAACTTGCTTTGCTGCAACTCAAGGATGGATTTTCCATATATCCTAGAAACGGTTCTGCTTCAAAGCTTGATTCTTGGAACCATGATGCTGATTGTTGTTCATGGAGAGGCATCGAGTGCAATGGGGCCACAGGTCATGTTATCGAGCTTGACCTCACCAGCAGCTGGATTTCAGGGCGAATTGACTCCAGCCTCCTCCGCCTAGTTGCTCTGCAGAGGCTCAACCTCTTTGATGGTTGGTTTAATGGCAAACCAATCCCCAGTGGACTGGACCAACTCACCAATTTGACCCATTTAAACCTCTCTTACTCTCAATTTGTTGGTCAAGTCCCATTGGAAATATCAAGACTAAACAAGCTTGTTTCCTTGGACCTCTCCAGGAATTCTGGGCTAAAATTTGATAAACCAGACCTCACCACATTCCTCCAAAACATGTCTGGCAGCTTGGAAGAGCTCTATCTTGAGAAAGTGAAGATCTCACAACCTGGTGCTAGGTGGGGCCAAGCTATATCCTGTTCACTTCCTAATCTTCAAAAGTTGAGCTTGTGTGATTGTGGCCTTACAGGAAGTGTTCCATTGGAAATAGCAGGATTGACAAAGCTTGTTTCCTTGGATTTGTCAGAGAATTGGGAGTTGAAATTAAAGAACTCAGACTTTGCGACACTCATCAAGAACCTGCCCAACAACCTCAGAGAACTCAATCTTGGTTACGTGAACATGTCACAACCTAGTGCCAGGTGGGGCCAGGTCATATCCTCTGCTTTGCCTAATCTTCGCATGTTGGGCTTGAGCTATTGTCAGCTTTCAGGACCCATTGATTCGGCTCTTCTGCAACTTCGATTTCTATCTAAACTTGATTTGAGCAGAAACAATTTCTCCACTGAGGTACCTCATTTCTTGAGCAATTTCTCTTCTTTGACGTCTCTCTCTCTTAGAGATTGTGGGTTGTATGGAAGATTCCCCCAAATTTTCTTCTTGCTTCCAAGCCTACAAATGCTCGATGTATCAGACAATCCACTTCTCACCATTGAATTGCCAGAATTTCCTCAAAATAATGCTTTTCAAATATTGATCCTCTCTAGCACAAGATTTTTTGGAAAACTGCCAAATTCATTTAGCAACCTCAAATACTTGAAGGGGCTAGATGTTTCAAACTCTAACCTTCATGGGCCATTGCCAACATCGATTTCAAATCTCACCCAACTTGAGAGACTGGACTTGTCAAATAATAACTTTAGTGGTCCAATTCCATCAAGCTATGGAGAGAAGCTTCAACGTCTGTTTCAACTCAATTTATACAATAATTCACTTGAGGGGGTTGTCCCATCATCTCTCCTTTCACACCCTTCGTTGGTAAGTTTGTATCTTGGATATAACAAAATGAATGGGTTTCAGGACAAGTTCTCCAACGGATCTTCCTCAGTATTGGAATGGGTCGATTTGTCCAACAACAAGTTGCATGGGTCAGTTCCTAGGGTGTTATTCCAACTGCCAAAGCTAACAGACCTTGACATTTCTTTCAACAACTTCAGTGGCATTCAAGAGCTCCAAGACATGTTCCAAAGCCGAAAGAACCTCTCCGATCATCATCTTTTAGATAATAGCCTCAATTTCACCAATAGCAATGACAATTCAAGTTATATCTTTTCATATCAAATTCGATCATTGTTATTATGTTCATGCAACATTAGTGAATTTCCAAACATCCTCAAATATCTAAACAATTTGTACTATCTAGACCTTTCCAACAATGAAATCTACGGTGAAGTACCCAAATGGATATGGACGTTAGGAAATGGGACATTGAATCAGTTGAACCTTTCAAACAACTTTCTTGAGAGTTTAGAAGGTCCACTTCCTGATATTAGTTTTTTTAATGTAATTGACCTTCATTCCAACAATCTGCAAGGGTCACTTCCAATACTACCATCTTCATTCTATTATCTAGATTTCTCAAACAACCATTTCACATCGACCATTCCAGCTGACATAAACCTAACCTCAACTATCTACCTTTTTCTTTCAAACAATAATTTCAGTGGTCACATACCCCCTTCAATTTGCAATGCAAACTACCTCGAGGTCCTTGATCTTTCTAACAATGGCATGTCTGGCACCATTCCAAAATGTGTTGAGGAACTTAGCAACTCCCTTGTGATAATCAGTCTGAAGGGAAATTCATTTCAAGGAGCTTTGCCACTAGTTTTTACAAAAAACTGTAGCCTAAGGACGCTCAATCTTAATGGAAATCGAATAGAAGGACCATTACCTCGATCATTAGCCAATTGTAAATATTTGGAAGTTTTAGACCTTGGAAACAATCGAATAAATGATGCATTCCCTCATTGGTTGGGGATTTTGCCTGAATTTCGTGTTCTTATTTTGCGGTCCAATAAATTTCATGGTCCCATTGTTCATCTTCAAACTAATCAAAGCCTCCTCTTCCCAATGTTACAAATCATTGATCTCTCATCAAATGGCTTTACCGGCAATCTTCACTCAGAATTCTTTCAAAGTTTGAAGGCGATAAGGGGTGAACATGATTCACAAGTGATGTCTCAAAACCAAGTCTTGAGATATCATTTTGCACGTGCTGAAGGTTATTATCAAGATGCAATCATGGTAACCACTAAAGGGATTGATATGAGACTGGAAAAAATCCTGTCTCTTTTCATCTCGATTGACTTTTCAAATAATAAATTTGATGGAGAAATTCCAGAATCAATAGGGGATCTTAAGTTCATTCTTGGGCTAAATTTCTCACAAAATGGATTCAGTGGCCACATTCCAACATCATTGGCAAACTTGATGAATCTTGAATCATTAGATCTATCAAAGAATAATCTTTCAGGTGAGATCCCTTGGCAGTTGACGAGGCTTACATTCCTTGAGGTTTTAAACCTTTCACGTAACCATCTTGAGGGGAGCATACCACAAAGTAAGCAATTTCTCACATTCAATAATGATTCATTCTTAGAGAATCTTGGGCTATGTGGACCTCCTTTGTCAAAAAAGTGTGGATCAAATGAAATTCCACGACCTTCATCCTTTGCACAAGCCAATGCCAAGCAAACAGGAGAAATCGATGGGAAATTCATGTGGATTGGATTTGGATTAGGTTATGGAATTGGACTTGGTACATTTTTTTGGGTTCTGGCTCTCTCGAAGAAAATTTGCAAAGAATACATGAAATTGATTGACAAGATGCTAGGAGTGCTATTTCATTGAGATCACGTAATGTTTAAGTATTTCATTGGAGGCTTTTGTTGGAGCTGAATAATCGTGTGATTAGAATCACAGAAGAATCTCCTCAGTCAATGTCAAGCCGTATTTTCGCCAAATGTGCATCTTGGGCGTTGACTCTTAATAAATTCAGGAGCATCCCGGTGTTTGAAATCTTGCATGTCTAGAAAGAATGCATTGATCTAGCATAGTGTAGTGTTATCTTTTCAGTTGCTCTTGGGGATGGTTGTATTGGGCCAGGGTTTTTTTGTTTTGTTGTTTCTTTTTTCCTCTTGTACTTGCACCTATGGTGCTTCTCTTTCCAATATAATGATGATTTAAAAAAAGGTAATGTGTAATTATCTAGTCTTTTTTATTTCTCCATTTGTTGTATAAGAATGTTTATTTTGGTGAAAATTTTGATTTTATTAGTAATGTTATTTTAATTAACTTTTGTCTCCAACATTGTACCGAAAAAATGCATGAAAATGAATTGCAATATTTAGAATGATCCATTTGATGACAAATAGGATGTCATACAAAAAATTAATTATTTTTTTTTTTATGAAGTTCATCAAACTCCTCTCTTTTGATTATCCAAAAAAGAATTCAAGTTTGACAGAATTTAATTAAAGACACTTATCTAAATACATAAATACAAATGAGTTATTCTTTTAAATGAACCTTGTAAATTTCAATAAATATATTCAAGACCTGATTTTATAATTTAATCATTAGTCTTGATAATCATGTAAATGCAAATATTCAAGACTTGATTTTATTAGAGTCAAATTTCCAATTCAAAATCATTTTTCATCAATTCAGACTATTATATATCTTTTTCCAATCAGTTACACTTGATTGGGAAAGTAAATTTTAGTTGAGGCTAACGAAATTTTCGTTCCGCATCACCTAGGGACTTGGAAAAGTGGGGTCTTATAATATGGAACACCCCTCCACCTAGCACAACGCATTTTGGGTCTAAGAATGATGCTTGGACCTGAAAGAACTGTTTATTCAATAATCTGAATAATACAAAGAGATGACTTATAAAGAATCACTAAACCCTAATTAGAATTAGAGAAACATAAAGTCTAAACTACCTTTATGCTAAAAGTAAATTACATATTTAACACCCGCCCTCAAACTCACGATGTGACAGTGTTAAGCATCGAGAGTTTGTCAAGAAGAAACTGAAAACGTGTAACAGTGTGGGACTTCGTGAAGAAATCAGCCAGCTGCATGACAGAAGAAACATATGGGAGAGAAAGAGTGCCAATCTGTAGATGATGGCGAACAAAATGGCAGTCCAACTCAATATGCTTGGTGCGCTCATGAAAAACTGAATTATGTGCAATTTGAATAGCACTTTTGTTATCACAGTACATAGGAGTAGGGGCAGTGAGTGAAACTCCCATGTCTGCAAGCAACCAACGAAGCCACACAATCTCAGCAGTGGTGGAGGCCATAGCTCGATACTCGGCCTCAGCAGACGAACGAGCAACAACATCTTGTTTTTTGCTTTTCCAGGAAATGAGAGAATCACCCAGAAAAACACAAAACCCAGTAGTAGATTTGCGATCAGAAGGATCACCTGCCCATCCAGCATCAGAGAACGCACGTAGCTCTAAGGTGGATGATGAGGGAATCAACAAACTTTGATGTAAAGTTCCACGAACATACCGCAAAATACGAACAACAGCGGCCCAATGAACAGTAGTTGGTGAGGAGACAAACTGGCTTACAATATGAACTGCATATGCAATGTCAGGCCGTGTAATGGTGAGATAAACCAAACTCCCAACAATAGTGCGATACAATGTAGGATCGACTAAAGGTACACCGTCAGATGAAGCATAACTAACATTAAGCTCTAAAGGCGTCGCAACAGGTCTGGTGTCAGTAATACGAGCTTTCTGAAGAATATCTGCAGTATATTTAGATTGGGAAAGTAGGTAGCCTTTTGGAGACTTGGCAACTTCTATCCCAAGAAAGTATCGCAACATCCCCAAGTCTTTCATTTCAAATCGTCTGTGCAACTGAACCTTCAATTGTGCAATACCATCAAGATCATCACCAGTCACGATCATATCATCAACATACAAAAGGAGGAGAATACGTCCAGCAGACGTAGAACGAACAAAGAGTGCTGAGTCATGAGCACTAGATTGAAAGCCAAGAGAAACAATCACTGTGGAGAACTTTTCAAACCAGGCACGAGGTGCCTGTTTTAGACCATATAATGCCTTTCGAAGTTTACATACTTCCCCATGATTATGAGAAACTCCAGGAGGAGGAGTCATATAAACTTCTTCAGAGAGATCGCCATTAAGAAAGGCATTTTTAACATCCAGCTGTGACAAACTCCATTGATGAACAGAGGCGACTGCAATCAAAGTACGAACAGATGTCATTTTTGCAACAGGGGCAAAAGTCTCATCATAATCAATGCCATATTCTTGTGCAAAACCCTTAGCAACCAACGGGCCTTATAGCGCTCCACGGAACCGTCAGACTTGGTCTTAATCTTATACACCCATTTGCAGCCAATTGCATGTTTGTCTGGAGGAAGAGGTACCAAGTCCCATGTGCCAGTCTTATGCAATGCAGAAAGCTATTCATCCATAGCCTGTTGCCAAAGAGGATCACAAATAGCCTCCTTATAGGAGGTTGGTTCAGATAGAGCATGAATGGAAGTGAGAAACGAAGAAAATGCAGTAGAATAACAAGAATAACCAAAATCTGCATGAGAATAACCAAAGCGATTAGGAGGCTTACGGACACGCGAAGGATAACGGGGAGTAGCAAGATCCACATCATCAGAAGTTGAAGGAGAGTCAGCCGGAGGAGATGGAGGATTAATATCTGCAGAGGACACGGCTTCAACAGGAGTAGAAGAAATAGAAGGAACAGAGTTAGGCAATGCAGGCACATTATCAGACACAGACAAATCATCAATATCAGAGAAAGGATCAATGTATAGGAGCTCAGATTTAGTAACAGTACTAGAACTAGAAGGAACAGAATAGAAAGGAATATGTTCAAGAAAAACGACATGACGGGAGACATCAAATTTCTGTGCACTAGGATCATAACAGCGATAACCTTTTTGACCCTCACCATAACCAAGAAAAACACACATGGCAGACCGTGCAGATAATTTTGTGCGCTCACTGTGAGGACGAAGAACAAAGCATGTACAACCAAAAACAAACAAGGAGAAATAGTCAGGAATTTTACCATATAACCTTTCAAACGGAGATTTCCCAGAAGTGATGGCAGAAGGAATTCTGTTAATCACATGGGTTGCGGTGAGAACTGCTTCTCCCCAAAAGATGCTAGGAACACTAGCAGAGAGTAACATAGAGCGAGCAGTTTCAATGATGTGTCTATGTTTCCTTTCCGCAAGCCCATTCTGCTCGGGAGTGTCAGTGCAAGAGGACTGATGAATGGTCCCATCCGAGGCAAGCAAATGTGAGAAATCACCAGAGGTATACTCTCCACCCAAATCACCTCTAAAGCATTTAATAGTGGCAGAGAATTGTGTACGAATGAGTGCACGGAAAGTTTTCAAAATAGTCAAGAATTCAGAACGACGTTTCATCAAGTAAATCCAACAATAACGAGAATAGTCATCAATAAATGATACATAATATCGTGACCCCCCTTTTGTGGCAATAGGAGCTGGTCCCCACACATCAGAATGAATTAAATCAAAAGGAGCAAGAGATATTGATGAACTATTATTAAAAGGCAATGCAGAAAACTTTTCAAGTTTACATCCACTACAATCAGAAATATCACTGCAATGTAAATTTCCTAAAGCTCCTGTAGAGACTAAGTACTTTAAACGTGAACTAGAGACATGTCCAAGACGAGAATGCCATAAATAAAAGCTAGATGAATTTGGACTCAAACGAAAAGATGACAAATCAACAGAAGAGGCAGCAAAATCAGGAGTTCGAAGCTGCTCTAACACATATAATCCTCCTTCTCTACGGCCTGTCCCAATAAACTTCTTGGAATGAGGATCCTGCACAGAACACGAAGTGGGAGAAAAGTGAACAACATACCCAGAATCACATAACTGACTAACAGAGATCAAATTTAGAGTGAGATGAGGAATGCAATAAACATCAGAGAGACATAAAGGAGAAGACAAAATAGAACCAACACCTGCTAATGGCATGGGAGTACCATTGGCAGTGAGCACAGAAACATATGAATGAGAAGGGGATAAAGACGTAAACAAAGAAATATCATTAGACATGTGATGAGTGGCGCCAGAGTCGAAGACCCATGTGGAGGGAGAAATACCTGAAGAAGCGGAAGGAGGCAAACCTATGGATGGAGAAACAGTGGACAATGCATTAGACTGATGAGAATGGAGAAACTGCTGCAACTGATCGGCAAGGCTGGACAGTGAAGGAGTAGAAGGTAAAGCTTCATTCCCAGATGTAACAACATTGGCTGTGCGATGCTGCTTTGGTGGGGGCACAGATTGTTGTTGTCTTTTCATTAACAGAGGACATTGTGCCTTCCAATGACCCTTCTGCTTACAGTAACTGCAATCATCAATGGCAATACGCCCACCTTGGCGTTGTCGTGGCTGTGAACTAGAAAATGATTTAGATGGCACAGCTAAGACAGTCTGACGAGACATAGATGAAAGACCATTGCCAGCATGAGACTTGAAGCGAACTTCTTCCGCTAACAATTCGTGGAGCACCGCATCGACAGAGGGAAGTGGACTACGATGAAGAATGGAACCTCGAAGTGCTTCAAAATCATCCCGAAGTGCTGATAAAAATTGAACAAGGCGCCCTTCTTCTCGATAAGTGCAATAAAGGGCGATGGAACTAAGACCCGCAGGTTCTGTTAATGCAAGTTGATCCCAAAAACTAGTCATGACAGAATAAATCTGTTGAATGCTCAGATCTCCCTGGCGAACCATCACAATCTCATTCTCGAGTTGATATCGTTTAGCAAAGTTAGATTGCGTGTACAACCTCTCTAAGTGATCCCAAATAGCTTTGGCAGTGGAGAACTTGGCGAGTTGCATACCAATGGAGAGCTCAACAGAGTTATTGATCCAGGTGATAATTTTGGAATTATTTGTAGTCCAATGAACTAAAGATTGAGCATAATCATCTGCTTTGGTATTTGTGGGAGCAACAATGGCACCAGACATGTAACCCCACATGTTTTTTCCCGTCAAAAAATTCCGCATAACATAGGCCCAATAAGTGTAATTATTTTCATTCAATTTTACACTAATGGCTTGAAGAGAATCGTCACGTTCACCGGCCATGGTAACGAAATTGCAAAACAAAGGTGCTGAACTGGGCAAGCAAAAGAGAAACGTCTGCAGCACTGTGTACAAGTACACGAGCGGAAGCAAGAGCAGGGCCGGGATCTGACGGCGTACAAATCTCAGAGGGCTGCAAAGGGCAGATCGGAACGGCGATGACGGCAAGAAGGCTGGTTGCAGATCGGAACGGCGATGACGGCAAGAAGGCTGGTTGCAGTTCGGATGGCAGATCGGAATCAGATCTCAGACGGACGGAAGCAAGAACAGGGTGCTGTGACCAGATCTCAGATCGGTTCGTCTGCAAGAAGGGGTCTGGTAACGGCCGCGCAGATCTGAGTGGCGATGACAGCAAGAGGATCTCAGAGGGCTGCAAAGGGCAGATCGGAGCAGCGATGACGGCAAGACGGCTGGTTGCAGATCGGATTGCAGATCCGAATCAGATCTTAGACTGGCGGAAGGAAGAGCAGGTGCTGTGACCGGATCTCAGAGCGGTTCTGATCTCAGAGGGCTGGTTGCAGAGCGGAATAGAATCACAGAGGGCTGGTTGCAGATCGGATCTCAGATCGGTTCGAATGCGATGCAAAATCGGGCTGAAGCGATGCAAGAGCGGACGCGGCGGATGCGATGCTAGGAATCGAACTCAGCTCGGGATACCATGAAAGAACTGTTTATTCAATAATCTGAATAATACAAAGAGATGACTTATAAAGAATCACTAAACCCTAATTAGAATTAGAGAAACATAAAGTCTAAACTACCCTTATGCTAAAAGTAAATTACATATTTAACAGGACCCAATGCAAAGCTGTACAGGTTTTTTTTGAGCCAAAGCGGACAATATTGTGCTAGGAGGGACGGGTCGAGTCATTTCATCAAACTCCGAATGCATACAACTCCCTGTCAATAGAACTAATCGGTGTGAGGTTACAATTAAATACGATATACTTTGTTAGTATCAAAACAACCCCCTGTTAATAGAACTACCCGGTGTAAGGTTACAATTAAATACGATATACTTTGTTAGTATCAAAACAACCCCCTGTTAATAGAACTACCCGGTGTGAGGTTACAATTAAATACGATATACTTTGTAAGTATCAAAATTTCGGCTCTGGAGGGTCTAATACTCTATGAAAACTTTTCTAAATATGCTCACACTAGGTTTTCGATGTTCTCTACTTTTTAAAATTTTTTTTATTCTAATTTTTTTTCATAAAATGACCCTGTATCAGTCATTAAATGATCTCATTTATTGCCCTAATGGACTCAAGAGTACATGTCTCATTCACATCAATTTTAGTAAAGAGAAAATTTCAATATACAATTATAAAATAGATGATTGAGAAAGACATTTGATGAAGACTCCAATTCTAATTGAAAAAAATGTAAAATTGAAAAGCGCAATGGTTCGATTTGATTATTACCAAATAGATGTATTTTAAAACTTGCCAAAGTTAAAATTTTAAGATTAATGTAGTTCACTCTCATAAGGAAATTTTACACGTAAACTTAAAAATCTATTAGGATTTCTAACAAGAATTTAAGAAAATTAAATGAAATGTGAAAATTTCTCAAAATTTTAACAAAATTTTTTGAATTCAAAAAATAAATTCACACTAATTAAAAGGAGAATATAAATTTACCAATATAATTATAAAATTAAAATAAATAATTTCTGCTCCCCTTAGAGGGAAAAATCACTTGGAAATAATTCCTAAAAACCAAACATGGCATGATCTAACACTACTAAGTCGATGAAAATTATGTTGGTTATTAATTGTGGAAATTTCTTTGATTGATGGGCCCACCATATTCTACTCCTTTGAAGCTCCCTTTGTTCTCTCACTTTGATCATTTCCACTCAGTTGACCCCAAACTTCCTTTGTCATATCAAAAGTTGGCTTCCCAGGTGGGTCCCACTTGGTGAGATGAATTGGATTCATTGTCATTCTTTTGCATTGCATTTGTGTGGGTGGTGATGACTAGTCTCATTATTTCTACATCTTCATCCTCCTCTCATAAACTCCGACTTCCAATAGTTTATTCTTAAATTAAAAAAGTAAAAATAAAATTAAAAAATATGGTAAAACTTATCATCTTAGCATTTATGTTAACATTGAATTTCACAATTTGAATTAGTCTATTTTCAACATTGAACAAAATGAGTGAATTGAAATATTACAACTATCTCTTTCTAAAAATATTGATGTCTCAATTAATTGATTGGTTTAAGGGTTCAATTCTAATACACAGAAATGAAAAGGAAAGAAGAAAGTATTAGTCCAATGGTTTCAGCATTCTTCTGGAAATTTCTTTGATTGAGGGGCCCACCATATTCTACTCCATTGAATTTTTCTTGTTCTCACTTTGATCTTTTCATGGCAGGGCCATGATTAGATGGTTCACCTGTTGGCTTCCCAGGTAGGCCCTACTTGGTGAGATCAATTGGGTCCACACACACAAGGCATGCCTAGACTTGACTTCACTAACAGATGTGCCCAAGTAGACATGACTTGACTCAAAATTCCATTGAGTTGCGTAACTCAGTGGCTCTTTATGAAATTTGTAATTGATGAGAATCTTTAACCAACCACATGTGGCTGGTGATGCAGTCCATAATGGAATTCCCATTCCTTGATAGATTTACGTTTCAAATTTATGATAAATACACCCTTCAATGATCTTCTCATTATTTCTACAATTCTTCGCAGCTTCAACATCTTCATCCTCCTCTCATAAACGGGGTCTCTCACATAAGTCTTAAAAGTAAAGACTTTACTTACTAAATAGATTGAAATTGAAAAGGATAGCAATCAATTTCTCAAACAAATTTTTCTTCCCACTGACAAATGCGTCTAAGACACGGGTTAACGTAGAACTATATTAGTGAGATATTTTAAGTGTTTTTTTTTTGTATTTTTTATTTAAAAGATCATAGGACTTATATAATTGAGTCTATTTTATAGAGGATTATATTGATATAATATATGTAAAGTTCCACCATCAATTGATAATTCAATTTATGTAATCTCAATTTTTAAAATTTGATGAGTATAAGTCATCGACTTTTAGTATTTTAGAATTAAGAGATTGGATGGTTTGATTTCAGTGAAACTTAATATAAGTCCTATTCATATGATCTTCTATATATTATATCCATTTTCTAAACTAACTGATATTAGAACAAAGAAATACCATCCGTCGTGCTACAAAAATAATTCGCTCTATACAACAATTACTGTTGCATATTAATAACCGGTCATCTGTGGCAAGTGCTTCTTGCATCATTTCAAAGTTTTTCTTTCTTTTCTTTTGTAAACGATTATTTTTCCTTAGAAGAATGCTTTTAGAGTTAATAGAAAATATAACATAAAATTTGTACGACATAAATGTAATCGGCTAGAAGGAAGGTTTGTCAAGGAATAGGAGGGGAAATCTATTGACACAACTTACAATCTTATTTTTTTTATAATGAGAGTATCTCTGAGGTATAAAATCAAGAAGACTAATCCCTCGGGGCCCGCATTGTCATTGCCCACACAGCCGGCCTAAATAAGTCACGTGGTAAGGTTTGATCCCAAGACATGAGGGAGCAAACCCACGCCTGTGAGCTATTAAGTCACACATCTTTCACTCGTCTTACCCAACCGAGTCTATCAATTTTGCACTGAGTAGTGCTGGGTTCGGCGGCAGGTTTTTAAAAATCGAGATAACGACACGTATTGTTAGATACTATACAAAATTTTGAATTTAGTCGATAAGTAGGACAGAGATGAAAATTACCCCTTAAATATAGTAAAATTATTGTTTTTTTTTAACTTTCGATACTCAATTTAAAAAGTATGGGAATATCATATGAAAATGAATTTATGTTAGATTTAAATCAATAAAATAAAAATATTTTAAATAATTTATATTCATCATCAAATGGACTCCATATAAGCCCAATTGCTTATACAAATAAAGATATGATCATTTTTTAATCGATTCACAGGTACCTTTTTTTTTGTAAACTTTCAAACTTACATTAATTTTTTGTAATAAATTTTAAAAATAAAATTTAATAAATTTTTTACTCATCTAAATATTATAATTAAAAATTTACATCAATTCATTATAAATTGAACACAAACTTCCCGTTGATTCTGCAAACTTACTCTCCAGTCCACATTGTAGATTTCCACAAATGTCTAACTCAAGAAAATCATTTGTCTAAATAATTAATTGTCTAAGTGTCTTATTTCAATGTCTCCCTCAATGAGAAAACAATTTGTAAAAGTCCAAGCATGTAATTAGCCACCTTAGAAGAAATTATCATTTAAAATTGACTTTTATGGTAAAGTGAAATTATTTTTATTAACACGATTTTAAATGATGCCAATGAGTTTATTTAGAAGATTTATTTTTGCATAAAAAATTAAAGAATCTGTCTGAATTAACTTAAATAAATTATGTTGAATAACTTTTTTGCAGCTATAAAATAAAAAAACATGTGAGATTTGAATATTAACCAAATGAGCTCATAAATGGATATCTCATCTAGAAAAGTTTCATTAAAAAGACAATTGTAAAATAGATGATCAACAAAATAATAATATAGTGTCTGCACATAGAAATGCTTAAATTTTGATATTTAAATGAAGATATAGATTTTGAATTTTGACAAATTCTTTGTCATAAAGGGACACTCTTGGCACTATTTTAATTAAAGGACAAAAATATTCTAAATAAAATTTGAATAGAAAGTTGTATATAAAAAAGACTTTTTTATTTAAATTAGGAATATTTTTAAAAAAGGTAAATTATTTTTTAATAAGCATGAAACCCGTGTAATATATTCCACTGAACAACCTTTTGGTTTCATTGCTTTGAAACCTTTTTCTACTCCAATGACGACAGACACAGACCCACTCACTTGATCGGAAACATCCTTTGTCATTTTGCCATCATATCAAAAGAAAAGTTCACCTGTTGGCTTCCCAAGTGGGTCCCACTTGGTGGGACCAGTAGGGCCCACACACAAAGTACGTGTTGGACTTGGATAATATGACTTGACTCAAAGATTTACCCTAGTAGACTTCACTTGACTCAGAATTCCATTGAGTTGCATAACTCAGTTGCTCTTTATGAAATTTATCTCAAGGCTCAGTGGAATTCATGTAAATCAACATTCATCCAAGACAAGTCAATAGTCAATATATATAATTTCTATGGAAAAGAAGTAGAAATTCACATGAAAAAGTTAGGGTTGCATGGGATTTCCACCGTTTTCTCAATATCATGTGTTTCTCGATTGAGTTAATCCTAATTAGACAAGAATTGTATTAATTAATAAAACTCGGCACCGAACTCGAATTTGTTGAATTATGCATTCTTATTTAACTTGATCGAGCTGATTTCTGTTTTAAGGTTTTAAGAGAGATTGTTTTAGGTGAGACTTTTGAAAGAGATTTTCTATCTGCATGTGATATATTTCAGTATGTTAGATAGATGAACATATAAATATAAATATAAAATTTTAATACTAATTAATTATTTAAATTATATAATTTAAATTTCTTAATTTTTAAACATATAAGTAGTTAGTTTTTAAAAAATTCAAAAATCAAAAGATAAGATGATTGGATTGTAATAAAACTTCATATATCCTCTAACTGTATACTTTTTTTATATCACATCAACTCATATAAGACTTAATCCTTAGATTTGAATAAGAAAAATCTCATTATGGTTTCTTACTTTTAAATAGACTGGCGACTTCATGAGACTTCTACAAGATAGATAATAGATCTGCATACATAAATTCATTTGATAAATAACTATGTAATATATAATGTATGTTTTAAAGTTTTGCTAATGGATGATCTAAGTTAATGTTATTTTAGTTTTTTTTTTTAATTTTGATGAATATAAATTATTAATTTTTTTAAGAACTAAATATAGTTTGGAGTTGAAAATATAGTTACAGAGATGCCTTAAGCCCAAGTTTTTACTTTTTCCTTGTCTACAAAAATTTGATACATAGAAATAGTTTTGGTGTGAGAAAGAATGTCTTTTTTTTTTCTTTCTTAAAGACTAAGGTAGTCAGGCGTCTCATTTGACTAATCCTGTAAATTTCCCGATCTGCACACTTGGATATAAAACTATGAGGAAAGGGAGAAAAATGTCTTACACTAGAGTCTTTGTTTAAAGAAAAAAATCTGTTCTTCGATAGCAAATATAGGAATTTGATAAGAGAGAAATTTTTTATTTTATGTCAATATTAGCTCTTTAATATAAAAATTCAACTGAATTATTTGATTTCATAGTTAAATATTCTCTGCTCTCTTTTCTTTACCATTTCTGATGAAACGAAGAAGCATTTTCTTTCCATCATAATTACATATAAAAAATAAAGTCACATATATGTGATAATTGCATGTTGTCCATCTAACTTTGTGACTGAGCCATGCTACTGTTTGTGAGGTTGCTGACCACATGAAAGTTGAAACAAGCATCCAGTTGATTGGTGCATTTTCAAATGGACGATTGCAAAGGATAAAGAAAAGAGTTAAGCTAGGAAAACACACTAAGTGAAACTCTCTAACGAGATATGCGATTAAATGAATGGTGAGTTTCATATAATTGGATTCATTTCATAGATGATTACCTGAATATCAATGGATAATTCAAGCTATATATGTTTGGCATTTAAATTTTGATGATTATAGGGGCATGGATTTTTAAAAGTATGAAATAAGAGAGACAACTTAATGATACAATCAACTTAACATCACACCCAACTATGTAACCCCTAAGACTCAATAAAGAGTGTGTCTCATTAGAGAGTCTCGATATACAAAGTATTAATCGAGTTTTTCAAAGGAAAATTGATACCGTCAAAAGGCCTCCTCTTCGAAGACACTATCTTAATCTAATTGAGTTAGGAAACTCTTGTGACTAGGTTGGATAAAAGAACATTTAACATTAAAATGAGACTCACTCACACAACAGATGAAGTAAGCAAAAACATGTATAATCACTAAATTTAAATTAGATAAAACTAACCAACTTATACTAATCTAATTGAGTTAGGAAACTCTTGTGACTAGATTGGATAAAAGAACCTTTAACATTAAAATGAATGCCCCAGTTTACGTCGCTAGAACTCAGACTAACAACCTCTCGCTTCTTCAGATGAGAAGTAACCAATTGAGATGCCCAACGTTGGTTTACTTCATTTACTTAAATTAAATAGATTAAAACATGGAAGAAGAAGTACGAGGAGAGGATGTCATGTGAAAATATGAAGGAAAGATAAAAAAAAAACCGGTTGGGTGTTGGGATATAGAGTGATTTATGATAGATTCAATTAGAGAAAAAGAATACATAAAATTGAATCTATATAAATGGATGCTAATAATAATACAAAAAATATTAAATAAAATTATTTTTCATAATTATAAATCAAATTTCTCTAATTTATTTTAATAAAATTATTTTTTCATATACGTGACCCAGTTATATTTAAATTAGATTGTTGCCTTTCCTTCATTGAATCGTTGGCCAGTCAGTACAACTAATTACATTATAAATTGGTTATGTGCATGCATGATTTTGAAGCTCTCGTTTGATTCTTGTTTTGATTAAGTCCTCCTAATTTTTAAACATTGACTAAGCCCCCATAATTTTTTTTTTTTTTAAAGTTTGCTCTGCTTCCTTTTTACATGAAATAAAATTTTCAAAAAATATTATTTTTAAATCTCATTAAAATTTTTTAGATAAAATAATTAAATTTGACTATGAAGTTATTGGAAACAGATTTATGATGCAGCTTAGGTTTAAAATTAAAACTTATTCAAAAAGCAATATTAGTCATAACCACATAATTTAGTTATATGCTCAAGCATCAATACACATCTTACCTTTTTCAAAAAAAAAATTATTTCCATTTGAAATCTAAATATTTTCCTTTTCAAAAATAAAAATAAAAATATAATTTCAGATATAAATTAGTTCCATTTGAAATATAATTATTTTTCTTTGAGCAAAGTTTAGAGTCTCCCTGAGTTGAGGTGAGTCTTAATTTATTGTTCTTAATTTGATTTAAGTATGTGTTTAGAATTAAATTTTCCATTTTTTACAAAGTGAATTAATTATTGAATACCTAATTTCTTCGATGAATTTGACTCATCAAATTATTATATTGAAATTAGTGCCATCTTTCATTTTATTAAAAGTGATTGAGAGAACTAAAGAGAGGATATTCTAAGGGTTTCCATCATCGAAATCCATGAATTAGCTTAAAATCTCGAGTCAGAAATTTATTTTAGTATGACGGTATAATAGGCCTTAAAACCGACTTTACTTGTCATAAGAAGAATTCCGTCCCTCATTATTTGTAATCTCCTTTTATATGTAGTGCTTCATCTGTTTGCTCTATACTTGTTTATTCTTAAATTAATAAAACTAAAAATAAAATTAAAAAATATGAGGAATTTGAATATTTATTATGAATTTCTCTCTTTCTATTAACAACAATTTTTTTTTAAAAATTGACAAAAACCTAATATTCTTGGTCATTAAATTTTACTTTTGCTTGTTTATCTGCCTAAACTTTAGTCCCTCACTTTTTGTAGTATGTTTTTACACGTACTGCTCCATCTCTTAAACTAATAAAATTAAAATTAAAATTAAAAACTATTGCGGATGTGAACATTTATTATGAATTGTTCCCTTTGATGGCAAAACTATCATCATAACAAAATGAGTGACTTGAAATATTTCTATAAATATTGATGTCTCAATTAATTGATTGCTTTGAGGGTTACATTTTCTAATTGTAATAGACAGAAATGAAAAGGAAAGAAAAAGGGTCAGTCCAATGGTTTGGAAATTCTTTTGTGGACATTTCTTTGATAGAGGGGGCCCACCATATTCTACTCCATTGAATCTTCCTTGTTCTCACTTTGATCTTTTCATGGTGGGGGCCATGATTTAGATGGTGGGCTCTTTTGCTACACAAAAGTCACAAACCAATGAAAGGCCTTTTCTGTGTGTGGACGTCGTTTTAGATAAAATCTTTTCAAGTATGAGAAAAAAAAAAGATTAAGAATAGTAAATTTGAGTTGATTTGATTTAATTAAAATTTTGAATTGAATAGATTAATTAATTTTACCGAATTAATATAATAAAATTAAATATATAAAGAGTTGATGATTCATTGATGCCAAAAGTCCGGCCTCTCTCCATGAAATAGAAATGCAGTACATGTCCCACTCAAGTCGAAGACAGCTCAAGCATCTTTCTACAAATCATTTAATATAACCCTTTTATTTCCAAGTCTCAAGAGAAGACTTGGACTTCACCACAAGTCTTCTATCGTAGGCCCCAAATTAGTCCTTTTGGAGAATTTTATGCAATGTGGGTCACTCAACACTTAACGTTGTGGTTAGGTCTTTGAATCAAAGATGACTATTTTACTCAATTTACAATAATTTATAAATTCTACTTATTTTTTTTTTTTAATAGATGTATGTGACCAATTGAGTCATCATATTCTTTTAAACTTCAAACTGTGACATTTCTTATAACTATCAACTCTCCCATTATTTCTTTAAAAATAAGTAGAAATGTCAACCGATGAATAGTAACTGGTATGACTTTTAAAATTATCTTTAATATATTTAAAATAAATTTTTAAAAGTTATCTTTTATATTTTTAGTAATTAGTGATCAAAACATGTCTAAAATAAAGGAAACATAGCCACATGGTACGTGGCTAAGCCAATTTTTCAACCGATGCCAATATCTAAAACGTACAAAGGAAAATAGTTACATTGGAAAGAACTGAATTTAAGCATTGTCAAGAAAATCAATTTAATTACAGGTTGATATTTTCTCACCAATTGGTTACTGTTAACTGTGCTTGAATCGATCTTTGCTAAAAAGATGTTTTTTTTCTTCTAATGATTTCTTCTTATATATATTTGAAAAGTCATTGTTAAAAAATACAAGCCACTCTCTGTAGACTTAATCGATGTGTGTGGATTGGGAGGTTTATACTTTATACATGTGCAATGTGAGGTGGGGATACCTATATTATTTAAAAAACATATAACATAAATAATTACAATTTAGTTACTCTGGAATACATGATAATGCATGGAGTGAATTTTCAACAAGAGAGGACAAGTTTGTCTACTGCATGCAAGAGTTCCACCTATGGAGATATGTGATGGATCTTGAGTGAAAAATGTAGCCCTCATGTGGGCCCATGTTCATGGTTTGAATTGTCAGAGAGTATAATTCTATAACCGTTGAAGAGTCTTCTTTCTCATTTATAGAGAGGATTTTTTTTTTTTCCATTCGACCGACAAAATAGAGATAAGAGAGTACTCTTCACCAATGAGAAATGAAGCGTTGTGGAAACGGACTCTTCAATAGATGTTGATTGAGATTATTTGTATTAATAGATGTTGACTGTGATGTCAAAATAGCGTATGTATCACGACAAATAGAGGGACCTCCTTTTATAGTGCGATGAACTCCAAGACCCATACTTATCACTGAGTATAAGGGTATTGGGTAAATGTGATGCCTCAGGCCCAACAGCACTGACAGAAAGTGAGAGAGCCTGGGCGTGTTGGAAAAGTGGGGGCTTATAAGAGGGAGCACCCCTCCACCTAGCACAACATGTTTTAGACCTGAGAATGAGGCTTAGACCCAATGTAAAGCCGTGCAGGTCTCTTATAATTTAGAGAAAATCGTGTGCTTGACCCCATCTACTCTACCACAATAGAACACAATTATCTCAATTGAAGTTATCAAAGTCATAGGAGTTAAAAGAAAAAATGCTAAACTTACTTAGTTTAAGTTTTTATAATAAATTTAAAATATAAAATTTAATAACTTTTTACTTATCTAAATATTATAATTAAAAGTTTACATCAATCCATTATAATCCAACACCAGCATGAACTTCCCCCTCTCTACAAATGTCCAACTCAAGAACAGTATTTCTCTAAATAATTAGTTGTCTAAGTGTCCCTTCTATTTCAAGAGAAGACTTGACTAGCAGCCGCCTTATCAGGTGGGCCTAGGCCCATTTCAAGAGACTTGTATGCAATACAGCAATAGTTAATAAATTAAGCTTACTGCCATCCACACATCTCTCACTTGTCTGACCCTACCCGCCTACCCCACTTAGTCTACCAATTTTGACTGGGTAACATTGAGTTGAGCCATCATCCATCACATGAAATTGAGTTTTAAATGTCCAAATGAAAGTGATATTTTGGTCATCAAATCCAATTTCTAAGTTCCAATATTGTCTATTTTAGACTAGGTATTATTGTTTTTTCAAATAACAAATGAAAATAAAAGTCCTATTTTTTTCAAAAAATATTGTTTATTTCCTTTTTACATCTAAATATTTTCCTTCACAAAAATAAAAATACAATTTCAG
This sequence comes from Chimonanthus salicifolius, assembly GCA_013350335.1. NCBI lineage: Eukaryota > Viridiplantae > Streptophyta > Magnoliopsida > Laurales > Calycanthaceae > Chimonanthus > Chimonanthus salicifolius. Next base: position 63,530,275 of record CM023538.1, on the reverse strand, counting down.
ATATAAAGTCTCTCCAAGTGAAAAGACCTTAGAGTTTGAGATTCATTGATGCCAAGAATCTAGCCTCTCTCTATGGAATGGAAATGCAGTACACAAGTTCCACTCAAGAGAAAGACAACTCAAACATCTTTCTACCATTTAATGTAATCCTTCTATATCCAAGTCTCCCTTCATGAAAAGACTTAGACTTCACCACAAGTCTTCTATGCTGTACTATGGGTCACTCGATACTTAAAGTTGTGGTTGGATCTTTGACTGAAAGATGACTATTTTACTCAATTTACAATAATTTATAAATTCTACTTATTTGATTTTAATAGATATCTCACACTTTTGTGAGTGTGGCCTGGCCCAATTAAGCCTACCAGAGTCCATAAATTTTAGGTCTCACTCGACTCAGCATGCCCTATTATCAGCAGTCTATCTCTTCTCTGCAAGTGTTTGACCCGTTAATTGGGTTCATGTGAGGTTAGATTCAAGTATTGAAGCAAGATTCTTGTTGATTTAACCATAAATTTCCCTCAAATCCCCTATGACCAATTACCTACAGAGATGCCTTAAGCCCAAGCTTTTGCTTTATCCTTGTCTACAAAAATTTGATACATAGAAATAGTTTTGGTGTGAGAAAGAATGTCTTTTTTTTTCTTGAAGATTAAGGTATTCAGGCGTCTCACTTGACTAGTCCTTAATGCATGTGTAAATTTCTCAATCCGCACACTTCGTATATAAAACTATGAGGAAAGGGAGAAAAATGTCTTACACTAGAGTTTTTTTTTTAAAAAAACATGTTCTTCTATAGCAAATATAAGAATTTGATATGAGACAAAAAATTTATTTTATCTCAATATTAACTCTTTAGTAAATAAATTCAACTGAATTATTTGATTTAAATTGTTAAATATTCTTTGCACTCTTTTCTTTACCATTTCTGATGATACGAAGAAGCACTTTCTTCCCATCATAATCATATATAAAAAATAAAGTCACATATATGTGGAATCAACTTTTTTATCTCTACCTAGAATTTCATCCCTCATTATTTGATTTAATAGTTAAATATTTTTATAGAGACTAATTTAAACGATGCCAATGAGTTTGTTTAGAAGATTTACATTTGTATAAAAAATTAAAGTATCTATCTAAATTAACTTAAATAAATCATGTTAAATAAAGAAATTGCAACTATAAAATATCGCCAGCAATCTCGTGATTATCATTACCGATAATCATGAGATAATTTAGCACTGTTTCCTTGTAGAGATATATTTCCTGTGTAGTATATATACATGTAAATACATGAATTGAATTAAGGGAAAATACTTTTATAGACTTCACTTGATTGACTCAATATTCCATGAGCAACACGTTGAAAGATCTTTGCATTGCATTTGTGATGACTCAGTAGTCCATAATGGAATTCCCATTCCTTGTTAGATTTACGTTTCAAATTTATTATAAATACACCCCTCAACGATCCTCTCATTATTTCTACAATCCTTCGCAGCTTCAACATCTTCATCCTCCTCTCATAAACTCCCACTTCCGATGGATTTCTTCTCCCATTCATTTCTTCTCCTTCTTCTCTTGTTCCTACTCATGTGCCCATCATCATTTTCCTTCCAAAACCATCCTGCTTCTTTTTCTTCTTCTTGGCAATGCCTTGATGATGAGAGACTTGCCTTGCTGCAACTCAAGGATGGGTTTTCCATATATCCCTTCAACCGTTCTGCTTCAAAGCTTGATTCTTGGAACAATGATGATGATTGTTGCTCTTGGAGAGGCATCGAGTGTGATGGGGCCACAGGTCATGTTATCGAGCTGAACCTCAGTAGCAGCTGGATTTCAGGGCGAATTGATTCCAGCCTCCTCCGCCTAGTTGCTCTGCAGAGGCTGAACCTCTTTCACAACTGGTTTGATGGCAATCCAATCCCTAGTGGACTAGACCAATTCACCAATTTAACCCATTTAAACCTCTCTCTCTGTAACTTTGTTGGTCAAGTCCCACTGGAAATATCAAGACTGAACAAGCTTGTTTCCTTGGACCTCTCCCGGAATTTTGAGCTAAAATTTGAGACACCAAACCTCACCACATTCCTCCAAAACATGTCTGACAGCTTGGAGGAGCTCCATCTTGACTGGATAGACATCTCGACCCAGGGTAATGAATGGGGCCAGGCTATATCCTCTTCACTCCCTAATCTTCAAAAGTTGAGCTTGTCTGATTGTGGCCTTACAACAAGTGTTCCATTTGAAATAACACGATTGACGAAGCTTGTTTCCTTGGATCTGTCAGAGAATGAAGAGTTGAAATTAGGGAAGTCGGACTTTACAACACTCATCAAGAACCTGCCCAACAACCTCAGAGAACTCAAGCTTGATTACGTGAACATCTCACAACCTGGTGCCAAGTGGGGCCAAGTCATATCCTCTGCTTTGCCTAATCTTCAAAAGTTGAGCTTGCGTGAATGTGGCCTTACAGGAAGTGTTCCATTGGAAATAGCAAGATTGTCAAAGCTTGTTTCCTTGGATCTGTCAGAGAATTGGGAGTTGAAATTAGAGAAGTCGGACTTTACAACACTCATCAAGAACCTGCCCAACAACCTCAGAGAACTCAAGCTTGATGGAGTGAACATCTCACAACCTGGTGCCAATTGGGGTCATTTCTTGAGCAATTTCTCTTCTTTGATGTCTCTCTCTCTTAGAGATTGTGGGTTGTATGGAAGATTCCCTAAAACTTTCTTCTTGCTTCCAAGCCTACAAATGCTCGATGTATCAGACAATCCACTTCTCACCATTGAATTGCCAGAATTTCCTCAAAATAGTGCTTTTCAAAGCTTGATCCTCTATGGCACAAGATTTTCTGGGGAAGTGCCAAATTCATTTAGCAACCTCAAATATTTGAAGGACTTAAGACTTGCAAACTGTAACTTTCATGGACCATTGCCATCATGGATTTCAAACTTCACCCAACTTGAGGTACTAGACTTGTCATATAATAACCTTAGTGGTCCAATTCCATCATCTCTCCTTTCACACCCATCGTTGCAAATTTTGGTTCTTGGATATAACCAATTGAATGGGATGCATAACAACTTCTCCAACAGATTTTCCTCTGTCTTGAAAATGATCTCTTTATCCAACAACAAGTTGCATGGGCCAGTTCCTAGGGTGTTATTTCAACTACCAATGCTTTTTTACCTTGACATTTCTTTCAACAACTTCAGTGGCATTCAAGAGCTCCAAGACCTGTTCCAAAGCCTAAAGAACCTCTCCGATCATCATCTTTTAGATAATAGCCTCAATTTCACCAATAGCAATGACAATTCAAGTTATATCTTTTCATATCAAATTCAACACTTGTCATTACGTTCATGCAACATTAGTGAATTTCCAAACATCCTCAAATATCTAAACAATTTGTACTCTCTAGACCTTTCCAACAATGAAATCTACAGTGAAGTCCACTTCCTGATATTGATTTTCTTGATGTACTTGATCTTCATTCCAACAATATGCAAGGGTCACTTCCAATACTACCGTCTTCATTCAATTATCTAGATTTCTCAAACAACCATTTCACATCAACCATTCCATCTAACATAAACTTAACCTCAACTGCCTACCTTTTTCTTTCAAACAATAATTTGAGTGGTCACATACCCCCTTCAATTTGCAATGCAAAACACCTCGAGGTCCTTGATCTTTCTAACAACCAGTTGTTTGGTGACATTCCAAAATGTGTTGAGGAACTTAGCAACTCCCTTGTCATAATTGCTCTGCAGGGAAATTCATTTCAAGGAGCTTTGCCACTAGTTTTTACAAAAAACTGTAGCCTAAGGACGCTCAATCTTAATGGAAATCGAATAGAAGGAGCATTACCTCGATCATTAACCAATTGTAAAACTTTGGAAGTTTTAGACCTTGGACACAATCTGATAAATGATGCATTCCCTAATTGGTTGGGGATTTTGTCTGAATTTCGTGTTCTTATTTTGCGATCCAATAAATTTCATGGTCCCATTGTTCAATCTCAAACTAATCAAAGCCTCTTCCCAATGTTACAAATCATTGATCTCTCATCAAATGGCTTTACCGGCAATCTTCACTCAGAATTCTTTCAAAGTTTGAAGTCGATAAAGGGTCTACATGATTCACAATTGATGTCACAAAACCAAGTCTTGAGATATGCTTTTACTGATACAGGTGGTTATTATCAGGATACGGTCATGGTAACCATTAAAGGGCTTGATATGAGACTAGAAAGAATTCTGTCTCTTTTCATCTTGATTGATTTTTCAAATAATAAATTTGATGGAGAAATTCCAGAATCAATTGGGGATCTTAAGTTCATTTATGGGCTAAATTTCTCACGAAATGGATTCAGTGGCCACATTCCGATATCATTGGCAAGCTTGAAAGAACTTGAGTCATTAGATCTATCACAGAATATTCTTTTGGGAGAGATCCCATGGCAGTTGACTGTGCTTACATTCCTTGAGGTTTTAAACCTTTCACATAATCGTCTTGAGGGAAGCATACCACAGAGTAATCAATTTCTCACATTCAATAATGATTCATTCTTAGAGAATCCTCGGCTATGCGGACCTCCATTGTCAAGAAAGTGTGGATCAAATGAAACTGCCACCTTCATCCTTTGCACAAGCCAATGACAAGCAAACAAGAGAAATCGATGGGAAATTCATGTGGATTGGATTTGGATTAGGGTATGGAATTGGACTTGGTACATTCTTTTGGGTCTTGGCTCTCTCGAAGAAAGTTTGCAGAGAATATATGAAATTGATTGACAAGATGCTAGAAATGGTATTTCATTGAGATCAAGTAATGTTTAAGTATTTCATTGGAGTCTTTGGTTGAAACAGAATAATTGAGTGATTACGATCATGGCAGAATCTCCTCAGTCAGTGTCAAGTCAGATTTTCGCTAAATGTGCATCTTGGGCATCCACTCTTAATGAAATCACGAACATCCCAGTGTTTGAAATCATGCATATCTGGAAAGAATGTATTGATCTAGCATAGTGTTGTAGTGTTATATTTTTTGTTGCTCTTGGGGATGGTTGTATTGGGTCAAGGGTTTTTTATTTTGTTGTTTTATTTTTCCTCTTGTACTTGCACCTCATGTGCCTTTCTCTTTCTAATATAATTACCTTTTAAAAAAAAAAGTAATGTTTAATTATCTAGTCTTTTTTTCTCTATTTGTTGTATAAGAATGTTTATTTTGGTGAAATTTTTTAGTAATGTTATTTGTACCCAAAAAATGCATGAAAATGAATTGAAATATTTAGAATGATCCATTTGATGACAAAATAGGATGTCATACAAAAAATTAATTAATTTTTTTTTTATGAAGTTCATCAAACTCCTCTCTTTTAATTATCCAAAAAAGAATTCAAGTTTGACAGAATTTAATTAAAGACACTTATCTAAATACATAAATAAAGATTGACAAATGAGTTATTTTTTTAAATGAACCTTGTAAATTTCAATAAATATATTCATTTCACTTGAGAATTGAATGTTGTCTTTCAAATATTGTGACTGGCCCTTGCTACAGTATGAGGTTGCTGTACACAACTTAATTATATTGTTCTCTTTACAACACACCTAACTATATAACCTCTAAGACCCAATAGATAGCGTTTCACGTTAGAGAATCTCAATGTTAATAGAATTTTTTAAAAAACTGATACTATCAAAAGTAGGGGTGAAACTTGGGTTGGGTTTTGGCCCAACCCGACTGACCCGACCCGAAAATAGTGTGGGCGGGGTTATAGAAATTGTAAACTCGGGTCGGGTTGGGTTAAGGAAAAAAAAACCCGACTGAAATTCGGGTCAGGTTGGGCTGAAGAATTTAAACTTCAACCCGACCCGACCCGACCAAAAAAATCCGACCCGAATTCATAACTTAAATAAAACCCTACAACCCCTTCCACTTCCATTTCTCCTCTTTCAAAAACCAATATCCACCTCTTCCTCTTCCTCTTCCTCTTCCTCTTCCCCTCTTCCCCTCTTTAAAAAATCGGGCTAACTCGGGTCGGGTCAGGTCAACTCTCGGGTTGAGAGTATTAGCAATTCAGGTCGGGTTGGGTTGACATACTCAGGTTTGCAATTCGATTCGGGTCGGGTCGGGTCGGGTCGGGTTCAAATTTTTTTGGCATGGGTTAGGGCTAGGTTTGTCAAAACCCGGCCCGCCCAACCCGAGTTTCAGCCCCAATCAAAAGGCCTCCTCTTCGAAGACACTGTGCTAACCTAATTGAGTTAAGAAACTCTTGTGACTAGGTTGGACAAAAGAACATTTAACGATAAGAGATGAAGTAAGCAAAACTTTTATAATCACTAAATTTAAATTAGATAAAATAATCAGGTAAAATAAAACTTTTTGTCAACCATCTAACTTCATTTACTTAAATTAAATAGATTAAAACATGGAAGAAGAAGTAGGAGGAGAGGATGACGTTTGAAAATATGAAGAAAAGATTAAAAAAATAATATGTAGATATAGAGTGACTGCTGTTATGATTTATGATAGAGTTAACTAGAGGAAAAGAAGTTATAAAGTTGAATCTATATAGATGGAGTGATATTGATAATAATAACGAAATTTTTTAAATATAATTATTTTTCATAATTATAAATTGACTATCTCAAATTTATTTTAATAATTATAAAATTGACATCGGCCGATATTTGCATTTTCAAATTTAAAAAAAAAAAAAACAGTTTCTTTTTCGGTTTTTATATATTTTTTAATTCAGAAAAAATAAAATAATACCGATATTTACAAAAAAAAAAGGAGAGAGAATCATATCGGCAGGGCGTTTTTTGCACCCCTGCCTTAAACGGAGAGACAATTTTAATATTACCTCTCTTCTTCTCTCTCTTTCCCACTTTCCAATAGAAAGGATAAAATTATATTTTTCTTTTAAAGGCCATGTATTTATTGATTTAGTCTCACCTTCAAATGTGATCAATGCTTAGGTGCCATTTCTTTACCATTTCTGATGATACGAAGAAGCACTTTCTTCACATCATAATCACAGATAAAAATTAAAATCATATCTATGTGGAATCGACTTTTTTATTTCTACCCTCACTATTTGTAATCTCCATTGCTTCATTTGTTTGTTTTATAACGAGTTTACCCTTAAATTAATAAAAGGTAAAGAAAAAGACTAATGTAAGCTTTTATTATGAATTTTCCCCATTGATGGTGAAACTTATCATCTTAGCAATTATGTCTGTATTGAATTACACAATTTGGATTAGCCTCGTTTCAACATTGAACAAAATGTGTGACTAGAACAAGGAATCTATTGAAGGATTTCACTGGCCAATGGATTTTGAAGTCATTTGGCTAAAAGAAAGTTTTGTAAAAGTATTATATTTTTAGAAAAATATAAAAAAGTTAAAGCTGTAATTAGCCAGAAATTATCCATTGAGAATTACTTTACAAGTGGAAATATTTCTATTTTAAAAGATGAGAATGAGTTTGTTTAGAAGATTTACATTTGTATAAAAAATTAAAGAATTTGCCGAAATTAACTTAAATAAATCATGTTACATATAATTTTTGAAGCTATAAAATCATTAACATGTGAGATTTGAATATTTATCAAATAAGCTCATAAATGGATGTCCATGCACGAAAGTTTTATCGAAAAGACAATTTCAATTCATGACCATAAAATAGATGATCAACAAAATAATAATATAGTGGCTGCACGTAGAAATTCTTATATTTCCTTTATCCCAAATTAGTTGTCTTATATGGATTTTGAAATTGTCCCAAAATAGTTGTCTCATTTATATTGGAGTAGCATAAAATGTGTTGAAAATGAATGAGATCACATTGAATGCTAATCTTATATAGAGAGTTCCTTAAAAAATAGAAATATTTCAAATAAGACAACTAAAATGGGATGGAGGCATTAAAATTATGGGAAGTGATTGGTGCACCAACACTTTTATTTTTTGTGCACCAAAAATTAGTGAAATACCCATTTTGTCCAAAAAAATTTAAACCCTCTTCTTTTCCTCTTCCCATTTCTTTGGACAAAATGGATATTTTACTCATTTTTGGCGCATCAAGGATAAAAGTGTTGTGCACCAATCAATACCCAAAATTTTGATATTTAAATTAAGATATTTTCTTTTGAAAATTAGGATATTAATTTTGAATTTTGACAAATTCTTTGTCATGAAGGGAGACTCTTAATACTATTTTAATTAAAGGACAAAAATACTCTTAATGAAACTTGAATAGAAAATTATATACTAAAAAGAAAGTTTTATTTAAGTAAAAATATTAAGGAAAGAGGTAAATTATTCTTTACTAAGCGTGAAGCCCGTGTAATATAATATTCCACTTAACAACCTTTCAGTTTCATTACTTTGTTATACTATTCCAATGATGATGGACACAGACCCACAAACCAATGTAATCCAATTGGTCCATTATCATTCTTTTTATTTATTGCTCAGTTTCACTCACTTGATTCGAAATATCCTTTGTCATTCTACCATCATATCAAAAGAAAAGTTAGCCTATTGGCTTCCCAAGTGGGTCCATACGTGTAGAGAGTAGTGTGCACCAATGTCAAAAGATTAATTAAATAAAATTCTCTACAGGTTAAATGTCTTAACACCTTTGAGTTATAAGAGAACCAATCTTGCTGTGAGATGAATTTAATAAACATGCTGGAACATGCCTTGTCATTGTTCCTGAAATAAAATTCTCTACCACTCACTTGACCCCAAACATCTTTTGCCATATCAAAAGAAAACTTGATCCGTTGGCTTCCCAAATGGGTCCCATTTGGTAGGTTGATTGGGCCCACACACGTGAAACACACGTTGGACAATAATGGAGTCTCCCATCTTTTAGAAAAGAGAGAAAATGTGACTTGACTTCACTTACAGATGTGCCCAAGTAGACTTGACTTGACTCAGAGTTCCATTGAGTTGCGTGACTCAATGGCTCTTTGTGAAATTTATCTCTAAGGCACAGTGGAATTGATGAGAATACTCATGTTAAAAAAAAAAAATCTAACACACATGCCTCTGTTAAAAATAAAAGGTTATTACAAAAGATTAAGAACTAAAAATAATTAAGGTTGAAAATAATTAAAACTTTATTAATGTAATTTACATGCAATGGGTCTGACACCTTATCAGTCAATCAATCAAAATTAGTAAGAGAAAATTTTAATTAATACATAAGAGCTTATGAAATAATTAATAATAGATTGTTTTACATGTTAAGATTGTATTTGACTTGTTTAAAATAGTATGTCAAATCTAATTATGAATATCAAATTTATTCTTAAATAAAGAACAATAAAAAAGTTTCATGATTTGAAGCATCCAATGCAGGAGAAAATGAGTTTAAAGGAGTATTTGGCCAATTATTGATTTGACAAAAAAACAATATCAAGAATTAAAATGAAGAAATTAATACAAATAAATATGAAACAATATTGTGAATTAAATGATTTATTTAAGGTAATTTAGGTACATTATTTAATTTTTTATACAAATGTAAATCTTCTAAACAAACTATTGTCATCGTTTAAAATAGAAATATTTCCACTTTACAATGAAGATAATTCTCAATGAATAATTTCTGGCTAATTACATAATTTAACTTTTTATATTTTTCTATAAAAATAGTAAACTTTTACAAAACTTTTTTTTAGCCAAATGACTTCAAAAGCCATTGGCCAGTGAATTCCTTCAATAGATTCCTTGTTCGAGTCACAAAAAGAAATAGGAAAAAGTAGAGAAGAGAATGGTATACAACTTGCAATAGATGGTTTTAAAAGTAAAGACTTTAGCGACCGCTTTAGAGGGTCTAGAATAGATTGAAATTGAAAAGGATAGCAATCAATTTCTCAAACAAAATTTTCTTCCCACTTGCAAGTGCGTCCAGGACACGGGGTAACGTAGAACTATATTAGTGAGATATTTTAAGTATTTTTTTTAGTATGTTTTATTTAAAATATTATAGGACTTATATAATTGAGTCTATTTTATGGAGGATTAAATTGATATAATATATGTAAAATTCCACCATCAATTGATAATTCAATTTATGTAATCTTGATTTTTAAAATTTGATGAGTATATGTGATTGACTTTTAGTATTTTAGAATTAAGAGATTGGATTGTTTGATTGCAGTGAAACTTAATATAAATCCTATTCATACAATCTTCTTTATATTATATCCATTTTCTAAACTAACTGATATCAGAAGAAAGAAAAACCATCCGTCTTGCTACAAATATAATTCTCTCTATACAACAATTATTGTTGCATATTAATAAAAAGTTCTTCTAAACGATCATTTTTCCTTAGAAGAATGCTTTTAGAGTTAATAGAAAATATTACATAAAATTTGTACGACATAAATGTAATCGGCTACAAGGAAGGTTTGTCAAGGAATAAAAGGGGAAATCTATTGACACACCTTACAATCTTATTTTATTTTTATTTTTTATAACGAGGGTATCACTGAGGTATAGACTCAACAAAACTAATCCCCCAGAACCCCACCGCCATTGCCTACACAGCCGGCCTAAATAAGTCAGGTGGTAGCACCAAGGTTTGATCCCAGAACATGAGGGAGCAAACCCCACGCCAATGTGAGCTATTAAGTCACACATCTTTCACTCGTCTTACCCAACTGAGTCTATAAATTTTGGGCTGAGTAGTGCTGGGCTGGGCGGCAGGTACAAAAATTTGTCTGACCCATTTTAGGAGACTTTTTTATATCTACTTAGAATTTCATTCTTCACTATTTGTAATCTCCATTACTTCATTTGTTTATTTTGTAACGAGTTTACTCTTAAATTAATCAAAGTAAAAAAAAAGAGTAAAGAAAAAGACTAATGTAAGCTTTTATTATGAATTTTCTCTATTGATGGTGAAACCTATCATCTTAACAATTATGTTTATATTGAATTACACAATTTGTAAAGTTAAAGCATGTAATTAGCCACCTTAGAAGAAATTATCATTTAAGAATTACTTTTATGATAAAGTGAAAATATTTTTATAAAGACTATTTTAAACGATGCCAATGAGTTTATTTTGAAGATTTATATTTGCATAAAAAATTAAAGAGTCTGTCTAAATTAACTTAAATAAATTATGTTGAATAATCTTTTTGCAGCAAATCATATACATGTGAGATTTGAATATCAACCGAATGCGCTCATAAATGGATATCTCATCTAAAAAAGTTTCATTGAAAGGACAATTTCAATTGACGATCATAAAATAGATGATCCACAAACTAATAATATAGTATCTGCCTGTAGAAATTCTTTATAAAATTTTGATAATTAAATTAGGATATTGATTTTGAATTTCGACAAAATCTTTGTCATGGTGAAGGGATACTCTTGCTACTATTTTAATTAAAGGACAAAAATAGTCTTAATGAAACTTGAATAGAAAATTACATATTAAAAAGACATTTTTATTTAAATTAAAAATATTTAAAAAAAAGAGGTAAATTATTCTTTACTAAGTGTGAAGCCCGTGTCATATATTCCACTTTCATTGCTTTGAAACCTTTTTCCATTCCAATGACGACAGACACAGACCCACTCACTTGATCCGAAACCTCCTTTGTCATTCTGCCATCATATCAAAAGAAAAGTTCGCCTTTTGGCTTCCCAAGTGGGTCCCACTTGGTGGGACCAGTAGGGCCCACACACACCAAAGCACGTGTTGGACTTGGATAATATGACTTGACTCAAAGATGTGTACAAGTAGACTTAGACTTGACTCACAGATGTGCCCTAATAGACTTGACTTGACTCAGAATTCCATTGTGTTGCATAACTCAGTTGCTCTTTATGAAATTTATCTCAAGGCTCAGTGGAATTGATGTAAATCAACATTCAGCCAAGACAAGTCAATAGTCAGGTCTCTTCTAAATATGGGTCCTTTGTGTGCCTTTACACTTAACAGGATCTATCAGAGCGTGATTAATGGCTGAGGTCTGTCCGTCACGTCTCTGTTGAGGATTGCTCTCAGCCAGTTCTTCCGGCTCAGTGATCACACGATTTTCTGACAGACTATCAATTATTTTAATTTTTTATTCTGATTCTTGATCAAAGGCTGAGATGATACTGTTTTGGCAATCAATCCTATGGTTAAGAGTGTCTAGATCAACAACTAGACTCAAAGAGATCTAAGTATCTGAACTGAATCAAATACTGATGGGCAATCAAATTCTCAAACACATTCTATTTTCTACCTGCAACCTGCTAGTGGGTTTAAGATGCATGGGAAATATGAGTTAAATTAGTGAGAATTTCTAATAAGTTTTTATTTATTAAATGGATTATATTTCATATTGGGCCTATTTTTTATATGGGATGATACATGTAAACTCTTACTATCAATTGATAATTAAATCTATATAATCTTTGTATTTTTAATTTAAATAAATATAAATTATTATTTTTAATAATTTAAAATAAAGAAATGAGATGATTTCTGATCGGAATGGACCTTCATATAAGTGTTGCCCATACGGTCTTCTTTATATTGGCAAGTTAAAGCCATTTATTTAATATTCTAATAGCATTTGTAGTTTTATATTTTTTTTTCTTTTCCATTGTAATTTATTTACTCAGTTAACAGTAAAAAGTTTGTTGTCTTTCTCAATTTGCACATATTTTTCAAAAAAAAATATTCATCCTTTTCTCTTTCTATTGACAAAAATTTACAAAAAAAAAAAGAACCTAAATTTCTTGGTCATTAAATTTTACTTTGGCTTGTTTACTGAGCGTGAAGCGGGTGTATGATATATTCCACTAAACAACCTTTGGGTTTCATTGCTTTGAAAGCTTATGTAAAAGTCTTCGTGGATTGGGCCCACAAAAGAAGCACACATTGGATAATGTGCCTAAGTAGACTTGACTTGACTTTACTGACAGATGGCCTAAGTAGACTTGACTTGACTCAGTATTCCATGAGCAACACAGCCAACACGTTGAAAGTTGTATTTGATTCATTATTGTCATTCTTGTACCAACCACATGTGGCTGGTGATGCAGTCCACAATGGAATTCCCATTCCTTGTTTGATTTACGTTTCAAATTTATTATAAATACACCCTTCAACGATCCTCTCATTATTTCTACATCTTCATCCTCCAATCATAATCTCCCACTTCCAATGGATTTCTGCTCCCATTCATTTCTTGATCAAAGGCTGAGATCATACTGTTTTGGCAATCAATCCCATGGTTAAGATTGTCTAGATCAACAACTAGACTCAAAGAGATCTAAATAAATTATAAAAGATTGTTAGAGCTCATGCTTATCATAGTACATCTTTCTTTGTAACTTGTCTCCCATTAAGTAATTAAACAAGTGAGCCTTATATAAGAACGGATTTGAGAAGCTAACAATCAAATTCAATAATTTCTAAATTCAAAAGATTTAAATAGTTTCTTATCATAAATACTAACCTTAAATAAATAAAAAATATTTATTTATAATTATGATTGTGAAATATGCAATGATTCTGAAAGTGCCTTAAGCAAAAAATTATATACTATAAAGATAAATAATTTCATAGCATCGTCTGTCATATGTTTTTATTGTCGGTCGTTGAAAATAATCCTTTATTATTTTTCAAGAAAAAATAGTAATATAAATTAATTGCAGTCAAAATCATCTATCCTAAGAAGATGGTTTAAAATTAAATTAACATTTATTTGTTTATATAATACAATATTGAAAGCTCTCTTTCATTTCTTTTTCTTGTTGTTTTATCATTTCTTTCTTTTCTTATCACTTATTTTCTCCTGCCTCTTTAAATAGGGATTCAAGGTGGATAGATATCAGTAAGACTTGATTTTATAATTTAATCATTAGTCGTGATAATCATGTAAATGTAAATACGCAAGACTTGATTTTATTAGATTCAAATTTCCAATTCAAAATCATTTTTCATCAAATAAAACTATTATATATCTTTTTCCAATCACTTACACTTGACTGGGAAAGTAAATTTTAGTTGAGGCTAACCAAATTTTACATGAGGCTGAGTATGGAATATATTAAGTTTGGTAAGGGAAGAAAGCTTGATTGGGCTTATTTTACCATATTTAGCTAATGATCTTAGTATTTTAAAGTTGTCTGGCTAAAAAATTTGTAGTTTTGCTTTATTATGTTTGCATTTGTCTATAATCACATTCTAAATTCTACATTTCAGATGGTCTTTGGTGGATTTTTTCACAAGTTATTTTTGGACATCTCTGTCCGTATTTAAATTTATCAGGTCAAAAATCAGTTTTCAATGCTTTGATCCAATAAAAATACAGGTCATGTGGGTTGGTTTTAAAAGTAATGACTTTACTGACGGCTTTAGAGGGTCAAGAATAGATTGAAATTGAAAAAGATAGCAATCAATTTTTCAAACATTTTTTTCTATTGAAAAGGATAGCAATCAATTTCTCAAACAAATTTTTCTTCCCACTAGCAAGTACGTCTAAGACATGGGGCAATGTAGAATTATATTAGTGAGATATTTTAAGTGATTTTTTTTAATATTTTTATTTAATAGATCATAGGACTTATATAATTGAGTCTATCTTATAAAGGATTAAATTGATATAATATATCATCAATTGATAATTCAATTTATGTAATCTTGATTTTTAAAATTTGATGAGTATAAGTCATTGACTTTTAATATTTTAGAATCAAGAGCTTGGATGGTTTGATTGGGGTGAAACTTAATATAATTCCTACTCATGCTGTCTTCTTTATATTATATCTATTTCTAAATTTTTAGGGGTGAAACTCGGGTCGGGTTTTGACCCAACCCACATGACACAAACTAAGAAATCATGCGGGTTGGGGTCATGTGAGTCTTGTCAGCGGGTTGGGTGGAGTTGAGAAGAAAAAAAACCACATGGAATTCAGGTCAAGTTGGGTTGGGGAATTTTCAAACTAACCTGACTCGGCCCAACTAAAATTAGACTAAAATGGATTCGGAATGCGGGTCGGGTCAGAATTTGGGTTGAGTCGAGTTAGAATTCGGGTCGGACGGGGTCGAGAATATCAGGTCAGTAGCTCGGGTCGGGGTCCATAAACATTGACTTGGGTCAGGTTTCTTAAAACCTGATCCGATTTCAGCCCTATAAATTTTCAGTTTTTTTTCAATTATTTAGGACATTTTTTAGTGCGAATAACCCCAAAACCCACACGTCTCTCTGAGTATGAATGTATTGGGTAAATGTGATGCCTCAAGCTCAACAATGCTGGGCGTTGAGAGAAAGAAAGAGAGCCTAGGCATGTGGGAGGAAAGAAAAGTCCCACAGCACCTAGGGACTTGGAAAGGTGGGGCCTTATAAGACTCCACCTCGCACAACGTCTTTTGACTTTAAGAATATGGCTTGGGCCCAATGCAAAGCTAACTAACTTGTGTGAGACTATAATGAAATACGATAGCACTGTACCATAGTAGAACACAATAATCTCAATTCAAGCTATCAAAGTCATAGGATTTAAAAGAAAAATGCTAAACTTACTTAGTTTAAGTTTTTATAATAAATTTAAAATATAAAATTTAATAACATTTTACTAATCTAAATATTATAATTAAAAGTTTGCATCAATTTATTATAATCCATCTTAGCAGAGAAAGTATTACTCACATTATGTATGTCGTTGTTGAAAAGCAAGAAAATAACCCGAGACAAATGTCCAACTCAACAACACCATTTCTCTAAATAATTAGTTGTCTAACTCTAAGTTTGCCATCTATTTCAAAGTCTCCCTCAACACTGGAGAAGACTTGACTAGTAACAGTCTTCTCTTCTGGGCCGGATTTCAAAGTCTCCCTCAACACTGGAGAAGACTTGACTAGTAACAGTCTTCTCTTCTGGGCCGGGCCCATTTCAGGAAACTTATGCCATAGTTACCTGTATCCACACATCTCTCACTTGTGTGGAGAAGACTTGACTAGCAACAGTTATCAGGTGGGCCCGGGCCCATTTCAGGAGACTTGAATGCAATAGTTTACTGTTATCCACACATCTCTCACTTGTCTGACGTTAGCCGCCTACCCCACTTAGTCTATCAATTTTGACTCGGTAAATAGAGTCAAATTTCCAGTCCAAAATCATTTTCATCATTAAATTCACTCCTTTTTCTGTCAGGAAACACCCCATTGAAATTACCATTTTGCCCTTTTGCTAAAAAACCTTCTAATGATTATTCGATTATTTAGGACAATTTTCAGATCTTCTAACCATCTAATCGTTCGAAGGATTAATCTATTTAAAAATTTTAAACACTAAAATCTTTTTTTTTTTAATTTTAAAGTTATTTTTTAAATACTGTGCATTTTCAAAATTTCTCAAATTGAATATCCGGACTAATTACAATAGCCTGATAAAAATACTTTAAGAATTTAAGGTCTTTTGACACTCCCAAATGCTTAAAACACAGTGTTTTACAAATAAGGGTATCTCTTAGTTGTGTGGAAAATATATTTGGGAGTGTCAAAAGACCTTAAAGTCTTAAAGTATTTTTATTAGGTTATCGTAATTAGTCCGGATATTCAATTTGAGAATATTCGGAAATACACAGTGCTTAAAAAATAACTTTAAAGTTTTAAAGGAGACATTGACAACATAGAGAGTTATTTTTTAAGCACTGTGTATTTTCAAAACTTCTCAAATTGAACATCCAAACTAGTTACGATAACCTAATAAAAATACTTTAAGACTTCAAGGTCTTTTGACACTCCCAAATATATTTTCCGCACAACCGAGGGATACCCTTATTTGTAAAATACCTCGTTTTAAGCATTTGGGAGTGTCAAAGGACCTTGAATTCTTAATGTACTTTTATGAGGCTATCGTAATTAGTCCGGATATTTAATTTGAGAAATTTTAGAAATACACAATGCTTAAAAAATAATTTTAAAAAAGAGATTTTACTGTTTCTAATTTTAAAATAAATTTTACTGTAGTATCACCTGGCGTTCGTTGGTTGGAAGGATCTTACACTCCCTTCGAACGATTCTACTGTCTAGTCGAATCATCCAAAGGAACTGAAAAATGAATCGAAGAATCGTTAGAAGGATTTTTAGTGGGAGGAAAAAATGGTAATTTCCTCAGAAATTTTGAAAAGGGGTGTTCCCTAACAGAAAGAGGGGGTGTCCGAATGGGACGCCTTGATTTATGAGTCTACCTAAGTTAAAGTTTGGTTTGCTTCCTTTTTACGTGAAATAAAATTAAAAGAAAATATATTTATTTTTCAATCTCATTAAACATTTTTAGACAAAATTATTAATATTTGACCAGAAACAAATTTATGATGCAGTTTAAGTTTAAAATAAAAATTTATTTAAAAAGCAATATCAATCATAACTAATATTCAAATTTCAAAATAAATAGACAAAAATGTTAAAAAAGTGTGTAAAATAGCAAATAGGTAATATAAATCTCAAAAAACTCGTCTCCATCAACTATTTAAATGTCAGTTGAGAAGAAAAATGAAAATCATCTTCTATGGATCACAACAAAATCAAGAGGAAAAGTCAGTCAAGAAAAGGAAATGAAAATAAAAAATGGGTTCAGTAAGTAGCATTATTAAAAGACCCTTGACTTCCATTAGTTTGGATTGGTATGATTGTATGCTAGTGCAGCACATACTATTTTTTTCCTTCTTTTTTATTAAGTTATCTTTAAAAAAACAATTATTATAAATTTGTTTCATTTGAAGTTTTTAATCATATGACAAAAAGCTACGAAATGAATATCACAACTTAGGACTCTTTTATTTGTAGAGAGGACTCTCTCTACCATTCGACCCGCCAAAGTAGAGATAGGAGTGCACTTTAACAATGAGAAATGAGGCCATGTGGATAGGGAAAAATAGAGAAGAGAGGGAGTTGTAGTCTTTACTTTATTAAATTTTGACCATTCTTTTCTCACTGTAGCGTTGAAAATAAGAATTAATTGATGACTTTGGTACACAACTTGTAATAGATAGTTTTAAAAGTAAAGATTTTATTGAGGGCTTTGGAGGGTCGAGAAAAGATTGAAATTGAAAGGGATAACAATCAATTTCTTAAACAATAATTACTGTTGTATAGAGAATAGAATATTGTTTACGAAATATCTTCTTTATTCATCTTGAATTTTTAATGTTAGTTTGTCTATCACCTAAACATGTGGAGAACGGTTTAAAGAACATCTTTGGTGAGAAACAACTCAAGTGAAAACGTTGTCATCTGACCCAAAAATCTGATATTTATTGGTTTTTATAAGGATTCCAATTTACCTTTACTATGATCAAATGATAACAACATATTTCCTCTTGAACATTAATCAAATTAATTGTCTAAGTACTTATCTTAGACTTTCTTTCTCTAAATGATAAGAATCACACACAATTAAAATATTCTATAAATTATTTCTTATGGGTGAGGATATATACACGGTAAAATTTGATAATGTGTACACTGATAAGTTTTTTTTTTTTTTCTGATTCTGTGAAGGTACTCTCCAGTCCATATTGTCGATTTCCACAAAAGTCTAACTTGGTGCGATCGATTGGGCCCACACATAGAAAGTACGTGTTGCCACGAACTACACGTTCAGAGAATCATTTATCAACCACATTGTGTTTACACATTTTCCACTACTCTTATCAACAAATCATCTTTTCTTTTCCCTTTTGCATGTACGTTTCAAATTTATTATAAATAGACCCTTTACAGCTTCACATTTTCATCCTCTCGTATTCTCTCGTTTACCCAACAATTAAAAGTCCGATGGATTTCTGCTCCCATTCATTTCTTCTCTTGTTCCTACTCATGTGCCTATCATCATTTTCCATCCAAAACCATCCTGCTTCTTCACAATGCCTTGATGATGAGAGACTTGCCTTGCTGCAACTCAAGGATGGATTTTCCATATATCCCGGAAATGGTTCTGCTTCAAAGCTTGATTCTTGGAACCATGATGCTGATTGTTGTTCATGGAGCGGCATCGAGTGCGATGGGGCCACAGGTCATGTTATCGAGCTGAACCTCAGCAGCAGCTGGATTTCAGGGCGAATTGATTCCAGCCTCCTCCGCTTGGTTGCTCTACAAAGGCTCAACCTCTATGACGGTTATTTTGATGAGATTCCAATCCCTAGTGGACTAGACCAACTCACCAATTTGACCCATTTAAACCTCTCTTACTCTGGCTTTGCCAGTCAAGTCCCATTGGAAATATCAAGACTGAACAAGCTCGTTTCCTTGGACCTCTCCGGAAATTACAAGCTAAAATTTGAGAAACCAAACCTCACCACATTCCTCCAAAACATGTCTGGCAGCTTGGAGGAGCTCTATCTTGATTACGTGAACATCTCGACGCAGGGTAATGAATGGGGCCAGGCTATATCCTCTTCACTCCCTAATCTTCAAAAGTTGAGCTTGCAAAGTTGTCTCCTTACAACAAGTGCTCCGTTGAAAATAGCACAATTGTCAAAGCTTGTTTCCTTGGATTTGTCAGACAATTGGGACTTGAAATTAGAGAAGTCGGACTTTACAACACTCATCAAGAACCTGCCCAACAACCTCAGAGAACTCAAGCTTGATTACGTGAACATCTCACAACCTGGTGCCCAGTGGGGCCAAGTCATATCCTCTGCTTTGCCTAATCTTCAAAAGTTGAGCTTGTCTAGTTGTGGCCTTACAGGAAGTGTTCCATTGGAAATAGTAGGATTGGCAAAGCTTGTTTCCTTGGATTTGTCATGGAATCAGGAGTTGAAATTTGAGAAGTCGGACTTTACAACACTCATCAAGAACTTGCCCAACAACCTCACAGAACTCAAGCTTGATGGAGTGAACATCTCACAACCGGGTGCCAAGTGGGGTCAAGCCATATCCTCTGCTTTGCCTAATCTTCGTATGTTGGGCTTGAGCAATTGTCAGCTTTCAGGACCCATTGATCCGTCTCTCCTGCAACTCCGTTTTCTATCTGAACTTGATTTGAACGGAAACAATTTCTCCAGTGAGGTACCTCATTTCTCGAGCAATTTCTCTTCTTTGACGTCTCTCTCTCTTAGAGATTGTGGGTTGTATGGAAGATTCCCTCAAATTTTCTTCTTGCTTCCAAGCCTACAAATGCTGGATGCATCATTCAATCCACTTCTCACCATTGAATTGCCAGAATTTCCTCAAAATAGTGCTTTTCAAAGCTTGATCCTCTCTGGCACAAGATTTTCTGGGGAAGTGCCAAATTCATTTAGCAACCTCAAATATTTGAAGGAGTTATATCTTGCAAACTGTAACTTTCATGGACCATTGCCATCATGGATTTCAAACCTCACCCAACTTGAGATATTGGAGTTGTCAAATAATAACTTTAGTGGTCCAATTCCATCATACTATGGAGAGAAGCATCAACGTCTGACTGGACTTTATTTATACAATAATTCACTCGAGGGGGTTGTCCCATCATCTCTCCTTTCACACCCATCGTTGCAATATTTGTATCTTGGATATAACAAACTGAATGGGGTTCAGGACAAGTTCTCCAATGGATCTTCCTCAGTGTTGGAATGGATCAATTTGTCTAACAACAAGTTGCATGGGTCAGTTCCTAGGGTGTTATTTCAACTACCAATGCTTTTTCACCTTGACATTTCTTTCAACAACTTCAGTGGCATTCAAGAGCTCCAAGACCTGTTCCAAAGCCTAAAGAACCTCTCCAATCATCATCTTTTAGATAATAGCCTCAATTTCACCAATAGCAATGACAATTCAAGTTATATCTTTTCATATCAAATTCAACACTTGTCATTACGTTCATGCAACATTAGTGAATTTCCAAACATCCTCAAATATCTAAACAATTTGTACTCTCTAGACCTTTCCAACAATGAAATCTACGGTGAAGTACCCAAATGGATATGGACGTTAGGAAATGGGACATTGAGTCGTCTCAACCTTTCAAACAACTTTCTTGAGAGTTTAGAAGGTCCACTCCATATTGGTTTTTTTGAACTACTTGATCTTCATTCCAACAATTTGCAAGGGTCACTTCCACTACTACCATCTTCATTCTATCATCTAGATTTCTCAAACAACCATTTCACATCAACCATTCCAGCTAACATAAACCTAAACTCAACTAGCTACCTTTTTCTTTCAAACAATAATTTTAGTGGTCACATACCCCCTTCAATTTGCCATGCAAACAACCTCAAGGTCCTTGATCTTTCTAACAATCGCATGTCTGGCACCATTCCAAAATGTGTTGAAGAACTTAGCAACTCCCTTGTGATAATCAGTCTGAAGGGAAATTCATTTCAAGGAGCTTTACCACTAGCTTTTACAAAAAACTGTAGCCTAAGGACGCTCAATCTTAATGGAAATCAAATAGAAGGACCATTACCTCAATCATTAGTCAATTGTAAATATTTGGAAGTTTTAGACCTTGGAAACAATCGAATAAATGATACATTCCCTCATTGGTTGGGGATTTTCTCCGAATTTCGTGTTCTTATTTTGCGATCTAATAAATTTCATGGTCCCATTGTTCATCCTCAAACTAATCAAAGCCTCTTCCCAATGTTACAAATTATTGATCTCTCATCAAATGGCTTTACCGGCAATCTTCACTCAGAATTCTTTCAAAGTTTGAAGGCGATAAGGGGTCTACATGATTCACAATTGATGTCACAAAACCAAGTCTTGAGATATTATTTTACCAATGCTAGTGGTTATTATCAAGACACAGTCATGGTAACCATTAAAGGGCTTGACATGAGACTAGAGAGAATTTTGTCTCTTTTCATCTCGATTGATTTTTCAAATAATAAATTTGATGGAGAAATTCCAGAATCAATGGGGGATCTTAAGTTGATTTATGGGCTAAATTTCTCACGAAATGGATTCAATGGCCACATTCCGACATCATTGGCAAACTTGAAAGAACTTGAGTCATTAGATCTATCACAGAATATTCTATCGGGTGAGATCCCTTGGCAGTTGACGGAGCTTACATTCCTTGCAGTTTTAAACCTTTCACATAACCTTCTTGAGGGGAGCATACCACAGAGTAATCAATTCTCCACATTCAATAATGATTCATTCTTAGAGAATCCTGGTCTATGCGGACCTCCATTGTCAAGAAAATGTGGATCAAATGAAACTGCATCACCTTCATCCTTTGTACATGCCAATGACAAGCAAACAAGAGAAATCGATGGGAAATTCATGTGGATTGGATTTGGATTAGGGTATGGAATTGGACTTGGTACATTCTTTTGGGTTCTGGTCCTCTCAAAGAAAGTTAGCAGAGAATACGTGAAATTGATTGACAAGATGCTAGGAATGGTATTTCATTGAGATCAAGTAATGTTATAAGTATTTCATTGGAGTCTTTTGTTGGAGCTGAATAATCGTGTGATTAGAATCACGAAAGAATCTCCCCAGTCAATGTCAAGCCGTATTTTCGTCAAATGTGCATCTTGGGCTTTAACTCTTAATAAATTCAGGAGCATCCCGGTGTTTGAAATCTTGCATGTCTATAAAGAATGCAGTGATCTAGCATAGTGTAGTGATATCTTTTCAGTTTCTCTTGGGGATGGTTGTATTGGGCCAGGGTTTTTTTGTTTTGTTATTTCCTTTTTCCTCTTGTACTTGCACCTAGGGTGCTTCTCTTTCCAATATAATGATCATTTTAAAAAAAGGTAATGTTTAATTATCTAGTCTTTTTTTTTTCTCTATTTGTTGTATAAGAATGTTTATTTTAGCGAAAATTTTGATTTTATTAGTAATGTTATGTTAATTAACTTTTGTCTCCAACATTGTACCTAAAAAATGCATGAAAATGAATTGAAATATTTAGAATGATCCATTTGATGACAAATAGGATGTCATACAAAAAAATAAATAAATTTTTTTTTATGAAGTTCATCAAACTCCTCTCTTTTAATTATCCAAAAAAGAATTCAAGTTTGACAGAATTTAATTAAAGACACTTATCTAAATACATAAATAATGATTGACAAATGAGTTACTCTTTTAGATAAACCTTGTAAAAGAATATGGAAATTGAATTTAATTAAAGACAATTTCAATAAATATATTCATTTCACTTGATAATTGAATGTTGTCTTTCAAATTCTGTGACTGGCCCTTGCTACGGTTTGTGAGGTTGCTGTCCTCGTGAAAGTTGAAACAAGCATCCAGTGAAGAAATGGGAATGAAATGATAAGAATTGAGAAGCTAACCCACTGGACAAAAATCCGGTTAATTGATGCATTTCATATCGGCCATTGTAAAGGATAAAGAAAAGAGTTAGACTAGTGAGACTCTCTAACAAGACATGCTATGAAATGAATGATGAGTTTCACATAATCGGTTTCATTTCATAGATGATTATATGAATATGAAGTATATATAGTTTCGCTATCAATTGATAATTCAAACCATATAATTTTAGCCTTAAAATTTTGATGAGTATAAGGGCATTGATTTTTAAAAATTTAAAATTGAAAGATAGAATGATCAAATGAAAATGAAACTTCATACACAACTTAATTATATTGTTCTCTTTACAACACACCTAACTATATAAGCTCTAAGACCAAATAGATAGCGTGTCACGTTAGAGAATCTCTGTATTAATAGAGTTTTTTTTTTTTTTTAAATTGATACTATCAAAAGGCCTCCTCTTCGAAGACACTGTGCTAACCTAATTGAGTTAAGAAAAGAACATTTACCGATAAGAGATGAAGTAAGCAAAACTTGTATAATCACTATATTTAAATTAGATAAAATAATCAGGTAAAATAAAACTTTTTGTCAACCGTCTAACTTCATTTACTTAAATTAAATAGATTAAAACATGGAAGAAGTAGGAGGAGAGGATGACGTTTGAAAATATGAAGAAAAGATTAAAAAATAATATGTAGATATAGAGTGACTGCTGTTATGATTTATGATAGAGTTAACTAGAGGAAAAGAAGTTATAAAGTTGAATCTATATAGATGGACTGATATTGATAATAACAACAAAAAAGTTTAAATATAATTATTTTTCATAATTATAAAATTGACTATCTCAAATTTATTTTAATAAAATTATTTTTTTCATATACGTGACGTAATTATATTTAGATTAGAGTTTTCGGCTCATGGGTTGCCTCGTTACAAAAAT
Organism: Chimonanthus salicifolius; assembly: GCA_013350335.1. Classification (NCBI taxonomy): domain Eukaryota; kingdom Viridiplantae; phylum Streptophyta; class Magnoliopsida; order Laurales; family Calycanthaceae; genus Chimonanthus; species Chimonanthus salicifolius. The sequence continues at coordinate 63,506,055 of CM023538.1, read as the reverse complement.
ACAGCCTCTCTCAGATCTTGTCTCAAGCTTTTGAGACTCACTTTTGAACTTTGATTTTTGTTTTGATTTATGAGTCGGCCTAAGTTAAAGTTTGGTTTGCTTCCTTTTACATGAAATAAAATTAAAAGAAAATATATTTATTTTTCAATCTCATTAAACATTTTTAGATAAAATAATTAAAATAATTTTTATTTTATAGTTCATAGTACTTATATAATTGATTCTATTTTAAGAGAGAGAACATTGACGTGTGGGAGGAAAGAAAAGTCCCACATGGTCCAGGGACTTGAAAAAGTAGGGGCTCGTAAGAGGGAGCATCCCTCCACCTAGCACATCGCATTTTGTTTAAGAATGAGGCTTGGGCTCCATGCAAAGCTGAGAAGTTTTTTTAGCCGAAAAGAATAATATTGTGCTAGGGGAGACGGGTTAAGTCGTTACAGTAAAACTCTGATTGCATACTACCTCCTTCAAACCACGAGAATACAGGGTTCAAACACATGAGTCTTGATTCCTAAGCCAAAATGTTTGTCAATTGAAATAACTAATTAACTACTGTTTACCCATTTTCCACCACTCAACAAACAAATCATTTTACATTTAATTCCATGTTACATTTCATATTTATTATAAATAGACCCTTCAACTGTCCTCAACCATTGAATCATTTTACATTGAATTCCACTACTCAACCAACAACAAGGATCAGTCCAATGGTTTGACCATTCTTTTGTGGAAATTTCTTTGATTGAGGGCCCCCCATTGAATCTTCCGTGTTCTCACTTTGATCTTTTCATGGCAGTGGCTTCCCAGGTGGGTCCCACTTGGTGAGATCGATTGGGCCCATACACAAAAAGATGTGCCCAAGTAGACTTGACTTCACCCACATGGGTAAGTAGACTTGACTTGACTCAGAACAAGGAATCTTTTAGTCATTTGGCTAAAAGAAAGTTTTGTAACAGTGTACTATATTTTTAGAAAAATAAAAAAAGGTTAAAGAACGTAATTAGCCAGAAATTATCATTGAGAATTGCTTTCATTGTAAAGTGGAAATATTTCTATTTTAAATGATGAGAATGAGTTTGTTTAGAAGATTTACATTTGTATAAAAAATTAAAGAATGTATAACTTAAATAAATCATATTAAATATAATTTTTGCAGCTATAAAATCATAAACATGTGAGATTTGAATATTAATCAAATGAGCTCATAAATGGATGTCCCATGCATGAAAGTTTTATCCAAAAGACAATTTCAATTCATGACCATAAAATAGATGATCAGCAAAATAATAATATAAATTCTTTTAAAATTTTGATATTTAAGTTACAACATTGATTTTGAATTTTGACAAATTCTTTGTCCTGAAGGGACACTCTTAGTACTATTTTAATTAAAGGACCCAAATACTCTTAATGAAACTTGAATAGAAAATTACATATTAAAAAGATATTTTTATTTAAATTATAAAAGATTTTTAGAGCTCATGCTTATCATAGTACATCTTTCTTTGTAACTTGTCTCCCATTAAGTAATAAAACAAGTGAGCCTTATATAAGAACGGATTTGAGAAGCTAACAATCAAATTCAATCATTTCTATATTCAAAAGATTTAAGTATTTTTTTTGTCATAAATACTAACCTTAAATAAATATTTATGATTGTGAAATATGTAATGATTCTGAAAGTTCCTTAAGCAAAAATTTATATACTATAGAGATAAATATTTTCATAGCATCGTCCGTCATATGTTTTTATTGTCGGTCGTCGAAAATAATTCTTTATTATTTTTCAAGAAAAAATAGTAATATAAATTAATCGCAGTCAAAATCATCTATCCTAAGAAGATGGTTTAAAATTAAATTAACATTTATTTGTTTATATAATACAATATGGAAAGCTCTCTTTCAGTTCTTTTTCTTGTTGTTTTATCATTTCTTTCTTTTCTTATCACTTATTTTCTCCTGTCTCTTTAAATAGGGATTCAAGGTGGATAGATATCATTTAGACTTGATTTTATAATTTAATCATTAGTCGTAAGAATGTAAATATGCAAGACTTGATTTTATTAGAGTCAAATCTCCAATTCAAAATCATTTTTCATCGAATAAAACTGTTATATATCTTTTTCCAATCACTTACACTTGACTGGGAAAGTAAATTTTAGTTGAGGCTAACCAAATTTTACATGCGGCTGAGTCTGGAATATATTAAGTTTGGTAAGGGAAGAAAGCTTGATTGGGCTTATTTTACCATATTTAGCTAATGATCTTAGTATTTTAAAGTTGTTTGGCTAAAAAAATTGTAGTTTTACTTTATTATGTTTGCATTTGTCTTTGGTGGATTTTTTTCACAAGTTATTTTTGGACATCTCTTGTCCGTACTTAAATTTATCAGGTCGAAAATCAGTTTTCAATGCTTTGATCCAATAAAAATACAGGTCATGTGGGTTGGTTTTAAAAGTAAAGACTTGACTGACGGTTTTGGAGGGTCAAGAATATATTGAAATTAAAAAGGATAGCAATCAACTTCTCAAACAAATTTTTCTTCCCACTTGCAAGTGCGTCTAAGACATGGGACAACGTAGAATTATATTAGTGAGATATTTTAAGCGATTTTTTTAAATATTTTTATTTAATAGATCATAGGACTTATATAATTGAGTCTATATTATAAAGGATTAAATTGATAAAATATATCATCAATTGATAATTCAATTTATGTAAAGTTGATTTTTAAAATTTGATGCATTGACTTTTAATATTTTAGAATTAAGAGTTCGGATTGTTTGATTGGGATGAAACTTAATATAAGTCCTATTCATACCATCTTCTTTATATTATATCTATTTTCTAAATTTTTAAGGGTGAAACTAGGGTCGGATTTTGACCCAACCCACATGACCCGAACTGAGAAATCATGCGGGCTGGGGTCATGTGAGTCGGGTGAGCGGGTTGGGTAGAGTTGAGAAGAAAAAAAACCGCATGGAATTCAAGTCAAGTTGGGTTGAGGAATTTTCAAGCTAACCCAACCCGGCCCACCTAAAATTAGACTAAAATGGATTCGGAATGCGGGTCGGGTTAGAATTCGGGTCGGGCGGGGTTGAGAATGTCGGGTCAGTAGCTCGGGTCGAGTTCCATAAACATTGACTTGGGTCGGGTTTCCTAAAACCTGACCCGATTTCAGCCCTATAATTTTTCAATTATTTAGGACATTTTTTAGTGCGAATAACCCCAAAACCCACACGTCTCTCTGAGTATGAGGGTATTGGGTAAATGTGATAGCTCAAGCTCAACAATGTTGGGCGCTGAGAGAAAGAAAGAGAGCCTAGGCATGTAGGCGAAAAAAGTCCCACATCACCTAGGGACTTGGAACAGTGGGGGCTTATAAGAGGGAGCACCCCTCCACTTAGCACAATGCGTTTTGACTCTAAGAATATGGCTTGGGCCCAATGCAAAGATAACTAACTAGTGTGAGATTATAATTAAATATGATAGCACTCTACCATAGTAGAACACAATAAACTCAATTCAAGCTATCAAAGTCATAGGATTTAAAAGAAAAATGCTAAACTTAGTTTAAGTTTTTATAATAAATTTAAAATATAAAATTTAATAACATTTTATAAATCTAAATTTTATAATTAAAAGTTTGCATCAATTCATTATAATCCATCTTATCAGAGAAAGTATTACTCACCTTATGCAGGTCGTTGTTGGAAAGCAAGAAAATAACCTGAGACAAATGTCCAACTCAACAACACCATTTCTCTAAATAATTAGTTGTCTAACTCTAGGTTTCCCATCTATTTCAAAGTCTCCCTCAACATTGGAGAAGACTTGACTAGTAATAGTCTTCTCTTGTGGGCCGGGTCCATTTCAGGAAACTTATGCCATAGTTACTGGTATCCACACATCTCTCATTTGTCTGGAGATGACTTGACTAGCAGCAGTCTTATCAGGTGGGCCCGGGCCCATTTCAGAGACTTGAATGCAATACACTGGTATCCACACATCTCTCACTTGTCTGACCTTACCCGCCTACCCCACTTAGCCTACCAATTTTGACTTGGTAAATAGAGTCAAATTTCCAGTCCAAAATCATTTTCATCCATTAAAAGTATTAGTGGAAAAGTAAATTTTAGTTGAGGCTAACCAAATTTTACATGAAGTTTACTGGCCCCAGTGCTGAGTCTGGACTATATTAAGTTTGGTAAGGGAAGAAGGCCTTGTTGGGCTTATTTTAACATATTTAGCTAATGATCTTAGTATTTTAAAGTTATCTGGTAAAAAAATTATAGTTTTTCTTTATTATGTTTATATTTGTCTAAAATCATATTCTAAATTCTAGAATTCGAATGGTTTTTGGTGGATTTTTTTTCACAAGGTATTTTGTGGACATCTCTTATCTCTACTTAGATTTATTAGGTCAAAAATCATTTTTAAATGCTTTGATCTAACAAAAATACAGGTTGATATTTTCTCACCGATAGGCTTTTGTCAATCGTGCCTGAATAGATCTTTGCTGAAAAATTGTTATTTTTTCTAATGATTTTTTCTTATATGTTCGAAAAGTCATAATTAAAAAATAAAACTCACTCCCTATAGACTTAACAGGTGTGTGTGGATTGAGAGGCTTATACATGTCCAATGTGAGGTGGGGATACTCATGTTATTTTAAAAAACATATAACATAAATATTTACAATTTATTAACTTTCGAATAAAGGATAATACATAGAGTAAATGTTCAACAAAAGAGGATAAGTTTGTCTAGTGCATGCAACAGTTCCAACTATGGAGATATGTGATGGATCATGAGTGAGTGATGTAGGCCTCATGTAGGCACATGTTTAGCAGTTTGAAACTTTGAATAGTCAGAAGGTTTAGAGTCTTCTCTCTTATTTGTGGAGAGGATTCCCTCTCTTCCATTCGATCAGACAGAGTAGAGATAAGAGAGTGCTCTTCACCAATGAGAACGGAAGCATTGTGGAAACGGATTCTTCAATAGATGTTGATTGAGATTCTTTGTATTAATAGATGTTGGAAGGTATAAAATAGATTGATATTGAAAAGGATAGCAAACAATTTTTCTTCCCACTTGCAAGTGCGTCTAGGACATAGGACAACGTGGAACTATATTAGTGAGATATTTTAAGTAATTTTTTTAAATATTTTTTATTTAATAGATCATAAGAATTATATAATTGAATCTATTTGATAGAGGATTAAATTGATATAATATATGTAAAATTTCACCATTAATTCATAATTCAATTTATGTAATCTTCATATTTTTAATTTGATGAGTGTAAGTTATTGACTTTTAATGTTTTAGAATTAACAGATTGGATGGTTTGATTGGGGTGAAACTTAATACAAGTCCTACTCATATAGTCTTCTTTATATTAATATCTATTTTCTAAAAAAAATAATCATTTTCCAATTATTTAAGACATTTTTTAGTGCGAGAACTCCAAGACCCACACGTCTCCTCGAGTATGAGGACATTGGGTAAATATGATACCTCAACCCCAACAGCGCTGGCTGTTGGGAGAATGAGAGAGAGCTTGAGCGTGTGGGAGGAGAGAAAAATTCCGCATCGCCTAGGGACTTGGAAAAGTGGGGTCTTATAATATGGAACACTTCTCCACCTAGCACAACGCGCTTTGGGTCTAAGAATGATGCTTGGACCCAATACAAAACTGTACAGGTTTTTTTCGAACTCAAAGCGGACAATATTGTGCTAGGAGGGACGGGCCGAGTCACTTCAATAAAACTCTGAATGCATACAACTCCCTGTCAATAGAACTAGTCAATGTGAGGTTACATTTAAATACGATATACTTTGTTAGTATCAAAGCAATCCCCTGTCAATAGAACTAACCGGTGTGAGGTTCCAATTAAATACAATATACTTTGTAAGTATCAAAATTTCGGCTCTTGAGGGTCTAATACTCTATGAAAACTTTTCTAAATATGCTCACACTAGGTTTTCGATTTTCTTTATTTTTTAAAAGTTTTTTTATTCTAATTTTTTTCATAAAAGGACCCTGTATCAGTCATTAAATGATCTCATTTATTGCCCTAATGGACTCAAGAGTACATGTCTCCTTCACATCAATTTTAGAAAAGAGAAAAATTTCAATATACAATTATAAAATAGATGATTGAGAAAGACATTTGATGAAGACTGCAATTCTAATTGAAAAAAAAAAATGTAAAATTGAAAAGCGTAATGGTTCGATTTAGTTATTACCAAATAGATGTATTTTAAAACCTGCCAAAGTTAAAATTTTAAGATTAATGTAGTTCACTCTCATAAGGAAATTTCACACTTAAACTTGAAAATCTATTAGGATTTCTAATAAGAAATAAAAAAAATTAAATGAAATGTGAAAATTTCTCAAATTTTCAAAAAAAAATTTTGAATTCGAAAAATAAATTCACACTAATTAAAAGTAGAATATAAATTTACCAATATAGTTATAAAATTAAAATAAATAATTTCTGCTCCCCTTAAGGGGAAAAATCACTTCGAAATAATTCCTGAAAAGCAAATATGGCATGATCTAACACTACTAAGTCGATGAAAATTATGTTGGTTATTAATTGTGGAAATTTCTTTGATTGAGGGGCCCACCATATTCTACTCCTTTGAATCTCCCTTTGTTCTCTCACTTTGATCATTTCCACTCACTTGACCCCAAACTTCCTTTGTCATTCTTTTGCATTGCATTTGTGTATGTGGTGATGACTTCGTAGTCCATAATTGAATTCCCATTCCTTGTTAGATTTACGTTTCAAATTTATTATAAATACACCCTTCAACGATCCTCTCATTACATCTTCATCCTCCTCTCATAAACTCCCACTTCCAATAGTTTATTCTTCAATTAAAAAAGTAAAAATAAAATTAAAAAATATGGTAAAAACTTATCATCTTAGCATTTATGTTAACATTGAATTTCACAATTTGAATTAGTCTATTTTCAACATTGAACAAAATGAGTGAATTGAAATATTACAACTATCTCTTTCTAAAAATATTGACGTCTCAGTTAATTACTGAGACTGGTTTGAGGGTTCAATTCTAATACACAGAAATGAAAAGGAAAGAAAAAAGGATCAGTCCAATGGTTTCAGCATTCTTCTGTGGAAATTTCTTTGATTGAGGGGCCCATCATATTCTACTCCATTGAATTTTTCTTGTTCTCACTTTGATCTTTTCATGGCGGGGCCATGATTAGATGGTTCACCTGTTGGCTTCCCAGGTGGGTCCCACTTGGTGAGATCGATTGTGCCCACACACACAAAGCACGCGTAGACTTGACTTCACTAACAGATGTGCCCAAGCAGACATGACTTGACTCAGAATTCCATTGAGTTGCGTAACTCAGTGGCTCTTTATGAAATTTGTAATTGATGAGAATTCCCATTCCTTGTTAGATTTAGGTTACAAATTTATTATAAATTCACCCTTCAATGATCCTCTCATTGTTTCACAATTCTTCGCAGCTTCAACATCTTCATCCTGCTCTCATAAACGGGTCTCTCACATAAGTCTTAAAAGTAAAGATTTTACTTACTAAATAGATTGAAATTGAAAAGGATAACAATCAATTTCTCAAACAAATTTTTCTTCCCACTTGCAAGTGTTTCTAAGACACGGGGTAACGTAGAACTATATTAGTGAGATATTTTAAGTGTTTTTTTTTTTTTTTTTGCATTTTTTATTTAAAGATCATAGGACTTATATAATTGAGTCTATTTTATAGAGGATTAAATTGATACAATATATGTAAAATTCCACCATCAATTGATAATTCAATTTATGTAATCTCAATTTTTAAAAATTGATGAGTATAAGTCATCGACTTTTAGTATTTTAGAATTAAGAGATTGGATTGTTTGATTGCAGTGAAACTTAATATAAGTCCTATTCATATGATCTTCTTTATATTATATCCATTTTCTAAACTAACTGATATCAGAACAAAGAAATACCATCTATCGTGCTATAAAATAATTCACTCTATACAACAATTACTGTTGCATATTAATAACCGGTCATCTGTAGCAAGTGCTTCTTGCATCATTTCAATGCTTTTCTTTCTTTTCTTTTCTAAACAATCATTTTTCCTTAGAAGAATGCTTTTAGAGTTAATAGATAATATAACATAAAATTTGTACGACATAAATGTAATCGGCTATAAGGAAGGTTTGTCAAGAATAGGAGGGAAATCTATTGACACAACTTACAATCTTTTTTTTTTTTTTTTATAACGAGAGTATCCCTGAGGTATAAAATCAAGAAGACTAATCCCTCGGGGCCCGCACCGTCATTGCCCATACAGCCAGCCTAAATAAGTCAAGTGGTAAGGTTTGATCCCAAAACATGAGGGAGCAATCACGCCTGTGAGCTATTAAGTCACACATCTTTCACTCATCTTATCCAACCGAGTCTATCAATTTTGCGCTGAGTAGTGCTGGGCTCGGCGGCAGGTTTTTAAAAATCGGGATAACGACACGTATCATTAGATACTATACAAAATTTTGAATTTAGTCGATAAGTAGGACAGAGATGAAAATTACCCCTTAGATATATTAAAATTACTGTTTTTTTTTACCTTTCGATATTCAATTTAAAAGGTATGGGAATATCAAATGAAAATGAATTTATGTTGGATTTAAATCAATAAAATAAAAATATTTTAAATAATTTATATTCATCATCAAATGGACTCCATATAAGCCCAATTGCTTATACAAATAAAGATATGATCATTTTTTAATCGATTCATAGATACTTTTTTTTTTGTAAACTTTCAACCACATTACTTACATTAATTTTTTGTAATAAATTTTAAAAATAAAATTTAATAACTTTTTAACTCATCTAAATATTAGAATTAAAAATTTACATCAATTCATTATAAATTGAACACAAACTTCCCGTTGATTCTGCAAACTTACTCCCCAGTCCACATTGTAGATTTCCACAAATGTCTAACTCAAGAAAATCATTTGTCTAAATAATTAATTGTCTAAGTGTCTTATTTCAATGTCTCCCTCAATGAGAAAACAATTTGTAAAAGTCAAATCATGTAATTAGCCAACTTACAAGAAATTATCATTTAAGAATTACTTTTATGGTAAAGTGAAATTATTTTTATAAAAACTATTTTAAACGATGCCAATGAGTTTATTTAGAAGATTTATATTTCCATAAAAAATTAAAGAATCTGTCTAAATTAACTTAAATAAATTATGTTGAATAACTTTTTTGCAGCTATAAAATAAAAAAACATGTGAGATTTGAATATTAACCAAATGAGCTCATAAATGGATATCTCATCTAGAAAAGTTTCATTAAAAAGACAATTTCAATTGACGATTATAAAAAACATGATCAACAAAATAATAACATAGTGTCTGCACATAGAAATCCTTAAATTTTGATATTTAAATTAGGATATTGATGTTGAATTTTGACAAATTCTTTGTCATGAAGGGACACTCTTGGCATTATTTTAATTAAAGGACAAAAATACTCTAAATGAAATTTGAATAGAAAGTTGTATATAAAAAAGACTTTTTTATTTAAATTAAGAATATTTAAAAAAAAAGGTAAATTATTTTTTAATAAGCATGAAACCTGTGTAATATATTCCACTAAACAACCTTTCGGTTTCATTGCTTTGAAACCTTTCCTACTCCAATGACGACAGATCCACTCACTTGTTCCAAAGTACCCTTTGTCATTCTACCATCATATCAAAAGAAAAGTTTGCCTGTTGGCTTCCCAAGTGAGTCCCACTTGGTGGAACCAGTAGGGCCCACACACACAAAGCACATGTTGGACATGGATAATATGGCTTGACTCAAAGATTTGTCCAAGTAGACTTAGACTTGACTCAGAATTCCATTGAGTTGCATAACTCAGTGGCTCTTTATGAAATTTATCTAATTATCTCAAGGCTCAGTGGAATTCATGTAAATCAACATTCATTCAAGACAAGTCAATAGTCAATATATATAATTTTCCATGTTGAAGACTGTGAAAAGAAGTAGAAATTCCCATGAAAAAGTTAGGGTTGCGTGTGATTTCCACCGTTTTCTCAATATCATGTGTTTCTCGATTGAGTTAATCCTAATTACACAAGAATTCTATTAATTAATAAAACTACTCAATCCTAATTACACCAAAATTCTATTAATTAATAAAACTCGTAACTGAACTCGAATTTGTCGAGTTATGCATTTTTATTCAACTTGATCGAGCTGACTTCTAGCCACTCCATGAGACTTCTACATGATAGATAATAGATCTGCATATATAAATTCATTATAAAGTATGTTTTAAAGTTTTCCTATCAATGGATGATCAAAGTTAATATTATTTTAGTTTTTTTTAATTTTGATGAATATAAATTATTATTTTTTAAAAATTTAAAAATAAAAAATAAAACTATTAAGTAATAGTGAAACTTTAAATACATGTACATAAAGATTCAAGACAAAAATGTAAAGGATGAGGTCTTAGGTTCAATCTCCGGTAACTCCAATGAAGGACCACTATCCGTTAGATACGTAGAGAGTAAAGTCCCACTGTATTAGCCTGGCATGTGTATGTAGCGAAGCGTACACATGTTCCAAAGGATTAGTCGAGATATATGAACATTTACAATAATTTTTTTATTTAAAAAGATGGTGTCGTATTTGACCCATTAATTGGGTTCATCTGATGTTAGATTCAAGAGTGTCCCTACATTGTGACAAAGATTTTGTCGAAACTCAAAACCAATATCCTAATTTAATTATCAAAATTTTCTAAGAGTTTCTACCTGCAACCACTATATTATTATTTTATTGATCATGTATTTTATAGTCGTGAATTGAAATTGTCATGAAACTTTTGTGGATGGGACATCCATTTATGAGCTCATTTACTTAATGTTCAAATCTCACATATTTTTGAAGTACTATTTTAATTAAAGTACCAAATGGGTCCCACTTGGTTCGATGGACCGGGCCCACACACATGAAACACACGTTGGAGTGTTAGACAATAATGGAGTCTCCCATCTTTTAGAAAAGAGAGAAAATGTGACTTGACTTCACTTTACAGATGTGCCCAATAGACTTGACTTGACTCAGAGTTCCATTGAGTTGCGTGACTCAATGGCTCTTTCTGAAATTTATCTCTAAGGCACAGTGGAATTGATGTGAATACTCATGTTTAAAAAAAAAAAAAATTCTATCTCACATGCCTCTGTTAAAAATAAAAGGTTATTACAAAAGATTAAGAACTAAAAACAGTTAAGAGTTGAAAATAATTAAAACTTTATTAACGTAATTTACATGCGATGGGTCTCACACCTTTCTTATCATTCAATCAATCAAAATTATTAAGAGAAAATTTTAATTGATACATAAGAAGAGCCTATAAAATAATTAAGAATAGATTGTTTTACATGTTAAGATTGTATTTGACTTGTTTAAAATATATGTCAAATCTAATTATGAATATCAAATTTTATTGTTAAATAAAGAACAATAAAAAAGTTTCATGATTTGAAGCATCCAATGCAGGAGAAAATGAGTTTAAAGGAGTATTTGGCCAATGATTGATTTGACGAAAAAATAATATTAAGAATTAAAATGAAGAAATTAATACAAATAAATATGAAACAATATTGTGAATTAAATGATTTATTTAAGGTAATTTAGGTACATTATTTAATTTTTTTTATACAAATGTAAATCTTCTAAACAAACTCATTGTCATCGTGTAAAATAGAAATATTTCCACTTTACAATGAAGGTAATTCAATATGAATAATTTCTGGCTAATTATATAATTTAACTTTTTTATATTTTTCTATAAAAATAGTAAACTTTTACAAAACTTTCTTTAAAATAGTAAACTTTTTTTTAGCCAAATGACTTCAAAATCCATTGGCCAGTGAATTCCTTCAATAAATTCCTTGTTCGAGTCACAAAAAGAAATAGGGAAAAGTAGAGAAAAGAATGGTATACAACTTGCAATAGATGGTTTTAAAAGTAAAGACTTTAGCGAACGCTTTAAAGGGTCTGGAATAGATTGAAATTGAAAAGGATAGCAATCAATTTCTCAAACAAAATTTTCTTCCCACTTGCAAGTGCGTCCAGGACACGGGGTAACGTAGAACTATATTAGTGAGATATTTAAGTATTTTTTTTAGTATGTTTTATTTAAAAGATCATAGGACTTATATAATTGAGTCTATTTTATACAGGATTAAATTGATATAATATATGTAAAATTCCACCATCAATTGATAATTCAATTTATGTAATCTTGATTTTTAAAATTTGATGAGTATATGTGATTGCCTTTTAGTATTTTAGAATTAAGAGTTTGGATGGTTTGATTGCAGTGAAACTTAATATAAATCCTATTCATACAATCTTCTTTATATTATGTCCATTTTCTAAACTAACTGATATCAGAACAAAGAAATACCATCCTTCTTGCTACAAAAATAATTCTCTCTATACAACAATTATTGTTGCATATTAATAACAAGTTCTTCTAAACAATCATTTTTCCTTAGAAGAATGCTTTTAGAGTTAATAGAAAATATTACATAAAATTTGTACGATATAAATGTAATCGGCTACAAGGAAGGTTTGTCAAGGAATAAAAGGAGAAATCTATTGACACAACTTACAATCTTATTTATTTATTTATTTTTTTATAACAAGGGTAACGAGACTAATCCCCCGAAGCCCGCACCACCGTTGCCCACACAGCCAGCCGAAATAAGTCAGGTGGTAGCACCAAGGTTTGATCCCAAAACATGAGGGAGCAAACCCCACACCAATGTGAGCTATTAAGTCACACATCTTTCACTCGTCTCACCCAGCCGAGTCTATCAATTTTGGGCTTAGTAGTGCTGGGTTGGACAGCAGGTATTTAAACTTGTCTGATCCATTTTAGGAGACTTTTTTATATCTACTTAGAATTTCATTCTTCACTATTTGTAATCTCCATTACTTCATTTGTTTATTTTGTAACGAGTTTACTCTTAAATTAATCAAAGTAAAAAAAAGTAAAGAAAAAGACTAATGTAAGCTTTTATTATGAATTTTCTCTATTGATAGTGAAACCTATCATCTTAACAATTATGTTTATATTGAATTACACAATTTGTAAAAGTTAAAGCATGTAATTAGCCACCTTAGAAGAAATTATCATTTAAGAATTACTTTTATGGTAAAGTGAAAATATTTTTATAAAGACTATTTTAAACGATGCCAATGAGTTTATTTAGAAGATTTATATTTGCATAAAAAATTAAAGAATCTGTCTAAATTAACTTAAATAAATTATGTTGAATAATTTTTTTGCAGCAAATCATATACATGTGAGATTTGAATATCAACCGAATGCTCTCATAAATGGATATCTCATCTAAAAAAGTTTCATCGAAAGGACAATTTCAATTGACGACCATAAAATAGATGATCAACAAACTAATAATATAGTATCTGCATGTTGAAATTCTTTATAAAATTTTGATAATTAAATTAGGATATTGATTTTGAATTTCGACAAAATCTTTGTCATGGTGAGGGGATACTCTTGCTACTATTTTAATTAAAGGACAAAAATAGTCTTAATGAAACTTGAATAGAAAATTACATATTAAAAAGACATTTTTATTTAAATTAAAAATATTTTAAAAAAAGAGGTAAATTATTCTTTACTAAGTGTGAAGCCCGTGTCATATATTCCACTTTCATTGCTTTGAAACCTTTTTCTATTCTAATGACGACAGACACAGACCCACTCACTTGATCCGAAACCTCCTTTGTCATTCTGCCATCATATCAAAAGAAAAGTTCGCCTGTTGGCTTTCCAAGTGGGTCCCACTTGGTGGGACCAGTAGGGCCCACACACACCAAAGCACGTGTTGGACTTGGATAATATGACTTGACTCAAAGATGTGCCCAAGTAGACTTAGACTTGACTCACAGATGTTCCCTAGTAGAGTTGACTTGACTCAGAATTCCATTGAGTTGCATAACTCAGTTGCTCTTTGTGAAATTTATCTCAAGGCTCAGTGGAATTGATGTAAATCAACATTCAGCCAAGACAAGTCAATAGTCAGGTCTCTTCTAAATATGGGTCCTTTGTAAGCCTTTACACTTAACAGGATCTATCAGAGCGTGATTAATGGCTGAGATCTGTCCGTCACGTCTCTGTTGAGGATTGCTCTCAGCCAGTTCTTCCGGCTTAGTGATCACACGATTTGCTGACAGACTATCAATTATTTTAATTTTTTATTCTGATTCTTGATCAAAGGCTGAGATGATACTGTTTTGGCAATCCATCCTATGGTTAAGATTGTCTAGATCAACAACTAGACTCAAAGAGATCTAAGTATCTGAACTGAATCAAATACTGATGGGCAATCAAATTCTCAAACACATTCCATTTTCTACCTGCAACCTGCTAGTGGGTTTAAGATGCATGGGAAATATGAGTTAAATTAGTGAGAATTTCTAATAAGTTTTTTTATTTATTAAATGGATTATATTTCATATTGGGCCTATTTTTTATATGGGATGATACATGTAAACTCTTACTATCAATTGATAATTAAATCTATATAATCTTTGTATTTTTAATTTAAATAAATATAAATTATTATTTTTAATAATTTAAATAAAGAAATGAGATGATTTCTGATCGGAATGGACCTTCATATAAGTGTTGCCCATACGGTCTTCTTTATATTGGCAAGTTAAAGCCATTTATTTAATATTCTAACATTATTTGTAGTTTTATATTTTATTTTTCTTTTCCATTGTAATTTATTTACTCAGTTAACAGTAAAAAGTTTGTTGTCTTTCTCAATTTGCACATATTTTTTCAAAAAAAAATATTCATCCTTTTCTCTTTCTATTGACAAAAATTTACAAAAAAAAAAAAAAAACCTAATTTTCTTGGTCATTAAATTTTACTTTGGCTTGTTTACTGAGCGTAAAGCGGGTGTATGATATATTCCACTAAACAACCTTTGGGTTTCATTGCTTTGAAAGCTATGTAAAGGTCTTCGTGGATTGGGCCCACAAAAGAAGCACACATTGGAAAATGTGCCTAAGTAGACTTGACTTGACTTTATTGACAGATGGCCCAAGTAGACTTGACTTGACTCAGTATTCCATGAGCAACACAGCCAACACGTTGAAAGTTGTATTTGATTCATTATTGTCATTCTTGTACCAACCACATGTGGTTGGTGATGCAGTCCATAATGGAATTCCCATTCCTTGTTAGATTTACGTTTCAAATTTATTATAAATACACCCTTCCACGATCCTCTCATTATTTCAACATCTTCAGCCTCCTGTCATAATCTCCCACTTCCAATGGATTTCTGCTCCCATTCATTTCTTGATCAAAGGCTGAGATCATACTGTTTTGGCAATCAATCCCATGGTTAAGATTGTCTAGATCAACAACTAGACTCAAAGAGATCTAAATAAATTATAAAAGATTGTTAGAGCTTATGCTTATCATAGTACATCTTTCTTTGTAACTTGTCTCCCATTAAGTAATTAAACAAGTGAGCCTTATATAAGAACGGATATGAGAAGCTAACAATCAAATTCAATAATTTCTATATTCAAAAGATTTAAATAGTTTCTTATCATAAATACTAACATTAAATAAATAAAAAATATTTATTTATAATTATGATTGTGAAATATGTAATGATTCTGAAAGTGCCTTAAGCGAAAAATTATATACTGTAGAGATAAATAATTTCATAGCATCGTCTATCATATGTTTTTATTGTCGGTCATTGAAAATAATTCTTTATTATTTTTCAAGAAAAAATAGTAACATACATTAATCGCCGTAAAAATCATCTATCCTAAGAAGATGGTTTAAAATTAAATTAACATTTATTTGTTTATATAATACAATATTGAAAGCTCTCTTTCATTTCTTTTTCTTGTTGTTTTATCATTTCTTTTTTTTCTTATCACTTATTTTCTCCTGCTTCTTTAAATAGGAATTCAAGGTGAATAGATATCAGTAAGACTTGATTTTATAATTTAATCATTAGTCGTGATAATCATGTAAATGTAAATACTCAAGACTTGATTTTATTAGAGTCAAATTTCCAATTCAAAATCATTTTTCATCAAATAAAACTATTATATATCTTTTTCCAATCAGTTACACTTGACTGGGAAAGTAAATTTTAGTTGAGGCTAACCAAGTTTTACATGAGGCTGAGTATGGAATATATTAAGTTTGGTAAGGGAAGAAAGCTTGATTGGGCTTATTTTACCATATTTAGCTAATGATCTTAGTATTTTAAAGTTGTCTGGCTAAAAAATTGTAGTTTTGCTTTATTATGTTTGCATTTGTCTTTGGTGGATTTTTTCACAAGTTATTTTTGGACATCTCTGTCCGTATTTAAATTTATCAGGTCAAAAATCAGTTTTCAATGCTTTGATCTAATAAAAATACAGGTCATGTGGGTTGGTTTTAAAAGTAATGACTTTACTGACGGCTTTAGAGGGTTAAGAATAGATTGAAATTGAAAAAGATAGCAATCAATTTCTCAAACATTTTTTTCTATTGAAAAGGATAGCAATCAATTTCTCAAACAAATTTTTCTTCCCACTAGCAAGTACGTCTAAGACATGGGGCAACGTAGAATTATATTAGTGAGATATTTTAAGTGATTTTTTTAAATATTTTTATTTAATAGATCATAGGACTTATATAATTGAGTCTATCTTATAAAGGATTAAATTGATATAATATATCATCAATTGATAATTCAATTTATGTGATCTTGATTTTTAAAATTTGATGAGTATAAGTCATTGACTTTTAATATTTTAGAATCAAGAGCTTGGATGGTTTGATTGGGGTGAAACTTAATATAATTCCTACTCATGCCGTCTTCTTTATATTATATCTATTTCTAAATTTTTAGGGGTGAAACTTGGGTCGGGTTTTGACCCAACCCACATGACACAAACTAAGAAATCATGCGGGTTGGGGTCATGTGAGTCTTGTCAGCGGGTTGGGTGGAGTTGAGAAGAAAAAAAACCACATGGAATTCAGGTCAAGTTGGGTTGGGGAATTTTCAAACTAACCTGACTCAGCCCAACTAAAATTAGACTAAAATGGATTCGGAATGCGGGTCGGGTCAGAATTTGGGTTGAGTCGAGTTAGAATTCGGGTCGGACAGGGTCGAGAATATCAGGTCAGTAGCTCGGGTCGGGGTCCATAAACATTGACTTGGGTCAGGTTTCTTAAAACCTGATCCGATTTCAGCCCTATAAATTTTCAGTTTTTTTTCAATTATTTAGGACATTTTAGTGCAAATAACCCCAAAACCCACACGTCTCTCTGAGTATGAATGTATTGGGTAAATGTGATGTCTCAGGCTCAACAATGCTGGGCGTTGAGAGAAAGAAAGAGAGCCTAGGCATGTGGGAGGAAAGAAAAGTCCCACAGCACCTAGGGACTTGGAAAGGTGGGGCCTTATAAGACTCCACCTCGCACAACGTGTTTTGACTCTAAGAATATGGCTTGGGCCCAATGCAAAGCTAACTAACTTGTGTGAGACTATAATGAAATACGATAGCACTGTACCATAGTAGAACACAATAATCTCAATTCAAGCTATCAAAGTCATAGGATTTAAAAGAAAAATGCTAAACTTACTTAGTTTAAGTTTTTATAATAAATTTAAAATATAAAATTTAATAACATTTTACTAATCTAAATATTATAATTAAAAGTTTGCATCAATTCATTATAATCCATCTTAGCAGAGAAAGTATTACTCACATTATGTATGTCGTTGTTGAAAAGCAAGAAAATAACCCGAGACAAATGTCCAACTCAACAACACCATTTCTCTAAATAATTAGTTGTCTAACTCTAAGTTTCCCATCTATTTCAAAGTCTCCCTCAACACTGGAGAAGACTTGACTAGTAACAGTCTTCTCTTCTGGGCCGGATTTCAAAGTCTCCCTCAACACTGCAGTAGACTTGACTAGTAACAGTCTTCTCTTCTGGGCCAGGCCCATTTCAGGAAACTTATGCCATAGTTACCTGTATCCACACATCTCTCACTTGTCTGGAGAAGACTTAACTAGCAACAGTTATCAGGTGGGCCCGGGCCCATTTCAGGAGACTTGAATGCAATAGTTTACTGTTATCCACACATCTCTCACTTGTCTGACGTTAGCCGTCTACCCCACTTAGTCTATCAATTTTGACTCGGTAAATAGAGTCAAATTTCCAGTCCAAAATCATTTTCATCATTAAATTTTAGGCGCCCCATTCGGACACTCCTTTTTCTGTCAGGAAAACACCCCATTGAAATTACCATTTTGCCCTTCTGCTAAAAAACCTTCTAATCTAATGATTATTCGATTATTTAGGACAATTTTCAGATCTTCTAACCATCTAATCGTTCGAAGGATTAAGCATCCTTCTGATGCCACAGTAAAATCTATTTAAAAATTTTAAACACTAAAATCTTTTTTTTTTAATTTTAAAGTTATTTTTTAAATACTGTGCATTTTCAAAATTTCTCAAATTGAATATCTGGACTAATTACAATAGCCTGATAAAAATACTTTAAGAATTTAAGGTCTTTTGACACTCCCAAATGCTTAAAACACAGTGTTTTACAAATAAGGGTATCTCTTAGTTGTGTGGAAAATACATTTGGGAGTGTCAAAAGACCTTAAAGTCTTAAAGTATTTTTATTAGGTTATCGTAATTAGTCCGGATATCAATTTGAGAATATTTGGAAATACACAGTGCTTAAAAAATAACTTTAAAGTTTTAAAGGAGATATTGACAACATAGACAGTTATTTTTTAAGCACTGTGTATTTTCAAAATTTCTCAAATTGAACATTCAAACTAGTTACGATAACCTAATAAAAATACTTTAAGACTTCAAGGTCTTTTGACACTCCCAAATATATTTTCCGCACAACCGAGGGATACTCTTATTTGTATAATATCTCGTTTTAAGCATTTGGGAGTGTCAAAAGACCTTGAATTCTTAATGTACTTTTATCAGGCTATCGTAATTAGTCCGGATATTTAATTTGAGAAATTTTAGAAATATACAATGCTTAAAAAATAATTTAAAAAAAAAGATTTTACTGTTTCTATTTTTAAAATAAATTTTACTGTAGTATCACCTGGCGTTCGTTGGTTGGAAGGATCTTACACTCCCTTCGAACGATTCTACTGTCTAGTCGAATCGTCCAAAGGAACTGAAAAATGAATCGAAGAATTGTTAGAAGGATTTTTAGTGGGAGGAAAAAATGGTAATTTCCTCAGAAATTTTGAAAAGGGGTTTTCCCTGACAGAAAGAGGGGTGTCCGAATGGGACGCCTTGATTTATGAGTCTACCTAAGTTAAAGTTTGGTTTGCTTCCTTTTTACGTGAAATAAAATTAAAAGAAAATATATTTATTTTTCAATCTCATTAAACGTTTTTAGACAAAATTATTAATATTTGACCAGAAACAAATTTATGATGCAGTTTAAGTTTAAAATAAAAATTTATTTAAAAAGCAATATCAATCATAACTAATATTCAAATTTCAAAATAAATAGACAAAAATGTTAAAAAAGTGTGTAAAATAGCAAATAGGTAATATAAATCTCAAAAAACTCGTCTCCATCAACTATTTAAATGTCAGTTGAGAAGAAAAATGAAAATCATCTTCTCTGGATCACAACAAAATCAAGAGGAAATCAAGAAAAGGAAATGAAAATAAAAAATGGGTTCAGTAAGTAGCATTATTAAAAGACCCTTGACTTCCATTAGTTTGGATTGGTATGATTGTATGCTAGTGCACCACATACTATTTTTTTCCTTCTTTTTTATTAAGTTATCTTTAAAAAAACAATTATTATAAATTTGTTTCATTTGAAGTTTTTAATCATATGACAAAAAGCTACGAAATGAATATCACAACTTGGGACTCTTTTATTTGTGGAGAGGACTCTCTCTACCATTCGACCTGCCAAAGTAGAGATAAGAGTGCACTTTAACAATGAGAAATGAGGCCATGTGGATAGGGAAAAATAGAGAAGAGAGGGAGTTGTAGTCTTTACTTTATTAAATTTTGACCATTCTTTTCTCACTGTAGCATTGAAAATAAGAACTAATTGATGACTTTAGTACATAACTTGTAATAGATAGTTTTAAAAGTAAAGATTTTATCGAGGGCTTTGCAGGGTTGAGAAAAGATCGAAATTGAAAAGAATAACAATCAATTTCTTAAACAATGATTATTGTTGTATAGAAAATAGAATATTGTTTACCAAATATGTTCTTTATTCATCTTGAATTTTTAATGTTAGTTTGTCCATCACCAAAACATGTGGAGAACGGTTTAAAGAACATCTTTGGTGAGAACCAACTCAAGTGAAAACGTTGTCATCTGACCCAAAAATCTGATACTTATAGCTTTTTATAAGCATTCCAATTTATCTTTACTATGTTCAAATGATAACAATATATTTCCTCTTGAACATTAATCAAATTATTTGTCTAAGTACTTATCTTAGACTTTCTTTCTCTAAATGATAAGAATCACACACAATTAAAATACTCTATAAATTATTTCTTACGGGTGATGATATATACACGGTAAAATTTGATTTCCCTAATTCATTATAAATTGAACAGCAACTTCCCTTTGATTCTGTGAAGGTACTCTCCAGTCCACATTGTAGATTTCCACAAAAGTCTAACTTGTGCGATCGATTGGGCCCACATATAGAAAGTACGCATTGCCATGAACTACACGTTGAGAGAATCATTTACAACAAATCATCTTTTCTTTTCCCTTTTACATGTACGTTTCAAATTTATTATAAATAGACCCATTACAGCTTCACATCTTCATCCTCTCGTATTCTCTCATTTACCCCCCAATTAAAACTCCAATGGATTTCTGCTCCCATTCATTTCTTCTCTTGTTCCTACTCATGAGCCTATCATCATTTTCCTTCCAAAACCATCCTGCTTCTTCGCAATGCCTTGATGATGAGAGACTTGCCTTGCTGCAACTCAAGAATGGGTTTTCCATATATCCCTGGAATGATTCTGCTTCAAAGCTTGATACTTGGAACTCTGATGCTGATTATTGTTCTTGGAGCGGCATCGAGTGCGATGGGGCCACAGGTCATGTTATCCAGCTGAACCTCAGCAGCAGCTGGATTTCAGGGCGAATTGACTCCAGCCTCCTCCACCTAGTTGCTCTGCAGAGGCTCAACTTCTATGACAGCTGGTTTGATGGCAATCCAATCCCTAGTGGACTAGACCAACTCACCAATTTGACCCATTTAAACCTCTCTCTCTGTGACTTTGTTGGTCAAGTCCCACTGGAAATATCAAGACTGAACAAGCTCGTTTCCTTGGACCTCTCTAGGAATTTTGAGCTAAAATTTGAGAAACCAAACCTCACCACATTCCTCCAAAACATGTCTGGCAGCTTGGAGGAGCTCTATCTTGATTACGTGAACATCTCACAAGCTGGTACCAGGTGGGGCCAGGCTATATCCTCTTCACTCCATAATCTTCAAAAGTTGAGCTTGAGATATTGCGGCCTTACAGGAAATGTTCCATTGGAAATAGCAGGATTGGCAAAGCTTGTTTCCTTGGATTTGTCATGGAATCAGGAGTTGAAATTAGAGAAGTCGGACTTTACAACACTCATCAAGAACCTGCCCAACAACCTCAGAGAACTCAAGCTTGATGGAGTGAACATCTCACAACCTGGTGCCAAGTGGGGCCAAGTCATATCCTCTGCTTTGCCTAATCTTCAAAAGTTGAGCCTGTCTAGTTGTGGCCTTACAAGAAGTGTTCCATTGGAAATAGCAGGATTGGCAAAGCTTGTTTCCTTGGATTTGTCATGGAATCAGGAGTTGAAATTAGAGAAGTCGGACTTTACAACACTCATCAAGAACCTGTCCAACAACCTCAGAGAGCTCAAGCTTGATTACGTGAACATCTCACAACCTGGTGCAAAGTGGGGCCAAGTCATATCCTCTGCTTTGCCTAATCTTCAAAAGTTGAGCTTGAGTTATTGCGGCCTTACAGGAAGTGTTCCATTTGAAATAACACGATTGGCGAAGCTTGTTTCCTTGGATTTATCATGGAATCGTGAGTTGAATTTTGAGAAGTCGGACTTTACAACACTCATCAAGAACTTGCCCAACAACCTCAGAGAACTCAATCTCGATTACGTGAACATCTCACAACCGGGTGCCAAGTGGGGTCAAGCCATATCCTCTGCTTTGCCTAATCTTCGTATGTTGGGCTTGAGCAATTGTCAGCTTTCAGGACCCATTGATCCGTCTCTCCTGCACCTCCGTTTTCTATCTAAACTTGATTTGAGCGGAAACAATTTCTCCACCGAGGTACCTCATTTCTCGAGCAATTTCTCTTCTTTGACGTCTCTCTCTCTTAGAGATTGTGGGTTGTATGGAAGATTCCCTCAAATTTTCTTCTTGCTTCCAAGCCTACAAATGCTGGATGTATCAATCAATCCACTTCTCACCATTGAATTGCCAGAATTTCCTCAAAATAGTGCTTTTCAAAGCCTGAGCCTCTCCGGCACAAGATTTTCTGGGGAAGTGTCAAATTCATTTAGCAACCTCAAATACTTGAAGGGGTTAGATGTTTCGAACTCTAACCTTCATGGGCCATTGCCAACATCGATTTCAAACCTCACCCAACTTGAGGGACTAGACTTGTCAAATAATAACTTTAGTGGTCCAATTCCATCAAGCTATGGAGAGAAGCTTCAACGTCTGTTTCAACTCCGTTTATTCAATAATTCACTCGACGGGGTTGTCCCATCATCTCTCCTTTCACACCCATCGTTGCAATTTTTAGATCTTGGATATAACAAATTCAATGGGTTTCATGACAAGTTCTCCAACGGATCTTCCTCAGTGTTGCAAGGTGTCTCTTTGTCCAACAACAAGTTGCATGGGCCAGTTCCTAGGTTGTTATTTCAACTACCAAAGCTAAAAGGCCTTGACATTTCTTTCAACAACTTCAGTGGCATTCAAGAGCTCCAAGACCTGTTCCAAAGCCTGAAGAACCTCTCCGATCATCATCTTTTAGATAATAGCCTCAATTTCACCAATAGCAATGACAATTCAAGTTATATCTTTTCATATCAAATTGAATCATTGTCATTACGTTCATGCAACATTAGTGAATTTCCAAACATCCTCAAATATCTAAGCAGGTTGTCCTATCTAGACCTTTCCAACAATGAAATCTACGGTGAAATACCCAAATGGATATGGACGTTAGGAAATGGGACATTGAGTCGTCTCAACCTTTCAAACAACTTTCTTGAGAGTTTAGAAGGTCCACTTCCTGATATTGGTTTTTTTGAAATGCTTGATCTTCATTCCAACAATCTGCAAGGGTCACTTCCAGCTAACATAAACCTAACCTCAACTAGATACCTTTTTCTTTCAAACAATAATTTCAGTGGTCACATACCCCCTTCAATTTGCAATGCAAAATACCTCGAGGTCCTTGATCTTTCTAACAACCAGTTGTCTGGTAACATTCCAAAATGTGTTGAGGAACTTAGCAACTCCCTTGTCATAATTGCTCTGCAGGGAAATTCATTTCAAGGAGCTTTACCTCTAGCTTTTACAGAAAATTGTACCCTAAGGACGCTCAATCTTAATGGAAACCAATTAGAAGGGCCATTACCTCGATCATTAGCCAATTGTAAATCTTTGGAAGTTTTAGACCTTGGAAACAATCTGATAAATGATGCATTCCCTCATTGGTTGGGGATTTTGTCTGAATTTCGTGTTCTTATTTTGCGATCCAATAAATTTCATGGTCCCATTGTTCATCTTCAAACTAATCAAAGCCTCCTCTTCCCAATGTTACAAATCATTGATCTCTCATCAAATGGCTTTACCGGCAATCTTCACTCAGAATTCTTTCAAAGTTTGAAGGCGATAAGGGGTGAACATGATTCACAAGTGATGTCTCAAAACCAAGTCTTGAGATATCATTTTGCACATGCTGGAGGTTATTATCAAGATGCAATCATGGTAACCACTAAAGGGATTGATATGAGACTGGAAAAAATCCTGTCTCTTTTCATCTCGATTGATTTTTCAAATAATAAATTTGATGGAGAAATTCCAGAATCAATAGGGGATCTTAAGTTCATTCTTGGGCTAAATTTCTCACAAAATGGATTCAGTGGCCACATTCCAACATCATTGGCAAACTTGATACATCTTGAATCATTAGATCTATCAAAGAATATTCTTTCAGGTGAGATCCCTTGGCAGTTGACGAGGCTTACATTCCTTGAGGTTTTAAACCTTTCGCATAACCTTCTTGAGGGGAGCATACCACAGAGTAATCAATTCCTCACATTCAACAATGACTCTTTCTTAGGGAATGTTGGGCTATGTGGACCTCCATTATCAAAAAAATGTGGATCAAATGAAACTCCACCACGTTCATCCTTTGCACAAGCCAATGCCAAGCAAGCAGGAGAAGTCGATGGGAAATTCATGTGGATTGGGTTTGGATTAGGGTATGGAATTGGACTTGGTACATTCTTTTGGGTTTTGGCTCTCTCGAAGAAAGTTTGCAGAGAATACATGAAATTGATTGACAAGATGCTAGAAATGGTATTTCATTGAGATCAAGTAATGTTTAAGTATTTCATTGGAGTCTTTGGTTGAAGCGGAATAATTGAGTGATTACGATCATGGCAGAATCTCCTCAGTCAGTGTCAACTCGAATTTTTGCTAAATGTGCATCTTGGGCATCCACTCTTAATGAAATCATGCATGTCTGGAAAGAATGTATTGATCTAGCATAGTGTTGTAGTGTTATATTTCCAGTTGCTCTTGGGGATGATTGTATCGGGTCAAGGGTTTTTTATTTTGTTGTTTTATTTATCTTCTTGTACTTGCACCTCATGCGCCTTTCTCTTTCTAATATAATTACCTTAAAAAAAAAAGGTAATGTTTAAGTATAGCATTCATGAAACTGTCTATGAAGGGGATAATTACGAGAAGAGACACCTTGAATTATATAGAAATAAGTAGTGTCAATCATGAATAAGTTGTATATTGGGTATGTCCAACTAAAAGCTTTTATTCTAATCTTTTTTCTATATTTGTTGCATAAGAAAGTTTATTTTAGAGAAAATTTGGACTTCATTAGCAATTTATTTTAATTAGATTTTGTTTCCAATACTGTAATAAAAAAAAACGCATGAAAGTGAATTGCAATATTTAGAATGATTCATTTGACGGCTAATGTGATGTCATACAAAAATTTAATTCAAAAAAATTACGAAGTTCATCAAAGTCCTCTTATTTAATTATCTAATAAAGAATTTAAGTTTGACAAAATTTAATTAAAGACACTTTTCTAAGTACTTAAATAAAGATAGACTTTGATAGACGTTTTTCTATGATTAATCTTTTAGTGAATACTTGTACTTCAAATTTATAAATAATAATAATAATAGATTCAAAATACTTGTACTTCAAATTTATAAATAATAATAATAATAATATCAGACAAATAGAGGCGGATAAAGGGTGTAATATAGACATATTCCTCTTTTGTGTTGTTTCTTGTTTGGTACTCCCTCCGTCCCATTTTAATAGTCTCATTTGAAATATTTGTATTTTTTAAGGAACTCTCTATATAAGTCTAGCATTCATGTGATCTCATCTATTTTCAACATATTTTGTACTACACAAATACAAATGAGACAACTATTTTGGGACAATTTTAAAATCCATATAGGACAATTAATTTGGGACAGAGGGAGTATTTAATTTGACAATCTCACTCTCTCAATTCCCAACTGAATGTAATAAAACATAGCATGATAGCAATTGAAGATAAAGAATAAAAGAAAATGGTAATATGTGACTCACATTAAGGTCTTGTATAAAAATTTAAGAGATATAATCATGGATAATTTTGTATAAAAATTTAGCTAAAATTTTTGACAGACACGTTTTTTCTTATAAATAATCAGAAAAATTCTATCGAAATATTTTCCTTTTCAATCAATTTCATCTAAAAGGGAATATTTTTCTTTAAATTACAGGGAAAAACAATATTTTAAATTTTTTTTGACTAATTTCAGTAAATGGAGTAATTACAATGGACTTTAAATTTTCTGTTACTTTTATACATGACATTCTCAAAGTCAAAATTGAAATTTTGAAACTACAAATTTTAATTATTTTTTTTTTATCTTAAGTTGGCGAGGGGTTCCCCTATTTACCATGACTTATAATATTGACAAGCTAGATTGATATAGTTAATATTCTAAGATAATTTCTTGTTTTACATTTTTATTTTCCATTTTAATTTATTGCCTTTCTGAATTTGCACATATTTTTTAGAAAAATTATTCATCCTTTTTTTTTTTCAATTGACATGAATTTACAAAAGGAATTCACAAAAACCCAATTATTTTATTTATTAAATTTTATGTTTGCTTGTTTATTTAGTTAGACTTTCATCCCTCACTATTTGTAATCTCCTTTTCTAATAAGCACAGTGTGGGTTCAAGTTTTGGCTGGCTGTTGGAGTTAACATGTGATATAAATGTGTTTTGGGCATACCCTAGGGATACCCTTATTTGTAAAATACTGTGTTTTAAATATTTAGGAGTGTCAAAAGACCTTGAAGTTTTAAAGTATTTTTATCAAATTATCGTAATTAGTCCGGATATTCAATTTGAGAAATTTTGAAAATACACATTGCTTAAAAAATAACTTTAAAGTTTTAAAGGAGATTTTATTATTTAATACACTATGCACATTATTTTTTAAGCACGGTGTATTTCTAAAATTTCTCAAATTGAATATCTGAACTAATTACGATAACTTGATAAAAATACTTTAAGACTTTAAGGTCATTTGACACTCCTAAATGTGTTTTCAGCACATCCTAGGAATACCCTTATTTGTAAAATACTGTGTTTTAAATATTTAGGAGTGTCAAAAGACCTTTAAGTCTTAAAGTATTTTTATCAGATTATCGTAATTAGTACGGATATTTAATTTGAGAAATTTTAGAAATGCACAGTGCTTAAAAAATAACTTTAAAATTTAAAAAAAAAATCGATTCATTCTAATGAATGACTGATTCATTAGAACGAATCCCCTTTATAAAATCAATTCGTTCGAATGAATCGGGTGAACAGTAACTCAAAATTGGATAGGGTATGTGTCCATTTGTTCGAACGAATGCAGAAATGAATTGGGAATTCGTTCGAACTAATGGAAATGCAGGGGCAAAATGGTAATTAACCACTCGAACCTGGAAACTGGTGTGTAGAGGTTAAAAAATCGTGTGTGTAAACGGGGACCCTATAAAAATGTCATTCATTAAAGGGGCAGCTCTTTTTTTTTTTTTTGCTTCAGTGTGGTTTTGGAAGTAATGAAAAATTCTAAATTTTAAATTATTGTAATTTGACAAGGTTATTTTCTTGAAGATTTTGCAAAAATACATTAGAATAATTGTGACAAAAGATAATCCCAAGGAGTTGGCCTACCGATTGACACACAAGACTTCAGGATTGAGGTCTTTGATTTAATCCCAGTTACCCTAAAGAAGGGCTATTATCCGTGGAATATATAATAAGGTCCTACTGTTTCGACTAGTCAGTGAGACACCTAAAGACCTTCTGTGATAAAAAAAAAAAAAATTGTGACGAAAGATGTGTTTGCAGTTTTCCTGCAGATTCTTATGTTCTAGGAAACATCATGATATTAGTCTCAACCAAATCTAATGAGGGCTCAAAACTGACAGGGCCCCATAGACGAGACTCAGATACAGAAAATGGAAGAGGCAAGATTGGCATATGTTGCGGCTGTTGCTGCTGCTGCTGCTGCTGCAAAAGAAAACCCAACTGAGGAATCATTGCCTTCAGATATACCCATGACTGAACTTTGAAAACTTGAAGTAGCTTGGATGATTCTTTTCCATCAGCATGCTAATGTATGTTCGATCAACTTGAACGAATCGGCCGAGTTGGTTATATATCATTATTTTCTAACTCTGTAACAGCCCCCAGAAAAAAATCAAACATCAGCATTCTGTCTCTCTTCTGCAAGTGTTTGACCCATTAATTGGGTTCATGTGATGTTAGATTCAAGTATTGAAGCAAGATTCTTGTTGATTTATGTTGGAATATATTGAGATTAACAGAATTATAATGTAATTAGGATTCTAGTTTGGTTTAATCTCTACTTAAGAGATGTATTTGGTTTATGATTAGATTAAGAGTTTGAGTTTGTTTAAGATAGCTTTAGAGTCCAGTAGAGACTATAAATACATGTAATAACTTAGTATATGAAATACAATATTCAGATTATTTCTTGTTTACATGGTTTCAGAGCAGGTTATGACTTTGATTTGAGAGTCGATTTCAAGTGGGCTCCTCTTTCTCTCCCTTGAAGAATCACGTTGGCAGAGGGAGACGTTCACTTGCTTCCGCATGCTTCTCTGATTGCCGCTTCACAGGAGTTTCTGCACGGCGTCAGCCTTCATCATATATGTCAGATCTATTTTTTTTTCTTCATCCAGATCTCGGCCTCTGCACAAGCCCATCTGCACCTATTGATTCGATTTCTGAGCAGGAGAAGGGCAAACCAGCGCCACTGCCCCAGACGAAGGTGATCCTCAAAATTCTAAATTAATACAAAGCCTATAGTTAGAAATAAACTAAACTAACTAATGCCCACTGATGGAAGGCCTAGTCCTAACTGGAAGTAACAACATAAAATAGTAATTTCCTAAATTAAGCACAACTTCTAAATGGCAAATCCTAAACATACTACTTGCTGGCCGATCCTAACTTATCTAGGCTATTCCAATTGACTGGAATTTGCTGGACAAGTATTCACGCTAAGTGGGCCTGAGTTGCTCAGTTGGGCCTGAACGTTGTTGGGCCAAAGTTATGTTGGGCGCCGATCGAAAATAAAATTTTCATCTGTCGACTCAGAGCACGGACATGTCAAATTGCTTGCACACCCACCTAGGTCAAAATAAAAATTTTGTCTACGTCTCTGGATGCCCACATCAAAGAGACACCTTGAATTATCATGGTTAAGTTGTATATTGCGTATGCCCAACTGAAAGTTTGCAACTTGAGGAATTTTTTATCTAGCCCTTTTTTTTCTGTATTTGTTGTATAAGAAAGTTTATTTTGGTAAAAAACTAGGCTTCATTAGTAATGTTATTTTAATTAACTTTTATCTCCAACATTGTAAAAAAAATGCATGAAAATGAATTGCAATATTTAGAATGATCCATTTGATGGAAAATGGTATGTCATACAAAAATTTAATTAAAAAAATTTATGAAGTTCATCAAGCCCCTCTCCTTTAATTATCCAAAAAAGAATTCAAGTTTGACAGAATTTAATTAAAGACACTTATCTAAAGACATAAATAAAGATTGACAAATGAGTTATTCTTTTAATAAATGAACCTTTTAAATTTCAATAAATATATTCATTTTACTTGATAATTGAATGTTGTCTTTCTAACTTTGTGACTAGCCCATGCTGCTGTTTGTGAGGTTGCTGGCCACGTGAAAGTTGAAACAAGCATCCAGTGAAGAAATGGGAATGATATGATGAGAGGCTAACCCGCTGGACCAAAATCCGGTTAATTGATGCATTTTATATGGGTCATTGTAAAGGATAAAGAAAAGAATTGTACTAGTGAGACACACTAAGCGAGACTATCTAATAAGACATGCTATGAAATGAATGATGAGTTTCACAAAATTGGATTCATTTCGTAGATGATTATATGAATATGAAGTATATAAAGTTTCACTATCAATTGATAATTCAAATCATATAATTTTCTCCTTAAAATTTTGATGAGTATAAAGGCATTGGTTTTTAAAAGTTTAAAATTAAAAGATAGAATAATCAAATGAAAATAAAACTTCATACACAACTTAATCATATGGTTTTCTATACATCACACCTAACTATGTAAGCTCTACTACCTAATAAATAGCGTGTCTCATTAGAGAATCTCGGTTGACAAGGTATTAATAGAGTTTTTAAAAGAAAATTGGTACCCTCGAGAGGCCTCCTCTTCTAAGACACTATGCTAACGTATTTGAGTTAGGAAAGTCTTGTGACTAGATTGAAAAAAAGAACATTTAATAGTAAAATGAGACTCACAAAAAGATGAAGTAAGGAAAACATGTATAATCACTAAGTTTAAATTAGACAAAATAACTAGCTAAAATAAAACTCTTTGATATAGAGTGATTGATGTTATGATTTATAATAGAGTCAATTAAAGGAAAAGAACTTATAAAGTTGAATCTATATAAATGGACTGATGCTGATAATAATAACAAAAAATATTAAATATAATTCTTTTTCATTATTATAAATCAACTATCTCAAATTTATTTTAATAGAATCATTTTTTTCATATATGTGACGTAATTATATTTATATTAGAGTTTTCACCTCATGGCCTCATGGGTGGCCTCATGGGGTGCAACTCAGGTCGAGTTTTGACTCGACCTGCATGACCCGACCCAAGAAATCATATGGGTCAGGTCGAGAATTTTAGATCAGAGGGCCGGGTCAGGTTGAGAAGATAAAAATTCGCATGGAATTCGGGTCGGATTGATTATTTTACAAGTTAACCTAACCCGACCCAACGTGGCTAAAATGGGTTTAGAATGCAGGTCGGGTCGGATTAAGAATTTCAGATCGAGAATTCGGGTTGAATTGGGTTGAGTTCCATAAATATCAACTCAGGTCAGGTTGGATTTTAAGGAACCCAACCAGACCAGCCCGAGTTGCTGCTCTAGTGGCCTCATTAGAACCTCTCTCAACTCTCGTCTCAAGCTTTCATAAATGGTCATATGCGGGTTTAAGGAACCCGACCCAAACGGCGTGAGTTGCAGCCGTAGTGGCGTCGTTAGAACCTCTCTCAGCTCTCGTCTCAAGCTTTCATAGATGATCATTTGCATGCATGGCTTTGAAACTCACTTTTGATTCTTGTTTTGATTTTAACTTTTGGACACTCAATGAGTCCACCTAAGTTAAAGTTTGCTTTGCTTTCTTTTTACATGAAATAAAATTTAAAATAAATATGTATTTTTCAATCTCATCAAACATTTTGAGATAAAATAATAAAATTTGAGCAGGAAACAAATTTATGATGTAGTTTAGGTTTAAAATAAAATTTTTGTTCAAAAAGCAATATTAAATCATAACTAATATTCTTACAATAAAAATATTTTGTCTTCATCGAATCTTAAAATTATAACTACATAATTAAGTCATATGCTCAAGCATTAATAAACCTTTAACCTTTAACCTTTAGCCTTTAGCCTTTTGTTTGGGTAGTGATTTATGCATTTTCTCATGCTACACCACTTTAGGAAATGATAATTTTACCCTTACTTTTCTTCTTCTCTTTCTTTCCCTCCTTCTAAAAAATAAGTTAAAATTGTATTTTTTTTTTAAAGGTGGTGCACATTAGAAAAACTCATGCGAGAAAATCAGTGTAAAATCTCCACAGGTGATAACCACTGCCAATTGATACACCATGTTCAGCCATGGGAGCTCGAACTTAGCACCTCCAGCTTCGTGAGGGAGAGGTTAACAAGTTGAACTACACTTTTATGAAGAAGGAATATAATAGTAGAATAATTTTTTTTTATATAAAAGATTACAAATTTTAAATATATAGAGTTATATATATAAATTAAAATATTTTTGTTATTACTTAGTGTTAAAAGTTTAAAACTCACATGGAATTCTGAGCGCGATTAGGAGTAAGGTGGAGAGAGAAAAGGAGAGGGAGGACAAGTTTAGCAGAAGCGACTGCGTATATTTAATGAAGTTCTTATTCTTTGTTTGTGGTTCTTATGATAATACAGATTACAGTGTGTGCTGGGGCCAACTGAGAATTGACTGTAGAAGGATGCCATGGGAAAGTCCTAATCAGTGCCCGCCCCATGTCAGATTTCAATCCCCGCCACTTCTTTCCTTCACACGTACTTCTTCATGTTCGTTATCTGATCATCATCTCTCTTCTAGAGAGAGAGAGAGTAGGATATGGCGACGATTGGCAGTAGTAATGTTGGGTTCTTACTTAAAAATCAGATGCTTTCTATGGTGAGAACGGGGCGTCGGAATCCATTTGCCGGACGCCTTCCCTTCCGCGCCGCCGTTCAAGCTTCTACAAGCGTCACACTTCCACCCAACCCTGTAATCCTCTCTCTCTCTCTTGTCTGTTTATGCTTTTCTTTTTCTGGGGCATTTTACCAGTAGCTTTGGATGCTCTTGCTTTTATTACTTCTTCTGTTTATATTTCTCTTTTCTATGTGGCATTTTATCAGTAACTTTGAATGCTCTCGCTTTTATTACTTTTTTTTTAAATACTGTTTCATTGATTTATTTCTGACCCCAGCTTTATATTGTTATTATTACTATTATAATTCTTGTGCGGTGGGCCCCAGGACAGATTGCCCCCGGTTTGTAACAGCTTCAATCGGACGGCTTCCATTCTCTCCAATTATCCAATTATTGCACTGCAAAATGAAATCGTTTAACAGAAATGAGCGGGCATCAGAGAGAACAGTGTTCTGATGGTGCTATTGCGTACCCGTGGGGTCCATAGATTTGGGAGCGGATGGTTTTCCCTTTTAGCAACATTTCGAATATTGATTAAGGTTGGATTGTTGTTGTTCCAACAGACGAAAATGATTATTATGGACAATTGATAGAGAGAGTGGTGTTTTTTTTTATAACAAAGGACTTGGTGAACTTTTTCTAACACTTGGATAATGACAACTAGACCCTGAGGGGTTGTCTTGATAATCAAAACCCGCCCATGTTTGCAGGGGAAGTCTTGAATTAAGTCACCTTCAATATAAAAAGGGTCACTCCCCATTATTCTGTACCGCCTCCCTCCTTTTCATGTTGTACTGCTTATAACTTTTCAAGTGTCTAATTCATGTTTACCAGCACTGGTTGCTCATTTTTCACATATTTTTTCTTTATAGGATCCTCCTGTGGATGAAAAGATTAGGACCAGAACAAATGTTTTAGCTTGTCCCATTTGTTATGGCCCATTGATTCAGAAAGGTGATCCAGATCCAACAGTGTAAGTTAATCATTTTGGCCTTAAACAAGATGTTTTTATTGAAGTTGTATTTTATTGTCGGAGGAATAATATGCTCGTAGGACATTCTAGCTGAGGATATGCATTGCATTTTTTGAACTTGATCACATACAAGCAAGGCCCATGGTTCACTGATGCCATAGGCCTATTGGATCAACCATCTTTTCTTCTATTGAGAGATTTGTTGGCCTAACCATGGATAGACGATAAATCTCACTCAGGGCCAGCCCTAGGCATAGGCGGTATAGGCCGCCTCCTAGGGGCCCCAGACAGAAAGGGCCTACACACACTTAAACTCCTTAATATACCAGTCACAAAGGGCCCCTAAAATCTTACTCCGCCTAGGGCCCTTAAGATTTTAGGAGATCTCAGGGCTAGCCCTGATCTCACTAATGAGATAATTCTTTAACACCCATACAACTCCTCCTTCCTTTTTTTTTTTTTTGCTTTAAAATGCTGTCATA
Organism: Chimonanthus salicifolius; assembly: GCA_013350335.1. Taxonomy (NCBI): domain Eukaryota; kingdom Viridiplantae; phylum Streptophyta; class Magnoliopsida; order Laurales; family Calycanthaceae; genus Chimonanthus; species Chimonanthus salicifolius. The sequence continues at coordinate 63,472,314 of CM023538.1, read as the reverse complement.
ATTTGAATCGACAGGTCACAACCTGAAGGTTGCAATAGTGACAACTTGCCAACTTGCTATGGGCTCTTCTAAGATGAACCAAAATCTATGACTGGTGGCTTGCAAATAGTTGGTTAAGAATGTGGCATGTTGATATTCAACATTAAATGCCAAATTTTGGACATTTAGGCTGCTTCTTTTTTCTTTTCTGGGTTACTTGGAGCATCATGGGCAAAGCTACTTCAATGAAATTAAGCTCAATGGCAATATGCATATGCCCTAACAATCATTTAGGTCCTTATAAGACACCCTTCTCACTTGCTGCTCAATATAAATAACATTGAGTTCTCATTTACTATTTTTTTTTTCATGAAATTGTTGGCTAATCATTTACTCGGTGGCTAATCTATACCACAGAGCATCTATATCTGGGTCTGGTTTCCACTGTCACACTTGCAAGAAGGATTATTTCAACAATGACATATATCGTGACCTAACAGTAGCTAGTGGTGCAAAGGAATATGATGAACCCATGCCTATCTCGACTGAACTTTTCAGGTATGGTTATTTCAAAATGTCTGAAAGGAGTTTAATTCTATGGGGAAAATCAACTGTTGGATGAGGAGACTTTATGAATATAGATAGGAATCAATTCAGGATTCTATAAAGCCTTTAAACATCATATCATTTATGACATTGTCACCCTTCATTATGGGCATGAGAGAGAGAGAAGGGTGGAAGCCAAGGTTCTTTTTTTTTCTTTTTCGATAGAAGGTTGGAAGTCAAGTTGGATTCTTGTGATCTTACCCAACCTAGTGCAGGATGTGCCTGGGCTTGGGGCAGGGGTCAAAAATTCGGCTGGACCGAGATTTCGGCCGAATCTTTCTCTCTCTTCAAATTTTCTTTATTTTTTTTTGGAAATCTAGGTGGCTTTTTTAAAAAAAAAATAAAAAGGCTGTTTTAAAAATATATATAAATATCGGCCGAGATATTGGCCCAGACCCACAACCGATATTTGTTTTATTTTATTTTTTAAAAAAAAAAAAAGAAGAAGAAATCGGCCGATATTCGACCGAATTTTTTTTTTCTCTGGCCAATACGATATGTATCGGCCGAGATTTATAGCCCTGACTTGGGTAGTGCTTAGGCCCATAATTTGTAGCCTAAATTGACACGGATGTTCTAAGATTATACAAGACATGCACGATGGGGGCATGGGGCATAACAATATGGAAGGAAAATGAAGAGTTAAAAGATTACAAGTAGAAGTTACTAGACTACTAGGAGAATGGGAATGCCGATGAGGACATGTATTGAAATCATACTCGATAAAGAATAAAAAAAAAATCCTAACATCTTGCAGTATTGTTATTCATTTGTAATTATTTATTGGAACAGGAGCCCTTTAGTGTCATTTCTGTATGAGAGAGGATGGCGGCAAAGTTTTATATGGGGTGGTTTTCCTGGTCCTGAAAAAGAGGTAATGTGATGATTCCTTGTTTAGGTCATCCTTTGTGCTTCTGAGAGGCACTAATGAAAGTATGCCGATTCATTTGTCCTCATACAACTTGTACATCTATGTTGCAGACACTTAAAGATGTGTGCCACACCTGTGTAAGACATTTGTAAACACTTGCACCATGTTGAATACTCACCCGTTCTTCATGGACTGTTATAGTGCTTTCTAACATTGTTTTTAAAGCTTTAAAAATATTTCAACACCTTTACCCTCTTAATACCTAATTAAAATATCAATTTGTGCGTCACTTAATTGTTTAAAATAAAGCTAGTACACTATTTTTCTATTAGTGTTATTTCCGTATCTTCATTTAAAAATAAATTTAGATTTAAATTATTTATATATGGTTTCGTTTCCTCATGTTTTTTTTTTTTTTTTTGGATTACCAAGTCCAACACCTCACGCCTATGTTGGATTTGACGCTCGTACCCACACCCATGCAAGTTAGTTGTACAGTGTACAATCATTAGAGACATGAGATGATTGTAGCATTCCTATAAGATAAGCTAATAAGGTAGTAAGATAATTGAATAAGTTTTATGTATAATGTGAAATGTGACAGTAGTATGATTCGTTTGAAAAGGCTGTTAACCATGTGTCATCTATTAATTACTTTGGACAAAAAAACTCAACTGTGAATTTTTCAAAAAAGAAAAAGAAAATACTTTTGGACAAAAAAGAGAAAAAAGAGAGAGACTAGTTCAGTTTTATTGGCATAAATTGAAAAACTAGGATATCTGATAATGCAGCTTTTAACTGAGTTTAGCATGCTCCCCAAGTGTATGATGAAAGGACATAAACAGCATTATGATAGAGATGTCTTTTACTGTATCAGTTTCTTAAGGACATGGTTCTTTTGCATAATCATCTGTTCTGTTATGAAATCAGTCATTTGCTGGTGTGCTTTTTTCCTGTTGCTTATTTATGATGCTTTTCCCACTTATTCTTTCATCAACCTTTCCATGTCTCCCGCTTTTGTTTTCATAACTGTATTCTCATTGACTTGCTTATTCTTGATTGTAGTTTGAAATGGCTAGAGGTTACCTTAAACCCACTGAAGGTGGAACAATTGTTGATGCCAGCTGTGGAAGTGGGATGTTCACAAGGCTTTTTGCTAAGTCTGGAATGTATTCCCATGTTGTTGCTCTGGATTTTTCGGAGAATATGCTCCGGGAATGCTATGAGTTCATCAAAGATGATAACATTCCAAAAGAGTATGACTTCTGCTTTTTACATTCGAAAACTCTGTCTTGTATATATCAATCTTAATGATTTAGTTTCTTCTTATTATCTCAATAACTATAGTTTCTATTGGTCACAACATGGGTATTGTTTGGATGCACCATAGTTATAAGGAAACTCATATTGGACCCATTTACCTGCTTTTTGAAGTCTTGAGTCCTACTGCCTGCTCTGTCACTGGTATTCAAGAACCCTGAATCCAAACCCAAGACATCAGATTAAAACTTGGATCCCTACCTCTTAATTTTGAGTTCGATCAAGGCAGGTCTAAGGTTCAACAATTCAGCCTGACTCAATTTACTGCAGAGTGAACCTATTGAATGTAATTTGTTTGCTTTTAGCATTCAAGTTCCATTTTAGATTTTGTAGGACAAATCTATTGGAAGTGTTTTTTTCTTTCCTAACATTTGACAAGGGATTTGCTGTTTCTCAACTTGAAAATTTGCATGGTATCTGTTCTTTGGGTACTTCTGTTTTCTTTACTGTTGTTCTCGAGACGACCAGATCGGATGATGTTCTCAGTGGGGCAGTTCTAACCTGTTGATCAGTGATGTGCGAATCGATGGTTACAACAGTACAACTAGGATTCTTGATAAAAGGGATACTGTCTAATCCTTTTCTACAAACATCATCATTTTAATGGTGAAATTACAATAGTGATGTGCATATATGTGGGTGTGTCTATATGTGTGATTGTGTGTGCATGCTTGTGCTGCTTACAATTTTGCCTGAGAGGTGGAATAAGGTTTTAGTGCTACCATAGTTGCTGATGTAAATTTGTTTATTCCAGGAGCCTAACCTTGGTTAGAGCTGACATCTCTAGACTCCCTTTCATTTCAAGTTCCATTGATGCTGTACATGCTGGTGCTGCATTGCATTGTTGGCCATCCCCATCTTCTGCTGTAAGCTCTCTCCCTGGTTCATCATTAATAGATTACACCCACATTTTAAGCTTCTAATTTTTGCAAGGGATATTTGAAAGAAGCCCCAATATTTTTTGCATAAATTGGGGTTTCTTCCGAAATAGCCGTTTTTATAACTAACACAATACTATACTTCATTTCCAATGGCAATATTGTGTGGCTCAGGAGTTTTTTTTTTCCAATTTGGTCTTAGTAATCTTCCATTAAAATTGAAGTTATACAGATGTACTCTTTTGTCAGCATGTTATCTGTGTACTTATAAATGTTTGTCACATAAAAATCACAAACTCTTCTAAGCCATTTGATCAATGGCTTGCATATTGGCTCTTAAGTTCAACCAGAAAAGGTTGGACAGCTAAGAACTTCCATTAGGAAATCGATAGCAGCTCTCTTCCTTGGTCTCTTTGATCAACTCTGATATCCTTGGTCTGCTTGTTTGTAATATCAGGCCCCATAGTACTCCTATTAAGTGATGAGTAATTGGTAATTGCAAGTGAATATTTGCTCCAAAGTTACTTAATGCCTTCTCTAAACAGGCAGTATTGATTTTGTAGGTAGCTGAAATAAGTCGAATTCTGAGGCCTGGAGGGGTTTTTGTTGCTACAACTTTCATTCTTGATGGATTTTTTGTTCCTGTTCCAATTGTGGGGATTGCGCGCCAGGTATCATATTGATTTATAAGTTTAAATTTTCTCGAGTTCATGAAATTTCACATTTGGTATTGTTGTTCCACCTACAAAATTTTACATTTACATCAAAAGAGAGATCTGTGGGCTCAATTTGTGTGTTATGGTCATTATGCTGCTTAAATGTCAAATTTTTTAGGTGTAGGTACTTAGCACATGTCAATTGCATCTCAACAAGTGCTACAGTAAAGCTATTGACCTGCAAGTAGTTGTCAAACCCAGTTATAATTGTAGTTGGATGCTTGATCTAATTGAATTGTACTGTTTTTACCAAAAATCGAAGTGCAATTTCTTGAGACCCTTCTGAAACATTTGGAATTGACGCTAGGGTTTTGATTATGAACAAAAATATCACCATCCACCCTCTTCTGTGATTCATACTTGTTGTAAGATAGGAACAAGCCAATGCAGCTTTTTTTTTTAAAGAAAGAACGATAAATACCTTCATAATTCTGCACGTCATTTTATATCAATTTCAAATGTTCTTTCATATGAAGCTCTTGATTTTATATCCATTTACATATGAAACTATTCAAACCATTTTTTCTGTGGGCTACTGTGTTGCAGTGAATTAACAATGCAGTCCTAATTGATTTCCTATGAATGTGGATCATTGCTTTCTTTTTGAGAAATAATTTGGCTATTTTGCCAACGATGCAATTCTAGACTACTTATTGGCATGAATAAAGATCAACATTTTGGGCTTGTGTGGGGAGCCATACCCACTTGATAGCCACCAAGTTTCTACACAGCTGGTTTTATGTCTAATTTATTATGTAAACTGCAGCAGTGAGGTGTTCACATCTGGGGTAAAAAATCTGGTATGCCGACGCCTGTGTCAATGATACGATACTTATCGGCCTCAATGGGCCGACACACATTTGTCCTCACCCGTTTGCCACCTGTTTACATCCGTCCAGACCCTGGCCACAACACAGTGATGCATTGCGGCCAATACGTATCGACTTTGATTTTCCTGATATGTTGTGGCCAATATGCAACATATCAGTTGCATTTTCTACACGTGGTTCACATTCATCGTATAATATTTCCTTCTTTTTGTATTTACTTTTTTTTCCCATATTTTTGCAGTATATAGCACGGGTCACAAGCAACCGCTTCTATATATCTGAAGATGAACTGGAAGATCTCTGCAAAACATGTGGGTTGGTTAACTTCACTTGTGTTAGGAACCGGGGTTTCGTTTTGATCTCTGCAACAAAGCCAAGCTAATCATATAGCAGCTATTACTCTGGTGGTTCTTCATTCTTCTTCCATCCCTTCTCCACGTTGTTTACTCCACACGTCTTCTTAAAAATGAAGTTATATTACTAGTTAGTGCTCTATGTATTGATTTTATCTGATATTGGAATGGAAAAGGTGTATACAAGTATATATATGTGAGGTATCTCCAGAGCCGTCTAGACAAAAATTGAGGCCTAAAGTAAAAAATTTAAATGGGGTCTTTTTGGTATTTAACATATTATTATAAGTAATATTTAATTAAAATTTTAATCATATATAATAAAATAAATTATTCTAGATAATATTTTTTTAACTTAAAAATATCAAGCGACCAACAATATAGAGCATTGAAAAATTTACACATCCGAGTGAAATTAGCATATTCAGTAATTAAAATAAAATAAGAACACTTTAAAAGATCAATATACTAAGTAGGTTGAAATGAAAACAGAGAGTGAGAGATGAGTTCTCTCTACTCCTCTTATCTTCTTCTTTTTTATATATATAATCTGAATAATTTATAATCAATTAGCTGAATGATGGCAGTGGAAAAATAAATCCAAATCATTTCCTTTTTTTTTTTTTTTTTGAGAAAGTTAGTGAAGATGTTATTGTTGGACTCTAATAATCAGTAGAGAGAGAGGTTGAAGAGAGATTGAGAGTCTGAAAGAGAGAAACAAGAACTCCTTTTTATAGCTGCATCAAACTTCAGCTTTCAATAGCGAGACTTGGATAGGAGTTTTGCCACGGCGAGAGAGGCCTTTTTCGTCCGGGGCTTAAGGCAGTCGCCTTTCTTGTGAAAGGGTTAAGACGGTCCTGGGTATCTCAATAACATGATTTATACCTTAGGTAAAAAAATCGGACGATACGGTGTATATCGGCCGTTATGTAAACAATATGTATCGGTCTGTCTTGGGCCAACCAGGCTGCGATTGTGGGTGCGACGTTGCATGCCATCCTGGGCGCTGGAATTCCTGGCTTTTGGGCTGGTCCGTACAGTGCGCAACGATGCAATAGACATGAAATTGAAGAAGTATGAATTGATAGCTTTGTCTATTATTTTTTTTTATTTCATCAGCCTTTGCATAATTTTGATGACAAAATTGGGCCCAATTGGACTGCCCCTTCAATCACTTTGAATCAGTCAAGGGTCCAAATCTCAGTCGATACATCTCTTATCGGCCGAGATATTTCGGATTTTGGACGCCCGAAATATCTCTTGTATCGACCGTATACATGAGATCTCGATTAAAATTTGACTTAAAAAAGAGAGAGAAAGTAATATTGACCAAGAGATCTCCACTTCACCAAATTTTGAACTCCTAAGCTAGGACAATTAACTTCAGTTTTCCTCTCGTTGCATTGGCCCGCAATTCGTACAATTAACCACAGTTTTCCTCTGATTGCATGCGGCCCGCAATTAAACATCACAACGAACTTTGTACGAAAAGAGATGCCCGGCGATCAGGGCAATCTCCATTTAAATCTTACCGTGATAGGCGTCACAAATAATGTGAACCACTTTCATTAACTTTATTTAATTGGAATTTTTTTTATTAATATAAAAGTAAAATCTTTTAAATTAAAGTGATCTTAAAATCTCTATTCAAATTCAGTTTTCATAGTTTTTTTAAGACTCAGTTATTCAAGCCTATTTTCTTTTTCTTTTTTATGATTGACACTGGTGAGATGTCATATCCAACTAATTCTTAGATACACGTACACATTTTCTTACACATACATACTGAGTACTTCAATAGGGAAAAATCTTCGATGGGAAGTGGCCTTTCATTAGGGTTGGTCCTCGAACCCAAGACTTCACCGTCCACACTACCAGGCCAACCCCTCATGATTAGTATCTAAGTCAATCTTTTAGAGCACCTAATTAATCTTCGAGGCCCGTTAACATTAGCGAGAGAATAATCATTTTGTATTGAAAGTGACTTAAACTCGAAGCCTCATGTATATCAGGTGGATTCTTGACTGCGATGCCAACCCTCACAGATTTGGCTTTCAAGCTTTCATGACTTTATATGTAAAAAAAAAAAAATTGAAAATAATTCTAATAGTCTATAAAATTCATAAAAAAAGATGAAAAAAAAAAAAAAAAGAATGGTGCATTCACCAGGCTTTTACCAACAACATGATTTGCTCTGGTAGATATTATTTTGGTTGGTGACATTTCGGGAAGAGAGATGGTGTATTTATGAGCTAATAACAGAGCCAGGCAGTCAGCTGTGCAAGGGTGACAACGCAAAAGTCACAACTCACAACTACTTCCAACTTCATCCCATTACTCACCATAAATGTTTATAAAAATTGATTTGAAGATTAAATATCTTTAGAAAATTAAATTAAACATAATTTGAATGAAATTTAACTAGAATTAAAATTTAATCAAACATATGGTATTAACAAAAATTTATAAATAATATTTATTAGGTAATTAGATAATTAATTAATTATCATTATCAATCAGTTAAAATATATTACTATAAATAACTATAAAATGTAAAAATACTAAAATTAAGCACAACGCTGAATTTGGTTTTATAAACAGTGGGGTCACCTCATTTAATTTGTCAATACAGTGATAGTACATGTTAAAAGTTTGACCTTATTTTCATATTATATAAATCAAATAAATGAGAATTGTCATCTAGTGATTTTTTTTTTCAATATGATAAACATTCACATTTAAATTAATAATTCACAATCTCTAAACTACAATTATGAATCTTGATCAATTATATTATAGGTTATTGTCATTATCAAAAGTGAGTGATCATACGATTTCAAATTAAAATCTCATTTAATTATTTAAAGTATCTTAACTTCTTAGAGCAACAGACTAATTCTCAGAATATATAAAAGACTCGCGTTGTATTGTTGAATACATTAAAACTAAAATTAAAAATTAAAAATCATTATTATTCATCTAAAACAAGCATATTAAAATAATTGATCAATTTCAATGTTGATTTTGATGTATTAAATTAAACAATTTAAAATTATAAGCATTTAATATAAATAAAATAATATTAAAAACTCTAAGGGGTTTGTTTGATGGTCAAGCTTCACTCTTGTTTTTCAGACGTTTTTGAATCAAACTCCCCTCAACACAAAAAAAGACATTCTCTTTAATTATATATCTGATGTGTGTGAATTTAGAGATTTACACATACCATAAGAATTAGTCAAGTACGACATCGTTTGAAAAATTCAAGTGGAACGTTTGGATACCTTATTTAAAAAAATAATATAATATTAAAAAATAAAGCCTCCCTCCCACTCAGATAATTCCACGTTGTATACTTTTATTAGTACTTCCCAACATTATCACTTTCTTACAAAGGTGACCCTTCTTTGAAATCTCATTCAGTGAGAGAGAGAGAGAGAGAAAGGAAAAAGAAGATGGTTGAAAGTAGAGATCAGAGACCTCAAAATCTTACTCTCAGAAGCACTTCCATGGCTACCATTCAAGCTCCTGAAAGTGTAACATTTCTCTCTCTTTCTCTTTCTCTTTCTCTTTCTCATTCTCTCTTTCTCTTTCTCTGTCTGTATTTGTCACTGTCTCTCTCTTAAGCAAAGCCCTGAATACAAGTTTTATGAGTAGATTTCTAGTACAAATGTCATGTGATTACTCTCTCTCTCTCTTTAATTTTAAAATAGAGATAAATCGACATTTTTAAAGATATTATGTACCCAACAAATGAAAAATAATATCCATAAAAAAGAATATACCCAACAAATGAAAGATAATTTTAATAAAAAAGAAGATATGGGTTTTTTTTCTTTTAATGTATGGAAGTGCATGTATCATTATATTCTTCGAAGTGTGTTTGGAGGAGACTTTTTCTGGGTTTTCATGAATTTTCCTGTTTTGAGATCCTTCTGCGAGAAAATTGAAGCTCGCGGCGTGAAATTAATCGAGTACGTGTAAATCTCTCAATTTATATTGAGTAGATCGATAGAGTGGTTGAGTCAATAAATTTGAACATGAATCAAACTCAAGAAATTTCTTTTCTTGTTGGTAGGCTTCTCCACCTCTCCATGGTCGGCACCATCGGTGTAACCTTTCATTTGAGTTACATTGACTTCAATTTTGTGCTTCTATTTTCTATTATTTTTTTTATGTAGATTACGGCATGGAAATTATATTTTAATTACTTGATCGTGGTAAAAAAATGATCTACTAAGATTTTTTTTTTTTTTAAATGTCTGACTTCTACTGAATAGATCAAGGGACTTAGAATTCAATTTTTTAGATAAAATTTGGTTTACATGTTGAGCTTAAAATTTCTTTCTATCCCACTGAATATTTAATTTTAAAAATTAATAAATTTTTTTAAAATAATTAGTCCTGTAGCCGCTGTAACTCTTCCTAAACACACTGAATTTTATTTTATAATTCTCACGTTTCCTGCTTATGTTATCAGATCTGATTGATTACTCTATTTATTTATTTTTCATGTTATTGTTTACTTTGTAGGATCATCATTTAAATGAAAGGATTATCACCATTACAAGTATATTAGCTTGTCCAGTGTGCCATGGCCTAGTGATTTGCAAAGGTGACCCAAATCTAGCAGTGTAAGTTAATTATTTCGGTCTTAGATAAAGAGAATTGATTAAATGAATTTAACTACGTAAAAATCTCATTAATTGGACAATTTTAATTTAATTGTTTTAGTTTTTTATTTATTTTTAAATGGTGACATTAATTGACTTTTAAAAGAGAGTCTTTGCCAATTAAATCAATGTTTTAAAAATTAATTTATGTATCAAATTATTTTGGAAGAAGATTAGACGGATAGAGTCAATAAAGGTTCTCAATCAAATTCATGAGATCAACATGATTTTCATAAATAATGTTAATTAATTGATTAATAATAAATAACTTAGTATATAATAATATGTAAATGAATATAAAATATAAAACATTATATATAAAAAACTAATAATCACATTTTCATAAAAAGAATTTATTCATACTACTTACCACTATAATAAAAAAAAATCCAATATAATAATTTCCAAACCTTTTGTTGATTATTGAGGGTCAACCCGATCCAACCTTTTTAAATTCCCAATCATTTGAGTACTCGAACTTCGATAAAGATTTAAAGATAATCAAACTATATTAGATAATGATCAGAGTTGAACAGAGGTTGAACCACGCACTAATTAAATTTTTTTTTAATAATTGAATATTCATTAGATCGGAGGTGAGACTAATCCTACGGCCACTAATGAGTTTTTAAATCGAAGAGCAGATTTCACTGCAACACTTGCAAGGAGGATTACATGAACAATGACATTTATGTGGACCTGACAGTGGGCAGTGGTGCAAAGGCAAATAGCAAATCCATGTTTCTCGCAACGGGGATTTTCAGGTAAGGTGTTTTTATAGAAATTTAATACCATAAGAAAATGAGAGTGGATCAATTTTTAAGGATATGTTTGTTTATTTTTTAATGAAATAAGAAAATATGAGTTTTATAAAAAAAAAATCCTTTTTAGAAAATGGAGGTAATAAACCTTCATTTAATTAAGAAACAATATTTTTTATATTTATTTTAAACTATTAAATATGGTGATAAATAAGCACTTGTAAAATATAAAGAAACCAGCTATATTCTTTTTAATTCATTTCGTTGTCAAGATAGAGATCAGGTAGCCATTATCAGTACTCATTGTATGAAATGCAAATCCAAGTCTAATTTCATTTCATTCATCAAACAAATTGAAGATTACAATTGAAGTTAACAGTTTATAAGGAAATTGGAAAGAAGAAAATTGTGACGTCGCACCCACCCCACTTAGGCGTGTGGGAAGGAGTCCCACGTTAGGCCTTTTGGGCCTAGTCAACTGGGTGGGCTCAAAGTAAAATTGTACAGGTCAATTGGGCATAAAGCGAACAATATCATATTTAGAGAGGGGGAAAGATCCTCAAACGGGTATTTTGTATTTAGCGACACGCGTTTTAGACTATTCTCGATTTTACCCTTCGTATGAACAGTAAAATTTCAAAGGGTTGATTTTTACTGTTCATGCTGATTTTTACTGTTCACCGGCGAGCCGATTTGAAATTTCGAAGAGCCGAATTGCACTGTTCATGAATTTCAATGAGCCGACTTGAAATTTCGGAGAACCGAATTTGGAAAATATTACACTGATCATGAATTTCGCCGAACCGACTTGAAATTTCGGAGAGTCGAATTTGGGAAACATTACACTGTTTATGAATTTCGACGAGCCGATTTGAAATTTCGGAGAACCAAATTTGGGAAACATTACACTGTTCATAAATTTCAACGAGCCGATTTGAAATTTCGAAGAGCTGAATTCTGAAAATATTACACTGTTCATGAATTTCAGCTCTGCGGTTTGAAATTTCGGAGAGTTGAATTGCATTGTTCATGCATTCTCCTTTTTTCTTCTTTAGCACCGCAAGTGTAGAAAGCAAATTGGGCATACTCTAAAATCCGTGTCTATATAAACAAAATACCCGTATGAGGATCGCTCCCCTTTGGAGAGTTGGGTCGTGCCAATTGGTATCAGAAGCAAGTTTACCCCCCTGACAAAAATCTTGCTCCCAATTCACCCTCTAGTAAGGGCATACATAGTAAAAAAAAAAATCATACTCAAAATTGATAAGAGGATGTTCTCAATCTCAAATGGAGATAACCCTCACACACATATTAGTTAGTGCCTTTTATTTTTTGAAGTATTAGTAACAATTTAGTCCAACAAGCATGAATATCAATTTGCATTATCATTGTTACTATTATCATTCATTATTCATAATAATTCATTGGAGCAGGAGTTCTTTGATGTCATTTCTGTATGAAAGGGGATGGAGGCAAACTTTTAGATGGGGTGGTTTTCCAGGTCCAGAAAAAGAGGTAATTTGATGATTTCTTCTTTTTTTTAAGAATTTTTTTTTTATACATCTCAAAATATCAAATAAATATATACTTTTGCTTATTGAATTTACAAAAAAGAACTATCTAATTTACTCTCTGCATGAAAAAAAACTGAAAAATATTGTAAGTTAAAGATTTATAGAAGAAGTTCTAATTTGATAAACAGTCGAATCATCCACACTCAATATAGACTATTTTTCAAGGGTAAAATGGAACTATGACTTATTTTGAAAATCATTTCTATGCTATTATGAAAGAATGGAGACTCTGGCACCACTTAAAATATCAAAATAGCATGATTTATTTGGAAACACTAATAGCAAAATGTCATCTATTCATTCATTTTGTTAAAAATGAAAATTAGTGCAAGTTATCCCTTAATTTAAAGATTAGTAGATGTCTGTTAAAATACGAGTAGAACTCACTCTTAAAAAGTCAGTTTATAAAGAGAGGGTGCCCATGCATTTATAAACTCGAAGACCCAAATGTCCATTGGCAATGTGAGACAATTTGCAAACACTCTCCGTTAGCGACTCAGCGCCAGAGTTGGAGACATCAGCTCTCTCCCTGTACACAGGACTGGAAATACGAACTGGACCCATCCCAGTAGTACCCCTGCTCTGATATAACGTTAAAACACTTGAGTAGAACTCACTCTTAAAAAACGACTTACAAAGAGAGAGTGCCTATGCATTTATAAATCCGTGGCAATGTGGGACTTTTTGCTAACAATGCCATGTTTGCATAAACACATACAAATCACTTTTTAGGTGGTGGAAAAATACAATCAGCGTCTTTTCGTATAAAAATAGAAGTGTTTAAATCACAACTCGTCTTTTTAAGTTTTTTTTGTTGTTGTTTGGTTATGATATTCTTTCCCACTTATCCTTGCATATTGACATTTTTGATGTCTCCCTTTTGTTTTCTCCACTGCAGTTTGAAATGGCCAGAGTCTACCTTCGATCCACTGAAGGTGGAACAATAGTTGATGCCAGTTGTGGAACTGGGATGTTCACAAGGGCTTTTGCAAAGAGTGGAATGTATTCCCTCGTTGTTGCTCTGGATTTCTCAGAGAATATGCTAAGGCAATGCCATGAGTTCATCAAAGAGGAAAACATTCCAACAGAGTATTACTTCTGCTCTCACATTCAAAAGCTTTATTCTCTCTATCAATCTTTAATGATTTCTGCATCTTCTTACCATCCTAACAATTAAAATTTCCATTTCTTACATTGTGAGTGTTGTTCGGATGCTCTATGGCTATCAAGAAACTCATTGGATCTTTCTTCCTACTTTTCGGGTTTAGTTTGTTTTTTCTTTTGGCTCTGTAGCTGCTCCTCTGGTGCTTTTTCTTTATTATTATGATTATCATTTCAAATAATGAAAAAATCAAGTAGCTTCATGTGTGAGTTTTCAAATATGGAGTAATAAGTTATGAGACTCATATTTAGTGGTATTTGGCACACGTATTTTCTTCACTGGTGCTTTGGCTTGTAAGTCATTCTTCAGTCTCTTGTTTCATGAAACAATATTAGAATACTTCATTTGACTGTGGAAATGAGAGAAGTGGGAAAAAGAGACAAACCCATGTAAGAGTTTCTTTTGTTGTAGAGAAAAAGTGAGATCTTGTTTTAGAGTGTGCAAAGGACATAATTCATTTAGATTGTGGCTATTGGTGGGCTACACACCTAGGCGTGTGTGTGGTCATCAATTTCATAAAGATTTTTTTTTTATAAAATGGTTCATATATGTATATATAAAGAAAAAAAGAAGACAAGCACAAACCGTAAAAGAACGAAAAAAGAGAAAGCAAAAAAAACAACAAAAGACTGAAAGGAACTTAAGGGTTAAGACGAAGGACTTGAACAAGGTGAACACATTCTTTCAGGACAAGTAAAATGTTGTAAAATTCTTTCTAAGCATTAAGTTTTTTTTTTTTTCTCTTTTTTCATCTTGTAATTTAATACTAGCTGATGATTTACTAGAAAAGGAAAAAAAAAAAACCGCAAAGCAAGTTAGTAATTGGAGAAATGCATATGAAGGTTGACAAATTGCATTAAAATTTAAAGATGGTCAAGTAACCTACACGTTTTACAGAAATCATGTGTGTTATGCTTTTGTATTTTTACAATGAAGAAATAATAAAAATATACCTTATGTATATATTTGTTTTTTAAATATTTGTCTTAGGGATGAGAAAAAAAAATTAGTGTTGAACTCCAAGGGATTGATCTAGTGGTTGAGACTTGAAACACAAGACTTCAGGATTGAGGTTTTGTGTTCAATCTTGGTAACTCCAATGAAGGGTTATTCTCCCTGGCATATATACACAGTAAGGTCCCACCGTCGAATCCAACATGTGTTTAGGGAGACATGCACATGTCCAAAGGACTAGTCGGACGAGACACCAGATCACCTTCTCTCATAAAACAGCTTTAATGTTCGAAGTTGTCACTCATGTATGATTTCTTTATTGTAGTTGCCTTGCATTGGTAAGAGCTGACATATCTAGTCTCCCTTTCGCCTCAAACTCCATTGATGCCGTACATGCAGGAGCTGCATTGCATTGTTGGCCATCTGCTGTTGCTGCTGTAAGCTATCTCCATGGTTCCGTTGTCATGAAATTATTTCTACATTTTAAGTTTAATATCTTTATAATTGACACTTTCATATGTTATTTTCAATGTCAATATCTGGGGTCGAAAAAACGTTATCAGCCAATAAATTTCTCTCTTTATTTATTTTTTTAACAAAAACCATCTATATCAGCTGATATGATACGGCCGAGATATCGATATATCGACCGATACTGATTCGCATCGGCCGATATTCGAACCCCTAGTCAATATCATATGACTATTAACATTTTATTTTCATTACAACCTTAGTAAGTACCCTTGTGTTAAAATTTAAAACAAAATTATCATTATACATTAAGTGTCCTCTCTAAATTTAGAGGCAGCTTTGATTTTTATAGGTAGCTGAAATAACTCGAGTTCTGAGGCCTGGAGGGGTTTTTGTTGCTACAACTTACATTCTCGATGGCGCTTACTTTCCAGATAGAATCACCAGCATTTTCCGCAAGGTAATATATTGAATTTTTTTTTTTTTAATATGGCTGTCTCTCACCTCATATTCAAAGTAGAAATTGTTGGTTACAAATGAGTCTCACATTGGTAAGAGGGAGAACTCCATCTATCAAGCTAATCTTTTGGACCGAAAGCCCAGGCCCAACAGTGGTATTAGAGCCAAGGCCCAAGCCACCGTTGGATCCCCTAGCCGGACGGAATGGTCGGCAACGTTTATTCGCCAAAGAGCCTCGTTCGAGGGAGATTGTTGGGTATAAATGAGTCCCACATCGGTGAGAGGGAGAGAAAATGAGGGAATTATATGAGGCTGGGAAACTCCACCTATCAAGCTAATCTTTTGGGCTAGAAGCCCAAGCCCAACATATATCACCCGTTTGATTTATCTTCTACAGAAGTTTATAAAATTTTACATTCAGTGCTATTTGTTCTACCAATAAAATTTTGGATTGACATCAAAATGGAAATTTGTTTGCTCAATTTACGTGTTCTGGTCATTTAGCTGCTCAATTGCTACATCTTTGTAGCAAATCCCTATGCAAATGATTTCAGCCAATGTTTCCAAAATTTGAATAGTTGGTTCTGATTGTTGGACGGTAAACATGTCCCACATTGGTTGTGAAAGAGAAGTTCTAGTGACTTATATGGGATTTGGGTCACTCCATCTATTAAGCTTATCTTTTAGACTAGATATTCAATCCCAACAGGTGATATCATAGTCATATCTCCAAGTCAATGCATGTGAGCTCATGGGATCTCCTAGCGTGACAGGATGGCTGAAAACGTTCTATCGGCCAGTCAGCCTCGTTCGATCGGGCATTGTTGGGAACAAGTCTTTTGGTTGTAAATGATGAGATTTAAGAACTTATATGGAACTTAGGTCACTCCACTTGTCAGACTATGGATACTCACTTATAACACTGGTTTCAAGGGCCGACCCTAAGATCCCCTAAAATCTTAGGGGCTCTAGGCGGAGTGAGATTTTAAGAGCCCTTTGTGACTGATATATTAAGGAGTTTAAGTGTATGGAGGCCCTTTCTGTCTGGAGACCCTAGGCGACGGCTTACACTGCCTATGTCCAAGGCCAACAACCCTTCTGGTTTCTTAATCTGGTATTCTTAATATATTATCTTCTTCTTGCAGACCTCAGGGATCTACTTCTTTATATCTGAAGGTGAACTGAAAAATATCTATGAAGCATGCGGGTTGGTCGGCTTCACTTGTGTAAGGAACAGGTGCTTCGTTATGATCTCCGCCACCAAACCAACCTAACCATATGGCATCTCCGGCACTCCCTTCGGCCGCCGGCAGGCCGGTCTTGCTTCCATTTCTGCCCTTCTCCAGATTCTTTACTCCATACCATGTCTTCTAATAATATGAATAATGTTGTAATACTAGTGTTCTTTATTAATGTTGTATTAGTGGGAATGAAGTGGTATCTCTTCCACGTGCTGCACACGTCAATGCTATATTATTTGATTAATTGAACATTTATAATTATAAAATTAAATTTGTTATTATTAATTAAAATTTTCTCTTATTGAAAAAATTGATTCTTCAATAAATCTACCTTTATGAAAATCCGATATTGTTTGATATATCAAATATGTATGTAAAATTACATCATATTTTTTTTTCAATTGACCACTGAACTGACATATTCAAAATTAAATAAAAAATTAAAAAATATTACATCATAATTCTAATCAAGTTTGGACGAATTGGTCCTCTTCGTGGTCCGAATCTTCTATTATATGTGTTCGGAAGTCATCCTTGCAGCGAACAAATGGGCCTTTTCTTTGGGCCGTTTTGAGCTAGAATTCATGGGTTCATATCAGCCCTTGCGCCAATAATCTGGACAAATTGGTCCCAAATAAGGTCATTTTGAATTCTATTTATTCTTACACAAATTATATCAATTTCTGCATGATCTTCTGATTCATGATTTATTTCTTTCATGAAATTAAATTTTATTTGTTGCATGGTTCTTAAAATGATGTTTGCAACATAAATCATTTTGTTTGGAGTCCGCTAATATAATTGAATCACGAGACTCTTGTGACTTCAATTAGATTAATAGTATTTAGCAATTTGGTAGGATTCAATACCCCACACGGGGCAGCTTAGCTAGTAATAGGGCTGCAACTCAGGTCGGGTGGGTCGGACTGGTTGGATTTCTTAACACCCGACCAGAATTCTCAACCCGAACTCTAGAACTCGACCCGACCCGAATTTTGACTCGACCCGCATTCTAAATCCATTTTAGCCTAATTTTAGCCGGTTTGGGTCGGGTCACATCGGGTTAAGTTGTAAAATCCTCAACCTGGCCCGACTCAAATTTCATGTGGGTTTTTATCTTCTCTACCCGACCCGACCCAACCCGCTGGCCCAAAAATCTCGACCCGACCAACATGATTTCTAAGGTCGGGTCATGCGGGTCAAGCCAAAACCCGACCCGAGTTGCAGCCCTAGCTAGTAGCATTCCACCTCATGAAGCGGGACGTGTGACTTTGAGTCTCCATGGCGTAACCCGGTGGCTATCCTGTTGAGGTGTGGAACGTCATCTAAAGGTTTAATAAGGTTGTGCTCGAGGTTCCCTCCCTCCATCATAAAAACATATTAATTGGGTGAGATTCATTAGCTATATCAAATCAAATAATCATTATTCATGTGAAAATTTATAAGGAATTATTTCAATCAAATATGTCAAATTGTCTAAGGCATCATTTTTAAAATAAATAATACAAACAATTGAAACGGAGTTCCTTTCTAATTATCAACTTTACTTGCTTAAATGACGTGAATAAAAAGTTTAATTGAAAATTTTATTTTAAATATATTAATAATTATCAATTTATTGTAATCAGGTTATTTTTTATAAATCAATAATTAAGCTGAGTCACCGCGTTCTTTATTGACCTAACTCAGTTGATTTAACTATGGTCTCACACTCGCACATAACGAACGGGTACAGAGGGCCGGAGATTATGTTGTTTACGTGAGACTGGTGAGAAGAGTTGGGCCAGAGAGATTTTTTTAACTACAATTTACGAATGAGTTTTATAAACTGATAATAAAATAATGCAATTTTACTATAAAATTATTTATTTTAAGTCATGTAATTTTAGTTTTAAAATTTTGATAAATATAAACTATTGATTTTTAAAAGTTAAAAATAAAAAAAATTGAATAATTATGTAGGGATGAAACTTCACATCCTCCCTATCTATATGGCCTTCTTTATGCCATAATAATTAAGTGTTTAATACTCACTTAAGGGTCAGCTTAGGCATCAAATTATGATTGATCTTTAGTTCGATTGCTCCAGTTTTACTTTCAAATTCAAACAGATAAAGAAGAGAAATTTAAAAAATAATAGATAAAATAGGTATTTTACTAATTTTAATGCACGGAGAGTAAAAGTGTTAAGTACACCAATCACTTTTTTTTCAAATATAAAAACTTTATTCACACTCATAATCATGATTGAAATAAAAATAATATAAAATATAATCATAATTGAAATAAAAATAATATAAAATATAACTATAAATAGAAAATCTCAGTCCTCTTTGTCCTCCAAGGAGGGGGAAAAATGGCCACCACTCTCCTATCCTCTTTCCCTCCCACCCGTCTTCGCCTCTCTTCCATTAAATCTCAGCTTCTCCATCTCCCCTCTCTCCATTCCCTCCAAAATGGTCACCACTCTCTGTTCCTCATCCCCTCCCCTCACAAACCCATTTCCAAAAGAGTAAAAAAATCCATCTCCTCCCAAGCCAAAAACAACAACAACAACAACAAAGCTGACGCCCCAGACCGCCTCATCTCAGCCGTCTGCTACTTCTACCCATTTTTCGACGGCATCCAATACGGCAAGTACGTCATCACCCAGTTCACCCCCTTCCAGCTCCTCATCCAGCCTCTGGTTCCTGCAATCCGAGTCTTCAAGAGCTTCCCCTTAAATGGGTTTCTTATATTTCTCGCTCTCTACTTTGCTGTTGTTCGCAATCCCAACTTAAGCCGCTACGTGAGATTCAATACCATGCAGGCCATTGTCCTTGATGTTCTTCTCATCTTCCCTGATGTTTTAGAGAGGACTTTCTCTCCCAAACAAGGGTTGGGTTTGGAATTGATGATGAGCTTGGACAGCACTGTGTTTCTCTACCTTCTTGTGTGCTTGATTTACGGGTCGAGTACTTGTTTGCTCGGGCAGGTGCCCAGGTTGCCAATTGTTGCAGAAGCGGCCGAGAGGCAAGTCCCTTGAATTGGATGGATTCCCACTTCCCACAGGTTATTTTATTTTATTTTATTTTCTTTTGTTTTATTTGATATGGGTTTTATTTTGTTTCTTCATGTGATTTGGAATTTGGGGGGAAGATGTTTATTTATGTTGTTTTGTATTGGGTTTACAGGAATTCAGAAATTAGGTCTGATTTGGAATTGGGGGGATTTCTTGTATCCAAGTCGCCCCATAAGTTAAATGTTCTGATGCCTCTTCTTCTGTTGGTAGAAGATCAACAATTTGTTTCTCTTCACTTTGTCTTTTTTATTTATTATTATTATTATTATTTGTGATGTCAATTTGCTTTCATAAAAGTAGACAGTGTCCATGGTAGGTGGCCTAAGAATGAACTGTTATGGTGAAAGGGTCCTTCTCTTTTATTGTTTGTTTCCATTTTCTGGGTGCAAATTGGATAATTGGTGCATCCGGAGTAGACTTATCTCATACACGAGGCTTTTCGGTGATTTCGTTCGAATTGGTGTGATATGGAATTTGCAAATATAAAATGCAGTAGAGTAAGTTCCCTCGACGGCATGAAATCTTATAGGTCATTTTGTTCATGATCATATACTTGTGATCCTTCTCAATTAGCACCCAATTAGCACCAATAGAGGAGAAAATGAGAGAGTCATTTTTGGTGGTTTGGACATGTGTATGGAAGATCGAATTTCGCCCTTGTTGGAAGAATTAAAAAGCTATAGGTAGAAGGTGCAAGGAGGCCTTTAACAACCTAAAGGAAAGAACTAAAAAGGAATATGATATATCGTGGAGTGAAAGAGGATATAGTTTTGAATGGGGTAGAATGGAATAGTAGAACTCAAAAAGTGAACTTTAAATATACGGAGAGTAGCATTGATGATGATAACATGGGAATAAATATTAAGTCGCACTCTTTGTGAATCATCTACAGACAGTGCTTCAGAGTCGAGAACCTATTAATATCTCCAAGGAATAAGTGAATGTACATCAAGTGGGAACTGTCACAAGCAAAACCAATTAAACTGGTCCAACGCCGTATTTTTTTTTTTTTTCAGTTGGCCTCGGCTTAACTATGTTTAAACCGGTTTGGACCAAACTGTTAATGAAATGGTTCAGTTGCTTGTCTGGTTTTGGAAAGATGACTCTGCGAGCCAGGGTATGATCAAAATGTTTACATTAGAAGTCGTGGCAATGATGAATTCATTGTGTCTAAACTGCTGCTCCAAGGCCCTGGCTTGCTTTTGTACTATGGTTTATGTTTCAGCCTAGGCTTAAGCCAACGAATTTTGGTCGAAATTTCATAGTTCTGCTGAAAATTTTATGTTTCACCCTGCCTAAAACCATCAAAGTTTGGTCGAAATTACAGATTTCTGCTGAAATTTGTTAATGAGTTCCAACCTGAGTGACAAACACCATTTGATTGCTGGTCACACATATATGAACTGTCTAAATTAATTAAAAGATGGCTTCAATCATCTAAACTGGAAGGATTGAAATAATGGCTGTCTAAGTCCTTAAAACATCACACAATTTACAATCGCTCGGCTCTCCAACCTCTTAAAGGTGTTGTTAATCATTTTTCAGCTCATGGAAAGTAAAGAAAATAAGGTTTCTTCTACAAGAGTGTAGAACATGAAATATTCTTCTCTTCTTTCAAAGAATCTATTTTCTATAGGGGTGGATAGAAAAAATTAACGAAGAAAGGAGGGAGATTTTCCTGGCTTCGCTGGATAACATCTCATTCATTTTTGTAAAAATAAGATTTTTGATGAAAAAAAATATAAATGCTGGTTTTAATGTTGGAGTTTATGACATGCATCCATCAACATGGACTGCACTAAAAAATAATATTCTTTATGAAATTAATTTCTTCAAGAAAATTTATAACAGCCCTTTCTCTCTCTCTCTCTCTCTCTCTCCCTCTGCGCAAAAGGTTCTCAAAGAACTCTGCAAATGGTTCCCAAAATTTCTATTTTTTTGTTTTTCCAGTTAGATTTGCTAGATGAGCATGTCATAAATTGCGGAATTGGTTCACACGATTGAATTAGCCCAACAAAAATGTAACCATTAGAATACAAGAAAACACAAATCTGATTCACAAAATACGTAAACAGATCAAACTTCACTTTCTGCAATCATTTCTCATCTCACATTTAGATTGTTCATACATGTCATGAGACATACTACAGGTAACAATATCCCCAAAATTCAAAAGGGTAAAAGCATTACTATTATTGAAATCCAGCCGCAAAATTATGTCGAAGGGGAAAAAATAACATGAAAAAGGAGAATAGACTTCACATGAAATGGAAGCTTCAAAAGAAAAGCAGCTTCTCAAAATTTCATGAAGTCCAGGAAACAAGAAAAATACTAATGAAAGAATATCTAATTGTGTGCAGCATGTACACTGATGGTAGTTTGTCATCCAGGTAATATCAGGATTAAATGAAAGGAGATGATGTTGCTCGAATTATCTTCTATCTATCCTGGGCCTCTTTTGCACTTGGTCGGAGTCGTCAGCACTGCTGGCCCCCCTCGAATGTGCCATGGTCCGGTTGCAAGACAAAGGGTCCTCATGATCCTATGGCAATGCCAGAGAAGAAATTAGAAGGAAAACTATCAGCCAGTCAACCATAAACTATTTTTTGGATAACATAGGTACCCCCATCCCACACACACCGGTTAAGTGTGAATTGAACTCATGACCCCGCTTCATGAGGCAGGCAGACCATCAGATCAACCATAAACTTGGTCCCGTAGATCCACTTGCCTACAACTTGACTTTAATATGTTTCAGTTAAGAAAAACCACTTTGTTAACACTTGTGTAACAGAGAACATGAATAAGCTTGTTCTTTTGCACAGATTCTATAAATTAAATCATAATTACAAAGCACTTCTTGACCCCTTTGCTACATTCTTTGGCCTAATCCTTTCTTTGAAGAAAATAGAACAGACAAAGAAAGTGCCTACCCGAAAATTAAAGCACTTGAACTGGAAAGGATTTGCAAAATTTACCTTTGCACTAGATGTGTTTCCAGGTCTAGTAATCGCTCGCTTGCCAAGATCAATCTGTACAGAAACATTGGCCTGTGACAGATCTATACCCGAGCTCTGTAGTGCCTTCGTTAGAGAACTCAAGAGCCTGTTCACACCAAGAAATTACGTAATCAGGATACTATCCCATCTAATCTTCTTACAACACATTTCGTAAATAGAATGGTAGAAACAAATCAATTGGAGTCGACAAACTTGAAATATAAGCATAAACAGAAAACTGACAAGTATTTGGAAAATGTTGAGGAAAAAAGATTAACAGGCAACAGATGCATCATTCAAATAAAAACGCTTGGTATGGGACCTTCGATGGTTACATATTCTTGTATCGTTTTTGCGGTATATTAATTTCAAGCATGTGATGATGATCAGTATACCCGTGAAATGTCATGTTTTCCAATAGCTAACAGCATGATAGAAATTGGAAAAAATTAGAATGATACAAAGAAGATTAGCATGGTCCCTTTGCAAAGATGACACGCACAAATTGAGAGAGAACAAATGGTTTAGCCAAGCAACAATCATAAATTTCTTGCTAAAGACAGCAGCACTCAAAAGTCCATGTTCAGTGAGTGCTTTCCTAGTATCATTTTATTATTCAAAATAAATAAAATCAAGATACTCAAAAGCCTAAAGATATAAGCATAGTCAATTTCAGGACCACTAAATTTGTATGTTTATAACCTCAAATAGGAAAACTTTAATTGCCTGAAAAGAAGTTTCAAGGAAAAGAATGAAAAAGAAAAGTGATTCTAATATATATTGATGATGAAATGCCAGTATTGTTAGCAGCATATCCAATTCAAAACCAAGAGATTACAGTTTACCAAAACAAATGAGTGAAACAAAAAATTCATAGTGAAGCATGAATCCTCACCCTTGAGAATATACACTGGATAAGTGAATTGTGCCTCCTTCAATCGTCAATTCCTCTTGTTCATTCGACATACCACTGTCAGCAGGAACAGACCTCTGCCCCAAATGCTGTTGAGGCTGAGATGCCATGTTTTCTGCGTCTGAAAGAAATCTATTCTGAGGTGGGATGATCCCACTATTCCTTCCAACAGAGTTGTACACACTTTGCTGCAAAGGAGCTGCCGCAGTAGCTGCCTTAGTTGCCAATCCTGGGTGATGATCTGTTGCTTTATAGGGGGTATCCGAGCTCACATTATCAGATTCGGCTGGATTCTGTGCATTCCCAAGCATTGATGAGGTGGCAGCAACACCATTGTCTTCAAACTTCCCAGCAAACATCAAGCCGGAACCAGCACCACCACTCTTCATTATTTGAGAATGATCTACTATACTCTCCCCCATACCATGGCTATGTTTCTGTGTTCACAAATATATAAATACATTGTTAGCAAATTCTTGCAAAGCGTGGGCTTGAAAAGGGATAATTTTTTATACAATTCAGTGACAACTCCTTTTCAAATCATTCATGATTGGCTAGATCTTCTCTATGCGACCTATGAGAAGGGTTCTTGGGAAGATCAAAGATGTAAACGTGCTTCCCCCAGGAAAGCTTGCTTCCAATAATTCCGGACTTGATCTTTTCAAACGCGTACTGTACTTTTATGTTTACGAGACAAAGTTCTAGCACATGAAAGTTGAAGTATAAAATTCGATACAAACTCTTTTTGAGGATCTGTAATGAATTTGAGATTTTAATTCTCAAAAACCCAGAATAATTCAATGTCAAGCAGAAAAGTAGTAAAGCCATTTTTATCATAGAAAGGAACTAAATGTTCACCACTTCCCCCTTTTACTGGAGAAAAAACTGTGTAGCAGCAGTTGCCATCATGCCATCATTATTGCTGCTACTGCTACCACAAGAGCAACAACAACAATGACCACCACCACTACAATTTTCAGTATTACCATCATCCATTTTGAAGTGAACACAGCACTAATGCAATATGAAAAATACAAAAGTTGGCAGCTAAAACTCAGGAAAGTGGATGAGAAAATTAGATTTCTACCCAAGGTGAAAATTTCATGCTATCTTGATTGCATCCAGGGAATGCTGCCTCATACTTTTGCACCTTCTCCTGTAAAAACTGGATGTATTCGATAACCTGTATAGGAAGCACCAA
The DNA here is from genome assembly GCA_013350335.1 of Chimonanthus salicifolius. Classification (NCBI taxonomy): domain Eukaryota; kingdom Viridiplantae; phylum Streptophyta; class Magnoliopsida; order Laurales; family Calycanthaceae; genus Chimonanthus; species Chimonanthus salicifolius. The sequence continues at coordinate 63,447,292 of CM023538.1, read as the reverse complement.
TTCATCAGGATCAATGTTAAAAGAGCACCAAAATAAGATGAGTCAAAAAGCAGATAATGTTATCATCATGTCATGTACCTCTAAAAGGAATGAAGCCTTATCCCTCTTTTGATCACTATGAGGTATGAGCTGTCTTAAGATTAGAAATCTGCATGAAGAATTAGAAATTATCAGTTTAAGAGAAAACCAAAGAACTTGCTGTCTCAACGTTGCTGGGCCAGTAACTGTAACATAAAAATGAAAAGAATTTGTTGGGCTAAACAAGCGAAAAATCAATAGAAACAAATGAAGTTGTTTATCTCATTTGAATTAAAATTAGCATGTGGACCAGACTTGAATAGTTGTACAATTGTGCAATGCATAGTTCAGAGCTACAGAGATAGGTTTGTTCGACAGTCTAAACTCATGGTCAGAGTACAGGTTTTATTTCAAGCCTTACTGAAATATGTTGAAGTAAATATATACATTATTATTTGTATTTATTAATAATAAAATGACAAAAAACTCGCTTTCCTCTTCTTTTTATTGATGTACATGCCCACTTAAGGAGGGAAACCACAAATATGTTGCCCATCTAAAAATAAAGCATATTTTACACCCATTAAACAGTGTGGGGAACCTAAGACTCTGTCAGGCTGTTCATGTAACAATAATATTATACAATGGTAGAGCAAGTGTAAAGGCATCGTGTAAACTACCGGTCATTGATTTTGCTCCTCCGACGCTGTTCAGTAGCAGAGTGCTTTGATCTTGGAGTGTTTGCCCTCTGATCAATGCCCTTCCCATCTACTTTTACCCCAAAATCCTCTGCATGAAATTAGAAGGAAATCATAGAAGGAAATCAGCATAGTTTAAAATATGCTTCAGAAATTATAACAGTCAATACCATTATCTAAAATCTGATATTTAGCAGTAGATCCATTTTGTCCCCATGTTTTATAAAGAAATTTAAAAAAAAAAATCCTTAATTTTCTTTAAAAGATATCTCTACATTCAAAATGGTTTCTAGGGTAGATGCAGATACATCCATAGTATATAATATAAAGGAGTGAAAAAAGGGTGCTAGTGTAATTTAGAGATCAAATCTTTACCACCAAACAATCAGTAGGTGCCAGTCAAAACCATTACTCGACTTACAATTTTAAAACCCTGGTAATAGAAGAAAAGATCTCTGGTAAGAAATCTTAATCTTGAACATAGTTGCATGTAAGAACAGAGGAAGATAGTACAGCCTTAAGCCACTAAATGGGTGGCTATCTCATCCAAAAATATGCCGGTTGGGCAATCTAAACTACTCTTTTAAGCATCACATACAGACTGTAGGTCAAATTTTTCTTCATTTTTCATCCTGTTCCTCAAATATCCATCATAACTATGGACCACATTACCCATGTGGGACCCACAATAATGTATCATGGTGGGACCTACCAAATGAATAGTCACCTGGATTCAAGCATAATTACTTAAGAGAAAACTACATTCTAGGTGAGGCAAGACATATCTTCAATGTGACAGCAACTTTTGGATTTTCTTTATTAAAATGAAAAAGAACTAACATAAACATGTAAAGTACCTGCAGTAAAAAAGTTATTTGGACTTTCTACGAGGGATACATTATGGTGACATAATTGAGTCACAACTTACATGTAATTTAGTAATAAGATGAGGGCCACTGACTTACAACATTAAAAATAAAATTATTGTCAATATGAGAATTTATAAAAAATTAGTCTCATAAAACTTATAGAGCCAATAGATTTAAACTAAGGAAAATAAACAATTGAAATAGAGTTTTTTTTTTTTGCTTAAATACAAATTTCAACTAAAACTTTTATTATAGAATCATAATATTGACAGCCTAATTATTTTTATAAAAAAATAAACTGAGTTACGAGGTTCTCATGACTCAATTACATCAATATTAAAGTTGTTTTCACTGAAGTCTGAACAGAAGTGTGGCACCCATTAACTTTTACACTATCAAGAGGTGAATTGATTTGGACACCAATATTTTTTATTTAAAGGAGCATTATAAAATCACTCAACATTTAAGTAATCCGGTGCTTCCTCAAAGAAAAAATGTATCAGTACCCAAATCAATTCCCATGTCACAAGGATAGGATAATATATTAGGAGTGGAATTTCACTAATCCCATCCCTACAATCTCTTAACACATTCCACTAAACAATGTAAAGTTAGACAGGGACTCGGTATTGAGTCACTAAGGTTGCCATGATGAGTTACTTACATTTGGTGCAGTAATTATTCTACAAAACGAAGCAAAGAGGAAAGCAAGTTACACACCTTTGTGGGAAGTGACCTCTTTCTTCACGTACTCGTCTTCATCATCGTCTTCGTCTTCCGGAAGCGCCTTCACACTCCTCAACATCTCCATAAACCCCTGGTTCTTCTGTCCGCCTTGAAATTGGCTGCAAAATTTTCCCAAACAAAAGCAAACAGGGAATACTATAAATCAAAACCCAGATTCCTTTTCCATAAAAACAAACAAGAAGCACAAGCAAAAGAAAAAAAAAAAAGGAAGAGAAGGAGAATGACCCACTTGGAGGACGTCATCATGGGGTTGAAGCCGCTGGCTCGAGAGGCGAACGGTGGATATTGCGCCAATTTCTCAGACGGCTCTGCATCAGCAGAAGCACCGGTCAGAAAATCTAAGTAGCAGAGGGGTGGTCGCTAACGTGCGCCTGTGGGGTGTCTTTATTCTGAGTAACCCCCTCCATCACTCTCGGTGGAAGGTGACATCAGGCATGACATCACTTGTGCCACACATGGGTTCACGTGACTCGTGAGATTTTTCGTTTCGCCCTTGTTAAAGCATGGCGATTTTGTCATGTCATGAGATCTAAGTAAAATAATAAGGATAACAAATTTATCGATATTTTAGCAGAATATTATTGTGATATTAATCATTATCACATTTTTAATATAATTTTATTATAAATTTATCACTCAATAATATTATTTTAATCAATAAAAATATGATAAATTTAAAAATATCGATAATCAGTTGTATAGAAGGGTAAAGGTGATTTCTCCCTATTCACTCATTTTGATAGGGGAAAATGCACATTGATGAAGAAAAGTTTGGCTGAAGTTAGGAGAATTGTCTCAAGGTGAATCACTTCAGAATCACCTGGAGATTCATCTACCTAAACAAAGTTAGTAATGTTTTAATTATTCAATTATTATAATTTTATAAGATGGTCATACGCCCTTCATTTTCTGTCTCAGGATCATTAACATAAAAAGTCAATAATCTGAATAATTAGTTATCTATAATTACTATTTTATAAAAGCAAATGACCAAAACACTTTTATTTTGATCCTTAGTATAAGAGCTGAACAATAACACTATAAATTATCTAGTGCTACGCCTACAACACTCGACATTCGTTCATTCCTAACGAGTCGTAGGCTAGTAAATATGGACTGAAACAAATAAACCTAAAAATCCTAACCATACAAATTATCAAATAACATCAATAATAACAACAATAACCATTATTATTATTAATGATAATAATAATTACCTCTAGTAATCTGGCTTTCTCCCATCTTTTCTTTCATCATGTTTTTCTCCTTCGCTGACTCACCCCATAATGTGAAGGCACCACCATTGCAGGGACTAGAGTTACTGTTGGCCTTGCTAACTTCCCCGTTTCTCTCTTGCCCACACGCTTGGATTACACTGTATACATTCTTGTCTGTCTTCACGGCCACCGTTCGGCCAAAAGCTGGGATCTGGCTTATACTATAAGTTCCTATCCCTCCGGGAAGAATGTGTTCCACCGACGGAGGCTTCTCGATGGAGGGTTTCTCCCTGGTTTCTTCAATGCAATTGCTCTTCCCACTGCGTTCAAATGGCTGTAGAAAATCATGGGTCCTAAGGTAAAATCCTGTAAAATCACAAGTTGATTAGTGTCTCTAAATGAAGTTGTGGAATTATTTAAAGGTAAGTTCGTAACCGTATCAATAATTCAAGACTGTATACATGCTAGGAGAGGATATCCAACACAAAAGACTAGCTTATTAGGTGAAGTGATCCAAGTCCTTTATAAATCTCTAAATCTCTCTCGCCACTTCCAATGTGGGACTCGTTCGCATCCCAACAATCCTCCCTCAAACAAGGCCAGCCATTCCATCCGACTAAGGGATCTCCCGAGTCCACGTGAGGTAGCCTAAGACCGGACTCTGATACCACTTGTAATGACTAGGTATCCAGCCCAAAAGATTAGTCTATTAGGTGAAGTAACACAAATCCTTTATAAATCCCTAAATCTTTGTCTACACTTCCGATGTAGAACTTGTTCGCAGCCCCAACGATATAGAGATGAAGCTTATATATATAGAGTTGATGACCAAGGTGTCTAAACTCTTAAAGCACCTGATTAATCTTTGGGGCATCTGCAAGCCTCCCTACCTATACACCAGGCAACTCTGTAAGGAAGTGATCCTTTGGGATGGTGAAAATCGAACTCAGAACTCTCGCTTTTTGAAGCAATTCCAGATCGCCACTCCAACCCCTTTGGATTGAAGTAAAGCCTCTACTTTCCTTAAAAAATTTGAAGGAATCATGATTTCTATACCTGTCTTATCTAGATACTTAATTTTGCACTGTATTTAGCATAGAATAAGAAAAAACAAAAGAAGAAAAAATAAGAGACACAGACACAGACACAGACACACAGAAACAGACAGAGAGACAGACACAACACACACACACCAACACACCCACCCCCACCCCCCCCCACCACCCCCACCCCCCCCCCACCCCCACCCCCCCACACACACACACACACACACATTCAAAATCCACTAATGATTGGTCACAATACATATTTTAATAATAATGCAGATGCGCCCTTTAATTTTGCTTTTAATAGAAATTTGATTCTTTTTCCAAAAAGTAAATTCAAAACATTAGAAGGAAAGGGCATTTACTCACCAAACATTGACATTGATAATCAACCTTTTGAAAAGAGTAATCCCACGAACATACGTAAACTTCTCAACATTGGTTAAGTCAACAAGGAGAAACTCCATGAGAAGTGGTCAAGAGGGATTTGATTATGAATTGAACTCAAGAACTCCTTTTACGAAAGGAGCTTCTTGACCATCAGGACAAGGCCAACCCCATCAAAAGAGTAAGAAAACCTATAAAATAGGAAGTAGCAATATCTAAATCTATAACATGAGTTGTTTCTTTTAGCCAGTTACTGCAATACAAATGTTTTAAAAATCAACTTCTTTTAAAAATTGATATTTACGTGTCATTTCACCACTCTATGATAACCTTTACAACTCCAAATATTTTTTAATCCTTTTATTGAAAGGTATAATTATTTTATCCCATAGTATATTGTTATATAAAAAATGTTGGCATCATCATTCTGAATGTATTATTAATCTTCTCTTTATCTATGAAAAGACTATACATTTTTTTATATTTTTATTTAAAATTTCATAAATTTTGATCCTATTAATGGTTTAATACCATAGAGAGCAATCTTTACAAACTAAGAGCTTGTCATAAATCAAATCCACTTAAGCACATGGTACTGGTTTGTTTTAACATTTTTAGAATATACATATGATATAGTTGTAAAAGTCACTGAAAATATTTTAAAAAAACAAATTGAAAGAATCCACAAGATTTATTTACATTTCAGAGTTTCACTTCATCACCTATTTGATACAAGGTCATAAAGTGAATGGAACTAAACTCCAATCTTAAACTGTGACTCCAAGGCTTAAGAGCAACAACATTTTACATGTTCTTCCTAATCATATTCTACATGCTATGAAGATCCTCACTCACTTCTAATAACCACTAAAAGTTTACAATTGGCGCATAAGAGAACAAAACAACCTATGTTAGTTGAATACGACCATGACAAATATCTTCAAATGCAGCTCTAGCCAAGTGTAGTGAGCCTAGCAAAAGAATTTATAGAGAAGTCAATAGCGAAATATCTTCTAAACATACAACCGCGATATAAAATACTTTTTTTAAGACCAAGATGTCCAGACCTTTTAGAATACCTGACTAATCCTTGAGACATGTGCAAACATCTCTATCCACATTCCACACACACCAGGTAAAACTATGGAGAATGGCTCTTTGGAGGAGTGGGAATTGAACTCAAGATCTCACACTATTAGAGGTGGATTCTTGACCATCACTCTAACGCCATTGAATTGCGATATATAATACCTTTCAAAAGAGCGTTTTTGTTGCATTTGTAATGAAAAAAATCTGAAAAGAAAAAGAAATCTAACCTAGTGGACTTCTCTGAGGGACCCAAAACTTGGAAAATTTCAGCTACTTGCACAATCATCAATTGAGAATCCATGGGATGTCCAACCCAACATGGGTGGCCCACCAATTGATTGAGCAACTAGGGCACACTTTACTCGATCACAGCACTACACAAAACCTTTTTCATCTTCATCACACAACTCAGCCCCCACTTAGTGGATCTGAATAGAAAGGAAGACTATAAATGTAAACCATTTCTGTCACATGCCTTGCATGTACTTGTTCTTCAAGGCTCAGCTTAGGCCCACGAATTGACATGCATTTGTAAAAAGCCAAAACATTGTAATGACTTGTGGGGCCCCTTAAGTGAACCCCAAAACCTGGCCCCAAAGTCACTTGTCCTCTTAAGATTTAAAGAAGACATGTGCCCCCACACTTTTCTTGTCAAACCTGAACCCATTTTGCTTCTCTTAAATTTTAGCCTTTTTACCACACTCACTTGTGAAATCCATATTTTCATTTTTAATATATGTATATGTATTTTTTTTTTCATACTTAATTTTTTTTTCATTTTGGTAAAGTCATTTACTTAAATTTTCAACATGACATTTCTGGGGTATATTTCAATTTAATAGTTAGTGAATTCTCAATGTTTAAACTTTAAACTTATAATAAGTTGGAAACAGATATTAGGATCTAAAGAATTTTAAAATAAAAAAGTCGAGGCTGCATGCAAAAGGGTCAAATTTATAAAATAATTACTCAATCCGATAAACTCCAGAATTACCTCCACTGCCTCAGTTTATATATAAAAATACTTGAAAAGCAAGAAAATATAAAATATAAAAATCTTGTCACTGAAAATGGATCCTGCAATAGGGGGTTATTTTCTTGTATTATGTAGCAAATTAATTAATATATATATTTGCTAAAAAAAATTACTTAAGAGAGAGAAAAAGATAAAAATCTTGTTGTTCTAAGATCAATATCATACCTTGAGAAGACCTTGGATCTTGAGGCTGGAAAGACGGATCACTATACAGAGATAGGAAATCATGGGTTGGTTTCTTACCTGCAAAAATAAAAAGAACCCACAAAAATTTTCAAATTCTAATTCAGTTCGAGAGAGAGGGAGTGAAGAGAGAGAGAGAGAGAGCGAGAAAGAGAGAGAGACCTTCAGCTCCGAAGGGACGAGGTTGAGGAAGCTCCATGTAGTGAGAAAAATTATAATAGATAAAATAAATGAGAAAAGAATTTTCCTTTTGTTTCTTCTTCTGTCTTGTAATTTCCTGAAATCTTAAGCTTGCTATAATATCTGTAGCAAGAATCTCAGAATTTTCCTCTAAATTATGGAAAAAAATCCGAATTCTCACAGTTTTCACCAACGAAACACCTTCAAATTCCTCGAATTCCAGGTTCTCCACAATTCAGTCGAAAACGCAGAATCTTAAAATTTCAATCCAGCTGAAGAACTCAACTATCCGATCCGCAGAAAAATGCAAAAGAGCGACGACAGATCTGCATTCAAAACGTCGAATTCGAAGATTTACTCAAAAACCCAGCTCGAATTCGAAGAGCCCAGAAAAAATCTGTATGCAAAAAATACAGAAAATTAAATTTCTCCCACTTACAAAATCCAACAGCTGAGATTCACTCAAAATCCAGATCTAGAACAAGGAGATTGCATGCGCCTACCTTCTAATTCGAACTCGAATTGAGAATTCTCCCACTTCTCGGAATTCAGCTGAAATGCGTCTGAAGTTTGCTGCAGAATATAAACTCACGAGAGGAATTCCGCGGAATACCGAGGAATTCCGAGACAGAGGTTGAAGAGATTTGAATTTCACAGAAAATGGAAATCCGAGCTTTGTTTCTTATAAACAGAGAAAGGAGAGATTAGAGAAATGGTGGAAATGAAATGCAGAGAAATTTAGTTAGAATTTGGGTGAGAATTTGAGTGAAATTTGGGTATAAATGTGATGCTTTTGCTTGAGAGAGAAGCGGAGCAGCGGAGGAGGTGTCGGGTCGGAATTTGGAAGAAGGCGTTTGCTTAGATCTTTATACTTACCATATAAGCCTCTCTCTCTTCTCTCTATTTTTTAAGATTTTCTTTTCCGTTACAGAAAACGCCGTTCTACTGACGGAAGCCGTTACTGTATAGTAACGGCGTTAAGGATCCAGGTGGTAACAACGGAACTCTCCTTCCGTTTGTTTAACAGGCTGAATTGTGAGATTGCCATCAGTCTTAAGGCTTGTAAATTGATTATAATTATCTCATAATTGAAGAATTTGATCAGAATCAATTAATTTAAAAAAAAATTATATTCATTTATATTTTATCCAAATTTGCATTTGATATTAGATAAATAGACCTCAATTTTATCTTGCTAAAAATGTGAACAAATTTAGAAATATAGTTGAAATGCTAACTTAGGTTATCAAATATATGAAAAAATATGAGAAAAAGAGCTTTATGTTTTCAATAGTGCCTCAATTCTTTTGATTTTAATGTCCTAGTTTTAGTACCATAATTTAGACATTATTATTTTAGCTTTGTGTCTTTAGATCTTGAAAGTTTCAAAGATATAAATCGTTGAATTTTTATCGTCTATCTCATAAGGCTATACGATCAAATGAAATTCTCCTTAATTTATATCATTCATAAAATCTTTCGATGGTTCCACTTTAATATGTGGAGGCTCAATCTATGATTAAATGTATATAGTTTTTCTTAAAATTGCTTAATCGATCGTTATCTAAATTCAAGATTAAATTAGGATAAACTTCTCACAAAACACATAAAAGTATAATATGAATTAAATTATTTGAATGTAATGTGAATGTTAATAGTAATGTTGAAAACTTTTTCACCTCCTTGGTGTCCTCGTTACTTGGAGTCCATGTGGGGTCCATCAAGACCCTAACAACACTCTTCCTGGTATCATTCTACTCCATATTAATTGATTTTTTATCTAATTTGAATTTATTTAAAATTAATTTTATGTTAAATTAAAATTTCATTTTATTTGTCCACATGGGTATAGTTCAACTGGTTAACATCCCGCGTCAAGAAGTGGGAGGTGCCAAGTTCAAGCCTCTATGATCTAACTTGGTCTAGTCTAAGGGCAGTGAGTACCACCCATTGAGATTTTTCACTGAATGTTTTGAGATTTAATTTAAAAATAAAAATAAAATTCTATTTACAATAGTCTTATTGTATTTATTGATTTTTAAATTTTTGAAAATAATGGCTTTTAAAATTCAATAAATTTAATTAAAAAGTATCATAGAAACCTTTTCATTTGAACACAACAATTTTAGATCAATAGCCACTTTATGAGTGGTGGCAAATGCATATAATAGCCACTTTATTCTACAGTTAGCCCATGACCAGTGACTGTATTTACGCGTGTTTGTAGTTTAAAGTTTAAACCACACCACACACGTATGGGGTTGGATACATTGTAGATCTAAAGAACGTGGGCCCCACAGAAATAACAATATAGTAAGATCTGACATGCGAAGATCTTAATCATTTGATCATCACTTAAAGATAAATTATGATTTAATTTCAATAATTTAATAATTCTATGCATATAAATAAATATTCTTTACTTTTTTTATATAACTGTCACCTGTCATCAATAAATGCTTGTGAAGTGTATGAATTGTTAGAAGATAGTATTATACAAATGTAATATTTTCACTCTTCAAGAGTTATTAATACACAAATCCTATGAAAAAAATTCTCGATTTGATTTATTTCAACTAATCCAGTTCAAAACTTGGTAATATTTAAATCCAAAGTAAAAAATGTGACTAATACGTTGCATATCGACTGTAATATTATAGAAAAATAAAGGCTGCAGTATATCTGTAAAACAGCAGGGTCTAAACTGATGCAGACAAAGGTGTATCTGTCTGTAATGCAGTCCTAAATGTTATAATATATCGTGATATTATCATAATATTATAATTTATCATATTTTTAACACAATTTTATCGAAAATTTACTAAGGTATTAATAAATCTCGAAATATTAATAGTAATTAATATTTTATCAATAAAAATGTGATAAATTTAAAAATATGAAAGATAATTGGGATATTGCTCCTGAAAATCTAAGTGGTCAGGATGAGCATCAGATGTGGGCTCCACAATTCCAGATCCGTGGCGTACGTTAGAATCCCAACTCAACGCGCACTATAGAAAAACGCAAATGCCCTCGCTGCGGAGAAATCGTACACGTATGAGCTCTCACGTGAGGTTGACTGCGGTTTGCGTTGACCTTTCTCTTTTACTATCTTATCTTATCCTCTCTTATTCCCATGATTAGCGTAAATCCCAATGTTTAATATTAACCCACTTCTTTAATAGAAATTAAAGCAGTTCCCAACCCCAAAAAGGGCGAAAAGTCACGTGCAGCATCTCTCCCTGGGGCCCACACAACACATAAGCGGGAAACGCGGGCTTCCCCTTTTGAGCTTTCATGTGCTCCAGATTCCCTCATTCATTTTCCTCGCAACTTCTCCTTCTTGCTGTAATAAAATAAAATTTATTAAAAAATTAAAATAAAATATTTATTCAAGAAATTACAACAATATTTTTTTTTTCTTTGGGTGGGGACAAAGAGGAATGGGAAACATTGAACCCTAGAATAATTTATTATAAAAGAGGGTAAATATTTAAATATTTGGTTCCTTGTTCATTGTTCATTATTTATTGTTTATTTAAATATTTAAAAGAGAATAATCAATTGTTTATTATTTCTTATGTTTGTAATTGGTGTTATCAATCTAATAATTTAATTATGAATAGTGATGGTTGGATTAGCTGTGGGCAATACGCATGAGCGTTCACATTGTAATTTTTTATTATAAAATTTATTTTTGTTGTTTTATTCTTTGTATTTATTATAATAATGACAAATTAATATCTCAATATCTGCATTTTAAGTATAATGGTGAAATATAGTTATATATTTAGTTTGAAAATTTTAGAAAGGTCATAGATTAAACATTCAAAACATTTGACTCTAGTAAATATTATTAGTGGTTCAAGCAATTATGGTAGATATGATTTATATGGACATCTTTTAATTATTTATTATTTAGATTTAATAACTAAAATAATCAATATGACTAAAGCTTGATATATTATAAATACATAACTTTGTGACTTAAATTAATAGAATAGACCAACATGTCACAGTTTAAAGAATTTGATAGTATTAATAAGTCTAGTCATTTTTCTATATGTTAAATAGGTAAGAAATTGCTAAAGAACTATAGAATTGACTTTACTAATATATTTTTCTTTTCTTTCTTTTTTTTTTATAATAAGTGTCCAAGCCGCTTCTTGATGCGAGTTTATTGTTTATCACTCCAACCCCTCTGAATTCACTGTACTAATAACAGAACTTTTATCATGTTTCTTAAAATATCGTCAAATTATAAATTTTAAAAGTATGATCTTCAATAAAGTAAAATAGAAACAAAGTATTTGTAGAATTGTGTATTTGATAACATTTAAGATTTTCAATTTATAGAAAATTAGATTTTTCAATCTATGAATTAAGTAGATAATATATAAGAAGCAAAAATGTAAAAAAAAAAAAATACACTAAGCTATTTGATAAGTGGATCTCTACTTTTAGATTTGAATATTCATTTGAAACTCGTTTTATTAACAATAAATTTTCTCCATTGTTGCAACTTGCTACAAGTCAATTATCAATCTCTTTTTTTATGAAAAAGGTGTCTAGGTTTATTAAAGCACCCGATTAATCTTTAGAACATGTACAATTCTCTCTATCTATATATACTTGGTAACTATATGAGAGTGGCTCGTTAGAATGGAGTGAGAATTAAATTCAGGATTCTTAATTTGTTTGACGTTTTTTTAGCCATCACTAGACTCCTTGTCTCTCTATTTTTTAATATAAATTAGATAATAAAATTTTAATAGAAGCACCCTTGCTACCAAATAACTTGAATAATGAAACTATGTTTTAAAAAAAATATTGACAACGAAAGTTTTGTTGTCATTTTAATTTTTATTCATAGAGAAGCACGTGATTAGCAGTGATTAAGACGTGACATGCGTCAATTAATGGTGGGGTTTATATTTAAACATACGTGTCACCTCTTGTGATGGAGTCATGTGGCAACAGTTGGCCCCTGTGAATGATAGATTCACAGGAGTTGTTGGCTGCTTTTTCTCCACTTTTCAATAGAAAAATTTTATAGAAGCTATACGTATTTAATTATAAAGTTACTTTAAGAGATAAAACTTGATTCGAATTTTAATTCGGTCTAAAAAATTAGTGGGTTTGACTTATATATTTATATATTTTAATTTAGGTCAGATTAGAAAAAAACTTGTATGAAAATTGGGATTAGATTAGATTGAGAAATTTAAAATTATTATAACTTAATTCGATGTTATTCGACTTGATCTGAATGCATTAAGTTATAAAATAACATCCGAATTGAATCGGGTCAGAAATTCAGAATAAGTTGGGTTGGGTCATTCAGATCAACAATTCAAATCAAATCGAGTTTAATAATAACTAGTCGAGTTTAATAATAACTATTTTTTCAAAGTACTAGTAACCTTTGGGTGGAGTTAATTTCATTGTTAGGCGACTGCCGGTACACCGAATCTATGTCTAATAGTGATCACATATTGATTGATGTGTGAATATGACGTTTTCTAGTATATTAACTACACATTAACAGGTTTTGGTATGTATACAATTAGTATTTAGGTTTAATCAAGAGAAATTCAAATATTTATTAATTTCTAAGGCATGGTTTTCTAATAAAAAAAATTTATGTGAGAGTGGTGTTGGGATGTGATTCACAATTGAATTTGAAGCTTAAATACAAAAACTAAAACACATTAAAGACAAAGAGGATAGTGAGACACATTGGGTTTGTTTTGGTCATTTTGGGTTTAATTATTTTTATAGAAAAATCAAATATAATTATAACAATAACAATAAAGAACATAAAATAACAATATTAGAGTCTTAAAAGTAGTAAGCCAACCAATAAGTTGAATTCAAAAGTCAAACATAAATATAAATTAAAGTTAACCAAATGAGAAATTTGCATTTAAATTCATCGTATAAAGGTAATTTTTTTTTTTAAAAAAAAGTTACCTATGAGAACTTGGAAGAAATTCAGTGTAAAACTCCCATAGATGATACTTAATCCAGCATCTTTCACTTCGTGAAGTGGAAGAATATCAGTTGAGTTACACTAATATGGACAATTGAAATAAATTTACAACCTTAAATTAACCATTTTTTAAGTGTGAATAGACCAATTGGATGATTAGATCCCCACAGTTTTTTATTAGCTGTTAATTAAAGGTAAAGTCTCCAAATTGCATTGTTTATATTTATTTACACTCTGTCACAAACATGGCCAGAAAATGGAGACATTGGAATTTCAGTGGAAACTGTGTCTTTCCATTCTTTTGCACTCTTTGATAGCTTATAGTCTGAATCTTTCTTGAAATGTGTGGTAGAATAAACAAGTTTTATATTCTTTCAAAAAGAAAAGCCTGAAACTGCATTATCTGATTTTATATTGGGAGAGAGATGGCTTTGATGTTAGATCATATTCTGCATGGAAAACGAAAAAGTAATTTAATTTTCTTTAATTCTCTTATTTTTATAATTTTCTTTAAATGAAATTAGAATAACAGAGAAATTTTTTATTATTTTATGAATTCGTTGGAGTTAGAGTGACGATAAGGTACCCGTTTTAGAAAGTGGGAGTCTTAAATTCTACACGCATTTCATTCCAAACGGCCACTCTATGTAGAGTTTTACATATGTCTCGAGAATTAGTTAGGTGTTCTAAGAGATCTAGACACTTTTATCATTAAAGAAAACATCTTTACTCTTCAAGTTCTCTAAAATGGTAGGGAATTATTTTATTCTCAAATTAAATCTTATGAAAAAAGAAAAAAAGACTTATTTGAATATGTTTATATGTAACTATTTTTTGTAAAAATTAATTTCTTTAAAGATTCTTTGTTAGAAAATGGAATTTATAGATTCTGCTTTTTATAGTTATTCATTTCTATTATTTAGTGTGACAATAATTTAATGATGATCCATCGATGAACATTTGTCTTCGGTAAGAGGAAAAAAGATAAAGGTTATAATTCGATTGTACTCTGATTTTGAATGATAATGATGGTGATTATGTTGATAATTATAATAATTAAAATAAAAATAGTAGTAAGCATTATATAGTAAGTTTAATTGATATTTATGTAAGAATAGTAAAACAAAGGCTAGAACAGCAGGAGAGTTCAATTCAGTTTGAGTTTAGTTTAATTCTGAAGGAAATGGAGAGTCTCTTTGTTGCATAGAGCAAGTAAGTTTTTTCTTTTAAATTCTAGTTTAATTATGTGTTCAATTAATATATTTTATACAACTTTGTGGTTTGAAATTTACATTTAAAACTCAAATTTGAATTGTTGTTTTCAGTTTTGCATAATTTGAAATTATTTTAAGCAATTATAGTTTTCACTAGAATTTTATTCTCTCAGAGAATTTCACATTATGTCGATTTTTCGTTAAGCGTTTGAAGTTTTTTTTTTCAGTATATGCATATGTAGAGACCCAACTCTTACATCAACTTCATTGCTACTTGCAAGTTCCATGTGCCATCGCTATGTGGAATAATGGAGAGGTTGGACCCGCACAAGACTAGCCAACAAGATTAATCCCTCTGGACCCGTACTCCCTAGCCAATATAACCGGCTCAAGTAAGTCAGGTGGCAGTCAAGATTCGAATGCTGGATGTGGAGAGTAAACTCACACTAACCTGGCGATAGAGCTACCCTTTTGGTGAGTCCTTTTCTCAACCATTGGATCAAATCTATCCATCTTCATCTAATTATTTCTCTTTGTTGAGTAGAATTAATAGAGATAAACATTCAATTATTTGAATCAAAGAGGTAAAAAACAAAACTATAAAATATACTACCAAAGTTATAAACTTTAATAGAATATAACAAAATAAAAAAAATAGAGAGCCTAGTCATTTTTTAGAGGAGAGAAGTGTGGTGAAGGAGGATGATTTCAGAATAGTGGTCGGTCAGGCTGATGGAGACCACCATACCTATAACAGGTGAGGGCTCACGTGTGCTGCACCAGAACACACGTGCAAACTTACAACATGTTTAAACATGCCAAGAAATGGAAACAGATGGCCCCTGCAACCCACAATTGCAAAGGTTTTGGTAGGCCCATACATTCCAAAGAAGAAAACTCAAAACAAAAATGTAAAAAAAAACAAAAAAAAAAAAAAAAAAAAAAAACACCACCAATGTGTGGGATCCATCTCATCTTTTGTAACATATGGGCATCATTCTGAAACTAACCCTATATTTTTAGTATATTGTTTTTTTTTTTCTTTCCTCAGCCTCACTCATGATTTTGAAATTTGCATGGCCCACCAAAAGGAATTTCTTTTTGATGGCATCGAAAATGACAAAAGTCCCCCTTATAGCCATGAAAATGGTGCATGGATTAGGTCAATGGTGAGTATGGGCACTTGGGGCTGGAGAAAAGAACACATAGGGACACATTATTCAAGTGGAATTTGGAATTTGAATCTTATTTTCCCCACATCCAAACATGAAATGGAAATGACTTGGGCTTCTTTGATATTGTTTGGTCCTCACCCTACTCATTGCTGCCTTTTTCTAAAGTTCCAAGAAACCTCTTCCCCACCACTACCCATTGTAATGATTCTTATGCATGTTAGGCTACCCTTTGTATATGAATAAATAAATAAATTATATGATATAAGAAATGGGGATGGATGAATATTTCCAAGCTGGCCAAATCCATAAAGATTTCATATCTAGACATGATTTTGCACCTTATGCATTTGCATAGGTGGCTGCTTATACAAATCAAGGAATAGGTTTGCTTCTTCTTCTCTCTTCTTTGGGTGAGAATATCTCAATGGTTCTCATTTATCCGCATAAACATAATTTAGTGGGCCCATCTTAGCCCATATCTAAGAACAGATTTAAAAGGTCATATTCATTAAATAAGTGAAGTCATGTTTTTTATGTCTTTCAAAATTTTAACTTTATTTTACAGTGAAAATTTACTTCGTAAGATTGTACGTTAAAAAGGTAAAATTACTGTTAAATAAGGTTGGATACTGTTTAAGTTGGTGGATGTGACCTAAGAATGCATGCGTTGCACCCACTATGGACTTGACAAGCAAAAGTTTCAATAAAGTCCTTATAAGCTTATAAAGAATTATATTATATAGATACCCATAAATTAATTTGGTTGGATTGAGTTGCCCACTCCTCGAAAATGGTAGCATTTAAATGATTAAATATTTGAAGGAGGAAAAATAATACTATAATTGGTTATTTTTGTGGATATAATTATTAATTATTTTGTGCTCTGCAAGAACATAGGAATTTTTATGTATATCTAAAAGTATTACATCAATATATTTATATATATGGATATTATTAACTAAATTTCAAAAGAAGTCATCTAATTGTCACTCCGATAAGTGCTTCAAAAATTTGAAAATAATATTGTAAGAAAAGCCCTCTAGAGAGCATTTTTTCTTTTAACATTTTCATGAGGTTGTAAGTAGGTTATGATAATATTTCTCATAAAAAATCAAATGCATTGAATTTGAAAAGAAATCAATTTGAAATGTTTAAAAATGAAATCAATTTTGAATTAATTTTAATTCAATCTCAAAATAAAAAAAAATTGAGTAGGAATTCAATTTTTCAGTATTCAGATGCCAGTGCCACTCACGTACTATCAATTTCTTATCGAGTTTTTAGGAGATGTTATATCTACCCTTAAATTATACTCTTTTATACCCTCAACCTCATGCCTCTAAATTACAAGCTCATGTGACCATCACAATTGATTGACTTTTTAAAAATTAATTAAGACAAATCATTCCAATCAAATGACTTTTCACATAAGCAAAGGGTATAAATGAGTATATCTTAAGAATAAATTTAATATTTTTCTGAATCTTATGATTCAATATAAAATAATTAGAACTCTATTTGCATCTTTATTTAAAAAAAAACATTAATCCCTAACAAGTAATTACTCTATTAATAATAGTGGTAGAGGGGGCCAAGGCCAATATTTGTCCCAACATGTGGACTGAGTTGCTTTGTTGAGAAGGTTTGAGCTGAGTTTAAACCATTCAGTGGTCCCACTTAATTTCTTTAAACCGACTTTCCCCATTTTCCCTACGTCACTTTCACCCAAGTCACGCGTTTCTTGCTTTTTCATTGAAATCTCTCTCTGCCGACTTTATTAGTCTAAGAGAGAATCACTCTGTGTCTCCCTTAACCCTTCATATTCTTCACTCACATGACGAAAATAAGAACCAATAATGTCTGTGCCACATTCTTGTTTTCACCTCTAAAAGGTGAAAATTGAAAGGAACATTTGAGGTTTCACCCACCAAATCGCCATGTTTTGTTGAATCTTACTCTCCATGGCTAAATTGTAAGGAATTTGTGGGACCCACATATTACACGTGACTATTGAATAAGAAAGAACAAGTTTGGAGAGGAAGCCATTTTTCACTTGTCAATGATCATTATAGTTATGTAAAATTAATTTTATGATTTTTTTTATTCTACGTCAATGTCAAAATTGAAATCTAAGTCAGTTCATAAGTTGAATCATTTTGCCCGTACAATGTTAATCATGAGTATAATCATCTCAAAATTCCGTTGTTGCACAAAAGTGAACTTTAATCCATGAAAATAGATGGATTTGAAAGGCATTTTTTAAATTATACTTTTGATAAAAATATCAAATTTATTATATTTGAAGAGTTATTTTTTTAGATTTCCCATGATTAACGGTAAAAAATGGAATCAATTTTGAATAAATCTTTAATCTAATGGTGGATCAAGTCAAAATGAATTGAAATTGGACACATATTTAATTCATAAAAAGTAGATGGATGTGAAAAGTCGATGGAGTGAATTAAGATCCAATAACTCTAGATGAAATCTGAACTAATTATCACTTGTGAGTTACAATCACTCTAATGAATTTTTTTTCTCACAAATATCGTATCTTTCATTATCTTTTTGTTTCATATTTAAATAATCTCTCTTTCTTCATTTCTTTTACTTAGATCATTTCAACTTTTTACACACTTTTCTTTTATGCCTGTGTGTTCAACATTTGATATTAGATGAGAGAGATCTCCATTTTGCAATATGATCCATCAAAATGGGAAAGGTAGTCATTGCATCTTCATCATTAAATTTTAAACATATAAAAGTTTTTCCAACTCTCATAATTTGTAATTTTTTACACAATTTGTATACAATTCATAACCTATCTTTTGCATGACCTTAAACATCGACTGAGTTTGAGTTTATTTGAATTCAATCTTTTTTTAATACGACCAATCTCTATATTATTCTAACTGATTTCTATCACTTTCACTTCTTTCTTAAATACAATTTGATCAATACTATTCAAACTCAATTTGTATGAAATTTGAGATCGAATCTCATATTTAAAACCTTGATATTTCACTAAATAAAATTGTAGATAATATTTATATGTAATTGCATGTTGTATGCAAATAAAACCCACTTGGCTTAAAAAATTGGATCAAAAGCCCAATGTCTCTAACCACACATACAAAGGAAAATAAAAAAATAATTTAAATAAAAAGCTAAAGATTCCAATACATACAAAAAGCACACCATGTTCATGAACTCACACAGTAGAAGTGTATTTAATTAGGACAATTAAAGTATTAAACAAACCCAAGACAGTGTATTAATGGATTTAAGAAGATTTTTCTTCTACACAACTTCCTATAAAATGGACATTCCCTTTTTAAGGTATCCATTTAGGGATCAGTAAATTATCTCTGGAGCCGCTGTTACACGTCTATCTATCTAACTAAGATAGTATTTTCCGTTAATAGAGGGTGTTTTATTTTTTTAATCAACTTTACTGACACGTGTCGTTGATGCCGTGAATTCCGCACGCCATCACGTGAGATAAAGTGTCTGCCTACCGCATCGTCGCCTCCCAATCACGTGGCCAACTCATCCGGGTGTTGTGGTGGGCCCGAAAAAAGGTTAATTGAAACCGGGTTTTGAGGGGTGGAGGGGACAATTTGCAATTAACCCCTTTACAGTTCTTCGACTGCTAAAGTTGCTCTATATTCTAAAACATTATCAAATTATTTCTTCGATTGACTTTTTAGTAAAATTATACAATTATTCATGATTTCATCCTATTTAGTGATTTTAGTCTCGAGATATAAATAAAATAAAATTTTCATTAATAAGAATACATGGCACCTTATTTATCTCGTCCATGTCATACCTCACTACTTTTCTATTCATGTAGTCATCCATATTTTAGAGTCATAATAATGAAAAACCCTTCTCATTATTTGATAAAGTATCTTAATATCTCATCAATATCTTTATCTACAATGAAAATTTCAAAAGACTCACTTCAACCCTTTGTTTAAAAGGTTGTATTTAGATGGAGAGAACTTAAATCATGGGATTTCTCCCGGTGTCCCTTAGTCTAGGAGAACTGAGGAACAACTTAGTGTCTCCTACGAAAGGCAGATACATTAACCTTCCCCCTAGGAGAAGTGAGAAGTGTGAACTTTACTTTCTACTTATCCTCTCATCCAAAAAAAAGAGAACTCAAAATAAATTAAAAGAAGTCTGTTCACTTCTGCGAGCCTAAACACAATAAAAAACGATTCTTCGTATAATGGGATTCATTTTGATAATATGTGTAGACACAATAAAAAACGATTCTTCGTATAATGGGATTCATTTTGATAATATGTGTAGTAAATAAAAAAACATTTGTCAAGTGTTCCACTGTTCCCTAAAACAAGGTCACAAATTTAACTCATGTAATTTTTAAATATACAATCAACTAATACAAAATATTATCAAATTTTACTATAAGTATCAAGTTCTAAATAAACAGAATAAATGGTGTGTGAGAATGACATGCCGGAAGAGTATATAAGTTTTCATTCTTTCAATTAATTTTTTTACTTTTAGAAATTTTATTATTAAAATTCATTGATTGATTTTTATGATCGATTTTGAAAATATAAAATGATTAAATATGACACTCATATCTTATACACATTAATTATTATAGGGAAAGGGGTTAATTTGCAAATAACTTTGGGTAGGGGTTGTATTGAGAGGATAGAGAGGGGGCCTAGGTGGGCATGTGATGTTGGATCCTGCAAATGTCTACCTCATAATGACAAGACGGGGCCCATCTGGCAGTGATATGGCATACGCACGTGAGTGCCGGGAACCATAGGTCACGTGCGCCCATCCCCTGCCTTCCATCTGCCACATGGCGGGCGGCTGTCGCGTGCTGTGGTCCCCCCCTCTCCCCTCTCCCTTCTTTTGTCGCTTTCCTTCCCCAACGGAACGCCCGCTCACGCCGTCTCTGTCACTTAACGGACATTGTAGACGGCGTAGGTGATACCCCGTTGGTTATTTTGTTACAATTGATTTGCATATATGTCCGATTTTACCCGTACTCTTTTTCCTTAAATGACGCATTTAACCTCGTCTTCAGAGGATAATGACATGATCTTCTTATGCAGGCAAGCAACAAATAAACGTTTCCTGTCCTTTCTTCTGGAGAGAAGTGTGGGATTGTCGTTAACGATCCGGACCGTTCATTTAGTTGACCTAAGAAATCAGAGTTTTCAAAGATTTTTAATTGCCATTTTTTTTTAAAGATTGATTTGTAATGAAATATTTATTTTGTGAAACAAATAAAAGAAGAAAAAGAAGTAAAATAAAAAAAATAGATAAAATAAATATTTCAATGTGCCCTAAAGATAAAAGTTTTATGCACCAATCAATACCTTTTTTCTACTCACATATTCGTTCCCAACATGTGATAAATTGTTAATTTAGATACCCTTTATTTTTATAGAGTTAAGATTATATGCAATGTTATCAAATCTGACCCAACCCACGGGTCAACCGTGACCCGACTGAAACATGGGTCGGGTCCTTTTTAGACTCTTTTAGAATAAAAATTCTTAAAAACTCTCTACGACCCACAGGTCAACCCGATTTTTTTTAATAAACCCGTGACCCTTAAAAACCTTGGTTTATTTAAATGAAGAAACTGAAGATGAAGATTTTGGTTCTTTTGAAAATATGATTTTTGAATTATTAATTTTTAGTATTTACAATTGGGTTTGTGAGAAGAAAAAAATATTTTTATGAAATATAACTTATAATGCCCCGACCCCAATATAGGGCTTAGGGCTTGACTCAGTGTGAAATTAACCGCTTTGGGCCCTACGTGGACCTGCATGGTTTTGCTCTTGGGCCCTGGCCCACATGGCCCGACCCAAAATGCGTCACCTGGTATCAGAGTATGCAGCGAGATATTGTCCTCTTTGGGTCCACCCCTCAAGGATTTGTTTCCACTACCCATCCATTCGGCTGGAACGCGTTACACAATAGTACAAGGAGGTGGCCTCAAATAGACCCCCAAATCTCATCCTTCACTACTAATGTGGGACTGGTGGTGTGCTCCTCAGCCCAACTGGGCAGGCGTATCACATAACTTGAGTTAATAATTTAATCCTATTTATAATATTATATTAATAGTACAAGTTTGATTATGGGTCAACCCGGTTGAAACTTATTTAACCCACCCTTTTTCCAAAACGGGTCACTGCATGGGCCGAGTTTTAAAACATTGATTATATGTGTTTTTTCATTAACCACCAATTGATTTTTTTTAACATTTAAAGGTATAAAATACATAAATTTTATAAAAGAAAATAAAGAGAGTGTGTTATTATGAATTAAAAAAATAGAGATTTCAATTTGAATTGGTGACATAGAGTATACCAGGGGTATAAAATTCAGTCGAACCGAGATTTCGACAGAATTTCGTATCCATTGAGATCTCGGTTCGGCCTCATTTTTTTTTTTTTAAAATCTCAGTGGCTTTTTTTTTGAAAAAAAATCATTTAAAAAAAATAAAAAATGCAGTTTAAAAAAAAATTAAAAAAATATAATTAATGGTCGATATCAACCAGGCCCACAACTGATATTTGTTCTTTTAAAAAAAAATAAATCGGCCGATTTTTTTTTTAACTAGCTGATACGATATGTATCAGCTGAATTTTATACGCCTAGAGTATAAATATTAGACTCAAATATATGGATGGACAAAAAAAATATTTTATTATGCTTGGAGTCTTTCTCATCTTTACAACTAATGATTGATTTTTTTTTTATTATTATAAAATATCTTTCAAAATACCGTCTTTCATTAAAGGAGATCTGAAGTTTGATTCATGTTCAAATTCCTCTAAGTCACTCCTCGTAGGGTTACTTCTTATCAACTTATTACAGATGCTCGTGCGATTAGTTTCACTTCCAATTTAAGTTAGGAATATCCCTCTATCACAAAAAAAGGAGCATTGTATGGTTTTTTTAGGACAACGAAACTCAAGATGACTGTGTATCATGCCAATCTTGAGAAGGTTATTTGGGTTGTTTTACGTTTATGTTTTTAAAATCACTTTTAATAATTTTTAAGTTATTTTTATAAAAAAAATAGACTTAAAAAAGTTATTCCATTTTTTGAGTTATTTTCATCAATTTTGAGTTATTTTTAATAATTTTTCAAATTTCAATTCTAAGATAATCTCAATTTTTTACTTTTGTCAATATAATTTAAATTGTGAAGAGTATTGAATTTCATTAACTCGTTCAATAAATAGATTGATTGGACCTAAATGCATTTAATAAATAGATGAATTTTGAATTGAAGATTTTAAAATTTAAATAGTCACCTCAATGTGCAAGTTTGATTTCAAATTATAAAATCTGTTTAATAAGTAGGTTGGTTTATCTGATTTAAATGCTTTAAACAAATAAATTAATTTTCACCCTTTAAAAATTGTCCAGATAAATTTATTTTAAATTAATATATTGTTGAATTAAAAATTTATCCAACACTCGTTTTATTTTGATCATTGATTTTTAGATCTTAAAAAATTATAACCTTTTAAAATATAAATTAAATAAATCTAATTTTTATATTAAAAAAAACTATTATTCCAGATTTCCAGCTCTTTAGATGGCTAAAAATCATGTACAGATACAGATACGACTGTCGTTTACAGGTGACGTGAATGGCTGAACAGGGTTCAACATAATAATATCACCATGAAAATGTGGCTGTGGTGGGTCCCAATGTCCCACACTTGCTTATTTTATTGAAAACAAATATTTACTTTATGATAAACTGGTGATAGTCTGCCACAATTTTACAGCACGTGCAGCTAATGGACTACATTTGCAAGCTTTGTTGAATAATAATAATAAATACTATGGTGGTGGGACCTTTTAATGTTTATTGACAAAATAAAATACATGTTTGTGGCCACCTGCCCACCCCCACACAGGCCATATTAACGTGCAGTCTAATCAAGCTCACAGGACCCATTGTGTATGGTACGTAGCCCTTGTAATGCAGCTAATTAGAGAGCCCATAGCCATCCAATTTATGGACATTTACAATGGTCACACTCACATCTACATTTGAGATTTTGGACGGTTGAGATCCATTTACACTCTCATGGCCCACACTCTGTAGAAGTGGGGGAGAAATTCCAAACGTCGTACATAGTAGAGAGAGAAAAATGGCCGGTGCAAAGGAGGAGAAGAATTTCACTGGACTAGAGAAAAAGTCACCACTGAAGCACTGTAAATAGGACTTTTTTTATATTTAATATATTATTATAAATAATATTTAATTAAAATATTAATTATATTTAATAAAAAATATTTATTTAAAATCTTGAAAAAATTGAGCTTGAGAGAAATAAGAGATTATTTGAGAGAGGTACAAAGAGGGATGGCCAACTGAGAGAACAAGATTCAGCGGTAGTTACAATAGGAGACATGTCTAATTCTCATTTAAAATTTTTTTAAGACGAGCTAAGGCCATTTGGATTTGAGTTAATCTAACATAACTTAGAAAAAATTATTATATATATATATATATATATATATATATATATATATATATATATATATATATATATATATATATTAAAACCACTTTAGGTAAGTATTATCAAAAGAAACTTAAAAAAAAAAAAAAAAAAACAAGAGAATTAGGGTTGCAACTCAGTTCGGACGGATCAGATTTCTTAAAATCCAACTAATTCTAGTTGATATATATGGAACCTGACCCAACTCAAATTCTCAATCCGACCCGACCCAAATTCTAACCTAAATTCTGAACCCATTTTAGTCTAATTTTAGTTGGGTCGAGTTGAGTTAACTTGTAAAATCTTCAACTCGATCTGTCCTGGATTTCATATGGATTTTTATTTTCTCAATCCGACCCGACTTACTAACCCAAAATTCTCAACCCGACCTGCATAATTTCTTGGCTCGGGTCATACAGGTTAGGCCAAAATCCGACCGGAGTTGCAGCCTTAAATCATTGGAGAATACAAATTTCTATTTGGGATCAGTGTCTAATTTGGATATATTGTAAGGGCAATTAACGTAAATAATAAAAAAATAAAATAAAAGAAAAACGTAGGACGTGAAAGCACGTTATGGGCCCCCGTCGGTTTCAGTCGCTTTCTCGTGAGGAGTCACGTGGGAGGTGGGCCACCACCGATCCCGTTAATGGGATGGCAACTGATGTCTATGTGCTGTCCTTTACGGTTTTGTTGGATCAGCCGTGCTGACGTGGCCTCTCACATGTTGGGGCTTGTGCCCTCACTCCTGGAGCCGAAATCGAAAGCGTGGCCCACAGAATTTTCGACGCGTGTTCCGAAATACAACGGGCCACGTGGATCCATCCTAGTCTCTACCCTCTCTTTAGTGCTCAAGGTATTAATGTATAAAACAAAAAACTTAAATTTATAAAAAAATTAATGACCCACTATTTAAAAGAGTTTGTACTATTGTCCTTCAATAATTTCTAAAGATTTCAAATATATTATGTGTTAAAATGTTGAATTATTTTATTATCTATAAGTATAATATGTGAATAAGATATTTTTATAAAAATATATTCTTAAATTTTATATTTTGTGTGTTTTATATTTGATATTTTATACTTATAATCATATTATTATATTTTAATTAATTTAATGTTAATTAATTGATCTATTAATAAATTAATATTATTATATAACATCATGTTAATATGATAAATTTAACTGAATTTGACCACAGTTAAATCTCACATAAACTCTATCTAATCCAACATTCTCCTAAAAAGATTTGATCTACGAGCCAATTTTCAAAATATTGGGAGCCCAAAAAGAATTGTATTCCATACAGATATCGTTAAAAGGAAAAAAATCATTTCGCCAATTTAGTGCTATTTAAAGAATGGGTGTCCATTTAGACACGGGAGTTTTCTTTCAGTAAACACGAAAATTCAAATTTTCATTCGAAATTCCGTGTGGTACCTCTCACTTTTTAAAAAACTATAATTTTTTCATACCATCCAAATGTTCATTTAGACCACTGTACGTCCATTCAACTGTTGCGATTGAAAAAGGACTGTTCATACATTTCTTTAAAGGTAAAAGAGGACCGTTGAACGTTTTTTATAAGTTAAATAGAAATGTTCGAAAGATCTCTGCTCTCTTTCTATGTTGTGAAGAACTATCGTCCCAAATTGTGAAATAAAAATTTATTAAAAAAATTTGATAAAAATATTTCAAATAGAAAATTGAAGATAAGATGAATTCCTTTCATATGGGGCCATTTTGGCTATGGAAAGTGGAAGAAATGAGCTAAGTTTTTTAAACTTTGGGTGGAGTATTGAGCCGAAACTAATGGGTAAGAATAAATAAAGTGCTTAAATGATGCAAATTTTGATTGAGATGGGTTAGGTTCAAGACGGTTGAATACAACTTGACTCGGATATATTTTGAGTTCAGTCGAGTAAGATCAATTGAAATTTTTTCAAGACATGTATGACCTGGATTTTTTCTAAACAATGTGTCAGGTTAGATTCATGAGTTGGGTAAAAACTTGACATTCTTAATAAGGCTAATTTGAATTTTTTTTTTTCCATTGAAGAAATTTAAGACTCTCAACTTTCCTCTATTATGAGAGTATTAGATAAAACTCCAGATGCACACAGCCTCTCGCAAGTTATGGATTCATAAACTTCGAGTATCGGATGACGATGTGACTCAAACCTAGGACTTCTGATTCCTAAGTCAAAGTGTCAGCCAATTGAACTACGTCGTGTAAAGTAATAAGCCTAATTTGATATATAACTATTTTATGAAACTTTCTCTTTTCTCCTTTATAAATCAATAACTCTAATAGAGTAAAAGAATATGTGGCCAAAAAGTGCGTTTACGGGTTCTCTGCATATGTCGGATTGAAATTTTATGGGCACAAAGCTTGGATGGCTTTTCGACACGATCCATTGGGTACTTGGGCCTGGGCCGGAAATACAAAATAGTCAGGGTATGGACCGCGGTTTTAAATGTTGACCATTAGCAAGCCTGAAAGCCCAATCAATATGTCTTGGGCCTAATAGAATTTCAGGCTTGTGCCTGAAACTCCAAGCACTATACATGATGTTAATATGCCATTGGCTGGGCTTGGACTAGTTCGGTCTGTCTATAATGGTAAATATCCAACAAAACCATAGTGTAAAGACGAATTTTATGTTACTTTTCATTGTAATGCTAATTCTTAGAATAAAATATAGTATATGTTATTTAGTTAACCATGGAACTAACTTACTGTCAATACTATATAATCAACCAATCTGGGCCTGGGCTTTCGGCTCGTTGACAGTCCTAACTCAAAATGACTAAAAGAGCTCAAAAATACTTGTATTGAAATCCCCTTCTCCCTATCTTGATAAATACTACAACTGTTGACCTTTTAATTACTCCAAAAGTTGGATTGAAATACCTTCTTAAAACTTATTTGTCGCCTTAAAATGCTGCAAGCATCAATTAAAAAAAAAAATCGCTCATTTATAATAGGGTCATTCCATTTTCTTTTTCATCAGATATTAATCATGGTATATAAGTTTTTTTTTTTTTAAGATCAATGTCTCTAGACCTCTTAAAGCATCTAACTAATCATTATATATAAGCTTTCTATGGATTTACAATTGAAGATCAGTCCTCTCATTGATAAGTTTTTAATTTAATAGTCAATGCTAGTTTTTTTTTTTTAAATGATCAAGAATTTGATGTAAGATTTATCTCAGAAATCGAGAGTTCTAAGTTCGATTTCCATTCTACTTTGAGTGCGTATTGTGAAAGAGTAGAACACCTTAAAAAAAAAAAAAAAAAAAAAAAATGGCCTTGCCGCTCCGAGGGTGTGTTATATCTGTTCATATTCATTCATTTAATCTGAGCCTCGAGCCCTCTCTCATGGAAATTACTTTAAAACCCCTTTGAACCTGACAACCCTAAAGTCCGATTTACCTCGTCTCTCTTTATAACCCCAAAACCCTACCCGCATCTCTCTCTGGAATCCCATTTTCCTCACTAGTCACCCATTCTGTTTTAGACAGCAGAATTGTATGTTCTCTTCTCCTCTGCTACCAGCACTGTTATCTTCTTATCCCATTTTAGGTCTTGATCCTACTGTTCATGGTCGGCAGCCCCTTACTGCTCTGCAGTTGTCCTTGTTTATTTCTTGTCTTTTTTTTCTAAGGTAATTTTCCCTTTTCATTTTGGTTGTTTATTTGTTTAATTAATTATTGTGTTCTACTGTTTAATTTCTCATCTTCTACCGTGCCCCTCACTAGTACTTTGGGATTTAGACTGATCATCTTCATCACCCATATTCTTCTCAGTTCTCTCTCTCTTTAATTATTTCAATTACTGAGCTCATTTACTGCATAAATGTGTTATTTTATTTTCGTGTTTTATGGCCCCAGTTGTGTTGCAGTCATGGCCGATCCGTCACTTCTCTCAGGCCTTTCTTTTTCTCTTTTAATTTATTTAATTCGTCTCAATTTTATTCAATTATTCTGTTTTTTTTTTCTTTTGTATTCCTATCACCATACATGCTGCCTGGTTTCTTTTTATCTGAGTGTGGTCGATTTCCCACTGTTTTATCCTTCAAAACTCTCATGCCATTTGGATTAATTCCGACTCAGATTCACTCATGACTGAACAGTGGCATGCACTTTAACCCTTAAATCAGATTCCTAAACCTCTAAACCCAATCTCACCATTATCTGATTAGTTGTCATCTTGGTTCACCCAATCACCACTATACCATGGGTGATTACTGCTCTTGCAAAGCCTAAATGATTTTTTGTCTTCACTGCCTTAATCTGCAGCAACCTTAGCCAGAAATTTTCTCATGTATTTCATTTCTTTTAATTATTTTGTTTCGGTTGTTTTTGTGGTTTTCTGCTTTTTGTTTGTATCTTATTATAATGTGTTTTTTCTCTCTTCTCTTTTTCTTCTTGAATTCTTTTAATTTCCGAAACCATTCAAGGAATGAGATTTTAAGATTTAATTTGACTTTATTTCCAGAGAGAGCCCTTCAATCCAACAGGGTGATCTCATCGAAGGGTTTTCCAAAAACACAATTAGGTGAGGAGAACGTTGTGCACATCTTAATTATATTTAAATTTCAGTAGGTTCATATTCTTGTGTAATACTTTATATTGAATAATCTGTGTCTATAACATGTTTAGTGTACATTGCATGTTTCTTATGCAATAATGAATACTTAGGATATAATAGATGGGCGAATGGATGATTATGCACAGTGTCCTGTCCCTCTGATCAAACACAAGTAATAAACCGTTGATATATCATGCTATGAAGCCTGGACTGATTACATATGCCATGTAATAACATGTTCATTATGCATTGAATGTCATGGAATATTGTGTATATATATGCTTGGACGAATAACATGCTGTGTAACATGTTAGTGTCTGTGTTTGTTCAAGTATATTCGGGGAACGTGGTAGATGTCTTAGAGTGTGATTATGAACATTGAGATGTTCATTGGATTGTACTTCGTAGTTGTTGTGGGTATTGGTGTCTCCGATTGGGGTTATGTGTTCGAGTATGTTAACAGGAGAGACTGCATTTGTATGGAGTGCTTGTGTGGCAGTGTGCCTGTATGGCAATATATGGAGTGCCTGTGTGTGCAGTGTGCCTTTGTGGCAATGTATGGAATATTGAGGTGGCGATGGTTAGACTGCCATTTAGTGGTATGGAGGGTATGTTAGTGGGTGGGGTTGCATAGACTACCCATGTCGGGACTGGTTTATGTTGTGATTGTGTTTCGAAGTTAGTGGGGACTCTGAGTGTATGTTAGATTGTGAGGTGTATGATTTGGTTGGGACTGTGCCCTATGTTAGTTTTGATTTACATGTGATATCCTATGCTGTTAATGATTATGATAATTAACCCGTGGTGTGTTATGCGTGTGCGTGAGTTTGAATATGTTGTATGTGCTATGTTTGTCCCCACTGGCTGGTGTAGCTCACTCCATTACCATTTCAGGAGCAACACCTGAGGCAGAACTAGAAGAACTCCAGATTGATAGTTTGGAGAAACAATTTATGCTTTATTTCCCTTAGATTGAGAAACTTTCAGTTAAGACTGCTTTTAGAAATTTGAGACTTCTGTTCTAAGTTGAACGTTTAAATTTGCGGATTGTTATAGACTTTAGTAGGATTGATGTTGAACTCCGAAAGTGTTAGAATAGAGTATTGTGATACATTTTATGATGTTTATTTGACTATTTGATTTGATGGGGTGTGTTAGTTTATATTAGAGGGAATAATTTTTTTTTCCAAATGTCCCACTTTTAAGAAAATTGATGTAGCACAAGAATCAGTCAACCCGGGATCAAGTTGACCCGAATCAGGAAATCCGACCAAATCGAGAAACTTGATCAAGAAATTGAAGAGTTATAGAAATTTCTATTTTTATTTCTTTTTCTACAAATTAGAAGTATTAGATTTATTTCCTTTTTAATCTTATATTTTCGTTTTTATTTTATTTCTATTTTTAGATTTGAGTTTTCTTATAAAACCCCCATGTAGAAAGATGTAATAGGCCAATTTTATCAATGAATTAAAAATTGGATTTTTTCCAACTCTTTTTCCCCTCTACGGGTGGATTCCCGCCTCTCCCCTTCTCTTTCCTCTTCTGATTTCTACATCAGGGTTGTTGCTGTCTTCTCTATTCTTCTCCTTCTCTCTCTTTTCTCTTCTCTTATTATTCCTTGCTTCTTACCGGAAAGAGAACAAAAAATACCTCCCTTTCATTAAAAATGTCGAACACTAGAGTTTCAGAAATGCTCACAGAAAGAAGGAAAACAAAAAGGGAAACTCATGTAAGAGAAAAACCCAAACCGAAACCAAAACAAAGCTAATACCACTCTTCTTTCGCCTTCCAATGATTTCTACCTTTATCAACGTCTCCATCGACATAACTAAGAAGGGTTGTGAGACAACAATGATATGATAGAGACGTAAATACTATAAACTTAAAAACGATTTAACCTTAGGTGATGTAAAGTTCAGAAAAAGGACCGGGAACTATGTTAAAAACTGGGAACACTAGAAGTGAAGAGGAGAAGAGTTTTTATTTTCTTGTAAGAATCAAACAAGTATTAAAAAAACAAATGGAAGATTAAAAAATAGAGGGAATTATATTGAGAGACATTGAAACGTGGGGTTGAGAGAGAGGAAGACAACGAGAAAACGGTCAGCTGTGGTGGTGGTGGGATTGTGGGGGGGCTTTGCCCGACTTCGTTGCAATGGGACCACTGGTGGGATTGTGGGAGGGGCTTTGCCCAACTTCTTTGCAATGGGCCGGCCCCTACCCACATGTGCATATTTGGTCCTTGCCTTTTCATTTTCACCCCTTAGATTTTTCTAGCCCTGCACATGGGTAGGGGTGGGAAGCAAAAAGCAAAGAACGGCTCTACACATGTGGGCGCCACAGCTGCCTGTTTTCTCGTCTTCTTCCTCTTTCTTGACCCCACTTTCAATGCATTTCTCTCTATATTTTACTCTATTTTTTTAATCTTCCCTTTGTTTTTTTTAATACCTGTTTGATTCTTGTAAGAAAATAAAAACTATTCTCATCTTCTCTTGCAGTATTCCCTATTTTTAATACAGTTCTCAGTCTTTTTTCTAACCTTTACATCATCCAAGGTTAAATCCTACTATAGTTGTTAAGTTTTAAGTATTTACGTCTCTATCATATTATTATTGTCTCACAGCCCTTCTTAGCTATGTCGGCGGAGACGCTGACAAAGGTAGAAACCAATGGAAGACGAAAGAAGATTGGTATTAGCATGGTTTTGGTTTGAGTTTTTTCTCTTACACAAGTTTCTCTTTTTGTTTTCCTTCTTTATACGGCGTTTCTGAATTCAAGGTGTTCGACATTTTTACTGAAAGGGAGGTATTTTTTGAGGAACTGAGTATTTGGTGTTCTGGGTTATTTTTGTAGAAGTTCTCTTTTCTGTGGCATTTCCGTCTCTTCTATTTAATCCTTTTCGACACGAATTTCTTCTGTACATCTATCAACCCTTGATTTCCTACAATCAATTTCACGTCTCTGTGTTTGCTTATGGTTCGAGTTTAAAAATTGGGATTCTATCTTTTACGGTTTGCATTTTTATTTTTGCTTTAGACTTTTGACCCTTATTTTAAGGGACATATGTTATTGATAGTAATTTTTTTATTTGCAGATTATGGTTGTTTCATCAAGGGCATGGACTTCCGAAATGGTATCTGTGTATGTGATGGACAAGGAAGTTAAAAAAACTTGTAAACATGGCCTGACCAACATCGGAAATTTTTAGTTGTCGTTATTGATATATTTTTGTTGAAAATTTTGTTTAGCAATGTAAAGAATTTGTTTTTTAACCTTTCAATTTGATTATAATTAAATTTTGTTTTTATTTTTAGTGTATAATTCAAGATGAATGTAAGCAGGTTTCATTTTAATATTTTTTAATATGTGAAACTGTGAAAGTGACTTTTGCATTATATGCTTGTTCTTTTTCTCAACCCGTATTAAATGAAGTTATTCTATGATGATGTCATCTCTTAGTGACGGAAAATGACAGAGCCTTCGAGGGAGAAAGTTCAGTGGCAATGGAGAGAACGGAAGAGGCAAATCAAATTTTAGATTGTGTAACGGTAGCCGTTACAGAAGAATCTGAAGACAATGTCAACCATGAGATTGAAGTTCTTTCTTTGTCAGGTCATCTCACGTTTCATGCTCTATCTATAGGGTCTGGTCACCATCTTTAATGTGTTTTCAATGATATCAGTTCGACGGTCGTCCTCCTCCTCACTTAACCTTCGCAAGAACCTTCTTCACCTCATTTTTCAAATTTGCTGATGGTTAAAATTGTCTCTCTAAAATGTTTTGTGCTTGATTTCTCATGGTATGTTATCGTATGTAAATTTTAATCTCTTCTATGCAAATGCTTGTACTTTTTTATCCTGTGTCCGAATAATGTTACATTGGATGTTTGGTAAATCTTTATGTCAAACAGAAATTCATTCTCAAAGTGTTTGATTAATCTTTGCACCATTAATCAATGCCAGTTCCCACTTCCCACTCGGGACAAGAAGACATCATTTAGAAAGGGATAATAAAGAAATTCTTAATGAAACCAAGAATGGACTAGATCATCTTAGTGTTGTAGCATGTAAGCACCATACCATTTGTGATGTGAAATCGAATCCTTTTTCTTATATAGTCTAGACCTAAAAAATCTTAAGGTTAGTTTGTTACTATTAGAGAATTCACGGTGTCCCCAATAAAGCAATATAAAGAAAATTCAAGGGTGTGTTAGTCATTTCAATCATGTATTATACAATAGCACTCTATTTTGTTGTACTAGAGGATCAAGATGTTGTATAATATATTATACATTTTTTTTTTACGACGGAGGGAGAACATTGAGCACAGCTATACTAAATCCCTCTTTCAGATGACGGCGCTGTGGGGTTGATAATTGATATACATGTTATTTGTCATCACAGGCTATCTCGTTTGGCTGGACTTTGCTGTTGTTGAAACATTGAAAGGTATAAGCTAAGTTTATCAGACCCTCGTCGTACTTAAGCAATGAAAAGTGGACATTATTTCATTAGTTGTGGACTAGATGACATGTGGGACCCATTTTATAATAGAGATCTTTTTTAAATATCAGTCTTAATTCTAAAACTACTTGAATTACGATATTGAGATGAGTTTCACAATTTAGGAAACTCAGTAGTAGCACAAGTCTGGATATCAGCTATGGGGGTTTTACGCTGGGTATCTTGTGATTTTCCACATGTAAATTCAAAAAAAAAAGTGTCTCCACCTATTATCAATATAGAACCGGATATTTATCCCTCTTGACGCTAATGTCTACTAACTGATAAAAGTCTTGGAAAACTGAGATCTCGGGCTATATCATATCGGATATCGGCCTAGATCTCTCTTTCTCTCCTCTTTTTTATTTTTGAAAAATATCAGGATTTTTTAATATTTTAATTTGTTTGAATTAAAAAGAAAATAAAAATTAAAAGGAGGCCCGATTTTGAAAAGAAAAAAATTGAAATCGTAAATATTGGCTGATATTTGGGCCGATATTGGCCTGATATCGGTTGGGTTCACGATCGAAACAATTTTTTTTTTTTAATCAGATCATATTTAATAATATCGTCAAATATCATCACGGTACGACCAATACGATTAGTATAGGCCGAGATATCTCGCTCTGTAAAATCGGAGATATCGTATCCAGATGAGATTCTCATCACTGTGTCCACTGCATTTGATAAATTATTATATGAATATAAAGTACGTAAAATTTCATCATCAATTGGTAATCTAAGCTATGTAATCTTAGTCTTATAACAATTGATTTTTAAAAGTTTGAAAATGTTCATATACAACCTACTTCTATAGTTAATTTTTTTAATGTAAAGCCCAAATTTTAGTCTGAATAAAAAAATATCGGGTATGGTTTTGGTCAAGAATAGTAGTCAAACTCAAACCATACACTTAAATGTGTGGTCCATGGCTGTCTCAATCTTTGTAGTTCTCATCTTGGTTGATTCTGAAATCTACAGTTTAGGGCTGTTAATGGGCCAGCCCGGTTACAGCATGCTTTCTAGAATTTTTATTTATTTATATTTCATTTGAAGTTATTATTTAGTAAAAATTAAATTTAAAAAAAGTTGAATTCTTTGGATAGATATGATCATAGGACACAGACTTTGACAATATTGTTATTACTTAAAGTTTCAGCTAACACTATTATTATTCTTTAAGTTTTAAATTTGTTACTTTCCTTCATGCCTAAGGTATTTCATAAAATATAATATAGAAGAGAACATAATGTAATTTTGAATGACTAAACTAATAATAGATAAAATTTTAAATAATCAATCTAATGATTTATTTACTAGTATGGATATCTCAACATGGATGGATTAGTATGGATATTTTGAAAAGATGTCTTATTGATAATGAAATCAAATCTCAACATGATTGTTGAGTAATTGCAAAGTGATACATAAGATGGCTAACACGTTAAATCAAATCTCTTTATTCATTAAATATACTCGTTATTGTCCACATGGGTGTAGCTCAACTGATTAACATTCTGCCTGAGGAAACGGGAGGTGTCAAGTTCGAGCCCTTATGGTCTAACTTACTGTACTCTAAAGATAGTGGATATCACCCGTGAGGGTTTTATGCTGGATTTTCCGCAGTTTCCCACTCGTAAATTTTTTTTTTAAAAAAAAACACTCTTTATTACTAGAAGAGGTAGAAGAACATGAGCTCAATAAACTCAAATTGATGTCCCTTCAACACAGAGCCATTGCCCGACAAAGAGCTTGTCGCAGTCGAGGTTGGGGTTGATCGCACTGAATTCGTCGGAGGTCAGATTGGAAAGTTGTGTCACTCCAAAGCAAGTGTCACCTGATCGCACCCCGAAGACCGTATCACACTCTGGGCTTGCATCTTTCTTTCCAAAATCTGTTCCTTACATGTTCAATTCAAAATTCATTAATACAATCTCATGAATCCTAAGCCAGACGAACATACACAGCAGTTAACATCATAAACTAATTATGTTATTCACATGATTTTATGAAAAAAGTTCTATAGATTGAAAGTTTTCTAGCCATCTACATTCGTACAGAAGCCATTTAACTGGTGCTGATGCCTCATATGACACGATATCTAAATGGGCTTTAGAATTTGTCAATGGGCAAGCCCATGCTGGCCTCGAGTACACATGTTAGTATTAGACCCAATAAATAAACGAGTCAGACTTGGACAAATGTTAGCCCTGTTGACCTACTTGGTACCTATTTAACAATGGTTGTTAGAAATTCATGACTTGATAATATTTTGAAATAGAACTCACTCTCAAAAACTAATTATTGTCAGGATAGTATCTCAAGCGTTATATGGAGTCAGTGATAAGCAGAGATTGGACAATTTTTGACCCTGCCAGCCTACTCGCAACCAAACTTTTTTTCCTGTGTAATATGAGTGTCCTCACCCTATATTAGATGTGAGACTAATCTCACAAGTATGTGTAAACTTCTCAATTTACACATTGGTTAAGTCGAGTAACCCCATGAGGAGTAGCCTGGAGGGGTTGAGCGTGAATCAAACTCAAGACCTCGCTTCATGAGGTTGGTGTCTTGACTGTCTGGGCAACCCCCTCAGGTTACTCGCAACCTTATTTAACACTCTTTTACACTTACCACCAAAGAATCTACTCTCGGCCATGGACATGATTAGAAGAAGAGAGACCACCAAAACCAAATTGCAGAGCATGACCATTTTGCTGTTTGCCTTAGCCATTCTCTCTCTCTCTCTCTTCCTGCTAGTCAAGATGGAAGCTCCTTCTTGTGTGTTGTTACTACCATGAATCCTTCTTATTTATAGTAGAAATCCGTGAAAGAGGATCACATTTCAACCAGAAAAGAGAGACATTTGTGATCTGTGTTTGATAAAGAAGCCGGCTGTTTCGATCCATTTTCTTCCTATTTTGTATTTTCTTATGCTCCTTGTTTTGATTAGGGCGGTCAAAACTAGAATGATTTAGATTTGCGCAAATCCTGTAAATTTT
Organism: Chimonanthus salicifolius; assembly: GCA_013350335.1. Classification (NCBI taxonomy): domain Eukaryota; kingdom Viridiplantae; phylum Streptophyta; class Magnoliopsida; order Laurales; family Calycanthaceae; genus Chimonanthus; species Chimonanthus salicifolius. The sequence goes on along the minus strand of CM023538.1, from coordinate 63,410,798 downwards.
TCTCACTCGCAGAAGCACAAACATATCGAATACTTGGTCTTAGATTTGTGTCATTTGCACTATGTTTGACACTTTTGATCAAACTTCTGATGGTCTTTTTTTTTTTTAGCAATTACATTAGATTTTTTTGGGAGAAAATCAGATTCTCGATTATAAACAAACAACAATATCGAAAAAATTAGAAATCAACAAAGAAAAACAAACAACAACATAAAGATTTACGTAAACAATCCACATTTCTTTGCTGCATCTAAGTCCCCGTTGGATGAATAGAAAAATATTATTTTTTATTATATAAATTTTAATATATAAATCACTACTTTATTAAAAAGTTCATATTTTAATGATGTATTTTATTTCGTTCATCCAAACTACATGATTTACTTTAGATTTTAAATTTTTTAATAAAAGTACTCTTTGCTGCTTTAATGATATTGTTATCTCTACCGTATAAATAAAATGAAACGATTTTGGAAAAAAAAATCTGACAATTATAGCATTTGATATCAGAGAGAGTATGAAAATGGCAAAATAAATATTTAAAAAAGGAAGTAATCAAGAGATACCAATTTTTCTTAAAAGTAATTATCATGAAATTTTTATACAAATTTTAATTTGAGAAGTTTATAAAAAAATTAATAAACCTATTTTTCTCCTCAGTCTCCCTACTCCTTCGAATTACGTTTTGGAATGGAAATGGATTGGGCTCAGCTTGGCTAAACACAAGCCCGATTAACAAGTGAACATATCAAGCCCGACACGGGCTTAAATAATGTGGATTAGGACTGGGCTTGAATGTCAGTTCGAACTAAGGTGTTAAGGGATCTCATCTATATTTGGATATGGGACATTTTAACTCGACTAGTCCTTAGGACATGTACAAGTCTCTCAATTCCACACACATTGGATAAATAATTATGGAGAGTGGCTCAAAAGGATGTTAAACGAGAATAGAACTCGAGACTTAGATGTATCAGCCGAATTTTATACCCCTGGTTCGAACTAGAGTGTCCAGGGATCTCACTTGTATTTAGACATGTGATATTTTAATTCGACTGGTCCTTAGGACATGTATAAGCCTCTCAATTCCACACACACTGGACAAGTAATTATGGAGAGTGGCCTAAAAGGGTATTAAGCGGGAATCGAACTCGAGACTTTCCTTAACGAGAGAAGTTTCTTGAACATCGGTTCAACTCTCTTGAGTTTACTATGAAGTGTTTGCCTTAAAACATATGAATGTAGATCTTATTAAATTTTCCTCGAAAATAAAACAAATTTTATCTTATTACATCAAATATATTTTGAGAGAGACAGAAACCTGTATAAAGAGGTAGAAGAAAAAGAAAGTGGTGGAGGTGGGCTGTGGGGCCTGGCTTGGCCGCCGTCTCTGGGAGGTTGGGCGGTGGTGCTCGGCTTATTGCTTCAGCTTTTGGTTATACTTTATTTAGAATAAATGAAGCAGTGCTTTCCCGGGCTATCTACTGGCACATAAAGGCCTGACCTGGTCCCATCATGGGTGCTCAAGCTCAAGCTTTCTTGGATTATATCAACCTTTCAGCAATGACTTACTACATATTTGACAATAGAACTTAGTATAGATTACAAGTCCTGAGTTGGATCAACTTAATATAGATTAAGATAAATAATTTAATTCTTATATTATATTTAGAGTTTTAACATTTTTATCAATTATTTAATATTCATATGATGTCCATATTTAATTAAGGAGAAGGTAATCATAAAAGCCGAGGAAAAAAATCAGCTGATATGTAGCGTATTGGCATATCGCTATGTAGAGTAATTATCATAAATATCGGTGGTATTTTCAAATTTATCACGTTTTTATTGGCATAGTGATAAATTTGCTGTAAATTCTCGATAAAATTGCGTCAAAACGCAACAAATGGTAATATCCTGGTAAATTTCTTATTATTATTTTTATTTTATTAATATTTCATTTATTCTATCTTTAAATATTACAATTTCCGTGAGATTTTCTCAGTAAAAACTCGATAATTTAAAAATATCTCGATATTACCAATCGCCGTTAATAAAGCCGTCGCTTTAGCCTCCACCCCCGGCCCCACCCCCATTTAGGAAGGCCCATTTATGTATTAGCTAGATGTGGAACTGTGGTAGGTGTTAAAAGGTTGGAGTGCAATAGCCTATGGTTTAAATGTAAGCTTTCCTATTTTAGCCATTTGTTGTTCAGTTTCCTCGCTTTTGTTGTGAGAGCTTTGTCATAATAGTCTTTGTTCTATTTGTGTTGCCTCATTTACTGCAGAGAAACTTACTACCTAGTATTATTTAGTAAAGGTTAGTGAGTAGGTCTTAAAAGATAGAGAACCAATGCAGAGATAAACACCTCATGAAGATTCCCAAGTTATATTACATGGAATGGTAGCTTATGGATCATCGACCTTAGATTTTGTGATTGAAATTGATCATCTAATGGGCCATCACCATCCATGTAAGAATTGGCACCAATCAGTCAAACTTGCTCAATCAATGTGGGCCATGGACATTCTAGTTTTAGAAATTCTCTTGATCATCCAATGGAGACCATCATCACTAATGGGTCTACGGCTGAGATTTAGAAAATGGCCAATAGGTATTGAGGAGTTGAAAATCCTACTTATCGGCATCGGTGGCTAAGGTTGAGTCGGCCAATATATCTATTTTTTGTGTTTTGTTGGAAAAAATATAAAAAGAATCTACTGATATGAGCAATGCGATTTGTGTGTCCAATTATCTGTCAGTTCTAGGCCCTGCTCATATGAAATATCGGTAAATTAACAGAAATAATAACTTTAATTGAAATTTTGAATTATATTAAAAGAGTAGATTCTTTTCCAAATGCTTATATTGCATATAGAATATTATTGAGAATACCTGTAACAGTTAATCTACAAAAAGACATTTTTTAAAATTCAAATTGATAAAATCTTACCTATGATCAATAATGTCGTAAGAAAGATTAAGTGAGCTAACTATATTATCAATTGAAAATGATATTTTAATAAAACTTAAATACAAAAATTTAATTAGTAATTTTGTATATCAAAAACAAGAAAAATAGATTTTAGATAATTTTTTATTATATATAATTAAATATTACTTATAATAATATGTTAAATACCAAGAATATCCCATTTAAAATTTTTGCCAGCTTCAACTTGTGTCGAGACGTCTATGCCGCTACATGTTAACCAAATGATTTTATATATGAATTAAATAGTTTTTAAAATCACCATATAAATAGATTTAGTAAAATTAATATAACACAATTATTATAAAAAAAACTGTCTATTTTAACAAAGTCATGACTCAACAATATCATATTAATGATTGCTGAAAGTTTATTCATGTGATTGTGATTTTTCAGTGAAGCTCAGTTTTTCAACATTTTCTATATATAAATATATGTCTACATTTTTAAAATAAATTCTTATTTGATTGATTTTCAGTTATTTTATTTTCATATTGATTTTAAATTTCTAAACCATTAAATAGTTATAGCTTTTAAAACTATATATAAAATAATATTTTTTCGACATATTATTCAAACAAAATCTAGAAGAAAAATTTCAATATGATTACAATATTCATGTCTAACAAGAGCTCCTCCTCCTACCTACGACCTTTTGCTTTTTTCTCATTAAACATGCTCGCCACGTGCACATTCATTGGACTTAAACCTAGATTAAAACATTTAAATATTCATATTTAATTCTAATTAATCATATTTTTAATATATGTTTATAATTAAATCTCAGTACCCACCACCGTTTCCTTGTAGACTTCGCTTGTGAAATGACAGCACCTCCACACATTCATCATTTACACAGTACAAGACAAACATACTTTGCTAGTTATCCATTGTGTATTAGTTGGTGATAAATTATATAAAATATTATAGAAACATCCATGTTTGTAAATATCAAAAATTAACTTCAATAAATCATTTTAAGTATAGTTTTAAACATTATAAAATTTTAACTGTCTCTATTTTTAAATTTAATATAAAGTAAGTATATATTGGAAGACCCTCGCTTTATTTATTCGAGTGGTTAAGTATTCACATCTTGCATGAGAGATCTTGTCCTTAAACTCTTAGGGCGTCTAACCTGATCCATAATGTTTGTGGGTGGTGTCATGAATCTAAATTTTTACTTATGATCAGCACAACGTAGGATTGACGGGTTTTCATGTATTAAAAAAAATCTTAGAGATCCTCCCATAGGCACTTTATGTTTACACACATGGTTTTATTGTGATGCCCATTTAACCCTTCATCTGCTGTGTCGAAAATGTAAAACAATAGGAATGTCAGAAATCGGCTCACCAATCGGATCCCTTACTAGTTTTTGGTGAGCCGATTTACTGTTCACAGGTGATTCGGAGAGCCGATTTTACTGTTCACAAGTGATTCGGAGAGCCAATTTTACTATTCAAAAATAATCCGGTGAGCCGATTTACTCTTGGTGAGCTGATTTCTGACATTCCTATTATTTTATATTTTTGGTACGACAGGTGAAGGGCAAAATTGACGTCACGGTAAAATCCGTATCCATATACACAAAATGCCCATAGGAAGATCGCTCACGTTAAAAATATATGTTTGGAAGGAATTCATATTAAATATTATTATTCTTAAGCTATGAGAGGTAATGAATGGAAAAGAGAGAAATTGTTAGTATTTAAAGATTTAATGATCCGACTCAGAAGTCAGAAGGAGTTAATGTACCTCATTTAGAATCTTACAAAGGTACAAAACTAGGGAAGGGAGAGGTTTTAGCAACCAAAGTTCTCTCTCTCTCTCGCTCTCTCTCTCTCTCTCTCTGGATGATAATCTGCGCCACTGTCACAGCTGCTGGTTGGTGGTAACCTGTTCTCTTCTTTCTCTCTTGTATTCATACATTTACCAGTTAAATCTTCTTCCCAACTTCACTGTTTCAGTTTACCCAAATCATTCTACTCAAAGTTGTCAAAGGAATGTTATAATTTGAAAACTGGTTCCAAGTTTGCATCTGGGTGTCATATTTCGATTTAGGAACAGTAACAGTGGTTCTGATGGGATTTGGATCCAAGTTTCACCTCACACAGCAGTAATTGCAATGCAGAAAATGAATGGGTAGGTCTGAATTTGTCTCATGGAGATTTCTCTTCTTTTTTCTTATTTTCATCTAATGATAGCAACATGGTAAGTGATCTCTGTTAAAATATATTAGGGATCTTATTTAATTAGGATTCATATTAGATTATAAATCTAAGTTTGGATTAATCTCTAATTTAAGATGTATTTAGTTTACGATTAGATTAGAGTTTGAGTTTGATTGAGATAACTTAAGATTGACTAGAGAACATAGATCTTAAATAATAATAGTTTATTAATTTTTAACAATCTCAAGTTGAATAAATAATAGAAAGTGTGCTTCATATTTGAAATTGACATAAAGCTGCTAATTTACTCTAGAATGACAGAATAATCACTAGGCAGATGCATGTTAAAACATATGACTAGAACTCATTTTTAAAAACCGATTTAAAAAGAGAAGGTGTCCATGTGCTTAAAAATCTCAAGACCCAAAGTCCACTGGCGATATAGGACTTTTGCTAACGGTGCAAGCTTTCCGACCCACATACACCAGATAAAACTATGGATTATAATCTTTCTATATATATTACTTTAAATTTCATCTTTTTATTTTAACAATGAGAATGACAAAACATATAGACACAGCAGGTTTGCAATGTGCTTTGGTCATACTTGGAGAATTTGGCTCACTGGTATTTTTACTGACTGCAGGGTATGAACTTGATTGAAAACATGGGCATGGAAGACAGGATATGGGAGGACTTGACAAGGACTGTTTGTTGAATGTGTTTGGCAGATTGGAAGTGGAGGCACTGACATTAAGTGTACCATTTGTATGCCGGTCCTGGTACAGGCTTCACTCAATCCTCTGTGTTGGAAGAAAATCTACTTTCATGCTTTAAATATTGCTTTGAAAAATGGGAGATGGGAAGGGCAGCTATGTTGAGAGATTCAAACAAGAGTACAGATTAAGCAACTTCTCCTTCAAGGGTCTTCTGAAATTGCTAGTACATCGTAGCCAAGGATCTGTCACACATTTGATACTCCATGAATGGGCTCTGTCATCGATTTGGCTTTTGTTTTTGGAAGAGTAAGTACCAAATCTGCACCATTAAGCCTACTTGATCAAAACCCTATTCATGAATTTGAATTTTAGTCTTGGGAAAGGTTTTTATTATCAGAAAAGTTATTTTTTTTCATGTTTTACATTTCTGCTGATACTGATACGCATTTTTCACATTTCCGCAGGTGTCAATCATTGAAAGTCCTTTCAGTTTCTCATTTCTCTGAAATCAGATGAGAAGAAATTGTGAAGCTCATAAACAAATGGAAGGATCTTGAATGGTTATACATCGAAGATGTAACGTGTCCTTTGAATGAAATTCTCACAGAAATCAGCCATCACTGCAAGAACTTTATGGGCTAAGTGTCGTGGCATAATTTCAAAAGAACACATATACTCCATCGTTTCATTGCTTCCAAAGATCAAGTACTTGAATTTCAACAGGGCTTTTATTAGAAAACAAGAACTGATGGAGATCTTCATGTGTTGCAAACAGCTAAAGGAACTGCATGTAAAAGATTGCATAGGATTTGATGTCGATGATGAGATTTTGGAGTCATCTTCCCATCTTAGAACATTTGAGTACAAAGGCTCCAAGTTCAAAGATGATTATTGTACAGAAATCCTTTACCAATGTAGTTACTTCAATCCATATTATTATTCCCCCTTAGAAATGTTACCCACAACAATAGCATATTCATTGAGCTGAGCCCTCATAGTTGGGTGTTGATGCGGGGCCTGATGGATTCCAGGTCACCTTAGCAGTGAGGAGTTCTGCTTGTCAGCCTGGTGGATTCTGGATTGGACATTAGTCTCACATCAGAATAGTAAGTGTCCAGAGTCCTGACTAAATGGTGGAACTCCTTCCCTATATGATATGTTTTCATGTGCTGGAAAATAAAGTTGTAAACCCAACTCAATGAATTTTTGGTCGGTCAAAGCAGATAATATCGTGTCTCGAAATCAATTCTACATTAGATGTATTTGGTGTGATTGGTTGCATGGAAGAATGCTTTGTATTGTCGACTAATTTTTTTATGTAATGGTGTTTTATAAGTTATTGAGTCTTGACGAAGGTATTTGTATATCATCTAAGATATAATTATCATTGTCATGGTTATTATCATCTATATGTTTTATGGCTTTCTTTCTTAATTCTCCGGCACATTTGTTTTCAGTTTGCATAAATTTCTTTGAAAAAGGATATCTCCCAACGTTTGTGCAAATGTTTCAAAGAAAGTTATTATAGTTAAATTTTCTTAAAAGAAAAAAATTTAAAATTTCAATCAAAACCCATGAAGAATTTAATTTTTCTGAAAACTTGCAAAGTATTATGTAATTAATAATATACATTTATATCACACTTTTCTTATGAGCAAGGCTAGGGAGAAGAGTCGTTGCCCAACCCTACAATCAAATCCAAGGGTGAAAAATTCGATATCGGCCGATATCTTGGCCGATATTTTTCTCCTTTTTTTTTTTAAAAAAAAGCATATCAATATCGACGATATATATCGGATCTCGGCCGATATTTACAATATCGACCGATAAGTATCATATTGGCTGATATATATCGGTTTTGGAAATCCATACGCGCCTTTACTCCTTGCTTATGTAGCAATCGATCACTGCTTTGTTCGAAGTCCCAACCAACACCAATGGCCCAAAACCTTCTTAGTCCCCCAGAAATAGACCTGTATCCACGTTATTTTAACTATTTTCTGAATTTCTAATAAAAACACAATTCATTTAAAATTTTAATAAATAAGGAACCTATTTGATGCGAAATCACCGTATCACAAGAAAATCTTTGAAAAGCCAAAGTCCAATAATGCAGAGATTTGAAACAATGACGAGGTTAAGACCTTTGAAAAGTCCAAGTCAGCTAAATGAGCTAAGCTCGTCAACAATCCAAGACTGAGTGGACTCATCAACTCCATTCGCGTTGAAAGTCCACGGAAATTCAAGTGAGCCGACCCAAATAAATTATGGGCAGGGCCCAGTATAGAATCAAAATGAGCGCAAAGACTCAACTCATATTCAAACGGGTTTCATCGAGTCACAACTCTTTAAAATGGGCTGAGTTGAATTCTAACGTGGCTGACAATTCAAATTCATAATATTTGTGGACATGTGTACCCACTTCGACAACACACCAACTTGACTTTCATAGCCTATCAATCTAAATTATTGAATTTGCACCATTAGATAAAGTTAAAATTATGAATGCATTAGAAATTACGACTTCATTTATCCATGAAATTTAATAGACATCACATATATAAGTTAAAGTCTTTCAAAATCAACCATCGATGTAGGTCTAGATAACGCCCATTGATTAAAATGAGAACCGATGAGAAGCAAGAGTGCATAAACAATGTGGTCTTGCTTAGATGGTTTGGTTTGAATTTTTTTTTTTTTCATTGGATTTGAATTTTGAAGCACTTCTTTGCCTTTTAAGTAAACTCATACTTGTTGTTGTGGATTAAGTAATTATGGGATGTCATCGTCTTGAGTTTGGAAAATTGTGATACCGTAAGACTATCCTATTCTAACACATTATAAATTTATTTTACCAATTAATTAACACACGTTAACGTGTGTTGAAAGGTAGAAGTTGTTCTGAGTCATTCATTTTAGTCTTAAATCATTGAATATTTAAGCCAACCAGCTAACGTCATCTACCTCACTTCATCCATCCACAGCATTTCACAAGTTTTCTGTCTAATTTCGTGTGAATACAAACCGTAGAAATCAACTGGGACACATACACTTGATTATTTCTCAATCCAACACAGAGGGAAATGAGTTCAAGAGTTGTTTCTTTTCTTCATATTTCTTCAAACCCCCCTCTCTCTCTCTCTCTCAAGATATCTGTCACAGGAGACAGGGATATAGAAGGGATTTGGCAAGATCTGCAAGTGTACATCCACATCTAGAGATTGATGGTAATCGGTGCTTTCAACTTCTTAGTCTGTGATAATTCAAAATCCCTTTTTTTTTCAATGATTTAAAATATCTAATTTGTTAAGCTCTTTGAAGTTTGATCATCAGAGATGTATTGTTGATTCGGTCGTGGATTTGAACTCCACGATGAGCTCACTCGAGGTCAAATGAAAGCGACCTTTGTCTGGGAGCTGGAATTTTTATTCGATGGCAAGTTTGTAATTTTCACATGACATATTATGTAAATGTTAATTATAGTAGTATATGGTCGTTTTGTGTGTATGAGAGAGAGTAAAATACCTGTAATGAATTTATGGTATATATGGTCGTCTTATGTTTTATCATATTAATGATTGCTGAAAGTTTATCCATGTGATTTTTCAGTGAAGCTCAGTTTTCAACATTTTCTATATATAAATTTATGTCTACTTTTTTTAAAATTAAATTCTTTTTTGATTGATTTTCAGTTATTTTATTTTCATATTGATTTTAAATAGTTATAGCTTTTAAAATATATATAAAATAATATTTTTTTCGACATATTATTCAAACAAAATATAGAAGAAAATTTTCAATATAATTACGATATTCATGTCTAACAAGAGCTCCTACCTACGACCTTTGACCTTTTTCTCATTAAACATCCTCGCCACGTGCACATTCATTGGACTTAAACATAGATTGAAACATTTAAATATTCATATTTAATTTAATTAATCATATTTTTTATATATTTATAGTTAAATCTCAGTACCCACCACCGTTTCCTTCTTAGACTTCTCTTATGACATGACAGCACCTCCACACATTCATCATTTACACAGTACAAGACAAAGATACTTTGCTAGTTATCCATTCTCTCTTAAATGATATATATAATTTTCATCTTATTTTAATTGTCTCATTTAAAATATTTGTATTTTTTTTAAAAAAATCTATATAACATTACCACTCCATATGATCTTATCTATTTTCAACACATTTTATGCTATTCCAATATAAATGAAATAACTCTTTTGAGATAATTTCAAAATCTATATAAGACAACTAATTTGGGACAGATGGAGTATAAAATATCATAGAAATATTTATGTTTGTAAATATCAAAAATTAACTTCAATAAATCATTTTAAGTATAGTTTTAAATATTATAAAATTTTAACTGTCTATTTTTAAAAAGTTTAATCTAAAGTAAATATATGTTGGAAGATCCCTTGTTTTATTTTTCCAGTGCTTGAGTATTCTTATCTTGCGTGGGAGATCTTACCCTCAAACTCTCATGGTGTCTAATCTGATCCATAATGTTTGTCCGTGATGTCATGAATATGAAGTTTTACTTATGATTACCGTAAAATAAGATTGGCGGATTTCTATATATTAAAAATATATTATTAATATTATTATTCTTAAGCTATGAGATGGTAATGAATGGAAAGAGAGAAATTGTAAGTATTTAAAGATTTAATGATCCGACTCAGTAGTCAGAAGGAGTTAAATGTACCTCATCTAGAATCTTACAAAGGTACAAAACCAGGAAAGGGAGAGGTTTTAGCAACCAAAGATCTCTCTCTCTCTCTCTCTCTGGATGTTAATCTGCGCCATTGTCACAGCTGCTGATTGGTGGTAACTTGTTCTCTTCTTTCTCTCTTGTATTCATACATTTACCAGTTAAATCTTCTTCCCAACTTCACTGTATCAGTTTACCCAAATCATTCTACTCAAAGTTGTCAAATGAATGTTATAATTTGAAAACTGGTTCCAAGTTTGCATCTGGGTGTCATATTTCGATTTAGGAACAGTGTTTCTGATGGGATTTGGATCCAAGTTTCACCTCACACAGCAGTAATTGCAATGCAGAAAATGAATGGGTAGGTCTGAATTTGTCTCATGGAGATTTCTCTTCTTTTTTCTTATTTTCATCTAATGATAGCAACATGGTAAGTGATCTCTGTTAAAATATATTAGAGATTGTATTTACTTAGGATTCATATTGATTATGAATCTAAGTTTGGATTAATCTCTAATTTAGAGATGTATTTAAG